>OY750788.1:4805000-6105000 GCA_963556745.1 Catoptria pinella | reverse complement strand
ACATTATAAATAGTTCAGATTTTATATATTAGACAACATCACAAACATTGCTCCGATCCCAAAGTAAGTAGCTAAAGCACTTGTGTTATGGAAATCAGAGACAACGGTGGTAAACACACACACCCAGACCTGAGCCAATATAGAAAATTTAGTTTTCTAATTGACTCAGCCGGGGATCGAACCCGGGACCTCAAAGATGGCGACACCTTGAAAACCGGTGTACAAAGCCACTCGACCACGGAGGTCGTCAAGTGGAGGTCGTCATGAAGTAACGTTTGCATCATTTCAATCTGTCCAGCCGTTTTCTAGTAATCGGTACACATACATAAAAAAAGCATATAAACAGACGAACATAGAACCTCCCTCTTTTTTGAAGTCGGTTAAAAAAGGCCAGGCGCTAATCCACTGCGCCATCGAGTTAACTAACTAATGGTTGCTTTGAAGAAATTGCTTTTTTTGCAATAAGGCCGCCAATTGTTCTAAATCTGTATTTATCCCTGTAATCCATTTCTGTTAAACAGGATACAGGCGTTATCAGTTGTAACAAGTGCTTGCCTGTTTATAATCCGTAGTTAGTATGGACACAATCATACACCCACATCTACACTCAACAGACACACACACACACACACACACACCACACACACACCACACACACCACACACACACACCACACACACACACACCACACACACACACACACAGACACACACTCACACACACACAGACACACCACACACTCACACACACACAGACACACCACACACAGACACACACACACACACCACACACACACACAGACACCCACACACACACACACAGACACACCACACACACACACACACACACACACACACAAATACATACATACACACTCACACAGATTCACATACGTCTCTGTATTTAAACATGCTAAGCTTGGTCAAAAACCCGCATACTCAGGAATTTACCTCATTATTGAGTGAAAAATAAAAAGAGAATAAAAAATAATAATATTATGATGAACAATAAATAATATATCTATCTAGCATACCGTGACCCACCACGCGGGCCCAATGGATGAGTGGGTGGATCACCGTTTATGATGGGTTCGATTCCTATCTAGACACACTGTGTTGCTTTTTTCTGGTGTTAAGTTTTTTTCTTTGAGCTCGTAATCGTAAGCCGATAAAAAAACATTTCTAATCAACTAAGTTTCGATCGCAGAATTGATTAAGACTCCCTGAGGCTCGAGTCTAAGGGACAGTTTTAAAATGTAAAAGTGAGTTCTGTGTAGTTTACTTGACAAAGGATTTGTCATTTTTTTCATATCCCAACTGTCAAATCATCTGTCAAGTAAGCTTTACTCAGAACTTACTTTTTGAATGTTCAAACTTTACTTTCGCGTTAAGATTTACAGCTGTTTCACAATATAAAAGTAAAGTTCTGGTAGCTTACTTGGTAGATGATTTGACAGCTGTGATATGAAAAATATGTCAAATCATCTGTCAAGTAAACTACTCTTCTTCTTCTTTTTTTGTTATGGCAATCTACTTTCCTCTTGGAAGTAATTTTTGCCAGTGTCAAGTGTTAAATAGTTCAGTGGTAGATATTGTTTAATTTTTCATTAGAATGCGGGTGCATCGCATTCCAATGCCGCTTGGAGCATTTGGCACCAAGTATATCAAGACAGTTTACTCGGTTAGTTCTGCCGAGGAAGCCACCACTTCAATAAAAGTCTCAGCTTCACACAACCAAGATCGTGCCTATTTCAATTATCCCACATATTGTTCAGTTGCGTAGACACTTGTACCATATAACTGCACCAATTTTAAGATACAATATCCTTTATGAATCAATTTGAAAATAATTAAAATAGACACCAAACCGAACTCGACAAAATGGCGCCAAAAATCTCAAGTAAACTACTCAGAAGTTTTACATTATTGTCATAGTGTTAAAATTTTATAACTCAAACGCGGTACTAACAATATAGCACAATGTACAACTTACACTCAGACTTCTAATGAAAACTGAAATTATAAAATTGGTTTAAAATTTCACCCTACTCTACTTGCGTCACTCACACAGGAAAATGGGGCGGACCCTTGCATCTTGTGATTGTGTTTCGGCCTAAGGTACAGGCGAGCACATAATATACGAAATTATTATTGAAACAAAACACCAGTCATATCGAACGATATAGTCAAAAATAGCGCTTGTTTTTGTAGATTAGATTAGCTGAAACGTTAGAAGACGTTATTTATTTATTTTGATTTTTTTTCTAGTATGTTGTAGTCTAGGTATAAATAAAGTTAAACTTAAAAAGTTAAAAAATATAGAATTGTAAATACCAAATTAGAAAACATGAATAAAATAAACCAAAGCTGACACTCGTCTCATTTATTTTTTTAGACTATGTTTAGGTACGATAAAACCGCATAATTTTGCTAAATTATTCTCGTTAAATATTCTTAAAGCTATTTTAATCCTGCCTTAATTAGCATGACCAATAAACACGATTTGTTAAAAATCTATTGTCTTTTATCATAATAATATAGTTATCAGTTTGTTATATCATTGACAGCTGGGCTGAAATTTTGACGATATTTCCAATGCAATGTAAATTTTTTTTTCCATTTATTAAGGGGTTGACATAGCCAACTAGCGCCGCCAGTCGATTTAATTTTATTTATTCTAAATAAGCCCCATTTCTTAAAAAAGGAATCAGTTAAGGTCTTGTGAATGACATCAATGTTTATTGAATAACGTTACAACATTACAAAATGCGTGCAATAGTTTAAAAACGGGTTTGAACCAACAGTGGCCACTTTTAACAAAATCGCGTTTTAAACTGTTTGAATGCCTTTTCAAATTGTAAAGTTATTCTATAAATATTAGACGTTATTAAAAAAATACCTTGACTGATTCCTTTTTTAAGAAATTGGGCTTATTTAGAATAAATAAAATAAAATCGACTGGCAGCGCTAGTTGGCTCATGTTAGCCCCTTAACGTTAACGAATCAGCTTTAACTTTATCGTTAAAAAACTGACGAGTAATCCCTGTTGTTCCCGAGTGTACTGCTGGCCGGTTACCCAAAAATACGATTACAGGATTGAGCTTTAATCTCCCGTAATATAATTACGACTCGTTTGGGGCGAAAGACTTTGTTATGATGTGCAAATTGAAAAAAAACATGACTCCCGCTTGTCATATTACATTATTTAAGGTTTGGGCGACTTGTTGCTACTTACAATGAAAAATCTGGGAATATTTGCGATAATTTTTGCGTGATTCAAAATTCTGAACATCGACTTTTTCAGGATATTTTATACAGTTTTACGTGTGAAGTTACTTAAAAAAAAATAAGTAAAAAGCCTGAAAATGAAAACAGAAACTTTATATTTAAATATAAACAAATGAAAACTTTATATTTATTCAATTGTGTATTTCTACATTCACGGTTCCGTTGTGCCTTCGTAGGTCATTGTCATAACATAAACCTACCAGTATCTCAAATCACTATACATATCCTATTCGACTATAAGGAGTTCTCTTGTGCTGTGTATCTTAGAAATCCAAGGTCCAATACCAATTAAAACCCTTGGGGTTTAACCTTTCCAAAAAAAAAGAATCATCGAAATTGGTTCATAAACAAAGAAGTTATGCACGAAAATCCGTAAAAACCAAAGACCAAAGACTATGTGTATTGAAGTCTTTGGTAAAATCTCGTAAAATGTTCAAAATGTCAGTATTTTCAGGATTACTTAAAAACTACTGAACCATCTCGAAAGAAAACTCATTGAAATAAAAAATAATTTTCGAAATCGGTCCATCAAATGTGGAAGTTATGCGCGAACATCTTAAAATAATATACAATTACGAACCTACTCCTTTTTTAAGTCGGTTAAAATTAATCATATTACAACGCCATCTATCGTAAAAAATATAAAATTGCATTTTAAAGCAGACCTAAGGACCCAATTAAATAATCATAAAGCCATCTACCGCCAAGTAGCTCACCAAGAAATTTAATAAATAATAAATTAATATTTAACAACATCACATATATTGCTCCGATTCCAAAGTAAGTACCTAGCTAAAGCACTTGTGTTATGGAAATCAGAAACAACAGTGGTATCACAAACACCCAGACCTGAGCCAATATAGAAAAGTTCGTTCTCTAAATTGACCCAACCGGGGATCGAACCCGGGACCTCAGAGATAATGACACCTTGAAAACCGGTGTACAAATCCGCTCGACCACAGAGGTCGTCAAAATTTGTAAAACATCAAGGAAGCTGGAATTTGTAAAACATCAAGGAAGCTGAAAGATTTATTTCCGCGTTTATATTGGTTATGTAGGTCGAATGAGTGCCTTTGAAACAGGCAGCCAATTTAAAATAAAACCCATGTCACGAGTGAACTTAATTCTGCAATAACTCGGGGCTTTGGGTAGCTTACGGTGACATACCTGCTTGTCTATGCGAACACACGCCCGCGGAATTTATGTACACAGACAACCTTTTTTTATGTAGAAAACTCTTTAGTACCAGCTAGGTTACTTTTCAAAATGAGATCTTGTAAAGGTCCTATTTAATAAACGCGACAATTTGTCACCTTTATTTGATTGAATCAGGCATTACTTGGCGGAAGTCCCAAACCATTGTGAAAAGAGAAAATATGTAGCTTAGTTCGGTGTTGGTTCACGCACGTTCTAACTCCTGAGGATGCTCCGGGTTGGGGCGAAACACGTGTAGAGCATTCTAACTGGTGAAGGTGCAAGGTGAAGGTGTCGCTGTCATGCTAAATGCAGGTATTGTGCACTGATATTTTTGTGGTGCATTACTTGGCGGAAGTCCCAAACCATTGTGAAAAGAGAAAATATGTAGCTTAGTTCGGTGTTGGTTCACGCACGTTCTAACTCCTGAGGATGCTCCGGGTTGGGGCGAAACACGTGTAGAGCATTCTAACTGGTGAAGGTGCAAGGTGAAGGTGTCGCTGTCATGCTAAATGCAGGTATTGTGCACTGATATTTTTGTGGTGTGCATGTGCATTTTTTTGCGGGCGGGCGGGCGGTGCATCCTGCATATATTTTTTGCGGGAGTAAGCTACATATATTTCTCTTTTCACAATAATTTGTCACTTGTCATGACAATTCGCCAATTTGAAAATAGAACAAACTACTCATACCTACACCGCAATCGGTAAAAGTAAAACACAATTTCGTTCTAGGGTTACCACAATGCAGTTATCATAAAATTTTGACGACCTCCCTGGTCGAGTGGCTTTGTACACCGGTTTTCAAGGTCTTCATCTCTGAGGTCCCGGGTTCGATCCCCGGTTGGGTCAATTTAGAAAACGAACTTTTCCATATTGACTTAGCTCTGGGTGTTTGTAATACCACCGTTGTCTCTGATTTCCATAACACAAGTAAGTACTTACTTTGGAATCGGAGCAATGTATGTGATGTTGTCAAATAAAAAAAAAAAAAAAAGAATAAAAAAAAGTGTTTTCAAAAAAGTGTTGTGTGGTTGTACGCATCATAAGGCCATTACCAAACACCCTGTATAAGTAAACAGCAACGAGAATAATTCAACTATCTGTATGTCACGAACTTTGTACCGAAATTATATGTAACCAACAATCTACGTCGCGTAAGTTTAGAAACGTACTTAATCCTAAACCATTATTATAAATAAACTTACAAGCTCGCATTAACGGGAACGATTTTGTGAGAAACAACAAACTTGGTACGAGGGGCTAGTAAGCCAAATTTCTATTCGTCTGAACGCTAAAGTTAAGGGGCTGACATGAGCCAACTAGCGCCGCCAGTCGATTTTATTTTACTTATTCTAAATAAGCCCAATTTCTTAAAAAAGGAATCAGTCGAGGTTTTGTTAATAACGTCTAATATTTATTGAACTACTTTGGAATCGAAGCAATGTATGTGATGTTGTCAAAATATTATTATACAACATGTTACAAAAATACCCCTAAAGCCGAATATGGTAGATAGGGACCATCAAACTGAACTACTTTTACTATGGGACCAACTTTGAAATCGCGAAAAAAAAATAAGTTGTTTCATACTCAAATTAATTACGAAAATATCAAAATGTATGAAACAGCTGATTTTTTTTTCGCGATTTCAAATTTGGTCCCATAGTAAAAGTTGTTCAGTTTGATGGTCCCTATCTACCATATTCGGCATTAGGGGTATTTTTGTAACACCTTGTATAATGGGGTTGGTACTTTAATACAAGTGAATCATTCAATGTCATTGCTCAACAACATTATCTCACACTTCTGCGCCTTTCAACTAACTAAAGTGAATCAATTTGATTGAACTTAAAACTATGCGATAGAGAAAGCTTGCGTGGCCTTCATCTCATTTGCACATGATTTTAAGTTCGGATATGGCCGAAGGTACACACGTTGACCTCAGATATACATGTTGACCTTGAGACCGCCTTTGTGCCCTACGCAATAAAAGCTGTTTTCGCAGTTTGGCCGTATGCAGAAAGAAAGCTGGAAACTTATAAGCGCTTACCGGCGCTTGACAGCGCTGGTCCGTTCTACACAAATGAAGCAGGTTGAAGCAGCGGTATTGCCATACACACATGCATGAGGGTGACGGACGACGACGGTAAGAAATTAGTAAGCGGACAAATTATAGTATGTAAGTGTACTATCCTATATGAACGATAGTATATAGTAATCAATATGAAATTATAGTATGAATACTATAATTACAGTACATAATGCAACACTGGCGCCCAGCGCTGACCAGCGCGTGTTGAAGCTTGTCGGAACTTGTCGGCACCGTTCAGTGCTTATCGGCGCGCGTTCATATATTTTCCTGCGCGGGTTACCAGCGCTGACAAGCGCCGGTAAGCGCTTATAAGTTTCCAGCTTTCTTTCTGTATACGGCCTTTAACTGTGCCGTGCTGTCGTGTGTACAACCGCGCTGCACACGGAATTCTCACCACTGAGGAACTGGTTACCGTAACTACCGGAACACAAGAATATTAAATTGTTGTTATGGCGTCAGACTTAGGTAAGATGGTGGTAGCTAGCCAGGCAAGCCCCACCATTAACCAAACCGAGTACAAATGTACCCCCATCCTGGGAATCGAACCCGGGACCCGTGCGTTTTACACGGGTAGGCTAACCACAGACCACAGAGGCAGCTTAAACAACAAACTTACCTAAAACCTGTATATAACCATTACTCAGCCACATTTTAAGCTATCAATTTCACTAAATTCAGCACAAAGTATTACATCACAAACAAAATTACCCGTAACACTTTTTCCCTCAAGAAATTAAATAAAATAAACAAACCGGCCTACATTACGGTTCTCAGGAAGTGATGCTGTCCTTTTCACACAGTACCTTTCAGTTTTCCCCTCGGATATTGAACACAGTCGGACCCAAAGCGTCGCGCGCATCGTGCCTTCGTTTTCGGGGAGAAATCTGAAAACGCCTGTTAAAATTTTCTGAGCAATTCTTTCAGTTAAAATTGCTTGCCTTTTCTAAATTGTAGTGACTAATTCTAATACATATTAAACTGTTTTGCGTAAATAATAGTGGGATTTCTTGTAAGCCCGGACTTAGTGAGAATGGCTGAATACGGAACCAAAATGGTGGAATGTAAGTGAATTTGTGCTGAAATTCAGCTTTTAAGTGTAAATTATTTTATATAGTGTCGTGCGAAAACTGTTGCTTGCGGTTTATTGGTAAGTATATAATTAAATCTTTTGTAAGTTACTGAAAATGTTGTGTTTTGACATGGTTACAATGAAAAAACGTACTAATATTTATTAGGAATACGTCGTATAGGCTGAAAAGAACGTGCATATCTTAGAATATTATTGCAATAGTTTTTCGTAACATTATTATATGTACCTACACCTACATAATTCATTTATTCTGTTAAACTTAACGAAACCTAGTAGATGGTGGTTATGTACTATTACTAAGTATATCCTGGTTGTGAGGTTTTGTAAAATTAAACCCACAAATAACTTAAAATATTTACTTTAATATAAAACCTGTAGTTATATAGAGACATATAAGTAGTTGTTTTCTATTTATTTTTAAACATATTGAAATCATTTTTATTTGGCGTTTTAAAAATCATTAAAATTTTGCATTTTACAAACAAAACACTTTTTAATTAACAATGATACGCTTAATTTCATGATAATTAAGTTTTTTTAATAAAAAAAGTTAATTTTATAATTAAAAGAGTTTGAATAAGAAAGACATTTTATAATATTCCGTATAAATTGTTTTCCACAAATCTACACGGCTCAAATGACAAAAAAGTAAAAAAAACTTATCTCCTACGAGTATACTACGAAAAGACTACGAATGCTACGAGCTACAATTTCTCGTAGCGTACTACGAAATATTACTACGAAATACTTTGCTACGAAGATTTCAAAAACTAATTTGTTTTATATTGAAAATCAAAATGTTACAGCGATCGCAGTAACGAAGCAACCCTGGTAAATACCAGTAATAAGATGGGTGTCCTAATTGTGATTTGTTGTTAGTTTAATTATTGGCGTTGTTTTTGATGTTGTATCTGAATTCTCATGGACATATTTTGATAAGCTGATAGAAAAATACTTTTTGGGCTTTTTAAAGAGGTGGTTTCTACGTCCTACACGTAGAAATAAAAAATATATATTTTTTGCTGGTTCAATTTGTTTTATTTTATCAAAGTTTTACAGTTTTATATTTTTTCACACTGACAATTCACAATGACAGCGAGCATTTTTTTTCATCTCTTTTATTTGCTAGAATTTTTAATTATAAAACTTAAAGGAGGTTTTAGTTCAAGTTTCAATACTTCACGCACGGCGTATACAGGGGAAGTAAAGAAATTCGATTAATATTAATAAAATGCAAACCATACAGTAAGCAGAAAACCGAAGAGAAGACAGATAGATGACAGACAAGAGCAAAGATCAAAACACAAACTATAAACAATTTATGACAAACCCGGCCTGGGGCCGTACCGGCTAACGCATCAAACTTCGGAAAGTCTGCCGGGCTTCAAATTAAAACAGATAAATTGAGCCCCAATCGGGCCAAAATGGCGAACCCGAATTCATGAAGTCACATGAACATCGATATCTTCTAAATAACTTCGGCAAATAGTACAATACGAAACTCCTTACTTAGATTTTTCTGTTTTAAGTTGAAGCTCGGCAGACCCGCCGAAGTTCGAAAAGTTAGCCGGTAGGCCCCCTGATGGGCAGTTCGTAACAGGGCTAAAACAACGCGATATTTTCATATCGATACGGATTTTATACAATGTTTACATTTCCATATGCTAGAGATATAATTTTTACTATGCACTAACTTCCGCCCGCAACTTCGTCTGCATCAAAATTAATTTCCTGTAAGAATTTCGATAGCTCCTTTATGCCTGTATGTAACCAAGTATGCGAACTATTTTTAGACTATTTTCATCATTTAAGAGATATTAAAAGGGACACGTTGTATATTTTTAACCGACTGCAAGAAAAAGGGTTTGTTTTGCGCGCGTATCTTGTATGACATTTTTTCATACAAAACTGTAAATAGCATTATTTTTTTTTGGTTTGGTCATTTTGGATTTTTTATTTAATAGAACCCTAGACAAATACTGGCTTATATTATATTAGGGTATTTCCTCACATTGATGAAATTGCGCTGGCTTGCAGTGAAGAAGTAAAAAGTACTAGAAGATTTCGCCGCTCCCACTAGCGACTCGGTAGCATAATTGGTCAGTGCATTGGGCCGAAATCCCAAGGGTGCGGGTTCGAGTCCCGTCTGAGGTGCTACGGGTGAGTCGATTTTTTCTAGAATTCTAATGTTATTTATCTTAATCCCAATAACATCACAAGAAGAGTTATGCTCGAATTGCAAATCATTTCGATATTACGTTTGTATGGGAAAGTCTTTATTCTTTTGTATTCATACATAAAATGTCTTAAAGAACTAAAAAAAAAATCATCGAAATCGGTTCAAAAACAAAGTTATACCTGAAAATCCGTAAAAACTCGTGCGATGGTAAGCTAAATAATTGATATTTTTCAGGATTATGAAAAAGCTACTAGCCAGATCTCTGTAATTTTTTTATGGGACCACACACGAACTATTTTCTTTCAAATAAAAAAAGAATAATTGTAATCGGTTAACAACAGGCGAAGTTATGTTAAGACATACATAAAATGATAACCTCCTCCTTTTTTTGAAGTCGGTTAAAAAGGAGCGGCTTCACCCTCCAAGATTGTGATAATTTTTCAAGCTGTCATAAATGCCTAGATTGTTATGAACCTATTCTTTAAGGCTCGTTTGTTTTAATCCCGATTTATAAGACCTTTTATAATTGGGCTGGAGAACACCTGGGCCTATTCTGCTAATGGTAACGCAACAATCGTGTCTCAATAGTGTTTCAATGGCGTCGCTTATGGTACAATTCTAAAACTGTTATAAATTTAATACTATATAGTATACTAGAAAAAATACGACTCGCACCAGATCATGTTATTATAAATTTCTTTCGAAAGGCAACATCCTACTGTTTTATGAATGAATGAAATGAATGAATGAATGAATGAAATGAATGAATGAAATGAATGAATGAAATGAATGAATGAAATGAATGAAATGAATGAAATGAATGAAATGAATGAAATGAATGAAATGAATGAAATGAATGAAATGAATGAAATGAATGAAATGAATGAAATGAATGAAATGAATGAAATGAATGAAATGAATGAAATGAATGAAATGAATGAAATGAATGAAATGAATGAAATGAATGAAATGAATGAAATGAATGAAATGAATGAAATGAATGAAATGAATGAAATGAATGAAATGAATGAAATGAATGAAATGAATGAAATGAATGAAATGAATGAAATGAATGAAATGAATGAAATGAATGAAATGAATGAAATGAATGAAATGAATGAAATGAATGAAATGAATGAATGAATGAATGAATGAAATCTTTATTCACTAAAAATAGAGTACAATTTAGTTGTTACCTCTTTGTAGTCCGTCTATTTTACCAACATGCCCTATGTTTAGGGTTGCCAGGTCCAAAAACACAAAAGCCGGACTCGGCGCTTAATTCGCCCGGACATTTTACCCTAAAAGCCGTATATACCTTTTTAATAGCTAATCATAGCTTTTTTAAAGCCGGACATATGTTCTAAAAGCCGGACAATATTTATTACCGCCTTGCAAACAGCGGTTAGCAGAGGGGAGTCGTGTCGTGGCATTAGTTGCGACTCGCGAGGCAGCCACACAAAAAGGCTAACAAAAGACGGACAGGCGCGGTAGCTTAGCGGTAAGAGCATTGGACCGGACATTCAAAGGTCGCGGGTTCGATCCCCGTCCAAGAATATGATCTGGTGCGAGTCGTATTTTTTCTAGTACATTATTTTATAAAAATAGCATTGTGAATGCTAAAATCTCAACATTAAAAATCACAAGAAGAGTTAAATGCTCAAACTGCAAATCATTTTGGTATTACGTTTGTATGGGAAGCTCACTGTTCGCCGGACTCTTAAGCTTAAATGCCAAGTCTCTCAGTAGCTCTTATTCTAGCCGAATTTCATTAAAATCTCAATAATCAAATCCGATGTGTACTCCGTGTGAGTCGAGAGGCAAATTATGTCAAAAACCAAGTTATATTGGATTATGGGCCCCTTTTATTCGATTTTAGGCCGTAACCCCGTGGGGGAGGGGTCAGATTCGATTAAGAGGGATCATTGTTAAGTCCCTGGATGTGACAAAACGTGATATTTTATTGCGCGTAAACCTCACAGTAAATATGATATATTTTTTAAGATTTCTGGTAAAAAACTTATGTAGTCGGTTTATTTCAAGAAAAATGAGTCTTATTATTTTAAATAGTGTTTCCCGATTAGTGGTACACGTACCCCCAGGGGTACGCGAGGTTGCATCAAGGGGTACACGCAGCAATCTCTTAACTAAAGTATCATACATCTGATTTTTTATTTATTTATCATTCCTGCAATAAGGGTTACGCGAGTTTGGGGTCTTCCTTGGAGTGGTGCGTAAAAACAACGAATTAGAAATTTGAAAACCACAGTCAGGAGAAACGTCACTTATTTCTACGTTAAGTTTACTTAGTTACGTAGGTGTACCGGAAATAGTACTTGGGAGCGAATGACGCTGGAGCGAAAACCTATTAAAGCTAAGCTAAGTAATTTAATTTAATCCTAATGTATTCACCAATTGTTATATATGTTTCAAGATGATTTGCCATAGTTGTTTGTTTTGTCATTTCCAGGAGCATTACTTCTGTGTTCCAACTTAAGTCCCAACACGCAAGCTAAAGATTTAGATTGAATTGTGGTATGAAATGAAATCCGTTGCCAGTAAGTTCGCTATATCAGCCATTTTGTCCCCATTGTTGGGGCTCGGGCCTTCCTTATGGGTGGAAAAGGAGGATGGACCATAATCCACCACTCGGGCCCAATGAGGGTTGGTGGGTGTTAACGACTGCAAATTCAGGGGACTGGGATCAATCTTGGTCTGCTGCTAAGACAAATTCTAACGGGAAATGAAATAATTCCCAATATTATTATTGCAGTTAAAAACTTTTCCCCCAGGAATGATTCATAAATGTTTAACTTACACAAAACTTAAACCTCACTTTGACTATCCTATATGAATAGCGGTTAACTTAAACATTAATTTAAGTTACGCCGAACTTCCTTCATTTTGAATAGTCATGATAAGTTAATTTTCAGTTGATAGTTTTTTTTGACGACCTCCGTGGTCGAGTGGCTTTGTACGCCGGTTTTCGAGGTGTCGCCTCTGAGGTCCCAGGTTCGATCCCCGGTTGGGTCAATTTAGAAAACGAACTTTTCTATATTGGCTCAGGTCTAGGTGTATGTGATACCACCGTTGTCTCTGATTTCCATAACACAAGTGCTTTAGCTACTTACTTTGGGATCGGAGCAATGTATGTGATGTTGTTATTCCAAATTATTATGACTGTAATCGGTGTTCAATGTCCAAGTCATGGGTCGTACCGGCTAATGCATCGAACTTCGGAAAGATTACCGAGCTTCAAATCAAAATAGATAAATCCAGCCCCAATCGTGCCAAAATGGCGAACCCCAATTCAAGATGTCACACCAACATCGATATCATCTAAATAACTTCGGCGAATAGTACAATACGAAACTCCTTACTTCGTTTTATCTGTTTTGAGTTGAAGCTCGGCAGACCCGCCCAAGTTCGAAAAGTTAGCCGGTAGGGCCCCAGGTATGTTATGGATATGAAATTTTGGATCTGCATGGATTCTGGATACGGATATAGAAATAATATTATACCGGTTTCGGATACGTTTACGGATATGAAATTATTTCGGATTATCCATTAGTTTCGATTTTCGGAATAGATAGGTACGGAAAATATATTCGTGTGCATACAAAAAGCAAATTATGTCCAAGAGCCATGAATAAAATATTATAATGCCGCCTGTAGTAGGCAATTGTGCTTTTCATGGAAAAATCAAACTGTCCATGGAAATGCTTTTCCAGTTGTATTGACTTTTAAAAAATTACCTCTTTCCGGTGCAAATAGAATTTTTGTGTTCTGTACAGAATCTCCGCTCACTGCTACTGTTAACGTAATAACTGTGTCTAAAGTAAAGTAAAGTAAAAAATTGCTTTATTCAAATAAACTTAGTAATTAAGCGCTTTTGAATCGTCTATATTTTTCTACCAACTGAAACTGATCATTAATTTCAAACGGTTTCAATAGAGAAATTGTTAGCAACAGAGTTACGTGACAATTTGTCCCCTGTCATGACAATTTTCATATCCATTAAGTCTACCAATTAGAAAATAGAACAAACTACTAATAGCTACACCGCAATGTAAACCAAATTGTCATGACAATCGACAAATTGTCACCTTATTAAATAAGGCCCAGGGGGCTGGTCAGATAAGTTTGTGTCTGTTAAAGTTAAATAAATAAATATAAATATTAGACAACATCACAAAAATTGCTCCGATCCCAAAGTAAGTAGCTAAAGCACTTGTGTTATGGAAATCAGAGACAACGGTGGTAAACACACACACCCAGACCTGAGCCAATATAGAAAAGTTAGTGTTCTAAATTGACCCAGCCGGGAATCGAACCTGGGACCTCAGAGATGGCGACACCTTGAAAACTGGCGTACAAACCACTCGACTACGGAGGTCGTCAAAGTTGAATCAAGATGATGCAACCCAGCCTTAAAAGAGCAACTTGCGAAAATATTGAAAGTTGCTCTGAGTGGAATATTTAGGTTGCTATGTTGCTCTGTTGGAATACTTCAAATCAAAGCGCTACCTGTCGATACTGTAACCAAAACCGAACCTAGGTACAGGCATCTACCTTTTTTAACCGACTTAAAAAAAAGGAGGAGGTTCTGTGTTCTTTTTTTTTATTAGAGTGAGGACAAATAAAGTGAGATGCGAGTTTGGTTACAGAATCGCTCCCCTTTGTCTTTATATTGCCTGTACTAATTTCTACCGATCGGCCTTTCTGTCTACATTATATTTTATGCCAGTTCGTTGACCTTTCGACCAACAGCCAGTCACGCGATTGGGAATACTATATAAACAATGAAGCTAGCCCATTATTACTCGTGGATCACTTATATTATACCTTATATTTGGTTGATTAGAATGATATCATTAATTTACATTAGTTTTGGTTCTAATGAGTTCTGACAAAAGAACTGACATGAGCCAACTAGCGCCGCCAGTCGATTTTATTTTATTTATTCTAAATAAGCCCAATTTCTTAAAAAAGGAATAGTCAAAGGGATTAGAGCTTTAACTTTTGACTAGTTGGGAAAACGTGGAGCCCTTCTTACTAGTATGAATAATAAATCGCACAGGTATCACAACATTGCTCACATCTTTAGAAGTGGGCACATTTTTCCTTGGTCAAAATACATCTATGTATAGCATTTTAAACCGTATTTTGTAAGCAGATTATCTATATTTTATATTAACCCAGTAATCCGCAATGGGCCCACGTGTTGGGTTATCATCCATCCTCCTTATCCATCCATAGGGAATGGATTTCTCTATGGATAACATTTTTGTCTCGCGGACAAACTAAACTGAAAAGGTAGAATGTGCATTTTAGCGCTAGCAACATTTAAACAAAACGAACGAATGAGTGAATGATGAATGGACCATAAATATGGCCGGACGGTGACCATAAAAAGGTTTTCCCGCGTGTTTTAGAACGGACGTCACGTAAAACCGAGCGATTTTAAAATTCACGACACTGACTGAAATATACTGTTACAGTTTAGAACTGTGCGGTTACAATTATGTATACAACTGACGACTGATAACTTCCACGTTGATATGACATGGAATGAAAAGCACAGACATTTAAGGTTAATTGTTTTAAACAACTTATTTTTATCCCCATTATCTGCGAAAACCTACCATTTGACGTGAAACCACAGGAAAATAATGGGAATTAATGGATCTAATGTCAGTATGGAAAATGTCACATCACAGCTGTAAACGCAGAGAAATCGGATTGGACAAACAATGATTACATTTATCACAAATGCGTGAGTCCTATACTAAAAATAGGTTGCTCACCTAAGTGTATAGCTGATAAATAAATTTTGGTCAACTTCACATACTCGTACATGGCTCCGATTCCAAAGAAAGTAGCTAAAGCACTTATTTTAAATGGAATTCAGTAATAACAACGGTACCACAAGCCTGAGATATTATAGAAAAGTTAATTTTCTACACAGGGTGCTACAAAACAACCCGCATTGCCGAATATAGTAGTAGATAGGGACCATCAAACTGAACAACTTTTTCTATGAGACCAACTCTGAAATCGCGATAAAAATCTGTTGATTCATACAAACATTTATAACGAAAATATCAAAATGTATGAAACAGCTGATTTTGATAGAAAATAGAAAGAAATATATTTATTTGCATTAATTGTGGTTATGATGGTCGCTATCTACCATATTCGGCATTGTGGGTTGTTTTGTAACACCCTGTGTAGATATCATTTCCATGAAAACTGGTGTGCAAGGCAGAGGTCGTCAACTTATTATTATAATAATAATAATTTTATTGTAGTAATCACCAAATAGCGAGCGTTAACCATAAATCTTTTTTTAAACACTTCCACCGCCATGCGGAATTTGTTACTATGAAAAATTCACACGTACCCGTGAATGATGAACGAGCGACGATCCCCTTGATTTATCGTCGCAGCGGGATGATATTTATGACGTCACCATCATTCACTCATTCATTCGTTCGGTCACACGTCATACGCAACGCGCGGAGAGTGAAAACATGTGTTTTTTGTCGTACCACCACCGGCGTTGGTTGGAAATTTTTCATCGCCGTTTCTGTAGCATTTTATGAATATTGAAGAAGATTGTTAGAGTAATAAATATTTAAATGGAATTAAAATTGTTAGCCAATAGGATAAACGTATTTGAATGAAAATAAAGGAAGTAAGGGAGCCCCCCCTCTTTGAGGAAGGTATAAACATAAGGTAGCCTGGAGCAGCTGTCGTCGCCCAGAGATATAATGCGGTAAAGATTTCGAGGTCCAAAGATATCTTGAATTTGAAAAAAAATGTGTGTTTTAAAATATGACAATTTACCTTTCTTTTTTTTTTTATGCCGAAGAAAAACGCATTTACGCGCATCCCCTCCCGCAGGTGAGCGAGAGGGGGGTATGTGGGGCTCGCCAGGAGGGGACCGCAACTTCGACGTTGCGGTTCCCTCCACGACTACCTCCCGTGATCCCACCCAACCAAATAGTTCGATGGGATCTCGGGAGGAGGGAATACCCACTAAAAAACTCCGGCACTTACCCTCTCGCCGCCAGTGCCGCCAGCCATGGGGCTGTGTGGGGGGCCAGGGTGGCATTCTCCCCAACATGACAATTTACCTACCTAATGTGGTACAAAATATTAATAAAACTTCAGTTACTTCTTATATTTTGTCTACAACTTTTTATACTTATTTTATGAGGTGTGAGTGTATAGTCTGCCTTTATAAAGTTAAATTTTGCAAACATTTGCCCCGTGTCTGCTAAAAGGTCGTCGACTACTGACCTAGCTAGAGGGTTCGATTCCCAAGAGAGAGAGAGTTTACATTTGCGCTTGATTTAGTAGGTAAATCTTTTTCCGCTTGATTTAGTAGGTGCGTAATTGTATTAAGTTCACCGTTACAAACTTTATGAACTTAATTTTGGTGAGTGCGACCCCAATGTATGTTTAATTTCATTATTGTTGCCGTACTGTCAAACCGAATAAATGTTTGGATTCAACCAATCAGCAAAACGTAATTACACATACTTCTTTCCTTATTATTTAACTATATCGACACTTACAAGGGCGGGGAAGTGGCCAAGCACAAACCCAACAAGGATAACAGTTTGGTATTGCTTTTAAACGACCTCCTTGGTTGAAATCCTTGGATTATTGCTTCAATCTGCTTCTGTCAGTTTAGTGTTCAGTTTGCCGGCATGACTATTGTCAATTTCGAAGTTCTTGACATAGCTTTATATTCGGTCTCAATTTCACCAACTTCATTAGAGGTTTAAAAAGTAAAAATAACTTTTAGCATTTTGAATTAAATATGTTATACGATGTTTTCCACATGCACCTTCACACTCAGAAAGAAAACGCACATGGTTAAAGAATTCAAGAACAATAAGGTTTGAGAAAAAGATAGTGTTTAAAAACTACTGAAGGAATGGCTTTGGCGGCACTCGATTGTTTTAGTTTTGTCGAACACTGCAATGTATTGTGGATGTTCATTGAAGCAGTGTGCGAAAAAAAACAAGCAAGCTTTCATCTTCGACAAGAAAGTAGAAAATACACAAGAGAATGATGACATCAGTCCGAAGGTAAACCACTCATGATTTTCACTGGTTGTTTCAAATCCTATGAATTACCATTTCCGAAATGGTTTCCTAGGCTGAAGGTATGGACATCGATTGAAGCAAAGACGAAAAAAGTGGGGCAGAAGACAGTAAACTATCAAATTACAACTGTGACTGTGACTTTATACTGAGAAGTTCTTCCAAACTTGTTCAGCCACAAAATTTACATTTATGTCAGTATAGTCTAAAATTCCCAAATTGTCCTTACGCAATCCAAATAAGAAAGCGATTTAGCAGCGTTTTGACACGAAAGAGACTTTGATGTGTTTGTAAAGATCCCTCACTCAATTTACGCGCGCACAACTAACAATAAGTCCAAACTCGTTTCCCGCGAAAAGTGTAAAAACTCCTTGAATGAATGAAGATTGATGATCGTTCGTTCTTTTCGTGGAAGTTTCACATGTGATTTTCTTTGGTGTAATTAATTTTATTTTACTTAACGGAAAAACAACGAAATAGTTATTTCTTTATTTAATAATTAAGTTTAAGAGGCTCAATGCCGCGATTGTGGCGGTAAACTACTTTCGCAAAGGTGGGTTATAGGGTGGGTGACCAAAATTATTATCGCAAGCTCTGCCGTGAATCGGAAGGCAAGGTAAACCGTTGTCCTCGTATTTGCAGTTGCTAACACCCACTAATCCGCACTGGACCCGCTTGGTGGGTAATGGTCCATCCTCCTTATCCTTCCTTAAGGAAAGCTTTAGCCCCATCAGAAGTGGGACATGAAAACGTCTGCCTTAAGAAAAATGTGTTTGATTTGAACATTCCTCACCAACCCCTATTGCTTCGGGGTTGACTCAAATGACAGTTCAGTTCTGCACCCTTATAACATAATCTATGATAACATTTATGCACAATAAAGCCTAACATTTTGCCAATCCATAACTAATACTTCATCGATCCCCTAAAGGCCGTCGATATGTCAGTCAAATGCCAAGCCTGAAACTTGGTGAGAATGGACTTTTAAATTCGTCAAGTTTAGGGTTGTCAGATATGAAAATGAAAGACCTAGTGGTAGAAATATTTTAAAGTTATGTGAACCAACAAGGAGTTTAATCTTGAGGAGTATTTCATTGAAATGTTATTTGTGCTAATACTTAAGAACAAAACTTTCTTGAAGCCGTTATAATATACATATGAACTAAATATAAATAGAGCATAGTATGAACATAGAGGTTGTCCTTTTATGCGGCGTCTTTAATAACTTCTCATAGCTGACAAAATGAAGGTCAAAAGTTGACTCGTAGAAAACTAAAAATCTTACACAACGCTCGCCAAATTTCATGTGACCGATCAATCTAAACGTCAGTTTCTAAATCCCAACTGATCGAATCCCGCATCACTACTACGGGACAAAGTGGGACGGCATTAGCTCCGATTGGGACATAAATCATTCGACGCCGTCCAACGGACGTTTATTTGTTTGGGCGGGAAAGGTTTGACAGTTCTAAAAGTAGTGTTGCCAGAGCGGAATTTCGGATTAAAGTTAGTAGAATTTACTCTTGTGGCTAATACCTGGGTAGGGTGAATAATTAAATAAATATAAATATTAAATAAATAAATATTTGACAACATCACATACATTGCTCCGATTCCAAAGTAAGTAGCTAAAGCA
This sequence comes from Catoptria pinella, assembly GCA_963556745.1. Lineage (NCBI taxonomy): Eukaryota > Metazoa > Arthropoda > Insecta > Lepidoptera > Crambidae > Catoptria > Catoptria pinella. The sequence goes on along the minus strand of OY750788.1, from coordinate 6,085,403 downwards.
CTTGTGTTATGGAAATCAGAGACAACGGTGGTATCAGAAACACCCAGACCTGAACCATTATAGAAAAGTTCGTTTTCTAAATTGACCCAACCGGGGATCGAACCCGGGACCTCAGAGATGGTGACACCTTGAGAACCGGTGTACCGGTGTAACCGCGGAGATCGTCAGAATGAATTGCATTTATTAATTAATCAGGCTGATTCTAAAATGTAGTTCTTTATTACTAAACAGTTCTAAGCTTCGAAGGTTCTACGGATAAAATAAAATGAAGTTGGATTATCAGGACGATGTCACACATTTTCCACATTCCTTATTTTAATCGCTTTTAGGGTTTAAAATCAATATAAAATGATATCATTTTTCTAATGGCTAAAAATATTTGTTAATTTATGAATGTAACAAAGTAGTATTTAAATATACAACGTGTTACAAAAATACCCCTAATGCCGAATATGGTATATAGGGACCATCAAACTGAACAACTTTTACTATGGGGCCAACTCTGAAATTGCGAAAAAAAAACAGCTGTTTCATACAAAAATTAAAATCGAAAATATCAAAATGCATGAAACAGCTGTTTTTTTTTCGCAATTTCAGAGTTGGCCCCATAGTAAAAGTTGTTCAGTTTGATGGTCCCTATATACCATATTCGGCATTAGGGGTATTTTTGTAACACCTTGTATATATCAACACTGTGGTACGGAACTAGTTATAAGTACAAGGTCTTTCGACCTTGGGTAAACATGGTTCTATCTGAAAAAATAATCGATTTCCTTTTTTTACACGTTTAATACAATTGATATAACAGGTTCTATCTGTGTTTTACGTGTTGACATAATCGGAAAAGTTCTCGAAACGGCAACAGAAATACATCATCTGTGAAAATTGCAACTGTCTAACTATCACGGAGTTTTTGGCGCCATTTTGTCGAGTTCGGTTAGGTGTCTATTTTAATTATTTTCAAATTGATTCATAGTGGATATTGTGTCTTAACATTGGTGCAGTTATATGGTACAAGTGTCTACGCAACGAAGTGGTGGCTTCCTCGGCAGAACTAACCGAGTAAACTGTCTTGATATACTTGGTGCCAAATGCTCCAAGCAGCATTGGAATACGATGCACCCGCATTCTAATAAAAAATGAAACAATATCAACTCAAGAACTGGCAGTATGGCTTAGACCTTCGCCTATCCTGAAAAGGACGAATATAACTACTACTACTACTAACTATCACGGTTCATGAGATACAGCCTGGTGACAGACGGACAGACGGACGGACAGCAGAGACTTTAGTAATAGGGTAGCGTTTTACCCTTTGGGGACGGAACCCTGAAAAACCATAGCGTGCATCGCAGAGTTGTGAGCTTAGTTTTCTAACCCCTTGTTTCACCGATAATTCTACATTTCAATCACGCAGTACTTTGTAAAGTCGACTCGAAGCGTTCATAAAATTTGTTCGTAATTTATTCAAATGTTACGTTTCTGTATTGTTTTGAAGGGGCTCGTTTTGACAGCTTATGAAAGTTGACAGTTGCAGTCACAAACACTTGAAACTTGAGGACAAGCTCAGTCGCGTTAATTCTGAACGATAATACCAATAGAATTTTATTATTCAAATTCCAGACTTTCTATGCGTTTAAAAACTAACTTAAAAGTATAAATAGCTCAAAATAGCAATATTATAAAAGCTTAACACTTTCAATTGTCATTAGCTTGCGACATGTTTTTTTAAGGGGCTGACATGAGCCAACTAGCGCCGCCAGTTGATTTTATTTTATTGATTCTAAATAATACCAAATTCTTAAAAAAGGAATCAGTCAAGGTCTCGTGAATGACGTCTAATGTTTATTAATTAATTTTACACAGTTTAAAAAGGCTTTTAAACAGTTTAAAGAGACAACGGTGGTAAACATACACACCCAGTCCTGAGCCAATATAGAAAAGTTTGTTTTCTTAATTGACCCAGCCAGGGTTCGAACCCGGTACCTCAGAGATGGCGACACCTTGAAAACCGGCGTACAAACCACTCGACCACGGAGGTCGTCTGTTAAAAACCTAGCCATTTTGGCACAGCGAATTGAAATTGTAATATAAAACAAAATTTAAAATACAACTGTACATTATTATGAAAAATTACTAGTTTCCTTTGTTCATGGCATATAGTTAAATTAATTTTCCTAGTTAATTTCGTTCGTGAAGCACGTATTTCATTATTTTCGTTATCAACAACAATCTTGCATGACTAGCAACATGATATTACGATTTTGTACCTAGTATGTTGTTTTGAACAAAAGTGTACATACGTAATTGTTGTTTATTTTGCACAACAAATTCGTGTTCTAGTAAATAAGCACACCTCCGGGCACTAAGTATACAACATGTTACAAAAATACCCCTAATGCCGAATATGGTATATAGGGACCATCAAACTGAACAACTTTTACTATGGGACCAACTCTCAAATCGCGAAGAAAAAATCATTTGTTTAATACATTTTGATATTTTCGATTTTAATTTTTGTATGAAACAGCTGATTTTTTTCCGCGATTTTGGATTTGGTCCCATAGTAAAAGTTGATCAGTTTATGGTCCCTATATGCCATGTTCGGCATTTGGGGTATTTTTGTAACATGTTGTATACTAGTAAGAATTATCATCAATTATTGACTGGCATGCGCCCCACGTTTTTTGTACTTTTAAATTCAAAATTATTTCATACTTTTTAGTCCGTTTTAAAAACGTGTATTTTTTTATAAATAAGGGCTTTTCAGAAAATTATTTCAGACTTAGGTAAGATGGTGATAGCTAGCCAGGCGGACTTGAAATAATACCACCAACCAAACCGAGTGCAAATGTAACCCCTTCCTAGGAATCGAACCCACGGGCCCTTGCGTCTTTTGGGTGGGCGAACCACTAAATCATAGAGGCGATTAGGTCTTGTGTAATGTCGATTTTTGCGGTTCAAATTACTTTAAAATTGCAGTAATTCTTCATAGCACACAAAATTAAAGTTTTCATTCAAAACACGTGTTTAACGTTCTCACCATTTTGAATTTCCCCTTCCCTTGGGAAATAACGAAATGAAATCTGAAAAACTTTTGCACAATTCCAACAACAATCGTAAATTTTGAGGTTTGAAGTTTTTTCTTTGTTTTGAATTATTGTAATAAAATACTTACTTTATTAAGTTTTTTAAATTTATCAAGAAAGTTTTTTTTGTGGTTTAAATTTAATTTTTATAGTGTATTTTGTTAATTTAACTTACCTACCTGTTTTTTTGACGTCATTTATAGCCCATCCTCCTTATTCACCCATAAAGAAAGCCCCAGTGCCCCAGCAGTGGGGACATTAAAAATGCCAGATGGTAAAAATGCAAAATGGCAAATGGGAAGGAGGTTGCAAAACCAATGTTTATGTTACTATGACAGAGGACAGAGGTTGTCATTGTGTTGTTTAAAAAAAAATAAAAAAAAAAAATAATAAAATTAAATAATAATAAAATAAAATAATTTTATTTCAGACAGTGTCCATAAGTGCATTGGAGTTCAAAAATTGACTAAAATATAATTATATTATTTAATTAATATTAAAATCAAAAATGTATAGTTAAAATCAAATTAAAATTATATTTATCCTAGAGACGATTTTTATTTTGTGAATTCAGCTAACTATTAAAATTATTTATTCCTCAATGCTTACGCGTTTATATTTCCACTGAAGCTTCTAAATAAGACAGCCCATAACCCTAACAAAGTAAATAAATAATAAAAAAAAAAACAGAATAAGTTTCAAATTTTAAAGTATTAAGCTACCGCGTAAGTATCGTCGACTTCGCCGTCGGCTTCATTTGACAGATGGATGTAATACAATGCTTCTCTTCTTTAGTACGTTTTTATTTGTGCCAAAAAGAAGTAGCAATGTATCACATCCATGTCAAACGAACGACGGAGAAGTCGACGACACTTACGCGGTAGGGCCCCTGGTAGTCTCATGGTAAATTAATTATTGAATCACAAACTTTTGTGTCGAAACCATTTCAATATTTAAGCAGGAGTAAAAGGGACTATGGGATCTGTGGAACTTTTTAAGATGATGCTAAAATGAATGACTGATCTTTTAAAATAAAATACCTCTTCTCCATTCACAAAAACTTTTTTAATTATCTTCTATTGGAAAGAAACAATTTTGACTTAATAAATGTTATCTTTTTGAATATTTTTATTAGATGAGGGAAATATAGTGCTCAATATAATAAATATATGAATATAAATAAATAAATATATTATTATGACAACATCACATACATTGCTCCGATTCCAAAGTAAGTAGCTAAAGCACTTGTGTTATGGAAATCAGAGAAAACGGTGGTATTACAAAAACCCAGACCTGAGCACATATAAAAAAAGTTCGTTTTCTAAATTGACCCAACTGGGGATCGAACCCGGGACCTCAGAGATGGCGACACCTTGAAAACCGGACAAAGCCACTCGACCACGGAAGTCGTCAAATATACGCATTTAAAATAAAAAGCCGTCAAATATTAATTAACTGTTTTGGTTAATGGATAAGTTGGTTTGTCGGTTAATTTAGACAAATACTTTTAACTGCAGTTATTTTAAATTTGCAAGGGTTTAAATGCGCACACGGGACTAAAGTTTTGTGAAGGGCTAAACTACTGTGTAACAGAATAAAGGGCAAAGTGTGGTAAAGAGTGTAAGTACCTACCAACCCGGCAAATAATAAAATTATAAACCTCGAAAACCACAATTTTTATTTATTTTATTTATACGATAAACTGCATAGTGGCAACCCTAGACCGAAATTGTGTTTTGCTTTTGCCCAATAATTGTATTGATTATCGAAAACAATAACCTATTGCGTCTAGGGTTGCCACTTTTATTTATTTGTTACAATGTGAACTTACAGCTAAACCAAAACATTCATTCTTTCACTTTGCTTCCTTGTTCCTTGATAAGGAGAATAAGCCCTAACCCACCACGCGGGCCCAATGCGGATTGGTGGGTGGTAATGAAACCAATGGCTTGAAGTGCCTTCCGAAGCATGGAGGAACTTGAGATAATATATTTTTGGTCACCCATCCGATCCGATCTTTGCGAAAGTTGCTTAACCTCCGCAATCGCTGGTCCAGGCGCTAAACCACTGAGCCACCGAGCTCCTCTTAAGTGTGTAGTAGTGATGCTATCCTACTCTGCCACATACGTCTAGAATTTAACTTATCTATTAAAATTTTCAACCAGTGAAATAGTACCTACATTTTCCCATTTATTAAACTTATGTAGCAAATCCTCGCGTTGTCCAAATATCCTAAAAACCGTCCTAAATTCCTGAAACTAACGAATACGCAAGTTTATCCTTGAAAACTGCGGGAAATGCAAAAAATTTGCTTCATGTGCCGTTGTGTTTTATAGTGGTGCCTTTTGTCGGGTGACTATGGATTCGTACTTTTCGGGATTTCCCCATTTCCGTAAAATCGTTGTCTATTCATTTATTTTTGTTAGATTGCTTTTGATTTTGTTTAGAAAAATTATTGGAAACCATGGGCAAGATTTTTTGTGTATTATTCTGTGCATTATAATTATGTAGAAAACATTGTTAATAATTAAAACCTTTTTTGATAGGTACTGTTTTGTTGTCAGTGACACATAAATAAGTAATAAGTATCTTTGAATATTCTTAAACTATCAGAATGTTTTTAACAATTTAGCGGTGCGCCTCATTATTAAATCGCGTGCAGTAATAGTCCTAATAGCATCCTAGGCATATAAATATATCACCAATACATGGAACGGGCCGATGCTGGAACACTGGGCTAGCCTGCACTGTAGTAGAGCAGTGACAGTGTATTAGCTTCGGGGCCTTCGTGCAGTTTTACAAAAATACCCCTAATACGAACTCTGAAATCGCGAAAAAAAATCAGCTGTTTCATACATTTTGGTATTTTCGATTTTAATTTTTGTATGAAACAGCTGATTTTTTTTTTCGTGATTTCAGATTTGGTCCCACAGTAAAAGTTGATCAGTTTGATGGTCCCTATATACCATATTCGGCATTAGGGGTATTTTTGTAACACCTTGTATATTTTTTATCTTTTATGTACTTTTCAATCTGTAGTATGGGTTATTTTTGCTTCGAATTAAACATTAATTATTATGATTATTATCTAAAGCAGGCATTTTTTGTTTTATATCTTACAATAAAAATGGCGGGAATATTGTCCTACTTTAAATACATTAGATGTTGTCCCTATCATGTATAAAAACAGAACTAACGCACGCCGTTAAAGGTTGTTACGACCGGTCCCACATATTTTGTGCGCAGGGACCAACATACATTTGTATTCTGTAACCTTTTTACAGAGTAAATAAACTTTTGACCAAATTGATAATAGAAAAAAAAAATATTTGGCATAAGGTCCATTCACACCGAAGCGGACAAAAAGAAGTAGCGCAATAAAAATGTCATCTTAAATTACCGTGTTGCCGCAAAAGTTATCGAATGTTACTTGTGTTACGTGTTGCAATAATCACATAAAATTAAGTACGAGAGAAGTAAAAGTCCTTGATAGTAATAAAATGTTTTTTTTATTCAAATGGACAATTTCACACACGCCATTTAGCCCTAATCGTTAATTTCGTGATCTAGTGCGGCGGCTCTATTGATATTACTAAATATCTGCTTAATAAGTCATATTTAACGCTAAAATAGTAACATTGTGAAAAGAGAAATATATGTAGCTTACTCCCGCAAAAAATATACGCAGGATGCACCGCCCGCCCGCCCGCAAAAAAATGCACTTGCACACCACAAAAATATCAGTGCACAATACCTGCATTTAGCATGACAGCGACACACCTTGCACCTTCACCAATTAGACTACTCTACACGTGTTTCGCCCCAACCCGGAGCATCCTCAGGAGTTAGATCGTGCGTGAACCGACACCGAATGTTTTGCGGGAGTAAGCTACATATATTTCTCTTTTCACAATGGTTTGGGACTTCTGCCAAGTAATGCCTGATTCAATCAAATACTTAAAATAGTAATACTTAAGGGGCTGACATGAGCCAACTAGCGCCGCCAGTCAACTTTATTTTATTTATTCTAAATAAGTCCAATTTCTTGAAAAAGGAATCAGTCAAGGTTTTGTTAATAACGTCTAATATTTATTGAATAACTTTACACAGTTTGAAAAGGCATTTAAACAGTGTAAAACGCGATTTTGTTAAAAGTGGCCACTGTTGGTTCAAACCCGTTTTTAAACTATTGCACGCATTTTGTAATGTTGTAACGTTATTCAACAAACATTAGACGTCATTCACAAGACCTTGACTGAGTCCTTTTTTAAGAAATTGGGCTTATTTAGAATTAATAAAATAAAATCGACTGGCGGCGCTAATTGGCTCATGTCAGCCCCTTAACAACATACCTTGAGAACAAACTAAATATTGACCTTTATGCAATGCCTTAATTAGAGCATCGGAAAGTGAACAGTGTGGACGAAAATGATGATGACCAAGTGCTATAACATAACTGATAAAAAATATGCTAGGTAGTTACTTTTTAGCTACTTTAGAGTCCAACTGTACTGAACTGCGGGGTCTGCGGGTCTATCGGCTAAAAACAATGAAGTTCAGGGTAAGCTTTGATTTGACAGATGGATGTAATACATTGCTACTCTTCTTTGGTATGTTTTTAATTGTGCCAAAAAGAAGTAGCAATGTATCACATCCATCTGTCAAACTTTATTGTTTTTTTCGAAAGACCGAGTACCGAAGTGTTAGCTCGTCGTAAGAGACATAATAAGGCTATTTTGTCGAGTTCGGTTTGGTGTCTATTTTAATTATTTTCAAATTGATTCATAGAGGATATTGTGTCTTAAAATTCGTGCAGTTATATGGTACAAGTGTCTACGCAACTGAACAATATGTGGGATAATTGAAATAGGCGCGATCTTGGTTGTGTGTAGCTGAGACTTTTATTGAAGTGTTGAATGCGATGCACCCGCATTCTAATGAAAAATTAAACAATATCTACCACTGAACTATTTAACACTTGACACTGACAAAAATTACTTCCAAGAGGAAAGTAGATTGCCATAACAAAAAAAGAAGAAGAAGAAGAGACATAATAAAACGAATCAGATGTTTGTAAAATATGTTTATTATTCATTCCTTATAATACATTATAAGTTTACAAAACACATTCAGTCTCGTACATACTTAAAAATATATTTAAAAACAAATTTTATTAGGTACCTACACAAAAAACTCGACTAAACCATGGTAACAAATCTATCTACCTAAGTTAAATTATTTGACTGTTTATAATCATCCGTCATACATATACAACATGTTACAAAAATACCCCTAATGCCGAAAGTGGTATATAGGGACCATCAACGAAAATATCAAATTGTATGAAACAGCTGTTTTTTTTCGCGATTTCAGAGTTGGTCCCATAGTAAAAGTTGTTCAGTTTGATGGTCCCTATCTACCATATTCGGCATTGGGGGTATTTTTGTAATACGTTGTATACCATATTCGGCATTAGGGGTACTTTTGTAACATGTTGTATTTCTCCACATATTATTATGCGCACAAACAATATACACACCTACATCGATATGCACACACATTCAAACATAAGCCATATACATAAATTAACAGCCGAACGAGACGTTAATTATGGCGACGCATCGATAAACTATTTTCGTATCGAATGTCTCGCTCAAACTCTCGCAAATTACATTTAACTATCTCACTCATGGCAAGCAGTTTTGCGACGCCAAATCTTTTTTTTTGTTTAAACAAAAATCTATAATATATTTTAAACAATCCAACTAGCATTTTGAAGTGTGTGTTTAGACTAATCTACTATGAAAATTTAGACGCTTAAATCGGTCTGGTTTGTCTGTAAAATGCAAATCTGTGTTTAAAAAGAGGTGTCTCTGATATTTTTTTCTGTGTTATAAAAGTTAACGAATCGTGTTTCTGAAACTGACAAAATGGAGTCAATGAAATAAATATTCTTGTTATTAAATATTGCTATCATATGTTTTGTAATTAATTAGAAAAATCGAGATCCCTGCCACCAAAATATCCGATGCGTGTTACGTCACCTACTATTATACTATGGAAAGTAAATATGTAGATACTTAGCACTAAAAATGAAGCATTGAAATTGGTTGACATCTCTAAGTTAACAAGTTTTGGTTATATTACAATAAACTTAACAGAATCATTTTATAAAAATTGTCATTAAAGACAAAAATTCGAAAATTTGTGTGAAACATGCCCTAAGTAATTTTAATTGATCAAAAAACATAATTACTGTGAGCGTTTCTACAATAATTGCCATCATAAGTAGGCCATAAAATATTATAATTATTATTCGCCATATCAATCGAATTAACGTCACAAAATACAGCAAAAGGATCACATTTAATAAAATCTCTTATAACTATTGGTTCTCCATATTTATTACTAATAATATTCTTAACTATTTCTTGTATATTTTCATAATCATTCTTATAATTACATTTTATTATAGGCACAAAATTTAAAACACCAACATCTGCAGCATCAAATACAATTCTAGGTTTTATAACTTTTAATTTGGATTGCCATGCTCTTAGTTCTATATTAGGATTGTTTGTCTGAACAATGAATTGTTTTTCACAAGAAGCAGGTATGTATTTTGCTATTCCAATAGTGCCTAAGTCTATAGTCATAGGAAAGCAAAGATTATTAAGTTTATTGATAACCTTTTCGCTTAAAAACTTCCTTTTTATTTCTTCTGTGACAATTTTACCTACATTTGAAGTATATAAAGGACTATTTACTCCGTTTATAGTTAATTTGGATGTGCAAGGAATGTTTTTAGGATTAACAGGTTCGATATTTGCAGAGTAAACTGTCGAATGCAAATAGTTAATTTGTCCTGTATTTGTAGCTACTGCTAATTGTGGAGTTTTAGATGTGTCAGTAAATGTGCTATAAGAATTTAAGCAAGGAATATATTTTTGGTTATAGGCAGTATCGAAATTTGATTTAGGTTGTGAAGCTATATTATTATCAATTGTAGTATAGAACAATTTAGCTGATGGAAAACTATCGATTCTAACTCGTGAACTACCAAAAGGTTTGTAATTTCCATATAAATTATACAATGCAGGGTAGTTTGTTACTGAAAAAGTATTAGCGTTTACAAATCTGGCGTCACTTGGTAACGCAAATGTTTGTCTATTTCTGTACGTATTTTCCAAGAAAGGATAGTTAGATGTTATTCCTTGAATTCCATAATTATTGGGCTGTGATATGCTATTTATTTGTGGTTCATAATTTGAAGAAAATCCGTAGGATGCTGTATATGATTGAGTACTCGGTTCCGTTTTAGCAATATTTGGTTTATTTGCTTCATAATTTAAATAAAAAGGCTCATTAGATACTTTCCTGCTTATAAAACGTGCCTTGGTGGGTTTCATAGCCATATACCCATACGAATTAGAATATGCTTTATCATAGATGTTTTTATATTTTTTAAAGTTACTGGCTTGTGATGTATACGGCATTAGTTCTTCACAAGGATTGTATGTTAGTGAATTTGACATATCTGCAAGTTCATTATTAATTGGCTTCAAAAAAGAAACTACTGGATTGATTTGAGACATTTCTCCCGGAGTTGCTGTGCTAGTGATATAAGATACTGTGTTTTTTAACAAATTATCATCTTGCTGGTTATATGAAGATTCATCAGATGATTTGTATGTATAGAAACGGGCAGGAAACTTAGCTGTTTTTCCAAAATACTTTCTCCAGTTCACTGATCTGTCATCACCACTATTACTTATAACGTTATAGGATGGTTGCATTCTTGGTTCTATACTTTCAATTGGAGATTCATTATTACTTGAAATTGGATTAGAAATTGCAAAGTCATATTGAGATTTTTCACCTGGAGAAGTAGAACTATAAATACTATATTTGATTGGTACATTCTGATCTGCTTTTAATCCACCATTATATTTGTTGAAAAATCCATTCGATACTTTATTATTTATAAGAAATGGTTCTAAAAGTTGTTTATTATTGTTGTATAGTTGACTTACTTCGTTGTTTAAGACATGTTCATTTATTTGGAAAGGAACATAACTGGCGTAGAATTCGCTATTCAAAAAACCTTTATCATTACTTTTTCCATATTTACTATAGTAACTATCATGTAATCTATGTGGCCAATTTTTATCGAAATAATTATATTGACGTGGTGATACTATATACATAGGATTAGAAATTGTTGCTCCATTTAAATTGAAAGATTTAGGAGGGTTGATGCTGATTTCAAATTTTGGTGTTGTGTTTTTAGATAAAAAACTAGTGCCTGGACCATAGCGAGATTTCAGAGGTATATTTTTATATTTATAGAAAGGTGTATAAGACATGTGATTGTTTACAAAGTATGGTATACCTACTGATTTATTTTTAGGAGGTTCTTTCTGCAAATGCACTGTGTAATCTTCAAAAAGTCCATTTTTCTCAATATTATTTTGAGGGAAATATTGAACTATACTTCCTTGAGTATTGTAAGTACTTGCAGTCTCTTGGCTTCTTAATCCAATATTGTAAGTATTTTGGTTAGGAGTTTGCACGTTAGTCTTTTGAGGTATGTAATAATTTTTAGCTTTAATATTCCTATTTTGACTCGCTATTTCTTCAAGCCCATAGTGAAATTGACCGTTAGTTGCAAAATTGAAAGGTTTTTTAAATATTGGTTGGTTTGCTACTTCTACTTTTCCTGTATTTGAAGTTATTCTTCCAGGAGTAATACAGGCATTGTATATTGGTCCCCACAGATTGCTTGCTTGTGAAAAATATGAATCTCTATTTAAAATATTGTTTGAAAGCGCAAATGATTGAACTGGTATAATGTGGCTAGAACTTGGTTTAAACGAAGTTGGATAGCTGTTATACAAAACATTTGGAGTTGACTCTATTGCTGTTGTATCTAGTGGACGAGCCAGGTACATTTTACCGATATTCTTATTCGACTTGGGTATGTTTTTGTACAGATTATTTTTATTATAGAAAACTTGAGCTGGAAGATAATATTTAGTTTTTAATGTTTTTTGGATATTATTGGTTGAAGTTGTCTGATAATAGTTATATTTAGTCGGATCTATATATTTGGTGGGGTGCAAATATGATGGCATAACTTGGGTTGGAAGTGGTGCAAAGTTACTGTAACTTGGCGTGAGAAATTGACGCATTAGTTCAATTTTAGAATCTGTTGATTTTTTGATGTTATAGGTTGGATTTGTTTGATAATAGTTAGATTCAGTTGGATCTATGTATTTAGTAGAATTGAAATATGTAGATGTAAATTGGACCGGATTTGGTGCAAAGTGTCTGAAACTTGGCGTCAAGTAAGATAGCATTGATTCATGTTTAGGTTCTGTAGTTTTCAGGACGTTGTAGATTGGAGATGTTTGATAATAATTAGGTGTTTTAGTTGGATCTATATATTTACAAGGATACAAATAGGACGGTGTAACTTGGGCCAAAGTTGGTGTAGAGTACCTGTTTCTTGGTATGAGGAAATGTGGCATTAGTTCATTTTTAGATTTTGTTGATTTTTGGATGTTATAGGTTGGAGTTGTTTGATAATAATTAAATGTGTGAGTCGGATCTAAATACTTATATATTGGTTTATTTTTAGGTTCTGTTGATTCTAAGATGTCATAGGTTGGATTTGTTTGATAATAGTTAGATTCAGTTGGATCTGTGTATTTACTAGGATACAAGTATGAAGTTGTAACTTGCGCTGGAGTTAGTGCCGAGACACTGTTACCATTTCCTAGGGAATGTTGTATGGGTTTGTTTTTAGGTTCTGTTGCTTTTTGGACATTAAAGGTTGGAGACGTTTGGTAATAATTTGATGTATCAATTGGATCTATATATTTAGCATAATACAAGTATGAAGGTGTAACTTGGGTCGGAGATGGTGCATAGAGTGTAGAGTATGAAGGCATAACTCGGGTCGAAGGTGGCGCAAATTTAGGTTCTCTCGATATTTGGACGTCATAGGCTGGAGTTGTTTGATAATAGTTAGATGTTTTAGTAGAATCTGTATATTTAGTAGGATACAAGTATAAAGGACCCAAGGAAACTTGGGTTGGAAATGGCGCAAAGTAATTGTAACTTGCTGTTAAAAATGAATTATTTGGTTTATTTTTAAGTTTTGTTGGTTTTGAGACGTTAAAGATTGGAGATGTTTGATAATAGTTAAATGTTTTAGTTGGATCCATATATTTGTTAGGATATGATTGAGCTAGATATGGCGCAAAGTAACTGTAAGTTGATGTAAGGATATGTTGCATTGGTTTAATTTTAGCTTTTGTTGATTTTGGGATGTCATAGATTGGAGTTGTTTGATAATAGTAAGGTATTTTAGTTGGACCTATATATTTAGTGGGATATAAGTATGAAGGCATAACTTGGGCTAGCGATGGGGAGAAGTTACTGTAACTTGGCATCAGGTAAAGTTGCATTGGTTCAGTTTTAGCTTTTGTTGATTTTGGGATGTCATAGATTGGAGTTGTTTGATAATAGTAAGGTATTTTAGGTGGATCTATATATTTAGTGGGATACGAGTATGAAGGCTTAACTTTTGCTAGCGATGGTGAAAAGTTACTGTAACTTGGCATCAGGTAAAGTTGCATGGGTTCAATTTTAGGTTCTGTTGATTTTTGGATGTTAGAGGTTGGAGTTTTATAATAGTTAAGTGTTTTAGTTGGATCTGTATATGTAGATAGATACAAGTATGAAGGTGTGAATTGGCCAGGAGATGCTGAAAAGTCACTGTAACTTGGCGTCAGGTATGGTTGCATTGGTTTAATTTTAATTTCTGATGGTTTTTGTAAGTTATAGGTTGGAGTTGTTTGATAATAGTTAGGTGTTTTAGTTGGTTGTATATATTTAGTAGGATTGAAGTATGAAGGTGTAACTTGAGCTTGAGTTGGCGCAAAGTCACTGTTAGTTGCTGTTGGGAAAGGTTGCATTGGTTTAATTTTAGGTTCTGTTGATTTTTGAACCTTGTAGGTCGGAGTTTTATTATAATAGTAAGGCATTCTAAATAGATCTAAGTATTTAGCAGGACATAAGTATGATGGTGTTAATTGAGCTAGAGATGGCACAATGTCATTGTAAGTTGGTGTTAGGATATTTTGCTTCTTAACTTTTGTTGATTTTTGGATGTCATAGATTGGAGTTGTTTGATAATAGTAAGATATTTTAGATGGACCTATATATTTAGTGGGATACAAGTATGAAGGCATAACTTGGGCTGGCGATGATGCAAAGTTACTGTAACTTGGCGTCAGGTAAGGTTGCATTGGTTTAATTGTAGTTGTTGTTGATTTTTGGACGTCATGGATTGGAGTTGTTTGATAATAGTAAGGTATTTCAGGTGATTCTACATACTTAGTAGGATACAAGTATGATGGTGTAACTTGGGTCGGATTTGGTGCAAAGTTACTGTTACTAGTCGTGATAAATTGATGCATTGGTTCATTTTTAGCTTCTTTTGATATTTGGGCGTTATAGTATGGAGTTGTTTGATAGTAGTTTGTTTCAGACGGTTTTATATATTTCGTTTTAGTAGGATTTAAATATGTAGGTGTAGCTTGGGTCAAAGTTGGCATTAAGTCACTGTAACTTGGCGTCAGGTAAGGTTGCATTAGTTTAATTTTAGGTTCTGCTGGTATTTGTAAGTTATAGGTTGGAGTTATTTGATAATAGTTAGATGTTTTAGTTGGTTCTACATATTTAGTAGGATTAAAGTATGAAGGTGTAACTTGAGCTGGAATTGGCGCAAAGTCACTGTTAGTTGTTGTTGGGAAAGGTTGCATTGGTTTAATTTTAGGTTCTGTTGATTTTTGAACGTTATAGGTCGGAGTTTTATTATAATAGTAAGGCATTCTAAATGGATCTAAGTATTTAGCAGGACATAAGTATGATGGTGTTAATTGAGCTAGAGATGGCACAATGTCATTGTAAGTTGGTGTTAGGATATTTTGCTTCTTAACTTTTGTTGATTTTTGGATGTCATAGATTGGAGTTGTTTGATAATAGTAAGATATTTTAGATGGACCTATATATTTAGTGGGATACAAGTATGAAGGCATAACTTGGGCTGGCGATGATGCAAAGTTACTGTAACTTGGCGTCAGGTAAGGTTGCATTGGTTTAATTGTAGTTGTTGTTGATTTTTGGACGTCATGGATTGGAGTTGTTTGATAATAGTAAGGTATTTCAGGTGATTCTACATACTTAGTAGGATACAAGTATGATGGTGTAACTTGGGTCGGATTTGGTGCAAAGTTACTGTTACTAGTCGTGATAAATTGATGCATTGGTTCATTTTTAGCTTCTTTTGATATTTGGGCGTTATAGTATGGAGTTGTTTGATAGTAGTTTGTTTCAGACGGTTTTATATATTTCGTTTTAGTAGGATTTAAATATGTAGGTGTAGCTTGGGTCAAAGTTGGCATTAAGTCACTGTAACTTGGCGTCAGGTAAGGTTGCATTAGTTTAATTTTAGGTTCTGCTGGTATTTGTAAGTTATAGGTTGGAGTTATTTGATAATAGTTAGATGTTTTAGTTGGTTCTACATATTTAGTAGGATTAAAGTATGAAGGTGTAACTTGAGCTGGAATTGGCGCAAAGTCACTGTTAGTTGTTGTTGGGAAAGGTTGCATTGGTTTAATTTTAGGTTCTGTTGATTTTTGAACGTTATAGGTCGGAGTTTTATTATAATAGTAAGGCATTCTAAATGGATCTAAGTATTTAGCAGGACATAAGTATGATGGTGTTAATTGAGCTACAGATGGCACAATGTCATTGTAAGTTGGTGTTAGGATATTTTGCTTCTTAACTTTTGTTGATTTTTGGATGTCATAGATTGGAGTTGTTTGATAATAGTAAGGTATTTTAGATGGACCTATATATTTAGTGGGATACAAGTATGAAGACATAACTTGGGCTGGCGATGATGCAAAGTTACTGTAACTTGGCGTCAGGTAAGGTTGCATTGGTTTAATTTTAGTTGTTGTTGATTTTTGGACGTCATGGTTTGGAGTTGTTTGATAATAGTAAGGTATTTTAGGTGATCCTAGATACTTAGTGGGATACAAGTATGATGGTGTAACTTGGGTCGGATTTGGTGCAAAGTTACTGTAACTAGTCGTGATATATTGATGCATTGGTTCATTTTTAGCTTCTTTTGATTTTTGGGCGTTATAGTATGGAGTTGTTTGATAGTAGTTTGTTTCAGACGGTTTTATATATTTCGTTTTAGTAGGATTGAAATATGTAGGTGTAGCTTGGGTCAAAGTTGGCATTAAGTCACTGTAACTTGGCGTCAGGTAAGGTTGCAGTGGTTTAATGTTAAGTTCTGCTGGTTTTTGTAAGTTATAGGTTGGAGTTGTTTGATAATAGTTAGATGTTTTAGTTGGTTCTACATATTTTGTAGGATTAATGTATGAAGGTGAATTTTGAGCTGGAGTTGGTGCCAAGTCATCGTAACTTGGCCTTAAAAAATTACAATTACTAGTAAATCCAATTGTATTAGTTGGTGGATAAGTTTTTAGAAAATTATTTGATTTTACAGGTACGGGTACATTATTTATATTAAGTGATTGATATAGTTTAGGAACAATTTTAGAAGTTTCAGTATTATCCACCCTATATTTTGCGCACGGGACGAAATAATTAAGATTTTTTATTTGATTATTGATGTCCACCTTTTCATTATTAAGCCAATATTTTGGCACGTTATTATTATCAAAATATTTTGTTCCTAAAGGGTAAACGTTATATCTATTTATATTATTATAACCATTTTCATTACTATAAATCAATAAAGGTTGATTATCGATATAATTTGTTCTAGCACTTTTGAAATTCATCGTATTATTAGTGTCAGTGTCAGTTATTACGAAATTTTTATAACGACAAGAATCGGGTATAGAATAAAAAGTTGGGGTATTTGAGAACCCGATATTTTTGTTTTGTTTGTAAATGTTATTATTATTTATTAGTATTTGATCATGAATGACAGGGCTATAAGTAGCACTTGTTTTATATGGAGATGTGTAGTAATTTTCATTAATTAAATACGGTTTGGACTCTGCTCTATAAACCGATGGACTTTTAACGGCATTAACAAAATTTGATTCTCTATTATCGCTTGATTGGATATTTGCCGCATAAAATAAATTGTTGGTAATATTATTAAAATTATTGGGAAGTTCATTGCTTGCAAAATTACCATTCGTATCAAAAAAGTTATCAGTTCCTTTTAGTTTAGCTATTATATTTGGATTATAATTATTTAGGGCAGGTATAGCAATATCGTTGCTATGATAATGTATTGGTTTAGAATTGTACATATAATGCACTTCTGGAGCGTTTGTTGGTGCAATAAAGTATTGATTATTATCCAAATTTAAAATGGGTTCTGCTTTTAAACTTTTTGAAACTTGAGTGTTAAATAAATTGTTGGCATTATTATAAACATTATTAGAAAGTTGATCGCTAGGAAAATTACCATTCGTATCAAAAAAGTTATCAGTTCCTTTTAGTTTAGCTATCATATTTGGACTATAATTATTTAAGGCAGGTATAACAATATCGTTGCTATTATAATGTATTGGCTTAGAATTGTGCATATAATAATGTACTTTTGGAGCATATGTTGGTGCAAGACAGTATTGATTATTATCCAAATTTGTAACAGCTTCTTTTCTAAAACTTTTTAAAATAGGAGTGTAAAATGAACTGTTGAAATTATTAAAAACATTATTGGAAGGTTTATTGCTAGCAAAATTACTATCTACATTAAAAAAGCGATTAGTTGCTTTTGCTTTGAATATCATATTTGGATTATAATTATTTAGCGCAGGTATAACAATGCCATTACTATGATAATGTATTGGTTTCGAATTGTACATATAATGCACTTCTGGAGCGTTTGTTGGTGCAAAATAGTATTGATTATTATCCAAATTTGTAATAGCTTCTTGTCTAAAACTTTTTGAAACTGGAGTGTGAAATAAGTTATTAGCATTATTATAAATATTATTGGTAAGTTGACCGCTAGAAAAAATACCATTCGGATCAAAAAAGTTATCAGTTCCTTTTAGTTTAGTGATCATATTTGGATTATAATTATTTAAGGCAGATATAACAATGCCATTACTATGATAATGTATTGGTTTCGAATTGTACATATAATGTACTTCTGGAGCGTTTGTTGGTGCAATAAAGTATTGATTATTATCCAAATTTAAAATGGGTTCTGTTTTTAAACTTTTTGAAACTGGAGTGTGAAATAAGTTATTAGCATTATTATAAATATTATTGGTAAGTTGACCGCTAGATAAAATACCATTCGGATCAAAAAAGTTATCAGTTCCTTTTAGTTTAGCTATTATATTTGGACTATAATTATTTAAGGCAGATATAACAATGCCATTGCTATGATAATGTATTGGTTTCGAATTGTACATATAATGCACTTCTGGAGCGTTTGTTGGTGCAATAAAGTATTGATTATTATCCAAATTTAAAATGGGTTCTGTTTTAAAACTTTTTGAAACTGGAGTGTAAAATAAATTGTTGGCATTATTATAAACATTATTAGAAAGTTGATCGCTAGGAAAATTACCATTCGTATCCAAAAAGTTATCAGTTCTTTTTAGTTCAGCTATCATATTTGGATTATAATTATTTAGGGCAGGTATAGCAATATCGTTGCTATGATAATGTATTGGCTTAGAATTGTGCATATAATATTGTACTTTTGGAGCATATGTTGGTGCAAGACAGTATTGATTATTATCCAAATTTGTAACAGCTTCTTTTCTAAAACTTTTTAAAATAGGAGTGTAAAATAAACTGTTGAAATTATTAAAAACAGTATTGGAAGGTTCATTGCTAGCAAAATTACTATCTACATTAAAAAAGCGATTAGTTGCTTTTGCTTTGAATATCATATTTGGATTATAATTATTTAGCGCAGGTATAACAATGTCATTGCTATGATAATGTATTGGTTTCGAATTGTGCATATAATGCACTTTTGGAGCATTTGTTGGTGCAAAATAGTATTGATTATTATCCAAATTTGTAATAGCTTCTTGTCCAAAACTTTTTGAAACTGGAGTGTAAAATAAATTGTTGGCATTATTATAAACATTATGACCGCTAGGAAAATTACCATTCGTATCAAAAAAGTTATCAGTTCCTTTTAGTTTAGCTATCATATTTGGATTATAATTATTTAAGGCAGGTATAACAATATCGTTGCTATTATAATGTATTGGCTTAGAATTGTGCATATAATAATGTACTTTTGGAGCATATGATGGTGCAAAATTGTATTGATCAACGTTTAAATTAGGTTTACTTCTAAAACTCCTTAAAACAGGAGTGTTATAACAGTTAACAAAATTAGATCCAAGTTGGCGTCCACTATAGTAAGCGATAGTGTTTTGTATCGATTTATCTTCAGTTCCAAATTCACTCATTAGTTTATGTGAGTCTACGTTTCTTTGGGGAAATCCTGTAATAATATCATCTTTTGAAAACAGATATCCTTCTTTTTCTGTTTTATATTTGTCATGATTATTTATTGTGTTCAGTTTTATATCAATAGGTGCATCAATAATATTATTTTCTGGTGGCAGATGTTCGTGATAGTGTGCATAATTATTATTAAATAATTTACCTTCATTGTTATTACCAAAGTTTGGATATTCTTCAGTTTTTCCGTTTAAACTATTAATTTGATTGATAATAGTTTCGGATTCTTCTTTGCTTGGAAGCATTACTAAATTGTCATGGCACCATGGTATTACATTGTTGAATTCATCATAATACTTTTCATCAAATTCCACACATAAATGGTAATACTTCAATAAACTTTTCAATAATTGAAAATCTGTATCGAAACAATCTATAATTGTATATTGATTATTTTTGTTTAGTACAAATGTTGCTTTTACGTCTTTTCTTTGACTTTCACTTTTTAATTTCCTTATTATGTCAAATATTTCTTTTCCATACCCAATTAGGGTAATATTTTTTGAATTTGTGAAATTAAATTTTACATATTGATAAGGTGGTCTGTTAGGTTTGTTAAAAGGTTGGGTCACTGTTTGTGTCCACTGTTTTTTATCGGAATTTGCCTGAAAAATAAATTTTGTTTATGATTTCGGATCTATACTTTTTAGCAACGAACTCTATGGAAGTATAATAGCTGACAAATATTGCTTAAAAAGTGGCACCACGAGTACTTTTGACTGATCAACTTTTACTATGGGACCAACATTGAAATCACGAAAAAAAAATCAGCTGTTTCATACCAATATTAAAATCGAAAATATTAAAATGTATGAAACAGCTGATTTTTTTTTCGCGATTTCAAAGTTGGTCCCATAGTAAAAGTTGATCAGATTAATGGCCCCTATATACCATATTCGGCATTAGGGGTATTTTTGTAACACCTTGTATATTCTGTGCCACGGGACTAAAAATGACAACACGCACAGCATTTAGTCGGGCAGCCTCGGAACCGGTGGCAGACACGTTATTGCTCTTTACAATCATTACAATTTATTTTATTTTTATTTTATTTTATTTATTTAAAGGCACAACTACAGAATACAATTTCACACATTTTTAGCTAAGATAAAGGAGCTTGAAGGCTTGAGGAGAAAGGAGCTAAGATTAGATTTCACATTCAAATCGAATTCCAATAAATGTTGTACACAACGTTTACATAAAACAGTGATTCTTGAAAGTGACAAGTGTTAATCTAAAATAATTAAATAAAGAAAGAAATACAATCGCGATAAAAAAAAAATCTTGCATGACAGTAACAATACAAAATACCATAACAATTAATAGTCACAGTTATACCACAGAATAGATAATAGTCGTTATACACCCATTACATATGAAATAGCTGTTTTATTGCTGTGTTAAAAGAATAGAAATTGTAATGTAAAGAAAAGAGAGAAAGAGAGTTTATTAGAAATGACGTCCTGTGTAGTCAAATGGTGTTAAAAACGCAAAGAAGGCAGTAAAAAGATGCAATAACGTATTAATTTTTTTGTTTAAGTATAGAAAATATTCATTAGTATACACATTATGGTCGGTATTATGCAACCAGTGTTCAGTCGCTTTGTGCTGCATAGTTACAGACAGCAGTTTTTCATACCTGATATCTCTGCCCCCATTGGTCTACCTTGCCCCACTTGTGGCCCTGGGATTCGTGGGACTGCCACACTTCTGATTGGACGAGACTGCACAGTAATAAACCTGAGAAAAAAACATTAACCATCAGCCATTTTTAATGTCCCCACTGCTGGGGCTCAGGCCTTTCTTATGTGTGGATACGGAGGATCGGTCATGACCAACCACGCGGGCTCAATGCGGTGGGTGCTAACGACTGCAAATGCAGCCGGGATCAATGGCTTAACGTGCCTTCCAAAGCAAGGAGGAGCTCGAGATGATAAATTTTTGGTCACCTATCCCATGACTGACCCTTGCGAAAGTTGCTTAACCTCCGCAATCGCTGGGCCAGGCGCTGTACCACTGCGCCACCGAGCTCCTAAAAAAACATTTTTAATTTCAAAATAAAAAGAAATCAATCATTGACTATTTTGCTCTCCGTATTCTTTGTATTACTGGTTTTCAAGCTATTAAAAAAAACCAGGTTTGTATGCATGGTACTATATCTACCTACCATATTCTGGAATATACGGGAATTATAAACTACCTGTATATTAATTAAATATTAATGGCATTACCACAAAATATTTTAAACACTGTTCAACAAGTGTTTAACTGTTTATGTGATGCTGTCACTTTTTTGACAGTATTGTTTGAAAGAGACGGCATCGCATTTAACAGAGTCTAAATTAAACAGTGTTTTAAAATCTTTTGTAGTAAGGCTAGGCTTTAAGATAAACTAGAAATACCAGATAATATACTAGAAAAATACGACTCGCACCAGATCATGTTCTCGGACGGGAATCGAACCCGCGACCTTTGGATATCCGGTCCAATGCTCTGACCGCTGAGCTACCGAGTCACTAATGGGAACGTCGAATTTCTCCTAGTATATCAACTCTTACGCTGCAAGCCAGCGCCATCTCACCATTGTACATACAAGGAATTACCTCGACACTAGAAAATTCACAAGCATTTCTTTTTTAATGATTTACCAAAATGGGTTATTACATTATTACAGTTAAATAACTGTCTCTATCCCTCGGGAACAGCTTATTTTTTTCGGGATGAAAAGTACCCTATGTCCTTCTTTGTACCCCTGACAACGTGTATGCAAAATTTCATGATGATCGGTTCAGTAGTTAAGACGTGAAGGCGTAACAAACAAACAAACTTACTTTCGCATTTATAATGTAAGTAATAATCATAGTTTCTAAGTCTATGGTAATAATAGTAAGGATTTTTTTTCTATTTTACAAATTATTTACGAAAGCTCTTTTTAAAATATCTTTGCAATTATTAAATTTAGATTTTTCGCATTGACAATGCTATTTTTATATTAAAATAAATAATATTAGATGTTTCATCTTTATCGATTGTCAAAACATCTGGAAAGATGTTTCTTTCGAATGTGGGGGTATTTCCTCAAATTGATGAAATTGCGCTGGCTTGCAGCGAAGAAGTAAAAAGTACTAGAAAATTTCGCCGCTCCCACTAGCGACTCGGTAGCATAATTGGTCAGTGCATTGGGCCGGAATCTCAAGGGTGCGGGTTCGAGTCCCGTCTGAGGTGCTACGGGTGAGTCGATTTTTTCTAGTATTTTTTCTAATATTATTTATCTTAATATCTTTGCAAATTAATAATCTTAATTTGTTTCTTTTCTTAATTATAGAGCTTAATTAACAATTAAAATTCTGAGCAGCCATTATGATTAATCTTTGCTAATATGAAACGGTGTTTTAAGGATTACGAGTGGAGCAATTATTTTTAATAAAGTCTGTTAATAAAGTACTTTTATTGAACAAGCGACCGCGAAGCGTCTCCGCTGAAGCTTGGGCAAAAATGCTTTTTTATGTCCGTCTGTTTTCCTTTAGATGTCGCATTTCTCAACCAATTCTCGTGAAATTTTGTGAGCAGTTAAGATTTTTATTTTTTTTAAATCTTTTATTTATAAATAAATAAATATAAATATATGACAACATCACATACATTGCTCCCTAAAGCACTTTTGTTATGGAAGTCAGAGACAACGGTGGTATTACAAACACCCAGACCTGAGCCTATACAAGGTGTTACAAAAATACCCTTAATGTCGAATATGGTATATAGAGACCATCAAACTGATCAACTTTTACTATGGGACCAACTCTGAAATCGCGAAAAAAAAATCAGCTGTTTCATACAAAAATTAAAATCGAAAATATCAAAATGTATGAAACCGCTGATTTTTTTTTTCGCGATTTCAGATTTGGTCCCATAGTAAAAGTTGTTCAATTTGTTGGTCCCTATATACCATATTCGGTATTAGGGGTATTTTTGTAACACCTTGTATAGAAAAGTTCGTTTTCTAAATTGACCCAACCGGGGATCGAACCCGGGACCTCACAGATGGCGACACTTTGAAAACTGGTGTACAAAGCCTCTCGACCACGGAGGTCGTCAGATAATTATATAGATATTTTTGCCAAGTCAGTTTTTCGAAATATTGTGAAAAAAAATCACCCATTCGAAAAAAATCCTTAGAATAGATATAGCCGCCATCTAGCTTAGAATAGATATACTAAAAGAATACCTAACAGAACATAGTATACTGCTTTTCAAAAGCAGTGGCAACTTCTCGGCGACATCTATTAGATTAATTTTTAAACAATATTTGAGCGAGGTCGGCAGCTCACTGAGCCACTAGCGGTAGATAGTGCACTATACATATAACCTCGGAAAATTATTATAATCCCTGAAAACGAGTCTATGACATCTCATTCCTGCGACAACTCAACACCGACAACTTGACCCCGACAACTCAACTCAACACTACGATAACTCAACCCCGAGACAACTAGACCGACATCGACAACTCGACACCGACAACTCGACCCCGACGGCTCAAACCCGACAAATGATAAATGTGTGAATGATGATGAGTTGTCGGGGTTGAGTTGTACGAAAAACTGCATAGTGGCAACCCTAGACCGAAATGTTGAATTGATTTTGCCTATTAATAGGATTGATTATCAAAAACAATGAACTTTTATAAACTAGAAAAAATAAGAGATGAAATAAAAATATGAGCCCTAATTAACATTTTGTTTTTTTTTCAGGTAAATTCGGTATTTTTCAACAAAATGACATAAGGTAAGTGAATTTACACTTAGTTGATTTATCGATTTATTTTACTTTTAATCGAAAATATTGTAAATAATCAATACTAAAATAATATACAAAAAAAATGACTTGTCTCCAGCCCCCCTACTCAAATGGCGATCATTCTATGCGTTTGAACGCTACGCTTACTATTAAAGCTTTAAATTAAGCAGTAAACCATAAAATTACGTGCCGTAAGCTTGTCAATTCTATACAATAACTCAAACTCTGTGATTTACATTAGTTTGCGACATGTGATTTAATCGTCTATTAAAATAAATAATATTAGAAAAAATACTAGAAAAAATCGACTCACCCGTAGCACCTCAGACGGGACTCGAACCCGCACCCTTGGGATTCCGGCCCAATGCACTGACCAATTATGCCGAGCGACTCGGTAGCATAATTGGTCAGTGCATTGGGCCGGAATCCCAAGGGTGCGGGTTCGAGTCCCGTCGGAGGTGCTACGGGTGAGTCGATTTTTTCTAGTATTTTTTCTAATATTATTTATCTTAATATAAAAATAGCATTGTGAATGCGAAAAATCTAAATTTAAAAAAAATAATCTTCTATTGTTCAATTTAAGCTTTAACGGCCTTATTAATAAACGAAGTGTAAGTTTACACCCGGTTTAATAAAAAAATTGGCTTATCAATATTTCTCCTTACGCTTGACGTCACAAAGCGTCATTATTCCTAAGCAAACTTTTTGGTTAAACTAGGTGTAAAGTTACTCTTCGTTTATTAATAAGAGGGTAAAAGTAAGCGTAGCGTTCAAACGTTAGAATGTTGGCCATTTGAGTAGCAAATCATATTCTCAGGCGAAGACCTTTGGAAGGCCAGTCCAATGCTCTGACCAAGCTCCCGAGTCACTAGTGGCATCGTCGAAATTCTTCTAGAATATCCCACTCTTGCTGCAAGTCAGCGTTATTTCATCAATGTGAGGAATTATCTCGTCTTTCAAAAGTGGAATATCTAGAAAAATTTCGACGTTGCCATTAGTGACTCGGTAGCTCAGTGGGAAGAGCAATGGATGGGTTCGATTCCCGCCTGAGATTTGGTAACGAGTCGATTTTTTTCTAGTACTATATTATTTAGCATTGTGTAAACATAGAATTGTGAATGCTGAAAGCTCAAATTCAAAAATTAATATATCATTATTAAATATTATTAGACCATACATCATAATGCCATCAAAATAAATCATAAATTATAGGTATATTACTGTGCTTCAAACAATGTTTGAAAAATCCAAAAATATTTAAAGCTATTTTAAAATCGCCAATTAATAATTTATTATGTTAGCATTTAGATCATCTAAAAATCGCAAAGCTTTTAAGTCTTTTCGTCTTGTTATTTTTAACCGCCTCTGTAGTCTAGTGGTTTGCCCACACGTGTAAGACGCAGGGGTCCCGGGTTCGCTTCCCAGGAGGAGGGTTCAATTTGTACTCGCTTTGGTTGGTGGTAGGGCTTATTTCAAGTCCGCCTGGCTAGCTACCACCATCTTACTTAAGTCTGACCATAATAACAATTAAAAAATTGTGTTCCGGCAATTAGACGCAAGATAGCCAGTTCCTCAGTGGTGAGGATTCCGGGTGTAGTGCGCTTACACCTTCGGCCTTATCGTCACTTAACATCAGGTGAGGTGAAGGCCGCCATGCACGGTCTCGACCGTCTGGGGAGATGGCCAGAATTGCCCGGCCATCTCCCATCCGCGAGGAGGCCCGATGAACCGGGCGCACCGCCGGGTCAATGGGGTGAGTGACAACAATGGACCCCCGTGACCAACCGGCAGCGAGCGAGCAAGTGCCGGAGTTTTTAGTGGGTATTCCCCCCTCCCGGGATTCCACCGAACCACTAGAGGCTGGGTGGAATCACGGGAGGCGGTCGTGGAGGGCGGCTGCTAGCACTAGCGTTGTCAGTGCTGCAGGCCCTCCTGGCGAGCCCCACGAACCTCCTGCTCACCTGCAGGAGTGGGATGCGTAAATGCATTCTCTCCGACATAAAAACAAAAGGTGAGATGAAGGCCAAGCGCTTTTCCGTTGTGGATAAAAAAGTTTTGAAATAAGTGAGTGCCATAAACACTCCTTTCCTCCCCTATAATGGATTAAGTTCACTCTTTGTGCATTTTGATGCGCGATAAACATAAATAAAACATTATTTTCACAAGAGCCATTGGGCAGACAACATATTCAGAGAGGCCTTTCTGAATTTACTAAAATACCGATGAATTTAAATACTTTCAGGCGTTTACAGCCGATTTGAATTGGGGTGACCACACTGTTTTTTATTTATTTATTAATAGGTCAACCAACAGCATATATACTAAAAATACAATTTTAAAGTACATAGAGGTCTTAGTTTTATATATACACCAATTACAGGTTAACACAACATTCTTAAAGAGCAATTAAATCAATATTAAAAAAAGAGATTAGATGTTACAAAAATAAAGTTATCAAACAGTAAGCAGAAATTTCTAAAGAAAAGATTTTTTAATTTTGGTTTTGAATTTGTTTTGGGAATCAAAAAATATGTCTATATCAGGAAAAGAAGCACAAAGCTCATTGTATACAGCTAGAATGCGAGGCAAAGGCGAATGTTTGGCGATATTGGTACGAGAGGCAGGAATCGAAAAGGTTTTAGTTATCGGTTTTCTGGGCATGTTATACGGGATTGCTAAGCTGATGCGACTCAATAATTCATTGGATTTAATGACTCCGTTAACGCACTGTTCTGTACAACATGAATCGTTTTTCTAACCTTTTTTTTTTTATTTTTTTCAAATTTTTGTATAAAAATACGACCTAGGTACTACAAAACTAAATAATACACATTATAGACATGCGAGAGTTTTATTAGAACTGCAATCAGTAAATAAATAATAAATAATTAAATGCTTGGACAATTTCACACAGCGCCATCTAGCCCCAAACTAAGCAAAGCTTGTGGTGCTAGACAACTGATAACTACTTATGTACTTTTTAAGTATAAACTTATTATACATAGTAAAAGTAAGGAAGGTGCAAAAATATATTATTTACAGTGTATTTTTGTGTATCTATTATTTTTTTGTTAAACATTCCCTATTCTGTAATTTGTCACAAAATAATTTGTTTTCTTTCTTTATGTAATATCAAATGCTAGGTGAGGTCGTTCTCCTATGCAGCGTCTATAGAGCTATACAACGTGTTACAAAAATACCCCTAATGCCGAATATGGTATACAGGGACCATCAAACTGAACAACTTTTACTATGGGACCAACTCTGAAATCGCGAAAAAAAATCAGCTGTTCCATACAAAAATTAAAATCGAAAATATCAAAATGTATGAAACAGCTGATTTTTTTTCGCGATTTCAGAGTTGGCCCCATAGTAAAAGTTGTTCAGATTGATGGTCCCTATATGCCATATTCGGCATTAGGGGTATTTTTGTAACACATTGTATATTGGCAATGCAAGAAATTTTAAGCCCTTCACAAGGAAAGTTAAGTTTTGTTTCAGTTTTTCATTGCAATTAAATATAATGATTAAATTAGAAAGTTATATGTCTAAAATTTAATGTAATCAATTAACTGTAAGTAGTAAAATCGTTTTTATTGATGTAGTGTGACATCGATATCAAATTAACCCTTTAACGCCCGGGAAATGAGACACAATAGATATTCCATTGTTATCCGGCCGCATGCGGCCGCTCGGGCGCTGATGGATTAAGCGCAAAATAATAAAATCCCACCCGTGTCCAAATTTCCCATTTTTAAGGTTCAATGGTTACAATACCCAGAGCTATTGCCAGAAAGCTATCGAACTTTCAAACTTTCTTTTTTGCGCATAATCTGATATCGATGTCACCCTACATCAATAAAAAAACTCACAAAATGGCGGCGTCCAGGCGATGCTTTGCGATGCTAATACAGCTGACAATCCATTTTATTGGCTGTTTTCAAGTAATACCGGCGCTTTTACTGTTGGATTGGGCAGTACAGTTCTTCTCAAAGTGTGGATTAAGACCCCTTAAGGGGCTGAAGTTTTTAAGATCCAATAAAGTTTTTTTAAAGAAAGGGGGAAGAAATGGTGCTTATTTTCGAAGTGGTTCGTCCCGTGTAATACCTAGTTCAATTCCCAAGAAGGTGCAGTCGACCCAAATGAATCATGACCCACTTTTCCGATAATTCCTTTGAAACCATAAAAATTGTTTGGTTTTCTTCTCTATCGTATATATTGCACTTAGTACGTTTTAAATATGATTAAAAATTCATCATTATTACGGGACAGATCTATGCAATTTTAACCTTTATTATCACTGCACGAGATACGTTTTTCAATAAAGCAGTTATGATTTGAATTTCGAATAAGATTCATAATCCTAACTCTTTTAACAGCAGAAAAAGTATTATAATTTTAAAAATAAAATGACATTATGGCACATATGACAGTGTGTCAAATGTCAAGTAGTAGTCAGTCAATGAGAAACAATGTAATGAATGACAGAGACTGACACTGAGCAAGTTCTACCGTGATGACGGGCAGGAAGATACGATGACGTCATCGGATTCCTTTCTCTCGTTAGTCTCGTTCGGAAAGGACGCATGGCGCCGACCAACAGATGCAAACGTTATAGTGTTTTAAGCAGATTAATTATTTACAATAACTTTGTAAATACTTATCGTATCGAAGTGAAATAAAAACAGTTGGTTTTGGAATTACGGCTTCTATAAAGGTATAAGGTAAAATTGAACTTTCTTTTTAATTTTTCCCACGTCGCTATCCGAGACATTTTCATAATATTTATCAACTCTCATAAACATACAATTAGTAAATTACACTGTTTTGAGTTTTTCTATTTCCCTAATGGCCCAATTTTTTTCTATAGTATAGCCATTTATTAACAACACAATTTCTTTATTTCCGACTCCGCGCCCCAAGATCGCTCCAGTAATTACGATCTACTTCCACAAGTAGTGATATATTGGGGCCAAGAAGCCACAGTGTAACAAAATACAGTATTACATCTTTGAAATGACGCGCTTAAGTATGTGTCGGCACTTTTGCGTGCTAGATATATAAATAGAAATAAAAGAAAGTAATTATTGTATGCCTGCATCGGACACACATAATACAAGATACTAATTCACTTAGAAAATTTAAACTAATGTAAAAACATACAAGCAAATATACATAATAATATATGTGTGTGTGTGTGTGTGTGTAGTGTGTAGTGTGTGGTGTGTGTGTGTGTGTGTGTGTGTGTGTGTGTGTGTGTGTGCCATAGTAGTAGCTACTAGCTACGCAACGCAATGGTCGCAGCTCAGCGTCATATTTCAATGGGAACAATATTTTCTGTCACCTAAGTTTAGATGTGTCACTAATCTGCAATACCCTAATTATAATATCTATCCCCAAGAAATATATTAGTCATCATATTTATCAAAACTGTCTCTAAGTATAAATCACCGTATTAATGTAAATATGTCTCTTAAATTATAGTTTGATCACTTTTTTCTATAGCCTAAATATAAGATCTGTCCTCTAAAAAGTAAGTCCTTGGCAGCAACAATATATTTGTACCTAAAATAGTAAATCTATCACCCTATAAATCGTTCAGTCATCAAAATAATAGATGTGTCACTTAATTAATAGAAAAATTCCTAAGTAGGGGCGGAGTCAAATTGGCGGGCTATGAAATTCACCAATCAGCTTGTCCGCTTGCTTGCGAAACTAGTTTTGCTTAGGCTAAACTAGATCTTCCTAAACGCGATAGGATTAACAGGTAAAGCCTAGACCAAACTAGTTTTTCCTAAGCCCGATAGGATAAACCAGTTTAGCTACAAAGAAAAACTTTAAATGCACTAGGTAGGTTAGGTTAGGTTAGTGTTTAGACCACTCGCAGCGGAGCGAGCGAAGCGAGCGAAGCTCCATATATTTTTTTTAATATGATTAATTTTTGAATTTTCAATGATCAAATATATTTTTTAGGTAAACATTTTTAATTGTTTGGTGATTCAGTTTTAGTGACACTTTTATTATTTAGAAACCCAATATAATTATTTGATGATTGATATTATTTCCAAGTAATTCTTAATTAATATTTAGGTGAGCGTTATTATATTATTTGGTGATTTAATTTAAGTGACAGATCTACTATTTTAGGAACAAATATTATTTATTAGGTCACTGAAAATGCATTTATTAGGTAATTGATAAAATCATACCCTATTTCAATTCAATTCAAATCTTTATTGTGAAATCGCTCGTCGTTTTCATTTTATTTATTCTTGATTAAAAACAATTCCTTTAAAAAGGAATCAGTCAAGGTCTTATGAATGACGTCTAATGTTTATTGAATAACGTTACAACATTATAAAATGCGTGCAATAGTTTAAAAGGGGTTTGAACCAACAGTGGCCACTTTTAACAAAATCGCGTTTTAAACTGTTTGAATGCCTTTTCAAACTATGTCTAGTTATTCAATAAATATTAGATGTTATTAACAAAACCTTGACTGATTCCTTTTTTAAGAAATTGGGCTTATTGAGAATAAATAAAATAAAATCGACTGGCGGCACTAGTTGGCTCATGTCAGCCTCTTTGTCAAAATACTACCATCCGTAAGCAAAACGAATCGTTTCCGAATATCGGAACCGGCCCTCAGGCGATTCTTAAGTTTAGTGCAAACGGGTGTTACTGTTAGTGACTTATTCTGTGGCCGAGTCGAGCATCTATTTGATGTCACTCACTTAAGGCGAAAAATTTGCTTTTTCTGAAATTATTTTGAGTGTGAAGGTGGAGTTAGTCAAGACCTAGTATAAATAAAATAAATAAATAAATATAAATATTTTGACAACATCACATACATTGCTCCAATTCCAAAGTAAGTAGCTAAAGCACTTGTGTTATGAAAATCAGAGACAACGGTGGTATCACAAACACCCAGACCTGAGCCAATATAGAAAAGTTCGTTTTCTAAATTGACCCAACTGTGGATCGAACCCGGGACCTCAGTGATAGCGACACCTTGAAAACCGGTGTAGAAAGCCACTCGACCACGGAGGTCGTCTTAATATGGGTAGCTTTAGTATGTCATGCTCTCTTTAAACATTTCTGCGGTAGTGTCGTGTGAGGCGGGTCGTTACGTTCCCTCAAATATGGTTGAGCGAAGCGATGGCTGGTTCATGCGTCATGCTCGTGAACGGGTGCTGCAAGTGGGAATGGGTCTGCTTCTGCCTACTTGTCTTAACGTTTATTGAATTGTATGAATTGATTTTTTTTTTTAATAGCCTAGGTTGAGCCTTGAATTTTGAATTAAGCTTGACACCTGTAAATTGATTCAGTAGAAATGAGCTAATTAAATAATGTTATTTATTTATGAATCTATGTTAATGGTAACATGTATGAATACTATGAATGTAATGTCTGGAAACGATATACATATTTGTAAATATCGTTCCTTCTAATAAAGCTGATAAGTTTTTTACGCCCATTTTTCTTGTCAGCTAAAAGACGTCATAATGGGTGGTAGGATAAAAGAATTGACGATTTAAAAATGCTTGTTATGTGAGCTTATTTGAATAAAGAATTTTTCAATTTCAATTTCAATTTCAATTTCAATATCAATAAGTCTATGGTCAAGACTCATAGTTGCCTTTGTGGGATTGTGGGTTTCGTTTTTTTACAAGCTGTTTGGATTGCCTTATTAAACCGAATATGGTAGATAGGGTACCATGCATACAACCACAGAAAATTATTATCAACCCTGAAAACCACCACAGGGCTGAGGAATTTTCTTTTTTAGGGTTCCGTAACAAAATGGTAAAAAGGAATCTTTATGGTGCGACTCAGTCTGTCTGTCACAGCTGTATATCTGGAGAACAACTAATGTTATCAACTTGAAAGGAATAGTTTTAGATAACGTTTCCCCAACTATTTTGCAAACAGGAGAGAAATAAAAGTATTTATATATTTTTTGGAACAGGGATTGAAAGGGGGTCTTAAAAATTCGAAGTGAGGCTACTAGGGTATATGGGGTATCATATGAAAGATCGCTGCTTGCACATTCTCAAACATTTTTTTATTTTTTTTAGGTCGCATAGTTTTCGACTTGTGATGAAAAATGTAAAAAAAATACCTTTCTCCCCCTTATCTCCGAAGTTTGCATAGAGAAATGTTTTATATGATAGAAGTTTATGTAAAGATTACAGAAAAAATAAAATGATGTCTCTAAATAGTAAACTTGTAAAGAATGATGGTATGGAACCCTCGGTGCACGAGTACGACTCGCTCTTCACCGTTTTTTTATTTGTATGGACAGTGCCGTCTTAAGTCTATTCGGTGCCGGGGTGCGGAGCTCAGCCTGCGCCCTCGTTTTCTTGACAGACGCACATGTGGCGCGCCGCGCGCATATTTCAAATGAACATACACTTTATTGATGCTTCAAGTGTCAAAGGTTATACACTCTCTGTGTAGTAATAAGAGTCATTTTAACTTGCACATCATGAGCGATGACAAGCGCCGAAAGCGTAATAAAAGTAAAACAATAATTTATTGTTGATGATTTTTTTTTTAATATTTAATTTTGCTCATATCTACGTATTTGTCGTAACAAGTATATTAAACTGTGCAATGACATAAAGTTCAGTGAAATATTTAAATATTCAGCGCTCGGCAGGCGCCCCCGGGTAAAGACGGCCCTGTATATGGAAGACTGCTAAGTGGCAGCCCTATACGCAAATAGACTATTGTTTTCGATGCCAAAGCAAAACACAATATCGGTTAATCTTGTAAAACGGTGTCATGAACATAGCTGTCATGCGCCGAATCTTGGTCGAGTTGTTGTCAATGCGAACGGGTGAAACTGTATTTGTAGTTGGATTATAATACCTAATCCCATTTATAGGGTTCCGTACCAAAATGGTAAAAAGGAACCCTTATGGTGCGACTCAGTCTGTCTGTTTGTCACAGCTGGATATCTCGAGAACTACTAATGCTATTAACTTGAAATTTGGAATAGTTTTAGGTGACGTTTGCCCAACTATTTTACAAATAAGAGAGAAATTAAAATCTCTAATAGTAAACTTTTTCAGAATGATGATGGAAATGGAACGGAACCCTCGGTGCGCGAATCCGACTCGCTCTTGACCGTTTTTTGACTTACATGATAGGATAGCTTGCAATCGCCGTAGCTGTAGCATATCAGAAGACGCGTGAAGAAGACATCAGAAAGATTTCTGTAAAAGACATTAAAAATACTTTATTGACATAACAACTACACATAAAAAAGATTGATCCGGTGACGAGTCGAATTTATTGAAGTAGTATTATTATAAATAATAATAATAATAAAATCATTTATTTGCTAGAATATGGTTACAACTCGGTCTTATGTTTAAACTAATCCAACATATCGATCACGGAAATATGAATTAATGTAAGGGACAAAGGTCTACTTTTCAGGAGGAGCAAAAAACAAATTTTATTTATAATAATTGCTTGTATTTTTTTCACTTTTTATTCTACTTACTTGATGCCTATAGCAAAGTTGCTTAGGTTTGAGAGCTCTATAAAGCTATGCAAGCAAAATTAAGATTATCTTTATGGATTCCGAAATAGCATGTCTCTTACATTAAAAATAAATGTAGATGCGTTCTTTACCTTAATTGCATTTAACACAAAAATACTCCGCAGTAATGTAACAGTCATATTTACAAAAATAATATTAGTATTTTTTGAAGTAAGGTACCCTTTTGGGTTTAATTATTGCTGTATCCTAACTAAATACTATAATAAAATTTTAATTTCAAAAGCAAATTGGTTAACTTGATTTAATTTAGATAAAAAAAATTGCTATTATTGTGAATACATAAAATGATACAAAAATTAATCATTTAAAGTATTTATTTTTATTCAGCGTTAAACATAATCAGTCTCAATGTTAACAATGATGGCAGATTATAGGAAAAAACATTTTTGAATGCTAATCAACTGCTTATATAACTAAAAAAATAGTTTCCAAAAT
Organism: Catoptria pinella; assembly: GCA_963556745.1. Lineage (NCBI taxonomy): Eukaryota > Metazoa > Arthropoda > Insecta > Lepidoptera > Crambidae > Catoptria > Catoptria pinella. The sequence continues at coordinate 6,050,939 of OY750788.1, read as the reverse complement.
TTCAAGTTCAATAGATTTTTTCAAGTAATTATGGTTATTAAATTATAATTAAAAAATCAATTCAATTTGAAATTTGAGTATTATAGCAATTTAATATAAAGAACTTAAGCAAGATAATAACAATGTACACACTACTAATTTATACTTAACCATATTAATTAAGAGCCGATTGTTCCAAAGTCAGGTAAAATTTAATCGTAGGGTAAAATTTATAATGTAATACGAACGATTTTTAAATGTCACGTCAAATATCAAGGCATTGAACGATGGTTAGAGCTTACTCAACGACTAAATTTTATCTGACTTAGGAAAAATTTGCCTAAAGCGAAAATACTACAACCTAATTGTTAACTGCAGCAGTTTGCATTATCAACAATCCAACGAAACATTATAAACAACATGAAAACGTTATCTACAATCCAAAAAAAGAGGAGGAAGAGAAACAGGTCGCGATGCGATTAAAAATAAGAATGAAAATCATAAAAATTTAATAAGTGGAGGAACTTATTCCCTTCTAGAGTCTTCGTCATCAAGTTTAATGATTTAATAAAACTTTGTGAAAAGGGTATTATACCTAAAACATATCAGAAGGATTACTTAAGTATTCCTTATAAAAATAAAATTAAAGACACTTTAAATAAGACTAAGACGAAGACTCTAGTAGGGAATAATTTCCTCCACTTAACCTGTTTGAGCTTTTTTTGGATATTTGATAACGTTGTTATGTTGTTTATAATGTTTCGTTGGATTGTTGATAATGCAAACTGCTGCAGTTAACAATTAGGTTGTAGTATTTTCGCTTTAGGCAAATTTTACCTAAGTCAGATAAAATTTAGTCGTTGAGTAAGCTCTAACCATCGTTAAATGCCTTGATAATTGACGTGACATGTTTAACAATCGTTTGTATTACATTATAAAGTTTACTCTACGATTAAATTTTACCTGACCTTGCAACAATCGGCCCTTAATTAATACGGTTAAGTATAAATTAATAGTGTGAACATCGTTATTATCTTACTGAGTTCTTTATATTAAATTGCTATAATACTAAAATTTCAAATTGAATTGTTTTTTTAATTATAATTTAATAACCATAATTACTTTAAAAAATCTATTGAACTTGAAATTTTGGAATATATTTTTTTGGTTATATAAACAGTTGATTATCATTCAAAAATGATTTTTCCTATAATGTGCCATCATTGTTAATATTGAGACTAATTATTGTTAAACGCAGAATAAAAATAAATACTTTTAATGATTAATTGCTTTTGAAAGTACAATTTTATTATAGTATTTAATTAAGATACAGCAATAACTAGTACTAAACCAGTTACTTCTAAAATTACTAATATTATTTTTATTAAGGTATACAACGCATTTAAATTTATTTTTTATATAAGAGACATGCTATTTTGAAATCCATAAAGATAATCTTAGTTTTGCTTGCATAGCTTTATAGAGCTCTTAAACCTAAGCAACTTTGCTACAGGCATCAAATTAGTAGAATAAAAAGTTAAAAAAATACAAGCAATTGTTATAAATAAAATTTGTTTTTTGCTCCTCCTGAAAAGTAGACCTTTGTCCCTTACATTAATTTATATTTCCATAATCGATTAATGTTTACCTACGATACACGAAGCATGCAGCGGGCGGAGCAGGCGGGGACGGGCTCTAGTTTTCTGTTTTGCTCTCTACTAGTTATATTGTAGTATTAGAAAAATAAAATGAATTCATATTCTATTAAAGTAATGTAAGAAATACGTAAATTATTACACACGCTGGCATATTAATGTAAGGGACATCATTGCCAAATACATAAATCATAAAGTAACGTAAGGCTGATCAGGTTTAGAAAAACGAAAACGTGGTTAGGGTAAAGGCCATATATAACTTTTTATGAGACATACCTTAAAACTAAAAATGACATTTTGTACAAGTGTATGATACGTCAAAATTTGTCGTAAAGATTTGTTCAGGACCTCTCAAAATGTGTAATGTAAGGGACAAAAAAATGATATTTTTTCAAGATATCAACATTTCAAGTATACCATTCGATGGAGCGTAAAATTCCGAATCCAACGGTGTATATAACTCATTTTCGGTATATTGTCCCTTACATTAATTCATATTTCCGTGATCGATATTCTATCGATTAGTTCGATGTGCAAATTATTAGTAATTACATGTCATAAAGTTATTAATTAATTCATTTGAAATTCAGCCAATACTAAAACAATTTTATCAAACTAGTCATATAATGTATTCTTGTCTTCAAGGAATTCTTTCAACAGAATAGTAAATTTTTTCCATTAAAAAAGAAAACATCTTATTTTTAAATTTATATAATGTCAAAGTTTTTATGTCATGTGGCAGTTTATTATAAATTCGAATAGCCATACAGTATGCGTTCTTCGAATAAACCTTTAAATCGGAATACGAAGGTTGTTACCTTTCCGACATCTATGGTTAGTTTTAAACAGATTTTGTTGTTTTTTCACGAAAACTAAAATATACGAATATACAAACAAGGAAGTGGCAAAACATTTAAAGTTTTAAACACCTATTTAGTATTATATAAAAATAGCGTTGTGAATGCTAAAATCTCAAACTAAAAAAATGCTGGTCTGCAGCGTAAGAGTTGATATACTAGGAGAAATTCGACGTTCCCACTAGTGGCTCGGTAGCTCAGCGGTCAGAGCATTAGACCGGATATCCAAAGGTCGCGGGTTCGATTCCCGTCCGAAAACATGATCTGCTGCGAGTCGTATTTTTCTAGTATATTATTTGGTATTATATAAAATAGCATTGTGATTGCTAAAAATCTCAAAATTTAAAAACATTGAATAAAATAAAATATGATGTTTGTTTATCCTCACTTGTCTTATTTAGTAAACAATCTTCACCGAACTATTTATTGAAATATTAATTTATAAAATACTACAAATGGTTTTCCACACTAACCCCCTTCCTATTAAAGATTGTATAGCAGATGTATAGTTACACAATGGTTACTCTCTGTCAAACTAGTTAAGTTTGACATTAAAAAGAAGGGGACAAAACACTGTAACCATACATCTGTTACACAATCTTTATTAGTAAGGCGGATCGATTAAAATAAATTGTTAATATCTAATAACAATTTGATAAAGTTACTAACTTATTTGAAGATGTATGACAACTATCAAAAAACTGTTTACTAAAAAAGACAAGTAAGGATAAACAGACACTTACCATGGCTTTTTTATAAAGTTTATTTCGCAGACATAGAAATACTCTGGACAAGTACTTGTAAGGTTCTAACTGATAAGAAATGAATTTTTCACACTTATATAACCTCTTTATTTTATTTTAAAGTTTTAAAATAAATATTTTTGTTTTAAATGTTATAATTTATATAAATTTAAGCGTGTTATAATAACATTTTAAATAAAAAGAAAAGTCTTTATAGTTTTGACGACCTCAGTGGTCGAGTGGCTTTGTACGCCGGTTTTCAAGGTGTCGCCATCTCTGAGGTCCCGGGTTAGATCCCCGGTTGGGTCAATTTATAAAACGAACTTTTCTATATTGGCTCAGGTCTGGGTGTTTGTGATACTACCGTTGTCTCTGATTTCCATAACACAAGTGCTTTAGCTACTTACTTTGGAATCGGAGCAATGTATGTGATGTTGTCAAATAGGTATTTATTTAGTAGAAGGGTGTTTAGGGTTGTATGTATTTTTAATGCCGTATCACAAAAAAAAAATATTGTCAAAAAAAATAAAACCTTTTTTTGTCCAAAAAAATAAAACTTTTTTTGGGGTGGACCATCCTTATCACTTAGGGGTATGAAAAACAATTTACGTCCCATTCTCAGAGCTACTGAATATTCATAAGAATCGGTCAAGCCGTTTCGGAGGAGCTTTGTTACAAACACTGTGACACGAGAATTTTTATATTAGTTAAGTATAATGAAATAAAAAAATACGCACTTGACCTTCGTGGCCACCCATCTTAATCCAACCGAAGCCAAACAGGACAACATTAACTAACTGGGAAAAGGTCACACACACATTTTTCAATTAAAAAAAGCAATTTCCTATGTTTAAGAATTCTCAATAGGTATAGTTTTTAGGGTTCCGTAGTCAACGAGGAACCCTTATAATTTCACCATGTCCGTCTGTCTGTCCCCAGCCTAGCTCATAGACTCTTAGTGCTAGAAAGCTGTAATTTGGCATGGATATACATATTAATCACGCCGACAAAGTGGTGAAGTAAAAATATGAAAAAAATTTTTTAGGTTACCTCCCCTACACGTGAAGTGGGGATGTATTTTTTTTCTTGTCTACCCCATAGTGTGGGATGTCGTTGGATAGCAATTTTAAAAATATTGCGGGTTCGTGAAAATTGAAATTGAAATTGAAAAATTCTTTATTCAAATAAGCTCACATAACAAGCATTTTTAAATCGTCAATTCTTTTATCCTACCACCCATTATGACGTCTTTTAGCTGACAAGAAAAATGGGCGCAAAAAACTTATCAGCTTTATTAGAAGGAACGATATTTACAAATATGTATATCGTTTCCAGACATTACATTCAAAGTATTCATACATGTTACCATTAACATAGATTCATAAATAAATAACATTATTTAATTAGCTCATTTCTACTGAATCAAATTACAGGTGTCAAGCTTAATTCAAAATTTAAGGCTCAGCCTAGGCTATTACAAAAAAATTATATATATATTTATTCATACAATTCAATAAACGTTAAGACAAGTAGGCAGAAGCAGACCCATTCCCACTGGCAAACAGTTTTTTGATTAATGTATCTGTTTGTGAATTATTAAGCTTTAAAGTGCAAAATTTTGTTACGAGTCAAATGTCACAGTTAAGTGGGCTTTACAAGTTTACGAGTAACAGTCGACCTACTTATAAATATACTTGGCAACTATCCTCATTGGGAACTACTTAAATAACATTGTCGTATATTGTCGTTCTCAGAGTCCGTATTATTGAGATGGGCTACGGAACCATTCACTGCGCGTGGCCCGACACGCACATGACAGGTTTTTTAATTTTCATTTGATTAAATTGCGTTTATTAAATTGGTCAAAGCGTTAATGCTGTAATATCTTTGTTTAAAAATCTTTTTATAAAGTTGGCCTACGAAATATTTAATTATTTTTTGTTTTGAAAACACGTCCGACTGATGTTTAAAAGTTTTATTTTAATTAAACGCCTCTGTGGTCTTGTGGTTCGCTCACACGTATAAGACGCAGGGGTCTCCAGTTCGATTCCCAGGAAGGGGAACATTTGTACTCAGTTTAATTGATGGTAGGGCTTATTTCAAGTCCGCCTGGCTAGCTACCACCATCTTACCTAAGTCTGGCGCTATGACAACAATTTAAAAATTGTTGTGTTCCGGCAGTTAGAGGTAAGATAGCCAGTTCCTCAGTGGTGAGGATTCCGGGTGTAGTGCGCTTACACTTTCGGCCTTATCGTCACTTAACATCAGGAAGGCCAAAAAAAGACTTTTTTATACAAATAAAACTGCGATTCATCATCGCGCAGCAAAAACTACAGTAGGCGTATTATGAGTTTACGCTTATTATACTCTAAAGCGATTGTAGTTAACGTTTGTATGAAACCTTCTAGTTTAGTGTAGTTATCGCCAGAGGCGCTGTGGCAAATTGTCAAAGGGCAAAAAAATCACTTTGAAATGTAAAAACGTGGCTGCATAAACCATAATTCTTTTCTTTTTTTCGAAATTAAGAAAACGAAATTGTTGTAGGCAACATTAAAATTAATAAATAAATAATTTAAGCAGTGGCAACACTCGCTCTCTCCCAATATTGTACGCTACGCTGCAGCTTGTGATTTATTTTAAATACAGTTTTTTATTAGTGAATTCGGCATTATAATTTACTGCAACATCCATTTCCCTCACCAAGCCAGCGAAGATCACAGGCTAGCAGCGCACAGAAATGTCAATTTCACTTTGGCATTGCTGTCATTTGGTTGACAGATACCACAGACTAATAAGTTAAAATGTACAGCAGATTATGAACCACAAAAAAAAGTATACACTTCAGCATAAAATTACGGGTCTCCTTTAAAACTCATCTTATCGTATCTTTTTAGGGTTCCGTACCAAAATGGTAAAAGGAACCCTTATGGCGCGGCTCAGCCTATATGTATGTCTGTCACAAATGGTTTTTTCTTTACTCTTCTCAAACATTTTCGCCAAATATGCTAAAAACAACAACTTTAAATCCTACCGTTATTCAATACAAACAATTCATTCCGATTCGAGCAAACATTATCTCGAATCCCAAAACAATTGGAATCTAATCTTTGCTTAAGTTTCATTTGCTAATTCCGAAGACTTTCACGCCTTTCCAACGATCAACTTTGCCAATACAAAATGATAGACAATAAAAGTTAAGGCGAGGACAGACTAACACCGTTCATTGTGTCAACCTGTGTATCAGTTAAATCCCTTAGAAGCAACCTATTAGAAGCCTACCCTCCTAGCATGACCCAAACGCGAAATATTTGATTGAATCAGGCGTCACTTGGCGGAAGTCCCATATCATTGTGAAAAGAAAAATATATGTAGCTTACTCCCGCAAAAAATATATGCAAGATGCACCGCCCGCCCGCAAAAGACACTCACGCAATCAGAAATCACGCGATATATACACTGTTTTGGTATAGAAATCACAGACAACGACGACGGTATCACAAACACCCAGATCTGGTACAATATAGGAAAGTCTTTAACTAAATAACCCACTCGAGGATCGAACCCGGGATCGCAGAGATGGTGACATAATGTATTTCGGTGTACAAGATGTATATGGAAGAAGTCTTTATGTGTGTGATGTTTAGGTGCTGTTTCTTACTCTATTGGTATGTCTTCACCAAGTCGCTTCAAAAATCAATTGAACTTTCAAGTCAAGTTGCGTCAAACGCATGCAATATTGCTTCTGAAGCGCTCATGGCGGAGCTTGATAGACTGACTGTACTCGACCACGTTTGTTAAGCAACACTCGGTCCAGGGGCTCTATCGGCTAAAACATTGAAATTCATGTTAACTGTGTTTTGACAGATGCATGTGATACATTGCTACTTCGTCTTGGCACAAATAAAAACTTACCAAATAAAAATAGCAATGTATCACATACATCTGTCAAAACACATTTAACATGAACTTCAATGTTTTTAGCCGATAGAGCCGCAGGTGTCGGATGGGTTGACCGTTAAGTGGCATCACAACTGAGCGCTTCCGTGCTTCGGAGGGCAAGTTAAACCGTCGGTCCCGGCTGTTGCCATTTGATAATAGTCGTTAAGCCAAGTCAGAGGCCTTACAGGCGGCTTGATAAATTCTAACATTAGAGGTGGCCACTAATCCTCATACAATAAGAACAATATTGCCTCTAATCTGTGCGTCTTCCCTTTCAATTTCAATTCAACTTGCTTCAAACGCACGCAATAGTGATTGCCTACAAACCGTGCGCTTTCATGCGCTATTGTATGCCCTGAGACATGCGTCATGAAAGTGAATGGGAACGGAAATCGTGTATGAAGATACACCTTGTAGGTATGATATAGTACGGAAAGGATATAGAGGTGGGTAACTGATAGGAAGGTCAAAGGGAAGACCTTCCTCCGGGCTGGGTGGTATAAGCCCGGGGACCGCGATCCAACCAATTATGGCTGGATGTTGTATATATGCTGAGTCGCTGAGAGAACTTCGTTAGCGAGATGTAGGTTTTCCATACTACGAGATGCTATTCCATACTTTAATGTTCATGTTTCTTGACACTAGCGCCATCTAGTAGTAAAACGGTGAAGAATCTTGTTGTTGTGCCGTGTGTCGTGGTATGTGCGGCGTAGGTAGGTGCCGCTACACACCTCGTATGAAAGGTTTTTCCTGAAAATCACACAGATTCGAGGATTTGTGAATGAAGTAGGTGTATAGTACTATGATATTAGAACTAGGCTAGTCTGTTCCTACCTTTATAATTTTACTGCGAGCTCATAATTGCATTTTTTACGCCCAAAGCAGTTCCCAACATTCGACTGATTGTTTCTAAAGGATTTTGTTCTTTATTTCGAACGATTTAAGCTCTAAATTAGAGTTTTTATGGAAATTGGCTCGCTTTGTCTTGTCCAAAAAGGTTTGTTTTAGTAAAAGTTTTTAATGAGTGTAACTTTTATGAGTGAACTTTTTAAGTAGGTCAAAAAAACAAAGTTTTTGTTTCAAAAGATTGCTACACTTTCTTTTAATTCTTAGATCTATTTCTATATAAGTGCCCAATTTAATAAACGTGACAATTTGTCACCTGTCATGTCAATTTTATATCCATTGCGTCAACAAATTTGTAAATAGAACGAACTACTCATAGCTACACCGCAATGTAAACCAAACTGTCATGACAATTGACAAATTGTCACGTTATTAAATAGGGCCCTGCTTGTGTTTTATCAATCTATGAACCAGAATCAGCTTTACTGAATTCGTTGAGAAAATGAGTGACAAAATGTCAAGATTGTTACTTTGATATAAATTTCTTTTAATAGGCACAAAACATGACTATGAAATGAATTTGAATTGCAATTATTAAATAATTATTTGATATTAATTAACTAGTTAACACGATTTTCCACGGCCTCGTGGCTAGCCCGACTGCTGTGTGAGCTGTCATTTTTTAACCCAGTGATGCCATTTTTAATCAATATTTGTTTGCAATTTCATTCAGTTTAGTTCGCTGGCCCAATACGTACAGCCTGTAAGTACTGAGTGAGATGGCGCTGGCTTGCAGCGTAAGAGTTGATATACTAGAAGAAATTCGACGTTCCCACTAGTGACTCGGTAGCTCGGTAGAGTATTGGACTGGATATCCAAAGGTCGCGGGTTCGATTCCCGTCCGAGAACATGATCTGGTGCGAGTCGTATTTTTTCTAGTATATTATTTAGTATTAGCCTGTAAGTAATTTATTGTTACTAACTACCTTACGGTATTTCACTTATATATTCGTGAGGTCGTCCCTTAATAACTGAAATGAAATGAAACCAAAACAATATAATTTCTTCATTTTTTATTTTATCATTTTTTTCATCAATAATTATATTGATAAGAAGGACACTGCGGCGAGCCCAATATAATTGGGATAGTGAATGGTGGTGATGTTATTTTTATTAATTTAACGATTATTTTAAAGTGTTATTTCCCCACTGAGTATAGTGTCAGCTATAGCGCCTGGTATGTTTAACAGACTGCTCAGTAAGCCTCCGGATTTTCTCGGTTTGTCTTCGACCGGTGTCGGTTGAGGCGCGGGGGGTTGAGGCGTTGGGGGTTGAGGCGCGGGAGGGATGGGCACAGGCTCTGGTGTTGGAGGTCCAGATCTGCCTCCATTGTAGATTGGGATTGCGTTTGGAGATGGTGCTGTAACAAAAATAAACATGATTATAGCAGAATAATATCGATAGACCTTCAAGACGAAAGACTAACCAGTGTGTGATGCTGGTGATGAGTTATGACAGTGAAACGTGGTCACTAATCGGTCTCATAAGAAGGCTCAATGTCAGCACTCAGCGTGCAATGAAGAGAATCATGCTCGGAGTTTCCCTGCGTGATCAAATCAGAAATGAAGATATCCGTAAAAGAACTAAGGCAACCGATATCGCTCGAAGGGTTGCTGAAGTGGCAGTTGGTGGGACACATAGCAGGAGAACCGATGCCGTTGGGGCGGAAAGGTTCTATGGCGACTGCGCACCGGACGACGGTTCGTGGGTAATTCATGATTCATAGGTAGGCCCCCGACAAGGTGGACCGATAATCTGGTGATGGCTGCGGGAACTCGCTGGATGCGGGCAATGCAGGGCTGATGGTCCTTGGAGGAGGCCGATATGATGATGATGATTTCACAAGGGCATACCTCTGTTGCACCCTGCCCAGGCCGCCCAGGCTGCGCACATTTGTCGGGACGCATCCTCCGCCGCTATTGTGGCAGTTGACATAGATTTGATGAAGCCTGCAAGACACCTGCAGCCACGGCAATCTGGCGGGTTTGATGGCATTCCAGTGTTTCTGGCTAGGTAATGCATATCGGCCTATGCTGAACGGCCTATACGCCTAAGCTGAATGGCGCAGTGGTTAAGCGCCTGGCCCATCGATTGCGGAGGTTAAGCAACTTTCGCAAGGGTTGGTCTTGGGATGGGTGACCAAAAGTTGGTTTTACTCGAGCTCCTCCGTGCTTCGAAAAGCACGTTAAGCCGTTGGTCCCGGCTGCATTTGCAGTCGTTAGCACCCACCAATCTGCATTGGGCACGTGTGGTGGGTCATGGCCCATCATCCTTATCCACCCATAAGGAAGGCCTGTGCCCCAGCAGTGGGGACATTAAAAATGGCTGATGGTCTATACTTAATAAAAGGTATATAAAAATATGTGCCAGAACTTCAAAAAGTAATCATGTTAAGATTAGAATATTTTTAATAGTAAGTAGATTATTTTTCCGATCTTAGGTTTGGATTTTTTTATAGGTAAAAATATCGAAAAAATCGACCACAATAACAATAACAAAAACCTTCTTTAACACTTTCTTGATCCACCCCCTGAAATCCAGGCACATAATTTTATATCACCTTTCATTATGATTTTTTTTTGGAAATTTACCTGTAGAGTCTTGGTCGTAGGAGATCCTGACAGTGACCGGGACGTTCTGGCCGGGCCGCTGGCACTCCTGATATGGACTATCACAGGGGTTCGTGAGGGGGCACGGAATGTTGCAGTAGTAGCCATTAGGCCTGGTCACCACCACTGCAACCTCTGGAATGAAATCAACTCTTAATATTGACGTTGACTAGATTAGAAACGCTCAACGCCGGCTCAAGTCACATTTAAAGTTGTAGTACACATATCAACTCGGAAAGGGATCGTCACCGTATCAACTTGAGCCGTTAGAATCATTTATATGAAACTTCCTACTGCAGGAATCGTAACGTAATCGCCTCGCCTCGGGACAAGCTCACAAACCGCGGTGCGGTGCGTGGTTGACTTGCAGTTCCCGCGCTTGCGTCTCTCCGTACCCTAGCTTACGTCTCTCCGTACCCTAGCTTATGTCTTTTCGTCCACGTCCCTCCCAAATGATTGAACTGGTGCCGCCTAGCCGTCAACCAGCGGTCGGCGAGCCGTAAGCGCGGCGTCGCCTAGCCGTAAGCGCGGCGTCGCCTAGCCGTAGCCGAGTCGACGTGCCGGAGTTTGTGGCCCTACGCTCTACCATGAGCAACTGTTTAAGCTACCGTAAACTATCGGATATACTGCTCACAGTCAATGCGAGTGAAAGAGAGAAAACGATAGTTTACGGTAACGTAAACAGCTAGCATCAACTCATGGTAGGGCCACTGATCCGCTTACGTTACCCCTTACGTGGACGCCTGTTTGACGGCAAGGGGAAAGGCGAGGCTGTGATGATCTGCTCCTGAGTTGATATGTGTGCTGTGACTCTTATTGCATTGTACGTTTGGGCCTTGGTCAGTAGTCAAAGTAGTTTCATTGTCGATATACTTAAAGCAAGCGAAATATAGGCGTAAAGGTCTTTGAGCTTTTTAACGGTCTTCGAAAATCAAGAATTAAATAAACTATAAGACCTTCATGTTGATGTTGAATAATGAAAACAAGAGAAAGTAATAAAATACAAAAATATAATTTCTAATAACTTTTCTAGACTTAAATTAACTCGGTAGGTTATTAGGATTGGCAGTTAACTTTTCCAATAGGATTAAAGAAGCTTAGAACTCGTAAGAAGCTGCTTAACACATACAATAAGCTATATCTTACGTGTTTCGTTAAAATGCTGAGAAAAGATAACTATCCTTATTTTTACCAACTAGGCGATAACTTAACAAATACACTTCTAAGTGCATTGTATTTGCAATTGATTTAAATTATGGTTGGCGCAGTACGTCCTTCAATGAATGAATCAACACAAGTAATAAGAAATTGGTGATCAAACTCAAGGCTACCCAACGGCATATGGAGCGCGCTATGCTCGGTATATCACTTCGAGACAGGGTCCGAAACGAGTTGATTCGGAAACGGACCAAAGTGGTAGACATTGGGTACCGCGCCGTAAAGCTAAAATGGGCTGGCCATGTGTGTCGCCGAAGCGATGACAGGTGGAGCAAGTACGTTTTCGTCTGGAGACCTTGCACTAAAAGAAACGTAGGTAGACCACCAGCCAGATGGTCTGACGACATATCAACAGCCGCAGGACCGCTCTGGCCTAGACAAACAGAGAACAGGGCTGCTTGGAGGAAAAGTGGAGAGGCGTATGCTCAACAGTGGGCGGATATGCGCTGAAAAAGAAGAAGAAGAAGAATAAGAAATTGGGACATCTGATACAACACTACAATTACTTGAGGTCCACCATAGAAGCAAAAGTAGAAGACAAGAGGAAGACAAAGCGGCTTTGAAGAGCCAAAAGAAATGATAAATGACGCGTCGTATGGACTTCAAGAAAAAAGTGATATGTCAGAGAGGAGTGGAGAAGACTTCGACGGCAAGAGCGTGGGGCCGCCGTAGCCGTACAAACGTCAAGTATAAACCGCGTGCGATTAGAATGGGATGGAACCTTGACGAAGTAAAGTAGTCAAGTAGCGTTTGTAAAAAATCTAAATCCATTTGATTAAAAATAAATTTAAAAGAAGTGAAAACGTTTACCCATTTTTCCACTCATTATTAATTAATCACTAAAATAATCACACAATAATAAAATAAATCTCGCATTTAAAATAAAACTCGAGCAGAAATCCCCTAGCATTATGTGAGCATCTACGCGAGTTTGCCAACGAACCGTGCGCGTTTCAGTTCCAAAAGGTAGCATCCCATTCTTATCGCGCACGGATTATACACATAATGGAGCAACAAGTTCACACAGTATTACTTTGTTACCAGTCCCAAAAAAACTAATTTATGTGATTGACAGAAACATGACAGCTAAAACTTCACTTGACAGAAAAAAATGGCCTCCAATTTTGTAGTTTGCTGTGCCAACCATTAATAAACATACCAACTTGAAACTATAATGAAAAAATACCTTTGCTAGCTCTCTAGTTTTGTAATTGACAGTTTTCAAAAATAAAAAATTGTTTATGAGTAATCAATTAAAAAGGATAGTGTTTTCAATAAGTTCGATGAACATTTCCTCCTCTTAAGTTGAACGAATGAATATTAAATTAAAACTTACTAGTCAAGACTAATAGAAAAAGCAGTACCAGTGACGACGGCATCTTCCTTAGTAATTAAAAGAATTAAAGAAACTTTTATTTCAACTCCTATTAAAAAAGTTAATGTAAGAATCCTTTCAACGATAACAAAACATCACCATAATCAGTTATAGTGAACTCTATGCTTAAGGAGATATGGTTGAAATTTTATTTTCTATTTAATCATAGTTGACAGACTTTTTACACTCGGATGCCTATCAATCGATACTATTGTATGTTTAATAAAAATGCAAAGAGCGTGTGAAAACTTCGCCATTACATTTCGTAAATAATTTTAAAACAGATGGATAATAATCTTGCAGATTAAAATTATGTTCGAAATATTCTCATATATTTTCAGAAAAATCGGCTAAGTGCGATTCAGACTCGCGCACGATGGGTTCCGTAAAAACCACGTTTGTTATATCGGAGCCCCCTTAAATATTTATTTCATTATGTTTTTTAGTATTTGCTGTTATAGTGGCAACAGAAATAAATCATCTGTGAAAATTTCAACTGTCTAACTATCACGGTTCATGAAATACAGCCTGGTGACAGACGGTCAGACAGACAGACAGACAGACGGACAGCGAAATCTTAGTAATAGGGTTCCCGTTTTACCCTTTGGGTACGGAACTCTAAAAAATCAGCAAAAATAGTCGTATGAAAACAAACATTTGATTTTCGAAAAAGAAGTTATCATGATCTTACCGAAGCTTTTGACTTTGTTGCACCTACGTAGCGCAAAATTCTGAAATCCATAAATATTTCTGCAATAAATTTGAAATATATTTTTCGAGTTATCAAATAAAAACAAATGAACAAAATTTTATAACAGTGGTATGCCACAAGGTTGTGTTTTAGGACCTCACATCTTTCTTATTTATATGAATTGAATAACTGAGGAGTTCGATGACGCAGTGTATGAAAGCGTTTGGCCAGCGAAAGGATTTCCCGCCTGAATCGATTCTGATGAATTTTTAATAAGATAAATTGGACCATGCTTAATTTTGCATACGGCGATCTGGGGCCCTACTGGCTAACTTTTCGATCTTCGGCGGTTCTGCCAAGTTTCAACTTAAAACAGATAAATCGAAGTAAGGAGTTTCGTATTGTACTTTTCGCCGAAGTTATTTAGAAGATATCGATGTTCGTGTGACATCATGAATTGAGGTTCGCCATTTTGACCCGGTAGGGGCTCGATTTATCTATTTTAATTTAAAGCCCGGCAGACATTCCGAAGTTCGATGCGTTAGCCGGTACAGCCCCTGGAAAAAATGAAGGTGGATGAAGTCGTGTGAGTGGTCGGCGTACGAGCTCAAAATCAATGGAAAACGATAAACCGTTTGGCACACGTATACTTGAGGTTAAAACAATTATTATGAGCCGCAGTTCTTAAAAAAAATCCCAGAGTTATGGTGTCTACTTTTTTTTGTATGAGAATTTTCTTTTTCTAAAATATAATATCTTGTATAGTATTGTATGAAATTGCTTTCTGATCCGGTCCTAAAAATATATCGCATCATGTTTTAAATTAAACCAAAAAACATTTTTGAAACATACCAAGTTTGAGATCCTCAGATACGATACAGTTTGAATTATTTTTCGTAAAATACACCTCAAATGATACATGTATAATATTAAATATATGAGTGTATGCTCTTAAATGCACTGAATAATTTTTGTACTGATTAGTTGTAATTCAATGGTGCAAAGAACTTAAGTACTTAACATATTCAATGTAAATTATTATAAGTGGAAACTCTTTTGGCAAATGAGTTGGCATAAATTAAGCTATTACTATGTATTGTATAAGGCTGTTTGTTTCCCAATAAACGATAAATAAATAAATAATATCCTCCAACAAACCTCAAGAAATCAATTTTGAAAATATTTACATTTGCAGTGCCTGTGCAGTGGGGACATTCAAAATGGCTGATGGTCATGGTCAAATAATACAATAATTGGTCAAAAATACATAGTATTTATTCAGATTAATTAGAGACCAAGTTTTTTTTAATAATATTACACATAACATATTGCTCCGATTCCAAAGAAGTAGCTAAGCACTTGCGTTATGGAAATCAGAGACAACGGTGGAACTACAAACACCCAGACATGAGCCAATATAGGAAAGTTCGTTTTCCAAATTGGCTCAGAGATGGCGACACCTTGAAAACCGGGGTACAAGTTATTACTCTAAGATTCTAAGGGTACAAACCACTTGGGGTACAAAGTGGTTTGTACCCTTCGTCGAGTGGTCGTCATTTCAGGGAGGTCATCGTGTCAGTTTGTCTAGATATTTTAATAATCTCGTAGACATTTATCTTTGAGAGTATGATGCAGTTATAATTAATTTACTTAAGAGAGTCTTAATTCAAGCAAGGAACTATAATCTATTTGATTAAATTATCTGAGTATATATCGGGAAACAGAAACTTTATTTTAATTCATTCAATACGCCCCAATTATTCTATTCTGACAATCTCTGAAGCATCCAGTATCGATATCCGGGAATAGACGCCTCAAGTCTGTAGTAAGAGATAGTTTTGGTATTCTGGGCGTCAGGTTGTATCGCAGGGAGATCCGGCCGGAGCCGCAGTTGTAGCCGATGCCGAAGCTGGGCGCTGGTGATGACGATGTTGATGAGATTAGAGCTGAAAACCAGATGAAAGTTCATTATTTTTTATTATGGAAAGTTATTTCAGCCGCTTGCCATTTGCCCATAACACGCATTGCCTGGTGAAGGATCCTATCGATGATCGGTTCCGGGCTGCCCCCTGCTACACTAACTTTTGGACCTGCGGATAGTTGTAGGTACACTTACAGGTCACTTAGCTTTGAACCGACAACTATTCATCATGAATGCGACAGACAGTCCTCTATGCAGGGGATGCCTGGAAGCAGAGGAAACAGCCGCCCACGTGATCCTGGAGTGCGTGGGGCTGGCTACACAACGGGCAGAAATCCTCACAGAGGTGAGGTCGCTCCTAGAAGCCTGTGAACGCCCCAGGAGGCTTCTGCGCTTCTGGAAGGAGCTGGGATGGCTCGATTAGCCATACCGATGCTATGAGGTTTCACGCATAACGGACCAAATTGGTCTAAATGCGGAGAAAAGTGCCCACCACCAATACCAATACCAATACACTGACTTTTTTGTCGCAACTTTGATCTCGTAAGTGTGATATCTCTCCCGCTGATATTAGGGTGTCGACAAATAGTCGTGCTGCGCCTGCTAGGCCGGTAGAGTGGCAGATTATAGTTAAAATCACTACTAGTGATTAAGTTCTTTTGTATACACCTACTCGTATTTTGTGAAATAAATAGGTATAAAAAAATATATCAACTTTTAAAACAACTTTTGAATACATTAATTTTGCTCCTAACTTGTATTTTGTCTCGTGAATTCTCAAAATCTAATTAATATTTTATAAATATAAATCACTAATAAATGAAATCGATAATTTTTAAATATTTACCTATTACTACTACAAACAACACCAATTTCTTGCACATTATTAATAATTAATTATTGTTAATAATTTTATACTAGATTCAGATTTTTATACACAGCCAGTTGATTGATAGAGTTATAAGAAATGTGATGAAAAATGTAGAATCAAGTAAACATTGATAATGGACGGAAATTATTGATTCACGAGTCACGAGCATGTTATGAATTTTTGCCAGTCTTTTGATAAGGTAATTATGGATTTTCTAATATTTTTAATCAAGGACTCTATTAATATGCTTTTATAATTCATTTTACAGGCACGCTTACTTTTATATTTTGTCATATTTTGTACGTCTCATTTAATGTAAATAATATTCTTTACAATATGAAGTTTACATATTTTTAAACGATTTATCTTATCATAGCTACTTAATGAATTATCTTTTTTTCTGGTTTCAGGTAATTTCAACCAATCTACTTTAAAACTGGCTAATTGGTAAGAATATAAGTACATAATTAGACTACCACTAAGGTGCAACGGTGGCAATCCTACTTCTGCGGCAAAGGTCCCGGGTTCGAATCCTAGTAGGGGCAGGGATAGTGTGATGAGCACTAAAATTTGTTCCCGAGTCGTGGTCATTTATATACTTATTTATGTAATCTATACGTTTTAGGAACTCGGTGGTGCGGTGGGATAGTGCTGATCTAGTGATTGCGGAGGTTAAGCAACTTTCGCAAGGGTCGGTCATGGGATGGGTGACCAACATTTTATTATTTTGAGCTCCTCCGTGCTTCGGAAGGCACTTTAAGCCGTGGGTCCCGGCTGCATTTGCAGTCGTTAACACCCACCAATCCGCATTGGCCCCGCGTGGTGGGTTCCCCTCATCAACTAGAAAAGAGCTGGTGATCTTCAAATGGCTGATCAGGTCATAGTTATCTTACCATGTTTTTTCAATGTCATTGAAGTGACACGGTACCAAATTTCGAATCGATCGAACATATGTAAGTTAGTCAGATCTCCGCATCAACTAGAAAAGAGCTGATGATCTTCAAACGGCTGAACAAATTTTCATGAAAGATGACTAAGAACACTCGGGATAAAATTATCTTAACTAAACCAAAATCGGTTCATCCGTTTGGGAGCTACGATACCACAGACAGATACACCCATACACAGACACGTTATAGTAGATTATGCATTAAGGGCTTAAAGTAGTGTATTGTGTCCCGGGCGCTATTATTGAACCCCGAGTACGAGGGATTCTATGGTTAACTCCCAAGCGGAGCGAGGGAGTTAAGGCTAGAATCCTGAGTACGAGGTGTTCAAGATCGCCCATGACAAATACAAATTTAAGCCCGCGATGCATACTCTACTTTTTATACTTTCTGCGAGGCAATTGAAACCAATGACTGTTATAAAGAAAGTACTTAAGTAATTATTTAAAGTTAGAATAATAAAATATGAAAAATAAAGAATATTTATTGAAAATTAAAAGTTATGTTAGAAACATTACACCAATTGTGCAACGACAAAGTTACATTCTTTGGTACATTTATAGTTGGGTTAGAGTTTATGTTTTTGTCGTCTATTCTGTAGTGGTCAGTTCGACATTCAAATAAATCCTTGGTGCGCGGGTGAAAATGAATTTCGTAAAAAGTTTTCATGATAACATACAGCCTAACTGAGAATAAGATCTCATTGCACCTAAACTTTTTTGAAACCAACATCGATCAAGCACGACTACAAGGGTTGCATTCCAAATTCAAATCACATTATTCCCCATGGGAAAAATGACTTACTTTAGGAAAGGTTTGCATGACACATAATATGCCATTGACGAGCAGGTAGTATAAAAAACTTATAACAGCCCTCTTTTTGCGTCGGGGTTTAAAATACGTTCCTTCACTTATCTCACTTGCAATACTAACTTATCTGGTAGTATATGAAACGAGTATTAAAATTATACAAAAAGGTAAATTGAAAATTCCAAACTAATTATTAGGTATTGTAAACTTTTTTAATTAAAGAAGAAGGTTTACCAAATATTTCTATCTTTGTTCAACCGTTACGGTAAAGTTAGTGAACCGTAAAGATGGTAACACCATAACAAAGTAAATTACTTTTTTCACTATAAATGTAGTTTCGGATGCTTCAGTGAGCACAGACCGTAGTTGGGAGACAAAATGGCAACCAAGACTTTAGTCATCTTAGTGGGTAAGTGGATTTTTTTTTATAAAAAAAACAAAAATAAAACTTTTTTTAAATAAATAAATAACTTATCGAGTCGAGACGTTGAGTGATTTGCTCAAAGGTTATAATGGTACCGCCATCTCTGAGGTCCCTTTTTCGATCCCCGGCTGGGTAAATATTTTAAAACTAATCTTTTTCTATCTCTCTCTGCTCTCTTTCTTTCTCTCAGGTCTGGAATTAGTGCTTTAAAGATTGTATTTTTTATGGATAAATTCGTATGAAATCTTAACATGCAATAAGCATTATTCATAATCTAAAAAGTTACTAAAGAAAATTTAAAAAAGTACTTTTATACAAATAGTTAATTTTTTCAGTCTGTATGTTTTAAGCTTCCCATACAAACGTAATACCAAAATGATTTGCAATTTGAGCATGCAAATCATTTTGCTCTTCTTGTGATGTTATTCGGATAGAGACAGTATTTGTCTAGGGTTCTATTAAATAAAAAATCCAAATTACCAAACCAAATAAAAAATAATGTTTACAGTTTTGTATGAAAAAAATTAATTGGCATTTATTTTTAAAGCAATTTCACAACTATAGCTTTGTATTTTTTTATACCTACAGCACTTCTCTGCTCAGCCAAATGTAACCCCTTCATCGGGCCCGGTGTCGGAACGATCTGCGAAACTGGTGGTCTACTTCCATCTTATGGCGCTACCACCATCTGCGAGAGCACCCCTAACATAGGCCTTGGTTATGGCATAGGATTGCCCTTCAACGGTTTAGCCCCAACAGCGACAGTGTGCGAAACTACCCCTAACTTGGGTATTGGAGGGTTCGGTTTCGGGTTACCGTACACAGGTTACGGGTTAGGCACGGTTTGCGAAACGACCCCTAATATTGGGTTAGGAATGGGTTATGGATTTGGGGGTTTATACCCTGGTCTTGGGGCTACTACGGTCTGCGAGTCTACTCCTAATATTGGTTATGGTTGTGGTATGGGATTGCCGTATATGGGCGGTATGGGAGCGACCACAGTTTGCGAGACTAGTCCCAATCTTTTAGGTATGGGGTACGGTGGCTTGGGATACGGTATGGGAGGTATGGGTTGTATGGGCGGTATGGGCGGTATGGGCGCAACCACAGTTTGCGAGTCTACCCCTAATCTTTTAGGTATGGGGTATGGTGGCTTGGGATACGGTATGGGAGGTATGGGTTGTATGGGCGGTATGGGCGGTATGGGCGCAACCACAGTTTGCGAGTCTACCCCTAATCTTTTAGGTATGGGAGGTATGGGATATGGTGGCTTAGGTTACGGTCTGGGAGGTATGGGTTGTATGGGTGGTATGGGCGGTATGGGCGGTATGGGCGCAACCACAGTTTGCGAGTCTACCCCTAATCTTTTAGGTATGGGAGGTATGGGGTATGGTGGTCTCGGGTGTGGTGGCCTATACGGTGGTTTCGGTGGGTACCCATACGGCATGCAAGGTTTCGGTGGATTAGGCACTGCGACAGTCTGTGAAACCACTCCTAACATAGGCCTTGGTCTAGGACTCCCGTTTAACCGTTTTTTATAAATAACCAATCCTACTCATCTTCTTGTAACACACTAAGAAGCTCTATGGTAGGAAGGATACCGATAGCTACACATAACTACGTTTCCAGTTCTGAAAAACATGACCAATTTATCAATATAGGATTTTGATCTCCCAATGAAGCAAGTAAAAAATACTTCAACCGACTTGGTGGACAAAATTTTACAAATATAACGTTCTAATTTAAATTCATTGTTACAGAAAAAATAGATTGTTACGATTTGATCAAATTTAATCATCATTATCATAGTTAAATAAGTTTTAAGTATAGAGTCAATTTATTGTTTTTATTTTGACCTAAATATAACCATCAGCCGGTTTGAAATGAAAAAAAATGAAAATAGTATAAATTATGTATTCTATTTCTCCCTTACTAATAAAGATTGTTTAGCAGATGTATAGTAGCACAGTGTTTTGTCCCTTTCTTTTTAATGTCAAACTTAAATAGTTTAATTGATTGAATCAGGCATTACTTGGCGGAAGTCCCAAACCATTGTGAAAAGAGAAATATATGTAGCTTACTCCCGCAAAAAAGGGGAGTAAGCTACATATATAAAGGGGAGTTTTTACGGGAGTAAGCTACATATATTTCTCTTTTCACAATGCTTAAATAGTTTGACAGAGAGTAACCATTGCGTAATTATACATCTGCTATACAATCTTTATTAGTAAGGGGGTTTATGTATAACTGTATATATTTAATTGGCAAATAAAATGTATATGTTGATTTTGTTTGTTTCATTTATATATATTTTTTTATTTATTAGAATCTTCACCTCAATTAAGTATTATAATTTTATTATGATCAAACAACGTAATACCTACAATGTAAAAAAAATCTAAGACCTATCTGTTTGCTATATTTTATCATCCTAATAAAGATTGTATAGCAGATGTAAATACACAATGATTACTTTCTGTCAAACTACTTAAGTTTGTCATTAAAAAGAAAGGGACAAAACAACTATACATCTGCTACAGTAACCAAATAATTACTTGTCTGTAAATAAGTCTTCAAATCATTTACTTAGGTACTCAATTTTTTCCTGTAATTTATAATGATATTCCAAGCAGAAAATTAAAACTTGCTGCACGAATATTTTCAACATTTGGATCTAAAGATCTCACACTTGTCATCTAAAGGTAATTTAAAACCTTTTTAAAACTGCCGTACTGAAGTTTATATGCATACATACACATACATTAAGTGCGGAGTGCGCCTAGCTTCATAACCAGCTCTTCAGTGTTTGAAAATTTAAGTGATTTTAAAATACGGTTTTTCCTTTGAGGTAAAAGAACAGAGTGCGTAATGAGAGAGGTGAAATCAGCCGTAGATTTCGGAATGGCTTTCGATACTAATTTATGTGGAAATGATGTGAAACACTTGGAAGCGAATACTGAAGCTTTGCTTCAAATATTAAATTTTGCTCACAGTATAGAACATTGCAATGTAAGCAGTGTTGTGTAGACGAATAAAATTATGAAATCTCAATCTCACACTAGGAATTTTCTGCTCAAATGAAATAAGGGCCACCATATGATTTTCCATTCAAAAGAGCTGGGTTCTGAAAGGTATTTTTCACAATACTAAATTGTTGCAAATCTCACATTAAAAATTTCGCCAACTGAGTCAATTACCACACGCGTGAGCTTTTCAACTACGTCGGCAGCAACCACAGGCGGTTCTTCGCGAAGCGCCGACCTGTTATCTGTATACGCCTGCTTAAAAGCTTTCAAGTCCGATCTAAGAAGATCTACTTCATGGCGAAGGCGCGCGTTATCAGCGCGCAATTTTCGCGTCTCCTCTTCAACAGTACGTGAGGACAGAACCTCGACGATCTCCTTCAAAGTATTGGAGGCGTCCACAAGGGCTTTGTGGTCAGTGCCCTTAATGTTTTTCACCTTCCGCGTAATCTCAACTATCGTGTCCGCCATTTTAACTCATCATGTTGTTGTTGCGTGAATGTTAAAATCTCAAAATTTAAAAAGGTATTTTTCTGATAAATTCAATCTGATTTTATTTGAATTTGATATTCTTTGTTCAACAAGTTCAACTTGCGAACTTTACTGTAACTTTTTCCTATTCTTCGTGTGTCAGTTACAATTAAAAATGTTAAATCTCACGTATTTTTGTATGAAACTCAAATTTCTTTCTATTAAGTATATCTGACACGGCGAATCGGAGAAATTATACAGTGAATTTGAAAGTAAAGTCCGCAAGTTGACTAGCTAAGTATTGCATCTTTCGAACAATGTGAAATTCAAATACAGTCAGATAGAATTTATACTTATGAAAACAATCCTTCAGAAATTAGTTCGTTTGTATCAAAAACCATATAATAATAAATAAATAAATATTTGACAACATCACATACATTGCTCCGATTCCAAAGTAAGTAGCTAAAGCCCTTGTGTTATGGAAATCAGACACAACGGTGGTATTACAAACACGCAGACCTGAGCCAATATAGAAAAGTTTGTAGTCTAAATTGACCCAACCGGGGATCGAACCCGGGACCTCAGAGATGGCGACACCTTGAAAACCGGTGTACACAGCCACTCGACCACGCAGGTCGTTATGGCCCCTGTTTTCTTATGAGTAGTATATTAAGGGACAATACCTATCAACAATGCTATATAAACGAAAAAGTAGAGGCCCTAATTATGATCCTTGAAGTACTCCTCCCAATAAAGAAGCCTACTTATTTGAAATGTATCAATAAAAAAAACAAGTAGTAACTTGCTAAAAGCACCCGCATTATATTACAATCGTTCACATATTTACAAAGACAGCTTAGTTTAAAAATATACTACTTAATATAGATAAATGTAATTACTGATAAGATTTAAGAGCATGGGTCGCAAGGGTCGCATGGGTTGCATGGGTCAGGTTGTGGACAAGGCATGGGGCAAGGCATCGGGCAAGGCATTGGGATAGGCATCGGGCAAGGATCAAGCATCGGTTGAGGGAATGGTGCTGGCTGATGGCGATTGTTATGACTAGGTGTGATAGTGGCACATCCTATAGTCCTGAAGCAGCGAGGAGAGTCTGGCTGGAATGCGATGATTGGGTATCCAGGGATTATGATACGAGGTGGCTTCACGATTATGTTGTCCGGTGCTGGAATCTGCACTTGCTTCGGTTGAATCTGTGGAGAAATTGAAATGAAAAAAAAGAAAATGAGATATTTAGTTCGAAATCGGGGGAGCACACAATCGTTAGTAGGCGTTTATAACGATTTAAATCTTAACCCCAAAATATAGTTCGCCTGTATAATCGTAATTTTAAAAGTATCTAGTTGGTTTTGGCAATGTTCTTTGACTGACGGTTTTCTTCTGAGAACTATGTATTGATAATCTTTCATAAATAAATAGATTTGAGAGCACCCTCTCTCAATATAAAAGGTCTTTCGACGACCATATTTGCTCTGTACCCCTTTTACTCTGTCAGGAGCTCGATGGCGCAGTACGAAGACTTCAATACTGACAGCACTTGCAGTCGTTAACTCACCAATCCGTTTTGGGCTCGAGGTGATGGCCCATTTTCCTTATCCACCCATTAGAAAGGACTGTGCTCCAGTAGTGGGACATCAAAAATGCTTGATGATGAACCTACCCTGATTGGTGATGGTCTTGGCACTTGCACCGGTGGTGGTCGAATCACAATTGGTGCTGGCTGCGGGACTTGCACCGGGGGTGGCCGCACGTAGATTGGCTGCGGGCGAGGAGGGTTAATCGGCGGCGGCCGGACGGTGATCGGCGAGGGGGCTTCGAGCTGGATTCGAGGGGGCTTCACCCAGATCTGGGGTGGGGTGGGGAGCTTGATCTGGCCCGGGCGGACCACGATCGGTGGTGGGGTCGGGAAGCGGAGTTGGCCCGGACGGATGATGTACTGCCCTGTATTTGAATGAAAACCTATTATAACACAATATTAAATTAGGCTTCGCAATATACAATAAATTTTGTACTTCATATCTGATCTGAGTGCGACTTACGCAGGATCGAAGGCAAGTTTAAAACTACGTTTCACTTCCAAATCAACAGGGAAGCTCTTAAAAGGAGTATACTCCTAGAAACCTTGACAACGGACTCAAAATTCGGACAAAGCTTAAAAAGGCTTGGTAGAATCAAAGTTAGATATTGAAGTTCAAAGAAAAGACCCAAACTCTCCTCTTTATTCTGTAAAAACATTTGAGGCATTACATCTGAAGTCTAATTTATTAAAAGGCGTATATGATATGGGCTTTAATGCACCCTCGAAAATTCAAGAAACTGGTTTGCCTACTTTATTAGCAGATCCACCACAAAATATGATTGCTCAGTCTCAATCTGACGTCGCCACCTCTTAGATTATTTGAGAGATAGTGACGTCAGACGCATGCTTAGCATGTTATCTTTTGCGGTCTCGAAGATTGTAACATAAACTTTCGATCATATTTATCATCAAAGCCAGACCATCAAAAGTTTGTTGACGATCACACGAACATCGATATCTTCTAAATAACTACAATACGAAACTTCTTACTTCGATTTATCTGTTTTAAGTTGAAGCCCGGCAGACTTTCCGAAGTTCGATGCGTTAGCCGGTACGGCCCCCTGTTCTACTAGAACAGCAAAGCAAAGAAATGAAACCGGTAGGTCTGGGGCAGCCTAGGTCTTAAACACTTACCAGGTGGTGCCTGCCCATACGCGTAGTTGACAAGAGGCGCGTTTGGATTGCATGGTTCGATCTGTACCGCATCAGACGACTGGTCGCAGGGGCAGGGGGGCTGAGGTTGGGGGCACGGGTCGGGGGTATTTTCCGGGCACGGGCATGGGCACGGGCACGGGCATTGAGGGTCCGGGTCGGGCAGAGGCTGGCCCAGCGCGGTGCCCAAGAGGAGAACTGTGGGAAAGAGGTTTAAGATAAATTAAGATAATATTGCACCTCAGAGAACGCAATGTTGTTTTTTTTTAACCTTTTGAGCACCACAGTGTTCTATAAAAGACAAACATTTGCGTAACCTCCACGCCATGACTTTAATAAGTGAATGATTTAGGTTTTAGCAACTATTTTGAATAGTAATAGCTTGCACACCCTCGAGGGTAGAATATGGCGTACTTTGTTAATTTTAAGTCATCTGTATTATTTATTTACCCATGTTCAAGCAACTAAAACCATGTTAAAAAGACACTTATGGATAAAGGTTATTATAAAGTAGACGATTATCTAAAAGACCGAAATGCGTGGAAATGATGTAACATGTAACACATAAGTACTTTGTTGTTAATAATCCTGTTGTACTGTATTTGGTAACGATATATTTAAGTTTCTAAATATCGTTACTTATTTCTGTTAAAGCTGATAAGTTTCTTGCGCATGTCCTTCTTGTCAGTTAAAAAAGTCTGGAACGGGTGGTAGGAAAATACAAGGTGTTACAAAAGTACCCCTAATGCCGAATATGGTAGATAGGGACCATCAAACTGAACAACTTTTACTATGGGACCAACTCTGTAAACGCGAAAACAAAAATCAGCTGTTTCATACATTTTGATATTTTCATAATTAATTTTTGTATGAAACAGCTGATTTAGACGATTCAAATTGCTTAATTATTAAGTTTATTTGAATAAAGAAATTTTGACTATTTGAATAAATATACTTATTGATTGATTGAACACATTTGCTACCTCAGACATCAGCCACCTTAGCATGACCACCGCTACATGATATACACGGTTATTTTTAACCGACTTAAAAAAAGGAGTAGGTTATCAAGTCGACTGTATTTTTTTTTTATGTATGTTTTAACATAACTTCACCAGTAGTTAACCGATTTCAATTAATCTTTTTTTATTTGCAAGATAATAGTTCGTGTGTGGTCCCATAAAAAAATTACAGAGATCTGGCTAGTAGTTTTTTCATAACCCTGAAAAATATAAATTATTAAAACACCAACAACCTCGCAGGAGTGGATTACTAACATCACTAACATCATAAACAACATTTGTTCTAGGACTTTCCGAAAAAGACAAAAAAAGCTTTTGATACAAAACTCGATCAGCTGTTCGTTAATTTGTTTGTAAAGTCAACTTTTTGTCTATTTTTGTTGTTTATAATGTTGGTAACCTACTCGCGAAGTTATTGGAGTTTTAAAAAAAACCTGTAGGTATATCGCTTGATATTACCGTTTTATCGACACTTGACTGCCGAAACTTGTGTTCGGTATAACATAGCGTGATATTACCGTTTTATCGACATTTGACTGCCAAAGTTTGTCTTCGGTATATCATAGCTTGATATTACCGTTTTATCGACACTTGACTGCCGAAAATTGTCTTCGGTATAACATAGCTTGATATTACCGTTTTATCGACATTTGACTGCCAAAGTTTGTCTTCGGTATATCATAGCTTGATATTACCGTTTTATCGACACTTGACTGCCGAAACTTGTGTTCGGTATAACATAGCTTGATATTACCGTTTTATCGACATTTGACTGCCAAAGTTTGTCTTCGGTATATCATAGTTTGATATTACCGTTTTATCGACACTTGACTGCCGAAACTTGTGTTCGGTATAACATAGCTTGATATTACCGTTTTATCGACATTTGACTGCCAAAGTTTGTCTTCGGTATATCATAGGTATCGCGTTTCGGTGGTCTGTGGTCATGCTAGGGAGGCTGACACAGTAAAAAATCTATTTTTGGGGGACAGTTGGCAGCTATAGCGATTTTTGGATGTCCACATGGACGAAATCGCGGGCGGAAGCTATTATTACGACGAATTGACAATAAAGTAAGAAATTGAGATGGAGTGATTTATTTTATTGATGACGACCTGAGTGGTGCAGTCAACAAGCCGGTCTACCACGGAAGAGGTCCCGGGTTCGATTCCCGGCCGGGCAGAAATTGAAATGATGAATTTTAATTTCTGTGACGGGTCTGGGTGTTACTATGTATATAAGTATATATTTAAAAAGCATATAAGTAGTATAGTAGTTGTCTAGCACCCATATTAAAAGCTTTGCTTAGTTTGGGGCTAGATGGCGCTGTGTGGAATTGTCCAAGCATTTATTTATTTATTATTTATTCATAAAAAAATGAATATAATCTAATGCAAAAAATAAGAAAGAAATGATTACCAGATAACCATATAACTTTGCCCCTAGCCATCTTCCGGTCGTCTGATGAATATTAATTAATCCAATCACTTTTATACTGCAATCATAGATATTATAAAATAATAATCTTTAAATAAAAAAAAACTATTTAAAACTAAGTAGAGCCAGCCAGCCGAACCGAAACTCTAAAACCTTTGATATAAAGTCAAATTTTAAACTTGATGAAGTAAAAGAAGGTTTTTTTATTTGAATTACTATTGTTATGTTACGCGCGGAAAACTAAAAAGTTAGTTATGCATTCAAAAATAAGGTTTGTTTGAAAATTTTTTACGTTTATTTAAAATCCATTTAAACTTTACTTGTTTTTTCAAACAGAGATTATGTAAATTTTAATTCGCTACGAACTTTTTTAATTTAATAAACTTAATTCGTTTTGGATGACTTATTTTATCTTTCGCTCGTGTAGTTAATAAAATAAATAAATATTAGACAAACATTGCTCCGATTCCATAGTAAGTAGCTAAAGCACTTGTGTTATGGAAATCAGAGACAACGGTGGTAAACACACAAACCCAGACTAGGGGCCGTACCGGCTAACGCAACGAACTTCGGAAAGTCTGTCGGGCTTTGAATTAAAAGAGATAAATTGAGCCCCAATATGGCCAAAATGGAAAACCCCAATTCATGATGTCACACGAACATCGATATCTTCTAATAACTTTAGTACAATACGAAACTCCTTACTTCGATTTATCTGTTTTAAGTTGAAGCTCGACAGACCTCGAAGTTCGAAATGTTAGCCGGTAGGGCTCCAAAGCACGTAGCCAAAGTCACATTTACAAATTTTCGTTATCGCTTCGCTTTCGAAACACGTATGGGATTGACATAAGATTTCGTAAACAATCGAATTTTAAAACTTCAAATCCATACATGTTTCGAAGCGAAGCGATAACGAAAATTTGTAAATGTGAGGGCTCCTGAGCCAATATAGAAAAGTTCGTTTTCTAAATTGACCCAGCCGGAGATCGAACCCGGGACCTCTGAGATGGCGACACCTTAAACAAACCACTCGACCACGGAGGTCGAAGTCAAAAGTTGTAGTTTCTATGTATTTGTTTATCACTGTGACGGTCCAAAACCATACATCATTGGACAGCTCGAAGTTAAAAATTTTGAATGACTTTGTATGAAGTATTAAATTTAGATTTTTTTCGCATTCACAATGCTATTTTTATATTAAGATAAATAATATTAGAAAAAATACTAGAAAAAATCGACTCACCCGACCAATGGTCAGTGCATTGGGCCGGAATCCCAAGGGTGCGGGTTCGAGTCCCGTCTGAGGTGCTACGGGTGAGTCGATGTTTTCTAGTATTTTTTCTAATATTATTTATCTTTGTATGAAGTACTTTGGATTGATTGCTAACCAACCAACTTTAAGACAAAATACGAGAGCAAATCCTATTTTACTCACTAATTCATTTACGTAGAGGAGCTCGGTGGCCAATTGTAAAACGCCTGGCCTAGCGATTGCGGAAGTTAAGGCGACGCATCGATAATCTATTTTCGTATCGACTGTCTCGCTCAAACTCTCGTAATAGTAATCAAAGTAATTATCAAAGCGCACGTATGTCATACGATGTTCTTCTTCTTCTTCTTTTTTGTTTTGGCAACCTACTTTCCTCTTGGAAGTAATTTTTGCCAGTGTCAAGTGTTGAATAGTTCAGTGGTAGATATTGTTTCATTTTTCATTAGAATGCGGGTGCATCGCATTCCAATGCTGCTTGGAGCATTTGGCACCAAGTATATCAAGACAGTTTACTCGGTTAGTTCTGCCGAGGAAGCCACCACTTCAATAAAAGTCTCAGCTTCACATAACCAAGATCGCGCCTATTTCAATTATCACACATATTGTTCAGTTGCGTAAACACTTGTACCATATAACTGCACCAATTTTAAGACACAATATCCACTATGAATCAATTTGAAAATAATTAAAATAGACACCTAACCGAACTCGACAAAATGGCGCCAAAAACTCCCGTCATACGACGTTTTATAACATATTTGCGAGGAAATAAATAAAACTCGGACTTTCTTAAACGAATAAGTTTTTAATCACTTGTTAAAGCAGTTCAAATTTATTCATAAAATGTTGACCTCTTTTCTGACATAAAAACTCTTTGCTAAGATTTAAAAAAGCACAGTTCGTTTTAGACGGAGCATCTTGATAAACCGTGCGTTTTACATTACCATAACGCACAAGTACGTAATGAGGTACAATACGATATTGAAATTGGTGTAATAATTGACCCTTTACGAGCAAATATGTTATAAATTATACTTAACTATCTCACTCATAGCAAGCAGTTTTGCGTCGAAAAACCGTTTTTTTTCGTTTAAATAAAAATCTATAATATATTTTAAAAAATCAAACTGGCATTTTAAATTGTGTGTTTAGACTAATCTACTAAGAAAATTTAAAGGCTTGAATCGGTCAGGTTTGTCTGTAAAATGCAAATCTCTGTTTTAAAGACGTTTCATTGATATTTTTTCTCTGTAAGAAAAGTTAACGAATCGTGTTTCTGCAACTGACAAAATGGAGTCAATGAAATAAATAATCAGGTTATTAAATATCACTTTCAAATGTTTTGTAATTGATGAGAAAAATCGAGATCCCTGCCACCAAAATGTCCGATGCGTCCTCTTAAGCAACTTTCGCAAGGGTCGGGCATGGGATGGGATGGGATGGATGGGTGACCAACAATTTATCATCTCGAGCTCCTCCGTGCTTCGGAAGGCACGTTAAGCCGTTGGTCCCGGCTGCATTTGAAGTCGTTAGCACCCACCAATCCGCATTGGGCCCACGTGGGTCATGCATGGCCCATCCTCCATATCCACCCATAAGGAAGGCCTGTGCTCCAGCAGTGGAGACATAAAATGGCTGATGGTCATGGTCTATGTTTTTCTTTATGGTCTAATCTTGTTTCAAACCAAAATTCATCAAAATCAGTCCATTGTTTTAACGTTATACAAACAATAGGTACCTATACTTAATGTGAATTCTTTCGCATTTATTATAATAATTATGTACGGAAAACGTATTGCAAATAAATCAAGTTAAGCGGAAATATATTTTACCGTTTTCCTATCTGCGGCCATTTATCGTATTTTATGGAGATGTTACTGCTCATACTTACATATCAAAGAATTACGAAAAATAAAGTTTTTAATTTTAGCATCACAATGCTATTTTCATATAATACTAAATAATATACTAGAAAAAATACGACTCGCACCAGATCATATTCTTGGACGGGAATCGAACCTGCGACCTTT
Organism: Catoptria pinella; assembly: GCA_963556745.1. Taxonomy (NCBI): domain Eukaryota; kingdom Metazoa; phylum Arthropoda; class Insecta; order Lepidoptera; family Crambidae; genus Catoptria; species Catoptria pinella. The sequence continues at coordinate 6,019,989 of OY750788.1, read as the reverse complement.
GGATGTCCGGTCTGATGCTCTTACCGCTGAGCTACCGAGTCACTAGTGGCATCGTCTAATTTCTTCTAGTATATCCCTGCTGCACGCCACACTTATGACAACCACACTGTTGACTATCTGCTGCCACGACTAATAAATAAACTTGATCCCGAGTTTCGGGAATATCTAAAAAAAAAAAAAAACGGTCAAGAGCGAGTCGGACTCGCGCAACGAGGGTTCCGTACCATCTAGTGTAGAGTTCCGTAGTGCTAGTGTCAAAATTCAAAATTCAAAATTCAAAACTCGTTTATTCAGTCTAGGCTGTTACAAGCACTTGTGAATGTCAAAAAGAAGCTACGCCATCGGTTCGCAAACCCTAAGCGGGAGACCTTGTAACGAGAAGAACCGGCAAGAAACTCGTCAAGGGCTGCTTTTTTCTCCCTGTATATTTCATACAGTCGTCAAAATTTGAAAAATGAGGTCGGCATTTAAAGTGACGTCATTTTCCATTACAATAAATTAACAAAGTTTACATTCAATGGGTAGGTAAAATAAATGTCAACTAGTTGAGAAATCGCTGTCTACTACTCGATAACTAAGAAATCATTGTATGATATGAAGAATTATTAAAATTAGTGTTTCAGAGCATCGCCTGTTCTCAACTCACTGGGATGGGATTTTCGCCTCAAAAATCAGGGATATCACCCTAAAAGCTTGTGGAGCAGACACTTTGACCTAAAGTTAAATTAGAAAACGGTCAAGAGCGAGTCGGACTCGTGTACCGAGTGTTCCGTACCATCATTCTGAAAAAGTTTACAATTTAGAGACATCGTTTTATTTTTCCTGTAATCTTATAAAAACTTCTATTACATAAAATAATTTCAATTTTTTCTCTATGCAAACTTCGTATATAAGGGGGGGACGGTATTTTTTTTTTACCTTTTTCATCAAAAATAGAAAACTATACGGCCTAAAAAATATTTTTTTGAGAATGCAAGCAGCGCTCTTTCATATGATACCCCATATGCTCTAGTAGCCTCACTTCGAGTTTTTAAGACCCACTTTCAGTCCCTGTTGCAAAAATATATAAATATTTTTATTTCTCTCTTATTTGCAAAATAGTCGGGCAAACGTCATCTAAAACTATTCCATATTTCAAGTTGATAGCATTAGTAGTTCTCGAGATATCCAGCTGTGACAGACAGACAGACTGAGTCGCACCATAAGGGTTCCTTTTTACCATTTTGGTACGGAACCCTAAAAATATGAGAAATAAACTAAAGATTTCGCTCAAGTTGGATAATAGCGAGCGAACTGGGTTTTTTTATGAAAGAAAGAAATGTAACTACTTTTAGTCAACCATAAAATAATAATGCGTAAATAATTATTAGTAAAATCATAGTTTAAAATACTTAATATAGTTTAAGGGTCAGTTCACACCGAGACGCGACGCGACGAGACAATTCGCCAAGGGGCGGCTTCAGGCTGCGACTCGCGACGTCGCGCGGAAACGTGTATGTCTTTTCGTGTAGTAAATAAATAAATAATAAATATAAATATTTCACAATATCACATACATTGCTCCGATTCCAAAGTAAGTAGCTAAAGCACTTGTGTTATGGAAATCAGGGACAACGGTGGTATCACAAACACCCAGACCTGAGCTAATATAGAAAAGTTCGTTTTCTAAATTGACCCAACCGGGGATCGAACCCGGGACCTCAGAGATGGCGACACCTTAAAAACCGATGTACAAAGCCACTCGACCACGGAGGTCGTCGACGTAAATAAAGTTAAATTTTGAGTCGCTCTATTAAAATGTACGCACGTCGCGTCTCGGTGTGAGCTGAGACTAATAGCGAATTATAGCACATTAATTAAATCTCAGTGGTTTCTAGTGTGCGTTAAAATGTAAACTAAAATTGAGGAGCGTCGGAACAAAAACCGATAGATCACATTTTGATTTTTTTAATTTTTATGATGGCAATTGGTTGTTCTCGTACATATCTTGCTCCATGGTTAACGTAACCTGGTCAAAAACTGCTAAATCCGCTCTAGATCTGGCTTCGAAATACCCAAATCTGAACATAAACCGATAAATACACTAATCGTAGAACAGATACCGATAAATCCTTACCATTTTTCCTACCAGCGTTTTATCAAACACCGATACATCCTACAGTGTTTTATCAAAAACCGATATATCCATTTTTTTTCTTTTTATAACTCAACAGGTATTACAGTCACGAATGCCGAATTTAGGTTTCCAAACAGTGGTTCTAACACCAATAAAATGATATATTTCGTTTAACTCTAAATTAGAAAACCATGAACTTGGCCAGTTTTTTACATTTGTCCACAAAAAACACAAATGTGATTTATCGGTTTCTGTTCCGACGCTCCTCAATTGTGACAGTAGTTTATGATACAAGGTTAGTAAGAAGTTTTAAATAAATAAAAAAAAAAAAAGAAATCGGACTAGAGAACATCCATATTTAATTTGTTAGTATTTTAATATCTTATCACCTAATGTTAGTATTATCATTACTTAGAAACTAGTTTTGTGCCCGTGATACATCTCCGGACACAATTAGCTATAATAGGAGAATCGTATCGGTTTCCTATTACTTGCAGAATGGAGTTGGAGCTGGCCCGCACCTTGCAGAGCAACGAGGCAGTTTTCTTTCGCATGATAGCGAAGAAATCGTCTATGTGCATCTTTGCAAACATACCCGATGCACTGCAGAAACGGGGCAGCCCCAACTACACTTTGAGAGCATTATTATATTGGACACGTAGCGCGTCGATGGCCTTAAAAACCGTGTGCCATACATTTTTCAATATATTTGCGAGAAAACATTATAGGGACCATAAACAAAAACGGACGGTGGTGGCGTACGGTAAAATTAACTTTCCGTACGCTGTTATAAACTGTAAACAAAAACGCTCGGCGTGCGGTAAAATCCTTACCGCACGCTGTACTGTAATCGAAAACACACATTTTCGAACAACAGTATTGAAAAACTTTATTAACCGCGGTTAATAAAGTTTTTCAATACTGTGTCCCCTGTCCAATGAATCACATATGATACATGGCACGTTTTTTGTACCAACTTTACCAAATTCAAGAATCAATTATGAGCAAAATCGTATTTGATTTTAAGAGCTTCTTTTTAATGGACATAGCTGAATAAATTCAACTTTTTAGTATGAGGACATAGGAGGTACACTGTCTAATTTGGAAAAAAGTAACATAATGTTTTTTTTTAATAAATGAAAAAATACATTTTCTTTGTCCAAAATACTTTGTAATTCAAACCATAGATGATATCTTTATACCACCTTGTTTGTGATCCACAAGTCACGTGATCAAACAGTTCGTTAGGCCCCCTACAGACGTGACCCTCCTGTCAGGAATAAAGATGGGGGTATTTCAGACACGTTGTGAAAGAACTGGTGGGGAATGAAGATCCTTTTATGGGTAGTTAGATGTTGGGATAAGTATCTATCAAAGCGAAAAAATTTTGCGAAGTTGGTACGGAAAAAAGATGACAAGATGCTAAAATTACTTTTTCTCACTAATGCTAAAATGTTATCATTTCATTTGAAAAAAGAATGCAGGACGTTCCTCTGGTCTTTCACGTTCTAAATTTTAAATTCGGTGCGGTTAATGAATTTCAATACTTACTTCCCGATCAAATACATATTCCAAATTCAAAACGGTAGAACTCATCAGCTGGCGTTATTATTACCAAACTTTATGCCTGTATGACTGGTCACATAAACTAATTAAAAAAAATAATAATACTAAGAATCTTTTATTTCCTCGCATTTCTTGAGAAAAGCATCATACAAGCCTTGTACTGGACACTATTTACATTGCTTCGAATGATTAAAGCCATTCTTGACAATGGTAAATACTAACTTTCCGTTCTCGACTGTAATGTATGTACTATTTCTCACTTACGCTCTGAAATGTTATTGTTTCATTTGAAAAAAGAATGCGGGACGTTTCACATTCACGTGGTGGCTGTTTCATCATGTTCTAAATTTTAAATTCAGTGCGGGAAATGAATTTCGATACTTACTTCCCGACCAAGTAGGTACCTATTCCAAATTCAAAGCGGTAGAACTCATCAGCTAGCGTTATTTATACGAAACTTTATGGCTGCTGGAAACACGAAACAGTTTAAAAATTTCATTTTTACTAAGAAAAAATATAATACTAAATAATATACTAGAAAAAATACGCCTCGCACCAGATCATGTTCAGTTCCAATGCTCTGACCGAGTCACTCGGTAGCTCAGCGGTCAGAGCATTGGACCGGATATCCAAAGGTCGCGGGTTCGATTCCCGTCCGAGAACATGATCTGGTGCGAGTCGTATTTTTTCTAGTATATTATTTGGTATTATATAAAATAGCATTGTGAATGCTTAAATCTCAAAATTTAATAAGAAAAAATATTTTCCCGTATTTCTTGAGAAAAGCACTATACAAGCATTGTACCGGAAGCTATTTACATTGCCTCGAATGATCAAAGCCCGCGCCTACGGTTCGAGCTTCAAAACATCCTCGACAATGTAAATGCTAACTTCCCGCTCTAGGTTGTAATGTACTATTTAATGAGTCATTACTTGGAAAACAATTTTCAACCAACTCTAATGAAAAAAGCAAATAAAATACAAGAAATGGTTTTTCACACATAGATTACGAAAGAAATTACTAATTATTAGCTTTAACAATTTGATTTAATCAGTCAAGTCAAGTCAAGTCATCAAGTCAATTTATTCAAATAAACTTAATAATTAAGCACTTTTGAATCGTCTATATTTTACTACCACCCGTTCCCGACTTTTTTAACTGACAAGAAGAACAGGCGCAAGAAACTTAATAATAAAACAACATAATGTATATTTCTATGACGTTTTAAAGTGAAAAGTTGTGTGACAGCTGTCAATAGCCGCTTACTAAAATTATGACAAGTAAGGATAAATAGACTGTAATTTTTTTTATAATAACCTGTTTTTTGTTTACTTTAAGCGCGTCTTCATTATGTCTGGGCCTTCAGATATGAGTGCACAACATAAAGTCGGGTGTCCTTAAATTTAAAAGACGTATGACAACTTATCAAAATTCCAAATTCAAAACTCATTTATTCAGTCTAGGCTGTTACAAGCACTTGTGAATGTCAAAGAAGCTACGCCATCGGTTCGCGCGCCCTCAGCGGGAGACCTTGTAACGAGAAGAGCCGGCAAGAAACTCGTCAAGGGCTGCTTTTTTCTCCCTGTATATTTCATACAGAGTCGTCAAAATTTGAAAAATGAGGTCGGCATTTAAAGTGACGTCATTTTCCATTTCAATAATTAACAAATTTTTCATTCAATGGGTAGGTAAAATTTAACTGTCAAAAACAACTAAATTAGACAAGTAAGGATAAACCATGGATAAACCATAAACTTATTATACTTACGCTAGTATAAATAAGTCTATGGGATAAGCAGACTACGAAATCTCTGACGCTTTTCCGCCCGCTGTCGAAGCACGCTCGCTCCGCTCGAAAAAATAATACTTACAAGTCTTTATTTCTTTTTATTCCCTCATTTTCCTATTGCAAACCAACTTAATTTTGCAATCAAACGCGTAGCAAAGACCCTTATCCCTTTTTGGTACGGAACCCTAAATGTGAAAAGTCCGACACGGACTTGGCCGGTTTTTTATCATTTTCTGTGGCATTGTGTTACTACATAACAATATAATCATGTGAATTATTCATAATTTTGGGTACTGTTTAGAAATAAAATAAAAATTATATTCATTTTATATATTTACATATGGGTAAATTTAATACATAAATACTTAAGCTACTTTTGTAAACAATCACACAATTCATACAATGCGGGTGCTTAAATACATTTGTCTGTCAGTCCATACATACATAGCCATTGGTCACAGTAAGAGATCTTTGTTTTAAAAAACATCTTATAATATACAACACATCGTACACATTTCAGAAACAATTATCACTTTTGAAACTTTTCGAAGGGTCCAAATCTGATGTTGGGGGACCAAATATCTTTTGGTGGGGGTTCAATTCAATCCTGATACATTTATCTCAAATCCAATTGCCTATTATCTAGAAGTTGTTTTCTTTTTTCACGTGACTGTTGAATCTGAATTATGCATTGTCTTGTGTCATTTATTTTAAGATTCATAAATTACTTTTCTAATAAGATTGGCAAGGGGATGGTTGCGGGCAAGGGCATGGTTGCGGGCAAGGGCATGGTTGCGGGCAAGGGCATGGTTGCCCGGACGTACTGCAAGGGGAAGAGTAATCAATGGGGTAAGGCGATGGGGATGGGAGGCGATTACCCCCATTGAAAATGTCAGAAGTAACCGTTATAGTGGGGGGTTGGATAGTAGCGGGAGAGGGGGGACGGATGACTATTTGCGGGGGAGTAAAGGGTTCTAGCGGTGGGGGACAAATCCTGATTGGCGCGGGTTGTATCGGTTGTGGTTTCGGGGGAGTTATGATAACTGGTGGGGGTTGGATTGGTGGTAAGCATGGAGGGTTTATGGTTATCGCAGGTGGTTGAATAGGCGCGATAGGGGGAGGACGTACGACTATCGGCCTAGGTGTGACGGGTGGTATGCAAGGAGGTTGGACGATAATATAAGGGGGAGTGATAGGGTCTTGCTGTTTTGGCCTCACTAGAATAGGGGGAGGTTGTATGATAACATCGGGGGAGCGAGCGATGAAGAAGTTTCCGCCTGGTACTGGTACCTGCTGGAACCCTGCTGCACGGAGCCTTTCTGGAGTGCAGCTTCGCTGTAACAGCACTCTTACAAGGCCGTCACCGCATGGTGCTGGAAAGAAAAGTTTGTGATGCTGTAATTTGATGCTATGACTAAACACAGAAACAGTAAATTATGGTAGTATTGTTAAATTTCTCAATTAAGCTTAAAAAAAAACAAAATTTTGACAGCTTGGTGTAGTGCCATTGAGTCGGGATTCAAATACTTAAATAACATCAGGAACTTGAGCCACAGTTGGTATTATTTTTCCCATTTACGAGATCCTCAGTGCTGTCAAAGCCAGTGGTGATAATTCTGGTATTAGAGGTCGTTTTATACTTGTTACTACATACATGTAGTAAAACTATTATTTCTTTATTGTTTCGGGTCCGTTGATTTGTGCCTACTCTGTCTGTTTCCGATTTCCATAGCACAAGTGCTTTTTACTGCTCAGTTCAATATTAGAGCAGAGTGTATGGCGAATTTGTCAAAAAGGATAGTACTATAGATGTGTACCACAATAGCTCATCAGTTTGCAAAGGCAAAATACTGGATATTTTGAACCCCTCTCTGTAATGATATAATTGATCATATCTTTAATTTTGTTACTTTTTTATTTTTTTTTATTTACTTATCAAAAATAAAACATTACATTGATGATACACGCACCAAAAATCACGTAGATTTGTCCGGTGCGGTGTGATGAGAGTACGTATGACAATATAGCTACTAGGTTATTACTGTACTATTAGTTACTTAGATATTTTAAAACAAGTCTTAAATACTTACTAACTTACTCACCTACACATTGAACTATAACAAGTAAAGCTTAAGTTTTCTCTTTTTTTAAATATTTAATTCTCTTCTTCTTAGGCCTAAGTGGTTGTTAAGTAGTATTGTGTTGCTGTATGTAACATACAAAGTATGTGGTAGGTAACCATGTTATATTGCATGATCAGCCTGTCTATAATTAGAGTTGCATGAATCAAAAACTAATACCGACTGTTTTTAATGTATCCTGGGGGCTAATTGTCTAATTTAAATATCTATCGCAATCGCTTTCATTTGACAGTTGGATCCGACACATTGCTGCATTTCTTGGGTAAGTTTTTATTTGTGCCAAAAAGAAGCATCAATGTGTTTCATCCTGAAAGCGATTGCGATAGATTTTGAAATTAGACAGTAGAAAGGCTGATCTTGTTAACTCTGTTGACGGTCCAAATAAATAAATAAATAGCAACAAAACGATGGAATCATAAAAATAGAAGTTATGTAGGTAATTGAATTTTAACTTACTTGCCATATCGTCGCATGGAGATGGGCACGGTGAAGGAAATGGTTGCGGAGAAGGCATAGGGCATGGCATGGGGCATGGCAGGGGACAAGGGGGTGGACACGGTGGGGGGCAGGGTGGCGGACAGGGGGGTGGACAGGGTGGCGGGCAAGGAGGTGGGCAAGGGGGTGGGCAAGGGCAGGGATAGTATTGTGGCGTAGGTTGAGCCGCCACTGATGCTATTAGCACTGTAAAACGACAATAAAGTTAGAATAGGAGAAGTGGTACAGAAAAAGTTATTTATACTTTTTTTTAAATTTTTAATTTTTTACAACATCACATACATTGCTCCGATTCCAAAGTAAGTAGCTGAAGCACTTGTGTTATGGAAATCAGAGACAACGATGGTATCACAAACAACCAGACCTGAGCCAATATAGAAAAGTTCGTTTTCTAAATTGACCCAACCGGGGATCGAACCCGGGACCTCAGAGATGGCGACACCTTGAAAACCGGTGTGCAAAGCCACTCGACCACGGAGGTCGTCAAATACGTAATCATACTTGATTATTAAATAAAAATACTACCAACCTAATAATCCCAACGCCGTATATCTCCCCATATCGACAACGTATGCGTCCTTTCAAACAAAACCTATATATTTTATAGCTTTTACTATAGTTTAGTTTGATATGCAACCGAAAGGCGATACTTAAAAGTTATCATTGATTAGTTATGCTTTTATTGAGTTCTCATAACAAATAAATCAAACTACATTATTTCAAACTGGCAATTTTTAAGAATCGCTCAAGCACATACCTTTCATTACCACGCAAGAGGTCCCGGGTTTGATTCCCGGCCGGGCAGAAATTGAAATGATTGTATTATAATTTTTGTGACGGGTCTGGGTGTCACTATGTATAATGAGTATATAAGTAATATATCAGTCGTCTAGCACTCATATTACAAGCTTTGCTTAGTTTAAGGCTAGATGGTGCTGTGTGAAATTGTCCAAGTTATTATTTATTTAAAATATCTCTTTATTAATATGACGAGAATATAAGTTCGTGTGGAAACTTTTGGGTCATCGGGTCTAAAAATACTACTATGGTTTTGATCTCTACTCTAGCGAGTGGTAACTCCCAAGTCTCCAAGGGTGTCTTTAATTTTTATTACCTACTAAATATCATTGTTTAAAAATATGAATATTCAGATAAGTCACAGATAAAGGAGTTATTTAAACTTCTGAAATCTGATTTCTCGCTAACTGAACCAAAAATATACAAGCACTGGCTTGTATAATTTCGGTTCAGTTAGCCAGTATGTAGTCCAAAATTTTACTATATAAGAGGAAGTTCAACAGTCAAAGTATGTCAGAAACATGGTGGGAAAACAGGCACTGGTACTTTTGGGTAAGTATAAATTTTTGTTTTTTTTATCAGTGATTTGTTCATTTTTCTTAATTTTTTCCGAACAGTCTGACAATCTCTTAATTTCTTAACAATTTTATTTGGAAATAATAAAATACTTTCCATAGCCACTAGCTATTGCCACGTCATAATAGACCGCGTGGAAGATATCTTAAAACATCAATACCATTTTCAGCACTTGTCGCCTACGCGGCAGCAGCACCCTGGAGGTGCTTCAGCCAATGCGACGGGTCTACTGTGTGCTTCGGGGACCAAGGACAACCAGGGATAGCATCCCCCCAGATCTGCATCAGCCGCCCCTGCCCACCGTGCTGTAGCCCCACTACCATTTACACCCCCTGCTCGCCGTGTCCCTCGCCGTGTCCGCCGCCGTGCCCGTCACCCTACCCCCCGTGCCCGCCACTGTACCCACCGTGCCCGTGCCCGTGCCCACCACCGTGCCCCCCACCTTGCCCTCCACCATGCCCCTCCCCCTGTCCTGACCCCTGCCCACCTCCCTGTCCGCCCCCCTGTCCCTCGCCGTGCCCCTGCGATCCGTGCTGGAATTACTAATTCGTTCTTTTGGATTCCTTGATTATTAATTGGCATTGAAATTATTTTCAGCATTTTCGGAATAAAATTTTAAATATTTTTTTCTTATTGGTGGGTTTATTATTTCAGATACTTATTTGTTTTTTGGAATTATTAACTTGTTCTTTTGGATTTTTTGATCATAGACTGGCATATTTTTTATGAAAATTAAAATCTTTTCGGTATTTTTTATTATTATTTTGATATAGTTAATTTTATTTATCAAATAGAACACCGTTGTGATTCAAGCTTACAAATGAAAACAGTTGGTTAAGAGAAGGATTGTTGATTTTTATGCTCGCCTAGGTGTTTTAGTACCTGCCTAACCTAACGGTTAATTTTTTAACCTAAATCAGCGCAAGTACACACGACAGCTCGTCAAGTTATACAGTCAAGTGTCATACTAAGGGGGCTGGTTTCTATGGACAAATATTGAGGATTACTTAATTTAAGCAGTAAATCCCGTCTAGCAATCGAAAAAATTCAAAACACTTTTTTTTATTTTATAAACCGGTTACATTATGAGATTTAAGCATTCACAATGCTATTTTATATAATACCAAATAATATACTAGAAAAAATACGAGTCGCACCAGATCATGTTCTCGGACGGGAATCGAACCCGCAACCTTTGGATATCCGGTCCAATGCTCTGACCGCTGAGCTACCGAGTCGAACGAAAAGATTTGACTCGGTAGCTCAGCGGTCAGAGCATTGGACCGGATATCCAAAGGTCGCGGGTTCGATTCCCGTCCGAGAACAAGATCTAGTGCGAGTCGTATTTTTTCTAGTATATTATTTGGTATTTTATAAACCGGTATTGATAAACATAAAAAGGTATTGATAAACCTTTTGTTCACACAGTTTGTGATTATTACTTATAGTGAACTTGAATAGTTGAAGTTTCATTTGAACGCAATCTTAAATAACTATAAGTATGTTTAATACAAAGGTTCATTCATACGGAGCGGCTAGCGGTGGTCATAAATGTAAGTATATTGAGAACCAGGGGCAGGGTTCAACGATTATTTAAATCAATTTGAACCCCAGGGTACACTTAAATAGTTTTGAACCTAGCGAGCCTAGCATGCGAACCACGACAAAATTTTGTCGCAACTTTTTTTACATTAGTGCGATGTCTGTTCCGCACTTACCGCACTCATGTGAGTGGGCTCAGTGGGACAAATATAGCGAGACGGTAGTTGAAAGACAATAGTTTAAAGCGTATTTCTAAAGAAGTGATATTACCATCTAAGGCCGGCGCCCAGTGCCGGCATGGCACGGCAAGTACTGCGGCATTTCGCAGCATGCCGTGACATGGTGCCGGCATGGCACGGCAGGTTGTACTGCGGCATTTCGCAGCATGCCGTGACATGGTGCCGGCATGACACGGCAGGTTGTACTGCGGCATTTCGCAGCCGTGACATGGCTCGGTCAGTGTTAGAGACAAAAAAAAACGCGCGCCAGATGACCGCTGCACAAGTTTCAACCTTATTTCAACTAGCTAGCAACAACCCATACGTCTCGCGGGATGCAATGGCGTGCCGTGGAATGAAACAGCATGCCGTGGCATCTCATGGCATGCCGCAGCATCCCGCGGCACGTCGCGACATCGTGGTATCGAAATAAATTAACATAAATTCCAAACTCATTGTAATAAGATTCAAAATAACTTGATTAGTAATAAAATCCTTTGCCGTGCCATGCCATGCAATGCCGGCAGTGGGCATCTGCCGTTATTGGAATGGACAAGGTTATTCCATTCGTCTCAACTATCAAGGAAATAGAATTGTCAAACCTCGGCAAAGGAAATGAAGCACACATATCCATAGACTATTGTAGTCCATGCTTCGACGTGCTTTCAGTGCAGATTACAAAAGACTCGCGTCTTTTGTGCCTTGGTCTAGCGCTATCGTTCTGCCTTAGATCAGGACAGGTACTAGATTTGACGTAGGCGTAATCAACTCGTCCGTGGTAGGGATGCAAGGCTTTTTAAAATATCGATATATCGATACCGATATTTTTTTTTTTTTTTTATTTATTAAGGGAACACCAACAGTTGTTACATTTTTGCTTATTATATCGATAACACTTATAATTACTTAATCCAATGTACAACTACTTATAGGTGAACACAGCATGCATTGTGTCACAATTAAAGTATTCTTAAATTAAGAGGGTATAAGTGTGAGGTGTGTGTTAATGTGGTTATGTTTATGTGGCGTGTGAGTGAAGACATGACAAGACTGGTTAAGATTTGTGTTCTAACAGTTTTTTACGAATCAAGTTGGGGGAATCGTGGTATATGTCAAAAACGTCACTAAATTTGTTAAGGGCCTGGCATAACCTCGAAATGGGTGAACCGGAACCCAGAACAGTCCTACTCATCGGAGGGCAAAGTGGTGTGATTGGTTTGCGTGGAATTCTGGCTGGTGCTCGGAATTTCAGAAGTGCTAGCAGCTGCGGAGAATCTACGATGTTTTTGATAATTTTAGTAACAAACGCAATATCCAACATCTCTCGTCTTTCAGACAGAGACAATATACCGAAAAACTTAAGCCTTTTTGCATAAGAACTAAGCTCCCTAGCCTTGCCAATCGAAAAAGCCAGGTATCTGACGAAGCGTTTTTGAAGTCTTTCTATGCGAAGGGAATGATTAGCATAGTGAGGTCGCCAGACCACGCAACCGTATTCAAGAATGCTTAGGATGAGACTGTTATATAGAAGCAGTCTGGTTTTCGGATTACGAAATGGCTTGCTATTTCTCATAACGAAGCCAAGCAATTTAGAAGCCCTTTTGATGATATTTTCCATGTGTGGCACAAATGATAACTTTTGATCAAATGAAATACCCAAGTCTTTAATTATTTCCTTTTCAACAATTTGACCGCCTTGTATTTTGTAATTAAATTTGATGTTTGCATGTTTTCTTGTGTAAGATACCAAGAAACATTTATTGTGATTGAGATGCATCTGGTTAAGGCTACACCAATCCACGAGCCTATCTATGTCTTCCTGCAACAATAAGGAATCCGAAATGGAGTCAATGATCTTCCCAAACTTTAAGTCATCGGCGTACAAGTATGGTGTTGAGTGATGGAAACAGTCAGGAATGTCATTTATGAATATATTAAATAAGACAGGGCCTAAATGTGAGCCCTGAGGAACTCCAGATGTGACTTTACGAGGGGTAGAATTGAAACCATTTAGTACCACGGAAAAGGTTCTATTACTCAAATAAGATGACAGCCATAGAGACACAGTTCCAAAGACACCATAGACACACAACTTCTTCAACAAGATTTCATGAGGAACCTTGTCGAATGCTTTAGAAAAGTCTGTGTAAACAACATCATATTGCTTACCTGCGTCTACCGCACGTACCAAGGATTCCGTGAATGTCACAAGGTTCGTACTAGTCGATCTAGCACTCACAAAACCATGTTGATGAGGACTTAGGTATGCTTTAAAGTGCTCCCGCAAAGGATTCGAAACCAAGGTTTCAAGAATCTTTGCAAACACCGACAGTAACGATATAGGTCTATAATTGAAAATCATACTTTTGTCGTCCGATTTGAAAATAGGAATGACTTTTGCTATTTTCCATACGGCCGGGAAAATGCCAGAAGACAGGGAAGCATTGTATATAATGGACAGAGGAAGAACCAGGGCTCCGGCACAAGCAACAACAAATACAGGAGGGATTCCATCAGGGCCAGCTCCTTTCTTACAGTTCAAGGTTTGTAATGTTTTTAATAAATCTTCATTATTAACTTTGGGTACGGTGAAGTGCTGACTGTTAGCCCAGATAAAGTTTTTGTTATCAATATGATCATTGCAAGAGGGCAACTCGGATGTAAAAACAGAAGAAAAGTGAGTGGCAAAAAGTTCACAAATGTCCGGTCCCTCCGAGGAAGAGGTTACACCATCAGACATGGGGACCGGATATAAGCTAGTACCGCCACGTTTATTTTTAATGAAAGACCAATAACATTTGGGGTCATCATAAAGTTGTTGTTCTATTTTATTTATATAGTTGTTATAACAGTCGGACGCCAGTTTTTCACAACGTTTACTCAGTAACTTTAACTCTATCTGATCCAGAGGATTACCATACTTTTTGAAACGTAGTCTGATTTTATTTTTTTCGTTTAGTAGTTTTTTTAGTTGACAGCTAAACCAAACTGGAAATCTATTATTTTTAGGTTTGCAAAGAGGTACATATTCAATGATCAACCTCTGCAAAATAACATAAAATTCCTCTACCATTTTATCAACATTTTTAATAACCCCCAAACTTTGTGACCAGTTTATTTTATTTAATTCATCATTAATTGCCTTATAGTTAGCTTTGAAGTAATTTCGTCTCATACATGTGTTGTCATAAGGAAGAGCAGAATTTTTTTCATTTGATTTTAAAATTATTTGTTATGGTGGATGAATACGTTCGATTTTACTGAGAGTGTCTGAGGCTTGAGTTACTGTGCATGTCTGTAAAGTACTAAGAACAAGATCAAGGAATCGACCCGTATTAGTGATGCTATTACATTGTCGCAGCTTATTAATATTAACAAAATCCATGAGAGCTTGACATGTGGAAGGTAAAGTCACTGTTGAGTCAATATCATCAAGTGTATTCCAATTAATCATTCCTAAATTAAAATCACCAAGTATGCAGACATTTGAATCGACACGATCGAAAACTGAATTACAACTGGACAAGAAAGTGTCAAGTGGCATGCGAGTTACTGGTGGAGGGAGATACACGGCACAAAGAGTTAGATTAAGTGATTCTACAGTGACCCAAATATCTTCACACTTGCTCTCCCAAGTTTTCATACGTTTAGAGTTGTATTTTTTCATCACTGCGATCAGTACGCCACCACCCTCCGCATCAGACGCAAAACCAGACGACTCCCTATCCCTTCGATGAATATCGTATCTATCATCGAAAAGCTCTTCATTAAATACTGAGCTATTTAACCAGGTTTCAACAAGAACAATCACATCATAGTTATTGATACAAACATTTTTATAAAAATTATGTGTTTTGGTTCGCAGACCTCTACAATTTTGAAAATACATTGAGAGACAGAATTTTAAAAGTATATAAATAATAAATACATGCACTGGGAGGGAAAAAAGTATGTCCTAAAATGCTGATTTTACAGTTTGTTAAGGGAGCTCATATTTCTAATCTGGATACACGAACTCTCATCATTCTTCCTAACGAAAATCTTTCCTGAACGGATCCATACATATTTATATTCTTTCTCCTTGGCTTTCAGTCTAGTTGCAGCGTGCAGAGCCTTGTTGCTTGGCGAAAGATGATCCGACACATATACGGGACTTTTGTTTCCAGAAAAACCAAGATGCGATGAGTTTAGTTTATCGTGATTGTTTGTTTTATTGAAATTGATAACAGCGGCCAAGAACTGGTCACGAATGGAAATGGATGAGAACTGAACGACTATTGAGCGTGGACGTGAAGTACCAGGTGTAATTTTGGCGACTCGAGTGCAGCGAATAACTTCGTTTTCTTTTAAGACTACGCCCACCACAGAACCTAGTTGTTTGACAATACTATTGAGATTTTCGTTCCTGTTCTCTGGTATGCATTGCAGTTCTAGGTTATTAGCCCTTAGCTGTTGTTCCATGGTGTTGAGGTGTTGTTCAGTGGATGCAAGTTGATTTTGAAGATTTATTACGGTGCTTCTCATTTCAGCGTTGTTATCTTGCAATTCTCTGGCAGCTTTATTTATATTTTCCTGTTCCCTTTCAATATCATCAAATCTATTGCTAATGAAATTCATCGAATCTTTTATTTCTTTTAACTCTGTGTGGACTGGTTGAATTTCTGTACGAACTATACTAATAATGTTATCTCGTAAACTCTTTAACATTTCGCTCAGCTCCTTTTTCATAACATTTTCTACTATTTCGTGAACATCATCCTTGGAAACTGGTGCTCCCGATCCTGAGGGCGGCGAGTTATAAGCTGGTCTTTTATTTCCTCTTCCCACATTGACATTGCGAATTGGAGTAGAGTCCTTTTTTGCTGTTTTAGGAGTTAAGTTCTGACATTGGGGGCATCTCCAATTCAATTTAAATTCCTTTCCCGCTATTATAGGCAATGAGAGACAAGCGTAATGAAATGCTATTGTACATTTATTACAGGTAATATATTCTAAGAATAACTTTTACTATGGACCAACTTTGAAGTCGCGAAAAAAAACAGCTGTTTCATACAAAAATTAATTACGTAACTATCAAAATGTATGAAACAGCTGTTTTTTTTGCGATTTCAGAGTTTGTCCATAGTAAAAGTTATTCACTTTGATGGTTCCTGTCTACCATATTCGGCGTTAGGGGTTATTTTGTAACACGTTGTATATCGAACAAAGTCGATATTGATATATCGATATATCAGTCTAGTTGGCCGATATATCAATATTTTGTCGATTTTTTTTCTTTCCGTGATCCGAGACCATGTCCACCATGACCACTCAGACAGGAACGAACCAACGAACTTTCAATTCTTGTGAATGCTCTAAGCTCTGACCTAAGAGTATTGCTTAATGCGAATTATAAAATTTAGCATATTAAATAGTATTATGACTTGTCGCAGCGTTCAGCCTCTTTCGACTAATGACTGAGAGGCTGACAGACTTAAATGACAGATAATAACAAGGATGACGTAGCGGAGAGACAGACAGACAGACGATTGGAACGGACGGACCTGGGGCCCTACCGGCTAACTTTTCGAACTTCGGCGGGTCTGAGCTGCAACTTAAAACAGATAAATCGAAGTAAGGAGTTTCGTATAGTACTATTCGCTGAAGTTATTTAGAAGATATCGATGTTCGTGTGACATCACGAATTGGGGTTCGCCATTTTGGCCCGATTGGGGCTCTTTTTATCTGTTTTAATTTGAAGCCCGGCAGACTTAAATTTAAAATTGTATCTCTAGTTACGGATCTACACATAAAATACTTAGTTATATGCGGAATTACTAAATGCGCTAAAACAAGTGTATTTTTTAAAGATTTGTTCAGTTAGTTATCAATATATTCATCTTGACTGATTCATAAGAGCTTAAAACATCTAGTACCTAGTAGGTAAAAATCTAGTATGTACTTAATAGGTAAAAGTTCGGTTTTCTAAATTTGACCTAACCGGGGATCGAACCCGGGACCTCAGAGATGGCGACACCTTGAAAACCGGTGTACAAAGCGAGTGACCACGAAATTAGCTTATTTAGAACATAGACTTATTTATATTATAATATGTTTATGGTTTAGAAGGTTTTCATTAATATTGTGGCATCTGCAAAGAGGTCACCACTCCTCTATGGTTAATAAGCAGAAAAAAAAGATTGTTCTGACTTCTGTTATTCGGGCTGATGTTACAGAATTTTATCGTTGCTATTTTTCTATTGGAAATTAATATTATTCCTGCCTATTATAATGTGACTCATATTTGTAAATATTCACTGTACATAACATGTGTGAAGTAAACATAGAGCTTAAACCACGCAAGCTGTGTTTCTACTTAAACCTCTTTGATTATTTATGTCTAGATAGTGTTGCGCTTTTGACGTTCTAAACCAAACAGGCCAACTTTTTTAAAATGGTGTGCGTTTTTAGCGTCGCATCCAAAGAGTATTGTAATAAAAACAATGGCCGCGTCACACTACTTACAATGTGTGTGTGTTTTTATCAGCCAACAGTTGGCTGATATTTTTTTCGATGCGTTCGTAGCTTCGACTGTCTATCTAGACATATAAATAATCAAGGTTAAACCCGTCGTCAATTTGCCAAGGGCATCCTCTACAACTCATTTCCATCATCATTAACAACGAACGCACGTATAGTGCGCGCCAAAGCCCGCACAATATCAAAGATAAAAAAATAAAATTTCTCTCCACATTTATTGATACCCTTTGATAAAGCTAGACATCAAATTCCAAGGGTACATTAGCATAGATGAAAGATTCGGTTTATCGTTGTCGCTGTCTTGAGCGCCGACCGCTACATAACTGATCGCAACTGAAACAGAAATACATCAACATAACCATCATCATCAAGATAACCATCATCATCAAGATGACCATCATCATCAAGATGACCATCATCATCAAGATGACCATCATCATCAACATAACCATCATCACCAAGATGACCATCATCATCAACATAACCATCATCATCAAGATAACCATCATCATCAAGATAACCATTATCATCAACATAACCATCATCATCAAGATAACCATCATCATCAACATAACCATCATCATCAAGTTAACCATCATCACCAAGATGACCATCATCATCAACATAACCATCATCATCAACATAACCATCATCATCAAGATAACCATCATCATCAAGTTAACCATCATCACCAAGATGACCATCATCATCAACATAACCATCATCATCAACATAACCATCATCATCAAGATAACCATCATCACCAAGATGACCATCATCATCAACATAACCATCATCATGAAGATAACCATCATCATCATCAACATAACCATCATCATCAAGATAACCATCATCACCAAGATAACCATCATCATCAACATAACCATCATCATCATCAAGATAACCATCATCACCAAGATGACCATCATCATCAACATAACCATCATCATCAACATAACCATCATCATCAAGATAACCATCATCACCAAGATGACCATCATCATCAACATAACCATCATCATCGACATAACCATCATCATCAAGATAACCATCATCATCAACATAACCATCATCATCAAGATAACCATCATCAACCATTTTAATGACTTCACTGCTGGGGAAAAGGTCTTTTTAGGGTTCCGTACCAAAATGGTAAAATGGGACCCTTATGGTGCGACATGCGACTCAGTCTGTCTGTCACAGCTGGATATCTCGAGAACTACTAATGCTATCAACTTGAAATTTGGAATAGTTTTAGATGACGTTTGCCCAACTGTTTTGCAAATAAGAGAGAAATAAAAATATTTATATATTTATTCAACAGGGGCTGAAAGGGGGTCTTAAAAATTCGAATCGATACTACTACTTGCACATTCTCAAACATTTTTAAAATTTCCGCGTAGTTTTTTGACTTTTGATGAAAAATTTAATAAAAATATCGTAAAAACAATATTTTCTATAAGTAAAGATCCGCTTTTATTCTTAACTTTATAAAAACTGACTTTTACTCCCAGTGTTGCCCACACATACACTCTATACTACACAGAATATGACTGATTTATTTATATAAAATTTGTAGCCATTATTATTCTTCCCACGTTTGTCATAGTTTGGAAGTCAAATCAAAGTTACTAGGTAATTGATTTTGAACCCAAACTTACTACTGTTAGAGTCTGTATTTAAATGACTTTAGAAATATCGTTGGTGAAAACGTGGGTATTACGGATCCCTTGTTTATTAACATAAAATTTGATCAGTGGAAACTTTGTTCATAGCTACTTATTTAATACCTACCTCATAGATTAATAACTCGGAATAAATCACAGGAGAAATCATTTAGCCCCAAACTATAAGCAAAACTTGTACTTTGGCAACCAAATAACGAGTAAAATACATTTAAAAAGAGTAATACAATACATTTACAAAGACTTCTATGTATACAAGGTGTTACAAAAGTATCCCTAAAGCCGAATATGGTAGATAGGGACCATCAAACTGAACAACTTTTACTATGGGACCAACTTTGAAATCGCGAAAAATAGGAGTCCCATAGTAAAAGTTGTTCAGTATGATGGTCCCTATCTACCATATTCGGCATTAGGGGTACTTTTGTAACACCTTGTATACTACACTAGACAGGCTGTACAGTACCGAAAAATTGCTCATTAAGTTACGGTGCATGCACCGCAACTGGGTGAATCTACGTTGTTTCTTATGTTTCTTACTTCCTGCGTCATTGTCGTTTACTCGAAAATCTTTAAAAATCCAATGTATCACAAGGAAATATGCCATCATTTACGTTAGAGTACGATAATAAATTATATTAATTTGCATATTTTTAACTTATTTATTGCGATGCATTGGATTTTTAAAGATTTTCGAGTAAACGACAGTGACGCAGGAAGTAAGAAACAACGTAGATTCGCCTAACTTCTTTAGTCTATTGCGAGCGACTGAGAGAAATGCGCCGCGAAGGTTGCTTGTGACACAATTTTAGTTTTGAACAGCTCGTCTATGTAATTGAAGTGATTGAATGATAAACATCAATAACTCGGGAATGCACAAACATTATGCAGAAGTTTAATATAATAAATAATAATAATAAATAAATGTTTGACAACATCACATACATTGCTCCGATTCCAAAGTAAGTAGCTAAAGCACTTGTGTTATGGAAATCAAAGAAAACGGTGGTATCACAAACACCCAGACCTGAGCCAATATAGAAAAGTTCGTTTTCTAAATTGACCCCGGGATCGAACCCGGGACCTCAGAGATGGCGAGGAGAAGGAGAAAATGACATAAATAGATAAAATAGCTATTTTAACTTACCTAAAAATAAAACTAGAATAAAATTTAAATAATGCGACATATTTTTTTTCTTTAAATTACAGAACCTAATTTGAGAATTACCGATCTGTTACTGAATTTCTTTTTTTTATAATTCTAATGAATTTAGATATTTTTACTTTACAGATTAAAGTTGTGTAAATATTATAGTTAAAACGAATTGATATTTTAAAAATATTATAAATCGTAGTTAATGTTAAATAAATAAAGAGTATGGGGAAATAATTCTAACTAAAATAAAATACACTTATTTTGAATGTCAGAATACATAATCAACAACTTCTTTTACTAGCTTCCGCTCGCAACTTTGTCCGCGTGGACATTCGGAAAATCCATAGAGATCGTATTTGGGTTTTTCACCAACTCGACACAAGAGACTGGACACACGTGTGTCCAGTTGGTAAAACTCAAAATTAATTGAAAGTTATTTTACCTACCCATTGAATGTAAACTTTGTTAACTATTGTGATGAAAAATGACGTCACTTTAAATGCTGACCTCATTTTCAATTTTTGACGACTTTGTATGAAATATACAGGGAGAAAAAGCAGCCCTTGACGAGTTTCTTGCCGGCTCTTCTCGTTACAAGGTCTCCCGCTTAGGGTTTGCGAAGCGATGGCGTAGCTTCTTTGACATTCACAAGTGCTTGTAACAGCCTAGATTGAATAAATGAGTTTTAAATTTGATGATTTGACAGTTGTGATAAGAAAAATATGTGTCAAATTATTTGTCAAGTATGCTACTCAGAACTTGCTTTTTGATAGTGAAACAGACCCTTAATGATCGTTTTTTTTTAATGATTCGTATTACATCAAAAGAAAAAAAAGACAAACTGAAGAATTGTTTAAGGAAAGAGTCCTGATTCATTTTAAGTGCTTGAACTTAGTTCTATCCACGAAATTCGCAACAAATACTAACTTCAGAAGTGAAACCGATGCCGAACCTTCTAGATGGAATCCAGCGGTTCCTAACTTTGTTAAAAGTTTGACAAGGCTAGTTCCAATGTACGTACAACACACTGAAAATGGGCTTTAAGAAGATGACCGAGTTTTTGGCGCCATTTTGTCGAGTTCGGTTTGGTGTCTATTTTAATTATTTTCAAATTGATTCATAGTGGATATTGTGTCTTAAAATTGGTGCAGTTATATGGTACAAGTGTCTACGCAACTGAACAATATGTGGGATAATTGAAATAGGCGCGATCTTGGTTATGTGAAGCTGAGACTTTTATTGAAGTGGTGGCTTCCTCGGCAGAACTAACCGAGTAAACTGTCTTGATATACTTGGTGCCAAATGCTCCAAGCAGCATTGGAATACGATGCACCCGCATTCTATTGAAAAATGAAACAATATCTACCACTGAACTATTCAACACTTGACACTGGCAAAAATTACTTCCAAGAGGAAAGTAAATTGCCAAAACAAAAAAGAAGAAGATGACCCAGGAGCAGTATTAGAAATGCCTGTGGGGTACAGATAGAACTGACTGCTCTGTACCGCACGGGGTTTTAAAATTGAATATGTCCAATAATTTAGTGTTTCAGAGCATCGCCTGTTCTCATCTTACTGGGATGGGATTTTCGCCTCAAAAATCAGTGATGCCACCCTAAAAGCTTGTGGAGCACAGACACTACGCTAAAGTTAAATTAAAAAACGTATTTAAATTGCGGTAAAATCGATTGATTCGCGCCACAATTCGCGCGTCGTTGAACTAGGAATCGATGATCGCAGATAAAAAAAGTGACTCGGTAGCTCAGTGGTAAGAGCATTGGACCGGACTTTCAAAGGTCGCGGGTTCGATTCCTGTCCGAGAATATGATCTGGCGCGAATCGAATTTTTTCTATTGTATTATTTAGTATTGTATAAAAAAATATATTTCTAAAGAGGTTGCATCTTGAATACCAGCGAGGTAGATGTGTAACCTGCGTGGTAGCTTTTGATCCAGCGAAAATTTTTCTAAGTCTATGTTTTGATCAGAATTAGCATGCTATAATGAAACGTGGGATAACCATCAAACTGAACAACTTTTACTATGGGACCATCTCTGAAATCGCAAAAAAAAAATCAGCTGTTTCATACATTTTGATATTTTCGTAATTAATGTTTGTATGAAACAGCTGATTTTTTTTTCGCGATTTCAAAGTTGGTCCCATAGTAAAAGTTGTTCAGTTTGATGGTCCCTATCTATCATATTCGGCATTAGGGGTACTTTTGTAACACCTTGTATAGTGTTTTTTTTTTTCACTTCTCACTTAACTTTTTTTTTTCTCGTCGCTCTATACATTTGCTTTACGTGTATTATTAAAGTGCACTATGACTATACGTAATCCCCAAGACAAACTTTAAAGTGGCATTAACAGACAGACGTACTCGGAGGATTTCACCATTACCGAGCTTCGGAAGTTTTAAAATGTAGGTACTTTGTAGTGGCTCGGGTTTATGGCATTTAGCTCAAACTTTTCTTGGATCAAAAAGTACTGCAATAAAAGGCTATGTTAATGAATAAAAAAAAATGTACTTATCTTTTTTAATTTTTGGTGTTTTTATTAAATTTAGATTTTTCGCATTCACAATGCTATTTTTATATTAAGATAAATGATATTAGAAAAATACTAGAAAAAATCGACTCACCCGTAGCACCTCAGACGTTACGGTCTCAGCTAAGGGTGAGTCGATTTTTTCTAGTATTTTTTATAATATCATTTATCTTAATATAAAAATAGCATTGTGAATGCGAAAAATCTAAATTTAATAATTATATAATAGCTGTTTCATCTTTATCGATTGTCAAAACATCTGGAAAGATGTTTCTTTCAAATGTGGTGGTATTTCCTCACATTGATGAAATTGCGCTGGCTTGCAGCGAAGTAATAAAAAGTACTAGAAAATTTCGCCGCTCCCACTAGCGACTCGGTAGCATAATTGATCAGTGGATTGGGCCGGAATCCCAAAGGTGCGGGTTCGTGTTCCGTCTGAGGTGCTACGAGTGAGTCGATTTTTCGGTGTATTCTTTTTTTAACTTACTTATGTAAATTATGGAATGTGAGATTAATGTTTTGGTCGAACCATGGAAGCGAGAATAAAAAAAATATTAACTCTCTTCATTTACTTTTAAAACGGAATTATTACAAAAGTGGTCTACTTTTGGGTGATTTGTTTTAAAATAGTAATAAAAAATACTCAAAAGTTTTTTAAATATTAACCTGCCCCCTGATTACGTAACTCTTTGTCTAACAATTCTTGTTTGAAACCGATTGAAATCGTTTGAAATCATTAAAATGATAAACCATTAAAGTGATAACCCACATTCGTCTTTTAATACCTAATTATGTACAGTTGCATACAAAACTTTATCTACACCCATGATATGAATCCACTATAAAAAGTTTTGAAACAGTAGCTTATAAATACAACGTGTTACAAAACTGAACAACTTATACTATGGGACGCTCTGAAATCGCGAAAAGAAATCAGCTGTTGCGTACATTTTGATAATTTCGTAATTAATTTTTGAATGAAACAGCTGATTTTTTTTCGCAAGTTCAGAGTTGGTCCCATAGTAAAAGTTTCAGTTTGATGGTCCCTATATACCATATTCGGCATTAGGGGTTATTAGGTAACACGTTGTATATTATTATATTAGCTTAATTATTATAGCCCACATTAAAACATATACGGCCTTACCAAAAACAGATTTTAAATACTGTTTAATTTAAACACTGTTTAAATGTGATGCTGTCACTTTTTTGACAATATTGTTTGAAAGCGTAACATTTAAACAGAATTTAAATTAAAAAGTGTTTTAAAATCTTTTGTGGTAAGGCCGCCAGTGTCATGGTAAGCGTAATATCCGAGCGAGTGGCTGGTCGCGCCCCCGCGCACGCGCACGCCTCCGTTATTATACCATCCAAGTGAGTGTTATAATGTTGTATTGAATTACATAATGCAACTCGCGGACTCATTCGGATATTATGGTTACTATTACACTGGTTGTTTTTTTTTTGAATGTTGGCTATAAGCTAACTGTTTGAGAACTTTTTAACCCCTAACGCAAAAAGAGGGGTGTTATAAGTTTAACGTGTCTGTGTGTGGGTGTATGTGTTAGGGCATCCAATCTCGCATGTTATTTGTGATCTCGGTATTTGCGGGATCGATGATTTACGATCCCGCGGGATCTCGGTATTTGCGGGATCCCGCAGGTGTAAGATGAGCTGCCTATTAAGTATTGTGTAAAGAGGTATTTATATGTTAAAATAAAATTCTCAAGTATTCATTTATTGCTTTTAGTATTTACTTCTTCTTTCTGTCAACAAAACCATAAAACAAAACCAAACATGGCGATATCAACAGTGCGGCGCATGCTCGGGACAAGCGCCACGAGCCGCGCGCGGTCGCCAACGGCAGCCAGTCATTCAGTACTCGCGCGCCAGCGCTTGCAAGATGACGTTTCTATGCTACTTTCCAGTCCCGCAAATCCCGCGGATCCCGCGCTGGTAATCTCGCTCCTTGCGGGACTGGAAAATGACGCGGGATCTCGGTATTTCGAGATCTCGGTATACCGAGATTGGATGCCCTAGTATGTGTATCTGTCTGTGGTATCGTAGCTCCTAAACGGATGAACCAATTTTGGTTCAGTTTTTTCATAGAGGATTTAAAGCATGGGTATAAATAAACTTATTTAAGTATTTATTTTACGCAAACAAGTACTTACCTAATCTTACGAAATTAAAATCCAGTGCAAAGTTTGGCTATATAAAAATCTATTCATCCAAAACTCAATATAAAGGCATAATACATGCCTTTTATGGTAAGCCTTTTTAAAGCTATGAAATACAATAGAGGCTGTTCTGAATATAGTTGAAGTTTTGTAAGATGGGTTGAATGAAAAGTTTGGCTTTGAACGAGCTGAATGCAATTGGCTATGCAATTTTATTAAGAGCGCATAGACTACCTTCTACTAGCGCCGCCATTGAAAAAAAATCACAGTGCTGAAATAAAGACAAAATTATGAGTTATCTCTCTGTTGTGCACTCCGAAGAAGCTTTTTGGTACTTTTTATCGCTTAAACAATATTTTCTAGCCTGTCGTTTAGTTTAATGGAGCTTTTTTGCGAAAAGTGGCCACTTTTCGCCAAAAAACTCCATTTCAGATTCGTCATGTCTGTCTGTCTGTCCGTCTGTCCGTCCGGTCGTGTCACAACCACTTTTTTTAAGTTCAGTTCAAGTACGTACCTAACCTGCCTATGCAGTTTCACATTTGAAGCTTTGTTGAAGAAGAAAAGTTGTGTTATTTTACCCATAAAAATTTCAGTGCCTCTTAAAATAACTACCTATGTGCCATTTGAAATTTTTGAGATTTAAGCATTCACAATGCTATTTTTATATAATACTAAATAATATACGATGTTCTCACTAGTGACTCGGTAGCTCAGCGGTCAGAGCATTGGACCGGATATCCAAAGGTCGCGGGTTCGATTCCCGTCCGAGAACATGATCTGGTGCGAGTCCTATTTTTTCTAGTATATTATTTAGTATTATATAAAAATAGCATTGTGAATGCTTAAATCTCAAAAAATTCAAATAGTTATATAGCTTTCTCATCTTAATCAACTGTTTAAAAATATCTGGAAAGATGTTCAGTTGAATGTCGAGGTTAATTCCTTCTACATTGGTGAGATGGCGCTGGCTTGTAGCGTAAGAGTTGATATACTAGAAGAAATTCGACGTTCTCACTAGTGACTCGGTAGCGGCGGTCAGAGCATTGGACTGGATATCCAAAGGTCGCGGGTTCGATTCCCGTCCGAGAACATGATCTGGTGCGAGTCCTATTTTTTCTAGTATATTATTTAGTATGTGCCAGTCCAGACCTATGTGCCAGTTGAAATAGTGAAAATTCTCCAGAATTTCAGTGGCTATCTTGTTATGTCTGTTTTAAAATGAGGTGTGGTAAAGGTGCAGGCAATTTCAACTGAATTTCAGCTTTCAAAGCTTTTATGGAACATCATCAGCTTTAATGTCCCCACTGCTATAATACTGCGATACAACATGTTACAAAAATACCCCTAATGCCGAATATGATATATAGGGACCATCAAACTGAACAACTTTTACTATGGAACCAACTCTGAAATCGTGAAAAAAAATCAGCTGTTTCATACAAAATTAAAAATCGAAAATATCAAAATGTATGAAACAGCTGTTTTTTTAAATTATTCAATAAATATTAGACGTTATTAACAAGAACTTGACTGATTCCTTGTTTAAGTAATTGTGGCTTATTTAGAATAAATTAAATAAAATCGACTGGCGGCGCTAGTTGGCTCATGTCAACCCCTATACTTTGTCGTTCTTCGGGGCGGCCATCTTGAAGTTTTAAAAGAGTTTTAAAACCTTTGGCGGGATAATGGGAGGCGTGTCCACGAAGTCTTTATTCGTTATTTATGGCTTAACGACTAAGGCATTGTGGGTTAACTTCCGCTATAAAGGATTTTTCAGAAAAAATACCGATCTTTTTTATTCTATTTTTTTATTATAATATGGATGGATGCTTTCAATAAAGCTTCCGAGCGAAAAATATTCAGCTATTGTTCATTGTTATTGCTATAAGCACAGTTAATGCCAATCTTTATCAATGCTTTTTACCACAAATCACTGTTTAACAAGTGTTTAACAAGTGTTAAATGTGGTATTGTCACTTTTATGACAATACTAAATTAAACAGTGTTTTAAAATCTTTTAATGCCTTTATAGTCTAACCGGGGTGAAACAACACAATCCAAAGAACCGAGTTATGTTCTGCCTGGTTCTTATTTTATTTATTTATTTGTGACACTAAACAGATTTACAGCACATACATAAGTATATTTTTTTTTTATTCACGACTTTAACACCCGTTTGCACTAAACTTAAGAATCGCCTAAGTCGTTTCCTAACTACAACTCGACCAAGATAAATAGGCGCATGAAAGCTGCATGACAGCTGAGTTAATGACACCGTTTTAATTTGGTCAAGTTGTGGTTAGGAAAAGACTTAGGCGATTCTTAAGTTTAGTGCAAACGGGCATAAGTCTACTAGAGGGCGCCATATACGATTTAATGTGACGTCACATAGCCATCACCAGCGGACGATCAAGACGCTTCTAACGATACCTCATTTGTCAAATTATGATAAGTAGTTTAGAAGTTATGTATATATGTATATATACACAAACATACACGATGACGACCTCCGTGGTTGAGTGGCTTTACACCGGTTTTCAAGGTGTCGCCATCTCTGAGGTCCCGGGTTCGATCCCCGGTTGGGTCAATTTAGAAAACGAACTTTTCTATATCGGCTCAGGTCTGGGTGTTTGTGATACCACCGTTGTCTCTGATTTCCATAACACAAGTGCTTTATTAGCTACTTACTTTGGAATCGGAGCAATGTATGTGATGTTGTCAAATATAAAAAAATATAAAATATATAGGTATAAATATAAATACACAACGGTCAAAATCATAACCCTCCTTTTTGCTTCGCCGTAGTCGGGTAAAAAAGTAAGCTGCAACTCCAAAATACTCAAAGCTTCTTCGCTAAAATCTTTAGTTAAGGTCTCCTTAACTTTAAGGAAGCTGTCAGTTTCATAGTGTTTCTGTCAAAACTGACAACAATTTTGAATTTAAGGTATCCTTAACTTGAAGGAAGCTGTCAGTTTCATAGAGTTTAAAACTGACAACAATTTAAAATTTAAGGTGGCCTTAACTTAAAGGATAAGCTGTCAGTTTCATAGAGTTTCTGTGAAAACTGACAACATTTTCGAATTTAAGGTGTCCTTGACTTTAAGGAAGCTGTCAGTTTCATAGAGTTTCTGTCAAAATTTTGAATTTCAGGTGGCCTTAACTTTAGGATTCGTTTGTGTATTTGGCTGTTAATTAATTAAAATAAATTAAAATAATTAAATTTAATTGAATAAGATTAAATTACAAAACAAAATTGAATTAGATCGATTAAGACTAAATTAGATTGAGTACAGTAAAATTAGAGTTTTGTTAGACGAGTTATTAGATTAGTAAATTAGGTTTGATTAATCTGAGATTGTCTGTACGTAATAACAATGTGTGCGTGCACGGAAAACTGCTATTTTTTCTAGCGGTTTTTCTGTCAATTTTGTCGTAAAAAAGTTTTTATTTTTAGAAATTCCATAACATCGAGTCGAGGATAAAGAAATGGCGAATTTTCACAGCAGAAGTATATTTGGTAAATCTTTAGCAAAATTTTGCAGTATCTACGGTACTCGGTGACGGACAGAAAAGAGCATTCCGGGTGTACAGAAATTTCTCTTAAAATAGAGAGGTTCTCTCTCTCACTATCCAAATTTTGCTATTCTGGCTGTATATTTTATTTTTTAGAATGGCATACTTTTATACAAGCAGGCAGTCGGGTGAATCTACGTTATTTCTTATATTTCTTACTTCCTGCGTCATTGTCGTTACTCGAAAATCTTTAAAAATCCAATGCATCACAAGGAAATATGCCATCATTTACGTTAGAGTACGATAACAAATTATATTAATTTGCATATTTTTAATATATTTATTGCGATGCATTGAATTTTTAAAGATTTTCGAGTAACGACAATGACGAAGGAAGTGAGAAACAACGTAGATTCGCCCAGTCCCACTGCAAGCACGAAACCACATTTTAATCGACTTAAACAAACGAGGAGTTTTTTTAAATTTTGAGATTTAAGCATTCACAATGCTATTTTATATAATACTAAATAACATACTAGAAAAAATAGGACTCGCACCTGCTCAAACATGATCTGGTGCGAGTCCTATTTTTTCTAGTATGTTATTTAGTATTATATAAAACGAGGAGTTCCTCATATATTCATTTTTGCACAAAAACGACCAGACTTCAAACATAAATTGAACTCACTTGATAGCTTGAAATTGTGTGTTATTTGAGAAGACGTTGAGTGATTTACGGCAGTCATCTTTTGGTAAAGAGCTGTGAAGCGAAATTCATCTTGCTAGCTCAAAATGGCGGCAAGTTCTTCTGTATGTGGGACAAATGGCGGGAAAGCTTTATGAAATATACTGACGCTGGTTCAATTTAATTGTACCTAATTGTGGATGAATTATTAGCGAGTTTTAATAACATTGTATTATTATTGTGGTATAAGTGCTTAAAAGCAATCAATTTTTAATGAAATTATTTATTTCAAGACGAAATCACATGACTAAAATTGCCAGTACTAATTAAGTATACTAGCAGTATTGCCATTTGGTTTAATTTATCATTTCTTTGCGTTCCTTTTTCAAAATACCTAAAATAAAACACATAGACAAGCACGTAGTTATCTATTCTGTGATGTAGGGACCTCTTTTAAAGTCTTTGTCCTTTTTTTATAAATATTAAACAACATCACAAACATAAAGCTTAAGCACTTGTGTTATGGAAATCAGAGACAACGGTGGTATCACAAACACCCAGACCTGAGCCAATATAGAAAAGTTCGTTTTCTAAATTGACCCAACCGGGGATCGAACCCGGGACCTCAGAGATGGCGACACCTTGAAAACCGGTGTAAAGCCACTCAACCACGGAGGTCGTCATCGTGTATGTTTGTGTATGTATACATATATACATAACTTCTAAACTACTTATCATAATTTGACAAATGAGGTATCGTTAGAAGCGTCTTGATCGTCCGCTGGTGATGGCTATGTGACGTCACATTAAATATATCACGTATATGGCGCCCTCTAGTAGACTTATGCCCGTTTGCACTAAACTTGAGAATCGCCTAAGTCTTTTCTTAAGTCCAACTTGACCAAATTAAAACGTTGTCGTCGCTTTTGTTTCTTAAAAGGACTAAATACACTTCATTCAGCCATTCAACGCGTAGGTAATGAATCTAGATGAAAAGAGGACACAGTGAAAAATTCTTAAACACGAGACACATAAAAGTGTAATGAAAACTCTTTAGAAACGCCCTCTACAAAGATAGTTAGAAAGGTTTTAATATTAAGAAAAAAGTGCTGTTTGTGAGCGGACCTCGGAAATTTTAATTAAAACCTCCTTGTCAATTGCAATGAGGCTGGTCTAATGAAGGGTAAAAAAATAAACGCCATTCACAAGCTAGAATTAATGTTTAAGAATCTTTGCTTTCAATTTATTAAGGGGCTGACATGAGCCAACTAGCGCCGCCAGTCGATTTCATTTTATTTATTCTAAATAAGCCCAATTTCTTAAAAAAAGAATCAGTGAAGGTCTTGTGAATGACGTCTAATGTTTATTGAATAACGTTACAATATTACAAAATGCGTGCAATAGTTTAAAAATGGGTTTGAACCAATAGTAGACACTTTTAACAAAATCACGTTTTAAACAGTTTGAATGCCTTTTCAAACTGTGTAAAGTTATTCAATAAATATGAGACGTTATTAACAAAACCTTGACTGATTCCTTTTTTAAGAAATTGGGCTTATTTAGAATAAATAAAATAAAATCGAATGGCGGCGCTAGTTGGCTCATGTCAGCCCCTTAAGCTTTAGCACATATACATAAATATTGTAGTGCAGGATTTCTCCAAAATTAGAAATAATGCTAGTAAATTAAATAAGGCTTTTAAAAATGGAACGGACGAATAATGTCGATAAACATTCGAATACGATTGCAAAACAAAGAAAAGAATGCTGAAGGACATAGATTCCTTTGCGTTCCCAATCATGAAGGCGCCAAAAATGGCGCCAACTTTGACACCTGCGGCGGTATCAGCTAAAAACATTGAAGTTCATGTAACATGTAACATGAACTTCAATGTTTTTAGCCGATACCGCCGCTGCAGTTGATAGATTTTGTTTGAAACAAAACAGCAATGTTTTAAAACTATTACTTTAAGTGGAGCGTGTTTGAACTGTTATTAAAAAGTTGTCAACGATCGGAACCAGACTAATGTAATAAATGTAAAAATTATATAGCTTTCTCATCTTAATCAATTGTTTAAAAATATCTGGAAAGGTATTCAATTGATGTCGAGGTAATTCCTTGTACAATGGTGAGATGGCGCTGGCTTGCAGCGTAAGAGTTGATATACTAGAAGAAATTCGACGTTCTCACTAGTGACTCGGTAGCTCAGCGGTCAGAGCATTGGACCGGATATCCAAAGGTCGCGGGTTCGATTCCCGTCCGAGATCATGATCTGGTGCGAGTCGTATTTTTTCTAGTATATTATTTAGTATTAATAAATGTAGCTGCGCTGCTGAAGTGGTCAAGATTGCAGTATTTCTCTTTGCGAATGTTCTTAAGTTTTGTCTTTATTTCATTGGATTAATATTTGTATTTCTAGTGAAGTATGTGTCGTAACACAAAAAATTTTCAAAAAATGGAACCAACTTGGGAACAATCCTGATATCGTTTAAATCATGTCAATCGGTTCAGCTGTTTTTGAGTAATCGCTGGACATACAAATAAACAGACGAACATATAACCTCCTTTTTTGTAGTCGGTAAAAAATGGACCGTGTTATTATGGGTTCCATTATTACTAAGATTTTCGCATTCACAATGCTATTTTTATATTAAGATAAATAATATTAGAAAAAATAATATTAGAAAAAATAATATTAGAAAAAATAATATTAGAAAAAATACTAGAAAATATCGACTCACCCGTAGCCCGTCCCGTCTGAGGTGCGTGTGTGGGTGAGTCAATTTTTCTAGTATTTTTTCTAATATTATTTATTCCATTATTACGTTAACGAGATTATTATACTCATTTACCGAAAGCATTGTATAAACATGTTAATTAACAACTGTTATAATTGAACAATTTGTTAATCATTTTAGATTGTTTTTATTTTGTGGAATGTTTTACACAATTTTTATGTTTTTTTCCTTGTTTCAGATTGTAAAGGTGTCACACCCAACTTAGTGTCAGAATAGAGGTTAGTACTTAACTTATTTATTATAAATAATAAAAAAAGGTGTTACAAAAATACCCCTAATGCCGAATATGGTAAATAGGGACCATCAAACTGAACAACTTTTAGTATGGGACCAACTCTGAAATCGCGAAAAAAAAATCAGCTTTTTCATACAAAAATTAAAATCGAAAATATCAAAATGTAAGAAACACCTGATTTCAGCTGGGACATGGCCCATCCTCCTTATCCACCCATAACGAAGGCCTGTGCCCAGCAGTGGAGATATTAAAGAAATGGCTTTTGGTCATTTTTTTTGGTTAGGTGAAATAAAAATCGGCTTTCTTTAATTTTTGGTGATATTATACCAGGCAAAGTATAAAAAAATATTATGTTAGTCTCAAAACGCGGCAACTTTAATTGTCACTAAAAGGTTTTTATAAAGCAGTTCCGAATACAATATCATTCCTTAACTAAATATTAAGATATGTTGCTTGTACTTTTGATAAGCAGTGACACCAACATAACTATCGATAAAACGGAATGTCTATAGTCGGGTCTGAAAACCCACTTACTACGCGTTCATTTCGTGATTGCCGTCGACGACCGTTATGACGTCACAGCTAACGGTACTGTAGACAAAAAAGTAATCATGTTTTTCACCTGTTTTTCATTTACTTCTTGTTCAAAGAGTGTAATTAATTTATTTAACAAGATAGGTTCACCATTATGCAGGAACTTTACTCTTTTAATCATTATAACAACTCAAATAACGAACGTAATGATTAAATCAACAGAAGCAAAAATTAAGCTTTGCGTTGCTAGCCGTACTAGAGGCGACGCAGGGGGTGCGGTATGACGAAGCGGGCCGGGAGGTAGCGGCAATCATGAAGTGAACGCGTAGTAAATGGGAAACTTTCAATTCTTTTGAATGCTAACAAAAACTTTAAACTAACTTTTTATTTCAACTAACTTAAAATTTTAAAATAAGCAACTAATTAAAATAAATATGACAATTGGATACTTGACAATTATTTTTTAAGTAATAGATTGCTTCATTTCCTAATAAGAGGAGATGTTTTGATACCTATATTATAAATACCGGTGATAGATATTAGCACAGATAATAAAATACTATACTATATTAGTGTAATGTTTATGATTTAAAAGTACGTCAATTGACTAGCATAGTTTGACGGTTGGAAACAAGATGGCGGAAAACGCACGGCTAGTGGGGGCATTCTTGATATGAGTCGTGTCATTCTTGGCCGGTCACTCGGACTGGGCAGACGTACACTGATGGCTTGTAAGTATATGTGAATTGATGTTATGCAATTTATGAAGAAGCAAATAAACGATAATATTATGCAGTTTAGTTATCTAATCTATCTAGATTAGATAGAAAAAAAAAACAATATTACTTGTTTGTTAAAAAAATAAGTTGATTTATAACTCAGGTGCCACCCTATCTTTAAATAAAGGGTCTTGACAAACGGACAGACGGACAGCAAAGTGAAACATATAAGGGTTCAATTTTTTCTCTTGAGGTACGGAACCCTAACTATATGACTGTCTATTGTTTGTCTTATTTAGTAAACAGATTTTGACAGTTGTCATACGTCTTTTAAAATTAAATCGTTAACTAAAAATATGTTTTCTTATTAAATCAAATTGTCACTATTAATTAGTAATTTCTTTCGTAATCTGTGAATGGAAAATCATTTGTTTTTTTTATTGTTTTGTTGGGTGAAGATAGTTTACCAAACAAGACAAGTAAGGATAAACAGACTTATACATACACGTTCACTAGCATGACGCACATTCTATCGATATTTGTGCTATTGATTGACTATCGATAGACTTGTATCGTGAAGCAACGCTACAAAGCACCCTCAAGGAAAAATGCATTAAGTCACGGTTTCAAATAAAAAATAATTTGTCAGAAAACCAATAAAGAATCTCTAGGGAGCAGGAAGCAAGCTTTTAAAAGGTATTTTCTGGGGGAAAATTGCAAGGGGAATGTTATTTTGTTTATTGATATAAATCATAGAATAGTGGTTGGTATTTTATACAACGTGTTACATTAGTACCCCTAATGCTGAATATAGTGTATAGGGACCATCAAACTGAACAACTTTTACTATGGGACCAACCTTGAAATCGCGAAAAAAAAACAGCTGTTTCATACAAAAATTAATAACGAAAATATCAAATTGTATGAAACAGCTGATTTTTTTTCGCGATTTCAGAGTTGGTCCCATAGTAAAAGTTGTTCAGTTTGATGGTCCCTATATACCATATTCGGCATTAGGGGTACTTTTGTAACACGTTGTATAGTACGCATACTAGAAAAATAAATTCGTAAAAAAAATGTTGATACACTGCTATTAACTTTTTTACGGCCAAATACTCAAACGAATCTTGAAGTTAAAGCCACGTTAAATTCGAAAAGGTTGTCAGATTTGACAGAAACTCTATGAAACTGACAACTTCCTTAAAGTTAAGGAGTCCTTAACTAAAGATTTTAGCCTATTAATAATAATAATATAATAATAATAAATGCTTGGACAATTTCACACAGCGCCATCTAGCCCCAAACTAAGCAAAGCTTGTAATATGGGTGCTAGACAAATGATATACTACTTACATACTTTTTAAAATATGTACTTATATACATAGTAACACCCAGACCCGTCACAGAATTTAAAATTCATCATTTCAATTTCTGCCCGGCCCGGAATCGAACCCGACCTCATGCGTGGTAGACCGGCACGTTGACCACTGCACCACTCAGGTCGTCGTAAATAAATACTAAAAGAGTTTTTGAGACTAAATCGAAAACTGTGTTAATGTGTTTGTAAAAAAAATATATTATAAATACTTAAGTATAGGTTCTTCCATCTCATGAAGAGTGTTTTGCTATGAATGTTGTTATGCGTGCGCATGCACATTGTTCTAGTGTGTGTATATGAGAGCACGCACACTAAAACAATGTGCATGTGCACGCCTAACACATTCATAGCAAACTGTCGTGAGATAAAAGAACTATACTTAAGAGTCCGGCGAACATTGAGCTTCCCATACAAACGTAATACCAAAATGATTTGCAATTTGAGCATATTAACTCTTCTTGTGATGTTATATGGATTAAGACAGTATTTGTCTAGGGTTCTTTTAAATAAAAAATCCAAAATGCCCAATTAAAATAAAAATTAATGCGATTTACAGTTTAGTATAAAAAAAATAATAAGAATATATTTTGAATGGGGTTAGTATTTTGAAATTTTTATTTAATAGAACCCTAGACAAATACTATCTTAATCCGAATAACATCACAAGAAGAGTTAATTATGCTCAAATACTTAGTTCTTTAATAACCTCAGTAAAATTTTGTTCGTTGTAGTAGTAATTCGCAAAAGTGCTAAAAGTCACTTTTATATTGTTTGTAAATAAACTATAGAACCTTAGCTTCAATCTGTACATGTGAATTTTCGATACATTATGTACTTAGCGAGCAATAAATATAATTAAAATGAGGGCGCCACTTGAGGTATATAGGAGCCTTAAGTAACGCCGTTCCAGCGGGTAAGTTTAAATAACACTTACAATTAGCATTTACATTGTATAATAAAGAAGTAAACTAAATAATTCTAAAAC
This sequence comes from Catoptria pinella, assembly GCA_963556745.1. Lineage (NCBI taxonomy): Eukaryota > Metazoa > Arthropoda > Insecta > Lepidoptera > Crambidae > Catoptria > Catoptria pinella. The sequence continues at coordinate 5,983,813 of OY750788.1, read as the reverse complement.
AACACCTGAATTAATAATATAAGTAGGTACGCCTTTTAATCCTTAAAAATGTTTTATTTCTAATAAAGAATTAATTAAAACTAGATTAACAGCGCAAACCCGTTTTTATAAAGTTATTAAAACGTCTACAGCAAAAAAGTGACTTTTAATATCTAAATTATAGACTCGGTTTCCCACATTGTTAAGTTAGATCGTGCGGAAATAATCACCCTATAGAATAGAGACTCCCCTACTAGGCACCCCTGTATAATTGGCAGGGCCAAAGTCAGTAGCTTATGACATGTCAAAAGGGACACACGTACACCTCATGTTTATTTTTTTTACGTAAAAAAAGTTGTTGACAAAAAAATACTTTTTAATTTCATAATACAAACTTTTTGAACAAAAACTTCAAAAGTGATTGAACTTTTTTGACGTGAAACTGTAAATAACAAAAGAAAAAACTCTTTGGTAGTATTTAAAAAGTGTAAGGGAACGCTGTAAAACATTTTTTTTTAATAAAGTGTTGTTGTGCTAAAAACAAATTTTGGATTACTGTGATGGGATATTTTGGTTGGTAAGTGCCTTTTTGCGAAAAACAAACTAATTAGAGCATAACATGTATTAGTTTTAAACTATTGTGATAACCTTGTCGGCGTTATTCACCTTTTGTATTCAAAATAAAATACTTATCACCTCCTGTAAGTAACAAATTACGCATATTAAGAACATCATAACTATTATTATCAAACCGGTACACAAATTTTCTTTTTGTATTTTACCATAAGGATCCTTGTCCTTACTAATATTATAAATGCGAAAGTCCGTTTGTTTGTTTGTTACGCCTTCACGTCTTAACTACTGAACCGATCATCATGAAATTTTGTATACACGTTGTCAGGGGTACAGAGAAGGACAAAGGGTGTAAAATATCTGGAAAGATATTTTAATTGAATGTCGAGGTAATTCCTTCTACATTGGTGAGATGGCGCTGGCTTGCAGCGTAATAGTTGATATACTAGAAGAAATTCGACGTCCCGACTAGTGACTCAGTATCACAGCGGTCAGAGCATTGGACCGGATATCCAAAGATCGCGGGTTCGATCCCGTCCGAGAACATGATCTGGTGCGAGACATTGAGGTTATTAAAACAGTTTTTTCTCAAAGTCAACCGTTTTTTCTATTTTAGAAAGGCCCCATTTCGACGTTTAAAAATCATCGTTATCACATTTCATAATTGAATACCGGAAAACATTACAAGTCAACAGAGTAGCCCAAGAATGCCAAGTCTTCTGCGAATATTTCCGAACTTCGCAATTCATAACGGATACTTGGCAAGGAATTTCATTAAGGCGCGTCTCGGTGACGATAGTGTATTTGCGACCGGACCAAGTTTCATATCGGACGATTTTAAAGGAAGCAAGATGGATGGAAGTATTTTTGAATGTTGAATGTCGGCTTTTTTAACCCCCGCAAAAAGAGGGGTGTTATAAGTTTAACGTATCTGTGTATATGTGTATCTATCAGGGTTGCCAGATTGGGTATTTTTCTCGCAATTCTGGGTAAAAATTTGGCTCTTGGAAAAATGGAATGTTTGGAGAATAATAATATACTTATCTTGGAAAATTTTGGGAAACAACATTGAGTTTTAAAAGTATTCTTTATATGAGACAAACATAAATTGTGTCAATGTAAAAAGATCACTTTGTCAAAAAAATGTATTAATTAAACGTAATCAAGGCACTATCAATCGAACAACAAGCTTGGGGGACTTTTGGGTAAACCTATCGAAAAAAGTATCATTTTAGAGAAAAATAAACCCCAATTTGGGAAAAAATATAAATTTTCATCTGGCAACCCTGGTACATCTGTCTGTGGCTCCCAAACGGATGAACTGATTTTGGTTTAGTTTTTTTGTGTGAAAGATATTTTTTTCGTTTAGATACTATGCTACCGAGTCGCTAGTGGGAGCGGCGAAATCTTCTAGTACTTTTTACTTCTTCGCTGCAAGCCAGCGCAATTTCATCAATGTGAGGAAATACCCCCGACATTCGAAAGAAACATTTTTCCAGATGTTTTGACAATCGATAAAGATGAAACAGCTATATATTTATTAAATTGAGATCGATAAATCGTCAATTCTTTTACCCAAACACCCATTATGACGTCTTTTAACTGACAAGATAAACAGACGAACATAGAACCTCCTCCTTTTTTTAAGTCGGTTAAAAAATGGGCGCATAAGCCTGCCGAAAGCGCAGCTAAACCAAAGATTTGTAACCGAAGTTCTACTGGGAAGTTCTACCGTGGAACTTATAATACTTATTTTTTCCCATTAGTGCTACGATTTAATACTTTGTGGTAGGACTAATGGGAAAAAAGTCTCATTAGTTCTACGGTAGAACTGACCAGTAGAACAAATGGGAACAAAATATTTTTTTAAATCGCCTTCCCTATTTTTAGTTTTCTTAACCAAAATAACTTACTTAAGTATTCATAAAACAATTCGAACTTCACCATTAATTGATGGGGGTGGCAGTGTACCGCGCCCTAGGAATGTCAAACCATAAAGAAAGGAATTGATTATCTGTCTGTTTTGGTCACGCCAACTCCGTATTCAAATAGAAATTACACTATTTACGTTTAAAAAAATTGCCGCCTCTTTTTTGTGGGCATTTTTAGGGATGAAAAAAAAGTTTTTTTTTCAAACAGTGTCCATAAGTGCATAATAATAATAAAACCAATAATTTGAAACCAATTAATAATAATACATAGTAAGACAACAAATACAATCACTATAAAAATCATGTTTCGTTTAAAATTAATTTCAATAGATTTATTTCTCTTTACTATAATTAAAAACTAAAAGGAAAAAACGGAAACCTTATAAAATCACATTGTTGTCCGTCTGTTTGTCTGTCTGTCAAGACCAATCTCGGCAACGTGTGGAGATATGGAGTTAAAATTAAAACCTTATACTCAAGTTTTTGAAAAAATCAAACTTCTAAGTTAACGTAAAAAAAGAATTAATAAAATCTATTAAATTTAGATTTTTCGCATTCACAATGCTATTTTTATATCGAGATAAATAATATTAGAAAAAATACTAGAAATACCAAGAGTGCGGGTTCGAGTCCCGTCTGAGGTGCTACGGGTGAGTCGATTTTTTCTAGTATTTTTTCTAATATTATTTATCTCGATTATTAAAATCGGTTAACAACTGGCGAAGTTATGGTTTTTTTCTGATCTGATTTCGGCATGTTTAGATAAAAAGTCCAGATCATAGGGGCTCCCTAATGTGGCCAGGGCCTCGAATAGGTTAAAGACGGCCTTGGTAGTCAGGCGAGCAATTCCATTCCAGCAACCGAACCGAGTACAAATGTGGAGTACACGTCCTCATAGGCCTACTGGGAATCGAACCCGGTGCCCCTGCGTCTTACACGGATAGACGCACTGCTAGACAACAAAGGCGGTTTTATTTTCCGCTTTGTTATATTTTTTAATTGGTTCTAATTGGTTATATTGTTTGACGACCTCCGTGGTCGAGTGGCTTTGTACTCCGGTTTTCATGGTGTCGCCATCTCTGAGGTCCCGGGTTCGATCCCCGGTTGGGTCGATTTAGAAAACGATTCTTTCCATATTGGCTCAGGTCTGGGTGTTTGTGATACCACCGTTGTCTCTGATTTCCATAACACAAGTGCTTTAGCTACTTACTTTGGAATCGGAGCAATGTATGTGATGTTGTCAAATATTTATATTTATTTATATTTAAATATTTATTGTAATTTTACCAGAACAATATCTTTACAAATAAAAAAACCACTTAAAACATTTATGAAAATTAAACGCGAAAGCTATATACGTAAATTGGAATAAATTTTCCTCTTCTTTTCAATAATCAAATCAAGGAAAATTATTGAATCATTTTAATGGAAAACTATAAAATTGAACTTTAATACATTGACTTAAGAGTGTTAAAATTAACTTTTAAGACAAAGAAATTTTCACCTTACGCTTCGGAAAATAAAAGTTAGATTATTTTCAAGATTATTTCGACGTTGATGTATTGGTTGAATAGAATTAACCAGAAATTAATTACGTAGAAAAAAGATAAGGTTAGAGAAATAAGGTCGCATAGTAACTATTTAGAGTCCGGCGAACAGTGAGCTTCCCATACAAACGTAATACCAAAATGATTTGCAATTTGAGCTTAATCAACTCTTCTTGTGATGTTATTTTTCTTTTTATTGGAGTAAACGAAACAGTTTCACAATTAATGTTATTCGGATTAAGACAGTATTTGTCTAGGGTTCTATTAAATAAAAATCCAAACAAAAATTAATGCGGTTTACAGTTTTGTAAGAAATAATAAATAAATAAATATATGACAACATCACATACATTGCTCCGATTCCAAAGTAAGTAGCTAAAGTTATGTTATTCTATAAATATTAGACGTTATTAATAAAACCTTGACTGATTCCTTTTTTAAGAAATTGGGGTTATTTAGAAAAAATAAAATAAAATCGACTGGCGGCGCTAGTTGGCTCATGTCAGCCCCTTAATAGTAAATATACATCTCAATTTGCTTAACCATTGTTGGAATGCTTAAGTGCTTATTACTCAGTATAATTCAATTTAAGTATACACAACACAGCCACAGATATTTGTACACAGCCATATTTCAAAATGATTTCTGCGTGTCGCAATATCGCACTGTACAAATACATAATTAAAGAGATTTTCCGAGAAATAAATCAATGTTACAATGGATATTTTAATATTAATGTTTATATCAGTGTAAATATTATATTGTTTAATTTATTCAACCAATTTAATAAATTCCTGGACATTTTTACACAGCGTCATCTAGCCCCAAACTAAGCAAAGCTTGTAATATAGGTGATAGATAACTGATATACTACTTTAGTAACACCCGTCACAGAAATTGAAATTCATCATTTCAATTTCTGCCCGGCCAGGAAAAGAACCCGGGATCTCTTGTGTGGTAGACGGGCATGTTGACTACTGCACCACTCAGGTCGTTTAATTTATTATTTGACGACCTCCGTGGTCGAGTGGCTTTGTTCACCGGTTTTCAAGGTGTCGCCATCTCTGAGGTCCCGGGTTCGCTCCCCGGTCTTTTCTTTATTGGCTCAGGTCTGGGTGTTTGTGATACCACCGTTGTCTCTGATTACCATAACACACGTGCTTTAGCTACTTACTTTGGAATCGGAGCAATGTATGTGATGTTGTCAAATATTTATTTATTTTTATTTATTGGAATTCTTGCAATATTGGTACTGCAAACATTGATATTAACCATCAGCCATTTTTAATGGCGTGGGCCTTCCTTATGGGCGGATAAAGAGAATAGGCCACGACCCACCACGCGGGCCCAATGCGGGTTGGTGGGTGTTAACGACTACAAATGCAGCCAAGACCAACAGATTAACGTGCCTTCCGAACCACGGAGGAGCTCGAGATGGTTAATTTTTGGTCACCCATCCTATGACTGACCCTTGCGAAAGTTGCTTAACCTCCGCAATCGATGGGCCAGGCTAATTCTTCATATCATACAATGATTTTCTTAGTTATCGAGTAGTAGACAGCGATTTCTCAACTAGTTAAAATTTATTTTACCTACCCATTGAATGTTAACTTTGTTAATTATTGTAATGGAAAATGACGTCACTTTAAATGCTGACCTCATTTTTCAAATTTTGACGACTCTGTATGAAATATACAGGGAGAAAAAAGCAGCCCTTGACGAGTTTCTTGCCGGTTGTTCTCGTTACAAGGTCTCCCGCTTAGGGCGCGCGAACCGATGGCGTAGCTTCTTTGACATTCACAAGTGCTTGTAACAGCCTAGACTGAATAAACGAGTTTTGAATTTTGAATTTTATACCACTGCGCCACCGAGCTCCTCAACATTGATATTAAATACAATTAAATACAAAAATAATGAACCAGCTATATTTTATCACCCCTGTTTTTCGTCGGACAAGTTAACCCCACAATGTCTACTGTCGGACACAACCCCACGATGTCTCGTCGGACAAGACCCCAGCGCCATTTCCTCTTTGACTCGGCACGTGTCGGCATTGATACAATGGTTAACGAGGATGCCTCTCACGCGATTGGATATACTAGATTAGGGTTGGCAAAAATAATAGTTGCTTAATAATTCAAAATTATTACTATTTTTTATAAATATGTTATTTCTTTATTTTGTTATAAAAATAGAATACTGGGTTAAAATATTCAACAACTTTAAGAAGTCAAATATTAAATCAGTTAAGGGGGAAATATACAGGGTGTTAAACCTCGATTGCGACAAAATTATAACTCGTCAAATGAACAATAACAGTAACAGAAAAATCTTGATTAAAGTAATATTTATGACAAATATTGTTTCTTAAACGATATTCTTTTGTTTTTAAGAAAAAAAATCGGTTCATGCGAACACCACGCTATAAAGATGTTTTACCTCTTTTGGTTAATCATTGAGATTTGTACACAGGGTGTCCCAGAACTTTACCACAATGAGGGAAAATACACTAAATATTGTAGAAAATTATACTAAAAGAAGATTAAAGAAAATTGGAACTGCATTTAAAGATTTTTTTGAATAACCAAACATGATAAAAGTAAATTGTTTTTTAAAATAACGATCGAAAGGGTTAATTATTAGGATAACTTTTTCTTGAATAACACAGCATCTTATACAAAAGGAAGAATATGTTTAACATTTCAATTATTACACGTATTGTATCGTATAGAATGTGTTATTTTCGTCTTTCAATTATTTTTAAAATCAAAATGAAGTCTTCTTTTAGCATTTCCTATTTTACTTTCCCTCCGTGTGGCAAAATTTTGGGACACCCTGTATTTGTAATAATAAACGGGGTGTTACAAAACAACCCGCAATGCCGAATATGGTAGATAGAGATACCATCAAACTGAACAACTTTTACTATGGAACCAACTCTGAAATCGCGAAAAAAAATCAGCTGTTTCAAACATTTGACATTTTCGTAATTAATTCTTTAAATCCAATTTTCAAATTTAAATCTTAAAGTTACTTAGTGTTATACAGTTTTGCTTAAATTTGATAAAATTGGTATACAAAGTCTGGAATTTAATTAAAAAAAAAGATTCCGACGAACCTGAGAACCTCCTCTTTTTTTCGAACTCGGTTAAAAAGAGTATCATATCCTAACGCGTGCTCGCCACACTTCTTCCATTATGATCAAATCGTGCGCATTCAAAGTTCCAAACCACCCTTGTTAATAAATTAGGAGTACATTATCGAGGGTGCGGTTTCTCATAATGTTAGCTATTTTAAATTCTGATATTTATCCTTGAAATTAAGTGATAAGCATTTTGAGTACATATGTTACCGGCCAAACCCGATTTCAGGACAAACTAGTTTTGCCTAGGCTAAACTAGATCTTCCTAAACGCGATAGGATTAACTGGTAAATCCTAGACCAAACTAGTTTGTCCTAAGCCCGATAGGATAAACCAGTTTAGCTACAAAGAAAAACTTTAAATGCTCTAGGTAGGTTAGGTTAAGTTAGTGTTTAGACCACTCGCAGCGGAGCGAGCGAAGCTCCATAATGCTTATATCAGGATCAACTAGTTTGGCCATAATGCTTATATCAGGATCAACTATGTAGTTTGGCCTAGTCTAAACTGGTTTATCTTATCGGGCTTAGGACAAACTAGTTTGGTCTATGCTATACCAGTTATACCCATCGCGTATAGGAAAAACTAGTTTAACCTAGGCCAAACTAGTTTGTCCTGAAAATCGAGTTTGGCCGGTAACACATACACTCATTAAAGCCGTAAATTCGGGTTTCGTGTGTTCATTGTAGACGTCCTGGCGGCACCTACCTACGCCGCACATACCACGACACACGGCATATAGTAAATAATTTTACACTTCTTAGACTTCCGCGCGTACAGTTCTTAGAAATAAAACACTTTCTACTAAATAATTCTAAAGTAAAACCTGAATTAATAATACACGCGTTGTAATCAGTAAAAATAAGGAGGATTTGACATGACTCACCACGCGGGTCCAATGCTGATTGGTGGGTGTTAACGACTGCAAATGCAGCCGGGACCCACGGCTTAACGTGCCTTCCGAAGCACGGAGGAGCCCGAGATAATACATTTTTGGTCACCCATCCCATGACCGATCGCTGGGCGCAAACAGACATTTTAGTCAAGGGTTACCGGTCATGCTGCAAATGCAGCCAAGACCAATAGCGTACCTTCCGAAGCACGAAAGAGCTCGAGATAATAACTTCTTGGTCACCCATTCCATGACCGAACAATCTGAAAGATGCTTTCAACAATCGCAGGACGAATGCGCTAATGCACTGCGCCGATTGCGCTCCTCATCATTCGGTGATTAAGTCAGCCATCCCATGCTGAACAATATGAAAGATGCTTGCAACAATCGCAGGACGAATGCGCTAACACACTGCGCTAATGCGCTCCTTATCATTCGGTGATTAAGTCACCCATCCCATGACTGAACAATCTGAAAGAAAGATGCTTGCAACAATCGCAGGACGAATGCGCTAATGCACTGCGCCATTGCGCTCCTTATCATTCGGTGATTAAGTCACCCATCCCATGCTGAACAATCTGACAGATGCTTGCAACAATCGCAGGACGAATGCGCTAGCGCACTGCGCCGATTGCGCTCCTCATCATTCGGTGATTAAGTCAGCCATCCCATGCTGAACAATATGAAAGATGCTTGCAACAATCGCAGGATGAATGCGCTAGCGCACTGCGCCGATTGCGCTCCTCATCATTCGGTGATTAAGTCACCCATCCCATGCTGAACAATATGAAAGATGCTTGCAACAATCGCAGGACGAATGCACTGCGCCGATTGCGCTACTCATCATTCGGTGATTAAGTCACCCATCCCATGCTGAACAATATGAAAGATGCTTGCAACAATCGCAGGACGAATGCGCTAACGCACTGCGCCAATTGCGCTCCTCATCATTCGGTGATTAAGTCACCCATCCCATGCTGAACAATATGAAAGATGCTTGCAACAATCGCAGGACGAATGCGCTAACGCACTGCGCCAATTGCGCTCCTCATCATTCGGTGATTAAGTCACCCATCCCATGGCTGAACAATCTGAAAGATGCTTGCAACAATCGCAGGACGAATGCGCTAGCGCACTGCGCCGATTGCGCTCCTCATCATTCGGTGATTGAGTCATCCATCCCATGGCTAACCAATCTGAAAGAAAGATGCTCGCAACAATCGCAGGACGAATGCGCTAGCGCACTGCGCCGATTGCGCTCCTCATCATTCGGTGATTAAGTCATCCATCCCATGGCTAACCAATCTGAAAGAAAGATGCTCGCAACAATCGCAGGACGAATGCGCTAGCGCACTGCGCCGATTGCACTCCTCATCATTCGGTGATTAAGTCATCCATCCCATGGCTAACCAATCTGAAAGAAAGATGCTTGCAACAATCGCAGGACGAATGCGCTAATGCACTGCGCCGATTGCGCTCCTCATCATTCGGTGATTAAGTCAGCCATCCCATGCTGAACAATATGAAAGATGCTTGCAACAATCGCAGGATGAATGCGCTAACACACTGCGCTATTGCGCTCCTTATCATTCGGTGATTAAGTCACCCATCCCATGACTGAACAATCTGAAAGATGCTTGCAACAATCGCAAGATGAATGCACCTACGCACTGCGCCATTTCGTTAACGCACTGCGCCATTGCGCTCCTTATCATTCGGTGATTAAGTCAGCCATCCCATGCTGAACAATCTGAAAGATGCTTGCAACAATCGCAGGACGAATGCGCTTACGCACTGCGCCATTGCGCTCTTCATCAGTCAGTGGTTAATCAGAAACTAGGGTTCAGTATATTAGATATAGTATCTTACCGCTTCATAGAATCATAGATCATACATAACTTGCTAACGATAATTCACAAGTCATTATACATGTCAAACATATACTATATGCATGCATATGAATTATATTATAACACGGCATTGTAAATCATAGCGTTCATGCCGCAAGCAAAATGTTTTGAGAAGACAATTATGAAAACACACGGGCGCGTGTTGTGTGCGGGCCCGGAGCGGTTTAGTTTAGGAAATGTGGGATAATTTGCCTAATTAGGTTGTGTAGAGGAAAAAGTAAGGATAATTTTGCCTTATTATTCTGATGTGTTGCAACAAGCGAAATGTTTTAGTAGATAATATTGCACAACAAAATTCAATGTAATGCTAAATGATAAAAAGTACTCATAGAAGGATGTACACACGACGGCGCGGCACCTCAGGCTATACATGTTGACCTTTCCCACAGCTGTTATTTAACAACCGATGACTGTTCCTGTCCCATTCTCCAGAGAACGGATTCTCTGAAGTATCTTGGTGTAACAGTGGATCAAACGCTGACCTTTAAAGCGCACATTGATTTGCTGGTGACTCGCCTACGCAAACTGATCTACGTATTCAAGAACCTCAGACACGTAGCAGATCGCAAGGTCATCAAAATGGTGTATTCTGCGCTCTGTAAATCTCTTCTAGAATATTGCATCACCACATGGGGCGGTGCAGCCAAATCCCATCTGATCCATTTGGAGAGAGCGCAAAGGGCTATTTTAAAGGTAGGCGCTGGCCTCCCTTTTCGCTTTCCATCAACTGATCTGTACAAAGAATGGGGCCTGCTTACCGTAAGACAGCTATTCATTCTCCGGACAGCGCTTAAGCAACATTCCCAGCTGCCTTATGACCCAAATCTTATGAAGGGTAAGCGTATAAAACATAATGTGTGTCGTACTCAAACATTAAACACTAGCCACTCTCATCAATTCTTCTGTTTTCTGGGCCCGTTCATTTATAATAAGTTGAATAAGATCTTGGAAGTCTACCCTCTCCATGGCTTTCGGTGTAAAACAGTTATAATTGAATGGCTCCTAACTCTCGACTACGACGACACCGAGCACTTCCTGCTACTTATTAAATAAAAAACCACAACAACCAACAACATGAATATTAATAACAACAACTATTACTGTTGTCTACAATTCCACAAATCATAAAGCTCCCATATAAGGCACAAAATTAATCGTATAACAATCGTACACACAAGCACCCACACATACACACACACACCCCTACACACAACACATCCCACACTTCATGCACACACTAAATCTTATCTATCCATAGACTAAATATATATTACTGACACTCTTCAACAAACATCTACACAGCTCACATCTTAACTACCTAACTCTCATAATACAAAATAAATGTACCTACCATGTTGGGGCACTGGTGACCTGTAATACGGGTTTTTTATGAAAACCTATCTCGGGCATCAGTCCTCACATAATGGCTTCTTTATTTTTGTAACTATTAGTATAAGTACTTTGTGTAACCAACCATTGTGTGATGGAAAATAAATACATTTTTATTTATTTATTTATTTATTATTAAACAAAAACAATTATTAAATAAAAAAAATAAAAACCTTGAGACCGCCTTTATGCCCTACGTAATAAAAGCTGTTTAACTGTATAACCTGACGTGCTGTCGTTTTATTCTAAGGTTCTCTCATTAAGGCTGGCCCCAGACCTACCAGTTTCATTTCTTTGCTTTGCTGTTCTAGTAGAACAGGGGGCCGTACCGGCTAACGCATCGAACTTCGGCTTCAATTTAAAACAGATAAATCGAAGTAAGAAGTTTCGGATTGTAGTTATTTAGAAGATATCGATGTTCGTGTGACGTCATAAATTAGGGTTCGCCATTTTGGCCCGATTTGGGCTCGATTTATCTGTTTTAATTTGAAGCCCGGCTGACTTTCCGAAGTTCGATGTGTTAGCTGGTAGCCACTGTTCAACTAAAACGGCAAAGCAAAGAAATGAAACCGGTAGGTCTGGGGCCAGCCTATATCACAAAAAACTGAGAAGCGCTCATGGCGGAGCTTGACAGACTGATCGTACTCGATCACGTTTGTTAAGCAACGCTCGGTCCGGCCAGGTGTCGGATGGGTGACCGTTAAGTGACATTACAATAGAGCGCTTCCGTGCTTCGGAGGACACGTTAAACATAATATATTATCTCATAAGCGCAAATTTTATTGGGTTTTTTGCGTTGTTCGCCTGTCACAATATTTTTTAGTCTTCTTTTATGTTCGTGACACTGGTCCGTGTGTTTACACAGCAATAATTTGGAGCTTTCCAAAGCACCTGTCGGGTGTGCTAATATACGTTTAATTAATATTTATTCGCAAACTGGACGAGTGGGGAACTGCAGAGATGGTGGGAAGATAGTACCACTACTAGTGGGACGGAAAAGGAAAGAGTTCATTACTGCATAATAATCTTGGGAGCAATTAAGTTAAATAAAATAAAAAATAAAAAATAAAATAATAATATTTGGCATTAACGAAATACATTTTTATAAATAATAAGGACCGATGCCAACTTTTAAGCCTCATGAGGCACCGCTCTTCCATGAAACAGGGTTATCATAAAAACTTAAAACTTAAAATCATAAAAACTTATTAAATATTAGGAACTAAAGTTAAAAGTCTCATTTATTATTATTATTTACTTTTACTACCTCAATAATTACAATAATTATACCATAAACAACTATATTTGTGTGTGTGTGTGTGTGTGTGTGTGTGTGTGTGTGTGTGTGTGTTTGTGTATGTGATTAAAAGTTGATAGTTAAAAGTCTGATACCATTCAAAATTTAAAGTTTACTAACTTTAAACATGTTGTGTTTGGTTTTAATTTTAAACAAGTGGCCGACTTAGAAAACATACACGAAAGGTTAAGAACAATATTTTCTATTTCAAACCAAAAAAAGTTGACACCATAACAGCTCCTTTCTTGAAAGAATCCCCTATAAGTCTCAATTTGATTCGCCATGATTTAAAAATGGGCCCTCAGTTCAGATGCACATTTTTTTAACTGCGGCTCAAAACAATTGTTTTGACCTGAAGTGTACAGACAACGGCACATCAGACTACGTGTTGACCTTGAGATAGTCTTTATACAATCCGTCTTTAACCTATTTGAGACCCTGGGCACATTTGGGGGCCCCTATGATCTCTTGACATAAATTTATCTAAACATGCCGAAATCCAGATCAGAAAGCCTGATATTCGGGCAAGAGTAGGATAGATATGCGCATGCAAAAGCTAGTAAGCAAGTAGTATTTGTAGTCAGTAATTATTGTTTAAGTTTTCGAAATTCTTAAATATGTTTTAAATGTTTTTGGTAATAGCATCCATTATCGTTTAGCGATCTGGCAGGAACAAGGGGGCCCTATCGATCGCGGGGCCCTGGGCACGTGCCCAGAGAGCCCAGTGGGAAAGATGGGCCTGTCTTTATGTGTTACATAATAAAAGCTGTTTTCGTAGTCCAACTGTTTAACTTGACGTGCTGTCGTGTGTACATTGGTTTTCCATTGATTTTGAGCTCGAACCAGAACGCTATTATCATCATTTTTTACATCAGCTAAAAGTGATTTTAGTTGGCCAATACTGATTCATACCGTCAAAGATTGTTGCGCACTGTACATTATTTTTAAGTGCAAAATAAATTAAAAACGTCAACTTAATTCCTCTCTCTATTAATTTCTACTCTCATCAGTACAAATTAATAAACCATTTGACTCCATGCTCTTTACAAATGCCCCTCTTTGTACAGGGAGGGACTCTTTTTTAACAACGTAGGGGGCCCAAGGGCGCAGGCACGCGCAAGAACCTTAACCATTGGCTCATTACTCACTACATGTTGTAGCATCTTGCCTAAAAGAACTAAAAGAAAATAATAATTAACAATAATTAAAGTAAAAATATTTATTTAAAAATCAAAATATTTACATTAATAAAACACTAAAACTTACAACTAAACACTTAAACTAATAATATGAAATGAAAACTACTTACAAACTAATATTAAATAAATTACTGAATACGGAATCAACAACTACGTTAGTCGTAATGGTTCACGCAATTGCGCTCGCGCATCTCAAAAGTGTACAATAGAATGTTATTGCAAGACACGAAACAGCCGACCGGCTGCGGCTGCGCACTCGGTGATCCTCGGAATTCCCTTTGGTTTGGACGTTCTACGCAGAGGCTGCGTCACTCGCTCCGAGGACGTAAATTAAAATATCTCGTAATTAAAGGAAATCCCGTAATAACTGAACGACTTGTTTACAAACATATGCCATTTACAATTTTTAGGGTTCCGTACCTCAAAAGGAAAAAACGCAACCCTTATAGGATGACTTTGTTGTCCGTCTGTCTGTCTGTCTGTCCGTCTGAGCGTCGATACGCGTAGAGGTATCGAAATGAAATTAAAACCATATGCTCAAGTCTACGGGCACTTGCAGCTGTGAAAAAATCAAACTTCTAAGTTAACGTAAAAAAAAGATACGGCCATTAATGCCTCAAAAAACGCATATTTCGACACCCTCAAGGGAATCAAAATTCATAGGGTACTTCCCGTTGACCTAGAACTTTGAAATTTGGTAAATAATATTGTCTTATACTACAAGTATAGGGAAAAATCTGAAAACTATACATTTGTAATTAAATCATTAACTGTCTGTCTGTCTGTCTATCTGTCTATCAAGACTCTTATCTCGGGAACGCGTGGAGGTATCAAGTTGAAATTAAAACCATATACTCAAATCCACAGGCACTTGCAGCTGTGAAAAACTCAAACTACAGGATCAGCAAAAAGGACAATAATGTTTACATATTGTCCCAAAAAGGACAATAATGTTTACATATTGTCCTTTTCGCTGATCCTGCATTTCTTCGTCATTCGTCGATTGCTTATGTAGCGGTATGATCGCGCAGCTACAATGTTATTCCTGAGTAATGAGCTGGGAAGTGAAAGGAAAAAAAGAAATGTGAATGAATTTGCGGACGGCTTGAGATTCTTGCCGGTTCTTCTCGTTACAAGGTCTCCCGCGCGAACCGATAGCGTAGCTTTTTTGACAAGATAAATGCTTTTTAAATTTTGAGATTTAAGCATTCACAATGCTATTTTTATACAATACTAAATAATATACTAGAAAAAATAGGACTCGCACCGGTAGTGACTCGGTAGCTCAGCGGTCAGAGCATTGGACCGGATATCCAAAGGTCGCGGGTTCGATTCCCGTCCGAGAACATGATCTGGTGCGAGTCCTATTTTTTCTAGTATATTATTTAGTATTGTATAAAGATAAATGCTTTACAGCCTAGACTGAATAGATAGATGATTTTGGGCCCGATCTACTTAATAGGTATTAATTATGCCCTCAAGCCGGCTCTGTGCAAATACTTAGGATAGGGGTGCAAGTTGCTAGGGCTGCGAGACAATGCTTGTAGTTCACACATGACTGATTTGTACGCCTAACACCTAAGGTATATGCGAGCATGGTACTTTACTAGGGGTGATATTGATTTTTAAATATAAATATAAATATTTGAAAACATCACATACATTGCTCCAATTCCAAAGTAAGTAGCTAAAGCACTTGTGTTATGGAAATCAGAGACAAAGGTGGTATCACAAACACCCAGACCTGAGCCAATTTAGAAAAGTTCGTTTTCTAAATTGACCCAACCGGGGATCGAACTCGGGACCTCAGAGATGACGACACCTTGAAAACCGGTGTACAAAGCCACTCGACCACGGAGGTCGTCATTCACTTGTCATAAAAAAAAAATCGAAATTTTATTTTCATAGAAACACGCTCATCTCACAATAAAAGATTACTTATATACGATTATTTCATAAGAGTGCGTAGTCAGCACACTAGCGCCGCCATTGGAAAAAAGTCATAGTGCTGAAATCAAGAAGAAATTGTGAATTATATCTCTGTAGTGCACTCCGAAGAAGCTTTGTGGTACTTTTTATCGCTTAAACAATATTTTATAGCCTGTCGTTTAGTTTAATGGGGATTTTTTTCGAAAAGTGGCCACTTTTTGAATATAGCGATAAAAGTACCGTAAGTACAAAACCTCTTCGGAGTGCACTACAGAGAGATAATTCACAATTTCCTCTTTATTTAAGCACTATAATTTTTTACCAATGGCGTCGCTAGTGTGCAGACTACGCGCTCATAGTGGCTTAATTAATAAAATTCTCTGGACTTTCCCAAAAAAATATTTTTTATAGATATAATAAATCTGAAAATAAAATGTTACAAAATAGCATTGTATATGAAAAAATAAATATTTTTTATAATACTCAAATAAAATGTTTATTCAGTTTTCTTATTTGTATTCTAATATTGTCATCATCACATTTCTATATAAAAATACAGTATTTTCAATGAATATATACAAAATCATCTTTTTACCGTAACCAAACCAATAACAATTCAATATAACCCCTAAAACGCACGATAACCCCTAAAACGCACGATAACCCCCAACCAGTCACGGGCCCAAGAGACCCCACCCCAAACATATTGGTTTAAATGTCAAATTAGTGACCTTCGGACCCCACAAATGTATTCCGATCCACGAAATTAGACGGGTTCCCACGACGCGTGCGCGCATAGAATAAACATTTAATGTTAAAATATTACAAGTTATACGCGGTAATCGGATTTCGGTATTTTGTTTACTTTGAAATGGGTTTTGGATGGTTCTCATATATTTTTGCTATTAACTAAGTTTTTCATCATTACACGAAAAGTATGCCAAAAGTTTTAAGATACTCTTTACTCAATTATTGATACTGGCAAGTTATACACCATCGTAAACACTGGTTATCCAGTGATTAAGAGCGCGTAGTCTGCACACTAGCGCCACCATTGGAAAAAAAATCATAGTGCTCAAATAAAGATAAAATTGTGAATTATCTCTCTGTAGTGCACTCCGAAGAAGCTTTTTGGTACTCATTATAGCTTAAACAATATTTTCTAGCCTGTCGTTAAGTTTAATGGAGTTTTTTTGCGGAAAGTGGCCACTTTTAGCAATAAAACTCCATTATACTAAACGACAGTCTAGAAAATATTGTGTAAGTGATAAAAAGTACCACAAAGCTTGCTCGGAGTGCACTACAGAGAGATACTTCGCAATTTCGTCTTTATTTAAGCACTATGTTTTTTTTCCAATGGCGGCGCTAGTGTGCAGCCTACGCCCTCTTAAACATGGAATATACTTGTGTGTAGAGTGAGGCAAGAAATACAGAGCCAAAATGGCTTAGTATTCAGATTTATATCGTTCAAACGTGTGTTCGAAACCTTTAGCTCTTAAGCTAAAGATTTCGAAACCTTCCTGCCTTGCTCAGAGACGTCAATTATTAAGACTCCTATATACCTCAAGTGGCGCCCTCATTTTAATTAAATTTATTGCTCGCTAAGTACATAATGTATCGAAAATTCACATGTACAGATTGAAGCTAAGGTTCTATAGTTTATTTACAAAAAATAACCTCAGTAAAATTTTGTTCGTTGCAATAGTACTACCACGAAAAATTATGCACTTAGCGAGCAATAAATTTAATTAAAATGTGGGCGCCACTTGAGGTATATAGGAGCCTTAAGTTTAATGCTTCATTAAAATTGGTGCTATCTCTTTCTTTTCTATAGTGATAGTATAAGACGACACGATACTTAATAAAGCATTCATTGACGTCTCTGAGTACAGCAGTTAATTCATAATGTTTGTTTGATGGAGTTTTTGGCCCCAAGTCATGGTTTATTTTATTCTTATTAAATTTAGATCTTTCGCATTCACAATGCTTTTTTTTTATATTATGATAAATAATATTAGAAAAAATCGACTCACCCGTAGCACCTCAGACGGGACAAAAACCCGCACCCTTGGGATTCCGGCCCAATGCACTGACCAATTATGCTACCGAGTCGCTCGATAATATTATTGGTATGATTCAGAATATTTATTTATTTATTATTCTCATTGATCTTGATTGATAGGATTCAAATTTAGTTGCAAATAATATCGTAATCTAAAAATCAAATTTCCCGACAGTACTCTTATGTATTTTTTTTAATAATATGTAAATTATCTGTTTTGCTTATAATAAAAATAGATAGCAACATTTTATAACTACAGAACTACAGTATGTACAGTAGACTTTATTCAGTAAAGTAAGTACTTTGAGGCCTTAGCCTCATATGACGACGACCTCCGTGGTCGAGTGGCTTTGTACACCGGTTTTCAAGGTGTCGCCATCTCTGAGGTCCCGGGTTCGATCCCCGGTTGGGCCAATTTAGAAAACGAACTTTTCTATATTGGCTCAGATCTGGGTGTTTGTGATACCACCGTTGTCTCTGATTTCCATAACACAAGTGGTTTAGCTACTTACTTTGGAATCGGAGCAATGTATGTGATGTTGTCAAATATTTATTTATTTATTTATTATTTCTTTATATGCCAACTATTTGGGTTCTGTAGCTCTTTGGTTACAGACTAAAGATAAAAATAATTTCAAATGTGAACGACAGTTCTCTTGCTTTTGTTGAGAAGAAAAAAAAGCTAGGCTGTGCCCTTCTGGCTACAAATCGTATTAATGCCTATGCGTAAAATAAATAAGAAAAGTGATATAAAATCTTTTAATTGGTTAGTTATGAATAAGAATTTGTGTAATACGACATAAAAAATAAACTATTTACTCGTTATTAAAAAACAGTGAAAGATATCAAACATTAACCCTCCTAAAAACCAATATCACAGAAAACTGCTGACTCG
Source organism: Catoptria pinella (assembly GCA_963556745.1). Lineage (NCBI taxonomy): Eukaryota > Metazoa > Arthropoda > Insecta > Lepidoptera > Crambidae > Catoptria > Catoptria pinella. Next base: position 5,965,071 of record OY750788.1, on the reverse strand, counting down.
GAAAAACAAATTTAACCAATCCCTCACTCCCATCAGCTAATTGTCCAAGTTTCGCAAAACAATAACGAAATGCAAAACATCGGATGACACCCTTGGGAACTGTCCATTTTAATGTTCCCAGATAGACAGACAATTGTGCTAAGGATCATGCTAATCTTTGGGGTCGGTACGACCGCGCTAATAGCGAAGGGTTAAGTTTTTAATCACCAGCTCTGTCATAGTTATTAAAACGCGTGTTGACAGAATTTTAATATTCTCTTTTTAAAGCTAATAATAAGCTCAGAAACATTTCCTTTGAAAGTAAAAATTCATAGCGTAATTTTTCTATCCTACTTTTTCTGTTTATTATGTTTTTGTCTGATTATTTTTAATAGTGTTTTTATATTCTGATATTTCAGCTCAATTTCAGCGAATCGAATCTCACTTCACTGCGCGGGAATTGAGAAACCATAAATGAGAAAATGAATAGCTGTTTTTTTAATCACAAAAGATTTAAGATCTACGGTAGCTACCTTTAGGTACCTTTTGCAATCGGTAAAATAGCTTATATGCAGCCAGTTTCCAACAATTTTACGCATTGTGACACATTTTGATTACGCAAACAGACACATGCGTGAAATGACACATACGCGAAATGACATTCGCAAAATGACGCATACGCTAAATGACAAATACGCGAGATGACAATACGCGAAATGAAATACGCAAAATACGCAAAATGACACATACACGAAATGACAAATACACGAAATGACACATACACGAAATGAAAAATACGCGAAATGACACATACACGAAATGAAAAATACGCGAAATGACACATGCACGAAATGATAACAAATTCACGCAAAGTGAAGGGAGGTCCGATGTGAGATGCGAGTTTGATTACGAAATCGACAAGTTGTTGGTGGCTTTTTTATACTGAGATTCTGGTAGTCATGAAAATTAATTATACATTTCCCATTTATATTTTATATCAATGTCAAAAAGCCAAAAGGCAAGTAAAAAGTTTTAGACGATATCTTTAAAAATTTATGCTTTTTAAAAGTATTTAAGTAACTTTTAAAAAATTGTAAAAGTGAAAATCTGAATGAATAAATTATACCTATTTTTAATAACTTAGTAAAAGATATATATCTATAAGTCTGTTTATCTTTACTTGTCTTATTTGGTAAACAATCTTCACCCAAATTTTAATGGAAATAATTAATAAAACTATAAAATACATCAAACAGTTTTCCACTCATAGATTACACACATATAATTTTTTTTGACTATTTGATTTGATAAAGACATCACCGTGTATCTTTCACTAGTTGGCGGAATTTCTGTGATAAACGGAAGAGGCCAGTCACTCAAAAAAAAAACATTATTTTAAATTACGATTAAAATTTAAAAGACATAATATTATGACAAATGTCAAAAGCTATTTACTAAATAGGACAAACTCGAATCTCGATCAAATCCGAAATCATATAATAAATAAATATAAATATTTGACAACATCACTTACATTGCTCCGATCCCAAAGTAAGTAGCTAAAGCACTTGTATTATCGAAATCAGATACAACGGTGGTATCACAAACACCCAGACCTGAGCTAATATAGAAAAGTTCATTTTCTAAATTGACCCAACCGGGGATCGAACCCGGGACTTCCGAGATCACCTTGAAAACCGGTGTGCAAACCCACTCGACCACGGAGGTCGTCAAGAATTTAAATGAAATGTAAAATTGTAAAATGTAAAAATCTATAAGTATGTTAAAGAATTTAAATGAAAAAAATACACGCCGATTTACCAGCCGAAGCGATCATCCAATTTGGATAGCACCCCTCATACAATAGTCTTGCATGTGCACTAGTGATGCGCCACGCTATTTCAAAAAATTTCGATATCGATAAAAGGTAATAATAATAAAATTATTCATTTTTTTTCTCCAAAACCTACACTGAACTTAAATGTGTAATATATAAAAAATATTTGTTTTATTTTGAAAAATGTTACCACTTATGCAAACGTATATTATTGGTTATGTCAAAAAGCCATAGAAGGAACTCAATTTCATATATCAATGTTTACTTCGGGCAAAAACATTTTTTTTTAATTTTTAAATAAATCGTTAAAATTTTTAAAAACCAAGGATTTTTAGGTGAATATAAACTAAATAACAACGTTACGGTTTTGGTTTTATAGTTCAGAAATAGTGTGTTGGAGCTCCTGACCCCGTACTCAATGAAAATGCCCGAAATTCTATACGTTTGAACGCTACGCTTACTTTTAAAGCTTAATTATGAGCAATAGAAAATTAAATCACATGTCGCAAAAAAACCCCGGGACCGCAAACTTATGTTAATCACTGACTTCTACATATGTATTGTTTTATTGTGATGGGAAATGACCGCACTTTAAATGCTGTGGTCATTTTTAAATTTTTGACGACTCTGTATGAAATATACAGGGAGAAAAAAGCAGCCCTTGACGAGTTTCTTGCCGGTTCTTCTCGTTACAAGGTCTCCCGCTTAGGGCGCGCGAACCGATGGCGTAGCTTCTTTGACATTCACAAGTGCTTTTAACAGCCTAGACTAAATAAATTAGTATTTTTTTTGTATGAAATTAACGAGCTTACGGCACGTAATTTTTTGGGGCTGCCCCCTTAACATGAGCATCGAAACATGATATATATCGCGTGATATAGCGTTTTGTCGACACTCAACTGTCAAAATCCATTGCCTTTTGACAGTTAAACGTGATAAATCGCTATATCTGTGCCCATCTGATATGAATCATGTTTCGGTGGTCATGTTAGGGGGGCATATCGCGTTTCAGTGATCATTCTAGGGGGGTGGTCTGTGATTTACTGATATGAAACGAAACATGCATCCATCGACTTGACGACCTCCGTGGTCGAGTGGCTTTTTACACCGGTTTTCAAGGTGTCACTATGTCTGAGGTCCCGGGTTCGATCCCCGGTTGGGTCAATTAGGAAAACGAACTTTTCTATATTGGCTCAGGTCTGGGTGTTAGTGATACCACCGTTGTCTCTGATTTCCATAACACAAGTGCTTTAGCTACTTACTTTGGAATCGGAGCAATGTATGTGAGGTTGTCAAATATTTATTTATTTATCGACTATCGATAAACCGACAGCACTACCGTTCCCCCGTGAGGGTCGTACTCGACCCTGCGTATTGATTTGTTGACTTGACTCGCAACCCTACATGTTGATCGATTAAGAAAAACAAACACACCACGACGTGTTTGACGAATGAATTGGTTTTTTTCTATACGATTTGTGTTTATAAATAAATAAAAATAAAAATCATTTATTTCACACCATATTTGTCCATTTTTGTTAGTAACAAAAGTTATTGTGATGTTAGTAAAAAATTATTAAGATTATTGAGAAAAGCATCTAAAATTGTCCATCAATAAATTTACCGATTTGAACGTATTACGTGGAAATCAGTAAACCTACCGAGAACCGCCGAGTCCATCCTCTCTGCTATCATCCTTCTTCTTCTTCATAATGAGTGGCTTGCTCTGTGGTCTATGCACAATTCCGCCAATGTCACGTAGTTAGCTTTTACACGAATTGTGACTTTATGGGACAAAAATTTTTTTAGGAGACTGTTTATGACTTATGACTGTTTATGACTATATTGTAATGTCATGAACACAAATCTTTTTCAATATCAATATTTTTTATCAGCATCATAATTATAGCAAAAGATACCTTCTTCAATTATGTTTAATAATTAAAGTTAAAAAACTTATTTGAAATTTTGAGATTTAAGCATTCACAATGCTATTTTTATATAATACTAAATAATATACTAGAAAAAATAGGACTCGCACTCGGTAGCTCAGCGGTCAGAGCATTGGACCGGATATCCAAAGGTCTCGGGTTCGATTCCCGTCCGAGAACATGATCTGGTGCGAGTCCTATTTTTTCTAGTATATTATTTAGTATTAAAAAACTTATTCGAATTACTTTTCAAATTAAAAAACAATCTAAGTTTTAGTTGTTTCTTACCAAAGCATAGTTAGAAAAACTAACAATGTGTTCTATAAAAATCTATTGACTGAAAATAATTGGGTGCCTATCATATTTTCTATTGCAACAATTGAAAAGGCGATCTATTATACAAGGTGTTACAAAAATACCCCTAATGCTGAATATGGTATATAGGGACCATCAAACTAAGCAACTTTTACTATGGGACCAACTCTGAAATCGCGAATAAAATTCAGCTGTTTCATACAAAAATTAAAATCAAAAAATATCAAAATGTATGAAACAGCAGATTTTTTTTTCGCGATTTCAGAGTTGGTTCCATAGTAAAAGTTGTTAAGTTGGTCCCTATCTACCATATTGGGCATTAGGGGTATTTTTGTAACACGTTGTATTGTCGATGTCCCACAATATCCCCTTGCCATAATAATTATACGAAATCCATCAGCTGGTAACAAAATATTCGATTATTATTTATTTAATGTTTATTAAATGTCTATTATGTCACATTTTTGACAACATCACATACATTGCTCCGATTCCAAAGTAAGTAGCTGCACTTGTGTTATGGAAATCGGAGACAACGGTGGTATCACAAACACCCAGACCTGAGCCAATATAGAAAAGTTCGTTTTTTCTAAATTGACCCAACCGGGGATCGAACCCGGGACCTCAGAGATGGTGACACCTTGAAAACCGGTGTACAAAGCCACTCGACCACGGAGGTCGTCGAAACGAAAAGTTAAAAAACTTATTTAAATTACTTTTCAAATTAAAAAACAATCTAAGTTTTAGTTTAATGTATCATTTCTTACCAAAGCATAGTTAGAAAAACTCTATTTGTCATTTTCGCAATCAACATTAACAAAATAAGAAGCAATGCATTGAATACGCGTTTATTTGCACAATTGTGCGACGAAAATGATGAGGACGATTGCTGTTACATACCGAAGTACGCTGGTTATCGAAAGGTGCATATGTTTATCAAGATTCTATTTGCTTTTCGACTCTGTTTTAGAGTTTCTGGACACTAAAGTAACTATTTAGTAATCTGTGACTAAAGATCCTGATTTAAAAGAAAACCTCATGAATTTCAAAGCAGACATTGCGTATTTGACAGATTTGTTCAAAAAATTCAATGACCTCAACCCACATTTACAAGGGGACAGCCTCAATTTGATAAAAACAAAGAGTGTAATTTCAGCTTTTCTTGGTAAATTGAAATTTATGAAGCAAAATATTGGTCGGCGTGAATTTTCCCAGTTTCCAAATTTGTCGTGGGTAGAATGCCTCGACGAAGATATTCAGACATATGTTCAACCTTTGATTGCCCTGCGTGATGATTTTAAAATCAGATTTCAAGATATTCTGTCCATGGATATACCACCATGGAGAATAAATCCATTTGATGAAATGGAAGTGGAAAATGTGGTTTTATAAGAGGAGCTACTCGAGCTTAGCACTAACGAGGAGCTCAAAGTGACATTTAAAAGAGGGTATCAAACATTTTGGCTGCAGGCACAAATACCCGAAAAATATCCTGGACTGTGGGGAATTGTGGAACAATTTCTGATAGCGTTTCCCTCGTCATATCTTGTCGAACGAAGTTTTAGTGCCGTTACAAACTTGTTAACCAATTATCTTAAAACATACAAAAAAAAATACCGGCGACTTGATAACCTCCTCCTTTTTTTGAAGTCGGTTAAAACGGAGCAGATTGAATATTACAGAGCGAGGAGAAATGCGATTATACTTAACAAAACTCAAGCCAAATATTGATAATTTTCTGTCAATTCACCAAGTACATCCCTCCCATTAAAATTATAACTTTTTGTGATTACAATTTGTAGAAATGACATAATTAATGTCAAATTGTGATTATATTGCAAGTTTGCAACTTATAACAGTAACAAATATTATTAGTCTCAATGTATTTTGATTATATTAAGACTATTATAACAATAATAATTGTATTGTAATTTTTGTATTTTAATAAATACTTACAACTCATTTATTTCTTTTGACTGACCTGGAAACTTAGCTTAATGACATCCACTCACAGCTTAATCAAAAGCAATAAAATCTCACCTTTTTTTCGAAAACTGTTAACACGTAGTCGATTGAAAATCAGCCACAACAACGCAGATTTCCATAGGTATATAAAATATATACTTTTTTCGAGTTTTGGAAATAAGGTAGTAATGTAATAGCTGCAGGGGGTCCACCGGAACCAGGAAATTTTTTAAAGTGGTCTATGAGAAAAAAAGTTTGGGAACCTCTGGTCTATTGAATTATTATTTCAAGCGTGATACTTCGATATAAACCAAATTGTCTATCTGTTCTAAAGATTTATCGACAGATGCACTTAAATACAGTCAACAGAACAGCCGATCTGTACAAATCGCAGTATTCCGTGCACTTCTCATGGACTTATGGATCAGTCATTGCAGGATTAGTTCAACAATAGATTTGTAATGTAAGTAAGTAAGTTAAAAACTGCTTTATTCAAATAAACTTAGTAATTAAGCGCTTTTGAATCGTCTATATTTTCCTACCCGCTTCAGACTTTTATGACAAGAAGACTACAAAACATACATAAAAAAAAAATGTGCGAAGGTAAGCTAAATAATTGATATTTTTCAGGATTATGAAAAAACTACTATCCAGATCTGTAATTTTTTTATGGGACCACACACAAACTTTTTTCTTTCAAATAAAAAAAGAATAATTGAAATCGGTTAACAACTGGTGTAGTTATATTAAAAAATACATAAAAAAAATAAAAATAAAAAATATTGTCGACTTGATAACCTCCTCCTTTTTTTGAAGTCGGTTAAAAAGGGGCTGGTAGCAGTTGGCGCAACACACAGAAGCGGCGCTTCTGTTTACGACACAGAGTATAATATATTCTGACAGATGTACGAGAGCTATTGAGTGATAAACTTATTTTGATTGTAGGGGCGCAACAATACAACAAGCGTGTGATTGAAATCGCTAATACGTTTACAAGCTTTAGAATGTAGCAAGATTTGTTTTTATTATATTAAAAAAACTGCAACTATCAGTGTTAAATAAATCTATGTGTGGTTGACGGTTTCTTGTTTGATTAAAATGATAAAGGCCCACTTGCTAAAACATTTACTAAATCTTGATTTTGTTAAACCTAGATGTAGCCATTATGAAAATGTCAACATTTTTAATGTCGATTTAAAAATTTGACATATTCGTATGAGTAAAGTCTAGGTTAATAACTTTGATTATATACCTGTATATAATCAAAGGTTAATAATAAGGGAGCTTTATCCTACCTATAAAAAATCTAATCTAGGTTTAACAAAATCGAGATTTAGTAAATGTTGCTGCAAGTGGACCGAGTATTTAATTGATAATTCGAAGCGCGCATGGCGGAGCTTTACTGACTGATCGTTCTCGATCACGCTTGTTAAGCAACGCTCGGTCCGGCCAGGTGTCGGATGGGTGACCGTTAAGTAGTATTACAACTGAGCGCTTCCGTGCTTCGGAGGGCACCGTCGGTCTCGGCTGTTGTCATCTGATAACAGCCGTTAAGCCAAGTCAGAGGCCTCACACGCAGCTCGTTAAACTCTAACACCAGAGGTGGCCATACTAATCCTCATATATTAAAGGGATTATTTAAAATAGATGAACCGTAAGAAAGAAATGAATGTGTTTTATTAATTTATTTAACCTTAATTGCTAGAAAATACAGCAATGATAGGCATCCATTAGGGTTGCCAGGTATTTTTTTCAGAAACTCGGGACATGTACTTAAATTGAATTAAAAAATCGGGACAAAGCATTTTGCCGCGGGACAACAATTTACTTTAGCTATTACTATAGTGTAATTTGATTGGCGGCAAACGCTGTGACAGTGGTCAATCAGCGATCGTAAGTCAAACAGCGCTACAAATGTATATTCGCTGAAATATTACACTTTGATTGTTTTGTTTCTTTGTCTAACTGAAAAATATCATAATGCGGGACACATACCTGTCCCGGCGGGACATCATAAAAATTGGCTGTTTCGCGGGACGTCCCGCTAAAATCGGGACACCTGGCAACGCTAGCATCCAGTCAACCTCCAGTAAAAATATCCTTGTTAAAAATGTTTTTCTCTTGTCACCAGATGAAGGAGTCCCCAGAGCACGCGAGTAGAGGGGGCTGACAACATGGAGGCGGGCTGGCTGGTGCTGTGTGCTGTGCTCATAGCGGCGCACGCACAGAACAACCGCAGTAAGTTGTTTTACTTATATTTAACAAGGTGGGCTTTTAATATAAGTGTGGGCCAACAATATGGAGGAGTGTTGGTTGATACCGTGTGCTGTGTCGGCCCACCCTCATATTAAAAGGGGGGAATTTTAATATGAGGGTGGGCCGACGAGATGAAACCAGCCAGCTCCCTTGGCTGGTGCCGTGTGCTGTGCTCATAGGGGCGCGCGCACAGAACAAAGGCAGGGAGTTATTATATGAAGGTGGGCTTATTAGATAGAGTGGGGCCAAGGGGCGCAGTGCAGCACAACGCACAACCGCAGTAAATAGTATAATGTTACTCAACAATTTATTGGTTAATTCAATTTATTGGTTATTTCTGTGGCGTAAATAAATAACTACTCATATTGAATGCTCTATACTTCTATACTATTAATATTTAAACAAAAACATATGTATTTTAGTGAAAACAAACGAGACAAAGTGCATATACCGAATGCAATTTATACGAACTACTTAATGGATCAAAACGTAAAACGCGGGAAACTATAAATATGGCGGCGGAGCGGGATCCGGTCGTTACGCCACTTCCGGTGTACAATACAGGATAAACGTTAATTGTTTAATCTTGTACGTTGCGGTATTTGATCATAATAATTGATCGAAGGTTGCGGTGCAGTAATTTTGGTGTACTACATTTTATTTTTAATGTTGATTTAGGATGTCATTTTATTCTTTTTATTTATTATCTATTATCAGATTTCTTTTACGCTACCTAAAATTGTAATTGTTTTTCTAACAATAAGGGAGTTTATTCCTACCAATAAAAAAACTGAAAATGTTATTTTTTCAGACATTGACATTTTTTTTATACACACATAGGTAGAATAATAACATTTTTATACTACCTGCTCGTCAATGGCATATTATGTCTCATGCAAACCTTTCCTAAAGTAAGTTTCAGCCCCACGGTCTAGCCGGGTCATAATTTTGTACTGAATATCATTTTTTCCCCATGGGAAATAATGTGATTTGAATTTGGAATGCAACCCATGTAGTCGTGCTTGATCGAGGTTGGTTGCAAAAATGTTTAGGTGCAATGAGATTTTATTCTTAGTCAGGCTGTATGTTATCATTTTCTTTGCACTGCCTACAAATTAAAAAAAATAAAACAATGAACACTTTTTACAAAATTAATTTTCATTCGCGCACCAAGAAGGATTTATTCGAATGTCGAATTGATCACTGCAGAATAGACGACAAAAAAATTTAAATAAATACTTAAGTACTTTCTTTGTAAAAGTCATTTCATTTCAATTGCCTCGCAGAAAGTATAAAAAGTAGAGTATGTATCGCGGGGCTTAAATGTGTATTTGTCTTGGGCGATCTTGAACCCCTCGTACTCAGGATTCTTGCCTTAACTCATTCATACAATAAAATATGCAAATTAATAGAAATTATTATCGTACTCTAACATAAATGATGGCAATTTCCTTGTAATGCATTGGATTTTTAAAGATTAACGAGTAACGACAATGACGCAGGAAGTAAGAAACATTAGAACAATGTAGATTTGTTGGTTGGTGTAAGTGTAACACAATGCTCCGCTCGGGAGTTAACCCTAGAATCCCTAGTACTCGGAGTTCAATATAGCGCCCGGGACATAATACACTACTTTAAGCCCTTGTTGCATAATCTACTATTCTTCGCAATAAGAAAATATGAATGTTCTTCTTCTTCTTCTTTTTTGTTATGGCAATCTACTTTCCTCTTGGAAGTAATTTTTGTTTAATTTTTCATTAGAATGCGGGTGCATCGCATTCCAATGCTACTTGGAACATTTGGCACCAAGTATATCAAGACAGTTTACTCGGTTAGTTCTGCCGAGGAAGCCACCACTTCAATAAAAGTCTCAGCTTCACACAACCAAGATCGCGCCTGTTTCAATTATCCCACATATTGTTCAGTTGCGTAAACACTTGTACCATATAACTGCACCAATTTTAAGACACAATATCCTTTATGAATCAATTTTAAAATAATTAAAATAGACACCAAACCGAATTCGACAAAATGGCGCCAAAAAAAACTCAATATGAATGTTACTTACGTGGTAGCTATATCTTCTTGAGCGGGATACTTCAAAAACAGAAAATTTAAACTTCAAACTTATTTAAATCGAATTGAAAAAAGTTCGAATAAGAAAATCATAGAATCCTATTTTCGAGAAGACGAATGAGACTAAGTCCGACGCCTTACTGCAGATAATTTATTGTTTAACTTTCGCCGACTGAATATAAATTTCTTCGGTGTTTGACAGTCGTTTTAACTGTTTCTCCGAACGGAAATACTTTTTCAGTGGAGAAGGTTATGTTTGATGCAATTTTTTCTTTTGAGATTGTGGAATAAAATGTTTAATTTAGGGTCTGTCTTACAGGTTCCAAAACGGGATAACGTATAAAATTTTTCGGTTTCTTTATTCTTTAATATAGAAAATTATAGATAGGCATATGTGTAAGAAAAAATCTAAGTAATTATTATAACTCCAATTATTATCAAAAATTGATCTTTATTAAAATGCCGTAGATTTTGACAGCCTAGAGTCGTTATAACGCTATACAACGTGTTACAAAAATACCCCTAATGCCGAATATGATATATAGGGACCATCAAACTGAACAACTTTTACTATGGGACCAACTTTGAAATCGCGAATAAAAATCAGCTGTTTCATACATTAAAAATATCAAAATGTATGAAACAGCTGACTTTATTTCGGGATTTCAGAGTAGGTCCCATAGTAAAAGTTGTTCAGTTTGATGGTCCCTATCTACCATATTCGGCATTGGGGGTTATTTAGTAACACGTTGTATTGTCAAACATCGTGTTTCAGTGGTCATGCTAGGAAACCATTGTAATAAATTTATACTCTTGTCACAGACGATGGGCCCCGGTTCCTGTCGCGTGGTCATTCATTCAGGACAGTGGTTGGGGACACGCTGCTGCTGCCATGTCAAGTACAAAACTTGGGTAAGATATTTACGTCACTCTTATTGAAAATGTGTCTACAAAACTTGGTGAGATTGTGGCTGTACAGCCAAAATAGTCTGCCTTAAGGCTCCGGCGAACCGAGAGCTTCCCATACAAACGTAATACCAAAATGATTTGCAAATTGAGCATAATTAACTTTTCTTGTGATGTTATTCGGACTTAGACAGTATTTTTCTAGGTTTCTATTGAATAAAAAATCCAAAATACTAAACCAAATAAAAATTAATGCGATTTACAGTTTTGAGCAAAATGCAATTGGCATTTATTTCAAATAGACAGAGATTTTCCTGAAAAATCAGGCATATTGTGCATGTGCATCCTAGACAGGCATCCTCTTTTACGCAGATGGCAACCCTAAGCGTGGTAGACCGGCATGTTGACCACTGCACCACTCAGGTCCTCAATAATTTATCGTTTCCCAGGATCCCTGGTGCTGCTGTGGAGGCGAGGCCCGGCCGTCCTGACCGCCGCCAGCCTGATGGTCACCAGAGATGAGAGGTTCAGGCTCGTCGATGGGTACAACCTGCAGATCACAGATGTTGGACCTCAGGTCAGTCTTTTATGAATATCAGTCAACCAGTCCTGTAAAGGCCTCGAGTCTTTGAGTCTTAAGTCGATAAGCTCGACGGTGGGGGCTCGGTGAGGTCAAGAAGCTGTAATAATAGTCCAGTCGAGATGCGCGTTTGAGTTTAAGTCTTGTAACGTTCTAAGGCTGGCCCCAGACCTACCGGTTTCATTTCTTTGCTTTGCTGTTTTAGTTGAACAGGGGCTACCAGCTAACGCATCGAACTTCGAAAAGTCTGCCGGGCTTCAAATTAAAACAGATAAATCGAGCCCTAATTAGGCCAAATTGGCGAACACTAATTTATGATGTCACACGAACATCGATATCTTCTAAATAACTACAATACGAAACTTCTTACTTCGATTTATCTGTTTTAAGTTGAAGCCCGACAGACTTTCCGAAGTTCGATGCGTTAGCCGATACGTCCCCACTGTTCTATAGAACAGCAAAGCAAAGAAATGAAACCGGTAGATCTGGGGCCAGAGTTATCATTTTGTTGGTCATTTATAATGTCCCCACTGCTGGGGCACAGGCCATAAGGATGCTTGAGGAAGCTGGGACATATCCACCACGCCTTCCGAGAGAGAGCAAAAATAAGCATGGTTTGTTCGCAACAATCACAGCCATGTCGTTTTTGAAAAAGCACTGACCTAATTATCTTTTATTTAGCAGGCTCATACTTCTAAATTGTCAGGCAATTCTCCTTATCATATACCATTTACCAAACACAAATACCCCATCCGCTGTTTTCCCGCGTAATCCAAATTTACGAGCCGCCATCTTGGTCCCTTCCTGTCAATTTGACGCGCCGCCTCACTGCGCCGCTAGGGGTCGCCACTTATGGATAATTTAGCGGGAAAACGTGACGTGTCACAGATTAATGACATGTGAAGTTTTGTTAAAAGCTATTTTTTGCTTATGGTAGCACTTCGATGTTGGCGACCGCGACCCGCGGTTACGCAATATACGCGAAACTGTGTTTGACTCAACCGATCTTCAAAAACAAACAGGACAGGACAGGACACGGTATAACTTTAATCCAGAAAAAAAGTACTGTTCTTAAGGGATAGAAAAAAACCTGACCACGAAGTCGAAGTCGGGGGCGGTCGCTAGTTAACATAAGAATGAACATTGAATACACCCTGTATTCTCATTAAGAAACCCGCTATTAAATCATTTTGTTATCGCCGCTGATTCAATTCGGGTCTACATTATTCAGATTCTATTTAGAGATTCGGAGTGAAATGAAATAATACCTACGTCGATCGATGATCATTTAAATTAATGAGTTTTCTTTCAAGTTGGCGGAATTTTAAGCGAGCTTTATAATGGTACGTTTTGTGATGGGTGATCATTACCAAGTATATGCGGTTACTTTGCTATAACCCGGGAAAAATTGTATTGTTCCCACTTGTTCTACTGGGCAGTTCTACCGTAGAACTAATGATACCTATTTTTTCTCATTAGTGCTACGATTTAGCACTTTGTGGTAGGACTAATGAGAAAAAAGTCTCATTAGTTCTACGGTAGAACTGACCAGTAGAACAAGTGGGAACAAAAACATTTTTGTCAATGAAATATGGGTCGAAAAACGACAATAAATATTTGGTCCTTCCATAGGTAACTAGACAGCTAAAACAATGTAATCATTTAAACTTAATAGACCGTCTTCTACTACTGAGTTTAAAAGGGAAAAAACTGTTTTTCGACCGATGTTTTAGGCAATAAATTTTAGTTTCATTAGTAGAAGACAGATTGACAACCTCTGTAGAAGACAATTTGACAATCCAAAATTTATTGGGTTTTAGATACGATTAGGTAACTTATGAAGAATATAAATCTTAAAACTAAGCCATTTTGGCTCGATATTTTTTGCCTCACTTTACATACAAGGACTCGGATTCTAGGTGTTATTATTCTAAGGTATATATACAAGGTGTTACAAAAATACCCCTAATGCCGAATATGGTATATAGGGACCATCAAACTGAACAACTTTTACTATGGGACCAACTCTGAAATAGCGAAAAAAAATCAGCTGTTTCATACATTTTGATATTTTCGATTTTAATTTTTGTATGAAACAGCTGGTTTTTTTTTTGCGATTTCAGAGTTGGTCCCATAGTAAAAGTTGATCAGTTTGACGGTCTCTATCTACCATATTCGGCATTAGGGGTACTTTTGTAACACCTTGAATAAACTAGCTCTTGCCCGCTTTATTTAGAATTACAAAACATATTATAATTTTGGAATGTGCTCATCAAGGCCTTTCATTTGATACCTATATGACAAAATTGAAAAAAAAATAAGGAAAGGAAGATTTTTTTTCACTTATTCACTTTCACGTTTACGCTTCCGCTTCCGCTTTCACTTTCGCTAACACTTACACTTAAACTTACACTTACCATCACCGCAACCGTCACCGTAACCCTCACCGTCCCCATTTGCCCTTCCCCTTATAATTCTTAATCGTCATCGACTTACCATGACCGTGACCATCACCGTCCCCCGCCTGACCCCCCTACCTGTCTGTATAGATTCACTGCTTTTGGAATAAACAAAAAAGGTTATATTGCACCTTCGTTGTTCATGGAAAACTTAATTGAATGAAGAAAAGGTACGGGCCGCTTTCCTATTTCCAAAACACATAAAAAATAATCTATTCTCAATCCACGGAATCTTATTCAAGCGGACACAATCCTAATTTAATCCTATTAGAAGCTCAAAATAATTACACCGTTGCTCAGGAGAGCGAAAAAAGTTAAAAACCCCAACGAAACGATAATTGGCCCCGGAAAATATGATAATCACCGCATAAAACCTTTTTGGCGGTTTCTCCTCGTTATTTTTTATGTGTGGCAACATTGAGGTGCGTTCCCGCGCGATTTCGGCGGCCATATTGTTTTGGACGTCAATGTTCGAAATGTTTATTGTTTTTGTGTTATGTTCGAAGTGTGACAAATGATTAAACGATAACAACCATTTTATTATTATTATAGATTAACAATTTATCCATAGAAAGAAATTGGAGGGTTGTGTAAAAAGGATTTTTAGTCAAACATGACTTACATACAACTAATTTATTGAACCCTACAAAACATTGTCTACATGCTATAACATACATATAGGTACATACATACATGTACATACATTTACGTAATTTGTGATACTGCGACGTAGAAAAAACTGTTTTTCTTTTTAACTGACTTCAAAAAAGGAGGAGGTATTTTTTTATGTATGTTTTATTAAATTGTTTAATAATAAAGTGAGTTAAACACAACACATTCACAATCATTACTACCTAGTCTGTTTGTCCTTTCTTGTCCTATTTGGTAAACAATCTTAACCCAATTCTTAATTGAAATAATTATTTAAAAAAATTACAACACACATATTATAATACACAGATATTTATACATTTTTGATTAATAACCATTTGATTTATTAATTTAACGTATTTTTAAACATTGTTTAAAAGACTTAAGACAACTCTCAAAAACTGTTTATTAAATAGGACAAGTAAGAATAAACAGACTTATACATATGAGGTCTTTTACAAGCCCGCCGACGCACGGCGTCACAATTACCAATCACAATTCACACGTAACCAAAAACAAACGAACCAATCACAGAGCTCTATTTCAACGCAGTGCGTTCGCATAGGCAAGGGTCGTTTGAGTATTCTTCTTGAATGGAGGTGGAACAGGTGTTAGATTTTAGTAAAATAGATTCAAGTTTGACGACCTCCGTAGTCGAGTGGCTTTGTATACCGGTTTCCAAGGTGTCGCCATCTCTGAGGTCCCGGGTTCGATCTCCGGTTGGGTCAATTTAGAAAACGTACTTTCTTTCTTTTATTCTAATATTGGCTCAGGTCTGAGTGTTTGTAGTACCACCGTTGTCTCTGATTTCCATAACACAAGTGCTTTAGCTACTTACTTTGGAATCGGAGCAATGTATGTGATGTTGTCAAATATTTATAAAAAAATATTTATAAAAAGATGGAATACTTACTATTGAATAACAGTATATGAAATATCACATTTTGAAAGTGAAGCAATTTTGTATGTAAATGCGTTTTTGTAACGCCAACAATACCGATTGCATTTTCCGAGAATGCAATTTGGAGTCAATCTGCATTTTTGTTTGTAAAGGGACGTATTTTATTTTAAATATTGTTATCTGAATAATAGCGACAAACCAAAGTGAAAATAAGTAATTTTGTATTGTTTTTACCTTCTCTTTTTATAAAAATGAATTGCCGTTCGTTAGTCTGGCTAAAAGTCAAAAACGGCTTGAATTTTTTTTTTTGTTCGCCATAGTACTAGGGTGGTTTAGCAACAAAAAACATAGGAAAAACTCAAAAGAACGCCATTTTGGATGACTTTTGACAGCTTTTGGTAGCTGGGGCCCTACCGGCTAGCTTTTCGAATCTCGGCGGGTCTGCCGAGCTTCAACTTAAAACATTTCGTATTGTACTATTCGCCTAAGTTATTTAGAAGATATCCGTGTTCGTGTGACGTCATGAATTGGGGTTCGCCATTTTGGCCCGATTAGGGCTCGGTTTATCTGTTTTAATTTGAAGCCCGGCAGACTTTTTGAAATTCCATGCGTTCGCCGGTACGGGCCCTGGAGGTTTAAAGCGGTGAATCGGTTGCTTTCGTTTTAGTATTCAGCTGCTTTGCTAACTAACTAATTAAATAGATGGCGCTGGTTTTCAATATTTTAAAATTCTCACGGTTAAATTGATAATCATATTAAATTGTAGGTGATATGAAGTTCTTAGGGTCCACTACTTAGTAAAGTATGGAATACATCATCATCTGCCATTTTAAATATCCCCACTGTTGTATGGTCTTCTTCTTTTACCTTTTTCCCTTATCCGAATTCTTTTAGGGTCAGAGCCGTGCGTCCTTCTCTCCTATTCATTCCTGTCACTCATAATCTCCTCATCCACTCCCTTCACATTCATATCATTCCGCACATAATCCATCCACCTTTTCTGCGGTCTTCCTCTTACTTTCCAGCCCTCAACATCCATATCCATTACTCTTCAAAGTTCAAAGTTCTTTATTGCATCATGTTGTTATAAAGATGTTACAATACTTAAAAATAGATACAAACATGGCCCTGCAAGGGCATAGCAATTACTTATAATCTATATTTATTTTTATTTATTTACTTATATTAATTAATTAAATAAAAACAAAACAAAAAATATCAATAATAAATAACAATCATATTAATTTTGTGTTATTATATTACCTACTATTATGACATCTTATTTCTATCATTTATTTATTTTATTTTCTGGTAAGATACCTTTCTTCCCTTCTCATAACATGCCCATACCAAGCCAGGGGCCGTACCGGCTAACGCATCGAACTTCAAAAAGTCTGCCAGGCTTCAAATTAAAACAGATTCATCGAGCCCAATCGGGCTAAAATGGTGAACCCCAATTCATGATGTCACACGAACATCGATATCTTCTGAATAACTTCGGCGAATAGTACAATACGAAACTCTTTACTTCGATTTATCTGTTTTAAGTTGAAGCTCGGCAGACCCGCCGAAGTTCGAAAAGTTAGCCGGTAGAGCCCCAGACCCCCTTTTCAACTTTTCTATCACTGTATAGTATGGGACATCCCCCGCTGCTGTTGACGACTGCAAATGCAACCGGGATCAACCGCTTAACGTGCCTTCCGAAGCACGGAGAAGCCGGGGACAGTAAATTTTTGATCATCCATCTCATTGAACTGCCACGATCGCGGGGCTAACGCGCTATCAAGTTCCTTCATGGTTATCTACTCGCTAGATCTGTGGAAAGCGTAGACCTGAGACGCAGGTGACGCAGTTCCACGCAGCGCAGGACAGATCAGAGTTTGTAATATACGAAGGTGCCGAGAGCTGCGTACTCTGCGGCGCACTGTTCTCAAGGTGTTCTCAAACAACAGACACATGTCTGCGCCGCGCAGATCTGCTCTGGCCTGCGAGTATCATCTGCGTCTCTGCATACGTTTACCCTGATTTTACTTTTGACGAAAAAGTGCTTTAAGTTTCATCTATGCTGTCTCTTGGTATATGCAAGTATCTGTCTGGCATCGTAGCTCCTACCAAGAACGGTTTTTGACTTAGTTCTTTCGTCTACAGGACGCGGGCGACTACGTATGTCAAATATCTGATCGCGTAGCCCGCGACCAGGTGCACACAGTGGAAGTGCTGGTCCCTCCGTCGGTGCGCGCTTCGCCCGAGTCGCGGCACGCGGCCGCCCGGCGCGGGGGCGCTGCGGTGCTCGAGTGCCGCGCGGCCGGCAATCCCGTGCCCACAGTCACGTGGCATAAACTGGTGAGTCATTACCTGCCTCATATACACACTCATCCGATCATCTCGTCATATTTAGCTCGTGCCTTAATCCAGACATTTTTACAGCAAGCAGTCCTTTTTTACAACTTTTACTGAGATCCACCCAGCACCACAGCTTTGTCTCTCTCCATCGTTTAGAAACAGAGCGAGTAAGGTTATCAGTGGTTTCCTGATCACTATTGCCAAATTAGCTAACCCGGAAACCCAGTCAGTTCCCAATTACTGACGTCTATGCACAATTCCGCCAATGTCACGTAGAAACACTGTTTAATTAGACCTGTTTAAATGTGATGCTGTCACTTTTTGACAATATTGTTTGAGAGAGACAGCATCACAAAAATCTTTTGTAATAACACGGCCTTAGTAACACCAACCTCACCAAACATTTTTTATTTCCAGGTGTCGTTCCAAAACGACAGCAACTCCCGTCTCGGCGAGGGCCCCCAGCTGCAGCTGTCTCGCCTGGAGCGCCAGCACAGCGGAAGATACGCCTGTACGGTCGATAATGGCGTTGGACCGCCTATAGTGACGGAGTTCCAGCTGCAAGTACTATGTGAGTATGGTGTGATACTCTAGGTCTCTCTGTACTATGTCTATTGATACTCTAGGTCTACTCATAAAGCCTGGAGCGCCAGCACAGCGGAAGATACGCCTATAGTGACGGAGTTTCAGCTGCATGTACTATGTGAGTATGGTGTGATACTCTAGGTCTTTCTGCGTACTATGTCTATTGATACTCTAGGTCTACTCATAAAGCCTGGAGCGCCAGCACAGCGGAAGATACGCCTATAGTGACGGAGTTTCAGCTGCATGTACTATGTGAGTATGGTGTGATACTCTAGGTCTTTCTGCGTACTATGTCTATTGATACTCTAGGTCTACTCATAAAGCCTGGAACGCCAGCACAGCGGAAGATACGCCTATAGTGACGGAGTTTCAGCTGCATGTACTATGTGAGTATGGTGTGATACTCTAGGTCTTTCTGCGTACTATGTCTATTGATACTCTAGGTCTACTCATAAAGCCTGGAGCGCCAGCACAGCGGAAGATGCGCCTATAGTGACGGAGTTTCAGCTGCATGTACTATGTGAGTATGGTGTGATACTCTAGGTCTCTCTGTACTATGTCTATTGATACTCTAGGTCTACTCATAAAGCCTGGAGCGCCAGCACAGCGGAAGATACGCCTATAGTGACGGAGTTTCAGCTGCATGTACTATGTGAGTATGGTGTGATACTCTAGGTCTTTCTGCGTACTATGTCTATTGATACTCTAGGTCTACTCATAAAGCCTGGAGCGCCAGCACAGCGGAAGATACGCCTATAGTGACGGAGTTTCAGCTGCATGTACTATGTGAGTATGGTGTGATACTCTAGGTCTTTCTGCGTACTATGTCTATTGATACTCTAGGTCTACTCATAAAGCCTGGAGCGCCAGCACAGCGGAAGATACGCCTATAGTGACGGAGTTTCAGCTGCATGTACTATGTGAGTATGGTGTGATACTCTAGGTCTTTCTGCGTACTATGTCTATTGATACTCTAGGTCTACTCATAAAGCCTGGAGCGCCAGCACAGCGGAAGATGCGCCTATAGTGACGGAGTTTCAGCTGCATGTACTATGTGAGTATGGTGTGATACTCTAGGTCTCTCTGTACTATGTCTATTGATACTCTAGGTCTACTCATAAAGCCTGGAGCGCCAGCACAGCGGAAGATACGCCTATAGTGACGGAGTTTCAGCTGCATGTACTATGTGAGTATGGTGTGATACTCTAGGTCTTTCTGCGTACTATGTCTATTGATACTCTAGGTCTACTCATAAAGCCTGGAGCGCCAGCACAGCGGAAGATACGCCTATAGTGACGGAGTTTCAGCTGCATGTACTATGTGAGTATGGTGTGATACTCTAGGTCTTTCTGCGTACTATGTCTATTGATACTCTAGGTCTACTCATAAAGCCTGGAACGCCAGCACAGCGGAAGATACGCCTATAGTGACGGAGTTTCAGCTGCATGTACTATGTGAGTATGGTGTGATACTCTAGGTCTTTCTGCGTACTATGTCTATTGATACTCTAGGTCTACTCATAAAGCCTGGAGCGCCAGCACAGCGGAAGATGCGCCTATAGTGACGGAGTTTCAGCTGCATGTACTATGTGAGTATGGTGTGATACTCTAGGTCTCTCTGCGTACTATGTCTATTGATACTCTAGGTCTACTCATAAAGCCTGGAGCGCCAGCACAGCGGAAGATACGCCTATAGTGACGGAGTTTCAGCTGCATGTACTATGTGAGTATGGTGTGATACTCTAGATCTCTCTGCGTACTATGTCTATTGATACTCTAGGTCTACTCATAAAGCCTGGAGCGCCAGCACAGCGGAAGATACGCCTATAGTGACGGAGTTTCAGCTGCATGTACTATGTGAGTATGGTGTGATACTCTAGGTCTCTCTGCGTACTATGTCTATTGATACTCCAGGTCTACTCATAAAGCCTGGAGCGCCAGCACAGCGGAAGATACGCCTATAGTGACGAAGCTTCAGCTGCATGTACTATGTGAGTATGGTGTGATACTCTAGGTCTCTCTGTACTATGTCTATTGATACTCTAGGTGTACTCATAAAGCCTGGACCGCTAGCACAGCGGAAGATACGCCTATAGTGTTGGAGTTTCAGCTGCAAATACTATGTGAGTATGGTGTGATACTCGTCTGCGGCTTAGCTCAGAGACCCTTCGACCGATTATCAGCATTTTTTAATGTCTGATACTCCACTGCTGTTGCACAGACCTTCCTTTATGGGTGGATAAGGAGGATGGGCCATAACCCACCACGCGGGCCCAATGCGGATTGGTAGGTGTTAACGACTGTAAATGCTGCCGGGACCAACGGTTTAACGTGTATTCAAAGCACGGAGGAGCTCAGGATAATAAATTTTTGGTCATCCCATGACCGACCCTTGCGAAAGATGCTTAACGTCCGCAATCGATGGGCCAGGCGCTATATCATTGCGCCACCGAGCTCCTCCCTCACCCTTAGTACTAGAAAGCTATAATTCGGTCGACGACCTCCTTGGTCGAGTGGCTTTGTACACCGGTTTTCAAGGAGTCGCCATCTCTGAGGTCCCGGGTTCGATCCCCGGTTGGGTCAATTTAGAAAACGAACTTTTCTATATTGGCTCAGGTCTGGGTGTTTGTGATACCACCGTTGGCTCGGATTTCCATAACACAAGTGCTTTAGCTACTTACATTGGAGTCGGAGCAATGTATGAGATGTTGTCAAATATATATATATATAAATATAAAATATATATATATTTGGCATGAATATGTATATGAGTAACCTCCCTTTTCTCATCAGTCGTTGGATAGGTCTTTTGAAAATGTTCTAATTCAGGGATCCGGTTTCCATTCCCCTCTACCAGGCAAACTGTTGTTTTTGGATACGTGAAAAAATTCACGGCAGTAGTACTGAATTTAAAAAGAAAACTATCTCTGTTATGTATAGTATTACGAGCAGTCGATTCGATACTCGGAAAAGTTTATAAGACGACCTGAGTGGTGAAGTGGTCAACATCTACCGGTCTACCACGCAAGAGGTCCCGGGTTCGATTCCCGGCCGGGCAGAAATTGAAATGGTGAATTTTAATTTCTGTGACGGGTTTAGGTGTTACTATGTATAAGTATATATTTAAAAAGTATATAAGTAGTATATCAGTTGTCTAGCATCCATATTACAAACTTTGCTTAGTTTGAGGCTAGATGGCGCTGTGTGGAATTGTCCAAGCGTTTATTTATTTATTTAGTATACTTATTTGTAGATAATCGCCAGTGTTGAAAAACAGGGAGTTAATATAAGTTTATAGGTGGTGTGAGGGTACTACGGAACCACACTGCGCGTGGCCCGACACGCACTTGGCCAGGTTTTTTATATATAATAATGTTTGTTAATTGCAGATCCGCCTGAGATAACAGTGGAGCGGTCGTGGGTGCACACGGGCGAGGGGTTCCGGGCGGAACTGCTGTGCACTGTGTTAGCGGACCCGCCCGCTGAAGTGAGTATTTTGTACCGCACCGATATAACCGATTATCTGTACTTTTTTGGCCAAATTGAATTGAGTTGAGATATACAACATGTTACAAAAATACCACTAATGCCGAATATGGTATATAGGGACCATCAAACTGAACAATTTTTACTATGGGACCGATCTGAAATCGCGAAAAAAAATCAGCTGTTTCATACAAAAATTAAAATCGAAAATATCAAAATGTATGAAACAGCTGTTTTTTTTCGCGATTTCAGAGTTGGTCCCATAGTAAAAGTTGATCAGTTTGATGGTCCCTATATACCATATTCGGCATTAGGGGTTCGGTCCCCGGGTTCGATCTCAGGCTGGCTCAATGTAGAAAATGAACTTTTCTATATTGGCTCAGGTCTGGGTATTTGTGATACCACCGTTGTCTCTGATTTCCATAACACAAGTGCTTTAGCTACTTACTTTGGAATCAGAGCAATGTATGTGATGTTGTCAAATATAAGGTCCCATCTATACCTCGTCAAAATCAGTCCAACGGTCTAGGCGTGAAAACGTAACAGACAGGTTTTGTTCCCACTTGTTCTACTGAGCAGTTCTACCGTAGAACTAATGGTATATTTTTTCTCATTAATGCTACGATTTAGTACTTTGTGGTAGGACTAATGAGAAAAAAGTCTCATTAGTTCTACGGTAGGTATTACCAGTAGAACAACTGTGAACAAAACACAAATAGACAGTTACTTTCGCATTAATAATATTAGTATGGATTGATTAGTTAGTTTATAAGTAAATACTCATTGTAATCCCATTCCAGGTGACGTGGTACCAGAATTCATTCCCTCTGAGTGCCACGGAGCGCATCACGATGTCCGCGCGCGGGAATAACCACACATTGCTCATTGCTAATGTACAGCCTGAGGATTTCGGAAATTATAGGTAAGATAAGACCATCAGCCATTTTTAATGTCCCCTCTGCTGGGGCACAGGCTTTCCTTATGGGTGGATAAGGAGGATGGGCCATAACCCACCACGCGCGCAAAATGAGGATTGTTGGATGCTAACGACTGCAAATGCAGCCAGGACCAACGGCTTAACGTGCCTTTCGAAGTACGGAGGAGCTTCTAAAGCTCGAGATTATTAATTTTTGGTCACCCATCCCATGACCGAACCTTGCTTTTGTTGCTTAACCCACGCAATCGCTGGGCCAGGCGCTATACCACTACGCCACCGAGCTCCTCGTACTTAATGCGTAAATAACTAGGGTAAAGTGTCACATAGGTTTGAATTCATAAACCCAAAGACTTTTAGGATTTTTATATTAAGATAAATAAATACTAGAAAAAATCGACTCACCCGTAGCACCTCAGACTTAGGATTTTGGACGGAAAATGGTTAAAAATTTTAACCATTTTCCGTTGTTCCCCACTTTTGTCCTTCACTGGGAGATATCGGGAAAAATGTATGGAAAACAAGCAATTTTTTCCCGTTATCCCCCAGTGGTGTGCAACGGGAATAGATCGAATTTCGATCGTCTCTTAGTTTGTCTGAACTTTCCAAATGCCAGCGTTCAGCGTGAAGACGTCAGAAAATTATTTGAATAAAATTGATGCCTGTTTGAGAAACACAGATCTAATGTAATGTCCTACAACATATAATGTATTTTAGTTTCTACTGTTATTAAAATGGAATAAAATAATATTAATGCAAAATTTACCATCAAAAACAGGGTTTTTTAAAGTAATAAAAACTAGCCTTACATCGATTTAATATTGTTTTTTTTTTCCTCAAATATTCTTCGACAGGGCCCATTATTTTTTTTAATGTCTGAAAATTCGTGTCTGTAAAAAGTTAAAAATACTAATGTCTAAATTTATAATGTGTGTAACTCCAGTTGCGTGGCGGACAACAGCCTGGGGCGCGCGCGGCGCCACGTGGAGGTGTCGGGCCGGCCCGGGCCCGCGCGCTTCACCAGTCCGCCGCTGGCCCGGGCCCAGCACAAGTACGAGCTCTCCTTCCTGGTGGACAGCTATCCGCCCCTGGACGAGTTGAGACTACTCTACAGGCAGCTGGCAGTAAGTAACTATAATATACTAGTTAATAAGTGCTACGGCGCCTTACAGTGCTACGACAGCTACTACGACACTTTTGAGTGCTACAGAATTAACAGTACTACACGCTGAAGCTACGATACCTGTGGCTCTACCATGAGTTGATGCAAACGGTTTACGTTAACGCAAACTATCGTTTTCTCTCTTTCACTCGCATTAACTGTGAGCAGTATATCCGATAGTTTACGGTAGCGTAAACAGTTTTCATCAAATCATGGTAGGGTCACTGCTACACAGCCGCTGAATACTACAATATCTACAGTTACTAGTTACTAAAGTAATTATCTGCAGTTACTAAACTAAGTGCTTATACACATTAGATACAGATTATCTGGTCATTGGACGTTAAGGTGTCGGACCGGTCCGGGCCCGCGCGTTATACCAGTCCGCCGCTGGCCCGGACCCGACACAAGAACGAGCTATTAATAAATGCTACGGCGGCTTCTAATTAGGGATATTTTGGATTTTTTATTTAATTGAACTCTAGACAAATACTGTCTTAATCCGAATACTAGAAAAGTTTCCACTCGCACCAGATCATATTCTTGGACGGAAATCGAACCCGCGACCTTTGGATGTCCAGTCCAATGCTCTTGCCGCTGAGCTACCGACGCGACGGTCGTATTTTTTCAAGTAGGTATGTAAATTTAAGTTAGGTGCCGTCTTTCAAATCATACAGTGTATAAAACATAATAAAACAATTATAAAGATTAAACACTTATAAAACACTAGATCAGAGGTGAATTGGGTTTATAAACGAATGAAACGATAAATATAATTCCACAATCAATTATGTTTAATTGATTGTGGAATTATATTTATATCAACAAAAACTAAAAATTCTATCCGATTCCGACCTCACGAGAGCGTCCAACGAAGCGAGAGACCAAAAAGTAATGTCACAGATCACCACGATGCTAGAGGTTAGGCTGCTAATACCGTCGCCGCCCGTCAAGTCGATACTCCCTTCATGGTTGACATTGACAGACGTTTGACATTGACAAACGTCAAACGGAGGCGGGAGCGGGAGTGCGGGATATTTCTAAGAGTATATTATTAAGTATCGTATAAGAATAACATTAGGAATACTTAAATCTCAAATTTAAAAACACAAGAAGAGTCAATTATGCTCAAATTGCAAATCATTTTGGTATTACGTTAGTATTGGAAGCTCGCTGTTCGCCGGCCAATGGTTTTCAAATTTTGTGTTAGTAGTTTTAAAGAATTTCTCTTTTTACCGACTTCAAAAGTAGGGTACTCAATTCGAACCGTATTTTTGTTTTTTTTTTAATTTTTGTTTTTTTTTAATTTTTGTTTTTTGTTTGTACCGATTACTCTGGCATTGGTGTGCCGATTTTAAAATTATTTTTTTTGTTCGACTGGGTATTGTTTCAATTTCTCTCTCATTTGTCAATGTTTGTGGTTTTAGCCTTTTTCCCTGTTTCCAGATAAACGAATCGTTCCAGCAGCCGGGGCGATGGCACGACGTGGTGATCCCCGCGCCGACCGCCTCCACGGCGCTCACGCACCGCGTCGCGCACGAGCTGAGGGGGCTACAGCCCGGGGCCGTGTACGAGGCCATCGTGCAGGCCAAGAACAGATACGGCTGGAATGAGGTACGATGATAATAGCAAAAAGAATCTCAGAGCTGCCAGATTGGGGCTTTTAACCCAAAAAAAGAATCTTAGAGTTGCTAGATTGGGGCTTTATAATAATATTAATTACAAACGACCTCCATGGTCGAGTGGCTTTGTACCGGTTTTCAAGGTGTCGCCATCTCTGGGGTCCCGGGTTCGATCCCAGGTTGGGTCGATTTAGAAAGTTGTCTGCGATTTCCATAATACGAGTGCTTTAGCTACTTACTTTGGAATCGGAACAATGTATGTGGTGTTTTCAAATATTGAAAAAAAACATAAAGAATCTTAGAGTTGCCAGATTGAAGCTTTTAACAAAAAAAAAAGAATCTTAGTGTTGCCAGATTGGGGCTTTTAATCCAAAAAAAAAGAATCTTAGAGTTGTCAGATTGGGCCCAAAAAAACCTAATTTCTTAAATATTTTGTAATTTCTTAAGGTGACAAAATTTTCCCAAATTCCTAAAAAAAATAATTTGACAACTCAACTTAAATTCTCGATTTAAAGTTGCCAGATTGAGGGTCATCTTACCATAAAATTCCACAACAATGATTTCTCCAAATCGACGATAGAATATAATAATGATAATATACAACGTGTTACAGAAATACCCCTAATGCCGAATATGGTAGATAGGGACCATCAAACTGAACAACTTTTACTATGGGACCAACTTTGAAATCGCGAAAAAAACAATCTGTTGTTTGGCTGTTTCATACAAAAATTTATTCCGAAAATATCAAATTGTATGAAACAGCTGATTTTTCTTCACGATTTCAGAGTTGGTCCCATAGTAAAAGTTGTTCAGTTTGATGGTCCCTATGTACCATATACGGCATTAGGGGTATTTTTGTAACACACTGTATAGCTTTAGGTGGATGACTTACTAGATGGAAAGTTTTTTTTCATGAAAATTCTCAAATAATCTTTATTTCCTCAAAACCCAAATTTTTCTCAAAAATCGCCAATCTGGCAACTCTTTTCTAGATTGTTTTTTTCCCAAGATATAATTTTCACAAGTCTCAAAATTTTCCTCGAAATTAATGCAAAAAAAAATCATTACAAAATATGGTAAACATTACGACCTATGTTCCTTGGAGAAAGTTGTTCAGTTTAAGCAACACCATCACCTGTTTCAGTATTGTTATTTAATTTGATTCCACCTTATACAACATGTTACAAAAATACCCCTAATGCCGAATATGGTATATAGGGACCATCAAACTGAACAACTTTTACTATGGGACCAACTCTGAAATTGCGAAAAAAAATCAACTGTTTCATACAAAAAATAATTACGAAAATATCAAAATGTATGAAACAGCTGTTTTTTTTGTGATTTGAGAGTTGGTCCCATAGTAAAAGTTGTTAACTTGTAACACGTTGTATATAGCTTTACTTATTAGATGGAAAGATTTTGTCCATGAAAATTCTCAAATAATCTTTTAATATTTCTCAAATAATATTTCTCAAGTGCCAAAGTTTTCCCAAAAATCTCCAATCTGGCAAACTTTTTCCAGATTGTGTTTTTTTCCCAAGATATTTCCTTAAATCTCAAAATATTCCCCGAAATTAATAATGCCAAAAAAACATTAAAAATGGTAAATAATGTAGGTACTAATTATACAAGGTGTTACAAAAATACCCCTAATGCCGATAATGGTATATAGTTAGGGACCATCAAACTGAACAACTTTTACTATGGGGCCAACTCTGAAATCGCGAAAAAAAAGTCAGCTGTTTCATACGTTTTGATATTTTCGATTTTAATTTTTGTATGAAACAGCTGATTAATTTTTTCGCGATTTCAAAGTTGGTCCCATAGTAAAAGTTGATCAGTTTGATGGTCCCTATACACCATATTCGGCATTAGGGGTATTTTTGTAACACCTTGTATACACTTCTTAGACTTCCGCGCGTATAGTTCATTAGAAATAAAACACTTTTTACGTGACATCACAGCGTACCTAACCAAATTGCGCAGTACCGTTCGACGGGCATCAAACGGTTCGATCGAACACGTAAAGGTTCGATCGTCTCAGGGGCCCTTAACAACGTTTGTTTGCATGATGACAATGTGTGTATGAATGGTGGCAGGTGAGCGACATATTCCAGTTCCACACGTTGGGCGGGCGCGGCGGCGGCGCACACGCGGACGAGCTCACGCCCGCGCGCGCCGCCGCCCCCGCCCCCGCGCCCGCCCCCGCCCCCGCCCACGCCCGCGCCGCCGCCGCCCTGCAGGCGCTACTGCTGCTGCTGCTCCACGCCGCTACCACACGCGTCTGATCGCCGTATTCACCTATCGACTACTAGACAACTCCACACCGACAACTCAACACTACGACAACTTAACCCCGAGACAACTCGACACCGACAACTCAACACTACGACAACTCAACACCGAGACAACTCGAAACAGACAACTCAACACTGCGACAACTTAACCCCGAGACAACTCCACACCGACAACTCAACACTACGACAACTCAATACCGAGACAACTCGACACCGACAACTCAACACTACAACAACTCAACACTGAGACAACTCGACACCGACGACTTGACCCTGACAACTCAACACTACGACTACTCAACCCCGAGACGACTCGACACCTACTACTCGACCCCAACGGCTCTAACCCGACATCTTAACTTTGACAACTCGACCTCTGAGACGTTTGGCGTCACGACACATTCTATCGCTAAGGTTCCGAAACCTAAACCCGACCTAAACTAAACCTATGTGTTTCCTTTTTACAAAAGCGGTTCGCTTTTGTTTGTCATGGTCTGACCTAACCTAAACTAACAAACTACTGAGATTTCTGTTGCTATACTTATTACCACCAAAAGTATGTGTGTTAGATTTCGAAAAAGCTGCAATAGAAGAGTTAGATCTTGAAGATATTTTTTTAAGAATTAAACGTTATGCGTCTAATAGTTGTGTGGCCTAGTGAAAGATTTGACAAATGGCAAATGTGTGAATGATAATTGAGTAGTCAGGGTTGAGTTATCGGGATTGACTTATCAGTGTTGAGTTGTCAGGGATAAGATGTCATAGAGTTGAGTTGTCATAGGGTCGAGTTAATGGGGTTAAGTTGTCAATGTTGAGTTGTCTTGAGGTTGAATTGTCGTGATACCCACCTAACAGCGATATAAGCCTACTTTACACGAGCTTAGGCACTAATTCTTAGTAATTGTCACTAATGCCATGTTTATATCGCAGCCAATTAGGCCGTATTTAATAACGTGACAATTTGTCAATTGTCATGACAATTCAGTTTACATTGCGGTGTAGCTATGAGTAGTTCGTTTTATTTTCAAATCGGTTGACATTATGGATATAAAACTGTCATGACAGGTGACAAATTGTCACGTTTATTAAACAGGGCCCAAGAAACACTTGTCACAAACATCTTGCATGTAAAAATACTAAATAAGTGCTTAGTCAGTATGTTTACACGAAAGGTATTATGCCCGTTTGCACTAAACTTAAGAATCGCTTAAGGCTTTTCCTAACTACAACTTGACCAAATTAAAACGGTGTCATTAACTCAGCTGTCATGCAGCTTTCATGCGCCTATTTGTCGAGTTGTAGTTAGGAAAAGACTTAGGCGATTCTTAAGTTTTAGTGCAAACGGGTGTTAGTGACAAATACTACTTTCAAAGTCAAAGTCAAAGTCAAAGTCAAAGTCAAAGTTCTTTATTGCATTCCTTAAGTACATTACAGATGTTCATAGCTAAACTTTAATAGCTAAACTCGTGTAAACTAGGCATAATGAGTACTTAATAAGCGGGATTTGTGACTTTGACATAAAATAACTAATCGACATGGAATAATGAAGTAACAGTGTTCTATCATAGAATATGCTCCATCTAACACCGACCTACTACACGTTCACTTCGTGATTTCCGTCGTCGACCGTTATGACGTCACACCTAACGGTACTGTAGACAAAAAGTAATCATGTTTTTCAACTGTTTTTCATTTTTTTCTTGTTCAAAGAGTGTAATAAATTTATATAACAAGTTAGGTTCGCCATTATGTAGGAACCTTACTCTTTTAATCATTATAACAACACAAATAACGAACGTAATGATTAAATCAACAGAAACAAAAATTAAGCTTTGCGTTGCTAGCCGTACTAGAGGCGACGCAGGGGGTGCGGTATGACGAGGCGGGACGGGAGGTAGCGGCAATCATGAAGTGAACGCGTAGTAAGTGCTATAAAATCTTGTGTTTTAACTACTTACGCACTAACTGACAGTCAGGAAGGACAGGAAGTTTATTTACATAAGTATTTATGGTGTTATTCAGGATTTTTTCACAGAGTTACCAAGCCATTTTACAATATTCTGTTCGGTTATTGTTTGTTTGTTTCTTTTTCAGTCCCCAGTATTTTTTGTGAAGAAGAATTTCTACATCAGTTCTTTGGAAGTTCAAAAATCAATCTTTTCATCAGATCATGAACTGGCTTCGACTTAAAAATCTAATATCCGTACTATAACCGAAAACAGTAGAGTTGAGTCGTTCGTGAATGAGTCCTTCAATTGGACTAGTTCACTTATCAAGTATATCTCCTTCACTGGTTCATTCGGGACCCCATTACTTCAGTACTTCATTTAGTTCACACTTCACTGAAGGAGAGTAAAGCGGACAGATTGATTACGAACACCGCGTGCGGAAGCGAGACAGTTGCACGGCTCGGCGGCCAGCGGTCGGTCGGACTCGGAGTCCGCCCGCACTCAATTTGACTTCAACAACCCCTATTGCGCAAACATTAAGGCTTAGTTTTACATAACGACAAAGTGACTCAAAGGGACTACTGAAGTACTGAGCCAAGTGAACCAGATGAACTAAATGTGTGGTCCAATTGAACTATATCGTTCTTTACACTTCAGTTCAGTGAAGTATTTTGCGCATGTCTACTAGAAAACAGTGTTGTTCCGAGAGTAGTTAATTAATTTGAGACACTAGATAAAATACTGTTATTTCATTTATTCTATAAATACCTATAGTCTAATTTTGCTTTACACTTTCATTTGCGAATCGTCAAACGATGTAACACCAAAGAATTATTTCTAAGTGTTGGACTTTACACTTTTATTATTAGAGTAAAATCAGCTTCTAGAATTAAATGGTACTGTAAATAATTGGTGAATTAAAGTTTTTTTTATTACTTCGAAATTCGATGAATTAAGTTTTCGGTAAAAAAATATGTCCAAAATTAGGCTGTATGTGATTCTTAAGATAATATTCAATCTTTCAGCGTTTTATTAAATAAAATCACAAATTGAATGAGCTGCCTAATTCATTTTGTTTGATTTTGAGATTTTAGCATTTACAATGCTATTTTTATATAATACTAAATAATATACTAGAAAAAAATTAGTAAATTTAGTAGTTAATTTAGCATCATTTTGTTTGCTTTGAGCAATTTGCATTATGTACAAAGTACACGTGAGAGCAATGAAATCCACTTAGCTAAGTTCTTTCCACCTTTTTTAGCACAAAATCAATTGATACAATAATTAAAATTGGTACCATTTTAAAACTCGTTAATTGATCTTTGAAATGAATCAATTTCATTTAAGTAATTATCTTTTTTTCATTTTTCATTTTAACGACCTCCGTGGTCGAGTGGCTTTGTACACAGGTTTTCAAGGTGTCGCCATCTCAGAGGTCCCGGGATCGATCCCCGGTTGGGTCAATTTAGAAAACGAACTTTTCTATATTCGCTAAGGTCTGGGTGTTTGTGATACCACCGTTGTCTCTGATTTCCATAACACAAGTGCTTTAGCTACTTACTTTGGAATCGGAGCAATGTATGTGATGGTCAAAATTTATTGATTTATTTTTTATCTTTACCGATTCTACGTCAGAAAGAACTTAAAAGATATCTAAGAGATCTATTTTCTCTCAAGTGTAGGTATTAAGATTCGCCAGCCCAATATTTAAAAAAATCTTTACTGTACTAAATAATATACTAGAAAAAATACGACTCGCACTAAATCTTATTCATAACACTTAAGACATTGGCCTCTAATTTGTCACATATTTCCTAGTTCCATTTATTTCTTTGTACACAAACTTGAAACTAGGATCATATTCTCGGACGGGAATCGAAGCCGCGACCTTTGGATGTCTAGTGCTTTTACCGCTTAGCTACCAACGGTCGTATTTTTTCTAGTATATTATTTAGTATTGTATAAAAATAGCATTAAGAGTGCTAAAATCTCAAAATGTAAAAATCTTCACTAAATAAAAGTGTTATTAGTAAATGATTTGCCACTTTGCCGAATTTTAGAGTTTATATTATTTTTAGAGTAATAATTTTATATCCATATTAATAAACTCAACCATAAAAAATGAATTTATTAATAATACGTAGCGAATAATTTTAATTTTAAGCAATAACAAGTGTTAGTGATATGATAATGCTATTTAGATATATTAAAATAAAAATTAACGTATTTTTATCTCGAATCTAATA
Source organism: Catoptria pinella (assembly GCA_963556745.1). NCBI lineage: Eukaryota > Metazoa > Arthropoda > Insecta > Lepidoptera > Crambidae > Catoptria > Catoptria pinella. The sequence goes on along the minus strand of OY750788.1, from coordinate 5,932,583 downwards.
TTGTGACTTTTGTATTTGATTTTTATATTTTTTATTAATAATGTATTTAATAAATGTATTGATTGTGTATTTAGGTGCAATATTAATTTTAATATGGAAAATTCAGAAGCAATATTTGTACACATCATGATAAAATAATTTGTAAGGACTTTTAGTAAATATTATTTGTTTATTGCTACAACACTTTTGTATTCAGGTTTTCGGACTAAATTAATAATTGCCCGCCGAATGCGTTGTTTCGTTGTAATTTTCTACATCGAAGGCCAATTTTATTGAAACCAAAGCTTACACCGAAGAAAAATTCCACATATTGTTGAAATTTTTAAATATTTTGAATATTAATTAACAATACATTTTCATCTAAGTATGTATGTATTTAGTTTATTTCGATTTGACGGCCTCCCGAAGTCCCGAGTCTCGACCGCATCTCTACTCGATTGATAATTAAATTACTTTCACTAACTTTCGGCAAAACCGCACTATCATTCAGCCAATGTTACACCGAAAGTTGATGCTGTTTCATCGAACCTACTAATTCATACACATTTGCAATGACTTTTTTCTTAATAACATCACATTTGGCGGTAACGCACACAAGTCTGAAAACTTGGGGTGGGTCCCATTATCTATGGATGTACTCTATTGATTTAGTGGGACAAGAGATTTTTCTAATCATGTCCCACTTTATCCACTGATGAGAAATAATAGGACAGGAATTACATACTGCATTATCCCCTTTAATCCCAGCAGTCCCCTCTAGTACTGTCCCCGGGGGTGACAATTATCCCAACTTTTTTTTGTATGTCGAAGAAAACGCATTTACGCGCTTCCCCGCATGTGAGTGAGAGGGGGGTATGTGGGGCTCGCCAGGAACAACCACCTAGTCTGTTCATAAGGTACTGTCAGTTGGCTTAAAAATTTACCTAGTTTTTTTAGTCACTTGTGACATACGTAACTTATCGAACAGCCATAAGTCACCAGCAACATTGGAAGTACTAAAACTTGGAAGACTAAACAAGATGACGACCTCCGTGGTCGAGTGGCTTTGTACACCGGTTTTCAAGGTGTCGCCATCACTGAGGTCCCGGGTTCGATCCCCGGTTGGGTCAACTTAGAAAACGAACTTTTCTATATTGGCTCAGGTCTGGGCGTTTGTGATACCACCGTTATCTCTGATTTCCATAACACAAGTGCTTTAGCTGCTTACTTTGGAATCAGAGCAATGTATGTGAGGTCAAATTTATTTAATTATTTAAGATAATTTATTTGAATGAAAGTGATTTTAACTATTAAAAACGTGGCCAGTACACATGAAGTATCAGTTCCTGTAGGTATTGAGATAAGTCATAATGGACATAGTGGGACGATCAATCCTAGATCATCCACCAATGAATTAAACGCAATCGATAAAGTGGGATCCACCCAAAACTTGCAGTAATACGATTTTTTTTAAAGAAAAACATTTTTTTTTAATCTTGGTGGTTTTTTTTAATCTCACCATGGTGTAATTTAGATTAAGATGATTGGCCATAAAACTTTTTATGAAAAAAACAACTTAGACGTAATTTTTCTAGAAAAAATATATAAATATGAATATAGTGTCCTTCGACGGAATGTAAAATATCTGTGAGCTGTAGAATTGCCTTTTTATTTGAGAAAACGGATCCTGTATGTAGCATTAAACGTGTACCTTTACTACATATGATTGTTTCATTAATTAAACCCGAAACAAAAACATGATAATCATTAGTGTGGTCAAAATTAAGATGGGTGACCAAATTAGGTTCGATTAAAATATGCAGTACAGGTTCAATAATATGAACGCACCCTTGACAGATCATCAACCTTTATGCTTTTGTAATAAAAGTCAACATCAAAAGTGTTATACAAGGTGTTACAAAAATACCCCTAATGCCGAATATGGTATATAGGGACCATCAAACAGAACAACTTACTATGAGGCCAACTCTGAAATCGCGAAAAAAAAATCAGCTGATATTTTCGATTTTAATTTTTGTATGAAACAGCTGATTTTTTTCGCGATTTCAGAGTTGATCCCATTGTAAAAGTTGATCAGTTTGATGGTCCCTATATACCATATTCGGCATTAGGGGTATTTTTGTAACACGTTGTATTAATGAACTCGACAGTACCTTTCTTTGGTCTGGCTAAAAGATGGGTGACCAAATGAGGCTTGGCTTGACCAAATTTAAGTGCCTTTGGTCACCCTTCTTGTTTTTGGCCACACCAAAGATACCTGCACAATCTTTATCGAGCCTAATTTGGTTACCCATCTTTCTTTTGGCCATACCTAAAGTGCCTGCATAATTTTTATCGAGCCTAACTTGCGTCACCCATATTGTTTTAGCCACCCTAAAGGCACCTTCACAATAATTATCGACCTATTTCCTTTCTCCCCCACCTTTGTCCACCACTGTAGGATATTGGGAAAAAAAAAAAATTTCCTATACATTTCTTCCCGATATCACCCAGTGATAGACAACGGGAATAGTCCGTCCATACTTTATTTCCCGATATCCACCATGGGAGACAACGGGAATAGACCGTCCATACTTTATTTCCCGATATCCACCAGTGGTGGACAACGGGAATAGACCGTCCATACTTTATTTCCCGATATCCACCATGAGGGACAACGGGAATAGACCGTCCATACTTTATTTCCCGATATCCACCATGAGGGACAACGGAATAGTCCGTCCATACATTATTTCCCGATATCCACCATGGGGGACAGCGGGAATAGACCGTCCATACTTTATTTCCCGATATCCACCAGTGGGGTACAACGGGAATGTACCGTCCATACTTTATTTCCCGATATCCACCAGTGGGGTACAACGGGAATGTACCGTCCATACTTTATTTCCCGATATCCTCCAGTGGAGAAAAAAACGGTGGGGGACAACGGGAATAGTCCGTACATACTTTATTTCCCGATATGCTCCATGGGGGACAGCGGGAATAGACCGTCCATACTTTATTTCCCGATATCCACCATGGGGGAAAGCGGGAATAGACCGTCCATAATTTATTTCCCGATATCCACCATGGGGAACAGCGGGAATAGACCGTCCATAATTTATTTCCAGACATCCACCATGGTGGTCAAACAGTGGGGCACAACGGGAATAGTCCGTCCATACTTTATTCCCCGATATCCACCATGGGGAACAGCGGGAATAGTCCGTCCATACTTTATTTCCCGATATCCACCATGGGGGACAGCGGGAATAGACCGTCCATAATTTATTTCCAGACATCCACCATGGTGGTCAAACAGTGGGGCACAACGGGAATAGTCCGTCCATACTTTATTTCCCGATATCCACCATGGGGGACAGCGGGAATAGACCGTCCATACTTTATTTCCAGATATCCACCATGGTGGTCAAACAGTGGGGCACAACGGGAATAGTCCGTCCATACTTTATTTCCCGATATCCACCATGGGGGACAGCGGGAATAGACCGTCCATAATTTATTTCTAGACATCCACCATGGTGGTCAAACAGTGGGGCACAACGGGAATAGTCCGTCCATACTTTATTCCCCGATATCCACCATGGGGAACAGCGGGAATAGTCCGTCCATACTTTATTTCCAGATATCCACCATGGTGGTCAAACAGTGGGGCACAACGGGAATAGTCCGTCCATACTTTATTTCCCGATATCCACCATGGGGGACAGCGGGAATAGACCGTCCATAATTTATTTCTAGACATCCACCATGGTGGTCAAACAGTGGGGCACAACGGGAATAGTCCGTCCATACTTTATTCCCCGATATCCACCATGGGGAACAGCGGGAATAGTCCGTCCATACTTTATTTCCAGATATCCACCATGGTGGTCAAACAGTGGGGCACAACGGGAATAGTCCGTCCATACTTTATTCCCCGATATCCACCATGGGGAACAGCGGGAATAGTCCGTCCATACTTTATTTCCAGATATCCACCATGGTGGTCAAACAGTGGGGCACAACGGGAATAGTCCATTCATACTTTATTTCCCGATATGCACCAGTGGTGGACAAACAGTGGGGGACAGAAGGATAGACCAATTTATCTGAGCCCAATTTGGTCACCCATCTTCTTTTGGCCAAACTTATTTTACAGCAGTAGGTAGAACAAAACTACGTAATAAAAATATGTAAATATCATTTATTAGAATATCAACATTAACTTGAAGTTAAACAATAAAATAAGTACTAAAGAGTAAATTAAATACAAAAAAATTACCATTCCGCTTACATTATTTGTGAAAACACCCTGTGTGAAAAAACTTCAAATTAGTTTTTCTGATATTTTTGATCACTTAAAATGTTTTTAACTATGTGGATTGCTATCTCTCAATACATGTCGCCGATTGTACTAAATATAGAAAATAATAAAAACATGGTCCTTACCTATGAAATTGACGTTTTGTATGAAGAATTTTTAACAACTTGAATTTTCATAATTTAACAACAACTCTATTTTAACAAAACTTTTATGTTCAAATGTTTGAACATTAAGCTAACTTAGCCAACATAACTTAAGCGAAAAAAATAAGTTTCAGTTAAGTTACAACGGATGTGGTGATTTTCGCAAACAAAAAGGAGTCAGTTTCAAGGTAGTTTTTTAATGCTAAGAAAACAAAATAAATAAACTTTAATGATGCTGATAGTTGACGGCTATGGTCATAATTTAATGTAATATCCAGCAACTGATTAATATTTTAAATCATAGAAGTTATGAGGTTCTCTGTGTGTGAGAAAAAAACACTAATGTCATAGGCAAGGATTAATAAACAATAATAATGAAGCGCTTATGTTGGAGCTTGACAGACTGTTCGTACTCGATCACGTTTGCTAAGCAACGCTCGGTCCGGCCAGGTGTTGGATGGGTGACCGTTAAGTGGCATTACAACTGAGCGCTTCCGTGCTTCGGAGAGCACGTTAAACCGTCGGTCCCGGTTGTTGTCATCTGATAACAGTCGTTAAGCCAACTCAGATGCCTTAGGCGGCTTGATAAACTCTAACACCAGAGGTGGCCACTAATCCTCATATGTTAAAAAAATAATAATAATGACAATAGTAAAATATAGCACCCCTAACATATAAACATACACCATTTTATGTCTAGTACCTAATAAATATCATTGTTCACATCCATATTTTCCACCCCACTAAATACAAGGTGTTACAAAAGTACCCCTAATGCCGTATATGGTAGATAGGGACCATCAAACTGAACAACTTTTACTATGGGACCAACTCTGAAATCGCGAAAAAAAAATCAGCTGTTTCATACATTTTGATATTTTTTGGAATTAATTTTTGTATGAAACAGCTGATTTTTTTTCGCGATTTCAGAGTTGGTCCCATAGTAAAAGTTGTTCAGTTTGATGGTCCCTATCTACCATATTCGGCATTAGGGGTACTTTTGTAACACCTTGTATAAAATTTATAATAATGTTTTCACAATCTAAAGATAAAGAAAACTGTAATAAGTTACCATTTAAATAAATGTGCATGGAAATTAAATTTTACCCGATTATGAGTTCCAAAATTTCCACATTCTTGTTCATAGAACAACTAGATGCTCAACAAATAATATTAAAAAACTAAAATTTTGCAACCAATTTGGTTTGACGACCTCCGTGGTCGAGTGGCTTTGTACACCGGTTTTCAAAGTGTCGCCATCTCTGAGGTCCCGGGTTCGATCTCCGGTTGGTTCAATTTAGAAAAACGAACTTTTCCATATTGGCTCAGGTCTGGGTGTTTGTGATACCACCGTTGTCTCCGATTTCCATAAAACAAGTGCTTTAGCTATTTACTTTGGAAATAGGAGCAATGTATGTGATGTTGTCAAATATTTATAATTTGGTGGTCGAATTACATAGGTTTATTGTATGGACAGCAACGAAAGTCACTAAACGCAATTTAGTATTTTAATATTTTTTCTGTCAGCCTAGACAGATATAATATTGCTTGATAATACGCATTACACAATTTATTGTCCGTTTAGGATTAATATTGAGGTTTTCAAGGTGTCACCATCTCTGAGGTCCCGGGTTCGATCCCCGGTTGGGTCAATTTAGAAAAAACTAACTTTTTTATGGCTCAGGTCTGGGTGTTTGTGATACCACCGTTGTCTCTGATTTCCATAACACAAGTGCTTCAGCTACTTACTTTGGAATCGGAGCAATGTATGTGATGTTGTCAAATATTTATTTATTATTGAAGATTGCGCAATGATTGAACAAAAGATTGAACGAGTTTAATTTTTATTGGACCAAATTCTTTCATTACACCATGTAGGGTCAGCATTGCGCAATATACTATACTACGACTGAGAAAGCATTGCGCAATTTATACAAGGTGATACAAAAATACTCCTAATGCCGAATATGGTATATAGGGACCATCAAACTGAACAACTTTTACTATGGGACCAACTCTAAAATCGCAAAAAAAAAATCAGCTGTTTCATACATTTTGATATTTTCAATTTTAATTTATGTATGAAACAGCTGATTTTTTTTTTGCGATTTCAGAGTTGGTCCCATAGTAAAAGTTGTTTAGTTTGATGGTCGCTATATACCATATTCGGCAGTAGAGGTATTTTTGTAACACGTATTATGAGCAATATAATTGAACGTTTGTATTCAAAGTGTATATTTCAATATCTTTGTGCAATGAAAGTATTGTACAATATTGTAGGTCTTGGGATGTAATTTTTTTTTTAAATTAATTTATTTAATAATAAATATTTGAATATTTAAGTGTTCAGCTACTTTCGTTGCTAGCTGTACAATTAAATTCTAAACCACTAATCCTAAACCATAACTGGTATACGATTGATTCACAATTTCTCTGATTTGCCTAGTTTTTGATATAATTATTAAATTATCTTTTTTCAAAATTCGTGCTTAATAATAAAATATGCTTTTTATAACATCTTTCTTATCATATAGTTGAGTATACCTCCGTTCTTGAAGTAAGTTAAGTCAACTTCTGTGTCAAATCGCACTTTAACTTGGAATGATTTGCCTGTGGACACCTGCAAACAAATACAGTCATTTTAAGTTAATTAAATCTTTAATTTTAAGATTTTAGCATTCACAATGCATATATGATACTAAATAATATACTAGAAAAAATACGACTCGCACCAGATCATGTTCTCGGACGGGAATCGAACCCGCGACCTTTGGATATCCGGTCCAATGCTCTACCGAGCTACCTAGTCACTAGTGGGAACGTCGAATTTCTTCTAGTATATCAAATCTTACGCTGCAAGCCAGCGCCATCTCACCAATGTACAAGAAATTACATCGACATCAATTGAATACCTTTCCAGATATTTTTAAACAATTGATTAAGATGAGAAAGCTATATATAATTAGATCTTTTACATAATATTTTATGTAAAAGATCTAATTATATATATGAAAAAATCTTTATTTAAAAAAGAAAAAACATTTTCACACAGCGCCATCTATTCCTAAACTAAGCAAAGCTTGTAATATAGGTGCTAAGTTGCAGCAGATCACTGTCTATTGTCAATTTAATCGCTTTGTACAACAAGTATATCCCGGTGCTGCACTATCTGGGACAGCGATGTCGTCTGTCCCGTCCAGTCTTAGATTGTAAGCGTTCTGTCCCAATATAAACTGTATAAACTAGATTATTACTTGTATAGTAAGTATATCCGCCATCGCTGTCCCAGACATGCTACATTGTCTGGGACTGCGATGTCGTAAGTTGCTGTCCCGTTTAGTCCCAGATTGTCCGCGTTCTGTCCCAATATAAACTGTATAAATGCCTACTAGTACTTGGTTATTACTTGTACAGTAAGTATATCTGCCATCGCTGTCCCAGACATGCTACATTGTCTGGGACTGCGATGTCGTAAGTTGCTGTCCCGTTTAGTCCCAGATTGTCCGCGTTCTGTCCCAATATAAACTGTATAAATGCCTACTAGTACTTGGTTATTACTTGTACAGTAAGTATATTCGCCATCGCTGTCCCAGACATGCTACATTGTCTGGGACAGCGATGTCATAAGTTGCTGTCCCGTTTAGTCCCAGATTGTCCGCGTTTTGTCCCGATATAAACTGTATGAGAGCTCAAACACAGACGCGTTTCGGTCATGCGATCCGATCCGCAGATCGCTGCGATCTATGCGATGTATGGAGTTCTCTTATCCTTTCCACACTAGTTGCGTTCCGATCCCATATATCGCATCGATCTGAAATCGGATCGGATTACCGGAACGTAACTTTGCTCTAAATGCCTACTAGATAATGATTACCTTCACAGTAAGTATATCCCCCAGTGCTACGCTATCTGGGACAGTGATGTCGTAAGTCGCTGTCCCGTCTAGTCCCAGATTGTCCGCGCTCTATCCCACTGAGAACTGTATAAATACCTACTAGATTATGATTACCTTCACAGTAAGTATATCTCCCGGTGCTACGCTATCTGGGACAGCGATGTCGTAAGTTTCTGTCTCGTCTAGTCCCATATTGTCCGCGCTCTGTCCCGCTGTGAACTGTATAAATGCCTTCTAGATTATGATTACCTTCACAGTAAGTATAACCCCCGGTGCTACACTATCTGGGACAGCGATGTCGTAAGTCTCTGTCTCGTCTAGTCCCAGATTGTCCGCGCTCTGTCCCGCTGTGAACTGTATAAATGCCTTCTAGATTATGATTACCTTCACAGTAAGTATATCCCCCGGTGCTACACTATCTGGGACAGCGATGTCGTAAGTCTCTGTCTCGTCTAGTCCCAGATTGTCCGCGCTCTGACCCAGTGAGAACTGTATAAATGCCTTCTAGATTATGATTACCTTCACAGTAAGTATAACCCCCGGTGCTACACTATCTGGGACAGCGATGTCGTAAGTCTCTGTCTCGTCTAGTCCCAGATTGTCCGCGCTCTGTCCCGCTGTGAACTGTATAAATGCCTTCTAGATTATGATTACCTTCACAGTAAGTATATCCCCCGGTGCTACACTATCTGGGACAGCGATGTCGTAAGTCTCTGTCTCGTCTAGTCCCAGATTGTCCGCGCTCTGTCCCGCTGTGAACTGTATAAATGCCTTCTAGATTATGATTACCTTCACAGTAAGTATATCCCCCGGTGCTACACTATCTGGGACAGCGATGTCGTAAGTCTCTGTCTCGTCTAGTCCCAGATTGTCCGCGCTCTGACCCAGTGAGAACTGTATAAATGCCTACTAGATTATGATTACCTTCACAGTAAGTATATCTCCCGGTGCTACGCTATCTGGGACAGCGATGTCGTAAGTCTCTGTCCCGTCTAGTCCCAGCTGGTCCGCGCTCTGTCCCGCTGTGAACTGTATAAATGCCTACAAGATTATGATTACCTTCACAGTAAGTATATCTCCCGGTGCTACGCTATCTGGGACAGCGATGTCGTAAGTTTCTGTCTCGTCTAGTCCCATATTGTCCGCGCTCTGTCCCGCTGTGAACTGTATAAATGCCTTCTAGATTATGATTACCTTCACAGTAAGTATAACCCCCGGTGCTACACTATCTGGGACAGCGATGTCGTAAGTCTCTGTCTCGTCTAGTCCCAGATTGTCCGCGCTCTGTCCCGCTGTGAACTGTATAAATGCCTTCTAGATTATGATTACCTTCACAGTAAGTATATCCCCCGGTGCTACACTATCTGGGACAGCGATGTCGTAAGTCTCTGTCTCGTCTAGTCCCAGATTGTCCGCGCTCTGTCCCGCTGTGAACTGTATAAATGCCTTCTAGATTATGATTACCTTCACAGTAAGTATAACCCCCGGTGCTACACTATCTGGGACAGCGATGTCGTAAGTCTCTGTCTCGTCTAGTCCCAGATTGTCCGCGCTCTGTCCCGCTGTGAACTGTATAAATGCCTTCTAGATTATGATTACCTTCACAGTAAGTATATCCCCCGGTGCTACACTATCTGGGACAGCGATGTCGTAAGTCTCTGTCTCGTCTAGTTCCAGATTGTCCGCGCTCTGTCCCGCTGTGAACTGTATAAATGCCTTCTAGATTATGATTACCTTCACAGTAAGTATATCCCCCGGTGCTACACTATCTGGGACAGCGATGTCGTAAGTCTCTGTCTCGTCTAGTCCCAGATTGTCCGCGCTCTGTCCCGCTGTGAACTGTATAAATGCCTTCTAGATTATGATTACCTTCACAGTAAGTATATCCCCCGGTGCTACACTATCTGGGACAGCGATGTCGTAAGTCTCTGTCTCGTCTAGTTCCAGATTGTCCGCGCTCTGACCCAGTGAGAACTGTATAAATGCCTACTAGATTATGATTACCTTCACAGTAAGTATATCTCCCGGTGCTACGCTATCTGGGACAGCGATGTCGTAAGTCTCTGTCCCGTCTAGTCCCAGCTGGTCCGCGCTCTGTCCCGCTGTGAACTGTATAAATGCCTACAAGATTATGATTACCTTTACAGAAAGTATATCTCCCGGTGCTACGCTTTCTGGGACAACGATGTCGTAAGTCTCTGTCCCGTCCAGTCCCAGCTGGTCTGCGCTTGGTCCCGCTGTAAGCTGTATAAATGCCTACAAGATTACGATTACCTTCACAGTAAGTATATCTCCCGGTGCTACGCTATCTGGGACCGCGATGTCGTAAGTCTCTGTCCCGTCTAGTCCCAGATTGTCGGCGTTCTGTCCCGCCATGAACTGCAGCGGCATGATGCCCATGCCCACTAGATTGGAGCGATGGATTCGCTCGAACGATTCTGCGATAACCGCGCGAATGCCCTGTGGACAAAATACAACAAAAATAAATAAATACATACTAATAAATAAATGCTTGGAGCTCAGTGGCGCAGTGGTATAGCGCCTGGCCCAGCGATTGCGGAGTTAAGCAACTTTCGCAAGGGTCGGTCATGGGATGGGTGACCAAAAATTTATCATCTCGAGCTTCTCCGTGCTTCGGAAGGCACGTTAAGCCTTCGGTCTGGCTGCATTTGCAGTCGTTAACATCCACCGATCCGCATTGGGCCCGCGTGGTGGGTCATGGCCCAACCTCCTTATCCACCCATAGGGAAGGCCTGTGCCCCAGCAGTGGGGACATTAAATGGCTGATGGTAAAAGAAATCAGTCAAGGTTTTGTTAATAACGTCTTATATTTATTGAATAACTTTATACAGTTTGAAAAGGCATTCAAACAGTTTGAAACGCGATTTTGTTAAAAGGTGCCACTGTTGGTTCAAACCCGTTTTTAAACTATTGCACGCATTTTGTAATGCTGTAACGTTATTCAATAAACATTAGACGTCATTCACAAGACCTTGACTCCTTTTTTAAGAAATTGGGCTTATTTAAAATAAATAAAATAAAATCGACTGGCGGCGCTAGTTGGCTCATGTCAGCACCTTAAGCTTGATTTAGATAAAGTAGTGTAAGTAATTTTTTATTTTATTTTATTTTATTTCATTTTATTTTATTTTATTTTATTTTATTTTATTTAGTAAACATTATTACCACAGCGTTTACAGAGCATTTACGCGGGTATAATTTATACAGTACATAAGCCAATTACGGAAACAACACTTTGTAAGCAAGATATATAAATGGTTACTTGAAAACAAAAAATAATAATAATTTAATAGAAATATTACTTAAGTATAAAGAATTTATGAAAAATTTGGAGAACAACGAAATAATTTTAATATTGTTTCATGATAAGTGTGTGAGTGTATGTGTGTGTGAGCATGTGTGTCGCGAAATCGATTCTAAAATATCTAAAATGTAATATAAAATACTCAGATATTAAAATAAACATAAACTACCGTTACAAATGGTATGTCAAAGTAGGTAGGTAGTTAGCCAGGCGGGGGGAGCAAGATGGCGGAGCGGTCAGTTCTCCGACAGCTCGCAGTAGAGTCAGTCGAAGTGTAGATGCCGGGTAAAACGGGCGATACTTCGGAGCTCTTGTAAGTCAATTTAAGCATAATATAGTTTTATGATAAATATGTCATTATCGATGCAAAGGTGATATGAAATGGTTCTGGTGGTAAGGGACGGTTATAAGGGGAAGATGAGGAGACCGTTTAAAGTGTCCCATTTTTTACATTTCAAATCAGCTTGGTATGGATATACAAGGTGTTACAAAAGTACCCCTAATGCCGAATATGGTATATAGGGACCATCAAACTGAACAACTTTTACTATGGGGCCAACTCTGAAATCGCGAAAAAAAAATCAGCTGTTCCATACAAAAATTAAAATCGAAAATATCAAAATGTATGAAACAGCTGTTTTTTTTTCGCGATTTCAGAGTTGGCCCCATAGTAAAAGTTGTTCAGTTTGATGGTCCCTATCGGCATTAGGGGTATTTTTGTAACACCTAGTATACAATAATGTATATTCCCTCATGATAATAGTGTCGAAAAGCAGAACATATATTTTCACATATTTGCCCCTTGGCAACAATGTTTTTGTGTGTGCAAGTATGTATGCATATTTGCCTCCTTCATCAATAGAAACAGAGTAATGAACACAAGTTAGTCACCAGTAAGTACGGCCCCTTGGCGGCCCAGTCCCGGCTGGACCCGGACCCGTAGTCTTTCCCCACTATAGCTATTAGGGGGACTTTCTCCAAAGCGTATCTGAAACAAACGAGACAAAACATTAATATATTTATATACAAGGTGTTACAAAAGTACCCCTAATGCCGAATATGGTAGATAGGGACCATCAAACTGAACAACTTTTACTATGGGACCAACTGAAATCGCGAAAAAAAATCAGCTGTTTCATACATTTTGTTATTTTCGATTTTAATTTTTGTATGAAACAGCTTGTATATGACGTCACTTTAAATGCTGACCTCATTTTGCAAATTTTGACGACTCTGTATGATACAGGGAGAAAAAAGCAGCCCTTGACGAGTTTCACGTTACAAGACCTTGACGTTACAAGGTCCCCCGCTGAGGGTTTGCGAACCGATGGCGTAGCTTCTTTGACATTCACAAGTGCTTGTAACAGCCTAGACTGAATAAACGAGTTTTGAATTGAATACACCACTCTTTTTTATTCGCAACGGTTTAGCGCTTGGCCTTCACCTCACCTGCCTCCTGATTATGTAACTTTGTTGCAATCAACTCTGACAGAAATCGCAGTTACATTGCTGCTTTAGTAAGAACTAATGTGACAACTATCTTACTTAAAGCAGCAACGTAACTGCGGTTTCAATCGATTTCATGATTGAAATCATTGAATTTCTTGAATTGAATCTTTCTTGAATTGAATTGAATCTTTGAATTGAATTCTTGATAGAATTGTTAGCAACAGAGTTACGTAATCAGCCCCCTGATGTTAAGTGACGATAGGCCGAGGTGTAAGCGCACTACACCCGGAATCCTCACCACTGAGGAACTGGCTATCTTACCTCTAACTGCCGGAACACAACAATTTTTAAATTGCTGTTATGGCGTCAGACTAAGGTAAGACCTATGACTACCTATGACAAAGATTTTAGGGGATGATAATGTCCACTAATATGAACAACTTTTACTATGGGGCCAACCACGGAATTGCGAAAAAAAAACAGCTGTTCCATAGAAAAGTACAACATCGACTCGGCTCAGTTCCACTGTAGAATTATTGGGACTTTTTTCCCATTAGTCCTACCACAAAGTACTAAATCGTAGCACTGATGAGAAAAGATAAGTATCATTAGTTCTACGGTAGAACAAGTGGCAACAAAACTTAGAAAAATGTTAAAAAGTGTAACAAACCCGAGGTTTACGTTTTTCACACTTTTCTAAGTTTTGTTCCCACTTGTTCCACTGATCAGTTCTACCGTAAAACTAATGGTACTTATTTTTTCTCATTAGTGCTACGATTTAGTACTTCGTGGTAGGGCTAATGGGAAAAAAAGACCCATTAGTTCTACGATAGAACTGACTAGTAGAATAAGTGGAAATCTCCATACATTATAGTCGAGTCGATGTTGTACTTTACTATGGAACAGCTGATTTTTTTAGCAATTCCATAGTTGACCCCACAGTAAAAGTTGTTCATATCGATGGACACTATCATCCCCTATAATGTTTGTCATAGGTCAATCGATCGATGTCGGTTATCGATGCGTTATCAGGTATTTATATATATAGGGAGAGAAAAGCAGCCCTTGACGAGTTTCTTGCCGGTTCTTCTCGTTACAAGGTCTCCCGCTGAGGGCGCGCGAACCGATGGCGTAGCTTCTTTGACCAGGGGCGTGCATACCATATAGGCAATTAGGCAGTGCCTACCTCATTAAGAACCTAAATAATATACCACTAGTATTAACGTACCTAGTATTAACTAGTATACCAAAGTAACAGCCTAGATTGAATAAATGAATTTTGAATTTTGAATGATGTCTCCCGAGCTTGTTACCTTTCAGCGGCGTCGTATATGTCCATGAGGTCCCCGCTGGGCCAGTGCGTGGTCCTGGGCCCGGGCGCGGCGGCCATCTTGTTGACGAGCCGGATGTTGGCGAACGTGCCGCGCGACATCACCGCGTCGTTGCCGCGACGCGACCCGTACGAGTTGAACTCGCGGGGCGTCAGACTGGGAATGGACATTTTGTTCAAGAAAATATACAACATGTTACAAAAATACCCTTAATGCCGAATATGGTAGATAGGGACCATCAAACTGAACAACTTTATCAACTCTGAAAGCGCGGAAAAAAACAGCTGTTTCATACAAAAATTAAAATCGAAAATATCAAAAAGTATGAAACAGCAGATTTTTTTTTTCGCTATTTCAGTGTTGGTTTCATAGTAAAATGATCAGTTTGATGATCCCTATATACCATATTCGGCATTAGGGGTATGTTAATAACATATTGTATTTATGTATATACAAAAAAGAAAAAAAATAACTCATAATGCCGAATATGGACCATCAAACTGAACAACTTTTACTATAGGAACAACTTTGTAATCGCGCAAAAAAAAAAAAACAGCTGTTTTTATACAAAAATTAAAATCAAAAATATCAAAATGTATAAATCAGTTGATTTTTTCCGCGATTTCAAAGTTAAATTGTCAGTTTTCTGAATGTTTATCAAATGTGTCCATTCTATTCGATATACAACGAGAAAGAAATGAAACTATCACAATACATAAAACTGGCAAGTTTTAAGATCTAATAATACATCGGGCCGGAATCCCGAGGGTGCGGGTTCGAGTCCCGTCTGAGGTGCCACGGGTGAGTCGATTTTTTCTAACATATTATTTATCTTAAGACTCAGATTTTTCGCTTACATCACTCGACTGCTTTCGATTTACTTCGCTAAGGTCCCATCCCATTCTAATTAGATCTTTATCACTGGTATTCGAACTAAAAGTAAATGTATGTATTAACTCACCCCCTCTCGGCCAGGTACCTGGCGGCGGGGGAGTTCCTGGCGATGGAGCCGGCGGGGGAGATGTGGTCCGTGGTCACGGAGTCCCCCAGCAGCAGCAGGCAGCGCGCGCGCACCACCGGGGGCGAGGGGGGGAGCTCCTGCAGGGGGGGACATGCCTCGATCGATTATTTATTTATTTATTTATGAATATATTTATCCTTTGAATGTATCATTGCTCATTTAGTGCATTCAAATCACACCTACGAAAACATGTTTTAGAACAAATCTAATTAAAATGCACTAATTGAGTCGATAGGTATGCCTAGTTGGACGACGGATTATTTTAAAATTATTACTTTTAAGTTATCATTGTTCTCCTGTAAGTGACATTATTGTCTTTTGTGAGAATAAATTTCTTTAACCACATCATTGCCTTGTCTTTGGTGTATGTTCTTGTTAGCTGTCCTAAATAAATAAATGAATCTATGTTAATTGTAACATGTATGAATGTAATGTCTGGAAACGATATACATATTTGTAAATATCGTTCCTTCTAATGAGAGAGAGAGAGAGAGAGAGAGAAATTATTTATTTTTTACCAAAGACCACACAAAAGGTACATAGCTAAAGAGATAACATAAGACACACACACACGATTAAAACAAAATTATATATATATATATATACATTTAACAAAAGTAAGGCCTTTGGGTCAAAAAAAAAAAAGGTCCCTGCCTCAGCATAATGTTGCCGTGACACTGGACGTGTCAAGGCAACGCTGGTATTCTGGCAGGGCCTGCTTGTGCGCGCGGACGCGCTCAATAAAAACAAGGAAAACACAAATTAACAACTATTAACGACTATTTGACTCCAGTAAAATAGTGGGTAAAACTATGTTTCTTATCAATATTTTCTATGGCTTGGCTTGTGCTGCTTAAAGTAAAAAAAAACATCTCATAAGCAAAAAAATGATGGTATGGAAGCAAAAGAAAAAAAAAAAAAAAGAACACTGAGATATAATTTGGAACAATATGGTGAAGGAACCGCCTCGAGTGCTTGAACATAAGTAAAGTCTGAGTAGAATAAACAAAGTTAAGTGTATCGTAAATCTATTGACTGTGTTGTTGCAATGTGATAAGGTGACGTTTCAAACAGTTTTTAAACATATGTTTTGTTCTAAGATCGCGGATTGGAGGAGGAATGTCATTCCAACACTTCGAGGCGGCAAATCTGAAAGATCCACGGAATGCCGAAGAGTGGTGTTTAGGGATGGAGAAGACGTGAGTGCACGATCTCTTAGTGAACCTACTGTGGGAAAATGCCAGCTCAAGCTTGGCGAAGAGGTAAATTGGCTTGCCTGTGTTAATTATTCCAAACAATAAGGAAGCTAGATGGATTTTTCTACGTGCATTCATTTTCAGCATGTTTGCTGAATTTAGAAAAGGGGTGACATGTGTTCGTGGCGGGATATGAAAACAAAAACGCGCGCATGCGTTTTGTACTCTCTGGATGAGCCGGTCCGACCTGGCGAGAAGGCAGGGGCCATATACAGTGGCACAATAGTTAAACTTTGAGAGAATAAGAGACTCACAAAGTGTTATCCTAAGCTTTTCCGATAGGTACGGCCTAATCTTGTAGAGCATTTTCAGCCTATAAAAACAGTTACGTGCGACTTCAGCTATGTGTGTTTCGAAGTTGAGGTTGCAATCTAGTGTAAGGCCTAGACTCTTAGCTCTGTCGACCCGCTCAATGGTAGTTCCATCTATGTGAATTTGCAGTGCTGTACCGTTAAACTTCTCAATGTTCCTCCTGCTGCCCACCAAAAGCAGTTTGGACTTTTGTGGATTTAGAGAAAGGCAATTGGAATGCGACCACTTTGATATTCTTGCAAGGTCCTTGTTCACTCTTTCAACAGCGAGATTGGTTTCAGAAGGCTTGAAGGAGTAGTAGAGTTGTAAGTCATCAGCGTACAGGTGGTATCGACATTCACGAATACAGTCTATCACGTCAGCAGTGTATAGAATAAAAAGGATTGGACCGAGCAAGGAACCCTGTGGCACGCCTCTCAAGACTGGGAGCACGGAAGAATGCGATTTTCTCCCATCAGCCGCCGTCAACTCCACGTATTGTCTTCTGCCAGTGAGGTAATAAAGCTGATAAATTTTTTGCGCCCATTTTTCTTGTCGAACGACGTCATAATGGGTGGTAGGATAAAAGAATTGACGATTTAAAAATGCTTATTATGTGAGTTTATTTGAATAAAGATTTTTTCAACTTCAATTTTAATCAACTGGCGTAGCTGTTTCATTCGTGGACTGTATTTTATAGGTTGGGTCGCTGAACTAATAAGACTTGTAAGTAAGCACTAATTTTATTTTATTGAGCACACACACGTTCGTTACAATGGTTTTTAGAAGAAAAGGAAAAAGTTGTGTTGCCAACATATAAAAACATTAGTTGGTGTTGCCAACTTCTTTGACATTCACGAGTACTCGTCGATCACAAGCCTCAGCCTACACTGAATAAATGAGTTTTGAATTTTGAATGCCCGATTTTCCGAAACCAAAAAATAAATAGTAGATTGTTAGACAAGGGTCGAAAGGAAGAAATTCCCATAAGATATTTTTCGAGTATGGAATTGTTGACTTTAACCCGTGTTAAACACTCTACTTTTCATTTCGAATATAAGGAAAGTAAAAAAATCTTTTTTTTTTCTAAATATCTATTACAGTAATTTGTTGCAATGTTCAAAATTTACTCTATATCGATCGACGACTCAGCGATTAAGCTGTTGGAATGCACCCATAGTAAACGTTTTCATTGCCAATGAGATAACTCTATGCTCGACTATGTAACCAATTAGTTTTTTCAAAATATCTATTACAGTAATTTGTTTCAATGTTCAAAATTTACTCTATGGCGATCGATGACTCAGCGATTAAGCTGTTGGAATGCACCCATAGTAAACGTTTTCATTGCCAATGAGATAACTCTATGGTCGACGATGTAACCAAATTCAGTTCTATTTTTAAAATTCTTTTACACCCTAGGGTGTAACGCAGTTTTAAGAGCAATAATGCAAAAATGAAATGTAATAGAGACTATGAATAATTGTTAAACTACTGTAAAATTCTGTTAAGGCATCGCATCGATAAACTATTTTCGTATCGACTGTCTCGCTCAAACTCTCGCAAATTCCACTTAACTATCTCACTCATGGCAAGTATTGCGACGCCAAACCGGTTTTTTTCGTTGAAATAAAAAATTATAATTTATTTTAAAATCTCCAACTGGCATTTTAAGTGTGTGCTTAGACTAATCTACTAAAAAAATTTAAAGGCTTAAATCGGTTAGGTTTGTCTATAAAATGCAAATCTCTGCTTTAGTTGTAATTCAATAGTGCAAAGAACATCATAAGTCTTAAGTACTTACTTAACGTATTCAATGTAAATTATTATAAGTGGAAACTCTTTTGGCAAATGAGTTAGCATAAATTAAGCTATTACTATGTATTGTATAAGGCTGTTTGTTTCCCAATAAACGATAAATAAATAGATAAAATAAATAAATAAAAGAGGTTTCTTTGATATTTTTGTCTCTGTTATAAAAGTTAACGAATCATTATTATTTTGACGACCTCCGTGGTCGAGTGGCTTTGTACACCGGTTTTCAAGGTGTCGCCATCTCTGAGGTCCCGGGTTCAATCCCCGGTTGGGTCAATTTAGAAAACGAACTTTTCTATTTTGGCTCAGGTCTGGGTGTTTGTGATACCACCGTTGTCTCTGATTTCCATAACACAAGTGCTTTAGCTACTTACTTTGGAATCGGAGCAATGTATGTGATGATGTCAAATATTTAATATTTAAATATTTATTAATAATTTAGGTTAGTAAAATATTACTTTTATATGTTTTATAATTGATGAGAAAAATTGATATAGCTGTCACCAAAATGTCCGAATTTGAATACTTAGTAACAATGGAAAATTATCACAATAATAAATTTAAGAACCGAGTAATTAATAAATATAATAAAAGAAAGGTAAGGGAATATAAATATGTGTGTTTTAAATAAAAAAATATTACAGTAAAAGAACTAATAAATATGTACTGCCACGTATTTTTAATAGAATATACTTTTTAAGAAACGATAAAAACATCTGTAAAGCTTTTAAAAAAATAAAAAAAAAATTGTTTAAAAAACCTTGAAAAGCAGTAACATGTATGCATACATATCGACTTCCTCCGTGGTCGAGTGGCTTTGTACGCCGGTTTTCAAGGTGTCGCCATCTCTGAGGTCCCGGGTTCGAACCCCGGTTGGGTCAATTTAGAAAACGAACTTTTCTATATTGGCTCAGGTCTGGGTGTTTGTGATACCACCGTCGTCTCTGATTTCCATAACACAAGTGCTTTAACTACTTACTTTAGAATCAGAGAAATGTATGTGATGTTTTCAAATATTTATGATTTATTTATTAATATTTATATTAACTATATATTATATAGAATTGAGTGTGAACTTGCCAAAAAAACTGCACTGCAGTTTGGCAAAATAATAAATTGGAAAATCTGTAATGTATAATAAATAAATAAAATCCTTACTAATATTATAAATGCGGAAGTCCGTTTGTTTGTTACGCCTTCACGTCTTAACTACTGAACCGATCATCATGAAATTTTGCATACACGTTATCAGGGGTACAGAGAAGGACATAGGGTACCTTTCATCCCGGAAAAAATTATTGTTCCCGAGGGATAGGGCAAAAACTTTCCACGCCGACGAAGTCGCGGGCGGTCGCTAGTATTGTATAAAAAATCTTACCCTCGTCATTCCCTCGAAGAATGGCGGTCTTTTAATATAAGTGGAGCTGTCATCCCATGAGTACAGCTTGCCCTGTGGCACCGACAGGACTTGCCACGACGGGGAACCGAGTTCGATTCTCTCGTACACCTGAACGAAATAATACAGTTAAGAGTCCGGCGAACAGTGAGCTTCCCATACAAACGTAATACCAAAATGATTTGCAATTTGAGCAAAATTAACTCTTCTTGTGATGTTATTCGGATTAAGACAGAATTTGTCTAGGTTTCCATTTAATAAAAAATCCAAAATACTAAACCAAATAAAAATTAATTCGGTTTTACAGATTTGTATGAAAAAATGTAATTGGCATAATTGGGTTACTATTTTGGATTTTTTATTTATTAGAACCCTAGACAAATACTGTCTTAATCCGAATAACATCACAAGAAGAGTTAATTATGCTCAAATCGCAAATCATTTTGGTATTACGTTTGTATGGGAAGCTCACTGTTCACGAGGTTATTTGTAGAGATGCGCCGAGTAGAGTTTTGTTTTTGCCGAACCGAGTACTCGGCCGAGTTACTCGGTTCATTTTATATTTCGACCCATGTTTCTTGGACAAAGTTGTTCAGTTTAAACAACAGTATCACCTGTTTCAGTATTGTTATTTAATTTGGTACCACCTCATACAACATGTTACAAAAATACCCCTAATGCCGAATATGGTATATAGGGACCATCAAACTGAACAACTTTTACTATGGGGCCAACAATGAAATAGCGCAAAAAAATCAGTTGTTTCACAAATTTTGATATTTTTAGTGATTAATTTTTGTATGAAATAAAGCTGATTTTTTGTTTCGCGTTTTCAAAGGTCCCATAGTAAAAGTTGTTCATTTTGGTGGTCCCTATAAACCATATTCGGCATTAGGGGTATTTTTGTAACATGTTGTATACATACATACAATTATAATGATATTAGTTTCAAATCCATTCTAACCTCTTTGAACATCCCCGGGATGACGTATTTGTCCTCAACCTCCTGAATCTCCTTCCTAGTGGGCCAGATCTCTCGCAGGTATACGGGGGAGCCGTCGGCACGTTTACCTTAAAGAATAATAAATAATAATAATAAATAATAATAATAATAATAATAAATAATAAATAAAAAATAAATAAATAATAATTACTGTTAGATCGAAGGCGAGAAATT
Organism: Catoptria pinella; assembly: GCA_963556745.1. Lineage (NCBI taxonomy): Eukaryota > Metazoa > Arthropoda > Insecta > Lepidoptera > Crambidae > Catoptria > Catoptria pinella. The sequence continues at coordinate 5,911,175 of OY750788.1, read as the reverse complement.
ATAAAATCTTTTTCACTTTAAACTGTTATTTATTTTAACATAAGGTCAACCCCTCACTATCACGACGTAGCCTAGAATGATCTTCTATAAAACAAAATATAGAACTGCCGATCGTATTCGAAGCTAATTCAAAATCTTTATTTTTTTTGTTTTTTTTTTTTAGACTGTAGCCAGTGCCGGCGTTAGGGGGGGGCGCGATGGGGCGACGGCCCAGGGCGCCAAATTTGGGGGGGCGATTAGTGGAGGTGGGATACTTCCCCCACCAAACTAGAACGCGTGGTGGATGGTGGGGATAGCTAAGCGTTCGATTTTGATTTCTTTAAGTGGGCGCCAAAATATTCTTGCCCAGGGTGTCAGTCCCTCTAACGCCGGCACTGACTGTAGCGAAAGAGTTATAGAACCCAAATAGTCTGCATATGACGCTTAGGGCGTCACAGTACCCCCTTAATAATAAAAATTGTATAGCAGATGCATAGTTACACACGGCCTTAACACAAAAGATTTTAAAACACTGTTTAATTTAGACACTGTTTAAATGTGAAGCCGTCTCTTTCAAATCATATTGTCAAAAGAGTGACAGCATCACATTTAAACAGTGTCTAAGTTAAACACTTGTTGAACAGTGTTTTAAAACCTTTTCCGGTAAGCCATTGTTTAAATGCGATACCGTCTCTTTCAAATCATATTGTCAATAAAGTGTCATCACATTTAAACAGTGTCTAAGTTAAACACTTGTTGAACAGTGTTTTAAACCTTTTGCGGTAAGGCCGACAGTGTTTTATCCCTTAAGGCTCGGTTGCATCATCTTAATTTAACTATAACAGTACATGACACATACTTATCTGAGCCGGTGGCCAAAACTGGAACTAAATGTTATTACATATTGTTACCCAAGTTACGCCGTAGACGACAGCGACGCTGTCACCGGGTCAGATAAGCTGCGGTATCGGCTAAAAACATGTGTTTTGACAGATGTATGTGATACATTGCTACTTTTCATTGGTAAGTTTTTATTTGTGCTTAAACGAAGTAGCAATGTATCACTTACAGCTGTCAAAACACAGTTAACATGAACTTCAATATTTTTAGCCGATAGAGTCCAAGTTGGTGTCTGTTAATGTTCAGGTTAAATCAAGATGAAGCAACTCAGTCTTAATGTCAAACCTAAATAGTTTGACAGGGAGTAACCATTGTGTCTTAAAATTAAATTAACACAAAAAAAACTATTATATATGGTGTCGACGTGTTTTGGAACACAAAGGCCTCCTCGAGCATTTTCCAGTCCTCTCTTATTAAGCCCTTCTACTCCATAATGGGCCCGCAACCTGTTTGATTTCGTCGGACCAACGTTTCCTTTGCTTTCGTCTTCTTCGTTTTATTTTTAACGGCATGTAGAAAAGTTGGTTCAAAATCATAATTTTTTGAGGTTATTTCACCAAGTAGATAAAAAACATATCTAGAAATAAGTATACTATTGAAACTTTATCCGGCCAAACCACTATCCGTCCCATCTCTAAAGATGACTAAGGTAAAGGGTAAGATGACTGAGGTAAAAGTTAAGACGACTAAGGTCAAAGGTAAGATGACAAAGGTAAGGGTAAGATGACAAAGGTAAATGGTAAGACGACAAAGGTAAAGGTTAAGACGACTGAGGTAAAGGATAAGATGACTAAGGTAAAGGGTAAGATGACAAAGGTAAAGGGTAAGATGACAAAGGTAAAGGTTAGGACGACAAAGGTAAATGGTAAGACGACAAAGGTAAAGGGTAAGATGACTAAGGTAAAGGTTAAGATGACAAAGGTAAATGGTAAGATGACAAAGGTAAATGGTAAGATGACTAAGGTAAATGATTAAAATATTAAAACTGAGACTGAGGTAAAGTATTAATAACTTACCTAATGGTGTAACTTCAAAGTCTATGTCCACCGTCCCAGCTAGCGCATAAGCTATGACCAACAGTGGCGATGCGAGATAGTTAGCTCGAGTGTGTGGGTGGATTCGGCCTTCGAAATTGCGGTTGCCGGATAGTACGCCGCAACATACTAGCGAGTTCTGGAAAGGTCATGATTTTATTATAGTGGTGGCCACATAATCAAGAACGCTAGTCGATTTTCATACAAACGAAGTAAGTTTGAAGCATTGCTTCTCTGCCAGGGATTGACCGAGCAGTAATCTGGTGATGTCCTTACATCTCTTAGAATGCTGATCAGATCAGTTGGGTGTGTATTGCTATCTGGATCTCCTCCATTCACTCCCTGGATGGCCATCATCAGATCACAGCTAAGCTACGTCAATCCTTTGCGGAAAACCAAGACTTCAAAATTACCTCGTTTGTATGAAAATCGACTTGTGTCCTTAATTATGTGGCCACCACTATAATATACAAGGTGTTACAAAAATACCCCTAATGCCGAATATGGTATGTAGGGACCATCAAACTAAACAACTTTTACTATGGGACCAACTCTGAAATAGCGAAAAAAAAATCAGCTGTTTCATACATTTTGATATTTTCGATTTTAATTTTTGTATGAAACAGCTGATTTTTTTTTCATAAAAATCATATCAAATGGTGACGTAGTATTTTCAGGATTTCTTAAAAACTTTAACGTTTGAATCATTTCAATCGATTCAACCGTCAAAGAGGTCTTTTTCAAAAGCATCAACGAACAATCCATTTACCGAGGTTTGGGTGTGCGTTTTTTTGATATTAGAAATATTTACCTTAATATGTATGTTAGTCTGTAAGGTATTTATCATATGGATAAATTATATATGCTTAGTTTTAAGGTATATATCTTGTCTCTGATTTCCATAACACAAGTGCATTAGCTACTTACTTTGGAATCGGAGCAATGTATGTAATGTATTGTAGTATGAAAATAAAGTATTATTAAAGTACCTTCTCTCTGGTGTCGATGGGCCCGGAGAGAAATAATAAGCAGTAGGGACATTAAAAAAACCAGTCAAGTGCGAGACGGACTCGCGTACGAAGGGTTCCGTACCAATATCTATAAAAACGGCAAAAAATCACGTTTGTTGTATGGGAGCCCCCTTAAATAATTATTTTGTTCTGTTTTTTAGTATTTGTTGTAATAGCGGCAACAGAAATACATCATTTGTGGAAATTTCAACTGTCTAACTATCACGGTTCATGAGATACAGCCTGGTGACAGACGGACAGACAGACAGACAGACGGACAGTCTTAGTAATAGGGTTCCCGTTTCAAAAATTCAGAACTCATTTATTCCGTCTAGGCTGTTACAAGCACTTGTGAATGTCAAAGAAGCTACGCCATCGGTTCGCGCGCCCTAAGCGGGAGACCTTGTAACGAGAAGAACCGGCAAGAAACTCGTCAAGGGTTGCTTTTTTCCCTTTGGGTACGGAACCCTAAAAATGGCCGATGTTTACCTTCTCTATGGTGTTGGCGATGTTGTCGTCGATGGGCCCGGAGTTGCCGATACAGGTCATGCACCCGTACCCCACCACATCGAAGCCTAGTTTCTCTAGATAAGGCACTACCCCTGACTCCTGTAATATTTAAAAAAAATGGTGTAGCGGCATCTTTATCGATTGTCAAAACATCTGGAAAGATGTATCTTTCGAATGTGGGGGTATTTCCTCACATTGATGAAATTGCGCTGGCTTGCAGCGAAGAAGTAATAAGTACTAGAAAATTTCGCCGCTCCCACTAGCGACTCGGTAGCGTAATAGTTCAGTGCATTGGGCCGGAATCCCAAGGGTGCGGGTTCGAGTCCCGTCTGATGTCCTACGGGTGAGTCGATTTTTTCTAGTATTTCCCTAAGATTATTTATCTTAATTACTATGAACTAGCGACCGCCCGCGACTTCGTCTGCGTGGAAAGTTTTTTGCTATCCCTCGGGAACAATTATTTTTTTCAGTATGAAAGGTACCCTATGTCCTTCTCTGTACCCCTGACAAAGTGAATGCAAAATTTCATGATGATTGGTTCAGTAGTTAAGACGTGAAGGCGTAACAAACAAACTGACTTTCGCATTTATAATATTAGTAAGGATTCATACCCTTAAGTAGTAGGTGACGACTCCAGAGCCGGGCGATAAAGATGTCTTGATGTAAGGCAGCACGCTTAAGCCATTCTCCACCGCTTTTTTAGCGAGGAGACCTAAAAAAAAAGAAAAAAATCGAGGTAATTCCTTGTACATTGGTGAGATGGCGCTGGCTTGATAAGAGTTGATATACTAGAAGAAATTCGACGTTCCCACTAGTGACTCGGTAGCTCAGCGGTCAGAGCATTGGACCGGATATCCAAAGGTCGCGGGTTCGATTCCCGTCCGAAAACATGATCTGGTGCGAGTCGTATTTTTTCTAGTATATTATTTAATATTATATAAAAATTTAAAAAATTCAAATAAAGCAAATATTCCAGACAATTCATTCTATTCTTATGTCCTAGACGCTTATGTCACCCATCCATTACTTACTTAACTTTTCTAAACTTAGAAATATTTCTACACAAATGAAGAGACGAGGTAATTTCTCACATTGATGAAACAACGCTGGCTAGCAGCGTAAGAGTGGGATATACTAGAAAAATTTCGACGATGTCACTAGTGAATCGGTAACTGAGTTGGTAAAGCATTGGACCGGATTTCCAAAGGTCGCGGGTTCGATTCCCGCCTGAGACAATGATTTGGTGCGAGTCGAATTTTTTCTAGTATTATTTAGTATCTGCATAGATGTTGTTATATAATGTTATAATATGGATAGTGGGATGGTCGAGTGGATTACGTTATGATATGAGAGATGGTCAACCATCACCCACCTTTTTTTTTGTATCAAGAGGAGAATGCAATCTTTAAGCATACCAAACGGCATGTTGGGGTCGGTCACCCCCTAACCATCACCCACCTAGGGTGAAGAGAGATGGTTGGGTGGATAACTAGAGATGGTCGGGTGGATGATGAGAGCTGGTCAGATGGATGATAAAAGCTGTTTGGGTGGATGATGAGAGATGGTCAGGTGGGTGAGGTGGACGTTGAGAGCTCGGCGGGTGGATGATGAGGGATGGTTGGGTGGATGACGAGATGGTTGGGTGGATGACGAGAGATTGTCGGGTGGATTATGTGAGCTGGTCAGATAGATGATAAAAGCTGTTTGGGTGGATGATGAGAGATAGTTGGGTGGATGATGAGAAATACTCAGGCGGATGATGAGAGCTGGTCAGATGGATGATAAAAGCTGTTTGGGTGGATGATGAGAAATGGTCAGGTGGATGATCAAAGCTGTTTGGGTGGATGATGAGAGATGGTCAGGTGGATGATCAAAGCTGTTTGGGTGGATGATGAGAGATGGTCAGGTGGATGAAGACAATCATGTTATTTTATGATATACTTACCAGCCCCCAACATGACGCTCGGGTTGGATGTGTTGGTGCAGGATGTGATGGCAGCTATGATGACGGAGCCGTGGGTGATGGAGTACGTCTGGCCATCACTGTACGTGAAGCTGCCGGATGATGAGAGCTCGGCGGGTGATAAACCGTAACCTTTGAAGCCGACCTTTGAAAAAAAAATACAATTAAAAAACCTACTTCAAAAAACCTGAAAACAAAAACATCTTTAAAAATTAAATACCTCTAAAAAGCAAGAAATAAAATTCTTAGTAACGCATATCAATATTAATAAAACAGAAGTTGTCTCATCCGACTTCTATAGACGTGTTTTATTAAAAATCAAAAAAAATACGGGTCGAATTGAGTACCTCCCTCCTTTTGAAGTCGATAAAAACCATATTACATTGCAGCATAGGAATAGCGCTAGGGCGGATTCTCTTGCTTTTGCAATGTGAGCATCGAAAACGGCGAATAAATATTATTTTTTTCAAATTCTTTATTGTTTTAATGTTTAATGTCTATAATGTAGTGTCTGTGCCTCTAACTTTATTTTTTAATTTTAAAACGTGGCCCAAAGTTCCGAGCCCTTTCAGTAACTTGGCCTTGTTGGGCGGGCGGGAAATCCGTTTTAACTTAAGGGAAGACCATTAAACCTAACAATCAGTCAAATTGCATTACATATTTTATTGTCAACTCAATTCGACGACCTCCATGGTCGAGTGGCTTTGACCACCGGATTTCAAGGTGTCGCCATCTCTGAGGTCCCGGGTTCGATCCCCGGTTGGATTAATTTAAAAAACGAACTTTTCTATATTGGCTCAGGTATGGGTGTTTGTTATACCACCGTTGTCTCTGATTTCCATAACACAAGTGCTTTAGCTACTTTGGAATCGGAGCAATGTATGTGATGTTGTCAAATTTATTATTAACTCAACTGTTTTTTTGTCTCACACTGGTCCGCTAGCTTGCAATTTGCAAGACATTAAATAAAATTGTAAATCAGCAATTTTTAATGCAGTAATTTAATTTTTATTATTAAATGTGAGTCAATATCAACAATGTAGGTTAGTAGTACATAATGAAGATACCTGTGGCCGAATCCATACTATCTGATCCGATCCAAAATAGTAGATTATGCAATAAGGGCTTAAAGTAGTGTATTATGTCCCGGGCGCTATATTGAACCCCGAGTACGAGGGATTCTATGGTTAAGTTAAGGCTAGAATCCTGAGTACGAGGTGTTCAAGATCGCCCAAGACAAATACACATTTAAGCCCGCGATGCATACTCTACTTTTTATACTTTCTACGAGGCAATTGAAACCAATGACTGTTATAAAGAAAGTACTTAAGTATTTATTTAAATTTTTTTGTCGTCTATTCTGTAGTGGTCAGTTCGACATTCGAAAAAAATTCTTCTTGATGCGCGGGTAAAAATGAATTTCGTAAAAAGTTTTCATTTTTTCTTTTTTTTAATTTGGTCATAACATAACATGCAGCCTAACTCAGAATAAAATCTCATTGCACCTAAACATTTTTGAAACCAACCTCAATCAAGCACGACTACATGGGTTGCATTCCGAATTCAAATCACATTATTCCCATGGGAAAAATGACTTACTTTAGGAAAGGTTTGCATGACACATAATATGCCATTTACGAGCAGGTAGTGTAAAAAATGTTTGTTTGTAACTCTTTCACGTCTTAACGAGTTATTCCGGTCGGATACCCCGTATCTGATACTCTGGGGGATCGGTTTTATTTTATAACATTTTCTATTCCGGTCTGATCCACCGAGCAGGGTATCACAAATAAATTTAGGGGATCAGACCGGAATGACAAAGTTTATAGTGTACTAAATACTATACTAGAAAAAATACGACTCGCACCAGATCATGTTCTCGGACGGGAATCGAACCCGCGACCTTTGGATATCCGGTCCAATGCTCTGACCGCTGAGCTACCGAGTCACTGTGAGTATTTTTTCTAGTATATTATTTAGTATTATATAAAAATAGCATTGTGAACGCTTAAATCTCAAAATTTCAAAGTTTATAGTGGTTCAGACAGGAATATAAACCAGCAGGAAAGAGTTGGACGACACTGGAGGAGGAAGGCGAAGGACAGAGTGAACTGTAGGAGGCTGGGGGAGGCCTACGCCAAGGAGGCGACTTCCACAAATTAATATTTTTACTATATTTATTATGATTTATTTATAATGATGATTATTATTATACATACATACAATTTTCTGTTTTAATTTAAATCAATTGTATTTTTAATCTAATATATTATTATGAATTATTGTTAAATATGAAGCAAGTCAATTATTGTGGTAGAATAAAGGCTATTATTATTTTATTTTTTTATTTTATTTTTTATTATAACCAGCAGGGGATCAGATCAGGGGATCCGACCGGAATAACTCGTCCTAACTACTCAACCGAGTGGGGACATTAGAAATGGCTGATGTTCATACTGTTGTCAAAATCAATATCTTTTAGATTTTGAGATTTTAGCATTTACAATGCTATTTTTATATAATACCAAATAATATACTACAAAAAATACGACTCGCACCAGATCATGTTCTCGGACGGGAATCGAACCCGCGACCTTTGGATATCCGGTCCTATGCTCTGACCGCTGAGCTACCGAGTCACTAGTGGGAACGTCGAATTTCTCCTAGTATATCAACTCTTACGCTGCAAGCCAGGGTTCGATTCCCGTCCGAGAACATGATCTTGGTGCGAGTCGTATTTTTTCTAGCATATTAATGGCATTATATAAAATCAATATCTAATAAAAAAATAAAAAAAAACTATTTTCGTTACCCCTAATAAAGGGTTAATTTATCAACAACAAGATCATTAACTACACAAAACAATAAGGAGGTAAGTAGTTAGTAAAAAAGGAGCGCACTTAAAGGATTAAAATATTATTTGTAATTTATTTGTTAATTACTGTTACTAATAAATATGTTTTGGACTAGAAATCACATTACTAAATAAGCATGGGGGCTCCTTTTAGGCCGTAGGTGCTCACTAAGACGGGATTTACGGAATTCAACCCCTAAAGGGGTGAAACAGGGTGGCAAAGTTTGTATGGGAGAACGCGATTCCTTGGCCCGATTGACTTGAAATTTGGCATAGACATTCTTTCACAAAATTAATTGAACACATGTTTCGTATTTTTTTTTTATATTTATCCCCTAACAGGGTTAAAAAGTGGTAGAAAGCTACTTTTGGGGTGATTGACTTCGACGTCGGAATTGAAACTTCTTAGTGCATTTGATTGATTAATAAAGAAAAATAAATGTCATTTGTCATCTCAACGTAGTATTATATTCTCTTTGGTCATTTCCCCTGAGAGTAGGTAGAATTCGTTTCATTGAATAGCGAATATTCGTCATTTACTTTTGACAGCTAACTTTTGATAAAGAGGTTTTAGTCTGAATAATGATCTCAGTAATGATAAAAGAACCGTAGTGTTGCTTTCGTTTTAGTATTCAGCTGCTTTGTTATTAACTTACTAATTAAAAAGATAGCGCTGGTTCTCAAGGTAAAATTGATAATCATTAAATTGTAGGTGATACGAAGTTCACGGGGTCCACTAGTATAGTATAGTATATTATACGACAACGAAACGAAACAATACGACTCGCACCAGATCATAGTCTCGAACGGGAATCGAACCCGCGAGAATTATGATCTGATGCGAGTCGTATTTTTTCTAGAATATGCTGAAATCTCAAATTTTGTAATTAAATATTTGTTTTTATTAAAAGTAACTAACACCCTGTGAAACAAACAACACTCAAACGACACTTGATTACGCGAACGCACTGCGTTGAAATAAAGCTCTGTGATTGGCTCGTTTGTTTTACGTATTACGTGTGATTGGTAGTTGAGACGCTGTGCATCCACTCAAAATAAATTGCAGATTTTTGAAGGTTTTGTATAACCTGACGTGTTGCTGACTGTACATAAAATACGGAAGTCAAAATCTGCTGACTACTGAATTTTCGTCAAGGAAATTCATGTTTCACAAAAATCACGTACCATCGCGCAATTGAAGCAATCTTTATTAAAAGAATTAGTTTTATTGTTCAGATTGTTGTGTGTGAGTCGATAATGTGTTTAATTTAAATTTTAAGTGATATATTTCAACAATTCATGTTAGGTATGTCCGAATCTGAAGTTATATTTTAGGGTTCCGTACCATAAAAGGAAAAACGGAACCCTTACTCTTACTTTATTCGTAGACTTAGACCGCACAAAAAAAATGACATTACGCTCATGCGGATTTTAGTATTCACGCGCCTAAACGATGCACAATGCATCCTAAGTTAAGGCACCTATATACCTCAAGTGGCGCCCTCATTTTAATTAAATTTATTGCTAGCTAAGTACATAATGTATCGAAAATTCAAATGTACAGATTGAAGCTAAGGTTCTTTAGTTTATTTACAAACAATAACCTTAGTAAAATTTTGTTCGTTGTAGGAGTAGTTCGCAAAAGTGCTAAAAGTGGCCACAAATTTAATTAAAATGAGGGCGCCACTTGAGGTATATAGGAGCCTTAAGAGTCCGGCGAACAGTGAGCTTCCCATACAAACGTAATACCAAAATGATTTGCAATTTGAGCTTAATCATCTCTTCTTGTGATGTTATTCGGATTAAGACAGTATTTGTCTAGGGTTCTATTAAATAAAAAATCCAAAATACCAAACCAAATAAAAATTCATGTGATTTACAATTTTGTATGAAAAAATGTAATTGGCATTTATTTGAATTGGGTTAGTATTTTGGATTTTTTTATTTAACTGAACTCTCGAAAAATACTATCTTAATCTGAACAACATCACAAAATAGTTAATTATGCTCAAATTGCAAATCATTATGGTATTACGTTTGTATGGGAAGCTCACTGTTCGCCGGACTCTTAATTAACTGTGTCTAATTTCTAAACAAACTTTAAAATCTATAGTTACATTTATAATAAATGAAATATCACCAATCAGTTTTATACAGCAAAAACAATTTCCAGTTTTCTAGTTTGCCCGATAATAACCACAGGTATGTTACAAGCAAATTGCAAAATAAGTATTTTAAGTAATGTCTGGAAATCATTAGGTATTTTATTACATTAATATTAAATTACTTCCGAAAAGACATCATCAATAAATTGCATTAAATAATTAGATTCCTAATAGACGATTAAAGTTAATTGGATTTTAGAAATAATAATTATAAAATCGTTAAAGAAATGGTTCATTAGTGTATCAAAAATGATTCAACAGAATGTTATTAAGTAAAAACTTTAGTTATGGATATTACACTAAAAATAATTCATGAAAATGAAACCGAATAAATCGTAAGCTTTCCATACTTTTCATCAATGTTTGTGTATGGTTTGTGAATGACATACTTTTGCGAAGTAATTTAATCGACTATTACAATTTTTTTTAAAGTTATTATTAGCGTTCAAACGAATAGAAAGTTTGACAATTAAATAGGGAGACTGATTATTTAGATCACCGCTTTTGAGTCACAAAACGCCCCATCTAGTTATTTTTTAAATGGCCATATTCATTATTTTCTACAACACAAGAACTCTGATTGACACAAAAATTATAAATCAATAACATCAAACCACAGAACTGATAGTGCGAAAGATATATATATGTCGGAAACCACAAAAAAAACACAATCGCTACTTATATGTAAGTATACACACAATATATATTCTTTTAAATAACACTATATTAGAATATACAACGTGTTACAAAAATACCCCTAATGCCGATTATGGTATATAGGGACCATCAAACTGAACAACTTTTACTATAGGACCAACTCTGAAATCGCGAAAAAAAATCTGCTGTTTCATACAAAAATTAATTACGAAAATATCAAAATGTATAAAACAGCTGATTTTTTTTTTCGCGATTTCAGATTTGGTCCTATAATAAAAGTTGTTCAGTTTGATGGTCCCTATCTACCATATTCGGCATTAGGGGTACTTTTGTAACACGTTGTATATTATTTATTACACAGGGTTATATGTTAAACACTAACAACCTCGCAGGAATGAATTACTAACATCATAAACAACAACATTTGTTCTACGACTTTTCCGAAATCGGACAAAAAACATTCGACTTTCCATACAAATGTCCGAACAGCTGATCGAGATTTCTATGAAATGTCAATTTTTTTTTCTGTTTTCAAAAAAGTCTTAGAACAAATGTTGTTGTTTATGATGTTAGTAATTCATTCCTGCGAGGTTGTTGGTGTTTTACAAATAAACCTGTATACGTAAAGTACAATCTACCTCTATGGACGAGTAACAAGAAGAATACACCATCTCCTAGGTCACGGATTCTACTTTAAATACTAGTAAGTACGGAATTACTCATATCATATTACGACTAAATTTTAATAAGAAAACCTTTTTAACTTCTTTGAGTATTTGAAAAAGATAATTTGTGTTTGAAAAACTTTAATTTTGTTTAACGAAATCATACTAAAACAATTAATGCTTAAAATACTAAAAATCTTTTTTGGTGATTGAATATATTTTAATGTGGTATTCAAATAGAAAACTCTTTGAATGGAACTTCAGTAATAAAAAAAAATAAAAAAATATCCATAATTGTATTTCAATCTAACATCAATTTAAAATTATACAAGGTGTTACAAAAGTACCCCTAATGCCGAATATGGTAGATAGGGACCATCAAACTGAACAACTTTTACTATGGGACCAACTCTGAAATCGCGAAAAAAATATCAGCTGTTTCATACAAAAATTAAAATCGAAAATATCAAAATGTATGAAACAGCTGATTTATTTTTCTCGATTTCAGAGTTGGTCCCATAGTAAAAGTTGTTCAGTTTGATGGTCCCTATATACCATATTCGGCATTAGGGGTATTTTTGTAACACCTTGTATAAATGTACAGTAGGGTAGAATGACGCATTTTCAATAGATCAACGAAAGGTTTTTCTACATCGGGATGTAATATTTAGGGTTCCGTAGTTAACAAGGAACCCTTGTAGTTTCGCCATGTCCGTCTGTCCGTCCACAGCCTAGCTCATACACTCTTCGTACTAGAAAGATGTAATTTGGCATGGATGTACACACAACGGCACCTCAGACTATACATGTTGACCTTGAGACCGCCTTTGTGCCGTACGTAATAAAAGCTGTTTTCGCAGTTTAACTGTATAACCTGACGTACTGTCGTGTGTACATTAATCACGCCGACAAAGTGGTGATGTAAAATTTTGAATTTTCTGTTAGTGAATTATTAAGCTTTAAAGTGCAAAATTTTGTTAAGAGTCCGTCCCCGTGCCAGCCAAATGGTTGTTTTTGGATACGTGAAAAAATTCACGGTAGTTGTATATGACGAAGTTAAAGGAAAACTATCACAGCTAAGTAGGCTTAACAAGTTTACGAGTAACAGTCGACCAACTTATAAAATGTACTTGGCGCAGTACAAATTACTCATTGGAAACTACTTAAATAACGTTGTCAAGTGTTTGAAACCGGTAGTATCTACATTACAAGTATATGAACCATGGGCTACGGAACCCTACACTACGCTTGGCCCGACACGCACTTGGCCGGTTTTTTTTTTACATTATGTTATAGACAAAAACCATCTCGATCTCGATCCATGGTCAGTGGCTGGACAGCAATAAAGAAGACAAAGGAAGATTTCTCAACAATAATATTTGGTGAACTGGCTTATGACAGTGTGTTGATCTCATAAAGCTTACTCACTAAATTTTGTAGTTGGAAACTAGCATCGATGGATATCTACAATATGGAAGACGCGGATTAAGAATTAAGAGTCCGGCGAACAGTGAGCTTCCCATACAAACGTAATACCAAAATGATTTGCAATTTGAGCATAATTAACTCTTCTTGTGATGTTATTCGGATTAAGACAGTATTTGTCTAGGGTTCTATCAAATAAAAAATAACCCAATTCAAAATAAATGCCAATTACATTTTTTCATTCAAAACTAGATGATTAAGTGGTTTTCAAGCATTGTATTCAAATAATTGTTATTTTTCTGTTACGAAATGATATTAAATATACGTAAATACGCCGACAGTGTTTTTTTTTAGTTTTAACTTTTTATAGTCTTCTGACTTTTTAAATGACTCACATTTCTACATTTTTTATTATATTTCTAATAAATCATTTCTTTAAAAGCAACATAATTATGTTTTTAAAGTGAAAGTTGTCGATTATATAATAGGAGGTATTTATTTGCTCCAAATAAATTGCTAATGCATAAGAATTGCATTTAACTAACAAGGTCAAGAACGTGACACAAATAAACGACTAAATATGCATAAATATGATTATAGTTAAAACACATTTATACAACATGTTACAAAAACACCCCTAATGCCGAATATGGTATATAGGGACCATCAAACTGAACAACTTTTACAATGGGACCAGCTCTGAAATCGCGAAAAAAAAATCAGCTGTTTCATACAAAAATTTAAATCGGAAATATCAAAATGTATGAAACAGGTGATTTTTTTCGCGTTTTTAGAGTTGGTTCCATAGTATTGTTCAATTTGATGGTCCCTATATACCATATTCGGCATTAGGGGTATTTTTGTAACATGTTCCATATGAAAGGAGACTTGTGACATCACAAATTCCGTAAAATTTTGTATGAAAAATGCAAGTCATTAAAACTATGTACTGGTATATTATCTTCGTCGTTGTTTGTAATATCATAATATTTTGAAATTGAAATTTGAAAAGTTTTTTTTACTACGAAAAAGGTTATGATTTAGTTTTACATTTTTATATTAAAATAAGCAATAAGTATATTGTTTATTTTTATAAATAATAAAGGAATAAATAACAATATTTTGTTTCATTGAATTTTAACTCTTTATTTGGCCGTATAACATTACAGACATTTAGTATACAATAGTATAGACTTTAAGCAAAGATTTCACACAATATTGACGACCTCCGTGGTCGAGTGGTTTTGTACACCGGTTTCCAAGGTGTCGCCATCTCTTGAGGTCCCGGGTTCGATCCCCGGTTGGGTCAATTTAGAAAACGAACTTTTCTATATTGGCTTAGGTCTGGGTGTTTGTGATACCACCGTTGTCTCATTTCCATAACACAAGTGCTTTAGCTACTTACTTTGGAATCGGAGCAATGTATGTGATGTTGTCAAATATTTACTTATTTTTAGTATTACTAGATTTATCGGTCCCAAAAAAATAATGTAGAATGTACATTATGGTACTAAGTTATGTGATTGACAGAAACAAGATAGATAAAGCATTTCTCTATAAAAAAAAAACGTTAAGTGACCTCAAATTGTGTAGTATTTCAATGCTATGCCAACCAATAATAAGCCTATAATGTTAAAACTATAATTAAAAAAAAACACAGTTAGCTCTCTAGTTTTGTAATTGAAACTTTTCCAACATAAGAAATAGTTAATTAGTTATTAATTAAAAACCATAATGTTATCAACAATTGCGATATTTTTTTTTCTAGCATTTATTTGTTTGATTGTTCACCAAGTTTTACTCTGGATTTACAGTTGTACGACCCCTTAAGAGTCCGGCGAACAGTGAGCTTCCCATACAAACGTAATATCAAAATTATTTGCAATTTGAGCATAATTAACTCTTATACACTTCTAAGATTTTCGCGCGTACAGTTCATTAGAAACCAATAAATACAAACTAAATAATTCCAAAACAACACCTGAATTAATAATATACGCGCTGTAATCCGTAAAAAGTGTTTTATTTCTAATAATTAACTCTTCTTGTGATGTTATTCGGATTAAGACAGTATTTGTCTAGGGTTCTATTAAACAAAATATCTAAAATGCTAACCCAAATCAAGATAAATGGATATTACATTTTTTCATACACTTTATATTGTAAATCGCATTCATTCTTATTTGGTTTGGTATTTTGATTTTTTATTTCATAGAACCTTAAGATAAATACTGCCTTAATCCGAATGACATCACAAGAAGGGTTAATTTTGCTCAAATTGCAAATCATTTTGGTATTACGTTTGTATGGGAAACTCACTGTTCGCCGGACTCTTAACTATAACATACAACAACAAAGATTTTTTTTTCTTGTAAACAAAAACATCTGTTTTTCTTAAACCCGAAAAACAATATTTTTGTTGTTGTTGTAGGTTAAGAAAGTGGTATAGTACTCGCGTTAATTAGATAATTCGCCGTCATTAGTACACAGGTAAAAAAAACATCTAATTATGAACATCATATTTTGGTATAAATACCCACTGCCAATAAAAATCAACATCAGTCTTCTTTGGACAGTGGAAAGAGTAATATTATCTGATAAAAAAAAAGTTTTTTTTATGTAGTGCAAATGTGTTAGTGATTTTAATCAAGTGGTTATGTGTGAAAAATATCAACATTCAAATTAGTTGGATTTTCAGCGCAAATCGACTGGTTGAATATGTAAGTTCATTTTTTTTAATAAAGCTTACAATTTATATTAGTGAATTTGAAAATGTACAGCTTGAACATAAAGAGATGACAAAAAATGAGGGCGCCACTTTCTATGCAAACACGTCAAAATCACTAATAACTTGGCAACACTGACTATATTGTATTGAAAAATTTTAGTTCCATTTTATTTCATTTCTTCTCTTTCTGGACAAGCTGTAAGTTCGTTGTTTTAATAAATCATATAATTTATGTTAGTCAATTTGAAAAAGTAAGTTATTTAAAAAAAAAAACATACTATTAATGTTAGTGATTATGAGAAATAAAAACGATTTTCAATACGCAGTAATAATTTCGGTTGGACAGATGTTAAAGTATTAATCTAGGTAAAGTAAAAATGAATGATTCAAAATCACTGCTAAATAATTGGTATACTTTAGCTGAAATAAAAATTGTTTTTAGTTATTTATTTAAAATAATTTGTTTGTTAGGATAACTCAAAAGAACTATTTATTATTCTATTTTTATTTCAATAATATTAATAAATAATAGTAATAAATTAACTCTCTATGAATTCCATTTTTTGGTAATCGAGTTTTTGTGTCGTCATAACAAAACTAGTCAATTTTAATAATTTATCACAAAACTCCAAGTTCAATTAACTCTATAAATAATTATGATAAAAAATGCACAAACCCAATAATTTGTTATTAAATTTAGATTTTATATTAATATAAATTAGCTATTTTTATATTAATATAAATAATATTGCAGTGCATTGGGCCGGAATCCCGAGGGTGCGGGTTTGAGTCCCGTCTGAGGAGCTACGGGTGAGTCGATTTTTCTAATATTATTTATACCAATAATTTGTGTTTTAATTCTTAAAAGGACAGCCATACACAATTTTCACACCCTAATAGCTTTTGAGAAATCATTAGCTAATAATTCTTTATTAACCTCATTAAGTAAAACCCTCATTACAATTCAGGTACATAATGCATTATAACGAAAATACATTATAATAGGAATTGACAACTAGGAATGAAATCAGTTACATTTTGATCGTGAAACGGGGTAACAGCTCGACGACCTCCGTGGTCGAGTGGCTTTGTACACCGGTTTTCAAGGTGTCGCCATCTCTGAGGTCCCGGGTTCGATCCCCGGTTGGGTCAATTTAGAAAACGAACTTTTCTATATTGGCTCAGGTCTTGGTGTTTGTGATATCACTGTTGTCTCTGATTTCCATAACACAAGTGCTTTAGCTACTTACTTTGGAATCGGAGCAATGTATGTGATGTTGTCAAATATTTATTTATTATTATTTATTAAACAGCTGTTTTAAACACTAACCCCCTTACTAATAAAGATTGTATAGCAGTTGTATAGTTACACAATGGTTACTCTCTGTCGAACTATTTAAGTTTGACATTAAAAAGAAAGGGACAAAACACTGTGTAACTAAACATCTGCTATACGATCTTTATTAAGTAAAGGGGCTATTGATTAAGATTTTAAAAAAAATATTTGATTAAAGTTAAATAATCAAGAGATTTTTACAACTTGTAGTGTTATAAAGATATTTTGAAAGTGGTTGCAGGTTTTTAATAAATCACATACATTGCTCCGATTCCAAAGTAAGTAGCTAAAGCACTTGTGTTATGGAAATCAAGAGACAACGGTGGTATCACAAATACCCAGACCTGAGCCAATATAGAAAAGTTCGTTTTCTAAATTGACCCAACCGGGGATCGAACCCGGGACCTCAGAGATGGCGACACCTTGAAAACCGGTGTACAAAGCCACTCGACCACGGAGGTCGTCATGGATTTTAAAGTTTTGGATTGTTAGGTTTTCAAAATAATTGTTATCACAATGTTGCGTTGTGTTCTAAATGTACAAATCTGGTAATAGGTATGATTTTTTGTGTTTTCTTTAAACACGTTTTTAAAAAAAAAAAACTAAAAATATAAAAATCGGACTAAAATCATAAAAACGGATTAGAAAAAAGCAGACTAAAAAATATAACATTTATAACGCTGAAGTTTTTGAGTCCGTTTTTGTTTTTTTATTTTTAGTTCTTTTCAGTCCGTTCTTTTAGTCATTTTTAAATAGCTTGTCAAGATTAATTTGATTTGTCTAAGCGGTGGTCATCATAATACTCAGTAGACATGTTGACATTCTGTCACTGGGTGTTATGATGTCTGCTGCTGTTTGACAGAAATCACCATATTAGTGAATAAATCTTTATTTATAGTTCTTATATGAAGAAATACAATATGATGCGTATATAAGAAAATATGTGTGTATTAGGAATTAATTTGTGTAGTTGCAGTAGTAATCATACACTCAGGAGACATGTTGACATTATGTCACTGGGTGTTATGATAACTGCTGCAGTTATACAGAAGTCAACTCAGGGTTTTTCTGAACCATTGGTCTCTCTTAACCAAGACTCTTGGTCTTGCCGTATCAGTCATCATACACTCAGGAGACATGTGGACATTCTGTCACTGGGTGTTATGATCACTGCTGCAGCCAGATAAAAGTGATATAAATTTGCTAAAAGATAGTTTCCTACTATAATTCAATTTGTTTGATAGTGGTAGTTGTCACGTTCTCAGTAGACATGTTGACATTCTTGTCACTGGGAATATGATGCCTGCTGCTGTTTGACAAAATCATCAATGTTTTTGAGAAAACAATTAGTCTTATTGCTATAGTTATCACATACTCAGGAGGCATGTTGACATTCTGTCACTGGGTGATGTGGTCACTGCTGCAGTTAAGATAAAAATCTTTAAATCAACATTGGAAATATTTTTTTTATTATTATTAACTAATTTGTTTGATAGCGGTAGTTAGTCGTCATAAACTCTGTAGACATGTTGACATAATGTCACTGGGATTATGATGGCTGCTGCAGTTTGACAGAAGTCAACTCAGATTTTTTAAGTTTTTAGAAAAAAATGTTCACCAATAGGTCTGACTGGGGTAGTCATCATAGACTCAGCAGACATGTTGAAATTCTGTCACTGGGTGTTATGATTACTGCTGCAGTTAGAGTTAAATCATCTTTATAAAAACTCAAGAGAATATAAGAACTTATTATTTGTGAAATTATGAGTCTAATTGTGGAAGTTATCATACACACAGCAGACATGTTGAAATTCTGTCACTGGGTGTTATGATTACTGCTGCAGTTAGAATTAAAATCATCTTGATAAAAACTCAAGAGATCATAAAAACTTATTTTTGTGAAATTATAAGTCTAATCGTGGTAGTCATCATACACTCAGCAGACATGTTGAGATTCTGTCACTGGATGTTATGATGCTTTCTGCTGTTGGACAGAAGTCATCTTTATAGGAATCAATATCTGTTCTTACTATTGGTGGTGTACGTTAAATGATACTGCAATCTAACCTTTGGATAGATTGCAGTAGTTGTCATTTACTCAGTAGGCATGTTGCCATTCTGTCACTGGGTCTTTATGATCACTGCTCCAGTAAGACAAACGTCACCAATAAGATGAATCTAATTACTTTATTTTATTGTGATTGTCACGTGTTCTTCTCCATTATATTTCAGATCAATGTTTGACTACTTTTGTTTACTAACAATAGTCATCACACACTCAGTAGACACGTTGACATTCTGTCACTGGGTGTTATGATGCCTGCTGCAGTTAACCAAATTCTTCGCTTTACTGAAGATCAATGAAAATCTGCTATTAGGTGTCAGCGATAACCTTCACAAACGGACGGAAATCAGATGGAATATGGAACTGCTTTGAAAATGCTCATGCTGGATTAGTGTTTCGTGTTGTTTGATTGCGGTAGTTATCATAGGCTCAGTAGACATGTTGACGTTCTGTCACTGGGTGTTATGATGCCTGCTGCAGTTAACAGAACTCATCAGATAAGGAAAATACGTGGATATCGACCATTATTTGTTATATTCACTTTAGTCAGTAATCATGTAACTAGGGTCTTTACCAGTAAATTAAAACAGATACTAACTAGTAAATGCTATTATAGCATTCATAAATATTTTATAGACAATTCATACATAGGGTCTACGAAATAACAATATAATATACCTAATATCTTTAATGCAAATTAAAAAAAATTAAGTAAGTACCTACTATCCTATCTTAGTTAAACGCCCGCCCCTCTCTTCTAGCCCAAATTTGCGTGCCCAACAAGGTCTACAATAATGGACTTTTATTATGTAAACATTATGGTATAGCAATAAATTATTTGATTTGATTTGTCATTCGACAAATATCATGAGATTGAACTTAGCTTTAAAAACATCATTAAGTACTTTTGTATTTTGGTCTGATCGCGGTAGTCATCATAGACTCGGTAGACATGTTGACATTTTGTCACTGGGTGGTATGATGCCTGCTGCAATTTGACAGGTGCCACGTTTTGAGTTTTCTGAAGAATTCTGCGCATAGTTTGTAATTTTTACGGCTGATTGCGGTAGTCCTCATATGCTCAGTAGACATGCTGACATTTTGTCACTGGGTGTTATGATAACTGCTGCAGTTTGACAAAGCCATCTGTTTGCCAGGAAAACTATTATATAAAATATGACAATACTTTAACAGCATTGTATTTATTTGTTTGGTTGCGGTAGTCGTCATATACTCAGGAGACATGTTGACATTCTGTCACTGGGTGTTATGATGCCTACTGCAGTTAACAGAAATCAACTTTCTGCCGGCGATAACTCATGTCTTATATCCAGTGCTTTTTCCTATTTTATTAACAGCTAAAGCAGCAATTAAGCAATTTATGATGATAATTTATTCACAACAAATTAATTATTTGTCTGATTGCGGTAGTCATCATACACTCAGGAGACACGTTGTCATTCTGTCACTGGGTGGTATGATCACTGCTGCAGTTTGGCAAAAACCGTCATTTTTAAAGAAATAAATCTGCTTGTTTATTTAGTTATTGTCCAATAGCCGTCACACACTTAGAAGACATGTTTTTATTCTATCACTGGGCATTGAGATCACTGCTGTATCTGACATTTATCATCGGACACATATCACTGTCTATTTCTTGCCTGCGTCATCTTTATTGCATTTGTCATTGTACTGTAGTATCTCACACGCAGTAGACATGTTGGTATTCTGTCACTGGGTGTTGAGATCACTGCTGTATTTGACATTTATCACCAGAGTCAGAAACATATCATAGTTTATTTCTTGCCTGCGCCATCTTTATTGCATTTGTCATTATACTGTAGTACCTTATACTCAGTAGACATGTTGGTATTCTGCCACTGGGTGTTGAGATCACTGCTGTATTTGACATTTATCATCAGAGTCAGAAACATATCATAGTTTATTTCTTGCCTGCGCCATCTTTATTGCATTTGTCATTATACTGTAGTACCTTATACTCAGTAGACATGTTGGTATTCTGCCACTGGGTGTTGAGATCACTGCTGTATTTGACATTTATCATCAGAGTCAGAAACATATCATAGTTTATTTCTTGCCTGCGCCATCTTTATTGCATTTGTCATTATACTGTAGTACCTTATACTCAGTAGACATGTTTGTATTCTGTCACTGGGTGTTGAGATCACTGCTGTATTTGACATTCATCATCAGAGTCAGACACATATCATAGTTTATTTCTTGCTTGAGCCATCTTTATTGCATTTGTCATTGTACTGTAGTATCTCACACGCAGTAGACATGTTTGTATTCTGTCACTGGGTGTTGAGATCACTGCTGTATTTGACATTTATCATCAGTCAGAAACATATCATAGTTTATTTCATGCCTGCGCCATCTTTATTGCATTTGTCATTGTACTGTAGTATCTCACACGCAGTAGACATGTTTGTAGTCTGTCACTGGGTGTTGAGATCACTGCTGTATTTGACGGATTTCATCTAGAAGATAAACTTCATATTACCAGTGAATGCTTTCAACATAATTTCCATTCAATTCTGGTTATTATACTGCAGTATCTCACACGCAGTAGACATGTTTTTGTTCTGTCACTGGGTGTTGAGATCACTGCTGTATTTGACTGTACTTATCGGATATAATCATTATTCTGTCTCCATCTATTGTCACAGATCATTTAAATAATTTTCAGTAGGTTTTTGTCATTATGCTGCAGTATCTCACACTCAGGAGACATGTTTTTGTTCTGTCACTGGGTGTTGAGATCACTGCTGTATTTGACTGTACTCATCGGATAATTATAATCATTATTCTATCTCCATCTATTGTCACAGATCATTTAAATAATTTTCAGTAGGTTTTTGTCATTATGCTGCAGTATCTCACACTCAGTAGACATGTTTTTGTTCTGTCACTGGGTGTTGAGATTACTGTTGTATTTGACAATTATCATCAACTCTGGAGACATCACAAACATTATAATAATAAGAAGAGTCAGAGTGCTCAAACCAGCTACCACTAACTCAGGAGACATGTTTTTATTCTGTCACTGGGTATTGTGGTGGTTGTTATTGAAACTCGTTATACTCGTGCATCATCCACTACTTCTTCCAGGGTCAATTTCACCAATTGCTTGAAAAATCACGTTTAATAAACCATTGCATTATCTAATGAATAATATTTTTATAACGAGTGTGACAAAAAAAAATCCTTCATTATTTGCTTGTTACTACAAAGTCGCGCAACTGGATAGTGACGTAAGCAAGTTTTACTCTCGAAACGTGACAATTTGTCACCTGTCATGACAATTTCGTATCTATAGCGTCAACCAATTTGAAAATAGAACAAACTACTCATAGCTACACCGCAACGTACACCGAATTAATAAATCATTTAACATGGCAATTGACAATTTGTCATGACAATTTACAATTTGTCATGCAAATTGACAATTTGTCATGACAATTTACAATTTGTCATGCCAATTGACAATTTGTCATGTCAATTGACAAATTGTCACGTTATTAAATAGGGCCCAGACCTTGTTTTCTTCCATAAACCTACCTTATTGGTCAAGCAGTCCTGGAAGTCCTTCTTCATGTCTATAACGGACACTCGGTCCTGAGGCCTCTTCGGTCCGCTCACAGATGTCACCACTTCCGCTAGATTCAGTTCCACCACCTGTTGTAAAAATATTATAACTCATTTACTTAACAAATTAACACCCAGAAGCAGAATCCTTGTATGTAGTGTAAAACTGAGCCAAAATAGCTCAGTTTTTAGATAAATATCCTTTATACAGCTTGACCATAAAGAGTTGACAAAAAATGAGGGCGCCACTTTCTATGCAAACATGTCAAAATCATGAATAACTTGGCAACACTGACTATATTTTGTACTGAAAAATTTTAGTTCCATTTTATTTAATAACATCTCTTTCTGGCCAAGCTGTATGTTACCTAATCGTACGTAACTCCAATATAATAGTGACTAATCAACTAAAGTTAGGGAAATTGAAACATTTTAATTCTTATAAGTACAATTAGGTAACGTATAAAGGATAAAAATTTGAAAACTGAGCCACTTTGGCTCAGTTGCGACTCATCTCAGCTCAGTTGAGTTCATTTTGGCTAACGATAGCCAAGTCAATACAATGGTGCTACAAACACCCAGACCCGAGTCGATATAGTAAAGTTCATTTTCTAAATCTCCAGCCGGGGATCGAACCTGGGACCTCAGAGATGGCGACGCCTTAAAAACCGGCAAACCACTCGACCACGGAGGTCGTCAAATTATTTATCTCTTGTTTGACGACCTCTGTGGGCGAGAGGTTTGTACGCCGGTTATCAAGGTGTCGCCATCTCTGAAGTCCCGGGTTCGATCCCCGGCTGGGTCAATTTAGAAAAACTAACTTTTCTATATTGACTCAGGTCTGGGTGTGTGTGTTTACCACCGTTGTCTCTGATTTCCATAACACAAGTGCTTTAGCTACTTACTTTGGGATCAGAGCAATGTTTGTGATGTTGTCTAATATTTATTTATTTATATTATCTCTCATTCTTTCAGCAGTACTTGCCTCAGAGAATACAGGATCTTGTTCGGGATTATTGTAGTCTCTGAACTGTTTGGTGACGCGCAAGTAATCTTCTATCAACTTAATTTTGTCTTGAGGCCGATCTGTAAAGAAAAAAAATAAAATGTTACAATAAGGACCCTGTTTCACAATCAAAAAGTAAGTTTTAAGTAGTATACTTGACAGATGATTTGACATATTTTTCATATCATAATAACTGTCAAATTATCTGTCAAATAAGGTTTTTAGAACTTAAGTTTTACATTGTGAAACAGGCCCTTTATGTAAAAAAGACGGTCAAGAGCGAGTCGGACTCGCGCACCGTTCCGTATCATCATTTTGAAAAAGTTTACTATTTAGAGCAGGGATGCACAGACTACGGCCCGCGGGCCGCATGCGGCCCGCCGGTCGAATACTGGTGGCCCGCCGACAGCAAAAATAATACTCTCGTACATTCGAAAATATTGAGTTCTATTCCAGAATAAAACCAATAACAAATGTTCGAAAAGTAATTTGAATCTCGCGCGCGCGCTCTATCAATCTTATCGGTGCGCCGTGCATGCGTCGGTAACAGCGGTCGGTAATGTTCGTGCTGATCTCGGTTAAATTCGTTTTCTTGAGGAAGCGCGCCGCGTTATACTGTTCGAGCGAGCGAGATAGCAATAGTCCCAAATTCCCGATAGCTCGCGTAGGTAGATACACGAAGCTTCCAGAGTCGGTTTCGAGATTTCTCCAGACAGTTTTCGACTCTATGCGCGTGGTATAAAAGCCACGCTAACCGCAGCGACCGACAGTTCGGTTTTAATTTGTTTAAAATTAATAAATTCTTTTTCAATTTGAATACATTATTATCAATTTTTCATTGTCTTTAATTACCTATACTTCTGGTGGCCCACCATCAGTTCATAATTTTCCCGAGTGGCCCCTAGTCTTAATAAGTCTGTGCATCCATGATTTAGAGACATCGTTTCATCGTTCCTGTAATCTTACATAAACTATCACATAAAATAATTTCAGGTTTTTCTCTATGCAAATTTCGATAAGGGAAGGAACCGTTTTTTTTTTAATTTTCATTTTGCATCAAAAGTCAAAAACTATGCGGCCTAAAAAATAAAAAAAAATGTTTTAGAATATGCAAGCAGCGCTATTTCATATACCCTATATGCCCTAGTAGCCCCACTTCGAATTTTTAAGACCCTCTTTCAGTCCCTGTTGCAAAAAATATATAAATATTTTTATTTCTCTCTTATTTGCAAAATAGTTGGGCAAACGTCATCTAAAACTATTCCAAATTTAAAGTTGATAGCACTAGTAGTTCTCGAGATGTCCAGCTGTGACAGACAGATTGAGTCGCCATAAGGGTTTAAAACCACTTGTGGTACAGAATATGGTATATAGGGACCATCAAACTGATCAACTTTTACTATGGGACCAACACTGAAATCGCGAAAAAAAACAGCTGTTTCAAACATTTTGATTTTTTTCTAATTTTTGTATGAAACAGTTGATTTCTTTTCGCGATTTGAGAGTTCGTCCCATAGTAAAAGTTGATCAGTTTGATGGTCTTTATAAACCGTATTCGGCATTCGGGGTATTTTTGTAACATGTTGTATACCATATTCGACATTAGGGGTATTTTTGTAACATGTTGTATACCATATTCAGCATTAGGGGTATTTTGTAACATGTTGTATACCATATTGGGCATTAGGGGTATTTTTGTAACATGTTGTATACCATATTCGGCATTAGGGGTATTTTTGTAACATGTTGTATACCATATTCAGCATTAGGGGTATTTTTGTAACATGTTGTATACCATATTCGGCATTAGGCGTATTTTAGTAACATGTTGTATACTATATTCGGCATTAGGGGTATTTTTGTAACATGTTGTATACCGTATTCGGCATTAGGCGTATTTTAGTAACATATTGTATACCATATTCGGCTTTAGGGGTATTTTTGTAACATGTTGTATACCATATTCGGCATTAGGCGTATTTTAGTAACATGTTGTATACCATATTCGGCATTAGGGGTATTTTTGTAACATGTTGTATACCATATTCGTCATTTGGGGTATTTTTGTAACATGTTGTATAACATATTCGGCATTAGGGGTATTTTTGTAACATGTTGTATACCATATTCGTCATTTGGGGTATTTTTGTAACATGTTGTATAACATATTCGGCATTAGGGGTATTTTAGTAACATGTTGTGTAGATACTTACTAGTCTGTGACAAGTACTGCAAGGACCTGGCGTCGACCGGGAAGTAGGCGACGGTGGCGCCGAACTCGGGGCACATGTTGGCGACCGTGGCGCGGTCCGCGATGCTCAGGGCCGATACTCCGGGACCGAAGAACTCTACGAATTTGCCCACTACACCCAAAGAACGGAGATGCTGGGAACAGATAATAAAATTATCATTATTAGGGTGCGGGTTCGAGTCCCGTCTGAGGTGCTACGGGTGAGTCGATTTTTTCTAGTATTTTTTTCTAATATTATTTATCTTAATATAAAAATAGCATTGTGAATGCGTAAAATCTGAATTTAATGAATTCTAAAACATTTATACAGGGTGATAGTAGCACCCTAGCTAAAACTTTGAAAGATGATTCTACCCTTAGAGTTAAGCAACTTTCTCTATGGAACCACTTGTCGCAAATGCATAGTTGATTTTGATTTTTCATTGAGCAGCAATGTACTCGTAACAAGTCGATAACATCGCGGGAGCGCGCGCGCGCTTACAACAAGCCACGACCGCGAGCAAATAGCTGTTGTTCATACATTGCGGTTGATTTTTTTTAAGTAATATTTTGAACTATGTTAAATTGGAAATAAAACACTTAAACAAAAAGTGTTTTATTTAGTCATAGTAAATGTTAAATTTCCTAGTTATTTTAATTGAATTGTAGAATAATTTGTGTAATTTGCTTTAGTCCTCCAGTGACCATGTCCCTGGAAAGGTGTCGAAACGTCGGGAATTCAAAAAACCAATAAATACAAACTAAATAATTCTAAAAAAACACCTGAATTAATAATATACGCGCTGTAATTCGTAAAAAGTGTTTTATTTCTAATAAATTGTAGAATCCAATGTTTCTTATTATATTACTATGACTAACCTTAGTGATAGTGAGCACGAGGTCAGTAGATGTCGCTAGTGGGTTCAGTTCCCCGCTGAGCTTGTACCCCACTACCTTAGGCAGCAGCATGCTGATCGCCTGCCCTAACATCACGGCCTCAGCTTCGATGCCTGGTTGAACAACATAATTAACTTAATTTTAAAAAGTGCAAAAAAACATTGTACACACTACAGCACGTCAGGTTATACAGTTAAACTGCGAAAACAGCATTTATTACGTAGGGCATAAAGGCGGTCTCCAAGGTCAACATGTATAGTCTCAGGTGCCGTCGTGTGTACTTTGTATATTTATTGATTTTCAGTAAAAAATAAAACTAGGCCATGTATAAAACAAATTAGAATAAAATGTTGCAAATGATGTCGCCGCTGCCGGGGCACTTGTTTATATATGTCATTACCAAGTGTCGCTATGTATGTCTTTACCAGGTGTCACCATGTATGTCATAACCGGGTGTCATTCACTATGTATATGTCATTACCAGGTGTCACCATGTATATTTGTCATTACCAAATGTCGCTATGTATATGTCATTACCAAGTGTCGCTATGTATACATAGCGACACTGACTACCTGGTAATGACATATATGTCATTACACGTGTAACAAACAAAGGGAACAATATTTTCTGTCACCTAAGTTTAGATGTGTCACTAATCTGCAATACCCAAATTATAATATCTATCCCCAAGAAATATATTAGTCATCATATTTATCAAAACTGTCTCTAAGTATAAATCACCGTATTAATGTAAATATGTCTCTTAAATTATAGTTTGATCACTTTTTTCTATAGCCTAAATATAAGATCTGTCGTCTAAAAAGTAAGTCCCTGGCAGCAATAATATATTTGTACCTAAAATAGTAAATCTATCACCTTATAAATCTAATCAACAAACTATTAGTATCATTTAAATCGTTCAATCATCAAAATAATAGAAGTGTCACTTAATTAATAGAAAAATTCCTAAGTAGGGACGGAGTCAAATTGGCGGGCTGTGAAAATTTAAATGCACTAGGTAGGTTAGGTTAGGTTAGTGTTTAGACCACTCGCAGCGGAGCGAGCGAAGCTCCATAAATATCAGGATCAACTAGTTTGCCCTAGCCTATCGGGCTTAGGACAAACTAGTTTGGTCTAGGCTATAC
This sequence comes from Catoptria pinella, assembly GCA_963556745.1. NCBI lineage: Eukaryota > Metazoa > Arthropoda > Insecta > Lepidoptera > Crambidae > Catoptria > Catoptria pinella. Next base: position 5,882,996 of record OY750788.1, on the reverse strand, counting down.
CAGTTAATCCCATCGCGTATAGGAAGAACAAGTTTAACCTAGGCCAAACTAGTCCTGAAAATCGGGTTTGGCCGGTAACAAATATACCTACTAACTCGCACAGCTCGCACTTGACTGCAGTGTTTTGTTTAGTTTTAGATAAGTAGTGTTTTTGTTTCGATTATAAATGTAAATTATATGATTAAAACCTATTGTAGTTTAATTTAATTAATTGTACCCATATTGTCAAATTTCAGTTGAATTATGTAATAAATTAATATTATTTTTCAATGATCAAACATATTTTTTAGGTAAACATTTTTAATTGTTTGGTGATTCAGTTTTAGTGACACTTTTATTATTTAGAAACCCAATATAATTATTTGATGATTGATATTATTTCCAAGTAATTAGTAATTAATATTTAGGTTAGCGTTTTTATATTATTTGGTGATTAAATTTAAGTGACAGATCTACTATTTTAGGAACAAATATTATTTATTAGGTCACTGAAAATGCATTTATTAGGTAATTGATAAAATCATACCCACAAACAAACATTACCAAGCGTCACTATGTACGTATATGTCATTACCAGATGTCGCTATGTATACAAGGTGTTACAAAAATACCCCTAATGCCGAAATAGCTGTTTCATACAAAAATTAAAATCGGAAATATCAAAATGTATGAAACAGCTGATTTTTTTTTTCGCGATTTCTGAGTTGGCCCCATAGTAAAAGTTGTTCAGTTTGATGGTCCCTATCTACCATATTCAGCATTAGGGGTACTTTTGTAACACCTTGTATATGTCATTGCCAGGTGTCATGTATGTCACTCACCGCCCACGCCCCACCCGACGACCCCCAGCCCGTTGATCATGGTAGTATGACTGTCCGTACCAACTACAGAGTCCGGGTGTAACATCTCCCCGGAGAAAACCACGCGGGCCAAATACTCAAGGTTCACCTGATAGAACAATATTTACTTCTAAAAAAAACAATTATTAAAATCGGCACACCAGCGCCAGAGTAATCGGTGTACATACAAAAAAACAAAAAAAAAACGAGTCGAATTGAGTACAGTCACGTCTATAAACATGTATACAGTTTAGAACTTTGTCACTCTAAAAACTATAACTTTTTTGAACAGGAATCGAGGACAAATGACAACTACAACAAAATTACAAAGTTCTAAACTGTATACAACGTGTTACAAAAGTACCCCTAATGCCGAATATGGTATATAGGGACATTAGGGGTACTTTTGTAACACGTTGTATATATTTTTAGACGTGACTGTACCTCCCTCCTTTTGAAGTCGGTAAAAATAAGTATCATTGCAGTCGGGGGGCATTGTTGAGGAGCATTTTTTAATCATAGAGGTCCCCCGACTGCACTGACTGTCACTTGTTATTAAACTTTTTAGTTCGTTTTTGCAGAGTAGACATATTTTTTATTTTTTTTTTATTTCATACATTTTAGTGACAAATTAATAGTGTGTTGTTGAATGAAAAAAGGGAAAACCTTTTCTTCGGACTTTTTACTATGGGACCAACTCTGAAATCATGATAAAAAACCAGCTGTTTCACACATTTTGAAAGTGATGTCACATTTCTAACCACGCGCTCAAAAACATTGTGATTAGTAGCTCTACCATGAGTTGATGCAAACTGTTTCCGCTACCGTAAACTATCGGATATACTGCTCACAGTCAATGCGAGTGAAAGAGAGAAAACGATAGTTTACTGTAGCGAAAACAGTTTGTATCAACTCATGGTAGGACCATAGGTATCTAAGCCAAAATGTTTAAACAATAATGTTTCCATAACAACATTTTTTTTAATAACGTATGGATTCTAATAAACAACACTATTTTGTAACTGGAGCATTTTGTGTTTTTTTACCAACTTTGGAGTTAAGATAAATAATATTAGAAAAAATACTAGAAAAAATCGACTCAACCGTAGCACCTCAGACGGGACTCGAACCCGCATTTTTGGGATTCCGGCCCAATGCAATCTGAGGTGCTACGGGTGAGTCGATTTTTTCTAGTATTTTTTCTAATATTATTTATCTTAATATAAAAATAGTAAATTGTATATGTAAGTGTGTGTAGTGTAAATTGTGAATGCGAAAAATCTAAATTTAACAACTTTGGAGTCTCAAAAATCATTGTAAAATTCGTCAAATCGAGCCAAATTTTGCGTAGGAGTTTATTTTTCTTCCCTTTATGCTCTATTATACCTTAAGGGGCTGACATTAAGCCAACTAGCGCCGCCAGTCGATTTTATTTTATTTATTCTAAATAAGCCCAATTTCTTAAAAAAGAAATCAGTCAAGGTCTTGTGAATGACGTCTAATGTTTATTGAATAACGTTACAGCATTACAAAATGCGTGCAATAGTTTAAAAACGGGTTTGAACCAACAGTGGCCACTTTTAACAAAATTGCTTTTTAAACTGTTTGAATGCCTCATCTGTATAAAGTTATTCAATAAATATTAGACGTTATTAACAAAACCTTGAATTCCCTTTTTAAGAAATTGGGCTTATTTAGTATAAATAAAATAAAATCGACTGGCGGCGCTAGTTGGCTCATGTCAGCCCCTTAAAAGTAGAATCCAAGTGATTCCACATAAATCGTAAATTATTGCAATCAAGTTCGAACTTTATAGAAAAATATATTTAAAATAATATTTATATTAAAGACAATAATTTACCTGATGCACGATTCCAGAGCCCGGTGGTACGATTAACATATTGTCAAACGCCTGAGCGCCCCACTGTAAAATAAATAAGAATATTTATTCTGCGTCTGGGTGGTAATAGTATTTACCCTCAATAGGATAAATAAATAAATAAATATTTGACAACATCACATACATTGCTCCGATTCCAAAGTAAGTAGCTAAAGCACTTGTGTTATGGAAATCAGAGACAACGGTGGTATCACAAACACCCAGACCTGAGTCAATATAGAAAAAATCGTTTTCTAAATTGACCCAACCGGGGATCGAACCCGGGACCTCAGAGATGGCGATACATTGAAAACCGGTGTACAAAGCCACTCGACCACGGAGGTCGATTTTTTTTGCGTGGGATCTCCACGCAAAAAAAAATATAGTTCAAAAAACCTCGATAGATGGCATTTTATGAAAGCCAAACAGTTAAGTTAAACCCCCTTCACACTATCGCAGTGGTTCCTAACCTTTTCAATATTGTTACCCATATGACCTATGTAGGTAAACAGACTTTACCCCCAACTTTTGGGGGGAGAGCGCCCTCCCCACCTGCATATACATCCCGCTACATTCTATGAATGCACACTACACGCAACACGAAAGAGCCAAGTGTTATTTTATAAATATAATAATTACATATTAAATTACATAATTACATCCAGGTTCGGAACCAATGCACTATCGCATGCAATTTTTTTTTAAATTTTGTTCGCAAATGCTGTACCCTTCCTACCTTGGAGAGTGATAAGTGAGGCGAGGGAGTTAAAAGTCAAATTTTTTTTTTAACAAAATTTTTATATTTTAAAATATTTAGTTAATATCTATGGGCCATTGTCATCTGATACAAAAAAATAAATAAAAATGAATAAATAAAACAACTTTACGACGACTCGGCATTCATAAAACGCCATATATCGAGATTTTTTTGAACTAATTTATTTTTCTTTTTGGTCTCGAAAAATCAGCCATTCAAAACTAATTATAGATGGCAGCACACGCGCAATGACCAATCAAATGTATCAAGAGACATTATGAATGATTTGACTTATCATTAATTTTTGTGGTCTATCGTATAAATCGTGTTTCTGCAACTAACAAAATGAAGTCAATGAAATAAATATTCATTGTATTAAATATTACTTCATATGTTTTGTAATTGATGAGAAAATCGAGATACCTGCCACCAAAATGTCCGATGTGTCCTCTTAAAAGCATAATATACAACGTGTTACAAAAATACCCCTAATGCCGAATATGGTATATAGGGACCATCAAACTGAACAACTTTTACTATGGGACCAACTCTGAAATCGCGAAAAAAATCAGCTGTTACATACAAAAATTAAAATCGCAAATATCAAAATGTATGACACAGCTGATTTTTTTTTTCGCGATTTCAGAGTTGGTTCCATAGTAAAAGTTGTTCAGTTTGATGGTCCCTATATACCATATTCGGCATTAGGGGTATTTTTGTAACACCTTGTATATTTGAATAAAATACAGGAAAAATAAATATTACTCACTTTTAAAAATTGGAATCTCTCCTTATTTCTTTCGAACTCCAACTCCTGATTTTTGTTCAAAGCATCAGGTCTGAAATAAATGATTAGCAGACTTCAAAAAAAGCAGGAAAATCTCAGTTCGTCGGAAACTTTTTTATTTTTCTAGTAGAGACCTATTTATAAACGATATTTGAATCGCGCCAACTTATCACACTAATAAAGGCACTTTAAACCTTATAAATAATAAATAATAAATAATAATAAATTTGACAACATCACATACATTGCTTCGATTCCAAAGTAAGTAGCTAAACCACTTGTGTTATAGAAATCGGAGACAACGGTAGCATCACAAACACCCAGACCTGAGCCAATATAGAAAAGTTCGTTTTCTAAATTGTTCCAACCAGGGATCGAACTCAGGACCTCAGAGATGGCGACACCTTGAAAATCGGCGTACAAATCCACTCGACCACGGAGGTCGTCATAACTTGGAGGTACAATGCGATTAAATTAACAATAGACGATTTGCGGAAAATTGATCGAAAACAATTCATCGAATTACAATTCTTCGAAAACAGTTAATCGAAAAAACAATTCGTCGAACAAACAATTCATCGCAGAATAATTCGTCGAATGATAAGTGCTCGGAGAAAATTCTGTCCCAAGTGAAAAAATATTGAACAATTGCAGTTTAGTAATAAATGAGATTTTCTGTTGTCTGTTATAAAAAAATAACCTCGAAATTTAAGGCTCACGCTCCGCTGCGCTACGCGCTCGCCTTAAATTTCTAACCTAACCCGGGACCTACAGGAGTAAAGCAAGACGAACGAACTGTGACTGACAGATTGACAATGACAATGACAATGAAATTTTAATACGACGAATTGTTTTCGACGAATTGTATTTCGGGGAATTAACGTTCGAAGAATTGTTTTTCGACGAATTATTTTTTCGATGAACTGTGTTCGAAGAATTGTAATTCGATGAATTGTTTTCGATCAATTTTCCGGTGACCACTGTACGACACGGTGGAATAGCGAACAGTTTCTAGCGCTCTTCCTGAGCGCTGGGGACGGACAGACGGACATGGCGAATCTATAAGGGTTCCTTGTTCAATTAAATTCAATATTTTATTGCATACCATAAAGTAGATACATAGGTGGTAATTTTATAGAAAGAGAACATTATGGACCCAGTAGGCATGGATGCACAGACTTATTAAGACTAGGGGCCACTCGGGCAAATTATGAACTGATGGTGGGCCACCAGAAGTATAGGTAATTAAAGACAATGAAAAATTGATAATAATGTATTCAAATTGAAAAAGAATTTATTAATTTGAAGCGTGGCACTGCATAGTGCTTACAATCTTTTTTATATTTGGCTCAAATTTACTTGTAGCAACACGTAAAACTGCTTCCAAACTTTCATTTGCAAGGCGGTTTCGATTTTTTGTTTTATTATTATTTAGGATTGAAAAGGTTTGTTCACATATATAGGTAGAACCAAATAAGCTTGCACATTTCAGAGCGTTTATGCGCAACTCTTTGTACGTATTTTTATCAATGCAGCGGTAAAAGTTCAGCAAGTCTCCTTCGTTGAATTTGTTGCGTAAATCTTGGTCGTTCTGAATGTCGATAATTTCTAACTGCATTAACTCTGGCGCATTTTCAACTGAAATCGTGAAAGGATTGCTAAATATGTCCAACAGAGGATTCACTGTTTTAAACTCCGAAAATCTGTCTTGAAAAGATTGAATCAAAATATCTAGCTTTTTTACATAACTGAAATTAATAGCAGTTTTTTTGAATTTTTCAGCCATTTTCTTATAATTCGGAAAATGATTGTAATTTCCAGAATTCAATTGCGATCTGAAAAGTGTCAGCTTGCATTGAAAGGATGATACATGTGCGTAGAGCTGGGATATCAGTTGATTTTTGCCTTGAAGCCGTGTGTTCAAGACATTCAAATGATTTGTAATGTCAACTAAAAAAGCCAAATCACACAACCAATCAGGACTTTTAAGTTCCGGGACGTCCCTTTGCTTTTCCGCCAGAAAAATATCAATTTCTTCTATTAAATTTAAAAATCGTTCCAGTGTCAATCCACGACTTAGCCACCTTACTTCTGTATAATACAGTAAATCTCCATGTTCGCATTCAATGTCATCAAGGAATTGTTTGAATTGCCTGTGATTGAGTCCTCGTGATTTTATGAAATTCACAGTCGAAACTACCACTTTCATGACATTTTCAAATTAAATTTTTTTAGAACAGAGGGCTTCTTGGTGTATAATGCAGTGAAACTGCATGAGATCTTCAGCGTTTAAGTTTTTTTCTTGCAAATGCTTTTTCAACAAAGTAACTAGCCCAGAATTGACACCAATCATCGAAGGAGCACCGTCAGTCGAAACTCCCGATAATTTCGATAAGTCCAAATCAGTTTTTGAACACTCGTCCAAAAGTACATTGAGTATATCAACTCCTCTGGTTTGACCTTTCAATGAACACATTCCTAATAACTCTTCGAAGACTTCAAAATCTTGAGTAACACCTCGTATGAATATAAGAAGTTGAGCTGTGGAACTAATATCAGTGGATTCGTCGAGTGCTAATGAAAAAAAATCAATTATCTTAGTTTTTTCATTTAATTGTTCCGCAATATTATCTGACAAAGACATAATTCGTCTTTGGATGGTCATACGATTCAGTTGAATTTTCTCAAACTTTTTTGCTGCTTCTGGACACATTTTCTTAGCGGCAATTTCTATGCATTCTTTTACAAAATCCCCATCATTGAAGGGGCGACTCCGCTTTGCTATCATTCGAGAAATTTCATAACTAACTTCTGTAGCTGTTTCTGTATCTTGAATGGGTTTTGTAAACATAGCTTGTTGACCAATAAGCTCCCGTTTTAAAGACAAAACTTTTTGCTTTCTTAATTCGCCTGTAAACTTCGTAAAAGTAGGATGCTGCGTTTCATAGTGCCTTTTTACATTATATTCCTTTGCAATCGCAACAGAATTCTTGCAAATTAAACAAACGACTTTGTTATGCGACCATACAAAAAAGTATTTCTCAGTCCAAATTTCTTGAAACTGCCGATTTTCATCTTTAACCTTACGTTTTTTACTAGTTCCTGGCATGTCCATGTTGCGTTTTAATCCTGACTAGGATTACCACAGCACCTAAAACCAATTACAGTTCCTAATTAATTACCAAAAATAATTGATAAAATATGTAGATAAAATTAATAACAGTTTTACTTACGATTTCACAACACAATTATACACGGCACTTGACGGGAAATCTACGTTGAATGTGGATCAAAATATATTATAATTATGACACCGGCTAGTCGAGTTAAAATCTACACTAGAACTAACGACACTTTACTCAAATTAAAACCGAACTGTCGGTCGCTGCGGTTAGCGTGGCTTTTATACCACGCGCATAGAGTCGAAAACTGTCTGGAGAAATCTCGAAACCGACTCTGGAAGCTTCGTGTATCTACCTACGCGAGCTATCGGGAATTTGGGACTATTGCTATCTCGCTCGCTCGAACAGTATAACGCGGCGCGCTTCCTCAAGAAAACGAATTTAACCGAGATCAGCACGAACATTACCGACCGCTGTTACCGACGCATGCACGGCGCACCGATAAGATTGATAGAGCGCGCGCGCGAGATTCAAATTACTTTTCGAACATTTGTTATTGGTTTTATTCTGGAATAGAACTCAATATTTTCGAATGTACGAGAGTATTATTTTTGCTGTCGGCGGGCCACCAGTATTCGACCGGCGGGCCGCATGCGGCCCGCGGGCCGTAGTCTGTGCATCCCTGCAGTAGGGTATAGCAATTGAAGGAGGAGAGGACGTCTTATTAGTATTTGTATTGTTGACTACGGAACCCTAAAAAATACTCACGATCTAGCAAAGTCCACCTGCACCGAATGGTCAATGACCAAGTCAGCTGGACAGATGGGGTTGATCTTGTCAGGGTCGCCGCCTAGATCCTTTACAGCATCACGCATGGCTGCGAAGTCTACCACCGCTGGTACTCCTGTTAAATCCTGGGGACCATTAAACTAACATTAAAGAAATCAAATATTTACTATACATATTGGAACACCTGGAACTTCTGAGCCTCCGTGGTCGAGTGGCGTTGTACACCGGCTTTCAAGGTGTCGCCATACCTGAGGTCCCGGGTTCGATCCCCGGTTGGGTCAATTTAGAAAACTAACTTTTCTATATTGGCTAGGGTCTGGGTGTTTGTGATACCACCGTTGTCTCTGATATTCATTCCGAGGCGGACGGACAACATCCCCGTGTTCGCCTGCGAGGGGAGGGGTAATTTCATTTCGAGTACGTCTTTCGTCCGAAGTCATTTGTCGAGTAGGTAGATGTTTGTTAGATGTTCGTGTTTAAAAGTCGCAGGAGACTGCAATGTTTTGCTAACATGTTTTGATAATATGTTTTGTTAGTTTGTTTTGTTTTTTTTTAGGCGCAGGAGACACGCCATGAGAGTGATGTCAAGTTCGAGTCAATTCGTCGTTTCAATCGGTCTGAAACGACGGATCTGTAGCGGCACCTACCTTACCTACGCCGCACATACCACGACACACGGCACAACAACAAGATTCCTAACCGTGTTACTAGATGGCGCTAGTATCAAGAAACAAGATCGTTAAGTATGGAGTAGCACCTCGCAGTATGGAAATCCTACATCTCGCTAATGAAATTCACTCAGCGACTTAGCATATACTAGGTGTTACAAAAATACCCCTAATGCCGAATATTAGGGACCATCAAAGTGAACAACTTTTACTATGGGACCAACTCTGAAATCGCGAAAAAAAAATCAGCTGTTTCATACATTTTGATATTTTCGATTTCAATTTTTGTATGGAACAGCTGATATTTTTTCGCGATTTCAGAGTTGGTCCCATAGTAAAAGTTGTTCAGTTTGATGGTCCCTATATGCCATATTCGGCATTAGGGGTACTTTTGTAACACGTTGTATACAACATCCAACCATCATCGGTTGGACCGCGGTCCCCGGGCTAATACCACCCAGCCCGGAAGATCTTCCCCTTTAACCTTCCTATCAGTGGCTACTTACCTCACCATCATTTCCATACTTATCACTCCTACAGATCGTACAGATCAATAATAATAATAATAACCTTTATTTCTCACCATAATCTTAAAAGTTACATAATGTTTAATTTGGAATGCAAGAGTTTGTTACTTGTACAGTTTGAAAAACTTATCTAATTTTAATCTCTTGGAAAAATGACAATGGTGGGCTGCCACCTAAACTAGGACGAGTCCTGTGAAACAATCGTACCGTTTATGGGGTCCTTAAAAATGCTATGTGAGCTTATTTGAATAAATAACACTTAGTTTCCGAGGCCAGCCTAAACATGTGGTGAATAATAAATAATAGTATTTGTCGATGTTTCACGTAAACTCTACGACTCAACGATAATCAGTGTCAACGCTTCAGTTGGTTGCCTTGATCTTTGACTTCTACAAATAAAAGTCATGTGTGTGTTAATTATTTTAAGACGTCATTTTGAGACAATGTTAATATTTAAACATTATTTTTAAATTTCAGATTTTAGCATTCACAATGCTATTTTTCTACAATACTAAATAATATACAAGGTGTTACAAAAGTACCCTTAATGCCGAATATGATAGATAGGGACCATCAAACTGAACAACTTTTACTAAAAGACTAACTTTGAAATCGTGAAAAATAAACAGCTGTTTCATACAAAAATTAATTACGAAAATATCAAAATGTATGAAACAGCTGTTTTTATTTCGCGATTTCAGAGCTGGTCCCATTATTGCGATCCAGTTTAGGTCCTAAAATGAATTGCATCGCTATGTGACAGCTGTGTCAGCAGACAGCGACTCGACTTTAGTTCATAACCTAAACTGAATGGCTAAGCCGTATGTCATTCATTATTTGTTCATACAAGAATAGACTCTATAGGAGAAAATGAAGGTTTTTTTGCCGAGGACACCGGCGCCCTCTCACCCGATTTCGCTTCGCGTGACACTGACAGCCCGGTGTAGCTCATGGTACGAAATAAAGCGATTCAGTTTGGGAACCTAAACTGAATCGCAATTGCTTTATAAAAGTTGATGGATATCATATTCTCGGACGGGAATCGAACTCTAAAATCGTGATTTTAATCAAAATGATTTAATCATATCAAGCCTGCAAATTTTCTAAATAAACAGAAGTTTTTTAGGTAAGTATCATATCTCTAAATAATGAATCGTTTCTATAATCAACTTTTGTAAGAGTCGGTTATGGGATGGGTGACCAAAAATTTAGTATACCAAGTTCCTCCTCGCTTCGGAAGGCAAATTAAGCCGTTGGTCCCGGCTGCATTTACGGTAACTCCCACCATTGGGCCTGCGTGGTGGGTTATGGCCCATCCTCCTTATCTACCCGTAAGGAAGGCCTGTGCCCCAGCAGTGGGGACCTTAAAAATGGCTGATGTCGATAATAAGTGTGTAACTATTTGAATTTTTGAGATTTAAGCATTCACAATGCTGTTTATATATAATACTAAATAATATACTAGAAAAAATAGGACTCGCACCATACTAGAAGAAATTCGACGTTCTCACTAGTGACTCGGTAGCTCAGCGGTCAGAGCATTGGACCGGATATACAAAGGTCGCGGGTTCGATTCCCGTCCGAGAACATGATCTGGTGTGAGTCCTATTTTTTCTAGTATATTATTTAATAATAAGTGTGTAATTATTATGTACCCAAATGTTTTGACGCAACGTTAAAACAATATTGAAAGTAAACAACCTTGACCTCAAGTAACTTGAAGTTGTAACTTTAATGCAAATAAGTAGGTGTGTCTCCACACTTGCTAATTATATAAGTAACATGTTTCAAGCAACGGATAGAATACATAAATCTATAACTACAAATAGTTTTTTTTTATATTAGACAACATCACAAACATTGCACCGATTCCAAAGTAAGTAGCTAGAGCACTTGTGTTATGGAAATCAGAGACAACGGTGGTATCACAAACACCCAGACCTGAGCCAATATAGAAAAGTTCATTTTCTAAACTGACCCAACCGGGGATCGAACCCGGGACCTCAGAGATGGCGACACCTTGAAAACCGGTGTACAAAGCCGCTCGACCACGGATGTCGTCGTATTGTATGTACTTAGTATTTTGATGCAAAAAAACCCTACCCTCGACTGACCTGCAATATCACCCGGGCGGGTTTAAATGCGATCTCCACACCCTCCTCCACCTGTTGGTTCGTCTCCCACTCCAGGACATTCTGGACATCCTTCTCTAACACCTGGAAGTTGTCGCAGTTGCGGACGCATGACTCTAAAAGCACCCTTATACTGAACGGCAGACGGTCTGAAATAGAATATCAAGTTTAGTTTATGCTAGAGGCACCTCGTCTCTCAAGACAGTCCCCGACAAGACAGACTTTCAGATGCAAATACGTCCAGATCGTTGACAATACTTTCATTTGCAACAACCTGAGTGGTGCAGTGGTCAACATGCCAGTCTACAACGCAAGAGGTGGTTAGAGTCATGGCCGAGCAGAAATTGAAATGATGTATTTTAATTTCTGTGACGGGTCTGAGTGTTTACTATGTATAATAAGTATATGTTTTAAAAAGTATATCAGTTGTCTAGCTTCCCCTTCGATGCTACAAGTGTCTGGGACTGGGGCACACAAAGCCCTTGTGCCCCTCAGATGTCGACCGAAGCGGACTTTGTTTCCGGTGCGGGAGGCCAGGCCACAAGGCCGCGGCCTGTTTAGCTGTGCAGGCGTGTGCGGTTTGCGCTGCCCACAAGGTGGCTGCAAACCACACAATGGGTAGTAGGTTGTGCAACCCCCCGGCGATTAGGGGTATTCGCCCCGAGCGCCGAAGTGTTGCACAACCCAGAGACGATTCCCCAATTTTGGGTAGGAGGAGTGAGGGGATGGACCAGCAAATGGCATCCCCGGTGCGAGGGGGTTCGCCCCGGGACGCTCCCCTAACTTCTCGGAGGAGAAGATCACGGGAGCCGTTGGTGGGGGGGACATAACATCTGTCCCCCGGTTGGGGCCAAGCGGGCAGTGGGAGGTGAACCACTGCTCGCCTTACACGGCCCTGGCAAGATGGGGGGAATGGCCAAACTTACCCGGCCATTCCCCAGCGGAGGAGGCCCGGAAACGGGCAGGCCGCGTTGCCGTTGGGGAGAATGCCACTCTGGCCCCCCACACAGCATCATGGCTGGCGGCACTGGCGGCGAGAGGGTAAGTGCCGTAGTTTTTTAGTGGGTATTCCCTCCTCCCGAGATCCCACCGAACCACTTGGTTGGGTGGGATCACGGGAGGCAGTCGTGGAGGGAGTCGCAACGTTGAATGTTGCGGTCCCCTCCTGGCGAGCCCCACATACCCCCCTCTCGCTCACCTGTGGGAGGGGAAGCGCGTAAATGCGTTTTTCTACGGCATAAAAAAAAAAAAAAAAAAAAAAAAGCACCCACATTACAAACTTTGCTTAACTGAATTTTCTGTCGAAAAATCCATGAAAAGGTTTTTTTTTCTATCACACAGTCTGTCTTAGTTGCATAGAACCTAAATAAATTTACAAAAAAGTTATTAGAATATCAAAATTTTATAAACCTGCAATGTATCTACAACAACAGTTATTTGCTCGCAGTCGTGGACGCAACGGCAAGGTCGTGGGTTGAAGCGCGCGCGCTCCCGCGATATTATCGAGTTGTTACACGTACATTGCTGCTCAAAGAAAAATCAAAATCTCAACTATGCATTTGCAACAAGTGGTTTCATAGAGAAAGTAGCTTAACTCTAAGGGTAGAATCATCCTTTTAAGTTTTCGTTAGAGTGCTACTAACACCCTGTATAGGCTACTTTTTATCCTGGTCTAAGGTTCTCTAGGGGTTCCACGCGGGCATAGTCGCGTGCGGCCGCTAGTTTATAAAGGGACATAGAAAAAACTCACCATACTTGTCACCAAATGTTGCCAAGTCAAAGTACTTGTATGTTTTGCCACCAATGTCAATGGTTTTGATCAGCTTACTGTATGGGTTGTTGGAGGCTGTAACAAAGTATCTATTTAACTGAATATTCTGGTCAACAACCTCTTCCCCTCAAAATAATCAAAGTTTTTACCTATAGAGAATTACTAACGGCAAGGAATACATAAGAATTTTATAAATTTAAGAATTTTACTAAAAATAAGACAACAAGTATATTCACTATGTAATATAGTTTATTAAACTTTATAAACATCACAATTTATTACGCAACCTGTATGTAACATTTTGATAATAGGTTATCACCAGTGGTTATAAACATCATTTAACTTTGACCAATATCTGTGTTAGCAATAAGGTTAGGTTTAATTAATTAATACAAGTCAGATACCAGAAAATTATCCCTAAAAATTTAATAGAAATGTTAGAAACCTACCATATTTTCCTACAAATATATCTTATCTTGGGGCCCTAGGTTTTTTTTCAGTCAAAGCGTGGGCCTTGTAGATTTTTAACGTCATCATGTTTATTTGAAACTAATTGTACATGGAATATTGAAGTAAGATCAAAGGTTAAGTGGAATTAACTGAAGGAATGTCAATAAACATGAAACCGGTTGGTTAGGTAGGCAGGCCATGTGTAGGTAATGAATAATGCCTATTAAAAGCTATCTAAGTACTAATCATTCATTAAGTATTAAGTGAGTGTCAAAAAAATTATTATCGACTGAAACAAAAGTGATAGGTACAAAGAACTTTAAGTATTTTCAAATTAAGAATTACATACCTGCCATGGTGTGTCAGATGCTGGATGGAGTCACTCACTTCGTACACCGCCGTAGGGTAGGGATGTGATGGACGGATGGACACATACAATTTAGGTACACGAAATTAAATAATCCGAAATTTTCCGAATCCAATCGAGAAAATCCGGAAAACTGCTTCTTTCTTTCTTCAATCAAACTCAAAATCAAATGACAGCTGACTGGATGGACGTTCACGTTTCATTCAGAACCTACTCAGAGCAAGCAACTCAGAGTGAAGTGTATGACACTCAAGAGTACATACTTTTGAGCATTTTGATTGAAGACTTCTTAGAGCATTAAGAGAAGACTTATTGTGCTGGTTTTTCTGTTAACAAGTAACTAGCGCCATCTAAACACCTGACTTGAAATTATAAGGTGGAAGATATCTGCCAAGTTTAGCCGCTAGTAGTAATACTAACACATTATTTCAGTAGTTCGAATTATTCGAATGATTGTAATAATCGACTAATCCAGTTACTATCATTCATAATCGCGTATCTCTAAATATTACGTGTACGTGCTTGACAAGCTATGCTCTTAGAGCATGCTTGATCGTTTAAGGGATACATTACTCCTTGGATAATCGTAACTCATTCATTCCCATTCGTTCTAATTCATTCTAATCTGTGGTTCGATCGAAATGTCAAATATTCAAAAAAAAATTAAAAATTTCCGTTGCTGTGGAGCGTGTGTTGATTGTTTTCATGTTAGTAATTATTTATTTCAATTTTGATCATCGGTGACGCATAATTATGGCTTCTTTCGATTTGAATGCAATTACAAAAGCTTTGAATGATCCAAGCAGAACCACCAGTGGTGTTGATTTTTCTGGAAAATCTTTGAAACTCGATACAGAAAAAGATGGTAAGTTTTATCTTTCCTGACTACATTAGTATGTGCTAAGTCAATGTAAATAGTAGTAATATTAATGTAATAACTGTGGTTAAATATATTTAAGTTGCATTGAAATTCGTAAGTTGCATTTTCATTCATAAAACATAACCTATTAATTTCTATTGTTTACTGAAAACATGCTTATTATCTATTGTGTATTTAATAATGTAAGAAACACAATGGAGGGTTGATATATAGCTTAAAGTCTTTGTAAAAACCTTACCTTGTATTGATATCCTTACTTATCCTTACTAATATTATAAATGCGAAAGTAGGTTTGTTTGTTAGTTTTTTACGCCTTCACGTCTACGTCTTATCTACTCAACTGGAAGTGAAATTTTGCATACACATTGTCAGGGCTACAGAGAAGGACATAGGGTACCATTTATCCTTAAAAAAGTGCTATTCCTGAGTAAAAAAACTTGCCAGCTAGTGAAGTCATAGTTTTGGATAAAAATTCCAAACATGCTTGTGATCTACCTTTCAACGCCGGCCTGGACGCCTATGTCCAGCTTTAAAATCACTATATGCCGTTCTGTCAAAGCCTGCATGGTCTCCTGCGTCCGCCCGGGAAATTCAGAAAATATAACCACGGTTTGATCGCATAGAACTAAATAATGAAGATGTTTTAGTGTTAGTGTCAATTGTTAGTATTTGAATTTAGCCAACATATTCATAATTAAAACACAATTTACAAATTGAATACATGTAATTGCGAAGTTATCAGGTAAAAAATACAGGGAAAATGGCTTGTTTTTGTTCTGTTTGCTTCTATTCCTAGTATTTTTACTAACATAAGTTAAGTATACTAACACAATGTGAGCCCATGGTCGCTTGAATAAATAAATAAAATAAATAAATATAAATAAATATTTGACAACATCACATACATTGCTCCGATTCCAAAGTAAGTAGCTAAAGCACTTGTGTTATGGAAATCGCAGACAACGGTGGTATCACAAACACCCAGACCTGAGCCAATATAGAAAAGTTCGTTTTCTAAATTGACCCAACCGGGGATCGAACCCGGGACCTCAGAGATGGCGACACCTTGAAAACCGGTGTACAAAGCCACTCGACCAAGGAGGTCGTCAATGATTTTATTATTATTATTATAGTGATTTACATAAATTGGAAAACCTTTATAAAAATCTCCAGTGGGCCCGGCGCAGAAGTATAACTACAAAACCCATATTTAATTATGTATGTCCTTTTTTATGAGGAATAAATCTTAGCCCTTGCAGACTACGGTTTTTTTTAGAGCCATTGGAAACGTGGTCTGCATCGGTCCTATGTACTAAACTTCATATGTATTTTTGTATTGAGATATAAACAAAATGTTTAGGTACCTATATACTTTTTCATTTTCACTCAACAGCACAACCGATAGTAGATGCAATCAACAAATGTCCAGACCTCCAATACCTGACACTTACGGGCAACACGCTCGGGGTGGCTGCTGCAGAAGCGATTGCAAAGGCTCTGGAGCACCACCCCGAGTTGAAGATTGCCCGATTCTCAGATATGTTCACGGGGAGAATGAAAACAGAAATACCACCAGCTCTTGTAAGTGAGAAAAGTCAAAACACTTTTTCTGATTTGCCTATGCACATAAGGTTGCATGTTTGGCTTTTTGACCTCTTGTCCGGCCTGCCTGGCTTTTTGTATAGCTGCCGCGCGAGTCGTAACTTCGTAAGTCAAGCGATGATTAGCTACTGAAAAAGGTATATTCGGCTTTTTTGGTCAAATGTCCGACCAAATTATTATATTGTTTTAGGACCTGGCAACTCTTTCAAAGATTTAAAAAGAAGTGTCATTGCAGTCGTGGGACTGCTTTGTGGATGTCTATTGAATGAAAGAGGTCCCCCGAATGCAATGACACTTGTTGTTTAGCTTTTTATTTCGTTTTTGGCAGGGCAGTTATGTTTATGCCAGAAAAGACATGCAAAATTCATGCTTCACATAAGGCGCGAAATTTTCCGTCTATCTATTATTTATGTTGTAAATGCAAGTCTTTAACTCTAACAATAATTGGTTTTCCCTTTCCTACCTTCAGAAAGCCCTCGGTGACGGCATGATCACAGCGGGCGCTCGGTTAGATGTACTGGACCTCAGTGACAATGCGTTTGGGCCCATCGGGGTAGAAGGACTCGCTAAATTGCTTGAGAGCGAAGTCTGCAGTCAACTACAGGTTAGTGTGTTTTAATTATTCTAAAAATATCCCTTTTTTATTTTATATTAAACAACATTACAAACATTGCTCCGATCCCAAAGTAAGTAGCTAAAGTACTTGTGTTATGGAAATCAGAGACGCCGGTGGTTTACACACACACCCAGACCTATATAGAAAAGCCACCCAGTCGGGGATCGAATCCAGGACCTCAGAGATGGCGACAAAACCGGCGTACACAACCATGGAGGTCGTCGACTCCTTTTGTGTTACTACTGTATGGTTGTGTAACCCTAACACAAAAGTATTTTTACAGCTCGGTAAAAGAAGTATTATTATTATTATTATTATTAAAAAAGAAGTCTTGGTATGGAATTTAAATTATTTTTATTAGTAACATGTGATTTTTGCATACAAAAGTAGTAGAATTTTGTCATACAATACCTATTAGAAACTTTTTTGCCAGACTGTAAGGTTGGCCCACAGCCTGGCCACGCGGAGCGGCGTCCGGCGACGCGATTTGCGAATTCGTGAAGGTGGATGCGCACTTGTAAAATTTTGGCGTGATCATACATCGTCTTTTTCATACAGTATTACCACAGCGCACGCCCAACCAAATTAGTGATGCATGATGGTGTTTTGGATTTCCTAGTCTGTAAGCCTGCATATATGTTTATAAAATAAATAAATAAAATAAATGATAAAGACACGGTGTTCTGATACGCCAAAATGTTATGAGTGTGGATCCATCTTAATTTTTATGATGCCACGAATTATGAATTATTGGCGTAGTCAGGCGGTAACATAAAAGTTATTCTGATCATCAGCCATTTTAAATGTCCCCACTGCTGGGGCACAGGCCTTCCTCATGGGTGGATAAAGAGGATGGGCTATGACTCACCACGCGGGCCCAATGCGGATTGGTGGGTGCTAACGACTGCAAATGCAGCCGGGACCAACGGCTTAACGTGCCTTCCGAAGCACGGAGGAGCTCGAGATAATACATTTTTGTTCACCCACCCATGACCGACTTTTGCGAAAGTTGCTTAGCAATCGCAGGGCCAGGCGCTATACCACTGCGCCACCGAGCTCCGCGGATAAAAGTGATTATACAAGGTGTTACAAAAATACCCCTAATGCCGAATACGTAATATAAGGACTATCAAACTGATTGACTATGGGACCAACTCGTGAAAAAAAAATCAGCTGTTTCATACAAAAATTAAAATCAAAATGTATGAGACAGCTGAAATAAATAATACATACATTGACGACCTCCGTGGTCGAGTGGCTTTGTACACCGGTTTTCAAGGTGTCGCCATCTCTGAGGTCCCGGGTTCGATCCCCGGTTAGGTCAATTTAGAAAAATAATTTTTCAATATTGGCTCAGGTCTGGTGTTTGTGATACCACCGTTGTCTCTGATTTCCATAACACAAGTGCTTTAGCTACTTACTTTGGAATCGGAGCAATGTATGTGATGTTGTCAAATATGTAAATGTAAATATCGTTACTTATTTCTGTTAAAGCTGATAAGTTTCTTGCGCCTGTTCTTCTTGTCAGTTAAAAAAGTCTGGAACGGGTGGTAGAAAAATATAGACGATTCAAAAGCGATTAGTTACTAAGTTTATTTGAATAAAGCAATTTTTTACTTTTTACTTTTATTTATTTATATGTATTTATTTATCTATTCATACATAATTTTCATAGGAGCTTCGCCTAAACAACAACGGTCTAGGCATCACCGGTGGGCGCCTGCTGGCCCGCGCGCTGTCGCACACTCCGCGACCTCTGCGCGTGTTCATAGCCGGCAGGAACCGGCTCGAGAACGACGGGGCGAAGGCACTTGCCGCTGTCTTCAATGTGAGTTGTAGCATTTAGTTCCACTTTCATGAACTAGATGGCGCTGTAGCGTACGAGTGTTGATAGTTAGCAGGAACCGGCTCGAGAACGACGGGGCGAAGGCACTTGCCGCTGTCTTCAATGTGAGTTGTAGCATTTAGTTCCACTTTCATGAACTAGATGGCGCTGTAGCGTACGAGTGTTGATAGTTAGCAGGAACCGGCTCGAGAACGACGGGGCGAAGGCACTTGCCGCTGTCTTCAATGTGAGTTGTAGCATTTAGTTCCACTTTCATGAACTAGATGGCGCTGTAGCGTACGAGTGTTGATAGTTAGCAGGAACCGGCTCGAGAACGACGGGGCGAAGGCACTCGCCGCTGTCTTCAATGTGAGTTGTACCATTTAGTTCCACCTTCATGTGCTAGATGGCGCTGTAGCGTACGAGTGTTGATAGTTAGCAGGAACCGGCTCGAGAACGACGGGGCGAAGGCACTCGCCGCTGTCTTCAATGTGAGTTGTACCATTTAGTTCCACCTTCATGTGCTAGATGGCGCTGTAGCGTACGAGTGTTGATAGTTAGCAGGAACCGGCTCGAGAACGACGGGGCGAAGGCACTCGCCGCTGTCTTCAATGTGAGTTGTACCATTTAGTTCCACCTTCATGTGCTAGATGGCGCTGTAGCGTACGAGTGTTGATAGTTAGCAGGAACCGGCTCGAGAACGACGGGGCGAAGGCACTCGCCGCTGTCTTCAATGTGAGTTGTACCATTTAGTTCCACCTTCATGTGCTAGATGGCGCTGTAGCGTACGAGTGTTGATAGTTAGCAGGAACCGGCTCGAGAACGACGGGGCGAAGGCACTCGCCGCTGTCTTCAATGTGAGTTGTACCATTTAGTTCCACCTTCATGTGCTAGATGGCGCTGTAGCGTACGAGTGTTGATAGTTAGCAGGAACCGGCTCGAGAACGACGGGGCGAAGGCACTCGCCGCTGTCTTCAATGTGAGTTGTACCATTTAGTTCCACCTTCATGTGCTAGATGGCGCTGTAGCGTACGAGTGTTGATAGTTAGCAGGAACCGGCTCGAGAACGACTTTTTAACTTCTTACTTAAATTTTCTAGTACTTTTTAACTTCTTCGCTGCAAGCCAAGATGTCTAACTTCTTCAGGTACGGAACCCTTGGTGCGCGAGTCCGACTCGCTCTTGACCGTTATTTTATGTTTATTTCACCATGAATTTTGATCACTTTCTAAAAAAAAATGTCTTACAGCTATTAATATTGCGGTTAGATTCAGTTTAAAGGATCGCTATTGACTTCGACTTAATCCTGTGTATAAAAAAATGCATTCTTATGATCTAAAATTTAATTATAATTTTGTCCCCAGAACATGGGAACTCTCGAAGAGGTAGCGATGCCCCAAAACGGGATATACCACGCGGGGATATCGGCACTGTCGGATGCTTTCAAAAAGAACCCGCGACTGAGTTGTCTGAATCTTAACGATAACACTATTGGGCATAAGGGGGCGGAAGCTTTAGCTGCTGCTCTACCGAGGTATGAATTAATTAATACATTAAGAGGACGCATCGGACTTTTCACCAAAAAGTTTGGTGGCAGGGATCTCGATTTTTCTCATCAATTACAAAACATATAAAAGTGATATTTAATAACCTGACATTTATTTCATTGACTTCATTTTGTCTGTTGCAGAAACACGATTCGTTAACTTTTATAACAGACAAAAAAATATTAAAGAAACTAGTATTTTTTCTAATATTATTTATCTTAATATAAAAATAGCATAGGGAATGGGAAAAATCTAAAAATTTAATAATTATATAGCTGTTTCATCTTTATCGATTGTCAAACATCTGGAAAGGTGTTTCTTTCGAATGTGGGGGTATTTCCTCACATTGATGAAATTGCGCTGGCTTGCAGCGAAGAAGTCAAAAAGTACTAGAAAATTTCGCCGCTCCCACTAGCGACTCGGTAGCATAATTGGTCAGTGCATTGGGCCGGATTCCCAAGGGTGCGGGTTCGAGTCCCGTCTGAGGTGCTACGGGTGAGTCGATTTTTTCTAGTATTTTTCTAATATTATTTATCTTAATTAAAGAAACCTCTTTTAAAACAGAGATTTGCATTTACAGACAAACCTGACCGATTTAAGCCTTTAAATTTTCTTACTAGATTAGTTTAAGCACACATTTTAAAATGCCAGTTGGATTTTTTAAAATACATTATAGATTTTTATTTAAACGAAAAAAACCGGTTTGGCGTCGCAAAACTGCTTGCCGTGAGTGAGATAGTTAAGTGTAATTTACGAGAATTTGAGCGAGACAGTCGATACGAAAATAGTTTCACAATGCGTCGCCTTAATGAAACTTTAGGTACATTTCACATTGAAACTAATTGCTTAGTACGAGCGAAATGACACTCAACAAATTGCAGTCTGCAAATGTATGAAATATTGTTCCCGTTTCCATATATTACCCCTCCGGACCATCTGACCACTTAATCTCATCACCAGTGGTCAGTTGAGAGGAAAAATTTTATTTGAATAAACAAACAGTGACAAATTGAGAGGTAACTTCAAGTAGTATAAATAAACTATACAAGGTGTTACAAAAATACCCCAAATGCCGAATATGGTAAATAGGGACCATCAAACTAAACAATTTTTACTATGGGACCAACTCTGAAATCGCGAAAAAAATTAGCTGTTTCATACAAAAAATAATAACGAAAATATCAACTTTGTAAAAGTTGTTTAGTTTGATGGTCCCTATCTACCATATTCGGCATTAGGGGTATTTTTGTAACATGTTGTATATTTATGTGTGTGTCTGTTGTGTGTGGATGTTTGTTTATGATTGTGTCCACACTCATGTATTCCTAGATCGTGTATCTTCGTCATTATTACCACTGGTGGATATCGGGAAAAAAATACCTTTATAATTTTTTCTCGATAACCCCCAGTGATGGACAAACAGTGGGGGCCAATGGGAATACAGGAAACTTGTGAAGTTTCAGTCAACTGTCCAACATTAATTTCAAGTTTTCGAGCATGGCTGGATGAATACTTGTCATTAGAGTTGAGTCGTTCGTGAATGAATCCTTCAATTTAACTAGTTCACTAATCAAGTATCTCCTTTACTCGTTTGTAGGAGTGGAATAGTATGGAAAGGATGTGGAGGTAGGTAGCCACTGATAGGAAGGCCAAAGGGGAAGATCTTCCTCCGGGCTGGGTGGTATTAGCCCGGGGACCGCGGTCCTACCGATGATGGTTGGAAGTTGTATATATGCTAAGTCGCTGAGTGAACTTCGTTAGCGAGATGTAGGATTTCCATACTGCGAAGTGCTACTCCATACTTTATGATCTTGTTTCTTGATACTAGCGCCATCTAGTAACACGGTTAGGAATCTTGTTGTTGTGCCGTGTGTCGTGGTATGTGCGGCGTAGGTAAGGTAGGTGCCGCTACACGTTCATTCGGGTTACAATTACTTCAGTACTTCATTTAGTTCACACTTCACTGAAGGAGAGTAAAGCGGACAGATAGATTACGAACACCGCGTGCGGAAGCGAGACAGTCGCACGGCTCGTCGGCCAGCGGTCGGTCGGAGTCGGAGTCCGCCCGCACTCAATTTGACTTCAACAACCCCTATTGCGCATACATTAAGGCTTAGTTTTACATAACGACAAAGTGACTCAAATGGACTACTGAAGTACTGAGCCAAGTGAACTAGATGAACTTGTGGGGCACTGCTTAATGCCTACCACATAAAATAATTCGGGGATCAAACCCGAACGAATAATTATAATAACGGTACAGCACGGCACAGTAGACGGGAACAAAACAATCACAACACACGGAGAACGTTGAAAACTGATTATAATAAATAATAACAAATTACCACAGCACATACAAATTAGCAATGACATTAATTAATTAAAGAAAAAGCAAAACATCCAAGCGCAAGCGTCGTATAGCAAGAGTGCAAAATGCAAATCATTCTGTCGTCGGCTGTTGCATTTCCAAGCGAGCGAGAAGGATGCGGCGGTCATAAAGCGAGCGGCGTGTGCGATAGGGAGGTGCATATGATCACGCGCACGGGGCATGATAGTCGCTGCAGCGGTAGTATGGCCCAAGTTGCATAAGCGGAGCGGATTTCACATAAATGTAAGGTGGTTGCCCAAGTGTAGTTGTGGGAGCGGATGCTCGCCACAAACTAAATGTGTGATATACTTCATCTAGTCCAATTGAACTATACGTGTTACAAAAATACACCTAATGCCGAATATGGTATATAGGGACCATCAAACTGAACAACTTTTACTATGAGACTAACTTTAGAATCGCGAAAAAAAAATCAACTGTTTCATACAAAAATTAAAATCGACAATATCAAAATGTATGAAACAGCTGATTTTTTTTCGTGATTTCAGAGTTGGTCCCATAGTAAACAGTTGTTCAGTATGATGGTCCCTATCTACCATATTCGGCATTAGGTGTATTTTTGTAACATATTGTATAATTATTTACACTTCCGTGAAGTATTTTACGCATGTCTACTTGTCGTCCATAAACATAACTATATTTTGTTACAGTTTGAAAAACCTGAAGTCAATAAACTTCGGTGACTGTTTGCTGAAGAGTAAAGGCGCAAAAGCACTGGCAAAAGCATTCAAAGACAACTCAGAAAAACTTGAAGTAAGTTAACACTATCCATCTCTTCAGAAATAAAACACTTTTTACGGATTACAGCGCGTATATTATTAATTCAGGTGTTGTTTTGGAATTATTTAGTTTGTATTTATTGGTTTTTAGAAAGGAAAGCCCCTGGAAAGGTGTCGAAACGTCAGGAATTCTAAAAACCAATAAATACAAACTAAATAATTCCAAAACAACACCTGAATTAATAATATACGCGCTGTAATCCGTAAAAAGTGTTTTATTTCTAATGAACTGTACGCGCGAAAGTCTTAGAAGTGTATACTATCCATCTCTGATAAATCACGAAATATCAGAAGTAGGGAGGCGGGTGTAGAGAGGTACTACGCGTTCACTTCGTGATTGCCGACGACCGTTCTTACGTCACAGCTAACGGTACTGTAGACAAAAAAAGTAATCATGTTTTCCAACAGATTTTCATTATTTTTCTTATTAAATTTTGATTTTTCGCATTCACAATGCTATTTTTATATTAAGATAAATAATATTAGAAAATTATCGACTCACCCGTAGCACCTCAGACGGGACTCAGATTATTTTTCTTGTTCAAAAAGTGTCATTAATTTATATAACAAGTTAGGTCGCCATTATGTCGGGACATTACTCTTTTAATCATTATAACAACACATAACGAACGTAATGATTAAATCAACAGAAACAAAAATTAAGCTTTGCGTTGCTAGCCGTACTAGAGGCGACGCAGGGGGTGCGGTATGACGAAGCGGGCCGGGAGGTAGCAATGATGAAGTGAACAAGTAGTATCACGTGTATTAATTTTTTCGTTGATCGCGCGATTTTTACTCAGTAATAACCGACGTTTTTAAAGTACTTTAAACAAATACACCTGACATCATGTGATTAATGGTCGACCCCGAAGTTTGGTAAAAATTTAAATTTGAACTCACTGTATTAATATAATAACAAAGAATACAAGGTGTTACAAAAATACCCCTAATGACGAATATGGTAGATAGGGACCATCAAACTGAACAACTTTTACTATGGGACCAACTCTGAAATCGCGAAAAAAAAAATCAGCTGTTTCATACAAAAATTAAAATCGAAAATATCAAAATGTATGAAACAGCTGATTTTTTTTTTCGCGATTTCAGAGTTGGTCCCATAGTAAAAGTTGATCAGTTTGATGGTCCCTATATACCATATTCGGCATTAGGGGTATTTTTGTAACACCTTGTATACTAGAAAAAACACGACTCGCACCAGATCATGTTCTCGGACGGGAATCGATGGGAATCCTTATACATGAGTTGGCGCTGGCTTGCAGCGTAAGAGTTGATATACTAGGAGAAATTCGACGTTCCCATTAGTGACTCGGTAGCTCAGCGGTCAGAGCATTGGACCGGATATCCAAAGGTCACGCGTTCGATTCCCGTCCGAGAACATGATCTGGTGCGAGTCGTATTTTTTCTAGTATATTATTTGTTATTATATAAAAATAGCATTGTGAATGCAAAAATCTCAAAATTTAAGTCACTGTATTAATAGTTATTTTACTATGTTCAGTCGTTAGATTTGAGCCACAATGAGATCGGTAGAGAGGCGTGCATGGAAATAGTGGACTCCATCACTCGACACCCGAACAGCAACCAGCGACTAGCCCGGGTCGTGCTAGCGGGTGAGATGATCCAATTATCAACTTATTTATTGTTTAAGGCGAGGTCAGCTCACAATCTGGGGCCGTCGCCTTTCGAATATAAATTCGAAATGAAAAGTAGAGTGTTTAACACGGGTTAAAGTCATCAATTCCATATTCGAACTATAGTCTAAATATCTCGTGTGGAAATCGCTTCCTTTTGACCCTAGTCGAACAATCTACTATTTCTTTTATTTTATTTTATTCAGGATAATAAACAGTAGTACAATATTGATTTGTAATGTATGAGTATATATATAGCGTGCACTTATGTATTAAGTTAGTAATAAAGGACTCTTCATATATAACACTCGTACACTCTCTCGATATGGCGACCCTGCCGGCCAAAACAATAATGTGAATAGTGCGTTGCGCAAGCGCCCGGCGCTCTGCGCCGCGGCCGCTGTCGGTGGCTGCGATGCAAGCCACCACAATTAATAAAGACATTTTAAATTAATAAAATTGAACTTGTAAGGAAAAAGATAAAATCAATTAAATCATTAGAAAAAAGTATCTACGACGTCTACGTGATTGCCGTAAATTACGGGAGAAAAGACAGAAGATAAAGACAATATCAGTAACGAGAGAGCCCAATACTCAGAACTTCATTATTAGAGGATTCAAATGCATCGTGTAACGGTAGATATGAAGAGAATAAGAAGACTATCTAGTGTAGTGATCCCGTGAGTAACACCTGTGACAAAATCATTGACAGACAAAATTATAAGATTTTTTTTTCCAGTGTGTTCTTATCCAAGTAACGTGATATTACTTTTATTTATTTTTAATATTGTAATGTTTTTATAATTCAGTAACTAAGTAATTAAGTAGATTTTTACGAATAATTGCACGTAACACGATAATGATTTTTATTTTGTTTCTTTTTTTACTTATTTTTAGTAATGTTTATATTTTATAAACTCTAAATCCTAATTAAGCAAGTATAGATTTGTCGTTTCTTATATAATTTTACGTTCGTAAGGATAAACAGACTAAGTAATGTGATAATTACATTTTAAAGCGATACTTCTAATACTTATGACTTTGTTTAATATAAAAAAAGAGTGAGTAGGTACCTAGTTCATTTGTGAAATATAAGAAAATATGGAATTATTTTATTTCAACAAATACGATAGTTTACAATAAATCTTTATTTAGTCAAAAAATAATGGAGGTCTGTGGTCGGAATTATGGAATTATGAAATTCATTCCCAATCAAACAATAACAACACATCATACACCTTTTGTTTGTTTGTACCATTGTTTGCGACCATTGTCTTAATTTGTTAAGACATCGTTTAACATTTGCCGGACTTCTCGGAAGAAAATGAATTAATTGTGCAAACTGATGCATCCCACTTTGCATTAGGAGTGTTGTGTCAGTGTTTTTTTTTGTAATGTGATGAATGGAAAACGAATAAGTAATTTCGTTAAAAGTTATGCTTAGCAACAGTTCTCCAATTATTCTTGAAAAGGGGGATGGCCAACCTCTATTTTCAGAAATATTAAGAAAACCAAGCGATAGTATAGATACGTTTTAAAAGGAAAAGGTGACAAAATGAATAATAAAATAATAATATTATTGCTAATTGTAATGTTTAATATGAAGTACTTATAAACAACGTTACACCCGAGCGGATTTCGTTGATTTATTTACTCATGTAAAAGATAATAAATAAAGATATACAATGTGAAATATATTGTAGAAAAAAAACTGGGATATATTTTTAATACCAGAAAATAATTTTTGAATTGTGAAATAAAATGGAGTATAGTTAAAATAACTGGGATATACATTTTTTACCAGAAGATATTTTTGTAATAAAGTAAATGGATTGACATTTGATTAGTAAATATAAAAGAATATTTTAAGATAGCAAAACTGATGTTTTTATAAAATAATTTATGTGAGATATTTGATAATATTAATATTTCATGAAATCGTAGTTATGCAAGTACATAATTCTTTATTTTTGTGTGAATGTTAGTTAAGTTCTAACCTTAATGACATTTTTTTATTTTAAGCTTTGTAGAAGTTTTTAAAAGCAGACGTCTGTAGTAAGATAATATTCTTCGTCTGTAATAAGATAATATTCTTCGTCTATAGTAAGTTAATATTCTTGTCTGTTAATATATAATTTTAGTTCAGTCTGTAGTTAAGAAAAAATATTTAAAATTGCACTCATTGTTTTTTTATATTTACATGTATTACAATGTTTCATTTATAATACTGTTTACCTATAGTTTTAAACTTTTTTTTTCTGTTTTTTTTTGTGTACCCCGGTGGTGTAATGTATGAGTATATATATAGCGTGCACTTATGTATTAAGACAGTAGTAATAAAGTACTCTTCAGTTATAACACTCGTACACTCTCTCGATAGATTACATGTGGATCATTAAAATAAATTAGTATTAATTATTGTACCACCAGCACCATTATCCCCATCTTATTACTAATATAAATTAATAATAATAATTAATAAAAATATTTAGTACTAATACAATGTGTTACAAAAGTACCCCTAATGCCGAATATGGTAGATAGGGACCATCAAACTGAACAACTTTTACTATGGGACCAACTCAGAAATCGCGAAAATAAAATCAGCTGTTTCATACATTTTGATATTTTCGTAATTAATTTTTGTATGAAACAGCTGATTTTTTTTTCGCGTTTTCAAAGTTGGCCCCATAGTAAAAGTTGTTTAGTTTAATGGTCACTATCTACCATATTCGGCATTAGGGGTACTTTTGTAACATGTTGTATAAATTATTTCCAGGCAACAGCTTAGGCGGTACGTCAAATAAGAAATGTATGAGAGACAAATTAGGTTCTTGTGCGGAACTTAGCGACGGCGAGGGCAGCGACAACGAATGTGAGTAGAATAGAATAGTTTAATAAATAAAATTTAAATACTATCGAACCATTGTCTTTTTGAATACAAGGTGTTACAAAAATACCCCTAATGCCGAATATGGTATATAGGGACCATCAAACTTATCAACTTTTACTATGGGACCAACTCTGAAATCGCGAAAAAAAATCAGCTGTTTCATACAAAAATTAAAATCGAATATATCAATATGTATGAAACAGCTGATTTTTTTTTCGCGATTTCAGAGTTTGCCCCATAGTAAAAGTTGTTCAGTTTGATGGTCCCTATATACCATATTCAGGTATTAGGGGTACTTTTGTAACACGTTGTATAGTGCCAAATATCAGAAAACATTTTTTTCTTCAGACGTTACAGACTCCGATGAAGATGCAGAAGATGGTGAGTCTGGTGATGAGTCCAGTGAATCAGACAGCGACGCCAACGACACGCTCATAGACAACGCCGCGCAGGTCGGCCAGGAGATAGTGTTGGACACATCAGGTATAGTCTATACAACATGTTACTAAAATACCCCTAATGCCGAATATGGCATATGGGGACCATCAAACTGACCAACTTTACTATGGGACCTACTCTGAAATCGCGATTAAAAAATCAGCTGTTTAGTTTGTCATTATCACAAATACATATTTTATCTATTACTCATTCAGTCAACATCTGTTTACATTTGAAACTTGTTTTAGTGTAAATATTTAAAGAGCATCATGTGCTTTTGGCATACCTACCTGTCCGCCATTTTGAAAAAAGTCGGTTTTGGAGGCCTGTAATAAAAGTGGTGCCAATCGATAGAATAAGTCATTACAAACAAAAAGTAATAAGTGAAAAAATCTCGTTAGTGATATACTTACCGAGATATTTCAAAATGGCGGACAGGTAGGTATGCCAGTCTTCATACATAAATGACCGAAGGCTTTTATTAACTTAATTATACAAATAAGATATAATTTTGTGATTTAGGTGTGGAAGAAATAGAAACAGACGTGGGCAGATTCCTGCGGGAACCCACTGTAGAAAACCTGGAAAAGTTGGGAATGAATGCGGCTGAAGTGATCGACGCACATCTGCAGGTAAGAAACATGACCATCAGCCATTTTTAATGTCCCCGGGGCAGGACGGATAAGGAGGACGGGCCATAACCCACCACGCGGGCCCAATGCGGATTGGTGGGTGTTAACGACTGCAAATGCAGGCGGGACCAACGGTTCAACGTGCCTTCTACAGCACAGGAACTCGAGATTATAAATTTTTGGTCACCCATCCCATGACATGACCGACTTTTGCGAAAATTACTTAATCGCTGTTACCTTAGTGGTAACATTAATTTAGATGAGGTTAACTAAAGAAAATCTCGGAAGGTGTGGTCAATAAAAAAATAGAAATATTATTTCAAACTAAATAAACGCCAGGATTATCTAAAATTCCATGAAACATTTTGCGAATTGGACGATTTGCGAATTGGACATTTTGCGAATTGGACATTTTGCAAAATAGATATTTTGCTAATTAGACCTTTTGCGAAATAGACATTTTGCGAATTGGACGTTTTGCAAAATAGACATTTTGCTAATTGGACATTTTGCAAATTGGACATTTTGCAAAATAGACATTTTGCGAAATCGACATTTTGCGAATTGGACTTTTTGCAAAATAGATATTTTGCTAATCAGACATTTTGCGAAATAGTCATTTCCGAATTGGACATTCTGCGCCTAAACGGCTAACATGTCTAAGGAATAATCTTATTTTTTATTTCAGTGCATAAAAAACCCGGAAGAGCTAATCCAAGCATATGTGGAAGCGACATTCTGCGTGTCGGGCCTGTCCGGTAATAGCGACATAGCTTCAATCGTGTCTGGGCAGTTATACCCCATCTTGGTGGCCAGAGCGGGACAGCAACATGCCGCCTCGTGGCTGCTGGCTAATACTATGCTAAGAGGACTGGGCTTGATTAAGGTAAGATATATCTTTATTATAAATGCGAAAGTCCGTTTATATGTTTGTTACGCCTTCACGTCTTAACTACTGAACCGATCATCATGAAATTTTGCATAAACGTTGTCAAGGTTACAGAGAAGGACATAGGGTACCTTTCATCCCGAAAAAAAAAATTGTTCCTGAGGGATAGCAAAAAAACTTTCCACGCAGACGAAGTCGCGGGCGGTCGCTAGTCAACTATAATTGATTATTTTAATTAATAAATATTAACTTATTATACAGGGTGTTAGTACTTCAAACTTAAACCTCAACAAAAATAAATTACCAAAATTTTAAAAATGTATGTAACAGCTGATATTTTTTTCGTGATTTGAGAGTAGATTTCCGAGTTGGTCCCATAGTAAAAGTTGTTCAGTTTGATGGTCCCTATGTACCATATTCGGCATTAGGGGTACTTTTGTAACACGTTGTATATATTTAATAGGACCCTAGACAAATACTGTCTCAATCCGAATAACATCACAAGAAGAATTAATTATGCTCAAATTGCAAATCATTTTGGTATTACGTTTGTATGGGAAGCTCACTGTCCGCGGACTCTTAACTTACGTGAGCAAATCGAAACGGCCTAAACATTGCCTCATTTTTTTTAAATTTTGAGATTTAAGCATTCACAATGCTATTTTATATAATACCAAATAATATACTAGAAAAAATACGACTCGCACCAGATCATGTTACTTGCAGCGTAAGCGTTGATATACTAGGAGAAATTCGACGTTCTCACTAGTGACTCGGTAGCTCAGCGGTCAGAGCATTGGACCGGTTATCCAGAGGTCGCGGGTTCGTTTCCCGTCCGAGAACATGATCTGGTGCGAGTCGTATTTTTTCTAGTATATTATTTGGTATTATACATTGCCTCATGTTATATTTTTCTCTCTTTCTAGTCTGAAAACAAAAGCTACAAGATCCGCTGGTCTCTCCCCGCCAACTTCGCCGCTCTAGCCGGCGTCATATCGCTGCCATACTTCCCGGCGCCGCTCCGGGACACATTGCGTTTCTTTATAAGCAGCAAGTTGCAACAAATGGGCGCTGAAACCGCTGCCGCTGTTAAACAACATAGCGTGTTGCTCTCTTAGCGAATATACTGGTTGAACAATCAATTTTGGTGTTTTATTACACACAAAAACTTGAAAAACAATAAATAATAATAATAATCATTTATTTGCATAAAACTTGGTGTGAAAAGATGTTACAAAAGATTGATGTATTTGACGACCTCTGTGGTCGTGTGGCTTTGTACACCGGTTTTCAAGGTGTCGCCATCTTTGAGGTCCCGGGTTCGATCCCCGGTTGGGTCAATTTAGAAAATGAACTTTTCTGTATTGGCTCAGGTCTGGGTGTTTGTGATACCACAGTTGTCTCTGATTTCCTTAACACAAGTGCTTTAGCTACTTACTTTGGAATCGGAGCAATGTATGTGATGTTCTCAAATATAATAATAATAATCATTTATTTACATAAAACTTGGTGTGAAAAGAAGTTACAAAAGATTGATGTACACAAGTTTTGCCATTCCTTAAAATGTCATATCGTAAAAGGGGTTGAAAGTGAAGTCTCGAAAAAGTTGAGTCATTGTCTCTAAAGTTGAGTCGAATCGTAAAGAGATGAGGTGAATCTCGTGTCTCTAAAGTTGAGTCTTATCATGAACATAAAAACTTAACGTAAAATTTGAGTCGAAAGTCAAGTCTCGAAAATTAAGTTGAATATCGAAAGTTGAGTCATTGAGTCGAATCGTAAAGAGATGAGTTGAATTTAGTGAAGTCCTGTCAAAGTAATAACATGATAATTTGTCAATTGTCATAATTTGGTTAACATTGCGGTGTAGCTATAAGTAATTTAGTTCTATTTTTTATTGGTTGACACAATGGATATGAAATTGTTATGACAGGTGACAAATTGTCACGTAGATTAAATAGTGCCTTGGGTGGTGAAAACAGTAGTGCTAAATTGTACGATTCCAAAGTAAGTAGCTAAAGCACTTGTGTTAAAGAAATCAGAGACAATGGTGGTAACACAAACACCCAGACCTAAGCCAATATAGAAAAGTTAGTTTTCTAACCAGCCGGGGATCGAACCCGGGACCTCGGAGATGGCGACACCTTGAAACCGGTGTGCGAATCACTCTACCACGAAGGTCGTCAAATTATTAGTTTACATTGCGACCTTCAGCGTTATTTTCACTTACACCAATTGACTGAAATCCAAATAATAAATAATGTCATTCAAAACAAAAGGCATGAATAGGGTTGCCAACTTTTTTTACAAATTAAAAAGTATACATCGTGAAATTTTAATCATTTGGTTCTCGCCATGGGGTGGTTCCACTCATGATTACAAGAAACTTTTACTCTGGCATCGCGCAAAAAATCAGCCGTTCCATACATTAAGGTCGAGTAGGTATTGCGCTTTTGTATGGAACAGCTGATTTATTTTTTTGCCTTGTCAGAGTTGGCCCCATAGTAAAAGTTGCTTGTAATCATGAGTGGAACCACCCCACTAAGGGAACCAAATGATTAAAATTTCAGCGTGTATTAAGGTCGGAAAAGAAAAATAAACAGTATTTTAGAAAAATACTAGAAAAAATCGACTCACCCGTAGCACCTCAGACGGGACTCGAACCCGCACCCTTGGGATTCCGGCCCAATGCACTGACCAATTATGCTACCGAGTCGCCAGTGGGAGCGGCGAAATTTTCTAGTACTTTTAACTTCTTCGCTGCAAGCCAGCGCTAATTCTAATATTTTCTAATATTATTTATCTTAATATGAAAATAGCATTGTGAATGCGAAAAATCTAAATTTAATAAGTATTTTAGATAAATGAACCGTACCTCTTTAATTTTTTTAATGTTTTGATTACATATTTTAGTGCTTCTCTCAATGCAAAAAAATATCAGCTGTTCCATACAAAAGCGCAATACCTACTCGACCTTAATGTATGGAACGGCTGATTTTTTTTCGCGATGTCAGAGTTGGACTCATAGTAAAAGTTACTTGTAAACCCCACTGCGGGAACCAAATGATTAAAATTTCAGCGTGTATTAAGGTCGGAAAAGAAAAATAAACAGTATTTTAGATAAATGAACCGTACCTCTTTAATTTTTTTAATGTTTTGATTACATATTTTAGTGCTCCTCGCACAACTTATCAATTTTGTGTCAGTTTCGAAAGCTTCGTAAGCCTCATCCTTACTAATATTATAAATGTGAAAGTCAGTTTGTTTATTACGCCTTCACGTCTTAACTACTGAACCGATAATCATGAAATTTTGCATACCCGTTGTCAGGGGTACAGAGAAGGACATAGGGAACCGTTCATCCTGAAAAATATAATTGTTCCCAGGGGATAGCAAAAAAACTTTCCACGCAGACGAAGTCGCGGGCGGTCGTTAGTTACAAATAAAATCAAACGAGAAACGAGGCGCGCTCCTAAAATGGGAGTTTACTTTTCAAAGTGATGCTTGCTGAAAACAGTATTTTTGTAGTTATACTTTTTTTTGTTCGACAGTAAAAAGTATAATGTAGTGAAAAAGTTGGCAACCCTAGGCATGAAGCATAAACACTCGATTTACAATAACGATGTTGTTTTGTTTATTTTATCTGTTTGCCGTAATAAGTTATTGACATTACCGAATTTAATAACAGTAATGTTTTCAAAATAATATATTATAAACAAACCGTACGAAAAATGATAAAAGAGTTCACTCATAATTCTGCAATCAAAATTTTGACAGTTTCAAAACTTAAATTTTGTTTTAAAATTAGTTTTTTTTTTTATTTGAAATTTAAATACTTAAAAATAGAGCACGTTTATAAAATCT
Organism: Catoptria pinella; assembly: GCA_963556745.1. Classification (NCBI taxonomy): domain Eukaryota; kingdom Metazoa; phylum Arthropoda; class Insecta; order Lepidoptera; family Crambidae; genus Catoptria; species Catoptria pinella. The sequence goes on along the minus strand of OY750788.1, from coordinate 5,848,906 downwards.
AATATAGATTTCAAATTAAATAATTCGATATAACCATAGTGCTAAGATAAGATGTACGTTTTGTTATTATTTTGTTATGTGTGTTATTCGTCTGGTTTGGATCCTGATATAATTGATTTGCTAACTCCCGATTCTAATGTCGGTGAAGCTTGTGGATACGTGGTGAGTATTTTAAACAAGTAGTAGTAGCAGTAGTTATTTTCGTCCTTTTCAGGACAGGCGAAGGTCTAAGCCATACTGCCAGTTCTTGAGTTTAAATAGTTAAGTGGTAGATATTGTTTAATTTTTTATTAGAATGCGGGTGCATCGCATTCCAATGCTGCTTGGAGCATTTGGCACCAAGTATATCAAGACAGTTTACTCGGTTAGTTCTGCCGAGGAAGCCACCACTTCAATAAAAGTCTCGGCTTCACACAACCAAGATCGCGCCTATTTCAATTATCCCACATATTGTTCAGTTGCGTAGATACTTGTACCATATAACTGCACCAATTTTAAGACACAATATCCACTATGAATCAATTTGAAAATAATTAAAATAGACACCAAACCGAACTCGACAAAATGGCGCCAAAAACTCGTATTTTAAAGTCCCGCCTTGACCACAGACTAGGGATGCAACATCGTTCATACATATCTAATACGGATACATCGATGTAATATAATTATATATTAGCTAGGAATTAGGAGTAGAACACATTAAATACAAATTAATCGTACGATTTTTAATTAGTTGTTTCAAAAAAGTTAATTGGACCTTATAACAGAGTTAAAATAATAATTTGTCAACCAATAAGTACCTACGCATAGACGTATAATACGAACCAATAATAGACGGTGCAGTTAAAACATCGTTCTTGAAGAACGATATTTCATCGATGTTATTAAAAATCGATGTATCGTTTGCATCCCTAGTCTAGACACACTAATGCCGAAGTTTCGCGACCGAAGTTCGGCCTAGTTAAGGCACCTATATACCTCAAGTGGCGCCCTCATTTTAATTAAACTTATTGCTCGCTAAGTACATAATGTATCGAAAATTCACATGTACTGATCGAAGCTAAGGTTCTATAGTTTATTTACAAACAATAACCTCAGTAAAATTTTCTTTGTTGTAGTAGTAGTTCGCAAAAGTGTTAAAAGTGGCCACTTTTGGCACTTTTGCGAATTTTTATGAAATTACCCGCTAATAAAAATATGAGCAGCCTTTTTGCTTTAGTCCTCCCGTGACCACGGCCCCTGGATAGGTGTCGAAACGTCGGGAATTCTAAAAATCAATAAATACAAACTAAATAATTCTAAAACAACACCTGAATTAATAATATACGCGCTGTAATCCGTAAAAAATGTTTTATTTCTAATTGTTAATTTCACTCAAATGTCCGGGGTTTTTAAATTATTTTTGTCTGGATTTCGTAATTTAGATGGTGGCAGGCCTAGCCATAACTCACACGCAGGCCCAATGTGGATCGGTGGGTGCAGTATATTTATAGTCCAATATTTAATTGTTTATTTAAATAATCAAAAAGCATAAGTACTCGTAAGTCCAACAAAAATGTCCTTGAAAATATATCGATTAATTTTGTTTTCTAGGGTTGCTTTGAGCAGATACAAGGAATGAAACTTTACATCCACGTCGTGCCGTATTCTCACAGCGAGATGGGACACACGGATTCTTTCGAAAATCACTACTCCGGATGGGCTTACACAGGTTGTATAATGAAATTCTGAGTTATATTTTGAATTTACCATTTGAAAACGAAGATGTATCTGTGTTAAAAATTGTCTATTCAAAAATGAAAAAAAAAATGAAAAAAATGAAAAATGTTTATTTCCATAAATTGATTATGATAACAATAAACCGAGGCTGACTTGCTCCTTTTAAGTGAGTGAACACTTGTGCCAGGAGCAGCCACTCTCCCATAACAAAATTAGGGTTGTTATGGAAACTTTACAAACTATATTAATTTACTTATTCTAAGAATACAAAATATGCAAATGTTAAATGTTCTAAATACAAACATACCAAAAACTGTGCAACAAGAATATATACCTGAAATTATCATTTACATACCAAACTGAGCGTTTATAATGACAAAAATTGTTTAAAGTACCAAAAAAATTCGAGATTATCTGTCTATCTGCCACATTTAAACAAAAACCAAATACTTCTTTTTTTTTTTTTTTTTTTTTTTTTTTAACTCTGTATATATATTTCCTATATTTTCTAAAGTTTCTATTTATTACGATTAACAATAATGCCCTCCGTTTCATCATAGCTTAATTTCATGAGATAATTAGTTACAAGTTTTTTACATTCAAATTTTGACTTAGTGTAAATTTTGAGAATTTTATTTATTTTATTGTAAATATGTGTCGATTGACTAGTGTGTTGCTGCTTTGCAAAATGTGTTCTATATCTTTTACTCTTAACAACATTATAATTTCTTCTTTTATGTAATATCTCGGTGTTCACTGGTAACGATTTGTGTTTAGTTAAAATTATGTGTAATATATAAAGTTGTCTGACAGTCAATACACCCACCAGAGAATAGAGAGCTTGTGTTGAGAATCGTAAATTTTTGAAGCACATGACCTTAAGAAGCATCCTCTGCGCACGTTCAGCTTCAAGAAATTTAAGTTTTGAAGCCCCTCCCCAGACTGGTATACAATAAATCACGACAGCTTGAGCAAGGGCAATATAAACTTTAGTAAGCAGTTCTTTGCTAGCCGAATGTCTAAGATTTTTGAAGACCCAGATCATCTTTCTGATTCTGCCAGCGATCAACTCAATTTGAGGATACCACGATAGGCGCTCGTCAACCATAATTCCTAAATATTTGATGCTGGCAACCCTATTTATAGCAGTACAATTGCAGTTTATACGCGTGCTGTCGCATCCATGAATTTTAATACTATAGTTGGAAAGTGGCTGTGTTCTACTATTAATTGTAAAACTAATAAAGTTGGTTTTAGTGGTATTTAACGTGAGCAAATTTTTCCTCAACCAAAGCGCAATAGTAGCAAGAGCAGCTTCTGCGTCTATTTTTATCTTTTCCCAAGAACTGCCCGTCACAACCAGGGCAGTATCATCAGCATAGGAGAAAATTCTGCAGTTGTTGAGGTTCAATTTACACAAAGCATTTATGTAAATGAGAAACAGCGTAGGTCCCAATACGGAACCTTGTGGTACTCCAAAAGTCAGATCAGCGTCTTCACTCAGAAACTGAAAAATGAATACCTACTATACAACGTGTTACAAAAATACCCCTAATGCCGAATGTGGTACATTTTGATATTTTCAATTTTAAGTTTTGTATGGAACAGCTGATTTTTTTTCGCGATTTCAGAGTTGGTCCCATAGTAAAAGTTGATCAGTTTGATGGTCCCTATATACCATTTTCGGCATAAGGGGTATTTTAGTAACACCTTGTATATTGACTCAGGTCTGGGTGTTTGTGATACCACCGTTGTCTCTGATTTCCATAACACAAGTGCTTTAGCTACTTACTTTGGAATCGGAGCAATGTATGTGATGTTGTCAAGTATTTGAAAAAAAAATTAAAAAATAAAATTTTGGACTATTTTGTACTGTTTCAGATGATAACCATCCGCCAGCAAAGAATAATTTTAACGTAAAACGCATACTGGATTACACAATCACTGAAATGTGGGCCAACCAGTACAGGACGTAAGTTACGTAACGTACACACGACGGCACCTCACACTATACATGTTGACCTTGAAACCGCCTTTACGCCCTACGTAATAAAAGCTGTTTTCGCAGTTTAACTGTATCACCTGACGTGCTGTCGTGTGTACAATACAGATTTAAGATTCAATAAGATTAAATAAAATCACTTTTTTGCTCGAATATGGAACCCACGACGGCACCTCAGACTATACATGTTGACCTTGAGACCGCCTTTATGCACTACGTACTAAAAGCTGTTTTGGCATTTTAACCGTATAACCTAACGTGCTGTCGTGTGTACTTATACATGTTTATCTACACATGCTTAAATCCTCTATAAAACATTAAAACAACCGGTGTCAAAGTAAAATGTTAAAATCTTGATTGTAATTAAACTTCAATTAATAGTAGATTATGCAACAAGGGGTTAAAGTAGTGTATTATGTCTCGGGCGCTATATTGAATCCCACGTACTAGAGATCCTAGGGTTTAACTCCCGAGCGGAGCGAGGGAGTCAAGGCTAGAATCCTGAGTACGAGGGGTTCAAGATCGCCCAAGACAAATACACATTTAAGCCCGCGATATACAACGTGTTACAAAAGTACCCCTAATGCCGAATATGGTGGATAGGGACCATCAAACTGAACAACTTTTACTATGGGACCAACTCTGAAATCGCGAAAAAAAAATCAGCTGTTCCATACAAAAATTAAAATCGAAAACATCAAAATGTATGAAACAGCTGATTTTTTTTATCGCGATTTCAGAGTTGGCCCCATAGTAAAAGTTGTTTAGTTTGATGGTCCCTATATACCATATTCGGCATTAGGGGTATTTTTGTAACACCTTGTATAATCCGCCCTATCTTTTTAAGAGTTAGCGTTTTGGTGTCGGGGGTTTTTTAAAATTTTTAATTTGAGTTTAATTACAAACATAATTTTAAGTTCTTTAGCTTTTTTCGTGCTGTGTGCTATAGGAAGTTCAGAATCATAAATCTGTCTTTTATTTTCAGATTCACATACTCTGACATGGCGTATTTTTTCCATTGGTGGGCAAACCGAGATGAAACCGGTAAGTATTAAGTTAAAGACTATTTATACTTAGGTACCTACCTCCTATTGCTTAAGAGCGCATAGTCTGCTCAGTAGCGCCGCCATTGGGAAGAAATCATAGTGCTTAAATAAAGACGAAATTGTGAATTATCTCTCTGCAGTGCATTACGAATAAGTTTTGTGGTACTTTTTATCGCTGATACAATATTTTCTAGCCTGTCGTTCTCAAAAAAAACCTCTATTATTAGCGAGTTGATTGCAACAAAATTACAGACAGAAATCGCAGTTACATTGCTGCTTTAGTGAGAACCAATGTGACAACTATCTTACTTAAAGCAGCAAAGTAACTGCGGTTTCAATCGATTTCATTCGAGAATTGTTAGCAACAGAGTTACGTAATCAAGGGAACAGGCGTCATAGCAGTTAAGCGCTAATTGCCTATCTAATAAAACACCTATAAAATTTTATTTTTTTTGTTCAGTCCGTCGCATGGTATACACGCTGGTACGCCAGGGCCGCCTCAGCTTCGTGGGCGGCGGGTGGAGCATGAGCGACGAAGCTACCACCAGCTACCATGCTATTATAGACCATTTTACATACACATTAAGGTAGGTTATTAGCTAAGCTTGAGCTAAGGGGCGGGGCTTATCTGTGCTACGCGTTTGACCGCAAAAATAAGTTGGTTTGTAATATGAAAATAAGCAAAAGAAAAATTCTGATTTATCAATTCAGGTATTTGTTGGTAAAATAAACGTAATAATAAACACTATCACCGGACGGACACGAGAATAACAGCAATAAGGTTTCGAAAGTCCTCTACGGGTGCGGAACCCTAAAATTATTTGTAGATTAAGAGATACAAAAATTCTCAATTCTTTTTGTCAGGAAAATCAATGCAACTTTTTTGGACTGCGGGCGCCCTCTGGTAGCTTGGCAAGCAGATGTTTTAGGTCACTCAAGGGAGTTCGCCTCCCTGATGGCACAGATGGGATTTGATGGGCTGTTCATCAACCCCATCAGCTTTGATGATGAGCTACCAAGGATGAGGAGAAAGGCCATGGAGTTCGTTTGGAGGGGGAGTGATGATTTGGGTATGGTGTTTTATACAGCCTTGGGTAAAAGTACCACTTGACAGTAGAGTTGACAAAAATTGAGGGCGACACTTTCTATGCAAAAATGCAAACACGTCACGGACGACCTCCGTGATCGAGTGGCTTTGTACACCGGTTTTCAAGGTGTCGCCATCTCTGAGGTCCCGGGTTCGATCCCCGGTTGGGTCAATTTAGAAAACGAACTTTTCTATATGGGCTCAGGTCTGGGTGTTTGTGATACCACCGTTGTCTCTGATTTCCATAACACAAGTGCTTTAGCTACTTACTTTGGAATCGGAGCAATATATGTGATGTTGTCAAATATATTTTGTACTGATTTAGTTCCATTTCATTTAATTTCTGACACTGTGCGGATTATTATAGTCTACTTTATGACTTTAAGACTCCGGTGAACTCCACTCCGAACAGTGAGCTTCCCATACAAACGTAATACCAAAATGATTTGCAATTTGAGCATAATTAACTCTTCTTGTGATGTTATACGGATTAAGACAGTATTTGTCTAGGGTTCTATGAAATAAAAAATCCAAAGAACCTCGTCACTTAAAAGCACGTAGTCTGCACACTAGCGCCGCCAATGGAATAAAAATCACAGTGCTTAAATAAAGACGAAATTGTGAATTATCTCTCTGTAGTGCACTCCGAAGAAGCTTTGTGGTACTTTTTATCGTATAAACAATATTTTTTGATTGCTAATTGCGAGTTTTATTGCTTTTGGCGGCAAATTTTCGCAAAAAAACTCCAATAAACTAAACGACAGGCTGTAAAATATTGCTTAAGCAATAAAATGTACCACAAAGCTTCTTCGGAGTGCACTACAGCGAGATAATTCACAATTTCGTCTTTATTTAAGCACTATGATTTTTTTTCCAATGGCGGCGCTAGTGTGCAGACTACGCCCTCTTAAATATTTCAAATATTCATTATTTTTTTGATATTATATCGAATAATGACGTCATAGACAACTATCAATAATGAAAAATCCTTATAATAGTTTTCTAAACATTAAAAAAAAACCTTAAGAGTTAAGCTCCTCTTTTTGCCAGATGAAATTACCACTTTACTCGGGACGTTACGACGGGACTCGAACCCGCACCCTTGGGATTCCGGCCCAATGCACTGACCAATTATGCTACCGAGTCGCTAGTGGGAGCGGCGAAATTTTCTAGTACTTTTAACTCCTTCGCTGCAAGCCAGCGCGATTTCATCAATGTGAGGAAATTACCCCCACATTCGAAAGAAATATCTTTCCAGATGTTTTGACAATCGAAAAAGATGAAACAGCTATACTAGGTGTTACAAAAATACCCCTAATGCCGAATATGGCATATAGGGACCATCAAACTGAACAACTTTTACTATGGGGCCAACTCTGAAATCGCGAAAAAAAAAAACAGCTGTTTCATACATTTTGATATTTTCGATTTTAATTTTTGTATGGAACAGCTGATTTTTTTTTCGCGATTTCAGAGTTGGTCCCATAGTAAAAGTTGTTCAGTTTGATGGTCCCTATATACCATATTCGGCATTAGGGGTATTTTTGTAACACCTTGTATAATTATTAAATTCGCCGCTCCCACTAGCGACTATAATAGTTCAGTGCATTGGGCCGGAATCCCAAGGGTGCAGGTTCGAGTCCCGTCTGAGATGCTACGGGTGAGTCGATTTTGTCTAGTATTTTTTCTAATATAATTTATCTTAATATAAAAATAGCATTGTGAATGCGAAAAATCTAAATTTAATAAATTAAGAAAATGTTAATGCCGATTTCGCCGAGGATACAATGAGGTTACAAAATTGTCTGTGACATTATCTGCCCAGGCCCCGACAGCGACATCTACACCCACAAGCTGTTCGACGGCTACTGGCCTCCCCCAGGGTTCTGTTTCGGGCTCCCGTGTAAAGATCCCTTGATCATTTCCTCTTCTAAAACGTTTGGCAACTTAATACAAAGGGTAAGTATAAATCAATTACTTACACTTACATTATCAAGCCGAGTCAAGTCAATTTGAATCAGAATAAACTATATCGGGATTTACACCATGTACCTGTTTATTTTTGAGACTCCATGTACACCATGTACCTGTTTATTTTTGAGACTCCATGTACACCATGTACCTATATCCCGATATAGTTTATCCCGATATAGTTTATCCTAATAACGTCAAAAACCATGGAAATTTAAAACATTATAATATTTGAATCGTCTATATTTTCCTACCACCCGTTCCAGACTTTATTATTAGTTATTTTGTGACTTTATTAAGTGACAAGAAGAACGGGCGCAAGAAATGATGAGAATGGGATGCTACCTTTTGGAGCTGAGACGCGCACGGTCCGTCCAGCCGTAGCGTCGGCAAACTCGCGTAGATGCTCGCATAATGCTAGTTGTGTACAACTGTGCGCGTGGATTTCTGCTCGAGTTTTTTTAAATGCGAGATTTATTTATTATAGTGTGATTATTTTAGTGGTTAATTAATAATGAGTGGAAAAAGGGGCAAAACATTTTACTTACTTATATCCCTGACAACGTGTATTACGCGTACGTGTATGCAAAATTTCATGATGATCGGTTCAGTAGTTAGACGTGAAGGCGTAACAGACAAACAAACTTATTGTCGGATTTATAAATTAGTAGAAATGTTGGCACAATGAATACTTAGCAGGTAAATAGTAATTAATTAAATAATAATAAACGCTTGGACAATTTCACACAGCGCCATCTAGCCCCAAACTAAGCAAAGCTTGTAAATGGGTGCTAGACAACTGATATACTACTTATATACTTTTTAAATATATATTTATTATACATAGTTTTCAAAATTCAAAATTCAAATCTCATTTATTCAGTCTAGGCTGTTACAAGCACTTGTGAATGTCAAAGAAGCTACGCCATCGGTTCGCAAACCCTAAGCGGGAGACCTTGTAAACCTTGTAGTAACACCCAGACCCGTCACAGAAATTAAAATACCTCATTTCAATATCTGCCCGGCCGGGAATCGAACCCGGGACCTCTTGCGTGGTAGACCGGCATGTTGACCACTGCACCACTCAAGTCAACAAAATTACAATTACAGTTAAGGGTTAACTTTTTGTTTCAGGTAGATGAATTCATACGATTAATGACGGACAGACAAGCCCCTTTTTACACGACTAAACATGTTATGGTTATTATGGGAATGAGGGACGGGTATCACGATGCAAGTTTATGGTACGCGAACATAGACAAACTTATGAAGTAAGTGAAATAAAACAGTACTACTACGCGTTCACTTCGTGATTGCCGTCGACGACCTTTATAACGTCACAGCTAACGGTACTGTAGACAAAAAAGTAATCATGTTTCATTTTTTTCTTGTTCAAAGAGTGTTAACCTAACCCAACTTGTTATATAAATTAATTATATAACAAGTTGGGTTCGCCATTATGTAGGAACTTTATTCTTTCAATCATTATTACAACACAAATAACGAACATAATGATTAAATCAACAAAAACAAAAATTAAGCTTTGCGTTGCTAGCCGTACTAGAGGCGACGCAGGGGGTGCGGTATGACGAGGCGGGACGGGAGGTAGCGGCAATGATGAAGTGAACGCGTAGTAGGTGTCATCCAGCTTTCATTTCATGCACCTATTTATCCTGGTCGAGTTGAAGTTAGGGAAAGACTTAAGCGATTGTTAAGTTTAGTGCAAACGGGTGTTATTCTTGTTAATAAGGGAGCTTTTGTTTTTTTTTTAGAATAAAGAATATATTATACCAAATAATATACTAGATATTATATAAAATAGCATTGTGAATGCTTAAATCTCAAAATTTAAAAATTATGTAGCTTTCTCATCTTAATCAAATGTTTAAAAATATCTGGAAAGGTATTCAGTTGATGTCGAGGTAATTCCTTGTACAACGGTGAGATGGCGCTGGCTTGCAGCGTAAGAGTTGATATACTAGGAGAAATTCGACGTTCCCACTAGTGACTCGGTAGCTCAGCGGTCAGAGCATTGTACCGGATATCCAAAGGTCGCGGGTTCGATTCCCGTCCGAGAACATGATCTGGTGCGAATCGTATTTTTCTAGTATATTATTTGGTATTATATAAAATAGCATTGTGAATGCTTAAATCTCAAAATTTAAAGAATATATTATAAAAAAAAGAATGTTAGTAGCGTAATGGCAAATATTTGATGCATTTTATCGTTTTAGAACTTTAAACGCAAGATTCACAGACGTACGGACATTATATTCTTCGCCTGCCTGCTACTTGAAAAGTGTGTATGACTCAAGGTATGATAACCACAAAAAATACACCGATAATTTTTAAGTACGTATATCTAAAAATGAAATGTGGATTTCATTTCAGACCACATGAATGAACAACTTTTACTATGGGGCCACCCACGGAATCGCGAAAAAAATCAGCTGTTCCATAGAAAAGTGCAACATCGACTCAACTATAATGTATGGAACAGCTGATTTTTTTCGCGATTCCGTGGTTGGCCTCATAAATATAAATAAATAAATATTTTGACAACATCACATACATTGCTCCAATTCCAAAGTAAGTAGCCAAAGCACTTGTGTTATGAAAATCAGATACAACGGTGGTATCACAAACACCCAGACCTGAGCCAATATAGAAAAGTTCGTTTTCTAAATTGACCCAACCGGGGATCGAACCCGGCACCTCAGAGATGGCGACACCTTGAAAACCGGTGTACAAAGCCACTCGACCACGGAGGTCGTCATAGTAAAAGTTGTTCATTTACGTTGTCTGAAATCCCTATTTCATTTTTAAATATACTTAAAAATTAACGGTGTATAATTAAGAAAAAATTTACAACAAAAATATTAAAGGTTTAAGGCTGCGTAGTCTGCACACTAGCGCCGCCTTTGGAAAAAAAATCATAGTGCTTAAATAAAGACGAAATTGTGAATTATCTCTCTGTAGTGCACTCCGTAGAAGCTTTGTAGTTCTTTTTATAGCTTAAACAATATTTTTTAATCTTGTCGTTTAGTTAAATGGAGTTTTATTGTTAAAAGTGGCCACCTATCGCAAAAAATCTCCATTAAACTAAACGACAGGATAGAAAATATTGTTTAAGCGATAAAAAGTACCACAAAGCTTCCACGGAGTGCACTACAGAGAGATAATTCACAATTTCGTCTTTATTTAAGCACTATGATTTTTTTTCCTATGGCGACGATAGTGTGCAGACTACGCGCTCTTAAGGATAAAATGGCCGTTTTATTTAATAACTAAAGAAACCTATTTCATTGTCATTTTAGCCCTCAACTGCAAACGAAGCAAGATGATTTCTTCCCGTTTGCGTACGACAAAGAATCTTATGCTGCCGGAATGTACACTTCTCGTCCAGCACTCAAGTTGATTGCGAGAGAATGTCACCGTTATTTACAGGTAACAGTGACCATGGAACTGTGGAAGCGAAGCCTCTAAACAAGGTGTTACAAAAATACCCCTAATGCCGAATATGGTATACAAGGTGTTACAAAAATACCCCTAATGCTGAATATGGTGTACAAGGTGTTACAAAAGTACCCCTAATGCCGAATATGGTATACAAGGTGTTACAAAAATACCCCTAATGCTGAATATGGTGTACAAGGTGTTACAAAAGTACCCCTAATGCCGAATATGGTATACAAGGTGTTACAAAAATACCCCTAATGCTGAATATGGTGTACAAGGTGTTACAAAAGTACCCCTAATGCCGAATATGGTATACAAGGTGTTACAAAAATACCCCTAATGCTGAATATGGTGTACAAGGTGTTACAAAAGTACCCCTAATGCCGAATATGGTATACAAGGTGTTACAAAAATACCCCTAATGCTGAATATGGTGTACAAGGTGTTACAAAAGTACCCCTAATGCCGAATATGGTATACAAGGTGTTACAAAAGTACCCCTAATGCCGAATATGGTATATAGGGACCATCAAACTGAACAACTTTTACTATGGGACCAACTTTGAAGTCGCGAAAAAAAAACAGCTGTTTCATACAAAATTAAAATCTAAAATATCAAAATGTATGAAACAGCTGATTTTTTTTTCGCGATTTCAAAGTTGGTCCCATATTAAAAGTTGTTCAATTTGATGGTCCCTATATACCATATTCGGCATTAGGGGTATTTTGTAACACCTTGTATTTAAACTGTCTTTTTCAAAGTATTGTGTCTTTGTTTCAGATAGCTAAACAAGTACAAGTGATGGCCCGTTTAGGCAACAACGATGCAATATTCGAGAAATACAATTGGATCAACGGTATGTTTTACACTAGTATCCATATACCTAGTATTTATATTATCTGTGGTTTTAACCACTCTTTTATCTTTGTAGCATTATCCTACTTCCTATCCTATCTAATATTTCAAATGCGAAAGTTTGTGTGCGTGTGTGTTTGTTTGTTACCTCTTCATGCTTAAAATTTTCCATATAAAAAAACATCATTAAATAACTATTTTTCTACATGCGCTTAAAATAAGGCAGAACTTGATTCCTGTAACAATTAATATTGGCTATACAACGTGTTACAAAAGTACCCGTAATGCCGATTATAGTAGATAGGGACCATCAAAATGAACAACTTTTACTGTGAGACCAACTTTGAAACCGCGAAAAAAAAAACAGCTGTTTCATACAAAAATTAATTACGAAAATATCAAAATGTATGAAATAGTTTTTTTTTCGCGATTTCAGTGTTGGTCCTATAGTAAAAGTTGTTCAGTTTGATGGTCCCTATCTGCCATATTCGGCATTAGGGGTACTTTTGTAACACGTTGTATTTAAGGACCAATTTCAATCGTTTTTTAAGCATTTTTTCTATGGAAAGTGCCGGTTGTCCTTTAGGTGCTCTCCAAGACCACAACATAATAACGGGCGAGATGCGTCACCACGTTGCCAAGTACTACGTGCAGCGGTGGTACAACGCCACCAGGTTATTGGTGGATGCAGTCTTGGAGAAGGGGTTTAAGTAATTACCTACATGTACGGTCAACAACGAAAGGAGACTCGTCATTTTATGCTGAAGTTGTATACTTTTTTATTTTTTTAATCTGTAATTCAGAATCTGCTATCACTTGTTCACTTATTAATCTGTGGTATCTGTCAACCAAAAGACAGATTGTTTTTTTTATTTCGAAAAGAATTATGAATTATGCAGTCACGTTTTTTTTTCATAGTGACTTTTCTGTCCTTTGAAAATTTCGTTTTTCAATGACTCGTTGTTTTCATATCAAAAAATATTCATAATTAAATAACTGTTTTTTCAACACGCGCTAAAAATAAGACAGAACTTCATCAATGTAGCAAATATTATTGATTATACAAATTAAGCATTTTTTCTATGGCGAGTGCCGGTTCTCCTTTGCATTTGTCACATTTGTGACTTCCGAAGTTCAAGTTTCACGATATACTTTGTCATAGTTACCTATTTAACGAATGTTTCAAACGAAGACAGACATCTGTCAAAAATGTTGCTATGACAAGGGATTAAAGTGCTTAAGCTACTTTCATTGCTGACTGTACGAGGATCTAAATACGCCTTATTCGCCGAATAACTCGCCGAGTAAATCGTGCACGAACGTGTCTGCCCGTTTATACATTTGTCTATATTCAGTAAACATAGAACCTTCCCAGATTGATGACGTTCAACTTGCTGGGGCTCTATCGGCTAAAAAAATTGAAGTTCATGTTAACTGTGTTTTGACAGATGTATTTGATACATTGCTACATTTGCTACTTCGTTTTGGCACAAATAAAAACTTAACCAAGACTACCAAAGAAAAGTAGCAATGTATCACATACATCTGTCAAAACACAGTTAACATGAACTTCAATGTTTTTAGCCGATACCGCCGCTGGTATGAAAACCTTTAGTTTAGCGCTTAGACTAAGATTTTAGCGCCATAGGCATTGTTACAAATTGCATACAAAATTACTACTGTAGCTATCGAGTGTAGTAAACGTACTATGGGCAACAGTGTCAAATTCGTGTGCGCGCGTATCGCCCTGCTAAGTAAACGTAATTTTGTGACGGCGCGGCGTGCATGCGATTGTAACCAAGGCCGTCTTTAACCTATTTGGGGCCTTGGGCACATTTGGGGGGCCCTATGATCTTGACTTAAATAAAATTTATCTAAACATGCCGAAATCAGACAGCCTGATATTCGGGCACGAGTAGGATAGCTATGCGCATGCAAAAGCTAGTAAGCAAGTAGTATTTGTATTCAGTAATTATTGTCTAACTTTTCGAAATACCTAAATATGTTTTATATGTTTTTTGGTAATATCCGTTATCGTTTAGCGATATGGCAGGAACTAGGGGGCCCCTATCGATCGCGGGGCCCTGGGCACGTGCCCAGAGTGCCCAGTGGGAAAGATGGGCCTGACTGTAACCTTAGCAGGGTTAAGCGACGCTGTTGCCCATGGTACCTGCGCAAGCTCATAATAAAATCACAGACGTCAGAAGCAGAAGGGATGGTTGCTTGATATTTTCACCTTGATTATTTTCCAATTGTTTTCATAGTAAGCTGAGAAATAATACCCACCTGCAAACTCTGATAAAGTGCAAGTTTAATATCTCTCGGTGTCACTCCACTACTGGCGAGCACATGTATGTAAGTACTAAAACTAATTTATTTATTTTTATTCTAAGTACGAACAACAGCACGGTTAGTTACACAGTTGAACTACGAAAACAGCTTTCATTACGTAAGGCATAAAGACGGTCTCAAGCTGGCGAAAGCTGGTAAATAATATTTGATCTTCAAGGCCGTCTTTGACCTATTTGAGGCCCTGGACACATTAAGATAAGGGCCCCTATGATCTTGAATTAAATTTATCCAAACTTGCCGAAATCAGATCAGAAAGCCTGATTTTCGGGCAAGAGTAGGATAGCTATGCGCATGTAAAAGCTAGTAAACAAGTAACATTTGCAGTCAGTAATTATTGCTTAAGTTTTCGAAATACCTAAATATGTTTTATATGTTTTTTGCTTATAAGCATCCGTTATCGTTTAGCCATCAGGAGCTAGGGGCTTCTATCAATTGCGGGGCCCCGGGCACGTGCCCAGAGTGCCCAGTGGGAAAGATGGGCCTGTTGATCTTATCTTTTATGATGAACATGTCGTTTCAGATAGTGATATACAACCCGCTGCCGTGGCCCGTCACCATGCCAGTCAGGCTGCCGACGTACCAAGTCGAGCAAATTGTTTATGACCATAAAGGTATTTACAGGGTGAAATCGAATTCATTGGCAATTCTAATCGCGATATTGATAACTTTAGGACAAAAGTTTTTATTTTATTTTAATATAACATCTTTTATACACACGACAGCACCTCAGGTTATACAGTTAAACTGCGAAAACAGCTTTTATTACGTAGGACATAAAGGTGGTCTCAAGGTCAACATCTATAGTCTGAAGTGCCGTCGTTTGTACATTATGGTCTAAGCAATAAAATATTGAGTATTGGGTATTAAAAATATCATACGAAAACTTATCTGGAGCCTGTCTACAGAAAAACTGCGAAATTGTTGTATTAACATTGTGAAATGACTCTTTCAAGGCATTGGATTAAGTCAAACAATTGAAATAACTGAATAACCACTAGATATGTAGATAATTTTGCCTTAAAGTTTGTCAAATAGATTTTAAAAAGAAGTCAAATGTATATTGAAAAGTTTGAACACAAAATCATGAATATTTTGTCTATTCAAATCGGTTAATCAAAATAATAGTTGTGCCTCAAGGATCTACGTTGGCCCCTTACCTTTCTTACAATATGAAGACTATTACAATTAGACGTTAGCGGCTTGTTCGAACAATTTTCAGCTGATGCTTACACTTTCGACCATATAATTGTTTATTTATTTGAAAACATTTTCTTACGTTCAGGTAAAAAAGTACTCGCGGGGCAGATTGAAATATCTAAACCAGTGCAAGCGATCCCTGAGAGGCAAGGCTATGTTAAGTATGTTAAGTATGAGCTCATCTTCATTGCTGAAGACCTACCGCCGATGGGAATAAGGTAAGCGTGATTTATACACTAATCTTTAAGTACAGTCGAGTTCATAAATACCTATTATATTGGCGCAGTTGTCCGTCTGCGGGTCAGGGGTCAGTTCTTAGTCTCCCGTCCGTCCGTTTACCGATCGTCATCTGTCCGTCTCTCCTATACGTCATCCCTGTCAACCTCTGTCGTATGTCTGTCAGCCTGTCAGTCACTAGTCGAAGGAGGCTGGACGCCGCGACACCTATGTAAGCACTTTTGACTGATGTTGACGTTTATTACAACGGCATATGGTTGATGAACTGTCAAAGGTGCGTACATATTATTGAACTCGACTATACATCTAAAAGTAATAGGCGTATCTCTTAGTAATTGTCGAGTGTTTTGCACGCCGGTTTTCAAGACGTCCCATGTCTTGAGGTCCCGGGTTCGATCCCCGTCAATGTAGAAAATTAACTATTCTATATTGTCTCAGGTCTGGGTGTTTGTGATACCACCGTTGTCTCTGATTTCGTTACCACAAGTGCTTTAGCTATTAACTTTGGAATCGGAGGAATGTATGTGATGTTGTCAAATATTTATTACTCATAATATGTGCAGTTATAAGTTTAAATATTTCATAATAAGTCAAGATATTGAGGTTTGTTTGTGTCCCAAAATTTTACTGATTTGTGGATAAAAAAGCTCATTCTTAGAAAAGAGACAGTTTTGCTTTTGTGAGTTTGCCGATTAAACAAGATTTTTTCGATATTTTTAGGCTATTGATTTTTAAGTTTTAATTGCATATATCTACATATTCAGTAAAATGGTCTGACAGCCCCGTTTAATTATTTTTAGATATACTTAAATTATCGGTGTATTTGTTACCGTAAAATCATGAGAACCGTTATTTTGTAATTGACCTCAAAATATTTATACAACGTGTTACAAAAATACCCCTAATGGCGAATATGGTGTATAGGGGCCATCAAACTGACCAACTTTTACTATGGGACCAACGCTGAAATTGAGAAAATAAAATCAGCTGCTTCATACAAAAATTTAAATCGAAAATATCAAAATGTATGGAACAGCTGATTTTTTTCGCGATTTCAGAGTTGGTCCTAAAAAAAATCAGCGGTTTTGATATTTTCGATTTTAATTTTTGTATGAAACAGCTGATTTTTTTTTTCGCGATTTCAGAGTTGGTACCATAGTAAAAGTTGATCAGTTCGATGGTCCCTATATATCATATTCGACATTAGGGGTATTTTTGTAACATGTTGTATAGTTACTGTTGATCTGCGAAAACAGATTTTATTACGTACCTAGGTCTATGTTTCAAAAGAAAAGTAAATTTTCAGATCCTATTATTTCCAACGATATCAATCGGGTTGGCGGCGTACAAAAAGATCCAATAAAGTTGTCAAAAGGAAAAGAAAGAACTTACTGAAAAACGATACATTTTTGAACGCAGATTTAATTGACTACGAATATTTCGACGACATCACTACTGCTAAAACTGAAACTTTGGATACTGCAGCTATTACAAATAAAATTGACAATATAAAACAACCAACAACACCAGAAGACACTATCAGCAAAAACACTATCATAGAATGGTCTGAAGTAACAACAAATAATGTCAACACAGAACTAAATGTCGAAAAAATATTAAATGTAAAAGACTTAGAAAGAAGTACTACAGAAAAAGCAGTAATTTCAGAACTTGATAGTAAGACAAATGCTAATAAAGTAAGTGACGTTCCAACTAAAGATATTATACCTACAATGAGAGCTTTAGAGCTTAGTGATACAAAACATAAAGACGATACAACATTAGATGATGATACAGATTATGATGGCATAGATTACTGGAAGGGCTACCCGTCCTTTAAAATGAATGAACATTCTTATATAGGAAATAGGGTAAGTTTGCTTAATTAGTCATTGGAATTGGAAGTATACAGTATTACAACATGTTACAAAAATACCCCTAATGCCGAATACCTATTGTATACAACGTGTTACAAAAATACCCCTAATGCCGAAAATTGTATAATATAGGGACCATCAAACTGAACAACTTTTACTATGGGACCAACTCTGAAATCGCGGAAAAAAAATGAGCTGTTTCATACAAAAAATAAAATCGAAAAGAGTTGGTTCCATAGTAAAATTTGTTCAGTTTGATGGTCCCTATATACCATATTCGGCATTAGGAGTATTTTTGTAACACGTTGTATAAGGGCCATCAAACTGAACAACTTTTACTATGGGACCTACTCTCAAATCGTGAATAAAAAATCTGCTGTTTCATACATTTTGATATTTTCGATTTTAATTTTCGTTCAGTTAGCGACGCTGTTGCCCATAGTATCTAGTTGGCCGTAGGATCTTTAACATCATAGAAGATATGAGTCTCCATGTGTGAGAAAAAAACGGCAATTTCATACTTTAACCCTTATTACCTATTGCCTTTGCCTAAATCTTAATCTTTATAAAACAACATTTTATTAACCTTAGTTCGCCAGAGTAAATCTAGACCCAAAGAAAAGAGTGATCAACATGCAAGTAGTCAAAGGTTTAAGAATACAGTTGGGAATTCAAATGTATTTCTACGTTTCCGACGACCCTAAGAGAATGAACACTGAACCCGAACGAATGAACGTGGAGTTTAACAGATTGGAGCTTCCCACGAGATCGCCCGGCGCTTACTTGTTTCGAACTATGGATAGTAAGGCGGAAATTCTGAATGATTATGAGGCTAATGTGTTTAAGAACCAGGTGGTGCAGGAACTTCACATGAAGTGAGAATACACTTATAATCCGCGCGCGATGAGAATGGGATGATACCTTTTGGAACTGAGACGCGCACGGTCCGTCGGCCAGCCGTAGCGTCGGCAAACCCGCGTAAACGCTCGCATAATGTTAGTTGTGTACAACTGTGCGCGTGGTTTTCTACTCGAGTTTTATTCTAAATGCGAGATTTATATATCATTGTGTGATTGAAAAAGTGGTAAAACTATTTTCTTTTTGTTGAAATAGATTTAGAATTTTTTATTAACGCTACTTGACTGCTTAACAGTCATTTTGCGATTTACTTTGACAAGGTCCCACCCCATTCTAATCGCGCGCGGATTATACAATATTACGAACAATCACTGTGTCCTTCGGAAATACACAAATGTCCAAACAGCTGATAGTTTTCGAAGGAAAGTCGTATTTTTTTCTGTTTCGGAAAATTCGTAGAACAATAACGTTGTTGTTTATGATGTTAGTAATCCACTCCTGCGAGGTTGTTGATGTTTTACAAATAACCCCGTGTAAAATGCTTACTTTTCTAGCCGTTCCCAGTCGCCCGCGCCTGACGACTGGATTTTTAAAATAATGTCGCTATGTTAGAAAGGCGATGGGAATGACCGATTTTTCTTTGGACCTAACTTCTCTTTAGCAATTGTTCAAAAGCCTACTTTATAGGGTTCCGTACCAAAATGGTAAAAAGGAACCCTTATGGTGCGACTCAATCTGTCTGTCTGTCACATCTGGATATCTCGAGAATTAATAATGCTATCAACTTGAAATTTGGAATAGTTTTAGATGACGTTTGCCCAACTATTTTTCAAATAAGAGATAAATACAAAATTTATATATTTTTTGCAACAGGGACTGAAAGGGGGTCTTAAAAATTTGAAGTGAGGCTACTAGGACATATGGGGTATCATATGAAAGAGCGCTGCTTGCACGTTCTCCAACATTTTTTTGGGACAACAGGAAAAATAAAACGATGTTTCTAAATAGTAAACATTTTCAGAATGATGGTACGGAACCATCGGTGCGCGAGTCCGACTCGCTCTTGACCGTTTTTAGCCCTTGAACTCCCTTTGAGAAAGTATTGTAGTCCCTTTGAACTTAACTTGCATAGGTTTTTACAGATTGTTTGAACGTTGCACAGGTTTTTACAGATTGTCTGAACGTTGCACAGGTTTTTACAGATTGTCTGAACGTTGCACAGGTTTTTACAGATTGTCTGAACGTTGCACAGGTTTTTTACAGATTGTCTGAATATTGCACAGGTTCTGCAGCTGGGCTTCGGTGAGGCTGCGTCTGTACAAGCACAGCCCCGTCCTGGAGGTGGACTGGCTCGTCGGACCCATACCCATCGACGATGGATTAGGTAATAATTTACTGGGCATAGCGAGGGGGGAATTGGGGGTTTTTTATTTGCATGGAAAAGTGCAAAGTGACAACCCTAGACGCAAATAGATTGTTGTTTTCGATAATCAAAGCAAAACACAATTTCGTTCTAGTGGGAACCGTAGAACGATTTTTTTTTGCTTTTTTTTATTGAGCAGTTTATCATAAAAATAAAAAATTGTATAAGTACCTAGATACTTAATTGCTTAGTTAGCTTTTGAAAGCTTCTGATCCCTCTATACCAGATTCCCAAAATACAGATGACCAAAGCAAAATTTAAATTTTGCCATTCGCATCAGGGTTCATCAGTTCATAAGGATTGAGGAGCTCGGTGGCTCAGTGGTTTAGCGCCTGGCCTAGCGATTGCGGAATTTAAGCAACTTTCGCAAGGGTCATGGGATGGGTGACCAAAAATTTTATCTCGAGTTCCACCGTGCTTCGGAAGTCACGTTAAGCTGTTGGTCCCGGCTGTATTTGCAGTCGTTAACACCCACCATTCCGCATTGGGCCCGCACGGTGGGTTATGATCCTTATCCACCCATAAGGCCTGTGCCCCAGCAGTTGGGACATTAAAAATGGCTGATGGTCTTATCAGTAAGTACATTAAAATTAATTAATTTTAATTTGTCTAAAGGCAAAGAAGTCCTGATCAAATACAAGACGAATCTGACGAACCATGGTGTGTTCTACACGGACTCCAACGGACGGCAGACAATTAAGAGGATCAGGAACATGCGACCCACGTACAGCCCTGTCAATAAGGACCCTATAGCTGGTAAGATTTCATGGCCCCTAATATACAACGTGTTACAAAAATACCCCTAATGCCGAATATGGTATATAGGGACCATAAAACTGATCAACTTTTACTATGGGACCAAATCTGAAATTGCGAAAAAAAAAATCAGCTGTTTCATACAAAAATTAAAATCGAAAATATCAAAATGTATGAAACAGCTGATTTTTTTTGATGGTCCCTATATACCATATTCGGCATTAGGGGTATTTTTGTAACACCTTGTATAAGGTGGAACCATATTATGTAATGTTAGATGAAGAAAATCAATCTTCGTGAGACAACACTAGTTGTCGGGCTGAAAAAAATCAGCTGTTTCATACAAAAATTAAAATCGAAAATATCAAAATGTATGAAACAGCTGATTTTATTTCGCGATTTCAGAGTTTGCCCCCTTGTAAAAGTTGTTCAGTTTGATAGTCCCTGTATACCATATTCGGCATTAGGAGTATTTTTGTAACACCTTGTATATTTTTTTAATTTGATCTTTTATTTTGAATTAATTTTAATGTAATTGTTCTGTAATAATGATTGTTTTGATTTTGTAATTGTTTCATGTTAAATGATGATATGGATTTATTCCGAAATAAATGAATGAATGAATGAATACTAAGTCGATCAGCTGACAAATACATTTTGTATGGGAGGATGAATTTTTTTTGAAGCCGAGCGGCATTCGGGACGTTCAACGAACACTGGTGTCTCACACAGAAGTTGACGCGACCAACTTAGCTTGGGACCCGTTGGTTTAATTGATGCTTTCCAAGTATTCCATTTAACAATCTAACTTTATTGCCAGGTAATTTCTACCCAGTAACATCGAAAATTTACATCGAAGACCTAGAACAGAACATTCGTTTCGCCGTCCTAAATGACCGAGCTCAAGGAGGTTCTTCACTCAAAGACGGCGAAATCAATATGCTGTTACACCGACGACTTCTAACCGAAGATGGCGTCCAAGAAGCCGCTTTAAACGAAACCGAATTCGGCCAAGGAACAGTAATAAGAGGGCAACACTATATTTACTTGTCAAAAGCTGACCATAAACCTTATAAAGTTTTCGAAAAGAAGCTGGCAAAGGAAATTGAGTTGAAGCCACAAATTTTATCGTCACCAGCTTGGGGGTTTGGTAAAAATGGCAAAAGCATTTGGAAATCGCAAATAAACGAATTTAGTGGATTAAAATCTAAACTGCCTTTGGGTGTTCAAATATTAACCATGGAGCAATGGGATGATAACGGTTTGTTATTAAGATTCGAAAACTTTTTGGAAAAATCCGATTGTGTGCGTTCTGGAATCAAAAAGATTCACCTGAAAGGCCTGTTTTCGTTTATGGAGATACTATCTATAAAAGAGACTACCCTATCTGGGCATATATTGCTAAAAGATTGGGTTCCACTTTCATGGAGTAAAGATAAGTTTGTTAAAAACTTTAATGATGGTTATGGGAGCAGGAAATACGATTTTGTCGATAAGGAATCTAGGGTGTTACATGAGGTGGATGTAAACGAACCTATTGTGTTAACTCCTCAGCAAATAAGGACTTTTGTGGTGCAGTATAGATACATCAAAAATATATGAAACTGTTTCGTAAAAACAGGGGAACAAATCAACTCGGCTAAGTTTCTTTGACTTATTCCTACTTATTCTCATCTTCCAACCTAGCTATTCACGGGGCCGTACGCTAACGCATCAAACTTCTGCCGGGCTTCAAATCAAAACAGATAAATCGAACCCCAATCGGGTCAAAATGGTGAACCTCATTTCATGATGTCACGAACATCGATATCTTCTAAATAACTTCGGCAAATAGTACAATACGAAACTCTTTACTTCAATTTATCCGTTTTAAGTTCAAGCTCAGACCCGCCGAAGTTCGAAAAGTTAGCCGCTAGGGCCCAGGGGCCGTACCGGCTAACGCATCAAACTTCTGAAAGTCTGCCGGGCTTCAAATTAAAACAGATAAATCGAACCCCAATCGGGTCAAAATGGCGAACCTCATTTCATGATGTCACGAACATCGATATCTTCTAAATAACTTCGGCGAATAGTACAATACGAAACTCTTTACTTCGATTTATCTGTTTTAAGTTGAAGCTCAGACCTGCCGAAGTTCGAAAAGTTAGCCGCTAGAGCCCCAGGTTGGATGTTAGGAATTTTTGTATCATCTTCCAACCTACCTCAGGTTAGATAAATGGAAATACATTATCTTAACTATTTTTGTTGTCAACTTCCGATCTGTCAAAAATGCGCTATAGTTCTTCTTCTTTTTATGTTATGGCAATCTACTTTCCTCTTGGAAGTAATTTTTGCCAGTGTCAAGTGTTAAATAGTTCAGTGGTAGATATTGTTTATTTTTTCATTAGAATGCGGGTGCATCGCATTCCAATGCTGCTTGGAGCATTTGGCACCAAGTATATCAAGACAGTTTACTCGGTTAATTCTGCTGAGGAAGCCACCGCTTCAATAAAAGTCTCAGCTTCACACAACCAAGATCGCGCTGCGCTATAGTTATCGAATATAAAGTTTTGACAGTACATTAAGAGGAAACACCACGGTCGAGAGAATTGAAAAATTCCTATAGAAATTGATCATTGAATTATGTCAACTGATTCTGTCAGAAAAAACTTGAAGAAACCTAGCTGGGTTGATTTATTTGCTCTCAAGTGTACTAAATGTGTCTCAAAATGAGTTCAATTCGAAATTGAGTAAAATGTATGAATACTTTGGGCTTTCAGTCAAAGGATTGTTTTTAATCTGTTAAAAAAACATAAGAACCAAAGACTGTTATAAAGAAAGTACTTAAGTAGTTAAAGTTAGAATAATAAAATATGAAAAATTAAGAATATTTATCGAAAATTAAAAGTAATGTTTTTTTTCTTCTTTTTTTTGTTATGGCAATCTATTTTCCTCTTGGAAGTAATTTTTGCTAGTGTCAAGTGTTAAATAGTTCAGTGGTAGATATTGTTTAATTTTTCATTAGAGTGCGGATGCATCGCATTCCAATGCTGCTTGGAGCATTTGGCACCAAGTATATCAAGACAGTTTACTCGGTTAGTTCTGCCGAGGAAGCCACCACTTCAATAAAAGTCTCAGCTTCACACAACCAAAATCGCGCCTATTTCAATTATCCCACATATTGTTCAGTTGCGTAGACACTTGTACCATATAACTGCACCAATTTTAAGACACAATATCCACTATGAATCAATTTGAAAATAATTAAAATAGACACCAAACCGAACTCGACAAAATGGCGCCAAAAACTCAAAAAGTAATGTTAGAAACATTAAAACAAACATATTTTTTTATTTGTAGGCATTGTAAAGAAAATGGTAACATACAGCCTAACTCAGAATAAAATCTCATTGCACCTAAACATTTTTGAAACCAACCTCGATCAAGCACGACTACATGGGTTGCATTCTAAATTCAAATCACATTATTTCCCATGGGAAATATATATATATTCAGTACAACATTATGACCCGGCTAGACCGTGGGGCTGTAATGACTTACTTTAGGAAAGGTTTGCATGACACATTATATGCCATTGATGAGCAGGGAGTGTAAAAAAGGGATGTAGGGGCTATTTGATGTTCAGATTCAACGTAAAGATTTTAATTGATACTCACTCATTATTTTGAAAATATGCACGCCGCATCTTGGAAACGAACCGACACTAATTTTAATAATAACACCCTGTACTTTTAGGACACCAATCGATAAGGGTCGAAAATGACATTTGTGCCCGACACGAATTCGATTAGCTCATTATAGTTTTTCGAGCGCTGCGGTACTAAAAGTTAGAACTACAAAAATTGCGAAGCCGGTAAGGTTGTCTTAAATAATAGGTAGTCGGAAAAAGTTGCGGATGACGTCAACGTGGATGTGTGACAAGGTTCCAGCGCAATAAGCAATTTGCGGATGTTTCCCGGGGGCTGATTACGTAACTCTATTGCTAAAAATTCTCGATTGAAATCGATTGAAACCGCAGTTACATTGCTGCTTTAAGTAAGATAGTTGTCACATTGGTTCTTACTAAAAAGCAATGTAACTGCGATTTCTGTCAGAGTTGATTGCAGCAAAGTAACATAATCAGGGGGCCGCTGACGGCAAGACCAGTGAACTGCGAAGGACATTTACGTCAATTCCCAAACTACCCTCACTGGTTTCGATATACCTTATTGTACATACAACGTGTTACAAATGTACCCCTAATGCCGAATATGGCATATAGAGACCATCAAACTGAACAACTTTTACTATGGGACCAACTCTGAAATCGCGAAAAAAAAATCAGCTGTATCATACATTTTGATATTTTCGATTTTAATTTTTATATGAAACAGCTGATTTTTTTTTCGCGATTTCAGAATTGGTCCCATAGTAAAAGTTGTTCAGTTTGATGGTCCCTATATATTCCATATTCGGCATTAGGGGTACTTTTGTAACACGTTGTATAAGTTTTATAATGCGAATGTTCGTTTAATTCTTAAATAATAGGACAAGTTGTTAATTTGTATTGTTTGTTTTTTACCATTTCCATATTGTATAATCCGCGCGCAATTAGAATGGGATGGGACCTTGTCAAAATAAATCGAAAAAGACATTTAAGCAGTCAAGTAGCGTTAGCAAAAAATTCTGAATCCATTTAAATAAAAATCAACATAAAAAAAAATAAAAAGTTCAACCCGTTTTTTCACTAATTAGTAAAATCACTAAAATAATCACACAATAATATTGAAATTTCGCATTTAAAAAAACTCGAGCAGAAATCCACGCGCACAGTTGTACACAACTAGCATTATGCGAGCATCTACGCGAGTTTGCCGACGCTACGGCTGGCCGACGGACCGGGCGCGTCTCAGCTCCAAAAGGTAGCATCCCATTCCCATCGCGCGCGGATTACAAAAAGAAACAAGAAATTGAAATCAAAACACATTGTGATTTCAAATCTTTCATTTATTTGTCTAAATATAAATTGATTTGATATAATCAATAAGTACTAATTACATGACTTGAAATCAACATCCAAACACGACTTAACTTTTACACAACGAAGTTCTTACAACAAATTAAATCATTTGAAATTGTAAATTACTTAATAATGACTTAAGAGTACGACGAACAGTGAGCTTCCCATACAAACGTTATACCAAAATGAGTTGCAATTTGAGCATAATTAGTTTAGGGATCTATTAAATAAAAAATCCAAAATACTAACCCAATTTTCATACAAAACTGTAAATCGCATTAATTTTTATTTGGTTTAGTATTTTGGATTTTTTATATAATAGAACCCTAGACAAATACTGTCTTAATCCGAATAACATCACAAAAATAATTATTATGCTCAAATTGCAAATCATTTTGGTATTACCTTTGTATGGGAAGCTCACTGTTCGCCGGATTCTTAGAGTACAAAATTAAATTAAAAAATCTTGTAGAAAGACTGAAATGATATCTCTTTGGTTACAGTCTTTCGTATTGTACAACAAATGTTCGTATTTGTTTTGCATCCAAATTAATTTTGTTGCCGTTATCTTCACTCTTTATTCTATCTACTGCTCTTAGCGTTTTAGTGAAACTACCATAATCTTTATTAAAATCATCTGCGAATTCATCAAACGTTCTCCATTCCCAGTGCTTATGGTCTGTCACTAGCTTATCAGCGCTTAAAACCATTTCTTTAACAGCTTCAACTTTAACATTATTCAAAATATTATCCAAATCAACCATTTTCAAAGACTTAGGAGATTTGTCCAAATAATTTTCAAGTCTTATCAGAAAACTGTTTCCACTCCAAGGCTCTAAAGTGAGTAGATTCACTCCATCATCCAAATTATCTTTTAACCAACTTTTTTCCGTATTCAAAGCTGCCCATTGTTCAAAACTAATATCTGCAGCATCGCTTATAAATACCTCTGGTTTGTTCCTCATTTCTAGAACATCTTTGAAAGTAAAATCTTGCGAATCGAAAAACACTTTATGTGTTCCTTTGACTACCAAACCTTTCCCATTCAAAGTCTCATTTAAAGCTTCGCCAACACCAAAAGCATCATCATGCAACAACCTTCTATGTAACATCACTTCTATTTCGCCTTCTTGTAAAGAAGCGCCACCTTCTGGCCTATCAGGTAGAACTCTTAGCGAAAATTTATCATTCGAATCTTTTATATAAGCAAAATCGACAAGCGGATAATAATTTCCCGCTACAGGTTCTTCTAGAGTCAAATTCCATTGAGGTCTTTGACTCAATTTCCTTTTTAAAACCGTTCTTCCATTAGAATCCGTAAAAAACTCCCCATTACTTATAATATTAGACTCGTATTTGAACACATATTCTTTACCAACACCATCTTCGTCTGTAATAGGACCTATAACCCAATGTAGTTCACCGAATCTTAATTTATCATTCCTGTATTTACGGAAGTAAAATTCAGCATTGTCCGACATTAAAATCCTTGTTTCGACAAAGTTATTGCCTTCTATGTTAGTAATATTAAGTATGTCTAGTTTGTTTGGTGTTTCTGCGTGTGGTCTGAATATGTAAGCGCCAGAAGATCTGTTTTCGTATATCGCGTTGTTACCTAGGTATCCTGGATAGTAAGCGGCGCTGAAATTGAGTCTATAAGTTTTGTCGTTGAATAAAACTGTTTTGAGGGTATTAGATTCGGCTTCAACACCGGAGGAAACGTCCTGTGAAGTATAATTTTGGTTTTTAAATACATGAATATTTGACAACATCACAGACATTGCTCCGATTCCAAAGTAAGTAGCTAAAGCACTTGTGTTATGGAAATTGGAGACAACGGTGGTATCACAAACACTCAGACCTGAGCCAATATACAACATGTTACAAAAGTACCCCTAATGCCGAATATGGTAGAAAGGGACCTTCATAAAGTTACAGAAATACATTTTGATATTGTCGTAATTAATTTTTGTATGAAACAGCTGATTTTTTTTCGCTATTTCAAAGTTGGTCCCATAGTAAAAGTTGTTCAGTTTGATGGTCCCTAACTATCATATTCGGGATTAGGGGTACTTTTGTAACACGTTGTATAAAAGTTCGTTTTCTAAATTGACCCAACCGGGGATCGAACCCGGGACCTTAAGAGATGGCGACACCTTGAAAACCGGTGTACAAAGCCTTTCGACCAAGGAGGTCGTCGTTTTATTTGAAATATGTCGACATTAGCCATTTTTTTTAATGTCCCCATTGCTGAGGCACAGGTCTTCCTTAAGGGTGGATAAAGAGGATGGGCCATGACCCACCACGCGGGCCCAATGCGGATTAGTGGGTGTTAGCAACTGCAAATGCAGCCGGGACCAACAGCTTAAAACTCCGTGCTTTTGGTCACCCATCCCATGACCGACCCTTGCGAAAGTTGCTTAAGACGAGCTCCTCCTTGAAACAGGTACTAGGTTTAAAATAACATGCGAGAATTTAGCAAAAGAGAGAGAATACTAATAAAGTTACAGAAATACATCTCTTCAGTAACTTTCTATAGTTTTAAGTTTAAACTTTATAACTAGGGTTGACACCCGGGACTTTATAATAAAGTATATACTTTATTTCGGGGTAATTGTACATACTATACAAGGTGTTACAAAAATACCCCTAATGCCGAATATGGCATATAGGGACCATCAATCTGAACAACTTTTACTATGGGACCAACTCTGAAATCGCGAAAAAAAAAATCAGCTGTTTCATACATTTTGATATTTTCATAATTATTTTTTGTATGAAACAGCTGATTTATTTTTCGCGATTTCAATGTTGGTCCCATAGTAAAAGTTGTTCAGTTTGATGGTCCCAATCTACCATATTCGGCATTAGGGGTACTTTTGTAACACCTTGTATAGTTTATGAGGAAAAGTACGTGAAAATACTTTATTTCACATGGCTTGTTATTTTTCTAGGATTAATTTCCAAAAGTAATAGTATGTTTTAAAGGTAAAAATAAATAATACTTTATTTTCTACCTTTAACAACCAATGTACTTTATTAGTTCAAAAAAAAGGTGGCAACCCTATTTATAACTGTAATTCCAATCAATTTTGTTTGACTTCTTTAAAATAACAGAGAATTTCAATTTAAACTAAAACATCAAAAAGATTCCATTAAAAAATGCTGTAAAAGCAAATATGTCCAACATATTTATATAAAATAAGAAACGAAAGTTTATAATATGGTTATTGCAGAACAAAAATATTTGGTTTACCTATGGTCAAATATTGTATCAATTTCACTACTTTACAAATTACCAGATTTTTTAATAAGTACTGATTTTCCTTACCTCATCACCAAACTCCTGATCATACGGGTACCTCTGCACAACCCTTGGATCATCACTCATCATCTCATCACCTTTAAGATCAAAGTTGCCATCATCTTCAATGTCGTTTTTATTTAGTTCATATTCACTGACATCCCGTTTATGTATTCTTGTTAGTTTTTGTAGGTAGAATGATTTGTAGCTCAGTGGGGGGATTTGGGCTATGAATAGTGCTTCGTGGGTAGCCTTGGAGTTTCTTAGTGGTATATCTTTGATTGCTGTGGGTAGTGGGTAAGTTTGGACTGGGTAGGTTTTACCTGTTGACAATGAATTATTTATATGAAGCACTCATGGCGGAGCTTGACAGACTGATCGAACTCGACCACGTTTGTTATGCAACGCTCGGTCCGGCCAGGTTTCGAATGGGTTAAGTGGCACGTTAAACTGTCGGTCCCGGCTGTTGTCATCTGATAACAGTCGTTAAGCCAAGTCAGATCGGCTTGATAAACTCTAAAAAAACTGGAATAAATATACGGTTTATATGATAAGCTCACTGTCCGCCGGACTCTTAAGTGCTGATGATGATGGTGATCATGATATTTCCTTACCACTGTTGTCTTTCGCTTCAAACTGTTCGTCTCGACTGATGGGGATAGCCACAGGGGTTATCACAGACCACGCCAGGGGGTTGTATACCGTCACCTAGCGAAATACATAACAAAAAAATTTACAGTTTCAGTTGCTATATGAGTGCTATAATAGCACTCTGCTAATATATTAAACTGACAAATTTCAATAATCCTAAACGATTTCAATCTAGAATTGTTAGCAACAGGGTTACGTAATCAAGGAGCAGATCTTGTGTGCAATCTACAAAAACAAAGAAATGAAAAAGCAATGGTTCTCAAACTGGGCAGTATCAACCACCTGGGGGGCCATATTGTTCTTCGAAAAATCTTTGGAACTTAGGGGAAAATTAGAGCTGTTAAAGTGACTTTTACTTCGAAAAGTGTAACTTTAAAATTTACACTTACAATAATATTGCCTTGCGCGTTCTCCGAAGTGAAGCAACTAGACTCGTTGAATTGACATCTATCAAAATTGAAATAGATGCTATTCTGCTTATTAATGTTGATCATTTTACTGGAAAAAATATACAATTTATTAATTTTTAAACAAGAACAAAGCTTTTTCACAACTAGACTTGTGAGCGCGCACATTACGCTAAAATAGCTAAACGGATTTTTATTGGCTTTCCACAGTTTGGATCCAACTTAAAATCTAAGCCATGTTTCATTTACATTTAATTCGGTGGGTAGAACCAGGGAAACAGCTTGAATTCTCCGTAGTACTAGATTTTATACACTTAGGAGGTCATTTAAACAGGTCTTCATTTTTTAACTCAAAATCTATGATCTCTTGTAATTTGGCAATCGTGTACATCCATCATTGGGTTTCAAAGACAGTCTGTCACAGTGCCTTGTAAATTGACAAATTGTAGTGCCACAGCAGTTGACAAAATGTAGGACGTGGCATTCGTGCCAAATTCAAAGCGATTGCGATAGATTTCGAGTTAGACAATTAGGAGGCTAGTTATAGTTACAAATATTAATTTGATTCTCGTGACACCGTGTTTGTTAACTAAATAAAATTCTCAATTAAATTGACTTTATGTACTAACTTGAGTGCCTGAGTAGTGATACTGTCGTGCACGTCGTGTAACGCTGCAGAGATCAGCCGGATGTAGTCGTAGGTGACGTGTTGTTTCTCCGTGCCCGTTATGGCGTCGTGGTGTTGTAGTATACCTGTACGCGTTCGTTAAATACAATAAAAAATGATAGTTCAATGTTCCCGAGAAAATGATCGGGTGACGAGTCGATTTTTTTCTAGTAAGTATATTAACTTACCCATAGCACTTTTCAATTTGTCCAAAACACTCATTTTATCCATTGGGAGACCGGCTAATACAAATAACTGTTTTGCCATCTGCAACATTACGTCTTTCATATAACACTGGTTCTCAAATGTTACTCAAAAAACCCCTGTCATATAACATATAACAAAATTAAGTTTAATATTTTGTTGAATTATATTTTTGTGATATTTATGATTATTTCTCCTCAGATCAATTATTATAATACATAAATAGAACATGCCATTACATAAATAAGCGTAACCTAATTTTCAAAATTTTCTTTAATTAGATTCAAATATTTAAAGTACAAATTTTTTTGGGCTGTTCAGTTTAAAAACAACAGCTAAATAATATGAAAAGGTGCGGAGAACTGATATACTACTTATAAACTTTTTAAAAATATACTTATTAAACATAGTAACACCCACAGACCCGTCACAGAAAGTAAAATTCAGCATTTCAATTTCTGCCCGGGCGGAAATCGAAACCGAGACCTCTTGCGTTGTAGACCGGCATGTTGATCACTGCACCACTGAGGTCGTGAAAAAATATAGATTCTTTTTCTCACCTGCGTATACCTATTTGCCTCTGCCTCAATAAACTTGATAGTAGGCCTAGAAGTGAAGTATCCCGTCCAGTAGGAGTGCGGGTCGCTCGCGTACGGGAAGAAATCGTCCTGCTTTATTGGCAGTACGGGACTGGGATGCGAGAAAAGAAACCAACTATTCAGAAACTATTTAAAATTTAGGAATGTTAAAAGGGATAGATACAAAAAAATTACATTAATTTAGCATCTTTCGAGAAGGCATTATACAAGGTGTTACAAAAATACCCCTAATGCCGAATATGGTATATAGGGACCATCAAACTGGACAACTTTTACTATGGGACCAACTCTGAAATCAGGAAAAAAAAATCAGCTGTTTCATACATTTTGATATTTTCGATTTTAATTTTTGTATGAAACAGCTGATTTTTTTTTCGCGATTTCAGAGTTGGTCCCATAGTAAAAGTTGTTCAGTTTGATGGTCCCTATCTACCATATTCGGCATTAGGGGTACTTTTGTAACACCTTGTATATGACTCCTCGACGATGGTTTTCTATAGACATAATGAATTTAAGTTTGCTGAATTTTCCGCCTGGTGCCAAGGTATCCCTACTACCTAGCATAACCACCGAAACATGATATGATATAGCGATTTATCACGTTTAACTGTCAAAAGACAATGGATTTTGACAGTTGGATGTCGATAAAACGTTATATATCGTGTTTCGTCAGTCATGCTAGGGGGGCTGGTAGTAATAAGTGAAGAAACTCTGAGTCCACTTATCCCTACTATAACATAAACTTAATAGTAGGTCTGTAGGCATGCGGGTCGCTCACATACGGGAAGAAATCGTCCTGCTTTATTGGCAGTACGGGACTAGGATGAAAGATAAGAAAGAAATAAACTATTTATTTAGAAACCACTTTAAAACCAATCAATACAAAAGAGTTTTTGTATCTAACAAAATAAGCGGCACTAAAGTTGTATTAATAAGTAAAAAAAGTGATACTTACTTGGCATCTTTGACTGCCTTCAAATAGCAATCCGGGGTTGAATAAAACATGTTGATTTTCAAATTCTCATCTTCAGCTTTTTTGTTGCCGTATCTGTAAATAGGTTGATAATTAAAATTATCGAAAAGAAAAAGCAATAATTATTACAGAATAGAAGGAGAGAATGTAATTATAAGAAATATGATGACCTGCAGTATTTTACCTTCTTTCTAGAATAACAATAACGTCAAAACCAATGTTACCGTAAAAAAGGAGATTTGTGATTTTAGTGCTTCAAAACCCTGGACTGTGTGACAAAGGACGGCTTTTCGCCATTTTTTTTTACAACAGTCGTGTGGCTTGCTTGAAATGCATTAATTTGGATTAAAACTAACATGCTACATATTCTAAAACATGCATCTTATCATGTCAATGATGATAATAACCATCACAAATCAATCACATGCCTATTTATAACAAGATTTTATTTATTCTTACTTGTCCTATTCAGTAATCTTCACACACTTTAATTAAATCATCACTTAAAAATAAAACAAATAATATACCACACTTAGATTATGTGATTTCATTAATAAATTGTCAAAGAAAAATTTTAATTAGATAAGATTTGTTTAAAATAACGCTTTTAGATTAAAACAATTGTGAGAACTTTTCAAAAACTGTTTACTTAATAAGACATGTAACAAAATTAAACTCAAATGCACACTCACTTTATCAATTTGTCTAAGTTTTTGTACCACATTCCGGCATCTTGGTAGGTGAAGTCGCCCCCCATAGTGACTATAACATTGTTGGTAACATAATACGCGCTCTGTTGCTGCACGTATTTTATGAAGTCGGACACCTGGAAAGGGGGCGGTCGATACAGATTGAGAGCCAGTGGCTGAAGGAGCTTAAGCTGCTATGGAGCTCCTACTTTATCCTAGATTTTAGGTCATATTAGTACATAGGTGTTGGCAAAGTCTACTAAATAATATGCTAGATGTCCGCTCCAATGCTCTTACCACTGAGCTACCGAGTCACTAGTGGCATCGTCGAAACCCTTCTAGTATATCCCACTCTTAAGCTGCAAGCCAGCGTTATTTAATCAATTGTCAAAATATCTGGAAAGATTTTCAATTGAATGTCGAGGTAATTTCTTGACTGAGGAACCTATCTTACCTCTAACTGCCGGAACACAAAAAAAAAATAGCTGTTATTAGACTACCTCCGTCTTAAAAAAAAATGTAATTAAAAGTTAATTTTTCTCAAGCAGAGTGTGGTACAAAAACTTATTAAAAAACATGCAGCACGCCATATAAAACATAAATTAAAAGTTTTCTGACATGCGACCTAAAGGGCGCATAGTCTGCACACTAGCGCCGCCATTGGAAAAAAACATAGTGCTTAAATAAAGACGAAATTGTGAATTATCTCTCTGTAGTGCACTCCGAGGAAGTTTCGTGGTACTCCAAATCATACTTCGAAGTTTCGCGAGGGTGCTACTAACACCCTGTATAGTATAAATCTTAAATGCTGTGTAGAGGGAGGCGTGGCCTTTTCAGTCGTGGCGTGTCCTGTGCATGTGTAGGGTCCATTACTCAAGTTATTACTTAGGCTGGCCCCAGACCTACCGGTTTCATTTCTTTGCTTTGCTGTTCTAGTAGAACAGGGGCCGTACCGGCTAACGCATCGAACGGAAAGTCTGCCGGGCTTCAACTTAAAATAGATAGATCGAAGTAAGAAGTTTCGTATTGTACTAATCGCCGAAGTTATTTAGAAGTTATCGATGTTCGTGAGACATCATAAATTAGGATTCGCCATTTTGGCCCGATTGGGGCTCCATTTATCTGTTTTAATTTGAAGCCCGGCAGACTTTCCGAAGTTCGATGCGTAAGCCGGTAGCCCCCTGTTCAACTAGAACAGCAAAGCAAAGAAATGGAACCGGTAGGTCTGGAGCCAGCCTTACTCGTCTATAGATAGAGATACGAGTGTCAGTCCGATGTAATCTCAACAACAGATATGATATAAATAAAAAACTACCATTTTGGTAGAAAATACAACAAGTTACAAAATACCCTTAATGCCGAATATGGTATATAGGGACCATCAAACTGAACAACTTTTACTATGGAACCAACTCTCAAATCGCGAAAAAAATATCAGCTGTTTCAAACTTTTTTGATATTTTCGATTTTAATTTTTGTATGAAACAGATGATTTTTTTCGCGATTTCAGAGTTGGTCCCATAGTAAAAGCTGTTCAGTTTGATGGTCCCTATCTACCATATTCGGCATTACGGGTATTTTTGAAACACGTTGTTTAGAAATCCTACCATTTTGGTAGTTTACTAGAAACTCACTTAATCAATTTATCCAGGTTTTTAAACCACATGCCTGCTTCCTGGTAGTTAAAATCATCCCCCATGGTGACCAGAATATTATTGGTGGCATACGCATTTGATATCTGGTTAACTTGCGCGAAGAAACCGGTCACCTAAAAGCAGGAAGTTACTGAATTGATTCATAGATGGCGTTATTAAACAAAAAAATCATAGATGACGCTGTTTTAGTACCGTCAAAAAATCTGACTACTATCTTGAATCGATTTTAAACTTTGCTACGTTTGATGTTAACAATTTATTTATTTTATTTTTATTTTTTTATTTTATTTGACAACATCACATATATTGTTGCGATTCCAAAGTAAGTAGCTAAAGCACTTGTGTTATAGAAATCAGAGACAACGGTGGTATCACAAACACCCAGACCTAAGCCAATCTAGAAAAGTTCGTTTTCTAAATTGACCCAACCGGGGATCGAACCCGGGACCCCAGAGATGGCGACACCTTGAAAACCGGTGTACAAAGCCACTCGACTACGGAGGTCGTCGAACATGATCATACTAAAGCAAATTAAATGGTTTTTATATTATAAAATGATAATTAACGTCGGGTCTGGGTTAGGGCTGCCATCCGTCCGGATTTCCCCGGATTTGTCCTAGTTTGTAGGGCGTCCGGGCGGGGTTCTTAAATAGTATCCGGGTAAAACCCAAACCCTATTTGTGTGTTAGGTTTTACTTTAATGTAAAAAAAAATATTTTCAAGTGCGTCTGGGTAAAATTCTTTATTCCACTCAAATGTCCGGGGATTTTGGAAATTTTGCCCGGGTTCTGTAATTTAGGTGATGGCAGGCCTAGTCTAGGTGTATATTAAAAAAGTATATAAGTAGTATATCAGTTGTCTAGCACCCATATTACAAGCTTTGCTTAGTTTAGGGCTAGATGGCGCTGTGTGAA
The DNA here is from genome assembly GCA_963556745.1 of Catoptria pinella. Taxonomy (NCBI): domain Eukaryota; kingdom Metazoa; phylum Arthropoda; class Insecta; order Lepidoptera; family Crambidae; genus Catoptria; species Catoptria pinella. Next base: position 5,813,004 of record OY750788.1, on the reverse strand, counting down.
ATTGTCCAAGCAATTATTTATTTATATTTATGACATCGGAGACCAAATTGAGATTCTCAATCCATGTTCAAATTGCAAAACAAAAACCACGAGCTCAAATTCGGAAATGCAATCAGTACACTGAACGACCGTGTAACGGAACGTTAGTTTGTACTAGTCTCTGGCGAAGGGTACGAAGAGTAGCTGTGGTGTGTGACGTAGTGAAGACGTGTGATTAGGCCCCTTTTATTATAATTTCATTATTTAATATTAATATAGCATTTATTCCCACTTGATCTTTCATTCCATACAATCCATTCGCTTTCAGACCGCATAATATTGACTCGTAACGGCGCTGGCAACGCAAAAAATGTTAAACATTACAATTCCAATATTTCCAATGTCAACCAATCGGGATTAATTTGAGTAAACCTGCAGGCCACATCTATACCGCATGCAAAACTAACAACCCTATAAATTTTACATTCGCTATTTTCTTGCTGCCCAAACCAAGCTCTTTTCTTGTAAATATAATGCTAGTTTCACATGAGGGCAGAACAGTGAGGCAGAACAGTGGGCAGCATAGTACTGGTAATGTTTAAACGCACACGCCGAGACAGAACAGCCCTTCTATTGTCTAATTTCAAAATCTATCGCAATCGCTTTCAAGATGTAACACACTGATGCTTCTTTTTGGCATAAATAAAAACTTACCAAAGAAATGCAGCAATGTGTCACATCCATCTGTCAAATTAAAGTGATTGCGATAGATTTTGAAATTAGACAATTAGCCCTCTGTACTGTCTTGACAGTAGCCAAGGAAGATTTGTTAAAAATAATTTTGCATGATGTTATTAATGGCTGAACTTTTAAACTAGGATAAGACCTTCAGTGTACCCTATTCAAAGGCAAATAAATTAATTTCTAAGAACAGTTAATAGCCCGCCGGTCTATTTTTTTAGAGCAGTTTGCTCCTCTCACCACCTTTTTCGCTCGTCTGTCCTCTTGTGAACGTGGGGGCAGTGCAGGCAGTGTAAAGAGCAAGTCAGTGTGCGTGCGAGCATCCCGACTTGTATTGAAAAATTTGTTTGTTTTGATTGACTGACCTATTTGATATTTGAACACCACTGTCCTTCCAAACTGTTCTGAACCTACTGTTCTGCCTCACTGTCCTTCCAAACTGTTCTGAACCTACTGTTCTGCCTCACTGTCCTTCTAAACTGTTCTGAACCTACTGTTCTGCCTCACTGTCCTTCCAAACTGTTCTGAACCTACTGTTCTGCCTCACTGTCCTTCCAAACTGTTCTGTCCTACTGTTCTGCCTCACTGTCCTTCCAAACTGTTCTGTCCTACTGTTCTGCCTCACTGTCCTTCCAAACTGTTCTGTCTTACTGTTCTGCCTTACTGTTCTGCCCTCATGTGAAACTAGCATAAGCCATTTTTATTTCTACACTAGCGCTTTATAACAGAATCGGATAAGTTAAGTCTAGTCTAACTTACTTGATCAACTTATCTAAGTTTTTGTACCACATATCTGCTAGCTGGTATTGGAAGTCTTCGCCCATAGTTACTAGCAGATTGTTTGTAGCGTAAGACTCTGACATGTTTTGCGCTATTTTCAGAAAGTCTGACACCTTTAAAACATCATACTAATTAAGTACCAAACTTTAAAAAAAACCGGTTAAGTGCGAGTCGGACTCGCGCACGAAGGGTTTCGTACCATTATCTAAAAAAACAAGCAAAAAAAAAAAATCGCTTTTGCTGTATGGGAGCCCCTTAAATATTTATTTTATTCTGTTTTTTAGTATTTGTGGTCAAAGCGGCAACAGAAATACATTATCTGTGAAAATTGCAACTGTCTAACTATCACTGTTCATCAGACGAACGGACGGACGGACAGCGGAGTCTTAGTAATAGGGTCCCGTTTTACCCTTTGGGTACGGAACCCTAAAAATACTGAAGATACTCCTTTATTAATTGCCAACACCTGTTCTAAAAAATGCTACTACCTCCAAGGCGAAAATTGTTCAAATCAACGAAAACAATGCACAGACAAAAACTACTATTTTTAGTAGATTTTTTACAAAAACTACCATTTTGGTAGTTTTTCCAAATCTCATAAAACTAACGTATCAAAGCATTATCACAAAATAAGTGAAAAATTCTTAACAATATTTTTTTCTAGATCTAAAACGAGCGCCATCTATCGGTCGGCATGCGCAACTTACCCGACTATCGACGTTGTAGTCGGGGGATGTAGGGTCGTCTATGATTGGGTCATCGCTGCAGAGTACGTCGAAGCAGAATCCGGGAGGAGGAGAGTACGTGTTGTAGAGGACGCATGTGAAAATGTCTGAGGGTTTACCTGTAAGTCAGAATTAGTACTATAGTAGTGACGTACGTTCGCCCCCCTTCCCCCACAATCGCTAGTAACATCACTAGTTCGTTTAGAATACTTTGAATGTACTGGAAACGATATACATATTTGTAAATATCGTTCCTTCTAATTAAGCTGATAAGTATTTTGCGCCCAATTTTTCTTGTCAGCTAAAAGACGTCATAATGGGTGGTAGGATAAAAGAATTGACGATTTAAAAATGCTTATTATGTGAGCTTATTTGAATAAAGAATTTTTCAATTTCAATTTCAATTTCAATTATAGTAGTGACGTACGTTCGCCCCCCCTCCCCCCACAATCAGTAGTAACATCACTAGTTCCTCATTCTTCTGAGACAAGTTCATTCTCGGGTAGGGTAGCCAGGTGTCCGGATTAACCCGGACATGTTTGGCTTTTTGACCTCTTGTCCGGCCAAATTTGACGGCCTGTCCAGCTTTTGTTAGGCTTTTTGTGTGGCTGCCGCGTGAGTCGCAAGTAATGCCACGACACGACTACCCCGGTTACTGACCGCTGTTTGCAAGGCGGTAATAAATATTGTCCGGCTTTTGGAACTGACGTTCAGCTTTAAAAAAGGTATGATTAGCTATAAAAAGGTATATCCGGCTAATAGGGTAAAATGTCCGGCCAAATTAAGCGCCGAGTCCGGCTTTTGTATTTTTGGATCTGGCAACCCTATTCTCGGGCCAAGTCGCGGGCGCGTGTTGTCAGTGGTACGAGCACAGAGACTAACATAGAGCTAACAGATGTCAACAGTCAACCCTAAAAAGTTCACGCACACATTCGCAGCGTGTACAAACGTAATCTGTTTATGTGGTAGTTAAAACGCACTTTTTGTATGGAGTTTCCGGAGTGTGACATATAAAGTAATACATCATACAACATGTTACAAAAGTACCCCTAAAGCCGAATATGGTAGATAGGGACCATCAAACTGAACAACTTTTACTATGGGACCAACTCTAAAATCGCGGAAAAAAAATCAGCTGTTTCATACAAATTAATAACGAAAATATCAAAATGTATGAAACAGCCGAGTCTTTATATGAGACTAGCGACCGCCCGCGACTTCGTCTGCATGGAAAGTTTTTTGCTTTGAACAACTATTTTTACGGGATGAAAGGTACCCTATGTCCTTCTCTGTACCCCTGACAACGTGTATGCAAAGTTTCATGATGATCGGTTCAGTAGTTAAGACGTGAAGGCGTAACAAACAAACGGACTTTCGCATTTATAATATTAGTAAAGATGAGGTTTCAGAGAAGAGCGGACTCGTCACGCTCCCCCCCACACACGACAAACTTACCCAAGTCATCATCCCCCCTCCACAGAAACTCCATACTTTTCAGCTTCTTCCTGTTCCCCTTGTCTTGGTAGTCGATCCTGCCCAGGAACAGACCGTCGTACCCCATGCCGGCGAGCAGCGACGCGAACTCTCGCGAGTGACCGAAAGGGTCGATCTGCCATCCCACTCGGGGGCGACCGCAATCACCGAATGTCGCATTTAAGAAGCTGAAAAAAAAATATTATTTTCGCAACAAAGAAATCAAATCAAAATATGTTTATTGCTAATATAGGTGGTAAGAGATGTAACATAGGAAGCAGTTCAGCCATATTCTGCCTTTCTGGTATGCAATAATTAAAATAACAGTAGTTGAAGTAGGTACCTACAATGCCAAATCTGTAAGTACAATGCCAAATCTGTAGGTATACAATGCCAAATTTGTAGGTACAATGCCAAATCTAAGTAGGTACATTGCAGTTATTATCACGAATTATTACATAATTATTAAAAGTATCCTTCGTTCTCATAATATTACAAATATTACAACTGTTTTATTACCAGAGCCCTATTAAATAAACGTGTCAATTTGTCACCTGTCATGACAATTTTATATCCATTGCGTCAACCAATTTGAAAATAGAACAAACTACTCATAGCCACACCGCAATGCAAGCCAAATTGTGATGACAACTGACAAATTGTGATGACAATTGACAAATTGCGATGACAATTGACAAATTGTGATGACAATAGACAAATTGTGATGACAATAGACAAATTGTGATGACAATAGACAAATTGCGATGACAATTGACAAATTGTTACAACCTTGACGCTTTGATGCTCACCAACCACTTTGGTTTTAATTAGCTTCCGCCCGCGACTTCGTCCGCGTGAACATTCTTAAAATCCTTAGGGAACCTTTGACCGGGATAATTTCATCTAATCCGTTCAGCCGTTTTTGCGAGGCTGAGTAACAAACATCCAAACTTTATTTTAATGATAATGATAAATTATGATAATGATAAATGATAATGATAAATGATAATGGTAAATGATAATGATAATTTATCCGCAAAAAACATTGTAAAAAAGATGGTCACTACATTAGAGAGTTAAAACATGTTTTACCAGACTGGCATGCAATTATTATTTTCATTATAAATGTGATGTTGTTAGAATGAAGATAAATGTGTGTGTAAATATCAGTGTGTATTCATAGCTTAAAACATACTGATATTTCTCGAAGACTCAATACTTATCAACCGATTAAACCTGTGTGAAATTATTTAAATCATAGAAGTGAAATTTTACAGCAAAAAAACCAGTTGGTTTCCACGAGACAGTGAATCTTAGGCCCGTATTTCCAACCCCAATGTTGAAGAGATCTTGAGATCATACTTAAGATGCTGTTCTTATAAGGCTGGGTCCAGACCGCCCAGACCTACCATTTCTATTCTGTAGAACAGACAGACAGAAAACAACAACAGAAAAGAAACAGATCAGTTTGCAACAGGAGACTTAAAGACTGGTGATGATAATGATGATGACGATAATAATAATAATAAACATTAAGACGTTACAAACATCCATAGATTATTAATTTGTTAGTAACAATTTGTACTTTGTTTATTCCTACGCCAGTGTTGTTAGCTTATTATGTAATTACAGTTATTTCTTCAGACAAATGATGATGATGATGAAAATGATGACGATGATAATGATAATGATGATGATGATGATTATGATGATGATGACGATGATGATGATGATAATGATAATTGTAATGATAATGATAACTCACCCAAGTCCATAAGTGAACTGGTCAATAGTGCTCTGGTAGTGTGTAGTGGCCTCATCGTTCATACTCCAGGCCCCGCCCGCGAACTTCAACCGGCCTTCTTGGACCAGGGTCCGAACCTGGGACTGCACGGTTGGGGACTGTTCATGCCACCACTTGGAGAAGAAGGCTGTTTCTACGTAAATGAACCTTAAGGAAGAAAATTATTGAATTATTCTCAAGGTTATTCTCTAAAGTATATCAGTTATTCAGTTCTCTAGCACTCATATTACAAGCTTTGCTTAGTTTGGGGCTAGATGGCGCTGTGTGAAATGGTTCAAGCACTTATTATTTATTAGAAATAAAACACTTTTTACGGATTACAGCGCGTATATTGTTAATTCAGGTGTTGTTTTGGAATTATTTAGTTTGTATTTACTGTTTTTTTAGAATTCCCGACGTTTCGACACCTTTCCAGGGACCGTGGTCACGGGAGGACTAAAGCAGACTATCAGTTATTCAGTTGACCAGCACCCATGTTACAAGCTTTGCTTAGTTTGGCGCTAGATGGCGCTGTGTGGAATGGTCCAAGCAATTATTATTTATTTATTTATTATTGACTATTATGATTTCTGACAAAGCTGATAAGTTTCTTGTGCCCATTCTTCTTGTCAGCTAAAAAAGTGTCGAATGGGTGGTAGGAAAATATAGACCATTCAAAAGCACTTAATATCTAAGTTTATTTGAATAAAGAATATTTCATTTCATTTCATTATTATTTACCTTCGCTCTGGGTTTGCCCATAGTTCTTTAATAACTGAATCCAAGATGTACTGAACTCCAGCTTTTTGAATATAATTGCGATCTGTAACAATGATATTAAATAATATTTGGACTAAATATAATATATGTAAGCACCTCTGTGTTCTTCCAAACGTGTAATCGCAGGGGTCCCGGGTTCGATTCCACCACAAAAGCCACATCAAGCATGTTTTTTTCATTCGAATATCCACACTTTCGAATGATCATTCGAATCATTCGCATTCGCCCATCACTAAACTCACTTCCGTAGTAATATTGGTCGACGGTCTTGAGCCATCCCACGTCGTCGTGTGTGTGCGGAACTATGTGCACGTTCAGCGCGCCTTCCTTGGGCGCGGTGCAGCTCTGAAACAAACGGTTACAGGTGAACGTGGGGGGGAACTGTCAATGGGTCTCCATACGCCAAGTTAATCGCAGATGGCGCCAGCGGCGACCCGACCGCTGGCAGGATCAGGGTTGCTACACAAATAAGGCTGGTCCCAGGTTTCATTTCTTTGCTTTGCTGTTTTAGTTGAACAGAGGCTACCAGCTAACGCATCAAACTTCGGAAAGTTTGCCAGGCCTCAAATTAAAACTGATAAATCGAGCCACAATCGGCGACACCCAAAATGGCGAACCCTAATTTATGTTGTCACACGAACATCGATATCTTCTCAATAACTACAATACAATACAAAACTTCTTACTTCGATTTATCTGTTTTAAGTTGAAGCCCGGCAGACTTTCCGAAGTTCTACTAGAACAGCAAAGCAAAGAAATGAAACCGGTAGGTCTGGGGCCAGCCTAAGTGAGCCGGCATTGTCGGTTCGAAAGTATTTGTCGAACAGCAAAGCCGACCCGAAGCAATTACTGCACTTGTTTGAATTCAATCGTCTTGTGCCGATCGAGTTGTTCATTCGAGTAGACACATCATTCGATTCGGCAGTATTAGGCAGGTATATGATTCCCGAACATTCACCTACATACGAGGGGAAAACAAAATATCTGAATCTTTTCGCAAGTAATGAGGGTAGTTTTTGTTAAATAAAACACTTTTTACGGATTACAGCGCGTATATTATTAATTCAGGTGTTGTTTTAGAATTATTTAGTTTGTATTTATTGGTTTTTTAGAATTCCCGACGTTTCGACACCTTTCCAGGGGCCGTGGTCACGGGAGGACTAAAGCAAAAAGGCTGCTCATATTTTTATGAAGTTTTTGTCTATGGATCTCTTAGGACATTATCCAGGGAGACAATAAGAAATTTTCGTCAGTTAACCATCATTCGTTTTTTCACATTCGTGCTTCGAGTGCAACAAAATGTCTGACGCGAAAATGTTGAGCACAAAATTGAGCACGGTGGTGCTCGATTCACTCGGTGCACGTTTCGAAGATCGCTATTCAGGAGTGAAGCTTCCTAGAAATCAATCATCCACTTAACGGCCCAGCCCTGAGGCCATACGTACCGGCTGACGCACCAAACTTCGGAAAGTCTGCCGGGCTTCAACTTAAAACAGATAAATCGAGCCAAAATGGCGAACCCCAATTCATGTCACACGAACATCGATATCTTCTAAATAACTTTGGCAAATAGAACAATACGAACCTCCTTACTTCGATTTATCTGTTTTAGGTTGACGCTGGGCAGAGCCGCCGAAGTTCCAAAAGTTAGCCGGTAGGGCCCCTGGCACCTAAAGACTATTTGTTGATCCCGAAGCTAAAAAAAGAGCTTGGTGGAAAGCGATTTTCCGACGATGAAGAGCTCAAGGCGATCATAAGTGATAATAAGATTTCAGAGAAGGAAGGCTATTTATAGAGGGTACCTATTGAAAAGATGATTTCATGTTATAAGAAGTGTATTGAGATTGCAGTTGACTATACATATTACAAAAATACCCCTAATGCCGAATATGGTATATAGGGACCATCAAACTGAACAACTTTTACTATGGGACCAACTCTCAAATCGCGAAAAAGAAAATCAGCTGTTTCATACATTTTGATATTTTCGATTTTATTTTTTGTATGAAACAGCAGCATTTTTCGCTATATCAGAGTTGGTCCCATAGTAAAAGTTGTTCAGTTTGATGGTACCTATATACCATATTCGGCATTAGGGGTATTTTTGTAACATGTTGTATAGAAAAATAAAGTAATTTCAGATTTTTCTGCCTTTTCTTTCATTTCCATACCGATAATACTTTGAACTCCCCTCGTATATCCAATTTTACGGCGAAAGGAATAAAATCATAAGCCTTTGTATTTGTGATTGTCTTTATGGTTTTTGTATGGTTTCTTTTTTATGACTTATTGTAATTTTAAATAGTTTATTGCACCTAATAATATATAAAATAAATTTGCATGGTACTATTGTTGGCTGAATGGGAGGAGATGTAACTAATTAAGACCTATAAATTATGTACCCCAATCATAAGCAAATAAAATTATTTATATTTCTATTTCTATTTCCCTGAAAGTTTTCGTTAGGGTCACAGAATCAGCTTATTACCGAGGGTGTACTAACACCCTGTAAAAATACCAGAATTCGTGGACTAGTGCACTAAACGGAAGTTCAATTTCTTGTTTTGTTCAGTTTGTTTTATTGGTCAACAAACTTTAATCGCTGTCCCGACTCATTCAGAGGTTATCAGGGAGTTGCTCCCGACGCGATTGAGAATATCGAGATCGAGTTAACGTCAAAATGGTATTGAGCGAATTTACGTTGTTTCTTACTTCCTGCGTCATTGTCGTTTACTCGAAAATCTTTAAAAATCCAATGCATCGCAATAAATAAATTAAAAATATGCAAATTAATATAATTTATTATCGTACTTTAACGTAAATGATGGCATATTTCCTTGTGATGCATTGGATTTTTAAAGATTTTCGAGTAACGTCAATGACGCAGGAAGTAATAAACATAAGAAACAACGTAGATTCACCCTACTATGGAAACCGTTTTCAATGTACACACGACAGCACGTCAGGTAATACAGTTAAACTGCGAAAACAGCTTTTATAACGTAGGGCATAAAGGCGGTCTCAAGATCAACATGTATAGTCTGAGGTGCCATCGTGTGTATCAAAATAACAGATTTATGACGTTTATTCGATCCTGCCCCCCTAGCATAACCACCGAAACGCGATAATGATATTTTAACTGTCAAAAGACAATGGATTCTGACAGTTAAGTGTCGATAAAACGCTATATCACGCGATATACAACATGTTACAATAATACCCCTAATGCCGAATATGGTATATAGGGACCATCAAACTGAACAACTTTTACTATGGGACCAACTCTCAAATCGCAAAAAACAATCAGCTGTTTCATACATTTTGATATTTTCGTTACCTATTATTTTTTGTATGAAACAGCTGATATTTTTTTCGCGATTTCAGAGTTGGTCCCATAGTAAAAGTTGTTCAGTTTGATGGTCCCTATATACCACATTCGGCATTAGGGGTATTTTTGTAACATGTTGTATATCGAGTTTCATCGGTCATACTAGGGGGCTGATGTGAACTCAATCTCATCATGGGTACTTAACAAAAATAGTTTTATTCCATAAATTAGTGCACCGTAAAAAAAAATATTAGTGATTTTTTTTTTCTGCGGTTAATAGCTATTGATAAGCAAAGTGACGTTACATTTCTAGACGATTATCTAAAACACCAGAATGCGTGGATATGATGTAACACAATAACTTGCTAGTAAGTACTTTGTTGTTAATAACCTGTTGTATGTATTGTATTTGGTAACGATATATTTAAGTTTGTAAATATCGTTACTTATTTCTGTTAAGGCTGATAAGTTTCTTGCGCCTGTTCTTCTTGTCAGTTAAAAAGTCTGGAACAGGTAGTAGGAAAATATAGACGATTCCAAAGCGCTTAATTACTAAGTTTATTTGAATAAAGCAATTTTTTTACTTTACTTTACTTTTACTTTACCGCGCAGGCGGCTAGAATATGTATAGCGCGCAAAGGAAATTAGTGATTATCTAAGCAAAAGATGTTTTTACAATAAAGTTTCCATAACATCATTTTTTTTAATCACGTATGGATTCTAATAATCAAAAAAGAGCCAAAATTCCGCGTAGGGGTTTATTATGCCTTAAGGCTGGCCCCAGACCTACCGGTTTTATTTCTTTGCTTTGCTGTTCTAGTAGAACAGGGGCCGTACCGGCTAAAACATCATACTTCGGAAAGTCTGCCGGGCTTCAACTTAAAACAGATAAATTAAAGTAAGAAGTTTCGTATTGTAGTTGTTTGGCAGATATCGATGTCCGTGTGAAATCATAAATTAGGGTTCGCCATTTTGGCCCGATTGGGGCTCGATTTATCTGTTTTAATTTGAAGCCCGGAAGACTTTCCGAAGTGCGATGCGTTAGCTGGTAGCCCCTGTTCAACTAAAACAGCAAAGCAAAGAAATGAAACCGGTAGGTCTGGGGCCAGCCTAAAAGTAGAATCCATCTCGTCGAAAGTAGGGGCAGAATGTCACTCAGTATCTTCGTATTTATAAACAAAACCCTGGTCCCTGTTCCTCCTAATGTAAACAAAATATTACAATAACAACGAATTATAATATTGAGCTTCCTTATGAATTTTCCACAAATGTTTAATCAATGGCAATAAACAATATTATATATAATACCAAATAATATACTAGAAAAAATACGACTCGCACCAGATCATGTTCTCGGACGGGAATCGAACCCGTGACCTTTGATTATCCGGTCCAATGCTCTGACCGCTGAGCTACCGAGTCACTAGTGGGAACGTCGAATTTCTCCTAGTATATCAACTCTTACGCTGCAAGCCAGCGCCATCTCACCATTGTACAAGGAATTACCTCGACATCAACTGAATACCTTTCCAGATATTTTTAAACAATTGATTAAGATGAGAAAGCTATATAATTTAATAAGAGTTGATATACTGGGAGAAATTCGACGTTCCCACTAGTGACTCGGTAGCTCAGCGGTCAGAGCATTGGACCGGATATCCAAAGGTCGCGGGTTCGATTCCCGTCCGAGAACATGATCTGGTGTGAGTCGAATTTTTTCTAGTATATTATTTGGTATTATATAAAATAGCATTGTGAATGCTTAAATCTCAAAATTTTAAAAATATTATATATATTATCATTAGTAATGGAAAAAATGGAAATTCGATTGAGCACCAAATGCTTATAAAATTGGTTTTAAATGACAGTGTAACTCAGGGGTTCCTTAACTTATTTGGGACGCGCCCCCTTTCTACCAAAAAATAATTCAGCGCCCCCTCTACTCAGACAATTTTAGGTAGCAGCACGGTTCGAGACGACCGAACTCACTCACCGCTACCACGATAACAAGATATTATTATTATCGTGCCGCTACGGTCGCTGCGGTTAGTGCGTTGAGGCGTCCACCATAACTTCTAAATGCGTCCTGAACAGATTTGGATGTATGGGTTATCGAAAAATCCGTTCGGAAAGAGTCGTGGGCAAGCGCTAGTCCTATCGAAAGTTTGTGTGTGTGTGTGTGTGTGTGTGTGTTTGTTACCTCTTCACGCCTCAACGGCTGTACAGATTTGGTGTGAGTGTGTGTGTGTGCGTGCGCGTGTGTGTGTGTGTGCGTACGCGTGTGTGTGTGTGTGTGCGCGTGTGTGTGTGTGTGTGTGCGTGCGTGTGTGTGTGTGAGTGTGTTTGTGTGTGTGTTTGTTACCTCTTCACGTCTAAACGGCTGGACAGATTGACAGATTAGAGCCTGGAATATTTTATAGACTATTTTTTATCCTGGTCAAAGGATCCCTAGGGTCCACGCGGACGAAGTAGCGGGCGGCCGCTAGTTTATAATATTAGTAAGAAAAAAGATAATGTCCTCACCTCATATCCACATTTAGAAGCCTGTCTCTGGCTGGGTACAGACAGGCCCAGAACCGACCCTAGTGCAAAGAGAAGAAGTATTGTCAGCATTGCTATCTGAAAACATAAAAAAATATATATAGTATTTTCACCACTCCATCCACTCCAAAATAGGTCTATGGAACAGCTGCTGGTATTATAGCTGTCAAGGACAGACCCATCTTTGTATAGTTTTATAATACTTTATTAGCCTGTGTAGTGTTTATACTATGTAAATATCTACAACGCGTTACAAAAATACCCCTAATGCCGAATATGGTATACTAGGTGTTACAAAAATACCCCTAATGCCGAATATGGTATATAGGGACCATCAAACTGAACAACTTTTACTATGGGACCAACTCTCAAATCGCAAAAAAATCAGCTGTTTTATACATTTTATATTTTCGATTTTAGTTTTTGTATGAAACAGCTGATATTTTTTACGGGATTTCAGAGTTGGTCCCATAGTAAAAGTTGTTCAGTTTGATGGTCCCTATATGCCATATTCGGCATTAGGGGTATTTTTGTAACACGTTGTATAGGCAGGTACCCTACTTGTATTTTAATTTATATCATTCATAATGGATTAGTCACATCACAAAGACTATTATTTTCACAAACAAAAGGATTTTTTTTTTATTATTTAAAGAAATAAACCATACGATAACAGTTTAACTGTTCAATTGAAATATTTAATTGGAACATTTTTTTTCTTTTCATAAGAAAACAATTACGAATACCTACAAAAAATATGGAGCTCGATGACGCGCATTCGCTTTGCGATTGTGGCAGCTAAGCAACTTTTGCTAAGGTCAATCACGGGATGGGTGACCAAAAATTTTTATCTGGAGCTCTTTTATGCTTGGGAAAGTCACTGCTACATTTTTATGTGTGGGAGAAGTATGTCCCAATTTAAAGTTTTTTTTTACTAAAGAGACAAAATTGTACATTTCGTTCGTATTCAAATTATTCTTATTAATATTATTCTTTAGGTTGTATAAATTGATTTAATCGAGAATCATCAGAACAACATCAAAACAATTTTTAATTTGACAGATAAAGCTATAATTTTTGTCACTAATAAAAAACCGGACAAGTGCGAGTCGGGCTCGCCCACCGAGGGTTCCGTACCTACATTATAAATAGTTCAGAAATCGAGTCTCAGTTTTTTCCGAGCTACACCCAAAATTCAGTACCCAAAACGGACGGATCGGTGCATTCAGCAGACCGATCGCTAAGTCATCGACCACCACAATATACATTTTAACCATGGAAAGTAATCTGTTTTACTGTTCAATTTTATTATTTTCAAAATAATAAAATTGAACAATAAGTTTAAGTAGTTTAAAATTATAAAAATAGGGCTAAGGGGCAAGGTTTATCTGTGCTACTCGTTTGACCGCAAAATTAAGCTGGTTTGTAATAGAAAAATGAGGGAATTTAAAAGAAAAAAAATAGAATTATCAATGTGTTGGTATTTGTTAGTAAAATATACACGTAATTAAACATTATCACCAAATTTCAAGTTTATAGGTCAATTAGAAGTTAAATTATGTCCGCGCATACCGTCGTTTAACCTCGATGATTGAGTACCTACTTTAATGACTATTTTTTTAATGATATAATTATAAATGTATAGTTTTAATATTTTTCCCTGTATTTGTAGTATAAGACGATATTACTTGCCAAATTTCATAGTTCTAAGTCAACGGGAAGTACCCTATGAATTTTGATTCCCTTGAGGGTGTCGAAATATGCGTTTTTCGAAGCATTAATGGCCGTATCTTTTTTTAACGTTAACTTAGAAGTTTGATTTTTTCACAGCTGCAAGTGCCCCTAGATTTGAGTATATGGTTTGAATTTCAACTCGATACCTCCACGCGTTCTCGAGATAAAGGGTCTTGACAGATGGACAGACAGGCAGACAGACAGACGGACAACAAAGTGATCCTATAAGGGTTCCGTTTTTTCCTTTTGAGGTACGGAACCCTAAAAAACGCAAATGCCGCCAGTCTTTGACTCGTAAAACGCAACTTTAACTCGGTCCTAGAAAACCAACAAGGAAACCACAAATTAGACGAACAAGCCGTGTGCTAATGTGGTCACAGTGTACGGTGACAGCAGTATGATTAAATAATTAACTAGTCGATTGATGCGCATGCGCATCCAATATGCATGAATGGATGGCGCCTGTGTACAATTAACAAACAGTATCGTATCAAAGATTCTAGGTATGTACCTACAGTAAGCAGCACGTCAGGTTATACAAAACTGTCAAAAATCTGCAATTTAATTTGAACCTTAAAATTACCGTTTTTAAGTATAAAATTGATTGAATATGATGCAGGAAGTAAGAAACATAAGAACAATGTAGTTTTGTTGGTTGTTGTAACACAATGGTTAATCTCTGTCAAACTTTTAAAGTTGGACATTAAAAAGAAGGGGACCCAACACTGTGTAACTAACAATCTTTATAGACGACTTCCGTGGTCGAGTGGCTTTGTACACCGGTTTTCAAGGTGTCGCCATCTCTGAGGTCCCGGGTTCGATCCCCGGTTGGGTTAATTTAGAAAACAAACTTTTCTATATTGGCTCAGGTCTGGAGGTTTGTGATAGCACCGTTGCCTCTGATTTCCATAACACAAGTGCTTTAGCAACTTACTTTGGAATCGGAGCAATGTATGTGATGTTGTCAAATATTTATTATTTATTTATTTATTTATTTATTAGTAAGGGGGTAGACGTATGAAAGAAGACGAAATCGAAAATCTACCCCCTAGCATCCCTAGTGATAAAATCGCATTTGCAAATCTTCGTAACTAACGCATGGAACTTCTAAAAGTCTGCCGGGCTTCAAATTAAAACATAAAACGAGTCCCAATCAAGCCAAAATGGCGAACCCCAATTCATAATGTCACACGAACATCGATATCTCCTAAATAACTTCGGCGAATAGTACAATACGAAACTCCTTACTTCGATTTATCTGTTTTAAGTTGAAGCTCGGCAGACCCGCCGTAGTTCGAAAAGTTAGCCGGTAGGGCCACTGTTCTACAAAAAGTCGGCCACGCCAGTGATTTAGTTTCAATCATCAAAGAAATGGTAGCGGGTAATTTCATAAAAATATGAGCAGCCTTTTTGCTTTAGTCCTCCCGTGACCACGGCCCCTGGAAAGGTGTCGAAACGTCGGGAATTCAAAAAACCATTAAATACAAACTAAATAATTCTAAAACAACACCGGAATTAATAATTTACGCGCTGTAATCCGTTAAAAGTGTCTTATTTCTAATGAACTGTACGCGCGAAAATCTTAGAATTGTATATGGTATGTGGGATTTTTCCTGTCGCCGTATTTGTGGCCATTAACGGTTGGCCTGGAAGTCCAGCAGGATACGGTCGCGTACTGGAGCTAGTTTTTGTTTAAATTACTAACGTATCTGTGATGTGAACTAAATCAGTAACTAACTAGACGGACAAATTCTCACCACGAAGATTATTGTTAAAAGAGAACATAGACAGCACATAGCGCCGCCATTGGAAAAAAAAAACATAGTGCTTAAATAAAGACGAATTTGTGAATTATCTCTCTGTAGGGCACTCCGAAGAAGCTTTGTGGTATAATACTAAATAAAATACTAGAAAAAATAGGACTCGCACCAGATCATATTCTCGGACGGGAATCGGGACTCGGTAGCACAGTAGTGGTCAGAGCATTGGACCGGATATCCAAAGGTCGCG
The DNA here is from genome assembly GCA_963556745.1 of Catoptria pinella. NCBI lineage: Eukaryota > Metazoa > Arthropoda > Insecta > Lepidoptera > Crambidae > Catoptria > Catoptria pinella. The sequence goes on along the minus strand of OY750788.1, from coordinate 5,797,130 downwards.
GGTTCGATTCCCGTCCGAGAACATGATCTGGTCCGAGTCCTATTTTTTCTAGTATATTATTTAGTATTATATAAAAATAGCATTGTGAATGCTTAAATCTCAAAATTTCAAATAGCTTTGTCGTACTTTTTATCGCTAGACTAGACACTAAGTCTCTGGTTTGGGTGTTTGATTTATGTATTTAAACTTATTTTAAAGGTAGGTAAATAAATACCTATGTCATTACGCTATTTGTTAACCACTATAATCTTTGTTTTTCATTGACATGCTTTTGTCAATCAACTATTTTAAGTACCCTACTTACTAAAGTCCTTAGCGAGTTAAGTACCGACATAGACACTTAAACAAGATGTTTTATCGTAAACACTTGACACTTGACTATGATTTCTTAACCACCTACCTAGGTAAGTACCTACTTGAAATTGCGAAATAAATATAAGTACCTACTTAGGTTACGTAAATATTGAGTATGTTCAATAGACTTTCCGATTTTATTATGTTAGTTATACCCTACTGGCATAATTCCGAATATTTCCCTATATTTTCGGATATTTTGGATATTTCCGGACTTTTAACCGGCTTTCTAAAATTGGGCGAGGTAATACTAGTTATAAAACATACAAAACAGTAGTGTTCGAAAGACATGTCCCAAAATTTATGGAGTCTGGGCCACGTCCATGTACAGTAGATATACCAAAAATAGGTAAAGACACGATACAGTTTCTAATCATCCAATTTCTCTAAGATCGCTTTGTATTTTAGAAGGAACACTTTACTGTGGAAGATGTCAATTTGATGCTGAACAACTGTCACTGTCAGACAGTTCTTTAAAAAAAATATCCGGACTTATATTGAAATGTCCGACTTTTGTCAGGACTTTCCTTTTTATATGTTAACTCTAAGTGCCAACAGGGGCTCTATCGGCTAAAAACATTGAAGTTCATGTTAACTGTGTTTTGACAGATGTATGTGATACATTGGTACTTCGTTTTGGCACAAATAAAAACTTACCAAATAGAAGTAGCAATGTATCACATACATCTGTCAAAACACAGTTAACATGAACTTCAATGTTTTTAGCCGATACCGCCGCAGAAGTGAAACTTATGGGGTATCCACAGTCCGATTTAGGATGTCTCGTAATACCACACTTAAAAGAAGTGAAGCATGCAAGGTCCTACAATTTCGTATGTTGTACAATGACCTACACTCACACAAGACGTCCGTCTTTTTTTCAGGTCCGTGGTCTGACAGGCAACAGCACGCCTTTAGATATCAATATTGTCCAGAATTTAGATTGGATAGGTCGGATTGGAAGATGTCACACTATACAAGGTGTTACAAATATACCCCTAATGCCGAATATGGTATATAGGGACCATCAAACTTAACAACTTTTACTATGGGGCCAACTCTGAAATCGCGAAAAAAAAATCGGCTGTTTCATTCAAAAATTCAAAATCGAAAATATCAAAATGTATGAAACAGCTGATTTCTTTTTCACGATTTCAGAGTTGGTCCCATAGTAAAAGTTGTTCAGTTTGATGATCCCTATATACCATATTCGGCATTAGGGGTATTTTTGTAACATGTTGTATAAGACCGTAACAAAAAATAGTGGAAGATGTGGATGTTGAGATAGCTCGACGAAGCACAGCTGACATTCGCGCGCCATACAAATATGTGACATATTTATTTTTATTTATTTATTTATTTATTTATTAGGACTGCCAGTGAAAATTACATTGAATCATACATAGGATTAACAACGATAAATGGTAAGTTCATGCAAAACGTAAAATTCTATTAAAGGCTGCCACATCTTGCTCCTAAATACGGACGGTTTTTATAGCAAAAAAAAATAAATTATGTTAGGAAAATAAAAACAAGAAATAGGTACTATGAATACATAAACTCAGTAGTAATGAAAGAAAGTAAATTACATGTAATAATTGGTAAAAAACATCTGAAAAAGACTATGCATCACTCAACAACTCTGTCACCTTCTTTTTAAACTGTCGGAAAGAGCTGTGAAAAATGTCAACATTCTCATGCAATTTATTGTAAGTGTCAGGCAAGCGGTATGCTGCAGCGTGTGTCTGGACATTAGTGCGAGCTAAAGGTTTGCTGAATAATGGAAGTGGGTATCGTGGTGGTTTGCGAGGGACTCTAATATTGATTTGACTGAGAAATTGGGGACAATCCACAATATTCCTAAGCATTTTAAACAGGAATGTTGAGTCTAAAATGTTTCGTCTTATGAGAAGACTATCAATTTTAAAATGTTTTAGGCGCTCATTATAATTGCTATTCTTTGTACGCAGACCACTGCTGTATGAAAGATGTCGTGTGAATCGTTTTTGAATGCGTTCAATACGTAGTTGGTGTACACTATACTGAGGAGACCAGACCACTGAGCAGTATTCCAAAATGCTCCTAACAAAACAGTTGTATATAACGATCTTAGTAGCGGGATTTTTGAAAACTTTGGCATTCCTGATCACAAAGCCAAGTGTTTTAGAGGCCCTAGCTACAATGTCATCTATGTGTGGTATGAATGTTAACTTGGAATCTATTGTAACACCTAAATCGCGAATGGCATTTACCTCTAGTAAGATGATATCATTAACTTTATATTGTGAGTTAAATGGTTGTGACTTGCGGGATAATTTGATGTGAAAACATTTCTTTGTATTAAGTGTCATTTTATTGTTTTTGCACCATCCCACTAGATTATCGATATCGGATTGCAGAAGCTTGGCATCCTCAGCACAGTGTATAGTTTTGGTTAGCTTTAGGTCGTCTGCATATAGAAATACCTCACTATGCTTGATGACATCCACAACATCGTTTATAAAAACGTCAAAGAGCAATGGTCCTATATGGGAGCCTTGAGGTATACCTGATGTGGCAAAATATGGATCGGAACGATATCCCTTTAAAACAACATACTGTGAGCGATTTATCAGATATGACTTCAACCATTGCAGTAAAAGTCCGCCGAATCCATAGCCCGCCAACTTATTTAATAATATCTCGTGACAGATCCTGTCAAATGCCTTGGAAAAATCAGCATATATGGCGTCAGTTTGTAATTGGGAATCCATGTTATTGACGACGACACTAGTGAAGGTAATAAGATTTGTGCTAGTAGATCTGGCTCTCAAAAAACCATGTTGGCGATCAGTAATCATATGCTTTATTTGTTCATAAAGATGTGGATACAACAAGGCCTCGAAAACCTTGGGAAACACTGATAAAATGGAGATTGGCCTATAATTTTCAATGTTGTTTTTGTTACCATTTTTAAAAATAGGTACAACTTTGGCTACTTTCCAAGGAGTGGGCCAGTACTCAGGGATTTATTGTAGATTACGTAAAGAGGGAGGGCCAATGAATCTGCACATTTTGTGATGAAATAGGGTGGAATGTCGTCAGGACCAGAGCCTTTCGTATGATCAAGTCTCTTTAATCGATTACGGATGGATTCCATTGTAATAGTTAAGTTGGAAATACTGCAGGGTATTGAGTTGTTACAAGGCTGAGTATCACTTATGACAGTGTCGCGGACTATGGTATCGGTGTAAACAGAGTGAAAGTTTTTTGCAAAAAGGCGGCAGATATCGGAACCGTTTACAGCTGTTTGGTCTTTGTAAATCATTTCTGAAGGATAGTGAGAATCGGAATTCTTTTTACTTTTCATGTAGGTCCAGAAGTATTTAGGGTTATTGCCAATGTTTTGCTCGATATTTTGAATATACCTCTTATAGGAACGAGTAGCCAATGCAGCGCAGCGTTTACTTATTATAAGTAGCGAAATGTGATCTAGAGGATTATTGTGGATTCTGTATTTAATTAACAATTTGCGTTTCTCTTTTAGTAGTTTGATTAAAATCTTAGGAAACCAATTAGGGTATTTACTGTTGCCTTTAACTGTTTTTGGGACATGTTTATCAATAATTTTATAGAGGTGACCATAAAATACTTCAAGCATTCCATCGACGTTATTACAATGTTTAAGCTCCTTAAGCCAGTCTATTCTGTCTAAGTCATTGATAATTAATTCGTAATCAGCTCTAAAGTAATTATAGCTGCACCTCTGACCATCACTGCAGAGGTTCCCGCCTTTAGCTTTCAACAAGATATCAATGACGATTGGAGGATGATGATGATCTACCTTCACAAGCGCGTCGACAGCCTCAGCAACGCTTACTCCGTCATAGTTGGAAAAGACCAAGTCAAGTACTTTCTGATTTGCATTATTAATATTATTAAATTGGGTGAAGTTGTTCAGGGAAGCAAAGTCTATTAACATTTGGCCAAGACTAGAACCATTGCACTTAGGAACTGAATCAGTCGTTAAAGGTACACAAGGCCACTTAATCAAACCTAGGTTAAAATCGCCAATTAACATTATATTTTCTAAGGTGTTACATTCTATCACTCCATTGAAATTATTTACAAAAGCTTCAAGTTCAGTTCTTTTGATTGGTGGTGGAAGGTACACCACACAGAAGGTGAAACATTTTTTGTTTATATTTAAGCTGACCCAAAGGTCTTCACTGGCAATACTTTCGAATAATTGCAAACGATCGCTCTGATATTTTTTGGAAATCGCAATAAGTACACCACCTCCATCCTTAACCTTGCCATTCCTATTAAGAGTACTTCTGTCGCGCCTATAAACAACATAGCGATTGTCAAATAGTTCCCTATCATTAACACTGTCCTTCAACCAGGTTTCCGTTAAAACAATAATGTCATAATTAAAGCACATTAAATTACAATAAAAATCATGAGTTTTCATGCGCAAGCCTCTCACATTTTGGTAATAAACTGTTAAAGTATCGAATTTTAAAACTATAATAGACCAATTCATACACACTTAGAGCTCCGAATTAAACTAATTTATCTAAGACTTCCTTATTTTTCACGAAGATGTGGTCCGAGGATTCGTTTTTACGCATGAAAATTTTACCTTGTTTTATCCAGACAAACTTATACCCTTTTTCTTTGGCTTTTAGGCGCGATGCGGCGTGAAGAGCTCTGTTAGCAGGGGAAAGGTGTTCAGTCACGTATATTGGTTTTTGTCGCCGCCGTAGCCGTATCATATCTTCTCCTCTCCGCTCAATCGTCTCCATTGAAGCCGAACAGTGTTGCAGCGCGATCATACCGCTACATAAGCAATCGACGAATGACGAAGAAATGCAGGATCAGCGAAAAGTTCAATATGTAAACATTACGCAGACGTGACGTCGGACTACGTCAAGCTAACATCGAGGTAAAAATGTATGAAGACCTGACTCACGATATCGAAGTTTTCTAAGCACTTCGTATAAATACAAATTCCAACATCTTGCAATTGGACCGCGGTCCCCTTAGGTGGTCCCCGAACAAAGTCACCTAGCTCGGCGGAAGTAGGTACTTCCCTTTTTCGCTGAATATTATGGCGAAGAGATCCTGCAACCTAGCATGACCACAGAAACGTGATATGATATAAACTAAATTAACGTTTAACTGTCAAAAGACAATGGATTTTGACAGTTGAGTGTCGATAAAACGGTATATCACGCGATATCATATGTTTCGGTGGTCATGCTATGGGGGCTGCCTCAACAAAAGACGAGATGAGTAAATAATTAAATCTTAATGTTTGTTAAAAACACATCTCTTCTCTTCTCGTCTCGTCCCCGCTTTGGTGGAGTCCGACGATCACTTTAATAGTGGAGAAAAGAGTATATAAAAATATATAAAACTTTTACTTTAACTTTTACCCTATAAAACTTTTCAGCTATACAACATGTTATAAAAATACCCCTAATGCCGAATATGGTAATATAGGGACCATCAAACTGAACAACTTTTACTATGGGACAAACTTTGAAATCGCGAAAAAAAATCAGCTGTTTCGATAGGTATTTCGATGGTAGGTAGATAGGTATTTTTATATTTTTATGGTAACTTACATAAAAAAGATAACGAACATAATACAAAAAAACCATGGTTTGACCACTTAGTTGAATTGAAAATAAAGAGCGATTAGCCGTTGCCTGCGTACTAAAATATTAATAAACAACAGGATATCAATCTCAATATTTGTTTATAAATAATTTACTTACTTACCTCCTGCCCTGCCTACTTAATTTTCCTCGTCTAAAAATTTATTTCAAAAGTAGCAAGATACCTCAGCCCTTATTTGAATTTGTGCTATTTTATTCTACCTTTATCATGAGCGATAATATTAAATTTGTTACAAATAAACTCACCGACAAATCATTAACGAGATAAACGCCGCATCGAAAGACGAAATATTTCTATTTATTTTCAATATAGAAAATATCACAACAAAACCTTCACGTCAAGCTTACAGAAACAGACAGTTATTACTTGCTCAGTGGACTAACTGACTTTGACTTGCTTGCTTGACTGACTGACTACTAATTTATGAGGCTGACATGACAGACAGAGACAGCCAGGGATGTCAGACGGCCACTCAGAAATCCTTGTACCGAGCTGGCTGAAAAGCTGGTATTGAGAACGCAAATCTTGGTACGCCTGTGCTCCGCTGCGGCGCTGCCAACACTGGTATATAAACTATGTCGGAAATCGCATCCTAGTGAAAAAAAATTATATTTCAATTTCAGGTACCGTTAATAGAAGGCAGTAATTAATGAACGCATTGAAAAAATACCACTTTAAACCGTTTTTTTTGCATTTCAGACCTATAATGTGCCATTATATATATATATATGTGCTATAATGCCATTGTCGGTGTATGTTTGTCGGTTAACGGCCAATCTTGGTATTTTTGCGTACAAGGCAGTGTTGCCAGTGGCAGATAGTCAAATATAACATGAGACAGCTCAAAAAGTAACATTTTCACAAGAAAAGTAACATTACCTACTTATTGTGGAAAACGACACAATACTTTAATATGGCATTTTATTACACAAAAACTAAAATAAGTTTTCTGTCACATTTGTTAAACATCGAAAAAATCGTAATAATTGTTGATCGAATAATCGACTGGCGATGCTCTAAAACATGCCTGATGTGGACCCCTATCCACTAGTAAACTAATTAGTAACAGTCTTAAAAAAACATTTTAGTTAGTTTTTTTATATTAAAATTCTTCATAGGTGGGTTGTGTTTGAAAGATGGCTACATCTTTGTTTGTACCCATTCGTATAAAAGTCTAGTCGCGGCGTGCGTAGCGCGCCGCGCGCTCCGGGCCCTGCGGTGATGACGGTTTGGTCAAAAAATCATTACAATGAATCTGTACCTAATGATTTTGTTTATGCATTTAAAATTTTAAAATGGATTGTAATCATTTGCTGCTAGACACCACTCGCCTCACTTGTGCTTAAGTAAGCGGGATGGAAAATTAAGAAATACAGGCGAGTGAGTGAATATGTCGCATTCAGTCAGTCCACAAAATCAAGTGCGCCAAGATGACCTTAGAATATAGTTATTATTCTAAGAAGATGATAAACAAAAAAATCTTGAATGCGTTCCGTTTCACGATATTTTTTTGTTTGCTGGAAAATCTAAAAAGTAACATATTGAGTCGTGTAACATGGAGGTAACATGAGAGGGTCAAAAGTAACGTAAAATGTTACTTTTGTAACATTCTGGCAACGCTGGTACAAGGACCGAGTAGTCTTGGTACTTGGTACGTGACGCTAAAAACTGGTATGTTTACCAAGAAGTTGGTACGTCTGACATTCCTGGAGACAGCTGATAACAAAAGTGGTTTTTAAAATGATACCAGTTATTCTTAATTTGAATCGATCGACTAAGGGACGTTGCGCAATGTTCGTTCATGGTAGGTAGAGGTAAAACTATGTGTATACAGGTTAACTAATATTTAAGCGGGAACTACATTTAGCATGTAGCATGTAACTACATTTAGCATTTAAGCGGGAACTACATTAGCTACGAATGTGCGCACAGCAATCAGCATCAGTGGAAACACCCTAGCTGAAAAACATATCTTCTCCTCTCTGCTATACACATCTCTTCTCTCTCGTCTCCGCTTTGGTGGAGTCCGGGCCTAAATAAAAGCTCTTTCAGTTGTGATATGTAATCGATTGATTACACATTGTAGTCGATCGATTGTGATTTATTTTGATCCTGGCAATAAATTTATACTGTCAATGTCAAACACTCATCAGCTGTGTACTGTACGTTTGTTTTGTTTGTAAACAAAACGAGACGCAGCCATTCATCACCATAAAAGTTGAAGTTGAAACAAATATATGTGAGAAAATAGTAATAACGAGGTAATAATAACTAATAAGGTAATACCTAAATAATGTCCGAAATTTGGAACTTCTCACCTTCATTAAATGGTGAAATACAAAAGTGTTTAGCTGCCGCAGCTCAAGATAAGGATAATAAGTGGTTTAAACAATTCGGTTGTATCAAAGTATATGATAACTTAGCCAGATACAGTACTGAAAATAACTTAATTACAGACCAAAATATCACAGGAAAGGTGTCGCCTATTATTTTAAGTGACGAAGAAGATCATAAAGAAGGGACCAAAGAAGAGTTTGATACAAATTTACCAGTTAAGGATAGCGAAAACATTGACAAAATTTGCGATTACTTAGAAACGGAGTTCCCAACGCGGCTCGATTTTTTTCTTGAAGAATGCTTGAAGAATCCCACAATATTGCAAAAACTTGCAAACCGCTTATCCACGGCCACGATAACGAAGTTATTCAAGTACATTTATGAAAACAATGCTATTAATATAACATTTTTAACTTTTATCTTCAAATACTTTCTTCCTACATACTTGAAGCGTGAATACAACTGTTTGACTTTAGATTTACTTATCCAAGGCAGTAAATTATATCCTACAGAGTTCGAAATTCTGATCAAAGAAATAGCAAAAGACTCGGGAGTACCTTTTAAAATATTACAAGATTACGTAAACACCTTAACCGAGGCACAACAGACTAAATTCTTATTGGCCTTAGAGAGCTTAGATCTATCTTCAGAAGAATTTGTAAACAATTTATTTTCTATCTATACAGCTTACAAAGGTTCTATAAAATCAGACCGAATACAAAGTTTCATACTATCATTATTGTATGAACATTGTAATAGCTGTGCGATGGACAAAAATTACGGTCGCCTGTTATTGGTCTTTTTACAAAGTGTAAAAAGCGAAAAAAGAAATATTCAGTTAGATAAAGTTGAAAAGATTGTTACATCACATAGATCACCATTTAAGAGGCCTTGTTTTACTATATTTAACGAGCTGAAAGGTGGAAAGGAAAGTAAGCCAGATATTGGTACTGATAGCGATTAATATATATGTTTATAATTGATTAAAAATACATTATAGGAAGCAGAAACAAGAAATTTTTCAATATTCCTAAAATCCTTATTAGAGATGGGCAAAGAACTCGATTTTTACCCGACTGCTGGGTTTAAACCCAGTTAACGCCCATAGACCATTTTGATGGGCTAAATAAAATCTTTAGAAATAAGAGATGTTTATATTTTTCTGTGTTGTTTTAACATGAAATTGTTTCTAATAGCAATGTCACGTTTGACATATGAATAGAAGTAAACATCGGGTTCTTTGCCCATCTCTATTCCTAATGCAATTCTTTCCTTGCCCGACAGTATGGAGGAGCTTATTTGCGCAGTGGTTTAACGCAACTGCGTCTGTTAAGCAACTGTCTCGAAAGTTGAAGTGGTTGCATGGTTTTGTTCCCAATTGTTCTACTGGTCAGTTCTACCATAGAATTAATGAGACTTTTTTCTCATTAGTCCTACCACAAAGTACTAAATCGTAGCACTAATGAGAATAAATAAGTATCATTAGTTCTAACGGTAGAACTGCCCAGTAGAACAAGTGGGAACAAAACGTTACATGTAGGGTTACCAGATGGATTTAACCTATAAAATACTGATTTCTACTAATACGTCCTAAAATTAAGTTATGTTTTACTTGTGTTCATTATTTACTGCAAATGTACTAGTTGATAAACAACAACAGCAACCACACAAAAAGCCGGACAGGCCTGACGCAGTCACGCAGTCAAATTTGGCCGGACAAGAGGTTAAAAAGCCAAACATGTCCGGCTAAATCCGGACACCTGGCAACCCTACTCGCAATATACTAAAGGATTTGCGATGCATGCACCGTAACTTAATAAGCAATTTTTCGGTACTTTACAGCCTGTCTAGTGTAGTATACACATGAAGTCTTTGATTCCTTGTGGTTCTACTATTAGGACCACATGAAAGCAAGTATACAACGTGTTACAAAAGTACCCCTAATGCCGAATATGGTGTATAGGGCCCATCAAACTGAACAACTTTTACTATGGGACCAACTTTGAAATAGTGAAAAAAAAATCAGCTGTTTCATACAAAAATTAAGTACGAAAATATCAAAATGTATGAAACAGCTGATTTTTATTTCGCGATTTCAGAGTTGGTACCATAGTAAAAGTTGTTACCAAATATACCAAATATAGTAGGTACATGATCGCTTTTCGCGCCTAGCCAAATATTTGGACTAACTGCGAATTTGCGCCTAACCAAATATTTGGACTAACTGCGAATTTGCGCCTAGCGATCATATTTGAATAGGAAGCCAAATAAAACAAATAATGTCCAAACTGCACACGATTTAATCTGTCGAAAAACAGTGTATTTTAAACCGAAAATGATAGATCTAACAGTCAAAATAATCAACAGATATGCAGAACAATTTCAGAGATATTTTTTTATTACACTGGTACAATACTAAATAATATACTAGAAAAAATAGGACTCGCACCAGATCATGTTCTCGGACGGGAATCGAACCCGCGACCCTTGGATATCCGGTCCAATGCTCTGACCGCTGAGCTACCGAGTCACTGGTGAGAACGTCGAATTTCTTCTAGTATATCAACTCTTACGCTGGTACAATTTTGTAAATAAGATATTCAGAAAAATACTTCCAAAAAGTCCAGTTTAAAGTCAGAACTTTTTGGTAAAATGTCCGTAAAATATTTTTGAAGTCTGTTTTGAGTGAGACTGTGTGACTAATTTTAAATCTTTCTCTAGTACACTCTAGTAGCTATGTGTAACAATTTTTTTCAATCATTGATATAAAATTTTAATCAGTGCATGTTCTCTAAAACTCTAGTAGAGTTTAAGTAGGTAATTGTTAGGTAAAGATAATATTTAAATATATTGTAAAAAAAATCTCTGAAATTGATCTTCACAATGATATGAACACGAATTCATGGATCACAGACAATAACCGAATGGCCGATTGGTCTAGCTAGCGACTTTAGAAAAAATAAAAAGTCAATTAAAACAATTTTATTAAAAAAAAAAGTATTGTTTACCTGTCAAGAAAAAAAAACAAGAAAAGTGAAAAGACTTTTTTGTTAATTGGGTTATTTTAGTGTCAACTTTGAAAAATAATAATAAAATCTTATAGTTAGTAGGTATGTATCTTTTCATAAAGTCGCTAAACCATTATATTTGCATAAAATCTATTTTCAACAACAATTTCTGTATCAACATTATAATCACAGTTTTTTGTTTAGCCTAGGATACCCTTTGTGCACAAATATATTTTTTTCAGTGTTTCGAGTAAATTGTAAATCTTTTTTTTTGCAATATCTTACAGTATTTAAATTAGTACTTACTTATATTAGTGGAACACGTGTATTATGATTCAAGTTTAACTATTATTATTGGTGGATAGTTTGTGCGCCAATTATAAAAAAAACAAAATATGTTAAGTTTTAGAATTAATTAAATCTGACATGTTTAATTCGATTCCCCGTTGAGGCAAAGATCAAAGTAAATATTAAGCAAAACCTTTTTTCATTTAAGATTACGGATAAACAGAAAAATATTTAGTATAAAAAAACTTGCTTATTCATTTTTTCCATCCACCCCGAAATCACTTGCAAAAGACCAAATTAACAATCCATTAATAGGTAGGTATTAATATCGCTTAGCACTGACTTAAAGACAAGCATAAATGCTTAATAATTAAACAATTACATCTACTTTTTTTGCGATTTTTTAACACTTTAACTTACGTGGACGACTTTTTATTACAAATGGTACACACTTTTTTTTGTATTTTTTTTATCGTCCACTTTAATAAGATCTTTAATTAAGTCAGTAAATTGACATTTAGAACTGTCAGATATTTATGAGCAATAAGCCATACCATACATATTATCTGACAGGTCCAAATGCCAATTTACTGACTAATTAAAAATCCTACTTTAGAGCAACGTAAAAAAAATAAAGAAACATAAAAAGATTTTTTTTTGTAGATTGACGTTTTAACATGTCTTTTTTATATAAAAAATCAAGCTCTATTAGTTAAAGTGTATTAATTATGGAGTACATGCATTATATAAGCACTACTACCTATCATTATGTTAAAACTTAAAATTATACCGCACTTCTTTCTTAAAACAACTGTTTCGAGTGGAATGTTCTGATTTCAGTCCTGTTCATTTATAAGAAGTAAACATTTGTAAATTTCTTCTAAACTGATAATAATTATTGCACTATTGCTTTTAACAAACACTATTTATTGCTAAAACGGGAGACAGTCGTCCTAAGCGTAACATTTTTAAATATTTCGCAACAAATATTGTATCACCTACATAATATTTTTGGGAATACATTCGAGTGTTTTTGTATCAAAAAAAGATTTATAAAAATAACAAACAAATTCTGATGAATGCTTTTTAAAATTAAAACAAAATAGATCATTATATACCTATGCATAATGCGTGAGATCTCCCATCTCGAAATTTTGTTCTATGTTACTAAAAATGTATTAGTACTTATAATAATTGTTATCAGTACATATTTTTTCTTAATTTTAAGTTACATTTTTCACTTACAAATCTAATTATAGGCGGTTGTATTTGAAAATGAGGGAGGCATGTCAAAAGATTTAAAGCTTACACGATATCAAAATATTTGGTATTATTGTATTTGCTACGTATCGTCGAAACAATATTAAAAAAAAGGTTGAGATCATATTTTTTATTTCTTTTTTGACATGCCTCTTTGAATCACTAACCAACATTTTGAAATGGCTTTGAGTATCAGTCTTTTGAGTTGACATTGTTTTATTTTTATTTATTTTTAAGATTTTGAGATCACGATTATTCCTTTTATTTACATTTATTTGAATTGGAACTTATGCTAGGCTCGGTCGATTAATATAATGCATAAATACTTAGTAAAGAAATTAACTATGTTAGCAATATAAGAAGATAGTGCATAACATACAACAAAAAATCAGATTACAATAAGGGTTATTTATTCTAGCGTTTCTACATTATAATGAGAATACACACAAAATTATTTGCTATTCTAACACCCTGTTTTTAACGAAAATCAATAAAAAAAACTATTCAAAATGGAAGGCACGAGAACATTTCAAAACTCTGTTTTTTTATTCAGAGATTGCATAAGGGTATATAGTTTTATGGCCCATTTTCATCAGTCGTTTAGAATTAAGGTACCCAGGAGCCTCTTTTCAATTTTACTTACTTATGGACTTACTACTGTTTGTTTACGTAAATCACATAATAAGTGGACTTTTGGGAGACGGCCCCTATTTTCCTTTAAGATTCTGTGCTTTAAGCGTAGATTTCATCTTGACTCTTGAACTAGATTGAGAGCAAACACATTATTTAAAAAAAAATGTCGCATGTTACAGTTATTATAGGGTGAGATTTTTTGAACAATAAGCGGACACTCTGTGGTCGTGCTGTTTTTTATTTCATTAAAAAAAATAAACTTGAAAATGAAAAAACCAGACAAAAATTTAATAAGGAGGGCTTTCGGAAAATATACCCATAATTCAGATATACGGTAACCCTTTATATTAGTGCTTGGATGAATTAATAAACATGTCGCATTAAGTTGGTTTTTAAAACACTACTCTATAATTATTTTTTGCGGTTGGAGAAATAGGCCGTAATAACCGAATGATATTTGATAAGATGGTTACAACTATAGAAAAACAGTAAATACAAAAAGTTCCCGACCAATGAAAATGAGCCTTAGAAAAAAAGGCTTTATTACAGTCTAATAAACTAAAAAATGGACAGAAAATCTGGGTCCCTATTTTCTTAACCGACTTCAAAAACGGAGGAGGTTATCAAGTCGACGGTATTTTCTCTAATTTAGTCAGGTGGGGTTTATTCTTCTTTTAGAATTTAAAAAAGAAGTTGTTTTCCCGAATTCAATAGACGTGTTTTATTAATATGGATATGCGTAAGTAATGATTTGAATAGTATTTCTTGCTTTTTGAGGTATTTAATTTTGAAGCTGTTTTTTTTCAGGTTTTTTGAAGGTTTTTTTTTAAAAAAGCTTTTTCGAAATGATTATAACGGCGGTTATTCGGCTGGCGTCGGGCGTATACTAATTTTTATTGTATACGCTCGACGAATGATTTAAAAAATAGGGCCCCTGAATGAACACAGCGGTAATACTAAAGTATTGTTACGGCACATATTGGGCAGTTTTTTTATCTGTGAGCACCATTTTGCTATGTGGACTTTGAAGTTTAATCAAACTTAAAAGATAGTTTCTAATTAAGTAATTAAAAAAACCTTAATGTGACAATTGAACCAGCAATCGTATTTTGAGGCACATTTTGAAAAAAGTAGCTTTAAATAACTTTAAAGAAGTTTTTACACCGATATTCAGACAAAGACATTTTATTTGATGCCAAATAAATTATAAAAAAAGATAAGATACTTGCGGTAAACATGCAGATTGTAGAAACAGAAGAAAATAGGTTAATTGATTCAAATGACAAAGGAATTCGGGTTATTTGGTTAATGACACAAAGCTAAATCACTTTGCCATTATAAATCTTAGTTTAGTTTGTAAAAATATATGTATAAAAAAACTTCAAAGCCCGCATACGTGTTTCGATATCAATTTTTTTCCTTACATTTTAATTGAACATGATTTGGTCACTTTTTTCTATAAACAAAAAAGAGACATTGACATTATATAACAATAAAAAAACAACTTTAAAAATCACAGTTAATAAAAATAGAATGCTGTCAAAATGGTATGGTGGTTTTTTGATGTCTTAATATTTAGCGCATTGGTTGCACGTAAAATGGATTGAAAAATTCACCTTAAAAGAACCCATTTAGCATGCGGAAAATTGGCACTATGTAAAAAAATTATGCACTAAAACTAAGATATCTAGAATACATGATGATTATTTATTATACCTACTAATATATCAAATGTATCCTTGCCACTGGTTTTAAAAAAAAATCATTGAATTTGAAAATACTACAAAAATTCTTTTAAATAAAAACGTAAAAAATCAGTTAAAAAAAAATAGGTAGGCTAAAAATAATAATTATAACAAAAGAAGCCCCAAAAAAATTTTCACTAAATTATGAAGTTATTTTTGTTTTGTTTATCTATATTAAAATTGTTTGTTTCATACTAAAACCATACATATTATACATCAGCTAAAAATAAAAATTAGGTAAATTGAAACCAATGGCAGGGACAACATACATGCAGACATGCCTTATTCGAATACCTCATTAAGCATTTCTCTTCTCTCCACATGGTCGGGGTCTGAACAGTGGGCCATCAACACCGACTCTCCGACAATCAAATTTTCAAAACACAATGAGCAAGCGTACATTGCGTCACCGAAGCAAACAATCTTATTATCATCTCTATACATCTTCATTGGATTCAATACAGTACTGGGCATAATTTCTTTCCCTGCCGATACACACTTCTTGATATAAGCAGTTTTATACAAGAAATGAATCTTTTCGCAATGTGTTTGACTTAAAATGTGTTTTAAAAGCCCGTTTTCTTCAGATTCTACACTTTTGCAGGCAGGACACAAGAATGTTATTATATTTTTCGACTCAAACTCTTGGTCGGAAGGTTCACATTTCAACTGTATACTGTGAACTTGAACGTAGAATGTTATTCTTTCAATGGCAGGCTTTTGAAGTAGTGTGCTGTATAAACTTGTGTCTTGGAAGCTGTTGTAGCTGACTATAAGGTCCAAGGACTCTGAGTATGCTGTCAACGTTGACGTATCAAGACTGAAGTTTCCTATAGAAGATGTTATTGATTGACTTGACATTGATCTGTCATTTTTGGTATTCAATCCAGAATCGGTTTGTGAAGATGGAGACCGGTGCAGCCTACACCTGCAGAAGCATTTAGAATCATCAGCTTCGTCGAAATCGGATAGATTTGTGATGTTATCTACAGACTGGTGACCATCATCTAACTCAGGATCGAAAAGGTTAATCATCACATCGCGTAAATCAGGAAAATCAAAATATTTGTATTTCTTCTTGTTGCTGACACGCAGACGTTTTTGACGCTTGCCTTTGTAAAGATCGAATGTGATACTTCTACAGTTTCGCTCTGAAAACTTTTTGCATTTGGTAACTTTTTCATTATCATTCTGCAAGTAAGTATAGATGAAATTGTCAATGTAATTCTTCATAGACAATAACTGATTTCTAATTTTAGCTTTTGTTTCATCGTCTTCTTTTTCCAATATAATATTCCATGAACCGGTGGGGCTTATTCCACGTTTTATATTATCAATGTAAGTTACTTCCCCTAACATTTTTGGTATGTTAGAAACGTCGGTACCAGGAAGGGCTGTCATTAAAGATCGACAGTGAAAGATTTTAGAGACCTCGATATGAAATTTGAATTCAGTAAGAAGTTTCTTTAGTACACAATCAAGTTTTTCCAATCTCATGTGGTAATTTAACAGCAGAGATAGTCTTTCCTCTTCATTCCTGTCAGCTTCAACATCACCGAATGATTCCGGAGTTGTAGACGGTACAAGTTGACTCTCCAGGTTTTCTGTCACAGGATTGACTTTCCTGCACATCTTAATCTGTTCTTTATCATCAGACTCTAACGAAATGTCGGTATCGGATCTATCAGATAACGACTGTATATCCAAATCTTCTTCACAAATTGACTCATCGGACATTGCATCAAATAGATCAAAAGAGTTGTTCAAATCAAGCCCCTTAAAATTAAACAGATCGGCACTTCTACAATCCAATAAAGCATGTTTGGGAGTATTTTCAATGTTATTAGAACTTATGTTACAAACGTCACTCATTGACTGATTGCACTTATTAATGTCTAATTTCAATTTTTTGGATTTTCTTTTCTCTTTTTTCGAGGTGTTTACATTTATTGAGAGAATGTCTGTATCTGACAAAGATCCTTTTATTGCTGCAAAGTTTTTCACAGACTCCGGCAGTTTTAAACTAGTGCCACATAGTTTTGATGTAGAATCTGGTTCTATAGGATCCATATTAATGTTTTCTGACTCTTGAGGTGGTACGTACAGTTTGTCATGGCTCCCAGGCATCTCTGAACTATCATCATCTGGTTTTTTGAAATAATTAATATTGGATAACATCCTCCGAAATGAGAACGCCATTTTTAATCTATTAACTTGCAGTGATTAATATAATTGAGCCCACTTCGTATCAACGAAACTTTAAATGCTAAAAGAGAAGAAAAGCATTTTGTAAACAAATGTACAATGGTAACAAAGGAAGATAAAGAAACATCGATTTTGAACGTCCGATTTTACCTTTTACGCGTTTGTTGCGATGTAGAACGATAATATTCGATGATGTCACGTCATTTTAAACTAAAACAGGATGGTTTTTATTTAGAAATACCTTCAAAATTAATAAAAATTGAGAATATCTACAAAATCAGCAGGGTTTGCGAAAACGTATGATTGCAAAGCGGCTAAAATATGAATGTATTGTATTGTATGATTCAGATTTATTTTTGAATAGTCGTGGTGGCGCTAGTTGTAACGTAAAATCATTGTTTCCATCGCAAACATACAAACACCTTTATTTAGTGGTATAATATCTATCTAGCTAGAGGTAGATTCTAGATCAATTTGTTGCCATTTGTTGTGTTGTTTTATTTGCCAAATCAAATAATCTACTTGGTATTTTTTTAAATACAAATTTCATTTTTTTCAAAAGAAGTGTGGCGAGGTCCTAAATAAATATTATGAAGCATAGGTCCTAAATAAAAATTATATCAGTGCAATTATAAAAAAAGTGATCTTAAATAAATACTTGTGAAAGCATAAAATATTATCTTTTCACTGATAAGGGAAATACAATATTGCTTTTACATGGATTCAGCTGGTGCGATTCGTGCTTGCTTAATATCAATGCAAATAATATTTTTAAGTAAAAAATAAAACATCTTCCTTTTGCAGAAATAATGGTAAAATTATATTTTTGGCAACCTTAGAGCATTAAGTTGGCAACACCATTTCACGTTTCTTTTCACTAAATTCTGTTCAATCATGGTCGCAGAAGAATAAAGAGATCACGATGTGTAGATAATAGTTTTTTTCTAAAATCAAAACCATTATGATCATGTATGTACGACTCTCAACTCAAGTCAACATCAAAACGAAAGAAAGCATCACTGTCAACTACTACCGACTTTTCTTCGGATAAACAAAAAATAATGAGTTAACATTTAAAAACTTGAATGCATACTATATAATATACATTATATAAAAATAGCATTGTGAATGCTAAAATCTCAAAATTCAAAAACTTTACCTAAGAAAAAATATATAACTGATGACGCGGCAGTATGGTCAGAGACCTTAGCCTGTTCTTCGGAACGAAAAAAAAGCGTCACTGTCAATGTCAAGTGTCAAAATTATTTTATTTGTCATTTAACAGAGGTACCTTTTTATTTATTTTTCAGTGTTTTAATCCTTTTGTTGCAGCTTTTGAAAGTACCTACTTTGTTGGGTGTGTTTTATACTAATTAGGTACTCTGACAATAGGTTATTGATCTTTCACCACTGCACTTTTTTCGCAGTAAAATGAAACCATCCGTCGACGTAGACTCTCTTCGCTCGGAGCACGAGTCTGAGGAGCAATGGGAGGTCCGGAAGATGTTCATGGTAGAACATAAGGACGACTTCGAGGAAGCAGAGCTTATCACACTGGCACAGTTGTTTACGAACATCGAGTTCTTGGGATGCAGGTAAGATGGAATGAAAAGTGCTCGGAACTTAATTATTTTTGCGTTGTAGACATCTTTAATACCTACTTGCTATTATTATATAGAAGTAAAGTTTGTAAGCTTTGATCTATGAGGTAATCTTGTAAATTTTAAGAATTACCATTCCAGTAGTCGCTGTCTCATTGCACGCAAGTGCGAACACAGTGAATGATTGAAAAAACACATTTCATGACTCTATTCCTGTTTATTGTTCAATTTCATTGCTCCGCATGCAGTGGGATGTTATGGCTACTATAGAAAGCTATCCTGTATCCACGAGTAGTAAGTTATATTGTAAGACCAAAATTTTTAAAATGGAGCACAGACGAATTTAACTTTGTTTTAAACTACCTAACATTACTTTTTAAGATTTTTATCATCTCTAGTTTTCAAGTTACTCACTTTAGTAATAATTGTGTAGTTTCATAACAGTATTTTTTACAGATACCCACCACAGACAATGAAGAGGATCGCAATGCTTTCTGATAAAGTATCCTCCAAATACAGAGACAGTCGGAAAAATAAACTTAAAAGGACTTTTGTGCAAGCGAGTGATGCTGCCGAACAGAAGGCAAAGAGGACATTTAAAAAGTAAATAAATAACTATTTTAGGAGCAATAAACCCTCTCATTTTTAGTAGATCTCTAATTTTAAACAAGTTTTCTTAGGCCCTTATTTATAAACTGCTCTCAAAGAGCTATCTTGAGATGCTCTTCGTCTAGGAACAGCACCTCAAGATAGCTCTCAACATTGAGAGTACTTTATAAATATGGGCCTTACTATCTTTGAAAAAAATTCAGTGGAGAAAGTATTTTCTCATAAGATCTAACTTGAATGTGTCTTCTATTGAATGAAGATTTCATTTGAAATTGGATAAGTTATTATCTCTAATTTCTTATTTTTTTAAATGAGATTTCCAATTTAATTACTTGATAAATTATTTAGGTATTAAATAACTGTAAGAAGATAATTCATATGAAAAACTTTTTATTAAAATAAAATTGATTCACAGTCTTGCCTTTTTATTTCAAACATATATTTTTTAAATTTAATTCTTATATTCAAATAAATTAAGAAGCTCAGTTCCAAAGGACAAGATCATTATTGATTTGCAATATAATTTTACCCACTAAAATGACAATAGTTTATTTCTATGACATTTATTTAAAAAAGAAAATGATGTAACATTTTTTTTTCAAAAGCTTAATTTAAGAAATGATCTAACTTAACTAAAATATTCTTCACGACTTGATACAAGCATGATAGTACAATCATCCATTTGAAATACTTATGATGGTTAAGTTTTATTTAATCTACTAACAAAATCATAAGAAAACTGAAGATACTAAATAATACTAGAAAAAATACGACTCGCACCAGGGGCCATACCGGCTAACTTTTCGAACTTCAGCGGGTCTGCCGAGCTTAAACTTAAAACAGATAAATCGAAGTAAGGAGTTTCGTATTGTACTATTCGCCGAAGTTATTTAGAAGATATCGATGTTCGTGTGACATCATAAATTGGGGTTCGCCATTTTGGCCCGATTGGGGCTCGATTTATCTGTTTTAAGTTGAAGCTCGGCAGACTTTCCGAAGTTCGATGCGTTAGCCGGTACGGCCCCTGATCATATTCTCGGACGGGAATCGAACCCGCGACCTTTGGATGTCCGGTCCAATGGCTTACCGCTGACTTATCGAGTCACTAGTTGTATCGTCGAATTTCTTCTAATATATCTCACTTGCTACAAGCCAGTTATTTCATCAATGTAAGTTATTACCTCTCGACATTCAATTGAATTTTTTCTAGTGTATTATTTAGTTAGTATTGTATAGAAATAGCATTGTGAATGCTAAAATCTCAAATTAAAAATTTAACATCGCAGCAATCCATATTTATTTTTACATTCAGAGGCGGCACACTCTAATGGAACCAAACAATTATTATTTTATAAATGTTAATTCGTGTAGTCAGGGCACTGACCTGAAAATATTTTTTGTGTGAAATATATAGAGGTCAGTGAGTGAGGAGCACATCAAATTACACAAGTGTCAAAAATATATTTTGAATGTTAAGGCTCCTATAGCCCTCAAGTGGCGCACTCATCTTCATTAAAATTATTGCTCGCTAAGTACAAGGATGGAGTAAGGTGGTAACCAATTGGTACCCTAGAGAGGGAAAAAGAGGGAAAGGGAAGCCACAGAAGAGATGGGAGGATGATTTGGTTAAGCTGGCAGGAAGAAACTAGACGGGTACGGCTAGAGAGGGAAAAGTGGATGAACTTGGAGGAGGCCTTTGCCGGAGGGCACACAGAGGAGCACAACCAAAATACTTAAATATTATATAATTATTAAAAAAACCTACAAGTACATAGTGTATCGACATTTCACATGTAGAGATTGAAGCTAAGGTTCCATAGTTTATTTACTAACAATAACATCAGTCAAATATAGTCAGTACTTTGCCTACTATTACTACAACGAACTATACATAATAATATGATTACATATGACATATGATTGAGGTTGTTGTTATTGTTATTGTTTGTAAATAAACTATGGAACTTCAGCTTCAATCCATACATGTGAATTGTCGATACATAATGTATTTAGCGAGCAATAAATTTAAGATTCCGGTGAACAGTGAGCTTCCCATACAAACGTAATACAAAATTTGAGCTTATTTAACTCTTCCTGTGATGTTATTCGGATTAAGACAGTATTTGTCAAGGGTTCTATCAAATAAAAAAATCAAAATACTAACCCAATTCAAAATAAATGCCAGTTACATTTTTCATACAAAACCGTAAACTGCATTATTTTTTAATTGGTTTGGTATGTTTTTTTATTTAATGGAACCCTAGACATGTCTTGATCCGAATAACATCACAAGAAGAGTTAAAAAATCTCAAATTGTAAATCATTTTGGTATTACGTTTGTATGGGAAGCTCACTGTTAGCCGGACTCTTAAGATGAAGGCGCCACTTGAGGGCTATAGGAGCCTTAATGTCTTCGCCTATACTTAGTTGAAAATTGATTGAATTCGATTATCAAGCGTGACTGTACCACCGGTTTGCCTCCTACTGAAATAATCCTTACTAATACTATAAATGCGAAAGTCCGTTTGTTTGTTACGCCTTCACGTCTTAACTACTGAACCGATCATCATGAAATTTTGCATACACGTTGTCAGGGGTACAGAGAAGGACATAGGGTACCTTTCATCTCGAAAAAAATAATTGTTCCCAAAGGAAAGCAAAAATCTTTCCACGCAGACGCAGTCGCGGATGATAAACCCGTTTTATAGACTTATATCTTATTTAAATTTAAATTAGTAAATGCATTAGAACTGCAATCAACGTAATAAATTACTTGGGGCTGAAACACTAAAATTCTTCTTTGATGAAACCGGCTAAGTGCGGGTCGGACTCGCGCACGAAGGGTTCCTTACCATTATCTATAAAAACGGCAAAAAATCATATCTGTTGTATGGGAGTCCCCCTTAAATATTTGTTATATTTTAAATTAATTATTTATTTTGAAAGTGAATATACAACATGTTACAAAAATACCCCGAATGCCGAATATGGTATATAGGGACCATCAAACTGAACAACTTTTACTATGGGACCAACTTTGAAATCGCGAAAAAAAATCAGCTGCTTCATACAAAAAATAATTACGAAAATATCAAAATGTCTGAATCAGCTGATTTTTTCCGCGATTTCAAAGTCGGTCCCATAGTAAAAGTTGTTCAGTTTGATGGTCCCTATTTACCATATTCGGCATTAGGGGTTATTTTGTAACACGTATTTCATAAGTAGTCTCAAAAATTATACAAGGTTTATTTGTAAAACACCAACAACCTCGCAGGAGTAGATTACTAACATCATAAACAACAACACTTGTTCTACGACTTTTCCGAAAACAAAAAAATGCCACTTCATACAAAACTCGATCAGCTGTTCGGACATTTGTATGGAAAGTCGTTTTTTTTGTCTGTTTTCGAAACAACATTATGTTTGAGGAGCTCGGTTGCGCAGTATTTTAGCGCCTGCGATTGCGGAGGTTAAGCAACTTTCGCA
Source organism: Catoptria pinella (assembly GCA_963556745.1). Lineage (NCBI taxonomy): Eukaryota > Metazoa > Arthropoda > Insecta > Lepidoptera > Crambidae > Catoptria > Catoptria pinella. Next base: position 5,773,937 of record OY750788.1, on the reverse strand, counting down.
AGGGTCGGTCACGGGATGGGTGACCAAAAATTTACTATCTAGAGCTCCTCCGTGTTTCGAAAGGCATTTTGGTCTCGGGTACACCCAGCAATCCGCATTGGGCCTGCGCGGTGGGTTATGGCCCATCCTCTTTATCCACAGCAGCGTAATCGACTCCTGCGAGGTTGTTGGTGTTTTAATATAACCCTGAATGTCCATGACTCTAGTACAAATTATATTCATCACATATTTTCCTACCGGGGTTTAAATCCCAGACCCTAACGGCCTTATTACAAAAGATTTTAAAACACTGTTCAACAAGTGTTTAACTTGGACATTGTTTAAATGTGATGTGGTCACTTTTTTGACAATATTGTTTGAAAAAGATGGCATCGCATTTAAACAATGGCTTACCGCAAAAGGTTTTAAAACACTGTTCAAAAAGGTTTAACTAAAACACTGACAATCATAAATGTGATGTTGTCACTTTTTTGACAATATTGTTTGAAAGAGACGGCATCGCATTAAACAGTGTTTTAAAATCTTTTGTGGTAAGGCCGAATGTTTTGAGACCAGACCATATTTGATAACGTGACAACTTGTCAACTGTCATGACAATTTGGTTTACATTGCGGTATAGCTATGAGTACTTAGTTCTATTTTCAAAGTGGTTGACGCAATGAATATAAAATTTTCATGACCGGTGACAAATTGTCACGTTTATTAAACAGGGTCCAGGGCCCAATTAAATAAACGTGACAATTTGTCGCCTGTCGTGACAATTTCATATCAATTGCGTTAACCGGTTACAAAATAGAACAAACTAATCATAACTATACCGCAATGTAAACCAAGTTGTCGTGACAATCGTCAAATTGTCACTATTATTGAACAGAGTCCAGGCTGTATATTGTTTTTATTATAAATATATTAATTATTGATCAGTCTCTAGTTCTCAACCCCCATATTGATGTTCTTCTCGCTCCTACTGTAGGTCTTGCTATTGCGCTGAAAAAAAAAAAGAATATCGATTATCAAACATGTGATTTTAATAGTCCTGCGAACAGTGAGCTTCCCATACAAACGTAATACCAAAATGATTTGCAATTTGACCATAATTAACTCTTCTTGTGATGTTACTCGGATTAAGACTGTATTTATTATAAGGTTCTATTCAATAAAAAATCAAACCCACAATACATATACAACATGTTACAAAAATACCCCTAATGCCAAATATGGTACCGTATGGTGCCGTTTTTTTTTGCGCGATTTGAGTTGGTCTCATAGTAAAAGTTGTTCAGTTTGATGGTCCCTATACTAGGTGTTACAAAAGTACCCCTAATGCCTAATATGGTAGATAGGGACCATCAAACTGAACAACTTTTACTAAGGGACCAACTCTGAAATCGCGAAAAAAAAATCTACATTTTGATATTTTCGTAATTAATTTTTGTATGAAACAGCTGATTTTTTTTCGCAATTTCAGAGTTGGTCCCATAGTAAAAGTGGTTCAGTTTGATGGTCCCTATATACCATATTCGGCATTAGGGGTATTTTTATAACATGTTGTATAAGGTGGAACCAAATTAAGTAACAATACTGAAACAGGTGATGGTGTTGCTTAAACTGACCAACTTTCTCCAAGGAACATGGATCTAAAAAAAAATTATACGGTCAGAATAACAACAATTGGGACTAAAATAAAATTTATCAATTCAAGTACTTTTATGATCTAAGTACCTACTCTTTAATCGAGTAAAAATTCTGTTCTACAAACCAGGAGAATAAGGATTTCTTAAAAAAAAAATTATACCGGTAGGTCTCTTAAGCGGCGGTATCGGCTATAAACATTGAAGTTCATGTTAACTGTGTTTTGACAGATGTATGTGATACAATGCTATTTTTCTTTGGTAAGTTTTTATTTGTGCCAAAACGAAGTAGCAATGTATCACATACATCTGTCAAAACACAGTTAACATGAACTTCAATGTTTTTAGCCGATAGAGCCCACGTTCTGTGGTAACTTATTCTATATTTTTATAGCTATGCAGTAAACATTTTTTCTAAATAAGGCTAAATTGCTATTTGGTATGCATAATTTGTTTTATCTACATTTTCGTGCATTTCTTTGATGTTGAGTGACAAAAAGTTCGGTATAAATGCAAATAAATGAATGATAAATAAATAAATAATAAATATTTGACAACATCACATTCATTGCTCCGATTCCAAAGTAAGTAGCTAAAGCACTCGTGTTATGGAAATCAGAGACAACGGTGGTATCACAAACACCCAGACTTGAGTCAATATAGAAAAGTTCGTTTTTCTAAATTGACCCAACCGGGGATCGAACCCGGGACCTCGGAGATGGCGACACCTTGAAAACCGGTGTATAAAGCCACTCGACCACGGAGGTCGTCCCTTGACATTGTAATTTCAACAATACTGTGTTTATTTGCATGCTTAGTAATAGGCGAAACATGGATGTCAGCACGTCAGGTTACACAGTTAAACTGCGAAAACAGCTTTTATTACGTAGGGCATAAAGGCGGCCTCAAGGTCAACATGTATAGTCTGAGGTGTCGTCGTGTGTACAAACTAGTTTTACCTACCATCCTAATAACCACGTTTAAAGCAAATAAATGAATGGGCTAATTCTTCATATCATACAATGATTTTCTTAGTTATCGAGTAGTAGACAGCGATTTCTCAACTAGTTGAAATTTATTTTACCTACCCATCGAATGTTAACTTTGTTAATTATTGTAATGGAAAATGACGTCACTTTAAATGCCGACCTCATTTTTAAAATTTTGACGACTCTGTATGAAATATACAGGGAGAAAAAAGCAGCCCTTGACGAGTTTCTTGCCGGTTCTTCTCGTTACAAGGTCTCCCGCTTAGGGCGCGCGAACCGATGGCGTAGCTTCTTCGACATTCACAAGTGCTTGTAACAGCCTAGATTGAATAAACGAGTTTTGAATTTTGAATTTGAATTTTGAATGATAAATGATAAGTAACTGACCTGAACATGAACTGGTTGATCTGTATGGCGGGCAGGGCTGCCCTTAGGGCGCCGAGGGACGCGGCCTGCAACATGCCCCACGCCTCCAGGTACTGCAGGGACACCATGCAGTTCAGCTTGCTACCAACAATCAATACCATACTTAATAATACAACGTGTTACAAAAGTACCCCTAATGCCGAATATGGTAGATAGGGACCATCAAACTGAACAACTTTTACTATGGGGCCAACTCTGAAATCGCGAAGAAAAAATCTGCTGTTTCATACAGAAATTAATTACGAAAATATCAAAATGTATGAAACAGCTGATTTTTTTTTCGCGATTTCAGAGTTGGCCCCATAGTAAAAGTTGTTCAATTTGATACCATATTGGGCATTAGGGGTATTTTTATAACACCTTGTATAATATACTAGAAAATCGAGATCTGATGCGATTCGTATTTTTTCTGGTATATTATTTAGTATTATATAAAAATTGCATTGTGAATGCTAAAATCTCAACATTTAAGACAAAACTATAGTTTTATTTGATTGTCTTCATGAACTTTTAATTTTACTTATAAAGAAATCATCGATCTTTTTATTAGTGAATTAAAATTCAATGCCTTTCTTGTTAACGACGTTCACTTTTAAAGACCCATTACTAACACTAATAGATCTATCACTAACACTAACAGATTTATCACTAACTCTAATAGATCTAACACTAACAGATTTAGCACTTACACTAATAGATCTATCACTGACACTAATAAATCTAACACTAATAGATCTATCACTGACACTAATAGATCTAATGGTAACACTAATAGATCTATCGCTAATACTAATAGATCTATCACGAACACTAACAGATCTAACACTAATAGATCTATCACTATCACTAACACTAATAGATCTATCTCTATCACTAATAGATCTATCACTTACACTAATAGATCTATCACTAATACTGATAGATCTATCAATAGCACTAATAGATCTTGCCCTAACACTAGTAGATATAGTTTTAACACACTAAACACTAATAGATGTGGAACCAACATCTCTAAATCAACTATATTGATACTTACGTCAATTTATGCGGTGGCAAAAGATAACAACGACTCAGTGCTAAATGTTCTAATCTTGACAGTGAACATATAGCTTGTACACAGCCCACTGATAGAGAACTGCAGTCCGATAGATCTAGCTCTAACAGGCGAGGACAACGGGCCACTAGCCGTTTAACCACTGGAAAGGATAAGAATGGTTTAATTAATGAATTCAAGTAAAATATTAAATAAATAAATATAAATATTAGATTATTAAATTTAGATTTTTCGCATTTACAATGCTATTTTTATATTTAGATAAATAATATTAGAAAAAATCGACTCACCCGTAGCTCTCGCGTCTGAGGTGCTACGGGTGTAATTTTTTCTAATATTATTTATCTTAATAAATATTAGACACAAACATTGCTCTGATCCCAAAGTAAGTAGCTAAAGCACTTGTGTTACGGAAATCAGAGACAACGGTGGAACTACAAACATCCAGACCTGAGCCAATATAGAAAAGTTCGTTTTCTAAATTGACCCAGCCGGGGATCGAACCCGGGACCTCAGAGATGGCGACACCTTGAAATCCGGTGTATAAAGCTACTTGACCACGGAGGTCGTCGAAATAGATACTAAATGTCCGCTTTTTATTAGAGAAACAAAAATGAAGTTTCACCTTCGTCGTAATTGAAAATTTCGTTCTTTTGCAAATTATTTTCATGTAATTACAATATTTTTTAGGTAATTTAATTTGATTTAATATAAACCAGAAAAAAACTCAATCGTTAAAAAATTATAAAAACAATATTTTATTATGACGACCTCCGTGGTCGAGTGGCTTTGTACACCGGTTTTCAAGGTGTCGCCATCTCTGAGGTCCCGGGTTCGATCCCCGGTTGGGTCAATTTAGAAAAACGAACTTTTCAATATTGGCTCAGGTCTGGGTGTTTGTGATACCACCGTTGTCTCTGATTTCCGTAACACAAGTGCTTTAGCTACTTACTTTGGAATCGGAGCAATGTATGTGATGTTGTCAAATATTTATTTATTTATCAATTGTTTTCATAATTTTAATGGAATGGAAAATAAAATTTAAGGAAAACTATTAAACTATATAATTTAAAACAGAAAAAACCCAAATATGTTTAAAAAAATAAAATAAAACTATATAATAAGGTAAAATAATTAAATGGTTAAGGGGCTGACATGAGCCAACTAGCGCCGCCAGTCCATTTTATTTTATTTATTCTAAATAAGCCCAATTTCTTAAAAAAGGAATCAGTCAAGGTTTTGTTAGTATTTATTGAATAACTTTACACAGTTTGAAAAGGCATTCAAACAGTTTAAAACGCAATTTTGTTAAAAGTCGCCACTGTTGGTTCAAACCCGTTTTTAAACTATTGCACGCATTTTGTAATGTTGTAACGTTATTCAATAAACATTAGAACTCATTCACAAGACCTTGACTGATTCCTTTTTTAAGAAATTGGGCTTATTTAGAATAAATAAAATAAAATCGACTGACGGCGCTAGTTGGCTCATGTCAGCCCCTTAAGCTAGGTACTCACTTTCGTCAGTCAATGTTCTGGCGCCTCCGATATTTAACCGTTGAAGCTTCTGCGGTAATAATGTCACTAGAGCTATTAATGCCGCGTCCGTCAGACAACACCACGACACGTTTAGCGATAGTAAGCTGTGAACAAAATAGTTATAATAAGATAAATAATATTAGAAAAAATACTAGAAAAAATCGACTCACCGGTAGCACCTCAGACGGGACTAATCTAAATTTAATAATTATACAAGGTGTTACAAAAGTACCCCTAATGCCGAATATGGTGTATAGGGACCATCAAACTGAACAACTTTTACTATGGGGCCAACTTTGAAATAGCGAAAAAAAAATCTGCTGTTTCATACAAAAAATAATTATGAAAATATCAAAATGTATGAAACAGCAGATTTTTTTTTTCGCGATTTCAGATTTGGTCCCATAGTAAAAGTTGTTCAGTTTGATGGTCCCTATATACCATATTCGGCATTAGGGGTACTTTTGTAACACCTTGTATAGCTGTTTCATCTTTATCGATTGTCAAAACATCTGGAAAGATGTTTCTTTCGAATGTGGGGGTATTTCCTCACATTGATGAAATTGCGCTGGCTTGCAGCGAAGAAGTTAAAAGTACTAGAAAATTTCGCCGCTCCCACTAGCGACTCGGTAGCATAATTGGTCAGTGCATTGGGCCGGAATCCCAAGGGTGCGGGTTCGAGTCCCGTCTGAGGTGCTACGGGTGAGTCGATTTTTTCTAATATTATTTATCTTAATATAAAAATGGCATTGTGAATGCGAAAAATCTAAATTTAATAAAAATAGTCATAACTAAAAATAGTATTAAAAACGGTCAAGAGCGAGTCGGACTCGCGCACCGAGGGTTCCCCAACTAGCACAAAACGTCTGCTTAAGACCTATATAGCGTATATAATTACAGTTATAAGCTGCAAGAGTCAGCTGCATAACGCGCTATGCAACCCTTTTGCAGCTGCTTTAGATCTAAAGGGGCGAAATTAGAACCTATTTAAATAGATCCAGTAGAGTGTCATAATAGTGCATTTAATTTCTTACAACCGCCATTTTCACTCCTTAAGCACCCTACTGGCACTAATTGAATGAATGATCGTCAGATTATTTCATTCACTCCGAAGCGTAAATTACAGCTTTGAGTGCAAATTGCGACTTTCTTTGGGAAGCTTGGTGGTTTTATAAGTATTTAATTTCTATTACATGTGAGATGTTTTCATATAATAATGGCTAAGCAGTGTGTCGTGAAATAATAAAATGGTGGAATTGCAGTGTAAATATTCGATTTGAGTTACGCTACGCGGCTTGTTCGGTGATAAACATCGGCAAATTTAATTTACTGTGAAACGTGTATGGTGTTTTTGGAATAAAACTAATGGGCCCTCAATTTATTGAAGATTTTACGAAAATATAATGAATTTATAACAGCGGGTCAAAAAAAAAATCGTAATTTTGATAAGTATTACACTGAATTATATTTATTTATGGATAATTAACGATAACATATTGTTTGCGATCATACTAAACTGTGCCATGTGACCTGTGTGTTTAAAAAGAGAAATATATGAACAACAAATGAAATAATTGTCTCAGAAAATGGCGTCAATATTATTGCAGCCTTTGTTTTTAGTTTTCGCTACTGTAGCCCCCTTTTGCAGAAATGGGTGACAAAAATCACGGTTCAGGAACTCCTAGATCTAATTAAGCTGCTAAATTCTTTGTTCTAGAACTTCTACCTCCATACAATGTCTAAGAAAGTGGATATTATAACCTAGATTGTGAATTTGATGTGATATAAAGCTTCAATTTTCTTCTAAATATCTTGTTATTTTATTTTATAACTTTGCGCCTACAACAGCCACTTTTCTTTGATGTTTTTTTCGCCATTATTATTTAATAATAATATACGCGAAATATTATTTAAAAAGCCAGAAAACAATAAGTTTGGCCAGGCGTACAACGTTCTCCATTTTCTTGAAAAGCTATTATTTTCTATCATGAAGCACTGCAGACTCCATAGTAGTTCCACAAAAAGGAATACTACGAGCTTAGGAGCTAATTTTACCTCACAGGCTTAACAGAAACCGTAAGAAGTTAATTAGTCACAATTTCCTATCCTATGCAGCACAGGGTAGTAAAGTATGCCACCCGGGCCCGTAATGCAACTAACAGTGCCAATAAATATGCAATTATCACTACAATGCAGTCAATGGTGGTCTGAAATGCTATGCGAAACCATTTTGCGAGTAAAAGTGGCAAAAAAGTTACAAATTTAACTATTATGCAGTTAATGGTGCCATAAGGTGTCACAAAAATACCTTAGGTTTTAAATGCGGTCATAGCCATAATTTTAGCTGTTATCGAACTTGTGCCTAATTTTGACTCCTTATGCCACCTCTATAGACATTGGAGCTTTAAGGAAAGCTGCATTTTTCCCTTATGCCACCCCTATAGACATTGAAGCTTTAAGGAAAGCTGCATTTTTCACTAGTGTGCTAGTTGGGTCCGTACCATCACTCTGAAAAAGTTTACTATTTAGAGACATCGTTTTATTTTTCCTGTAATCTTTACATAAACTTCTATCACATAAAATATTTCAGATTTTTCTCTATGCAAACTTTGGAGATAAGGGGGCACGGTATTTTTTTTACATTTTTGATCAAAAGTCGAAAGCTATGCGGCCTAAAATAAAAAAAAATTGTTTGAGAATGTACAAGCAGCGCTCTTTCATATGATACCCCATATGCCCTAGTAGCCTCACTTCAAATTTTTAAGACCCCCTTTCAGTCTCTGTTGCAAAAAATATACAACGTGTTACAAAAATACCCCTAATGCCGAATATGGTATATAGGGACCATCAAACTGAACAACTTTTGCTATGAGACCAACTCTGAAATCATAATACATTTTGATATTTTCGTAATTAATTTTTGTATGAAACAGCTGATTTTTTTTCGCGATTTTAAAGTTGGTCCCATAGTAAAAGTTGTTCAGTTTGATGGTCTCTATATACCATATTCGGCATTAGGGGTATTTTTGTAACACGTTGTATAAATATTTTTATTTCTCCCTTATTTGCATAATAGTTGGGCAAACGTCATTTAAAACTATTTCAAATTTCAAGTTGATAGCATTAGTAGTTCTCGAGATATCCAGCTGTGACCCACTTACCTAACACATCCTTTTAGTATGTGAGTGAGTCCTTCCGCAGTGATCCCTACTGCCATTGTTACATTTAAAGTCTCTAACTGTTTACATCTGCCTGAAATTAAAAATACATAACTTAAGAGCGCATAGTCTGCACACTAGCGCCGCCATTGGAAAAAATCATAGTGGTTAAATTAAGACGAAATTGTGAATTATCTCTCTGTAACTATTTTGAAATTTTGTTATTTAAGCATTCACAATGCTATTTTTATATAATACTAAATAATATACTAGAAAAAATAGGACTCGCACCTGGGGGCTAATTGTCTAATTTCAAAATCTATCGCAATCGCTTTCATTTGACAGATGGATGTGACACATTGCTGCATTTCTTTGGTAAGTTTTTATTTATGCCAAAACGAAGCATCAATGTGTTACATCTTGAAAGCGATTGCGATAGATTTTGAAATTAGACAATAGAAGGGCAGATCATGTTCTCGGACGGGAATCGAACCCGCGACCTTTGGATATCCGGTCCAATGCTCTGACCGCTGAGCTACCGAGTCACTAGTGAGAACGTCGAATTTCTTCTAGTATATCAACTCTTACTCTTACGTCGAGGTTAATTCCTTCTACATTGGTGAGATGGCGCTGGCTTGCAGCGTAAGAGTTGATATACTAGAAGAAATTCGACGTTCTCACTAGTGACTCGGTAGCTCAGCGGTCAGAGCATTGGACCGGATATCCAAAGGCCGCGGGTTCGATTCCCGTTCGAGAACATGATCTGGTGCGAGTCCTATTTTTTCTAGTATATTATTTAGTATTAGCAATAAAACTCCAATAAGCTAAACGACAGGCTAGAAAATATTGTAAAAGTACCACAAAGCTTCTTCGGAGTGCACTACAGAGAGATAATTCACAATTTCGTCTTTATCTAAGCCAAGGGTGGCCAACCCGCGGCCCGCGGGCCACATGCGACCCGCCGACTGTCAACTTGTGGCCCGAGGAGTTGAGTAATTTCTTTTTAAAGTTTAAAAAATAAATACAATAGGTACTAATATTACATTATACTATATTTATAAAAAAAAAGTTTTTCTATAAACCACTAATTTCTTCTTTTACGTTTAAAATTTCTTCAATTTTTTTGTGTGTTGGTTGCTACAAAATTTTGTAGTGCGGTTCGGTGCGAAATTCTATTTCCGAATTTTGGCCCAGCTACTAAAAAGGTTTACCACCCCTGATCTAAGCACTATGATTTTTTTTTAAATGGCGGCGCTAGTGTGCAGACTACGCGCTCTTAAATCTGTCTATCCTTACTTACCCTATTTAGTAAACAGCTTTTGACATCATACATCTTATAAATTTAAATCGTTATTTAAAAATATGTCAGTTAAAAGAGCATATTATACCTGACTTCCAAAGGTCGCGGGTTCGATTCCCGCCTGAGACGATCTGGTGACGAGTCGAATTTTTTCTTGTATATTATTTAGCATTAAACAAACTAAGGTTAACAATTTGCTGGTTTTAACATTAGACGGTTAAAACCAGCAAAAAAAATCGCGGTCCAGTTAAATTCGGGCGAGTTAATACCCTTTAAAATACTCACCAATAATTTCACACGCCACGTCATCAACCCCGACACTTTCTAAACTCAACTTCTTCAACAACGGACACCGTTCTAATAGAGCGTTTAGTGTCAAATTGTCTATGGTACACACGCTTAGATCTAGGTATTGAACGCGAGATGGGATAGGGGAGGAGAGGGGGTGCCAGGGGCCGATCTGAAAGAGACAAAAATATTTTATTTACATAAACTTCTATCACATAAAATTATTTCAGATTATTTTTACATTTTCATCAAAAGTCAAAAACTATGCGGCCAAAAAATAATATGCGGCCTAAAAAATAAAAAAAAATATGTTTGAGAATGTGCAAGCAGCGCTCTTTCATATGATACCCCATATGCCCTAGTAGCCTCACTTCGAATTTTAAAACCCCCTTTCAGTCCCTGTTACAGAAAAAATATAAATATTTTTATTTCTCTCTTATTTGCAAAATTTTTGGGCAAATGTCATCTTTACTATTTCAAATTTCAAGTTGATAGCATTCGTAGTTCTCGAGATATCCAGCTTTGACAGACATACCGACTGAGTCGCACCATAAGGGTTTTTTTTACTATTTTGGTACGGAACCCTAAAAATAGGGGTTGGTGGTGAAGAAAATTTAAGGTAAAAATACCATACCTACATGTATTTTTAAATGCTAAAACATAAAACGAATAAAATTTCGATTAATAAAAAAAATTGGGTGGACTTATAACTTTGACGACCTCCGTGGTCGAGTGGCTTTGTACACCGGTTTTCAAGGTGTCGCCATCTCTGAGGTCCCGGGTTCGATACCCGGTTGGGTCAATTTAGAAAACTAACTTTTCTATATTGGCTCAGGTCTGGGTGTTTGTGATACCACCGTTGTCTCTGATTTCCATAACACAAATGCTTTAGCTACTTACTTTGGAATCGGAGCAATGTATGTGATGTTGTCAAATATTTATTTATTATTTAACTTAGGGGTATGAAAAATAGTTTACGTCCTATTCTCAGACCTACTGACTATACACACAAAACTTCATAAGAATCGGTTAAGCTGTTCTACAAGAGAAACCGAGTATTTTTTGCACAGAAACATTAGTCAAAAAATTATAAAAATGCCGATTTTTTCTTGGATCAACTTACCTCTGAGCTAGCTAGTCTGACTATAAGTGGTTTCCGTTCTAATATTTTGCCTAACGCGTCTTTGTTGAGGGTTTTATTGCCTAAGTCGAGCCTCTGCCATAGTGTTTCATCGCAAGCTACTCTGTGCCATCTGCAATAAAAAACATTATGAATTATATATAATATGAGGAAATTTTTAGTATTAACTAATGAAATCTTAACAACTTTCTGATGGTTAAGCGCGATTCCAACTCGAGTCTGCCAACTGCATGTTGGCGAGCGTCCGCCAACTGAATGTTGGTGAGCGTCAGCCAAATGCATGTTGGCGAGCGTCAGCCAAATGCATGTTGGCGAGCGTCAGCCAACTGCATGTTGGCGAGCGTCCATCAATTGAATGTTGGCGAGCGTAAGCCAAATGCTTATGTTGGCGAGCGTCAGCCAAATGCATGTTGGTAAGCGTCCGCCAAATGCATGTTGGCGAGCGTCAGCCAAATGCATGTTGGCGAGCGTCAGCCAACTGCATGTTTGCGAGCGTCCATCAATTGAATGTTGGCGAGCGTAAGCCAAATGCTTATGTTGGCGAGCGTCAGCCAAATGCATGTTGGTAAGCGTCCGCCAAATGCATGTTGGCGAGCGTCAGCCAAATGCATGTTGGCGAGCGTCAGCCAACTGCATGTTGGCGAGCGTCCATCAATTGAATGTTGGCGAGCGTAAGCCAAATGCTTATGTTGGCGAGCGTCAGCCAAATGCATGTTGGTAAGCGTCCGCCAAATGCATGTTGGCGAGCGTCAGCCAAATGCATGTTGGCGAGCGTCAGCCAACTGCATGTTTGCGAGCGTCCATCAATTGAATGTTGGCGAGCGTAAGCCAAATGCTTATGTTGGCGAGCGTCAGCCAAATGCATGTTGGTAAGCGTCCGCCAAATGCATGTTGGCGAGCGTCAGCCAAATGCATGTTGGCGAGCGTCAGCCAACTGCATGTTGGCGAGCGTCAGCCAACTGCATGTTGGCGAGCGTCAGCCAAATGCATGTTGGCGAGCGTCAGCCAAATGCATGTTGGCGAGCGTCAGCCAAATGCATGTTGGCGAGCGTCAGCCAACTGCATGTTGGCGAGCGTCCATCAATTGAATGTTGGCGAGCGTAAGCCAAATGCTTATGTTAGCGAGCGTCAGCCAAATGCATGTTGGTAAGCATCCGCCAAATGCATGTTGGCGAGCGTCAGCCAAATGCATGTTGGCGAGCGTCAGCCAACTGCATGTTGGCGAGCGTCCATCAATTGAATGTTGGCGAGCGTAAGCCAAATGCTTATGTTAGCGAGCGTCAGCCAAATGCATGTTGGTAAGCGTCCGTCAAATGCATGTTGGCGAGCGTCAGCCAACTGCATGTTGGCGAGCGTCAGCCAACTGCATGTTGGCGAGCGTCAGCCAACTGCATGTTGGCGAGCGTCCATCAATTGAATGTTGGCGAGCGTAAGCCAAATGCTTATGTTGGCGAGCGTCAGCCAAATGCATGTTGGTAAGCGTCCGCCAAATGCATGTTGGTAAGCGTCAGCCAAATGCATGTTGGCGAGCGTCAGCCAAATGCATGTTGGCGAGCGTCAGCCAACTGCATGTTGGCGAGCGTCCATCAATTGAATGTTGGCGAGCGTAAGCCAAATGCTTATGTTGGCGAGCGTCAGCCAAATGCATGTTGGTAAGCGTCCGCCAAATGCATGTTGGTAAGCGTCCGCCAAATGCATGTTGGTAAGCGTCCGCCAAATGCATGTTGGCGAGCGTCTGCCAACTGCATGTTGGCGAGCGTCTGCCAACTGCATGTTGGCGAGCGTCCGCCAACTGAATGTTGGCAAGTGTACTTTTGGAAAACCATCTCAACACTCCGAGTATATTGAACGAGTCTTATCTAATAAGAGTATATAATAATTACAAAACATACTATATTATAATAATTATATTACCTTTTGCAAACCAGCATACAGTTGGCGAGCGTCCTTTTGGGAAGCCACCTGAACACACTGAGTATCATCTCGTCTGAGAGTATGTTGAACGAGTCTTCGCCTAAAGGCTCGGATTTTGGGCGTCGGTTGATTACTGTGTCTTCGTGGTGGGCTAGGGCTGCGGGAGAATAATCAAGTTGTCTTTCTCAATATGGGAAAAGTAGAACAAATGTTGTTTACGATGTTAGTAATTCACTCGTGCGAGGTTGTTGGTGTTATACAAATAATCCTTGTTGCGCACCTCTTTGTTGCTAGCATTTTAAGTTTATTTTTAATAAATTAAATTAAAATTCGTTGTGTCCGTCACTTTTTTACTCTTTCATTGAAAGTCTAAACTGCTGCTGTCTTTGTATTAAAAGGTATTTTTAGTTTATTATATCATTATTATACAAGGTGTTACAAAAATACCCCTAATGCCGAATATGATATATAGGGACTCAAAACTGAACAACTTTTACTATGGGGCCAACTCTGAAATTGCGAAAAAAATCAGCTGTTTCATACAAAAATTAGAATCGAAAATATCAAAATGTATGAAACAGCTGATTTTCTTTTCGCCATTTCAGAGTTGATCCCATAGTAAAAGTTGTTCAGTTCGATGGTCCCTATATGCCATATTCGGCATTAGGGGTATTTTTGTAACACGTTGTATTATTGATTTGTTTTTAAACAACATACAATTTGCAAAGACTTCTATGTGTATACTACACTAGACAGGCTGTACAGTACCGAAAAATTGCTCATTAAGTTACGGTGCATGCACCGCAACTCCTTTAGTCTATTGAACGATTCTAATTTTGAACAACTCGTCTATGTGATTGAAGTCATTGACAATTTGAGTTACTTTTTAACCGACTTCAAAAAAAGGAGGAGGTTATCAAGTCGACGAAATATTTTTTATTTATTTTTATTTTTTTTATGTATGTTTTAACATAACTTCACCAGTTGTTAACCGATTTCAATTATTCTCTTTTTATTTGAAAAACATAGTTTTTGTTGGTCCCTGTAATAAAAAAATTGAGATCTGGCCAGTAGTTTTTTCATAAAAATATGAAAAAATATCAATTATTTAGCTTACCATCGGACGAGATTTACGGATTTTCAGGTATAAGTTCTTTGTTTATGAACCGATTTCGATGATTCTTTTTTTCGTTTTTAAGGCTAAGGTCTCTAGCTCACGGAGCCACTATTAATAAGTACTCACGTGTAACACACTGTCTCCTGCTCTCTCCAATCGGAGCTAAAGGCATGAACGCATTAACTTGTGCCAACGGAGTCTCCTCATCCACTAAGTACTCATCTAGGAAGGTGGTTTCCAGGAGTTGCTGTTCGGTGCATTGGAGGGGTTTGCCTGTTAACGATTAGAAAAAAATTAAAATAGGGAATTTAATAGAAAAAAATACAGAATTATCAATATATTGGTATTTGTTGGTAAAATATATGTAATAATAAACATTTTTAAATTTGAGATGTTAGCATTTACAATGTTACCTTTATACTAAGTACATAATAAATAAATAAATAAATATTTGACAACATCACATACATTGTTCCGATCCCAAAGTAAGTAGCTAAAGCACTTGTGTTATGGAAATCAGAGACAACGGTGGTATCACAAACACCCAGACCTGAGACAATAGAGAAAAGTTCGTTTTTCTAAATTGACCCAACCGGGGATCGAACACGGGACCTCAGAGATGGCGACACCTTGAAAATCGGTGTACAAAGCCACTCGACCACGGAGGTCGTCAAAAGTAATATACTAGAAAATATTTTGTTTTATTAATAGATATAGAATAACCACCTTACTAATAAAGATTGTTTAGCAGTTGTATAGTTACACAATGGTTAATCTGTCCATCTATTTAAGTTAGACATTAAAAAGAAAGGGACAAAACTAGGGCATCCAATCTCGGTATACCGAGATCTCGAAATACCGAGATCCCGCGTCATTTTCCAGTCCCGCAAGGAGCGAGATTACCAGTGCGGGATCCGCGGGATTTGCGGGACTGGAAAGTAGCATAGAAACGTCATCTTGCAAGCGCTGGCGCGCGAGTACTGAATGACTGGCTGCAGTTGACGACCGCGCGCGGCTCGTGGCGCTTGTTGTGCGGGATCCCGCAAATACCGAGATCCCACGGGATCGTAAATCATCGATCCCGCAAATACCGAGATCACAAATAACATGCGAGATTGGATGCCCTAGACAAAACACTGTGTAACTAAACAAATGCTATACAATCTTTGTTAGTAAGGGAGTTTATATAGAATATACTGGTGGCCACATAATTAAGGACACCACGCGATTTTCATACAATAGAGCTTCCTTTAAAGCCCTGGTTCTCCGCCAAGGATTGACCTAGCTGTGATCTGATGATGGCCATCCAGGGAGGGAATGGAGTAAATTCAGATCGCTATACACACCCAGCTGGCCTGATCAACTTTCTAATAGCCAAACACTCAAACAATACTCAACTTTGAGGGGCGCTCAAATATCATGCTGTCTTTGTCGTATCTTTGACATTTAATGCGACAGGACGATGTATGAGAGCCTCTCAAAGTTGAGTGAGTTTGAGTATTCGGCCATAAGAGATTTATGGATATGTTTAAAAAAACCGCGAAATAAGCATAAAAATGTATGGAAATCCTGAAACTGAAAACTCTGATCCAATTATCTCAAAAGCTGGGTACTCAATTAGAGGTGTAACACGTAATGTATCTGATACAGTATCAAGTGAGTATGTAGTCTCGAGCCTGATGCGACCGTACTCACTAGATACAGTATCAGATAAAAAATATAAAATTATTTGACAACATCACATACATTGCTCCGATTCCAAAGTAAGTAGCTAAAGCACTTGTGTTATGGAAATCAGAGACAACGGTGGTATCACAAACACCCAGACCTGAGCCAATATAGAATAGTTCGTCTTCTAAATTGACCCAACCGGGGATCGAACCCGGGACCTCAGAGATGGCGACACCTTGAAAACCGATGTACAAAGCCACTCGACCACGGAGGTCGCTATTACGTACATTACGTGCTACACCTTTAAGTGAGTACCCTGCTTTAGAATGCTGTTCAGAGCCCGTAGCCAATGTCACATTTACAAATTTTCGCTGTCGCTTCGCTTCGAACAATGTATAGAATTTAATTTAATTTGAATTTCTATTGATAAAGAAACGTTATGTCAATTCCATACATGTTTCAAAAGCGAAGCGATACCGAAGATTTGCAAATGTTACTTTGGCTAGACCCCCAGATCAGTTTGGCGATCTGAATCGTCCCTATTCACTCCCTGGAGGTCACCTTCAGATCACAACCAGTTTAAACCAAGTTAGTTAAAACCAAGACTTCAAAGCTACGTAGTACCTAATTTGTACGAAAATCAACTGGTGTTCTTAATTATCTGGCCACCACTGTAGATCGTTTTTACTTACATTTCTCTGCACTTCTAGGGCTTTTCACCTTAGATGGGCCTGGGCTAGGGCTGCATATTTTGTTCCTAGGGCTCTTAGGGCTGAATGGGGATGTTATCACATTCGGGTTTACATTTTCTATGTCTCTCTTCCTCTTCAATGATTTGTGGTGCTGCAAAAGAGAAGCATGTATAAAAAAATGAACGCTTTATCATGAATATATTAAACACTTTTTAAGCATTGCAAAGCATGACCGTGATATGGCGTTTTATCGACTGTCAAAATTGTCATTGTCTTTTGACAGTTCAAAGTGATAATGTGCAGCAGTGATTCCCAAACATTAATTAAATAATTATATTTGATTTTATCGCCCGGCCTTGCCAATTAATGCTAGCCTGCTTATGTGTGTAGCAACCCTTACACTCACCACTGTAGAAGGAAGGTTCACCTCACACTGCCCCTCGTGGTCATCCGGCTCCAACAAACTGACACCCATTTCTTGAAGCACCTAAACATAGAAACCAAATTATACCATCTTGGAGTCCATCAGGAAACCTAACAGTACACCAAATCATACTTGGTGTTAAGCAAATTGTTTGATGTTCATTCAGAAATTCTGAAGGTTACCTACAACATACAATTATATATACAGTTTTTTCCAAAGAAATGGAAATAAAAAACCCAACCGAACCCAAATATAGCTTCATGACATATATACAACACTTCTGATTCAAAGATTTTATGCTTTAATTATCAATACAATTATTTCATTTTAAAACCATTCTGGAAATAGTCCTATCTATGGAAATACCTCAGCATGTGACTTTATCTTCACCAAACTGGGCATGTGCTCTGCACTGGTGTGAAAAACTATTTTAACGTGGCTTTTCACAGTGTACTTTTGTAAGTAATGATGATAATAGAGGCATGAGGAGGTGTATATGATATTATAGGCTAGGTTGAGAGGAAAGTTGTAGTAAACTCTGCACTATTTATCATCAAGTTTAGTTAAAAATAGGCAAAACGATAAGTCTAGAAATGCACAGACTCTGTGCCAAGCTTTTTCGGTCTATTTATAATGCTTACGATCCACGAATGCAAATTATAACCAAAATGAAGGCATCAAAAATAAGCGGGAATCTTGACAACTCACCTCTTGATCAGTTCTTCTATCCATCAAACTCCAACTTTTCCTCGAAGAATTGTCTGACTTTACTCTTTTCCTACGATTAAAGCAGGAAATTTAACAATTAACACTTTAATCACTGTATAATATCAATCGAATGTAAAATCTGACACGCCAAAATATTCGCGCCTTTTGACTTTGCCGCTCAAAATCAGCTGTCAGGGGAAATACAGGTGTTCAATGAAGAGAATTATGGGCAGGGATGTTTGAATTACCTAGAACTCTCTGATGTTTCTTCGTCTCCTAGTAAATTTACTTCGTCTTCAACGATATTTATACTCATTGTGTATTATTTTTAATTGATAGTATTTGGCCAAACTGCGTGCGTAGGTAGGTACTGAAACTACTAATAATAATGAAAGAAATGAAATGAATGAATGAATATGACATTGACAGTATGGCAGTTGACACAAGCAAGGAAGGAAAAGTCATAGAAGCATGGGAAAAGTCCATAGAATTAGTTTTTTTTTAATAGTTGAGGGATTACTACCATACAAAATTTTTTTTTTTGATAAATTCATTTATACAAGGTGTTACAAAAATACCCCTAATGCTGAATATGGTATATAGGGACCATCAAACTGATCAACTTTTACTAAGGGACCAACTCTGAAATCGCGATAAAAATATCAGCTGTTTCATACAAAAATTAAAATCGAAAATATCAAAATGTATGAAACAGCTGATTTTTTCAGCGCGATTTCAGAGTTGGTCCCATAGTAAAAGTTGTTCAGTTTGATGGTCCCTATATACCATATTCGGCATTAGGGGTATTTTTGTAACACCTTGTATTTGGCTTAGAGCATTAAGATATTTGGAATCAAGAAGTATTATAAGTCATAGACAAATAGCACAGGATTTATGGGACTAGTTTGAGGTTGGTTAAAGCAACGTTGGTCGGCCAGTTTTCAGTCATGTCTTTGATCAGTAGCACTTTAAAGTTCTTGGTGGTTTTGGAGGTTGTCAATTGTGACGTTACGCCGCATGCGACTTAAGAGTCCGGCAAACAGTGAGCTTCCCATACAAACTTAATTTAGTAAGTTTAGTAGATTAATACAGTGTTTCTCAATAAAAAATCCAAAATACCAAACCAAATAAAAAATAATGCGATTGACAATTTTTTATAAAAAATAATAATTGGCATTTAGGTATTTTAAATAAGATCGACATGCTCTTTGGGTTTTTTAATTTATTTATTGCGATGCATTGGATTTTTAAAGATTTTTCGAGTAACGACAACGACCCCCCTACCGCGTTAGAACATTGATATGAAGTTCATGTAAATGTAGACAATTCGAGTCCCTATTTTTGTTTTTTTTTGGCTTCTTTTAACGACGTCCGTAATAACGAGACCAGATTCGTTGCAAAAAAAAACAAACAAATGAACAAAAAAAGCCAAACAAAATTAGGGACTTTAGTGTCCTGTCAACATTTACATGAACATCATATCAATATAGTTACGCGGTAGTAGACTGTAACTTACTAAGAAGCCTTTGAGTATTCATACGTAAAAAGTACAGGATTATTATTTTCCTGTTTATTTGATATGGCACGCACGGCACACGGATGTTTTTATATTATTATATTTTTTACGTTCTTTTTATAACTTATTTCATCAACACAAAGAAAAGAAGTTGAGCAATATTTAGTTTGTGAAACACGACATATATCGCGTCACGTGATATAGCGTTTTATCGACACACAACTGTCAAAATCTGTTGTCTTTCGACAGTTGAAAGTGATAAAAAGCTTCATCATATCGGGTTTCGTACTTCGGTGGTCACGTCACGTTAGGGGGCAGATAAGTTCATTGACCTCCATGATTCATGCATTGACCATCCATAGACAAAAATTAAATGTAAACAACGTAAACAATGTCATATTTTAGACATGGCAATCAGTTTATCGTTTTTTTTAATATTGACCAATGATAGCAAGTTGCTTGTCATGGTGATTTGTGATTGGATAAACAATATGAGAGCCAACCAATCCAGTTCAAGTAAACAAATACACAAAATTATAAAAAGATTCTAGTTTAACTAACTTCAACTTTACGTATAAGTAATAAGAAATATAATAGTATAATTTTACGGTGTTGTAATATTGTTATCGCGATTTGCGCGCCTCTCTCTACATGTAGCGGATCAAAATCAAAACACAAAACAAAGGCAATCGTAAGTTGTGCACGGTTTGTCGTGTTTTGCCTCGGAAAGGCAATTAAAAGTTTAAAAACATACAAACAAAAGTGTTTTTTTAATTAATACTAACATTTTCAGTGTTGTGGTTGTTTTGTTCAAAGGATGGCTGCCCGAAAACTGAACACTCTCGAAGATCTTAGCGGTGAGTCGAACATAAATAAACAACGCGAGTCGCGACACGATTGAAAACAATGTGTGACGAAACATGTATTACTAGTTTTATCAAGGCTAGTTGCTTTGTGGTGTGTAAAAATGCGTTAAATACGCATCAAGTTAGTTATATCAAAAGTCTGTTTGTGGAATTAATTGCGCAGTTTTTTTTTTTTTTTTTTTTTTTTTTTTCTTCCTTGGCGTCGCGCGGTTTGCGCATTTTGCCAGTTTCAAAGGTAGGGAAACGATGACAGGTAGGAAAGGATGCGATTCGGATAGGATCAGAAGATTATTGGTATTGGTTTATAAAAACATAAATAATGTTATTATACATACTGTACAAAATATTTTAAATTACATATATTATATCTTAATATCATTGGAAATAAGAAATGATACGATACATTTAAATATTAATAAATCATTTGAAGAGAGCAGGGAAATAATAGATGTCGGAAAAGGAACATCGAGGGAAAGGAGATCATTTAGGAATTCGGATCGGTCGTAAATTGGACATGAAAAGAAAATGTGGTTTAGATCGCCTATGTCCATCCCACACTCACAATATTCATCGCTAACAATACCAAGTTTGGCAAGGTGAGCCGGCGTACAGACGTGACCAAGTCTCATGCGTATTAAGATACTAGTAGCCGTTTTACCAAACTTAGCCTTGCGGAACCATGGCTTTACTGGTATAGACGGCTGTAATAAAGAGTAATATCTACCTTTTAGTTCGCGGCTTTTGATCCAATAATTATGCCACTCCTTACGCATGTCGACCACGGGCAAAGACAGCAGATCATGACTATAGTTTTTATATGGAACCATGTCTCCACAATATACAGCTTCCTTGGCCAGCTGATCGCATTTTTCATTTCCTTGGATTCCGATATGACTTGGTACCCAGGCAAATTCTACTACATAGCCCATATTTATACATGTATTAAGACGATTTCTCAAGTCATAAATGATGGGAAGATGAGTTCGGGTGCGAAATGGATTTTTGTTAATGGCTTGAAGAGCACTCATAGAATCACAAAAAATGATAGTATTATTTAATTTCATGAGAAGGACATATTCTACCGCTTTAAGAAGACCAAGGCATTCTCCTGTGAAGACAGACGATTCTGGAGGAAGTTTAATTTTCTGAACAATAGAGAATTGGGTGTGGTATACTCCAACTCCAGTACATTCGGAAGAGGATATTTTTGAAGCGTCGCTATATATGTGGTGGTATTCACTATATTCTAAGTCTAGAATGGATGTAAACGTTAAGTTAGGACTATTGTTATCTTTTTGAATCAGATCATATCTAATATATGGGGAGACCTGTAAGGCATTATAATCAACATCAAAGAGAGGTAGGCGCATTGATCGGTGTGTGGGAGATAATAAGCTCAGATATTTTTGATAACTGACTACTAAGCAAGGAGGAGCTTTGTGTTTCCAGTATTTAGCTGTTTTTATTTCTTCATTGAGCGAGTGAAGTGAGCGGAAAAGAGGATGATCGGAGAATTGGAGCGATCGGAACAAAAATCTATCAGCAAGAAATTGTCGCCTAATATTTAATGGGGGTTCACAGCTTTCAATTTGTAACGCATTAATGGGACTTGATTTCATAGCTCCAGTTATTATTCTAAGTGCCTTGTTCTGTACAGCATCCATTTTTTTAAGAGAAGCTGAATTAGCAGGTTCCAAAAGAAAAGTTCCGTAATCTAATACACTACGGATTAATGCATTGTATACTAATCTAAGGGATTGAGGATGTGCCCCCCACCAAACTCCGGCGAGGCAGCGAAGTAGATTCAGGAGTCGCTCAGTCTTACCTACTACATATTCACAATGATCACGACCCGTGAGTTTTGAATCTAAAACGACACCTAAAAACTTAATGATGGGTTTAACGGGAATAAGTGTGTTATTGTAATAAACTTGCACGGTAGGGGGTTTTCTCATTCTTGAAAATATAACGACACTACTTTTAGAGGCTGACAACTCTAATCCGTTAGCATTCATCCATGAATTTAAAGCATTCAAAGCAGATGAGATATGCAACTCAGCTAGCTCAATCGACTGGTTTGTAGAATAAATTACCAGATCATCAGCATATTGTAATATTTTTATATTATTATTAAAACACCGGTCTAGATCATACGTATAAACACTGTATAACAAGGGACTAAGAACAGACCCTTGTGGCAAGCCTTTTCTTACAGTCCTTTTAAGTTGGAGGTCATCGCAATTTAGTGTTAAATGCCGTTCTTTCAAAATATTCATAATAAAATGTATTATCATAGGTGGGACTGATAGCGATTCTAGTTTAGTTTTTAAAACTGATAACAGAACATTGTCATACGCAGCATTAATATCTAGAAAAGCTGCTATTACTGATTCATTGTATGTGAAAGCTAAGCGTATGTCAGTAGTTAAAATACTTAAACTATCCATTGTACCTTTGCCCTTTCTAAAACCGAACTGAGTATTAGATAGCAAATTATTATTCTCTAAATACCATTCAAGGCGGTTTTTGAGTAATATTTCAGCTATTTTAATTAAAACAGACGATAAAACTATTGGACGATAAGAGCTAGCGTCATTTGGAGGTTTGTTAGGTTTGAGAACAGGCAACACTAGTTGACATTTCCATGACACAGGTATGACACCTGTTATCATGATAGTGTTGATAAGATTTAGGTAATAGATAAGAACTTCATCAGGAATATTAGAAAAGAAAGAATATGGAATACCGTCTGCACCTGGCGCAGAATCTTTAGTGCCTTGAATTGCAGTTTTTAGTTCGTGAAGCGAAAAGGGACAGTTTAAGTCTGAGAGGTTATCAGTCAAGGTATCCGTGTTATTGACGGGTGCTACCCATGGAGGAGACAATTTGTCCATGAAATTATTGGCTACAATAGGAGGAATGTTCCCTAAGGAAGTTGGATTAGAGGCAGATTTAAATCGTTTAATATTACGCCAAACCAGTGCAGGGGGAGTGTCAGGTGAAATAGAACTACAAAATTTTCTCCAACCCTCAAACTTTTTCTGTTTAAACAACTTTTTAGTCTCTGTAATGATTTCTACCAAGGCATCGTAGTTGGCTTCAGACATATCACTATTATATGTCTCTTCTGCCACTGTTCTTTTACTGATAGCAATAGTACAATCATTGTCCCACCATGGTGGTGACGGTATTATGGTATTTGAATTAGGTTTTACAGGGAACACTTCTCCTGCTGCTTCATTTAAAATATTAGCCAAAGTTTCTGCACATTCATTTACAGTCTCAGGTGTCACAGTAGGAAGGGAAGTCAGCTTGGTTTCAACACAAGTTTTATACTTAATCCAGTCTTTAGAACATTTGTCGGGAAGTCTGTATTTCCTTGTAGATGATTTTTTTGGGCTTATTTGTTTTTTGAAAGGAAGTGTAATAACTATTGGGAAGTGATCACTCCCAAGTGTAGATGAGTGAGTATACCAAGACACCTGAGAAGCCAAATTTGGAGTACATATTGACAAATCAACAGCACTTAAATTACGTGCAGGGGCTGTGAGGCGAGTGGGAGAACCTGTGTTCAAAATACATAAGTTATGGAAATTAGTGATATCTAATAAGTTTTCTCCATAGTTATCAGAGGCAGTACTTCCCCAAGCTTGGTGGTGGCAGTTAAAATCTCCCAATACTAAAAAGGGTCTAGGGAGAGTGGTAAACAATTTATTTATTTCATTCATAAGCATAGATGATTGAGAAGGAATATAGATAGATACTAAGTTAAGGCCATGAACATGTACAGCTATAATTGATATTAGTGGGTTATAAGATGGTAAAGAGATGATGTCATATTTAACATTATTTTTGATAAGAATGGCTACTCCGCCATACCCATCATTTCTATCTCCTCTTATGGTGTGGTAACCAGTTATTTTAAAGTTCCAATGAGGCTTGAGCCATGTTTCTGACAAAACAAGAACAGAAGGTTCATATTCATTCAACAGATAAATTATTTCATGTTTTTTATGTGTAGCGCTATGGCAATTCCACTGTATTATTTTGTCTGTCTGTCTGTCCATTTTGAGAGAGTTGAATGTTATTAACTAAAGGTTGAGCAGCGTTGGACGGTGGGAGAAGGTTGAATCGGGAAAACAGATTAAATAGAGCTATGACAAAATCATTAGGTAATTGAGTATCGGCAGGTAAGGTTGAGTCTATATTGTTGCTGAATCCACAGCCATTATTGGGAGTGGGAATTGTGTATTCTTGCAAGAGAGCTTGGTGAGCTACTTTGTCATATCCCTTAGTTGGGATAGGGCGAGGACGAGGTTTTGTATATGTAGTTTTCTTGTATGATACTGAGGGATTTACTCTAGGTGAAAAATTATTATAAGAGGATTCATTTATAGATGATTTCATAGAAGGATTAGCCAAAACTTCAGCAAAGGATTTTGAAATAGGTGGATGCAATTTTAAAGCTTCCATGTAAGATACACAATTCTGTGCCATATATAATTTTATTTGAGTTTGTCTCACAAATTCAGGACATATTTTGTTATTTGCAAAATGACTACCACCACATGAACAGCAGGATGCCTCTTCTTCAGAGATGTTACAAGACTCACCTATATGGTCTTGGGCGCACTTGAAACAACGTGGCTTTGACCTACATTGTGCCTTGGTATGCCCAAAGCGGCAGCAATTAAAACATTGAATAGTGGGGTATACATACATATCTACAGTAAGTGAATTGTAACACATAAATATGCGTTTAGGTAAAATTTGTCCATCAAAAGTTAGCACAATGGTTTGTGATGGCTTCCAAGTTGAGGTACCGTCAATATATGTTTTAAAATTCAGTCTCCTAACCTTAATAATTTCACCACAACCTATCGGGACAGATATATTATCTTTAACTTCCTCAGGAGACCACTCCGCAGGGACTCCTCGAACTAAACCCATTCGTGTTATGTTAAAGGTAGGAATAAATGCTTTTAAGTTATTTTTTGTTAAACTATCATGACTAATAAAGGCATTGGCATCTTGATATTTTGAAAATGATACAGACATTTTATTACGGCCTATTTTTTTAACACTTCCATTTATTATGTTATTAAATGAGTTCTTTTTCAAGAATTTACCGAAAGTCATAGGGTGCATAGTAGTTGCATCGTTAGGATTATCCTGCTGTCTTTGGACATGCACTACGTAGGGAGCAGCATCTGTCTTTTCATATGAGGACCTACCTATGGGTGCGGGGGGTGCAGGTGTGGGAGTGGGTACAGGCGAATCATGCAAGTGAACATTTATAAGAGGAGCTGGAGGAGCAATTTTGCGATTTATTTCAGGCTGATCCGTTGTCAATTCATTGCAATTACAATCAGAGGGTTTTGGTGGGTCGGCTGTGTGATGACGGCGTCTTTTTTTATTGCAATGTTTGCAAATATGTAATCGACTACGTTTCAGAGATCGACTTGCGACCGATCCGTCTGTTTCCATGCCAGATTCATTATTCGAGCCAACTGTAACAAAAGTAGAAGCCGGGGGGACAAAACCCCCCGGCTCAGGGGGATCTTTCATGCAAAGAAGTTAGCTAAATAATTTTGACTTACCAAATCTGCTGGGGCACAAATAAATGATAAATACACTATATTTATAAAATAAGAAAGAACAAACCAATCAACTGATCACTATTAATGAAAGAAAATTTATAAAAATTAAAAGAGCTCAGAAAACACGTCCGCGAAGTTAAACGTTTCCCGCGCTTTCTGTCAAAATTGCGCAGTTCTGTTTTGATTTCACAACAGCTGTCATTGTTTACATTCTATTGTAAGTTGTTTATTTCTCTTACCAAAACATAATGGTATTCGACTTCAATAATTTAATGAAAGGACGAATGTAATTAGAAATCCTATTAGATAATTGCGTCATTAATTATAATTGAGCGTCGGTGCCTACGTGATTTCTCTCGGGGTAAGCCAACCCCGTACATGGTACTCTCAGCTCTCATTGCGTATTCATATCGATCGACTTCCGCATTCGGTCGGGTTACACCTGTGGTTTAACTACATTCTTGCTCCTACCTATGATGCCCTGGTACTTTTCTAGTGAAAACATGATTTGATCCAATAAATAACCATTTTATACACAAAGACTTTCCATAAACTTCCCTGACCAATCATTAAAAGAATTGTAACGCCTTGATACTTATTGAAATGAAAAAAATATAACCTTTTTACATGAAAAATTCTCTTTTTGCTGTCATATCAATAAAAGCTATGAACCTAGTGCTCGCCCTCCCTTTAGGAAAGACAATGAAAATAAAATTAAGTTATTGCCTAAAACAACAACAAAACAATGTGCTATTAAATTATTAATAATTTTCAACAACCTATAAAGTCTTGGTTCCTTCGATGGCTGGGTTGAAGGCGTCGGCAGGGGGGTGCCAGGTGATGCACTTGCACCCTTTGTGAATCTTCGGATCAACATTATTACTTTACTCTACTATTTAAATGAAAACCCTGTGAACTTCTCATAAAAAACTAAAAGCTGCTCAATTATGGTCAAATCATTAAAAACTCTCGAGCAAAAATATGGTACCACTGCCCTATTTTCTTACAAACGAAGTAGCTTTGAAGCTTTGGTTCAGGATTAATTGCGACATGATGATGGCCATTCGAAAAGTGAAGGGAGGAGGCCCAGATCGCCAAAGAAACCAAATGGACCAGAAGAGTCCTTTGAACCAGAGACCGTATGGAGTTTTTACGTTTTCCATAATTTTAGTTATTTTTATAGGTTCAACGCTAAGCTAAACAACTCTTCTAATCCGTTAGGTTTTTCAGCATTATGGGCCTCCATCATTCATTTCTTAAAATTGCCATCATCAAATTACACCCCGGACCCAAAGCCTCAAAGTTACCAATTTTTTAATGAAAATAAGACGATGATTCTATATTTTTGCTTGCGAGTGTACATTTTTAAGTTTCCGCCTACGCTTCTGTATTAGGTGACATTTGATTACGCATTTTTGATAAACCTGCAAGGTTGCGGTATCCGTTATCGCACACGTTTTTAATCTAAAAACCTGCCTCAAAAGGGGGGGATATCAAAGTATTAAAAAAAGTATGTACATATACAACATGTTACAAAAATACCCCTAATGCCAAATATGGTATATAGGGACCATCAAACTGAACAACTTTTACTATGGGACCAACTCTCAAATCGCGAAAAAAAAATCAGCTGTTTCATACATTTTGATATTTCCGATTTTAATTTTTGTATGAAACAGCTGATTTTTTTTCGCGATTTCAGGGTTGGTCCCATAGTAAAAGTTTGATGGTCCCTATTTACCATATTCGGCATTACGGGTATATTTGTAACATGTTGTATAATGTTAAATAAAACTAATCTTAAAATAGCCAAGCGTTAGTCAATTAGGTAACTGCGATCACTTCTAGAAATAAACTACTCAGGAGGGGTCTATGGCCTATGATTGGCTCAAATTGTAGCTTGTACCATTATTTATTTTGTTATTGTAGCCTCAAGAACCAATGGGTTATTTCCTGAGAATCTCATTCCCCGAGGATTCTGTCCCGGAGGATTCCGAATTAAGCTAAATATAGTATTGATTAAGTTCATAAAGATAAAAATAAGGGATTCTCCGGGATAGGATCTTTGGGGAATGGGATCCTATAGGTTTGTTTGTTCAAACAAAAGTCAATTAGAATATAATTATAACATTTTTAACTAGACGCGCGACGTGTTGACAAGTATCAGGGGCTGTACCGGCTATCTTTTCGAATTTCGGCGGGTCTACCAAGCTTCAACTTTAAACAGATAAATCCAAGCAAGGAGTTACGTATTGTACTATTTGCCGAAGTTCTTTAGAAGATATCGATGTTCGTGTGACATCATGAATTGGGGTTCGCCATTTTGGCCCGATTGGGGCTCAATTTGCTTTAATTTGAAGCCCGGCAGACTTTCTGAAGTTCGATGCGTTAGCCGGTACGGCGCCCCTTGACCTATATCTTCAGGTTTGAACTGAAATTATCTGTCAAATTGGGTACCCGGAATTTATACAGAACTTGTGAAAGTGGTCCTTTGATAAATATAGGAAGAGATACTTCCAAAACCTATAATATATTTTTATGATTTAATTACAAATGTATAGTTTTCAGATATTTCGCACTGTTTTTCAGTACCGCAAAAACGAAATTAGAAATGCGAATTTCGCGGTATTAAAAACGAACCGTGATAGGGAAATCCCTTTGAAAGATACCAATGTCAACGAAATATTTTCATTACCAAACAAATCTATAATTATAAAGTAAATGGTAAACTTGTTAGAAAGGTTAGATAAATCTGCTTAATCTGTTTTAAGTTGAAGCTCGGCAGACACGCCGAAGTTCGAAAAGTTAGCCGGTAGGGCCTCTGCACAGTGTTACAGATATAGATGATGATATACCATTATCGAACTTCACGCCACGAACCATTGAGACTTAACCTGCAGTCTCGACATCATCTTTTCTGTCTCTGAATGATGAACTGAATGATAAGCTCAGGTCAGAATTCACGGCTCCACACAGACAGGTCTGACGCAGAATGTGCACTTTGCAAAACGTGCACTCGACAAAAGATTTGTCTCCTTAAACCTGTTGAAGGTGAGCTTTTTGACCTTTCAACAAACATCTAATTACCGACAAATATGACTCTCATTTAATTTTGGCTTCAGAAGGGTTCATTGTTCACAAAATTATTTGTTTTTCAATATGTCATTAAGTATCGGATGTGTCATATATTATCTTATCACCCAGGTGTTTTTCTACATTGATGTTTAAACATCATAAACAATAATAGTTATACTATAATCACAGAAATACATAGTGATAATAGTATAATTCAATCTAAGCAGATCTACTTCCTAATAACGGATAGAATATACAATATGTTACGAAAATACCCCTAATGCCGAATATGGTATATAGGGATCATCAAACTGAACAACTTTTACAAAGGGACCAACTCTCATATCGCGAAAAAAACAGCTGTTTCATACATTTTGATATTTTCGATTTTAATTTTTGTATGAAACAGCTGATATTTTTTTCGCGATTTGAGAGTTGGCCCCATAGTAAAAGTTGTTCAGTTTGATGGTCCCTATATAATATACCATATTCGGCATTAGGGGTATTTTGTAACATGTTGTATAGATTATACACGGTTACTTGTAATACACCAACAATCTCGCAGAAGTATATTACTAACATCATAAAATTGTTCTACGAATTTTCAGTAAACAGAAAAAATAAATCGACTTCCATACAAAACTCGTTCAACTGTTCGGAAGTATGGAAACTCGTTTTTTTGTCTGTTTTCCGAAAAGATGTAGAATAAATGTGACGACCTCCTTGGTCGAGTGGCTTTGTACACCGGTTTTCAAGGTGTTGCCATCTCTGAGGTCCCGGGTTAGATCCCCGGTTGGGTCAATTTAGAAAACGAACTTTTCTATATTGGCTCAGGTCTGGGTGTTTGTGA
The DNA here is from genome assembly GCA_963556745.1 of Catoptria pinella. Taxonomy (NCBI): domain Eukaryota; kingdom Metazoa; phylum Arthropoda; class Insecta; order Lepidoptera; family Crambidae; genus Catoptria; species Catoptria pinella. The sequence continues at coordinate 5,743,979 of OY750788.1, read as the reverse complement.
TACCACCGTTGTCTCCGATTTCCATAACACAAGTGCTTTAGCTACTTACTTTGGAATCGGAGCAATGTATGTGATGTTGTCAAATTTTAAAAAAAATGTTGTTTATGATGTTAGTATTCTACTCCTGCGAAGTTGGTGTTTTAAAAATAACCATGTAGGTATAACCACAAAGTAGGTAGTGGTATAACCACAGAATATAATAAATAATAAAGTCGAGTCCTTGTATGTAAAATGAGGCAAAAAATACTGAGCCAAAATGGCTTGGTTTTCAGATTTATATCCTTCATACGTTACCCAGTCGTAACTAAAATCCAATAAAATAGTAACTTATCTAAATGTAGAGAAATTTAAATTATTTCGTTGTTATAGGTACGATTAGGTAACGTATGAAGGATACAAATCTGAAAACTAAGCCATTTCGGCTCAGTATTTTTTGCCTCTTTTTTGACAGTGCACTTTGTAGGACAGTGGTTCTCAAACTTTCTTAATGACGGAACCCTTTTGGGAAGCAAAATACTTGATGGAACCCTACAATAAAACAATTGTTTTTATAAGTGTATTCTTTATAAATCAACATAATAAAAGTACAATCTAACAGTTACTGATTTTTTTTTCTAATTTCTTGCGGAACCCCGACAGAGGTATCATGGAAACCTAGGGTTCCGCGGAACACACTTAGAGTATAGCTGTTGTAGGAAACTATCGTTCTAGGTAGGGTTGCCAGGTCCAAAAACATAAAAGCCGGACTCGGCGCTTAATTTGGCCTGACATTTTACCCTAAAAGCCGGATATGCCTTTTTTAATAGCTAATCATAGCTTTTTAAAGCTGGACAATATTTATTACCGCCTTGTAAACAGCGGTCAGTCAGCGGATTAGTCGTGTCGTGGCATTACTTGCGACTCGCGCAGCAGCCACACAAAAAGCCTAACAAAAGCCGGACAGGCCGGACGCAGTCATATTCAACCGGACAAGAGGTCTAAAGCCCAACATGTCCGGCTAAATAGACCTCCGTGGTCGAGTGGCTTTGTACACCAGTTTTCAAGGCGTCGCCATCTCTGAGGTCCCGGGTTCGATCCCCGGTTGGGTCAATTTAGAAGACGAACTTTTCTGTATTGGCTCAGGTCTGGGGGTTTGTGATACCACCGTTTTCTCTGATTTCCATAACACAAGTGTTTTAGCTACTTACTTTGGAATCGGAGCAATGTATGTGATGTTGTCAAATATTTATTTATATTTAAATCCGGACACCTGGTATTTTGTGCTGTTACTAAAATTATACGGCATGACCACAGATAACCTGGACTAATACATTTTTAACGATCGTTATCTAGTAGAGAAATTGAAGTAAACAATATGTCATTCGGCTACTTATCATCACCGATTCATTAGTAATTTCAATGTCATCCTAACCAACTGCTTATCGTCATCATCAGACATTTAATGTCACCACACTGCTGGGATACAGTACAGGCTTAGAATAATAACAACCTAGGACCATCAAACTGAACAACTTTTACTATGGGACCAACTTTGAAATCGCGAAAAAAATAGCTGTTTCATACAAAAATTAATTACGAAAATATCAAATTGTATGAAACAGCTGATTTATTTTTCGCGATTTCAAACTCAAAATTTCAAACTACTTGTATTTCATTAATTCTATTTTTAGTAGATGTTTAATAATCGTAAATGTCAGACTTGTTGTTTACTAAACTAGTAAGTAGGTACCTACTTCGCTCTTAACTAGTTAACCTTCACGACATTCTTATTAGTTTTTGCACTAAATGATATTTGAAACCAACTAGGTGGGCATATTGTACCTACTGTAATTTTTTTTTTAATATTGGACAACATCACATGCATTTCTTCGATTCCAAAGTAAGTAGCTGAAGCACTTGTGTTATGGAAATCAAAGACAACGGTGGCATTACAAACACCCAGATCTGAGTCGATATAGAAAAGTTATCAACAGGCGCAAGAAACTTATCAGCTTTAACAGAAATAAGTAACGATATTTGACGACCTCCGTGGTGGAGTGGCTTTGTACACCGGGTTTCAAGGTGTCGCCATCTCTGAGGTCCCGGGTTCGATCCCCGGTTGGGTCAATTTAGAAAAACAAACTTTTCTATATAGGCTCAGGTCTGGGTGTTTGTGATACCACCGTTGTCCCTGAATTCCATAACACAAGTGCTTTAGCTACTTACTTTGGAATCGGAGCAATGTATGTGATGTTGTCAAATATTATAAATATTATTATTATTATTATAATATAGAAAAGTTCGTTTTCTAAATTGACCCAACCGGGGATCGAACCCGGGATCTCAGAGATGGCGACACCTTGAAACCCGGTGTACAAAGCCATTCGACTACGGAGGTCGTCAAATATCGTTACTTTTTCCTGTTAAAGCTGATAAGTTTCTTGCGCCTGTCTTGTCAGTTAAAAAAGTCTGGAACGGGTGGTAGGAAAATGTAGACAATTCAAAAGCGCTTAATTACTAAGTTTATTTGAATAAAGCAATTTTTTACTTTACTTTTTACTTACTGCAGAGTTTCACTTCACTGATCGTGGGATGTGGTCGGGTGGGTCAGATATATTTTTTTTTATTTTTTGTTTTATTGCTCTAACTTTTGGATTAGTTTACCTACAGATATGAAAATAATAAAATGTAGTGCTATGTATGGTCTACAATCCGTTTGATGACCTCCGTGGTAGAGTTTGTACGCCGGTTTTCAAGGTGTCGCCATCTCAGAGGTCCCGGTTTCGATCCCCGGCTGGGTCAATTTAGAAAACAATTTTTTATTTAATACCAAATAATATACTAGAAAAAATACGACTCGCACCAGATCATGTTCTCGGACGGGAATCGAACCCGCGACCTTTGGATATCCGGTCCAACGCTCTAACCGCTGAGCTACCGAGTCATTAGTGGGAACGTCGAATTTCTCCTAGTATATCAACTCTTACGCTGCAAGCCAGCGCCATCTCACCATTGTACAAGGAATTAACCTCGACATCAACTGAATACCTTTCCAGATATCTTTAAACAATTGATTAAGATGAGAAAGCTATATAACTTTTTAAATTTTTGAGATTTAAGCATTCACAATGCTATTTTATATAATACCAAATAATTAATTTATTTTTTTCTATATTGGCTCAGCGGCGGTATCGGCTAAAAACATTGAAGTTCATGTTAACTGTGTTTTGACAGATGTATGTGATACATTGCTACTTTTCTTTGGTAAGTTTTTATTTGTGCCAAAACGAAGGAGCAATGTATCACATACGTCTATCAAAACACAGTTAACATGAACTTCAATGTTTTTAGCCGATATAGCCTCAGGAGCCCTACCGGCTAACTTTTCGAACTTCGGCGGGTCTGCCGAACTTCAACTTAAAACAGATAAATCGAAGTAAGGTGTTCCGTATTGTACTATTCGCCGAAGTTATTTAGAAGATATCGATTTTCGTGTGACATCATGAATTGGGGTTCGCCATTTTGGCCCGATTGGGGCCCGATTTATCTGTTTTAATTTGAAGCCCGGCAGACTTTCCGAAGTTTGATGCGTTAGCCGGTACGGCCCCAGCGGCGGTATCAGCTAAAAACATTGAAGTTCATGTTAACTGTGTTTTGACAGATGTATGTGATAGATTGCTATTTTTCTTTGTTAAGTTGTTATTTGTGCAAAGACGAAGTAGCAATGTATCACATACATCTGTCAAAACACAGTTAACATGAACTTCAATGTTTTTAGCTGATAGAGCCCCAGGTCTGGGTGTGTGTTCCCCACCGTTGTCTCTGATTTCCATAACATAAGAGCTTTAGCTACTTACTTTGGGATAAAATGTTTGTGATGTTGTCTAATATTTATATTATACAATTTTCAATAGGTAGAAAAAGCTACAGTGCGGGCCCACTTTGCACATCATTCTTTGTTTTAATTTCGATAAGACTCCTTGAATACATAAATTGATATTATCTCATCGGAAGTATTGCTCTATTTAGTAAGAGATAATTAATAATACAAATGTACCTATAATACTTAATTACTTATGTTATCTGACATAAGTCACGTACAGATAATAATATTTAAATTATAATAATTAGAAAATATCTGTTTTTTTTGGATATAATTACTATGATAATACTTATGTTACCTATTATTATTATTATTAACCTACTTAAAATATTTAATATTAAAAATGTTATTAATCAATGTAACGGCTAAAGTTACTATAAAAAAAGCAATGATATTTAATTTAGAAATAATTCAATAACTGGAATCAGAATTTTGTTTTTATCAATTCTTTTTTATTTTTTTGTTCATGATTTATCTTAATTATTATTAGTCAGTATTAGAAATAAAACACTTTTTACGGATTACAGCGCGTATATTATTAATTCAGGTGTTGTTTTGGAATTATTTAGTTTGTATTTATTGGTTTTTTAGAATTCCCGACGTTTCGACACCTTTCCAGGGGTCGTGGTCACGGGAGGACCTAAGGCAAAAAGTCAGTATTGTCACAGTAAACTGCGGACGGACTCCCGTTGAAAATTGCCATAACAAATATTTTGACGTTAAGATAAATAATATTAGAAAAATACTAGAAAAAATCGACTCACCCGTAGCACCTCAGACGAGACTCGAACCCACACCCTTGGGATTCCGGCCCAATGCACTGACCAATTATGCTACCGAGTCGCTAGCATTGGTCAGTGCATTGGGCCGGAATCCCAAGGGTGTGGGTTCGAGTCTCGTCTGAGGTGCTACGGTTGAGTCGATTTTTTTGTAGTATTTTTTCTAATACTATTTGTCTTTTATTTTGACGTTTCGTGGCTGGTTAGACTATAGTTATGACCATATCCTTTTTATTTGCTTCAAATTTCATTCCTAATTGATTATTTTATTACTTAAATAAATAAATAAATAAATATTGGACAACATCACATACATTGCTCCTATTCCAAAGTAAGTAGCTAAAGCACTTGTGTTATGGAAAATCAGAGACAACGGTGGTATCACAAACACCCAGACCTGAGCCAATATAGAAAAGTTCGTTTTCTAAATTGACCCAACCGGGGATCGAACCCGGGACCTCGGAGATAGCGACACCTTGAAAACCGGTGTACAAAACCACTCGACCACGGAGGAGGATTACTTAGGTATCTATTACTCAAACAATCACACACATGTCTCGTGCCACGTTTCATTTCGATTTGTCTACAATGAAACGCCGTCGGCGATATGAAATAGATAAACAAAACGGAACGTGACAGCTGATATGGGGTGATTGACCTCCTTTGTGTAAAATACCGATTAATACATTTTGTATACTCTGGACACACAGTCTAGAACAGGGATCCCCAAATTATTTCGGACAAGTGACCCCTTTTCCAAAATGAACTGTTACCTCAGACCCCCATGGCCAAATTACCTACTTTTAAGATCGACCCCCTTATTCATAATGGTCAGCTAACTTAAAACTGCTACAGAGTGTTATTTTTCATTCTGACTTAGGTCAATAGAAAAATACAGAGTGAGAATTAGCAATGCTTCAAGTTAGCAGACTATTATGAATAAGGGGGCCTATCTTTAGACCTTATCGACCCCCAAAATCAGTTTTCGTTTATGTCGACCCCTTGGGGTCGATATCGACCACTTTGGAAATCCCTGGTCTAGAATATTAGGGGTTTAATGAAATTGCTGTTTTGTATGGAGAATTAAAAAAATCCATACTAACATTTTCTTAATTTCTTTAACAACCATGAACGCTAATTAGGGAATGCAAACCGGTTTCACCGAAAACCGAAAAACCGGTTTTTTTCTCGGTTTTCTTTTTCTTTAAAAAAACCGGTTTATTTTTTCTAAAACCGGCTATTTCGGTTTTTTGGAGAAGATTTGTGAATAACTAAATATTAAATAGTTCGACAATTTTAATGACAAACTAAGTAACAAGTTTGCAATATTACTAATAGACATTATTCTAGAGAGTAGCATTATACAGGGTGACATGGAAATTCGACCTATTCCTTGAAAGGGGTTATAGTAGAGGTAATTAGCAACAAATTAAGCTCAGTGAACCAGGGGTCAAAACTGAATGGTTCTTCGTTATTTAAGAAATTTTCTGACTTGTTACCTAAAACCATTAATTATGAATAAACTACTCCACTCTAAACATTGAATTGATACTTTTCTAAAAGCTGCAAAATAAGTGATCAGTTTAAATAAAAACGCTGGCCCAAAACATACATAATCTCAGAAATAAAAGGTCCTTAGTAGCAATAATTTTTATTTTCTGTATTTTTCCTAAATAATCGCCGTAAGTTATTGAAAAAAGTTGTATGAAAGTAAGCGTACAGATTAGTAAAATAACTTATTAAATTCATTAGCTTTCCAAAAACGTATAAATGTTAGTAACTTTCTTAGCTGTTTAAATAAAAAACAGCAAAAGGGCGCTCTAGGTCCAACTTTTGATTTTGATCTGTTAATTGAATTCAGCTCGAAAGGCAACAGTGTTTACTCTACCTACACTGTGAATAAAAATAAATGTAAATTGATAAAGTTTAAATAAAAAAAAACAGCAAACAATTACAAATCCTGTTCAATCCTACCATTGTTGCGTATGCAAGCACCGAGCCTACGACGTACTTGGCTCACTGTCACTTCGCGCACTGAAAGTGAGGTTTTTATTTGTTCGGCAGCTGCCAAAATTCTCTGCCTCAACTCTTCAATGGATGTCGCTGGTCGATTCGCATGGTACACCAAGTCCTTCATGTGATCCCAGAGATAAAAGTCGCATGGCGTTAAATCTGGACTTCTCGCCGGCCATGGCGTTAGGCCACCTCAACCAATCCATCTAAGCGGATAATTCTCATCCAGCCATTGTCGCACACCTCGATAAAAATGAGCTGGGCACCCATCGTGCTGGTAGACCAGCACGATGGGTGCCCAGCTTCTGGTACCTAGTGCACATCTTCCAAAAGCGAGTTCAGTTCACTTCTTTTCTTAAAAATTTTTCGTACAATATGCCATTCAAATTTTGAGGCAAGAAGAAAGGCTCGATCACCTTATTTATCATGGACAATTACCATCCAAACATTTAACGAAAATCTTCTCTTGTGGGCCTTTCTTTCATTTTTCTTGGATGAGAATTATCCGCTTGGATGGATTGGTCGAGGTGGCCCGTAGCCTCGGCCGGCGAGAAGTCCAGATTTAACGCCATGCGACTTTTATCTCTGGGGTGACATGAAGGACTTGGTGTACCATGCGAATCGACCAGCGACATCCATTGAAGAGTCGAGGCAGAGAATTTTGGCAGCTGCCGAACAAATAAAAACCTCACTTTCAACGCGAGTGACAGTGAACGAAGTACGTCGTAGGCTCGGTGCTTGCATAAACAATGGTAGGATTGAACAGGATTTGTAATTGTTTGCTGTTTTTTTTATTTAAACTTTATCAATTTACATTTATTTTTATTCACAGTGTAGGTAGAGTAAACACCGTTGCCTTTCGAGCTGAATTCAATTAACCAATCAATACTCTTGAAAATCTAACGTTTTTATTTATATTCAAAAATTTAATTTAAAAAAAACCGGTTTAGCCGGTTAACCGGTTTTTATGAAAAAAACCGAAAATAAAAACCGGTTTTTAAAACTGTCCGGTTTTGCATTCGCTAACGCTAATGCTTTAAAATTTTTATGCACTAATTTTTAAACACTTAGATAAAGTATACCATACCAAATAATATACTAGAAAAAATACGACTCGCGCCAGATCATGTTCTCGGACGTGTGACTCGGTAGCTCAGCGGTCAGAGCATTGGACCGGATATCCCAAGGTCGCGGGTTCGATTCCCGTCCGAGAACATGATCTGGTGCGAGTCGTATTTTTTCTAGTATATTATTTGGTATTATATAAAATAGCATTGTGAATGCTAAAATCTCAAAATTTAAAAATAACGTAGACCACTTAGGTTACGCGAAAAAAAAGAGGTCATTTCTGCTAACAAAAAAAGGAGTTACTAATAATAAGGTATTTTTTTTAAGTTAAGGAAAGAAAAGCAATTTCTTTTTATTACTGACAGGTAGTTGGCCGTCATAGTCATAATTCGAAATAAACAACTGAAATTGAAATTGAAAAATTCTTTATTCAAATAAGCTCACATAACAAGCATTTTTAAATCGTCAATTCTTTCCTTTCGGTCCATCTAGTCCACTCTATCAAAATGTCCACCGTATCAAAATGTCCATTGTATCATAAAGTCCACAGTGTCAAAATGCCCAGTCTTACAACATGTCCACAGTGTCAAAATGCCCAGTCTTACAACATGTCCACAGTGTCATTATGTCGTCTTTTAGCTGACAAGAAAAATGGGCGCAAAAAACTTATCAGCTTTATTAGAAGGAACGATATTTACAAATATGTATATCGTTTCCAGACATTACATTCATAGTATTCATACATGTTACCATTAACATAGATTCATAAATAAATAACATTGTTTAATTAGCTCATTTCTACTGAATCTATTTACAGGTGTACAACCGAAGCATCTTTAACATCATAGAAGATATTATTATGAGTCTCTGTGTGTGAAAAAAAATACCCCTATTACATTTCGTTCACCCCAGCCCAGACTAAGTTTAGAATGTTATATTATTATATTTTGCATGTAAAAGTTGCCCATCTCAGTATCTTTGTAAATCTTTATTGATTACTCCGACACTGGCAGATGACATTGACCCTCAAGGGTCGAAAGGTGAGGTGGGACAGACGTCTGGTCACCCGGGTCGGCGACCGCTGTCTGTCAGTAGTATCGTTAAGAAAAGAGGATTTTAATGGTGTGAATGTTTCGACAGCCATTTTAATGTCCCCTCTGCACATGATAAGGAGGATGGGCCATAACCCACGCGGGCCCAATGCGGATTGGTGGGTGTTAACGACTGTAAATGCAGCCGCGACTGACGGCTCGACGTGCCTTCCGAAGCACGGAGGAAATCCAGATAATATATTTTTTTGTCACCCATCTCATGACCGATCCTTGCGAACAGCCCCCTGACTATGTAACTCTGTTTCTAACAACTTTTGGTTGAAACTAACAGAAATCGCAGTTGCATTGCTGCCTTAGTAAGAATCAAAACTATGTTACTTAAAGCAGCAATGTAACTGCGATTTCTGTCAGTTTATTGATTGCGACAGTTACATAATCAGGGAGCAGAGCCAGGCGCTGAACCACTGTGCCACCGAGCTGTAAATGTTTACGAAAGAAAAAATATGAAAATAATTACTTCTACAAACAGAAGGGTCACACGGCCCATAAAAAAATTACCCCGGAGCGGTCAGAAAAGTGACCTATCCCAGGATATTCGTTATCGTAATTGTAACAAAGATGTTGTTTTAATATTCAATATTACTAAGCAATTTTTTCATGATTCTGAAATCATTTTCACTCTCCAGTGAACGCCAAATCGATAACAATAATTGAAAAGTCAAACCAGTTAAAATAATAATGAATTTAAAAATTATATTATTTTTGTTATAACAAAAAATCTGGGATAGGTGGCTTGTCCAGCTTGGGTCACAAATGACTTTATTTATTCAAATAAGCTCACATAACAAGCATTTTTAAATCGTCAATTCTTTTATCCTACCACCCATTATGACGTCTTTTAGCTGACAAGAAAAATGGGCGCAAAAAACTTATCAGCTTTATTTGAAGGAACGATATTTACAAATATGTATATCGTTTCCAGACATAACATTCATACATGTTACAATTAACATAGAACATATTGAATTTGTTGCCTTCTGTATAATTCACCAAGTACACACGACGGCAGCTCAAACTATACATGTTGACCTTGAGACCGCCTTTATGCCTTACGTAATAAAAGCTGTTTTCGCAGTTTAACTGTATAAACCGACGTGCTGTCGTGTGTACAAAATAGAACTTAATTTGATTGTATCACGAACTTACCACAGATGTGAGACATCCATGTTTTATGACTGCACTGTCTAGACTGCTCTGCTTTCAAATATTTGTTTAGAAGTTGGAAAAATGAAAATATATTTTTATTTATCCAAGATGTAGCATGTTCTTGCCGAGTTGGTTTGATTTGAATATTTCCACATCTACACTAGTATGAAATATCAAATATTATGTGTTCTGGGCATCTACATACTTCATTCCTGGATAATCTGGGTATATTGTATGCACTAATGACTGGGGCATTAAAAGTTTTAGAAGACTATTTATTTATTCTGTAGTTTTAGCCTGCTCTAACCGTATAATATTTTCAAGCTGTAACCATTCCTAGTTGTGTGAAAAAAAACCGGCCAAGTGCGAGTCGGACTCGCGCACCGAGGGTTCCGTCCTTTCCATCATCTGAAAAGTTTACTATTTAGAGACATCGTTTTATTTTTCCTGTAATCTTTACATGAACTTCTATCACATAAAATAATTTCAGATTTTTCTCTATGCAAACTTCGGAGATAACGAGGGGAACGGTATTTTTTTATTACATTTTTCATCAAAAGTAAAAAACAATGCGGCCTAAAAAAATAAAAAATAACGTTTGAAAATGTGCAAGCAGCGCTCTTTTATATGACCATATGCCCTAGTAGCTTCACTTCGAATTTTTAAGACTCCATTTCAGTCCCTGTTACATAAATAATATAAATATTTTTATTTCTCTCTTATTTGCAAAATAGTTGAGCAAACGTCATCTAAAACTATTCCAAATTTCAAGTTGATAGCATTAGTAGTTTTCGACATATCCAGTTGTGACAGACAGACGGACTGAGTCGCACCATTTTGGTACGGAACCCTAAAAAGCTAATTTAATTAAAACAAAAAATATTCATCTCGTTATCTAATCGTCCCGTGTCTTGTGGATACTGCCTACTTTGCAAACTTTGACACTTCTTTGAGGGGTAGAAATACTTAAACAATAGTGTCAACTTTTTTGCAATATCTTTTTTATTTGAATATATCTCATAATCTAAATTAACATCGAACATTGAACCGACTCTTGAACAATAAATTATGACAGCACAGCGGTTCTAGGGTTGCCACCTTTTTTTTTGGACTAAAAAAGTACACAATGGTTGCTAAAAGTAGATAAAAGTACGTACATTATGGAAATAAAGTATTATTTATTTTTACCTTTAAAAGCATACTTTTTATTACTTTTGGCAATTTATCCTAGAGAAATAACAAGTCATGTGAAATAATGTATTTATACGTACTTTATTTTCCTCATAAAGTATAGAGTACAATACAACCCCGAAATAAAGTATACAACATGTTACAAAAATACCCCTAATGCCCCTGATATTTTTTTTCGCGATTTGAAAGTTGATCCCATAGTAAAAGTTGTTCAGTTTGATGGTCCCTATATACCATATTCGACATTAGGGGTATTTTTGTAACATGTTGTTTGTATACTTTATTATAAAGTACGGCAACCCTAGCGGTTACTGCCCTGCCGTTGCCCAGATACCTACCTATAGTTAGCACGTCCGCACACGACGAAGGTGAACACTCGACTGAGGTCGACGCTCCACTCCACGGGAAACGGAATCAGGAGGGGTTATGCTCATGATTATTTACTACCCGCATCCGTATTTGACCGAAAATTGCTATAGAAAATACCTAGTATACCTAGCAATTAGGGATGATGCGTATTTACGCGACCAGGTTTTACGACCAGGTTTTTGCTTCCAAGTACGAAAACCAGGTGCCAGCCCCAAATACTTGCAAGACGTTCAAGGTATTTTACTCTGACGCAGTCACCGCACTTGCAAAGACAAAGACTTTATTACTTAAGCCCTTCAAAAGATGAGTGGAAAATTAGAATTTACCTCGTTAAGAATAAGTAATATAATCGCCTAAAGTGAATAAAGACTTGCAAACCTTCAAAGTACTTTTTTGCCAAAACCATTTTGACCCATATTTATATGACTGTAGTAGTGGCTAAACTTCAACAAAATATTTTTAAAATTTTGAGATTTAAGCATTCACAATGCTATTTTATATAATACCAAATAATATACTAGAAAAAATACGACTTTCAACAAAATACTTTGAAAGTATTTTACTCAAGCCCCGAAACACTTGCAAGACCTCCAATGTATATACTTGAACGCACTTACCTGGTATTTTAACACCTTCAAAATATGATTAGGATTTTAGTATTTATCTGGTCGGTATAAGCAATATAATCGCTTAAAGTGAAAAAAACTTGCAAACCTTCAAAGTATTTTTCTTTGCCAAAACCATTTTGTTCTTTATTTGTGAGACTTTAGTGATTAATTTTTAACAAAATAATTTGAAAGTATTTTACTCAGATTGGCTCGGCCGAGTGGGGCTGGCTCGGTCAGGCTTGCACGCGATCCTGTTCCTTATTTGAATGCACATAAGGTCTATTTTTCCACGACGGAAGAAAATACTTGCAAGTATTTTCACCCTGGTTTTTCGCCCTGGTTTTTATTACTTTACGTACCAGGTCGACCTGGTACTCGATTTTGCAAGTACGACTCATGCCTACTAGCAATACCACAAAAACTTGTAATAACATAAATGTAATATTGTGACAACAGCCATTTTTAATGTCCTTACTGCTGCGGCACAGGCCTTCCTTGTGGGTGGATAAGGCCATAACCCACCACGCACCCAATGCGGATTGGTGGGTGTTAACGACTGCAAATGCAGCTGGGACCGACGTCGACGGCTTAACGTGCCTCTTTTCTTTTTCTTTTTATGAACTTCGTAGTGGCAACCCTAGACCGACATTGTATTTTTGCCCAATAATAGGATTGATTATCGAAAACATTAGTCTATTTGCGTCTAGGGTTGTCACTCTGCAGTTTTTCATACAAAAATTTTTTTTTTGTCCGGTCAAATTTGACTGCGTCCGGCTTGTCCGGCTTTGTTAGGCTTTTAAAGTGACTGCCGCGCGAGTCGCAAGTAATGCCACGACACGACTACCCTGCTGACTGACCGCTGTTTGAAAGCGGTATTAAATATTGTCCGGCTTCGGGAACATGCCAGCTTTTAGGGTAAAATGTCCGGCCAAATTAAGCGCCGAGTCCGGCTTTTGTGTTTTTGGGCCTGGCAACTCTTTGCGAGCGACTGATAAAAACAGTTGATGCGCCGCGAAGGTTGGTTGTTGTGACACAATTTTAGTTTTGAACAGCTCGTCTATGTATTGAAGTAATTGTCTAACAAAACCAAATTGGAATACTGCCATGGGGAAATAGTACAAATACTATAAAGACACACCCACCTTACGTCGCACGGTCAGCTGGGAAAACAATCCGGAATCACTGAAAGAATATATCTTTTCTAACGGCACTAAAAATAACGCAATTGAAATCAGGGTTTCCACAAACAAAGCGGTACGTTTGAAACTTGTTTCCTTCTTCATACCGCACCCCCTGCGTCGCCTTTTTAGTACGGTTAGCAAAGCAAAGCTTAGTTTTTGTTCTTGTTGATTTATTATTTACCTTCGTTATTTGTGTTGCTAATGGCCGAATACTCAAACGATACTCAACTTTGAGGGGCGCTCAAACATCATGCTGTCTTTGTAGTATCTTTGACATTTAATGCGCCAGGACGATGTTTGAGAGCCTGTCAAAGTTGAGTGACGTTTGAATATTCGGCCATAAAATGCGTAAAAGAGGCACGGTGCTACACAATGGCGAACGTAAATGTTATATAAGTTTATGACACGCTTTCAACAAAAAAAATAATGAAACACAGTTGATAAAGCCATATAATGTTCAAAATATTAATATCAATAAAAATCAATCAATCATACTGCTCAATTCTTCGCAGTCACACTATATCAGATAAATAACTATGGTTTTTTTGCCTACAGTACCGTTAGCTGTGACGTCATAACGGTCGACGACGGAAATCACGAAATGAACGCGTAGTAAATGTCTTGTCTTCATTTTGCAGTTTGTAAATAAAACTTTTTCGGCTTCACATGCTGCTGGGAGGGCTACCGACCTCCGTCGTTAAAAAAAACTGTCACAGCCTTACCATCCATTTCTCTAAACCATTTAGGGACCCCTCTCTGACGTCATCGTGCATAAAGATGAAAGATGAAGTCTGAATTACGTCACTTTGAGTCCTCACTACTAAATCTATCCATGATGACCTACAGTGGTGGCCAGATAATTAAGGACACCAGTCGTTTTTCATACAAACGAGGTAACTTTGAAGCCTTGTTTCGCTGCTAAGGATTGATCTAGCTGTGATTTGATGATGGCCATCCAGGGAGTGAATGGAGAAAATTCAGATCGCTATACACACCCAACTGATCTGATCAGAATTCAAAGAGATATAAGGATCAGAGTTTTAAGTTTCAAGATTTCCATACATTTTTATGCTAATTTCGCAGTTTTTTAAACATATCCTGATATCTCTTTGAATTCTGATCAGATCAGTTGGGTGTATAGCGATCTGAATCTCCTCCATTCACTCCCTGGATAGCCATAATCAGATCACAGCTAGGTCAATCCTTATGGACGAAAAAAGGCTTCAAAGTTACCTCGTTTGTATGAAAATCGACTGGTGTCCTTAATTATCTGGCCACCAGTGTATTTCGCTCCTTCTGTAGTGTATGAGCTTGAGTCATGATTCTTATTTTTCCATGATCATCTTAAAAAGCCTTTCATCTTAATTGTTCTTCGATTCAGAAACATACAGAAACACCGTTTCGTTTCGTTTCAATAGAGTTTCAATTTAAATTGCGAGAACACTGCCTATGCATTCTAATTCAATCCAAAATACGGACATTCCAAATGTAATATAATATTTATTTGAGCAAAATAAATTTGCCGTTGTAATTTCAACATGTTTTTATTTGCATGCTTAGTAATAGGCGAAACATGATGTACTAACTAATTTTACCTACCATCTTAATTACCATGTTTGAAGCAAATAAATAAATGATTATGATTATGAGCACGTCCAGATTTTTTTAGCTATATCTAAACCACATGTGCTATCTTAATTTATGTCAACTCAACGCAATGTTGACAAATAACAAAAGCCTATCCAAGACAGGCAAAAAGGGCTTGAACCCAGTGCCGTTAAAACCATTAATAAAAAAAAAAATTGACAAATAACAATGTATTAGTTATTTCCTCACCCTCACATTACACAGTAGGCCACGACCTTGTAATTCCGAACTAAATGGGACCGTCTGGGAATCCGATAATTGCGAAACCGGTTAACCAATACAAATGGGTCGCGTTAATTGCTACTAGTTGTTGGGTTACGAACCTTGCAAAATGTAGTAGCAAATTGTAAAATAATTTAAATTAGTCATGTAATCACGGACAAGTAAAAAAAAGTCAGGACTCCGCGTCACCTACGTAAGGCCGTATACAGAAAGAAAGCTGGAAACTTATAAGCGCTTACCGGCGCTTGACAGCGCTGGTAACCCGTGCAGGAAAATATATGAACGCGCGCCGATAAGCACTGAACGGTGCCGACAAGTTCCGACAAGCTTCAACACGCGCTGGTCAGCGCTGGGCGCCAGTGTTGCATTATGTACTATAATTTCATATTGAGTACTATATACTATCGTTCATATAGGATGGTACACTTAAATACTATAATTTGTCCGCTCACTAATTTCTTACCCTCGTCGTCCGTCACCCTCATGCATGTGTGTATGGCAATACCGCTGCTTCAACCTGCTTCCTTTGTGTAGAACGGACCAGCGCTGTCAAGCGCCGGTAAGCGCTTATAAGTTTCCAGCTTTCTTTCTGTATACGGCCTAAAAATGAAACACCCAAAACAAGCCAGTCCTTGTAAATACGAACCCACACGCACACATTCACACCAAGATAAGCCGATCGGCCGCCATACGATCTCTACCAAGGATACCGATAGTAATGCACACACATACAGCATAAATGTTGCTTCACTTGCTAGTACGGCGGAGCTGAGTCCATTAATCAAATTTTTTTTCAATCAAACATCGTCTTATCCAAGTCTGACGCCGCGCCCTGATCCGTAACAACAATTTGACATTGTTGGTGTCCCGGCAGTTTAGTTTAGATTCCTCAGTGGCTGATGATTCCGGGTGCAATACGCTTCTATCTTGGGACTGATCGTCACTTAACATCAGGTGATATGAGTCAAGCGCTAACTGACCAGTTGTAAATAAAAAAACAGAAAATATAGTCTTAATGTAGATCAACAATACAATACAATACAACCAAATCCCTCGTAAATTTGTCATTGTGAGCCTTGAGTTTACTATTCACGTCACAGGCAGCCCTTTTGGATTTTATTTCAATGTCAATCATCGCAGGAAAAGGTCTCTTCGATGGACCCTAGGTTTGAAAACTGACGCTGTCTTCCTTGCAGCAAATAAAATTGTCAGTTTAAGTTATATTTATGCCCCTGTAGCATGACTACCGAAACAGGATTTTGACAGCTAGGTGTCATTAATAGGTGAATAAGGAGATTTAAGTTTTCGCAGTTCGAGTGTGACTTACCTCTCTGTAAGTACTGTCATGACGCCAATCCGAAACGTTGGCGTCTCCACGTGTACCGGCGTATCTTTGGCATAATGCCATGCGGGATGAATTAGCAGTTTGACTATAACTGACTGGTGATGAGGGTTTGTGTGAAATTCAATGGGTAAATACGTTGATATCAAGATCATTGACGACTACGAACTCCACAATTTTAAGGCACTCTTATTTAAAACATTCATTAATCAAATAAACAAATTAAGTGCTGTTGAATTGTCTATATTTTCCTAACGCCGTAGTTTTATTCGAGACTTTGAGAGAGAAGAGCAGGCGCTAGAATTATAATGATGCTTCGAGCAATTCCTTAAGGAGACCTCAAGAAAAGGCTGAGACGAGGAGCTTTTGAGGGAACGACTAAGAATACCAGAGACGTAGACTAGACTTTTAGGAGTGTTTTAAAACTAGAAACTTATGCCAATTCCATACATCTATTATAATGTAAGATATGTCTGAGAGCAAAAATCTACCACTTTAAGCCGGTCACACCTCCATTGTTATCTTCCTTAATTCCCTCGCACGATACATTCTTATCTGTATTAATACGTAGTTAATGAAGTTTAATCCTTGAACTAATCTATTTTAATCGCGTAAAACTGCGTAACTTGTTTAGCAAATAAAACTAAGCTGTCTAATTCACATGTAATCGGTTGAAATAAGTAGTCTTAAGTCGTAGTGGAGCTCGGTGGCGCAATGGTTTAGCGCCGGGCTCTGGGATTGCGGAGGTTAAGCATCTTTCGCAAGGGTCGGTCATGGGATGGGTGACCAAAAATTTGTTATCTCAAGTTCCTCCGTGCTTCGGAAGGCACGTTAATTGGCCCCGGCTGCATTTGTAGTCGTTAATACCCACATCCCCTTAGGCCTGTGTTGTGGGTTATGGCCCATCGTTTTCCACCCATAAGGCAGGCCTGTGCCCCACCCAGCATTGGGGACATTAGAAATGGCTGATGTCGAAGTACACACAGATACACAGATTATTAAAATTATGGATGAAATCATTGGTGCTATGGCTAAAATGGGATCCTTTCGGGATGAAAACATACAACACAAGTCACAACACAACCGTAATCGAAACGTAGGGATTCTCTCGTTTAGCGTCAGTAAAGTAGAGTCCAGATTTCGTGTTAATTATACATCGAATGCCACAGTGGCCTACGTGACCCAAAGCTTGTAGTTCAAGATCATTAGGGTCGTATAAATCTTTATCGTTGCAACGCTTCTTAATGGCAATTGATTCTTTGTCCGTGTCAGCTAAACACTTATCATTGCAACTATTTATAAACGTAATGTGACCTATTTACTAAGTTTATTAAGTCTTATACTAATTTGGAGTATCTCAAGGCTCAATGTTGGGACCACGTTTCTTTATAATTTATATTAATTTATACATTTAATTTATATTATGTTTTGCGTTGTTAATTATGTGAACAATCATTTGATTTTCTTTTTTATAGTTTGTGATTTGTCCTCTAATTGAGGAGTAAATTGGACCTAATTATTCCAATCAAATACAGCATTTCGTTATTTGTTTTGTCTGTTTGTTTATACTATCTATGTTTGCCGGTTGATTCAATAAGGTGGTTTAAGCGGACATTACATTGTTCAATATACATAAATATAATTTATTTACTTTATACGCCGTTTGGTGTGTCTGTAGTTCGTATCACATAAACGAATTATCTATTCATTAATTTGCAGAGCGCTAGGTGAGCAGTGAGCTAGCTGCTTTTGTATTGTATAGTCACATTCTCAATACAATCTGCTTTATTTGATAACTTTAGATTATTGTTTAAAAATATCTGGAAAGATGTTCAGTTGAATGTCGAGGTAATTCCTTGTACATTGGTGAGATGGCGCTGGCTTGCAGCGTAAGAGTTGATATACTAGAAGAAATTCGACGTTCTCACTAGTGACTCGATAGCTCAGCGGTCAGAGCATTGGACCGGATATCCAAAGGTCGCGGGTTCGATTCCCGTCCGAGAACATGATCTGGTGCGAGTCGTATTTATTCTAGTATATTATTTAGTATAACTTTACATTAAATTACTTATACGGTGTGATTGTGACATGATCACATGACATGACATGACGACATGGCACTGTGACGTAGTTATTTTGGCGTCATTATTATATGGCCTTGATAAAATTATTTGAGCGCATTGTCCACTGAATATACGTGTTACAAAAAAGCCCCTAATGCCGAATATAGTATATAGGGACTATCAAACTGAACAACTTTTACTATGGGAACAACTTTAAAATCGCGAAAAAGAAATCAGCTATTCATACATTTTGATAATTTCGTAATTATTTTTTGTATGAAACAGCTGATTTTTTTCGCGATTTCAGAGTTGGTCCCATAGTAAAAGTTTTTCAGTTTGATGGTCCCTATCTACCATATTCGGCATTAGGGGATATTTTTGTAACACGTGGTATATTGAAATAACATGGAATATAAAAGAGAATGGCCTACGTAACAGACTTTCCCTGATCGAGTCTGCACATGAGCAATATTAAAGAGAATACGATAGAAAGCGCGTCATTTATTTTCCCAGTCCAGCCCCCGTATTATGACCTTTCAAAACTTGCCAGTTTTCTAGATGGCTATCTATGCTTGCGTCTCTTTTATCTGCTATACAGCGAGAATGAGATGTAGCTATAGCAATTCATAAACCTGACAAGTTTTAAGAGGTTGTAATACCTCTGGAATATCTACAAAGCTATCAGGAAGTAACATCAATGATTATTTATTGTTATTAGGGAAAATTCACTGTTACGCTCATAATCAAAAGTCACAAGGATCGTGATTTATGTAGCTTTGTGTTGTACAATTCCGAGATGTCGCTACGTATGACAATGCCGGTCGGCACAATGAAGATTCTATGTACCTAATGCAATTTATGCAGTTTGTATGGACGCTTCTCGTTATTGTATGTTGCTATTGCTACTCTGATGATAGTCGAGGGTCGTGTATAAACTTGTTTATTTCCCAGGCCTTGGAATATCTTCCTCATTCATCATCTTGATCTCCGTGGTCAAGCGGCTTTGATCACCGGTTTTCAAGGTGTCGCCATCTCTGAGGTCCCGGGTTCGATCCCCGGTTGGGTCATTTTAGAAAATGAACTTTTCCATATTGACTCAGGTCTGGGTGTTTGTGATACCACCGTTGTCTCTGATTTCCATAACACAAGTGCTTTAGCTACTTACTTTGGAATCGGAGCAATGTATGTGATGTTGTCCAATATTTATTTATTTATTATCAATGTAGTAATGTCAGGTAATGTTCCACTAGTTCTACTAGTCACACCCAAAAGGTTCTTTAATCTCTTTGCCTTCTTCTCTCATTTTACAATCGGATAGGTTCAAGTTAAAAACAAATTTTTATTTACAAATGTGGAGTCTTATGGTCTCCACTAGAAGGAATAGGGTGACCCCAAATAATATGCGTGTTCAATTTTAACTAAATTTATTTTGGTAGAAATCAAAACATGACTTATAGCGGGTACAGAGCGTCTCTGACTGGCGAAGCTATGAGCTTAGACGAGTAACAACAAAAGTGCTGATATGCAATATGATCATTGCTGTGTGCTATACATGTGTGGAGGTGTACACACCTTTTTTTTTGTATCAAGAGGAGAATGCGATCTTTATGCATACCAAACTGCATGTTGGACTCGGTCATACCAAAGGTGCGTGGGGCTGGCCACACAACGGGCAGAAATCCTCACAGAAGTGAGGTCGCTCCTAGAAGCCTGTGAACGCCCCAGGAGGCTTCTGCGCTTCTGGAAGGAGCTGGGATGGCTCGATTAGCCATACCGATGCTATGAGGTTTCACGCATAACGGACCAAATTGGTCTAAATGCGGAGAAAAGTGCCCATCACCAATACCAATAAATACAATACCAAAGGTATGTCCCTTGCCACTCCCAGCCCTCCCACCAAGCCTAATAGGCTTCGCGTCAGGGCTGGGTGGTTCTAACCCCATGGGGGGACGGGAAAATGCACCACTACCAACTAAACTCCTCTCGAAGACCTGCGCCTTTCCGCCGGGTCTGTGGGATCGCGGTTGCATGCTCCACGTGACCCGGGGATGCTGACCCGTTAGGGTTCCACCTTATGGGGGGCAGAGGGCCCTACTGCGCCCCCCTTGCGGCTGGGGGAGAGCGAGTCACGCACGTTGGTGTCTCGCTCTCCCTCGCCGCGCACGTCGGAGTTGGCTCGCTGCGATGTCCGCTTCGCGAACCCTCCCCGCAGCCTCCTTCTGCGAGATGACGTCCTCGCAGAAGGAGGCCACAGCCTGCCAGGAGGTGTACACACCTACACAAATAATTATTTGCGAACAAATGCCGTATCTTTTTAACAAGTACTTACAAAACTACCGTTGTTAACAATGAGTCCTGTCATTGAGACATAGTATATTTTAAGCACAAGGAAGGAGCTACTGCATAAGGTGACTCAGTTCAGTATGTAAACAAATACTTGGGTTGAGTTGAAGGGCGGACAACCTCTGATTCATGTAGTGTGTTTCATTTTGTACTGTGGTTATCATTATGACCTACTGGAGTAGGGTGTACGTTTTTAATTTTATCAATAAGTTTTTAGTCTGAACCTATAAATAAATATAAATATTTGACAACATCACATACATCACATCCCGTCCGAGAACATGATCTGGTGCGAGTCGTGTTTTTTCTAGTATATTATTTGGTATTATATAAAAATAGCATTGTGAATGCTAAAATCTCAAAATTTAAAAATCATATAGCTTTCTCATCTTAATCAATTGTTTAAAAATATTATAAGTCACTCGACCACGGAGGTCGTCAAATAGCTATAAAAATACCTATCTTTGAAGTTTTTGTAACAAAAATATATGATTAGACTATTTAGTAACTTAGTGGTATTACAAATGCCCAAAAAATGTTCTTTTATATTTGGCTCATAAAAAAGGCAATGCTTAATAATTATTTTATTTTATTTCTTTTTTTTTTCAAAAACACATTTAAATATTCATAGAAATAATAGTATGCAGCCTGAAGTCTTTCCATCGTCCAGGATGATTAATAATTAGTAGTACTTTTAGTTAAAATCGCATAAGCAGAGTTATCTATCTTTGGCCATCGGGCACGACTTTAAAGATTTAAAAACAAACTTAATATTTTTAACTGAAAGTGACAAGCGCAACAATAACTTGCCTAGCTGTTCCAACACTTCCAACTTCATAAATTTTTGGATGTAGGAAGCTGGGGCCCTACCGGCTAACTTTTAGAACTTCGGCCGGTCTGTCGAGCTTCAACTTAAAACAGATAAATCGAAGTAAGGAGTTTCGTATTGTACTATTCGCCGAAGTTATTTAGAAGATATCGATGTTCGTGTGACATCATGAATTGGGGTTCGCCATTTTGGCCCGATTGGGGCTCGATTTATCTGTTTTAATTTGAAGCCCGGCAGACTTTATGAAGTTCGATGCGATAGCCGGTACAGCCCCTGATTGCGTAGGCCGAATTAGCATAACAGACAGACGGTCCTTTGTTGTATGTAGGTCGCACAGAATGTTGGCTGCCATTACCTCGGAATGTGAATCCGGCGCGAAGGACCAAAACTTTATTCAAGATATCAAGCAAGACATGATAAATATAAAAACCGGCCAAGTGCGAGTCGAAAAAACGATGTAAGGATTCTAATGCGCACATGATGTGTGTATGGACACATCCAATTCCGTTAAGACATTTAAGAGGACGCATCGGGCATTTTGGTGGCATAGGGATCTCGATTTTTCTCATCAATTACAAAACATATAAAAGTGATATTAAATAACCTGATTACTTATTTTCATTTACTTCATTTTGTCAGTTGCAGAAACACGATTCGTTAACTTTTATAACAAAGAAAAAAATATCAAAGAAACCTCTTTTAAAACAGAGATTTGCATTTTACAGACAAACCTGACCGATTTAAGCCTCTAAATTTTCTTAGTAGATAAGTCTAAACACAAACTTCAAAATGCCAGTTGGATTTTTTTATTTTTATACTACCTGCTCGTCAATGGCATATTATGTGTCATGCAAACCTTTCCTAAAGTAAGTCATTTTTCCCATGGGGAATAATGTGATTTGAATTTGGAATGCAACCCTTGTAGTCGTGTTTGATCGATGTTGGTTTCAAAAAAGTTTAGGTGCAATGAGATCTTATTCTGAGTTAGGCTGTATGTTATCATGAAAACTTTTTACGAAATTCATTTTCACCCGCGCAATAAGAAGGATTTATTTGAATGTCGAACTGACCACTACAGAATAGACGACAAAAACATAAACTCTAACCCAACTATAAATGTACCAAAGAATGTAACTTTGTCGTTGCACATTGGTGTAATGTTTCTAACATAACTTTTAATTTTCAATAAATATTCTTAATTTTTCATATTTTATTATTCTAACTTTAAATAATTACTTAAGTACTTTCTTTATAACAGTCATTGGTTTCAATTGCCTCGCAGAAAGTATAAAAAGTAGAGTATGCATCGCGGGCTTAAATGTGTATTTGTCATGGGCGATCTTGAACACCTCGTACTCAGGATTCTAGCCTTAACTCCCTCGCTCCGCTCGGGAGTTAACCATAGAATCCCTCGTACTCGGGGTTCAATAATAGCGCCCGGGACACAATACACTACTTTAAGCCCTTATTGCATAATCTACTATTATATTATAGATTTTTATTTAAACGAAAAAACGTTTGTCGTCGCAAAACTGCTCGCCATGAGTGTGATAGTTAAGTGTAATTATCGAGAGTTTCTCGGAGAATCTCAGAGTTAATTCTCAACAATTCGAGATAAAAGCGCGATTAGAATACAGAGTGGTAAATCCTGAAATATAACAGACTACCGACCGTCCGCGACTTCGTCTGCGTGGAAAGTTTCTTACTATTTATTTTTTTCGGGATGAAAGGTACCCTATGTCCTTCTCTGTACCCCTGACAACGTGTATGCAAAATTTCATGATGATCGGTTCAGTAGTTAGACGTGAAGGCATAAGAAACAAACGGACTTTCGCATTTATAATATTAGTAACTAATATTAGTAAGGATGTAATTAATCCTAAACTAAAAAAATAGTAACATTATACCTACTAACTTCCGCCTATTCTATACTAGTAGGTATCAGGTTTTACATTATGATAACACTCTCAATGCCACTGTTATAATATATCATACGATCAACTCTGTGACGTAAAACAGGTGATATCTTGTTTTCAAGATCATTGTTAAAAGTACGCACCATTTTTGAATACTTATTATCATTGCAAAACTGCGCAAGAGTCGCAAGACCATTTCGTCACTATATTGGTGACCAATAAATATTAAAGAAGTTGGCGTTTGCGTCGTGTCGTGGCTTAGGTTCTACGTAGGGTTGCCAGGTATCCGGATTTAGCCGGACATGTTTGGCTTTTTGACCTCTTGTCCGGCCAAATTTGACGGCCTGTCCGGCTTTTGTTAGGCTTTTTGTGTGGCTACCGCGCGAGTCGCAAGTAATGCCACGACACGACTACCCCGCTGACTGACCGCTGTTTGCAAGGCGGTAATAAATATTGTCCGGCTTTAGGAACATATTGGCTTTTAGGGTAAAATGTCCGACCAAATTAAGCGCCGAGTCCGGCTTTTGTGTTTTTGGACCTGGCAACCCTACCTACGGACAATAATAACAATACGGGACCCCCTCATTTCTGATCTGATCACGCAGGACAATGCCACGCATCGCTCTCTCTATTGTACGCAGGGTGACCTTGATACTTCTTTCTGAGACCTTTAATAACCTCCAAATGTTTATTCAATATTGATTGTAAAAAGCCTAAGCTTTGGCTGAAAACAAGCCCATTCAGAGTTAGGCTCGAAAAGCGTACCAACTTAAGAAAGAGAAGAAGTAAAACCAAAAGCTAAATAACTAATCGAATCAGTACTTACATTGTAGCAATCGAAAACATCACAACAATAGATGCTACAAACAATAACTAAACGAACTGAAGAAAGAAAGCAGTAGTAATGTCTGTAGTCAATAATTTCCTTAAAAACGCATTACAATGTTACCAAAATACGCTGCAAAATCAGTTGCCTACAATCGCAGAAGATTCTCAGTACAGTCACGTATATCAAAATATCAATATGTATACAGTTTAGAACTTTGTCACTCAAAAGCTATTACTTTTCTAAACAGAAATCAATGACAAATGAGAATTACAACAAAGTGACAAAGTTCTAAACGGTATACATATTTTTAGACGTGGCTGTACATTAATAGGGCCGCATTTGCTAATAATCTATCTACCAGATGCCACTAACCAGATCATCCGATATCCTACGCAACACACCCACCAATAATATACGGCATACTTGCGCCGACGCATCGAAGCCCACGTAAATATGGCCACGCTTTGTTTACCATCGTTCTAAATTTGAATTACCACGCTCAGTCAGTCGTGCACTGAATCTTGGCGCGCGAGGACGCGCTGCTCGTTCTTTGTAAAACAATCGCGAATTATTTTTTACGCAGTTTTGGTTTGTTGACTTTGTGAACTGTGAAGTGATTGTTATGATGGAGCCAAAAAGTATAACGGCTGATGATTTAGGTTTGTTTTTGGGTGATTGTGATTGTGAACTCATTGTTGTTTACATTTTTAATAGGTGTTTAGTAATGTTTACTTAACTTGTTGCAACAGGTGAATGTGTTGTGTTGTACTGTTATTGCGAATTAATAATGACTCATGTGTTTACTGGATAAGCGAAAGATGCGTAAAAGGATCGGTTGAGATTATTTTCTATCAAGTTTAAGTCTTGATAGTTTCGCTTGGTTTGGAGAAACCTTTTTGTTGCGTTACTAGTGTCATTTATGGCAAAACCTTTTCTTCATTACCTTTTTATTTAAAAAGTATCTTGTAGCTTTTGGTCTTGATAGAAGTATTTCAAATAATTTAAAGTCTCTTGTAGCTTTTGGTCTTGCTTGATAGAAGTATTTCAAATAATTTAAAGTCTCTTGTAGCTTTTGGTCTTGCTTGATAGAAGTATTTCAAATAATTTAAAGTCTCTTGTAGCTTTTGGTCTTGATAGAAGTATTTCAAATAATTTAAAGTCTCTTGTAGCTTTTGGTCTTGATAGAAGTATTTCAAATAATTTAAAGTCTCTTGTAGCTTTTGGTCTTGATAGAAGTATTTCAAATAATTTAAAGTCTCTTGTAGCTTTTGGTCTTGATAGAAGTATTTCAAATAATTTAAAGTCTCTTGTAGCTTTTGGTCTTGATAGAAGTATTTCAAATAATTTAAAGTCTCTTGTAGCTTTTGGTCTTGATAGAAGTGTTTTAAATATATCTACTCCTCATATTTTAAAACAAAGTAAATTCACACTCTCCCAAATTTCTCTCGAAATCCAAGTCCCTTCAACGCCCGGAAAAATTATGAGACAATAGATATTCCATTGTTATCCGGACGCATGTATTAAGTACTTTGTACACACGACGGCACCTCAGACTATACATGTTGACCTTGAGACCGCCTTTATGCCCTTCGTAATAAAAGCTGTTTTCGCAGTTTAACTGTATGACCTGACGTGCTGTCGTGCGTACTGTGAATACAGAATTGCAATTTATACTCAAACATTTGAGAACCTTAGACCGTAAGTAATATTTTGATATTGATTAACACTTCAACTATCGATAGTGTCGATAAACTCCGACACAATAAGGTTTACCATTCGATAAAAAAATATTTGAGTAATACAATGATAAAATGAAGACATTTCAAAAGTTATGAATATATCGAACAAATTCAGACAAGGATATTTAGTTGATAAAGTATATTTTTAAAGTAGTCGGGAATCCGAGTTAATTTTTAAACTTAAGCCTGTGTCAAAACTAACCCTTCTTCATGTTTCTATGTTCCTCACCTTATTTTTTCTCTTCTTTGACGACCTCCATGGTCCGAGTGGCTTTGTACACCGGGTTTCAAGGTGTCGCCATCTCTGAGGTCCCGGTTTCGATCCCCGGTTGGGTCAATTAAGAAAACAAACTTTTCTATATTGGCTCAGGTCTGGGTGTATGTGATACCACCGTTGTCTCTGATTTCCATAACACAAGTGCTTTAGTTACTCACTTTGGAATCGGAGCAATGTATGTGATGTTTGTCAAATATTTATTTATTTAATAAGGTTTGCATATACATCATGTTACCAAAATACCCCTAATACCGAATATGGTATTTATAGACCATCAAACTGAACAACTTTTACTAGAGGACCAACGAAATCGCGAAAAAAATAATCAGCTGTTTCATACATTTTGATATTTTCGATTTTAATTTTTGTATGAAACAGTTTGATGGTCCCTATACAACATGTTACAAAAATACCCCTAATGCCGAATATGGTATATAGGGACCATCAAACTGATCAACTTTTACTATAGGACCAACTCTCAAATTGCGAAAAAAAAGCTGTTTCACACATTTTTATATTTTCTATTTTAATTTTTGTATAAAACAGTTTGATGGTCCCTATATACCATATTCGGCATTAGGGATATTTTTGTAACATGTTGTATATTAATGAATTATAGTGAATGGTAATGAATATACAGGGTGTCCCAAAAATCAACGTCAAGCCGAAAATGGTTGATAGGCCAGGTGGTGAGAGTTATCAGAAAAATAATTAAAAAAATCTAAGTTAAGTACTTTTCAAATTATTGACATAAATGTTTTTTTTAAGAAAATTGACAACTTGTGATGATCTTTTAAGTACTGTGACTACAAATCTTTACTTTTCATAAAAAAAAATTTTGTGGTGTAATCCTCAATAACCCTTCTGTTAACTACAGTCTAAAATTAAAACACATCTGCCTCAGTTTTAAAGAAAATATCACTTTTTTGCCCCACCATGTAGTAAAAATTATTACATCGCCCAACTTTAACTGACTGTACTGAAAAAAAAATGTACTAGGCTATTTCGGCAAGTGACTTTAAAAGTTGGCGTATTTAGTCAGGATTCCAAAAAGGTATAATACTAGCTAGATTATTTATTAAATAAGAAAAAAAAAAAATTTTTCGAAAGAAACCCGTTATTAAGCTAATTCTTTTTACTCAGAAAAAATGCTTTTATTGCACGTAAAGGCCCTGATCGACGGGCGAGTAAAACCGCGGTTTTAGGGCTCGTCGGTAAAGCTCGCCGGTGTATCATTGCAATACCGCGGTTTTATGCGTTGACGAGCCTGGCTCGCGGCTCGTCATGTTTGTCTTATTTTTTACTCGGCTCGTCGTTCAAAACCGCGTGTCGATCACGGCCGGCGAGCCAACTCGCCAGTTTTCGGTGACAGCGCTAGAGGACGGACGCTTTCTACGTCACATATTAATAATGGATCTGCGAACTCACAGTCACGATTTCATAATAAATAGCTCTGCATGTCTCTGGAATAATTCTTCCCAAAGTTTGCCTAGATATTAAAGTAGAATACTGCAGACTGGTTTGGGTTTTACCTTCTACCAGGTATCTCATTGTAGCAGTCAAACGTTCATGAGGAGAAATAGCTTCTCGCATTGTAGTGTTTTGCTTTTGTATCATAGGTGTTACTAAAGACAATAATTCGTTGTACAATTCTTCAGACATTCTCAGATAATTTCTGTAATCGCTTGGTTCTGCTGACAATTCTCGAATTAAATTTGTATGCGATAACGCTTGCCTTTTCTCAATCCAACTTTTAACCCAAGCTCTCGGGCGTTTTCGCTTTTTTTTCTTCATTTCGTATGCTATAATACCAAGATAACACAAAGCTTCAGACTCCAAACAAGACATGTTAACCTACGATGCGACTGTTTTACTCGCTAGTCGATCAGCACCAACGAGCCACGAGTAAAACCGACGTTCTTTAAAACCGCGGTATAGTCTCGTACGTCGATCACCCACTTTAGGCTTTCTCTAAGTCCCTAATTTTCAGGTAAAAGTTTGAGTGAGATGGATAGTGACCTTTTTAGTCAAGTGTGAGCGAGACAGATAGATACGCCACTTTTACCAAGATGAGTGAGACGGATAGATACGCCACTTAGGCCAGTGTGAGTGAAACGGATAGTGACGCCATCTTGGCCAAACAGTGACCCACAGGCACAATATGCATTACTGCAGCAGTACGTTACGCTCCTTCGTTTACTGCGCATCTTTCTGTATTCGTGTTGATTTCGTGCTTACAACTTACGGCTTTGTGTATTGGTCTCGATTGCCTTGTGAATTGGATTTGTTATCTGACCGTTTCTGACGACTCTGGCTTTCTTCTGGACTATACTGATCGCGTGATTGTAAAGTGTGACTACCACCATGCCATCTCGGTACACTGTTGAAGAGTATGCAAACATGCACCTCATTTATGGGGAATGCAGATGCAATGCAAGTGCTGCAGCTAGACTTTATCGAGAGAGATATCCAAACGCTCA
The DNA here is from genome assembly GCA_963556745.1 of Catoptria pinella. Lineage (NCBI taxonomy): Eukaryota > Metazoa > Arthropoda > Insecta > Lepidoptera > Crambidae > Catoptria > Catoptria pinella. Next base: position 5,714,963 of record OY750788.1, on the reverse strand, counting down.
GCGTTATCCGGATCATCGAGTGTTTGTGAATGTTCACCGGTCACTCTTAGAGGGTCGATTTCCAAATCAAATGGCTAGTGAGGGAAGACCCCTCATACCCTACGAGGACACAGTTCTACAAGAAGTCGCACAAGATCGAAGTACCTCAGTACGTGAAATTCAATTGAGGACAGGAGTGTCTAAAAGTACCGTTCACCGAATTTTAAAGAAAAACGAGCTCCACCCGTACCACGTACAACGAGTACAATGTCTTTTACCTTGTGATTACCCTGAAAGAGTTACATTTTGTCAAACGATGTTGCAAAAGCACAGGGAAGATCCGCGATTCTTGGACAAAATAATATGGTCCGATGAATCAACGTTCAAAAAGGATGGTTACATGAACCTCCACAATTTACATGAGTGGCATGTGGAAAATCCACATTTGATGCGAGAAGACAGATCGCAGTATCGCTTTAAAGTGAACATGTGGACCGGCATTGTAAATGGGAAAATTATTGGACCATTTGAGCTGCCGGAGAACTTAACCGGCGAGGTCTATTTGGACTTCTTACAAAACAACCTACCACAATTATTAGAAGATGTGCCGCTAAGCATTTACGGAAGCATGTGGTTCCAACAAGATGGCTGCCCAGCACATTTTGCTCGCCCAGTCAGAGAATTTTTAAACCAAGAATACCCGGATAGATGGATAGGGCGGTCTGGATCAATTTCATGGCCAGCCCGTTCACCTGATTTAAATCCGTTGGATTTCTTTTTCTGGGGAGCCGTGAAAGAAAAAGTTTACTCTAAACCCATTGAAGACATAGTCGAGCTGCGCCAAAAAATTGCGGATGCGGTTGAAATCATAAATAATAGAGGATACGCTCGTTTAGTAAAACGATCTTTTTTAAGAAGATGTAGGGCCTGCATTGAAGCTGAAGGCAAACAATTTGAGCATTTGCTATAAGTTGAATAAACTTTGAATATTAATTATTGCATTTTATTTAAAACTTTATTTAACCATATTTAACAAACAATTTTGTCATATTATTAAAGCCTGGTTGTGGCGTATCTATCTGTCTCGCTCACACTTGACTAAAAAGGTCATTATCCATCTCACTCAAACTTTTACCTGAAAATTAGGGACTTAGAGAAAGCCTAACGTGCAATAAAAGCATTTTTTCTGAGTAAAAAGAATTAGCTTAATAACGGGTTTCTTTCGAAAAATGTTTTTTTTTTCTTATTTGATAAATAATCTAGCTAGTATTATACCTTTTTGGAATCCTGACTAAATACGCCAACTTTTAAAGTCACTTGCCGAAATAGCCTAGTACATTTTTTTTTCAGTACAGTCAGTTAAAGTTGGGCGATGTAATAATTTTTACTACATGGTGGGGCAAAAAAGTGATATTTTCTTTAAAACTGAGGCAGTTTTGTTTTAATTTTAGACTGTAGTTAACAGAAGGGTTATTGAGGATTACACCACATATTGTTTTTTTTATGAAAAGTAAAGATTTGTAGTCACAGTACTTAAAAGATCATCACAAGTTGTCAATTTTCTCAAAAAAAACATTTATGTCAATAATTTGAAAAGTACTTAACTTAGATGTTTTTTATTATTTTTCTGATAACTCTTTCACCACCTGGCCTATCAACCATTTTCGGCTTGACGTTGATTTTTGGGACACCCTGTATAATATGGAAACATAGTCTCTGTTGGAGTATGCGAGGACTGGCTGGCTAGGACTCGCTGGTACTGGCCAGCAAGTGTCAGGCATGTAATCTGCCACATTGGCTGATGTCACTCCTTGATTGAAATCTAATGAAAATATGTCTGCGAACCGTTGTTTATAATATTTATACAACATGTTTCAAAAGTACCCCTAATGCTGAATATGGTATATAGGGACCATCAAACTGAACAACTTTTACTATGGGGCCAACTCCGAAATCGCGAAAAAAAATCTGCTGTTTCATACATTTTGATATTTTCGATTTTAATTCTTGTATGAAACAGCTGATTTTTTTTTTCGCGATTTCAGAGTTGGTCCCATAGTAAAAGTTGATCAGTTTGATGGTCCCTATATACCATATTCAGCATTAGGGGTATTTTTGTAACACCTTGTATAGTATTTGGGTGAAGCGCCTCTCTGCTGGTAGGTGAATTTAATGGGTTCAGTACTTAGCTTCGAATGACGCTGTAGCGACACACGTTGTGGCGAAAAAATTTCAGCGTGATACGCTGGAGCGAAAAATCATTGGAGCGAAACCCACACGGTCGAATGACACGACAGCGACAAACATTGTGGCGAAATATAATTATATGCTAGTTTGAAACTCAAAAAGGCTGAAAATAAAATACAAAGTTCAAGTCTCATTTTAATCAACAAAATTAAAAGGTTATATAATTGGAGTATCATGTACAAATTATTATCATATATTTTTAGTTAAATTATTTCTGTATTAAATGTCAAAAATATTGATTATGAAATCAACTTTAAGTACGTCTATAAGTGAATAGCTCTGCTTCATCATTGAAGGAAAAGTAGTTAAGTAAAAGAAAATCTTAGTACAGTCGGGTATGTAATGCTATAGCTCGTACAAAATCTTCATTGCTCATTTTATTTTTGTTTACAATCGCTGCTATTTTCAGGAGTTTCAAACTAGAGTATAATTATATTTCGCCACAAAGTTTGTCGCTGTCGTGACATTCGACCGTGTGGGTTTCGCTCCAATGATTTTCGCTCCAGCGTACCAAATTTTTTCGCCACAACGTGTGTCGCTACAGCGTCATTCGAAACTAAGAGCTAGACCCACAATAGTCGCGATAAAAATTGCAAATTTATTTGTGCCATTAGCGGCTGGTGGCTAACCTTTCGTATTAGCATATTGTCGATAACAATGTTATCGTTTTATTTGACCATCAGTACAGAAACACGTGTAGCATACAAGTGGAAAAGTGGTATACCCCCTTACTAATAAAGGTTGTATAGCAGATGTATAGTTACAAAGTGTTTGTCCCTTTCTTTTTAATGTCAAACTTAAATTATTGGATAGAGAGTAACCTAATAAAATATATAAAATAATATTTCTATAATTATGATCTTTATTAGTAAGTGGTTTTTAGGGGGTAAGTGTATTTATTTTTAGGAATAGAGAATAGGAACCAGGGGACCTTTAATAATCCTTTAATAGTCCAAAAAGGCAGTACTTTTGACTTTTGAATGGTCCAAAATTTTTTACCATCCACTCAAGGAACATTTCTAGAACACTGAAGAAGGGGCGCAAGAAACTAATTAAAATTAGTTTCATCTGCGAGGAAAGTTTTTTTGCTATCCCTCAGGAATTTTTTTTTTTTCGGAATGATAGGTACCCTATGTTCCCCTGACAACGTGTATGCAAAATTTCATGATGATCGGTTCAGTAGTGAAGACGTGAAGGCGTAACAAACAAACAAACGGACTTTCCCATTTATAATAATTAGTAAGGATATATAAATAAAAATAAATATAAATATTTGACAACATCACATACATTGCTCCGATTCCAAAGTAAGTAGCTAAAGCACTTGTGTTATGAAAATCAGAGACAAGCGGTGGTATCACAAACACCCAGACCTGAGCCAATATAGAAAAGTTTGTTTTCTAAATTGACCCAACCGGAGTTCGAACCCGGCACCTCAGAGATGGCGACACTTTGAAAACCGGTGTACAAAGCAACTCGACCACGGAGGTCGTCGAATTATAAATCTATTTACTATTTAGTTATAAATCTGCAAATTTCGTCTTAAAATAGACGCCATATCAGTTAAGGTTAATATTTTATTTAACTTTACAAGACACGAAGACTATCCATCACATCCAAAATATTCAAGTTATAACGATGTTAATTCAATATCGTTGAAGCGATTCCCACAAGTTGCGCAGTCGCACGCAACGATATCAGGAACTAAATGTAGTCCATTCACTTTAAAAAGTGTTGGACCTAGTGTGAGTCCTTGAGGAACCCACAATCATTAAATACTTTGTCTAATCAATGACGTCGAATTTGTAACGCGTAGTATTTGTTGGTAATCGATTAGAAAGGCACTGTGTGTGAGTCACAACACGCCACGTTTGTTTTTTGTTGATGGTGTACTTTGTCGAATGCTTTAGTTGAATCATCGCCGTCTTTATGTTTGTAAACAATGGATTTGGGTAATCATGTCTTTTTAATTTTCATAAAAGCCTGTAAAATAATTTAATAAACATTAAATTATGCTAAAACTAGCAAGCTACGCTTAAGTGTTTAAAATATGTAAATATAATTAGCACATAATAAGCATTTTTAGGGTTCCGTAGTCAACAAGGCAACCTTATAGTTTCGCCATGTCCGTCTGTCCGTCCCCAGCCTATAGCTCATAGACGCTTAGTACTAAAAAGTTGTAATTTGGCATGGAATACATATTAAACACGCCGACAAAGTGGTGAAGTAAAATTTTGAAAATTATTTTTTTTACTTTACCCGTAAAGTGGGGTTGTAATTTTTTTTTCTTGTCTACCCCATAGTGTGGGGTGTCGTTGGATAGCAATTTTAAAAATATTACGGGTTTGTGAAAACAGTTTTTTGATTGAGGCATCAGTTTGTGAGTTATTAAGCTTTAAAGTGCTAAATTTTGTTAAGAGTCAAGTGTCCCCACCCCGGCCAGCCAACTGGTTGTTTCTGGATACGTTAAAAAATTTACGGTGGTTGTACATATGACGAAGTTAAATGGAAAAGTATCACAGCTAAGTACGCTTTACAAGTTTACGAGTAACAGTCGATCTACTTATAAATGTACTTGGCGCAGTACAAATTCCTCATTGGGAACTACTTAAATCGAAAAAATCGACTAACCCTTAGCAGCTCAGACGGGACTCGGGTACTACGGGTAAGTCGATTTTTTATAGTATTTTTTCTAATATATTAAATAAATAAATATTTGACAACATCACATACATTGCTCTGATTCCAAAGTAAGTAGCTAAAGCACTTGTGTTATGGAAATCAGAGACAACGGTGGTATCACAAACATCCAGACTTGAGCCAATATAGAAAAGTTCTTTTCTAAATTGACCCAACCGGGGAAAGAACCCGGGACCTCAGAGATGGCGACACCTTGAAAACCGGCGTACAAACCTCTCGACCACGGAGATTATTTATCTTAATATAAAAATAGCATTGTGAATGCGAAAAATCTCAATTTAATAATTATAAACAACAACATTTCTTTTACGCCATTTCCGAAAACAGACAAAAAAATTCAACTTTCCATACAAATGTCCGAATAGCTGATCAAGTTTTGTTGAGTTTTGTATGAAAAGTGTTTTTTTCTGTCTGTTTTCGGAAAAGTCGTAGAACAAGTGTTGTTTATGATATGATGTTAGTAATCTACTCCTGCGAGGTTGTTTGTGTTTTACAAATAGTGGATTTATATCTCAAGTGTAACGGCCTAACTTGACCTCTACATACTCGTCTTTAAGGTCATATTGGGGTGCACTATCTCTAGACAAAGACACAAACAAGATACAGTGCAGACGTGGCTGTGACGTGATTGATGTCGTGCACTTTGATATCGTTATCGATTATGTATGGTTTTATAATGATTCGTGAAAGGCTTTTGTTTCACTATCTTCATCTTTATACAACGTGTTACAAAAATACCCCTAATGACGACTATGGTAGATATGGACCATCAAACTGGACAACTTTTACTATGGGACCAACGTTGAAATCGCGAAAAAATAAAATCAGCTGTTTCATACAAAAATTAAAATCGAAAATATCAAAATGTATGAAACAGCTGATTTTTTTTTCGCGATTTCAGAGTTGGTCCCATAGTAAAAGTTGTTCAGTTTGATGGTCCCTATATACCATATTCGGCATTAGGGGTATTTTTGTAACATGTTGTATATGTGTAAAAGGACACTGACATGACTGACTAACTGAATGCCCGCACGAAGTATGTGAAATGCCGTTAGTTTGTAAAATCTCAGCTCGGGTGACAGTTTTGGTTGATAATGGTAAGCTCAGCTTCGAAACGAGATATTGATATGAGGATTTTTGATTTAGGAGAAATTAATGAGTAGGAGTAGGCTCGACGGCGCAGTGGGCTAGCTAAGCGCCATGGCCTGCGATTATTGAGGTTAAGCAACTTTCGCAAGGGTCGGTCATGGGATGGGTGACCAAAAATTTATTATCTCGAGCCCAGGGGGCTAATTGTCTAATTTAAAAATCTATCTATTGGATCCGACACATTGCTGCATTTCTTTGGTAAGTTTTCATTTGTGCCAAAAAGAAGCATCAATGTGTTTCATCCTGAAAGTGATTGCGATAGATTTTGAAATTAGACAATAGAAAGGCCTGTTGCATTGGGCCCGGGTGGCGGGTTATGTATGGTCCATCCTCCTTATCCACCCATAATAAAGCCTGTGCCCCAGCAGTGGGGACAATGACTGATGTCGGTGTTTATCACCAGCACTACCACTACTTCTCGTCCCGAGGTTTTATTCCTACTTGTTCTACCGTAGAACTAATGATACTTATTTTTCTCATTAGTGCTACGATTTAATACTTTATGGTAGGACTAATGGGAAAAAAGTCCCATTAGTTCTACGGGAGAACTGACCAGTAGAACAAGTGGGAACAAAACGTCCCGGTGGCATAGGTAGGTGTGAGGCTGATAAAGAATTATTAGGTAATTCTGTTTGGTGCCAGAAGTGTATTTATAATTCTCTTGAGTAACTTTGATTCGCAGCATAATAGCAATCTTTTTTTATGTCGCTATTTAAAGCTATACATACACGATAACAACGCATAATTGCCATTTCGTGTGGCGATAAAAACATGGCGGTTTATGTAGGTAACATAACAAGCGCATGCGCAGACTCATTGTTAAGAAACCACAATGTGTCCATTTGTTGTGTGCACAGATCGAATGCTTAAGTCTGGAGTTTTGTGTTGATGTTTTTTTTTTAATATATAGGAACAAAAATAAATAAATTTTAAATACTAAAAAACCCGCCTTTTTCAAAAGACAAGTCTTCTGAAAAGATGGAAACAAGATCAAATATTAAAGGCAAAATAATGACATGCAGTCGGAACATAGAATAACTTTGCGAGATAATTCACAATTTTGTCTTTATTTAAGCATTATGATTTGTTTTCCAATGGCGCTAGTGTGCAGACTACGCGCTCTTGAGGCAACTAGCACCGCTATTCGATTTTATTTTATTTAATCTTAATAAGCCCAATTTCTTAAAAAAGGAGTCAGTCATCATCATCATCAGAAGGAAAGTTGGCTCATGTCAGCCCCTTAAGTAAGTTTTATGTTTATTTTAATTAAAATCGGTCAACCCATCACTGTCTGCTCTAGTGGCTTGTGTGACCGGATACGGGTCTATTATAGTGCTAGTAGATGTGCCGTGATTGTCTATCAGATTAGAGATGACCTCATACTCGTCTATTTCCTTCTGACATGCGGGCACTCACTCGCGAACGAAATTGTATATTCGCCTAAGTAATTGTTGGAATATGCTCTAAAATACTAGTTTTTAAATTCTTCTTGTGAAATGCAATTGTGGATAAGTAGTCTCACAATGGTTATGTAGTCCCAAAGCTTGTCAAAGGCAAAGCTGGGCTTCTATCGGCTAACTTACATTGCTATCGTAATCGCTCTGATTTGACAGATGGATGTGATACATTGCTACTCTTCTTTGGTACGTTTTTATTTGTGCCGAAATGAAGTAGCAATGTAGCTGTGTTTTGACAGATGTATCACATACATCTGTCAAAACACAGATGAAAAATTAACTTCCCATCAGGAGAATCACGACCCTCAGTCAGAGATGAGGAATGCGACACAAGAGGAGGAAATACTACCAATGTTGTTTCCCCCAAACATGGTTAAAATAGTATATTATACAATTAGTGAATAAAAGATGGATTTAAAGCGATGGCCATAGATGAATCTAGAGCAAGTGAATCAATAATAATTATCATGAAATATTTTTTCCACAAGGAGTTTGTATATCGAGTACTCTTTGCACAAGGAGTTTGTATCGAGTATTTTTTTGCACAAGGAGGTTGTATAGCATTGAGATGGACGTCGAATTGTGTTCTAAATTCTAATACCAAAATAGTGCTTTTTATTCACTGTTTTCAGTGAATGAAATAAGCTTTTTAGAGGGGGAATGGTATAAATATACAACATGTTACAAAAATACCCCTAATGCCGAATATGGTATATAGAGACCATCGAACTGATCAACTTTTACTATGGGACCAACTCTGAAATCGCGAAAAAAAATCAGCTGTTTCATACAAAAATTAAAATCGAAAATATCAAAATGTATGGAATAGCTGTTTTTTTTTCGCGATTTTAGAGTTGGTCCCATAGTAAAAGTTGTTCAGTTTGATGGTCCCTATATACCATTAGGGGTATTTTTCTAACACCTTGTATATTGGACAGATTGGACTGGACGCTGATAACTTGCGGTTAATATGGGATTCTACATATTTTGGCGTGCTTTGTTTACTCTATGTCTATTAGCGAAAAAAATTACATGAATTGAGCGAATTTAATAACATGACAATTTGTCAATCAATTATCATGACAATTTGGTTTAGGTTGCGGTGAAGCTATGAGTAGTTTGTTCTTTTCTCAAATTGGTTGAGGCAATGGATATGAAATTGTCATGACAGGTGACAAATTGTCACGTTTATTAAAAAGGGCCTCAGAAGCTTTGGTAATGATTTCAATTAAACCTGTATATTATACAACATGTTACAAAAATACCCCTAATGCCGAATATGGTATATAGGGACCATCAAACTGAACAACTTTTACTATGGGACCAACTCTGAAATCGCGAAAAAAAATCAGCTGTTTCATACAAAAATTAAAATCGAAAATATCAAAATGTATGGAACAGCTGTTTTTTTTTCGCGATTTCAGAGTTGGTCCCTCAGTAAAAGTTGTTCAGTTTGATGGTCCCTATATACCGTATTCGTCATTAGGGGTATTTTTGTAACATGTTGTATACTATAAAGAGTATCATCATTACCTATTCTTCCTCTATAATAACAAACAGTGATTGTTCCAGAGTCATGGGTGGAGCTGAACACCGGCGGCGGGCTAGCAGCCGTCGAAAACGAGTACATCAGACTGTTGAGGGAAGCACAGAGAGAAAGCAGGGACTCTTCTGTGAGGCACTCACGAGCTTCAAGCGTTAAGGGCAGGTGAGCCTTATTAGTATGGTTATAGGACTGGTATTTCCTTGACACTTTGCATGCCACTTTACCACCTTCTGGGTAACAAATTCCTTAGTATACTGACCGGCATCGAGCCAGGTTTTGAACCTGGCTCGATGCCGGTCCAAATCCGTCAAAAACTACATCGCAAGCCTTCTTTCTTGATTTACTTTTAAAATAATCATATGTATTCTAAAAAGGCTTACCTACTTACAGAGTAAACATTTATTATTAGCTAATCACAGCCTACAAATTAACTATCCTTACAGTATCATGCTAATATGGCGCGTCCGTATCGGGTTGCGTGCGAGACGGGTGCACTTGTCTGGCGTCTGTGGTAGGGTTGCCCCCCATTAGTAAAGTGTACAAGTGATTATAGGAAATGGTATGTTTTTCGAGAAGCAGTAAGTTGTAAGTACTGGGTCCTAACTTTCGCCAGAGTTAGTCGAGTCATGTGATGGGGAAATCAAAAAATAATAATCTTGCCCGTAATCCTGTGGCTTGTGGATCCGGCTGCATTTAAAGTCGTCGGCTGTTTACTTTTTTTAATTGCTGCCATTTTGTTTGCAGTCCGAAATCGCCCCCAAACAGTCCGAACCTTGAACCAACGACGGAAGACGAGCTCAAAGGAGTCTACATCAACTGTTGGAGGGTAAGTCTAAAAAGTTTACATAAATATTGTAACAATACACAGGTGGCCAGATAATTAAGGACACCAGTCGATTTTCATACAAACGAGGTAACTTTGAAGCCTTGTTTCGCCGCTAAGGATTGGCCTAACTGTGATCTGATGATGGCCATCCAGGGAGTGAATGGAGGAGATTCAGATCGCTATACACACTAGGGCTTGCAAACCGGTTAACCGGATAACCGAAAAAACCGATTAACCGACAGAATTTTGAACCCGGTTTTTTCTAGTCATAAAACCGAATTATTCGGGTTTTTCGGTTATTTCACTTCACATAGGGTCACCATGTTCATCAGTTAGCCACTCGGACACAATCAACCAGCTCAATATTTCGTAAATGCGACACTGTCAACTCGTGCCGCCGCGTGATTTACATGTCAAAATATGCCCCCTCCCCCGTCCCCAGTTGCCAGAGAGCTTGCCCTAACGTCGGCTGTGTGAGGTCGAATTTTGTGTTTTTTAGTGGAAAAAGTTGAAAAAAAAACGTCAGCACTTTTTCCTTTCACTTCTTTTTGTATAATATTTTGCAAATCATTATGTGTAGGCTGTGTAGACTCACTAAACGTGCTTCATTTACTATTTGTATTAACTGAGTAGAGACGCTCATAAAAAAATTAGCTTAGCGTAACGAGTTCGGAAGGAGGGTGTTCTACAAATAACCAAATTTCTATGTCCAACAGTCAACCATGGGTAATTGTGTACTAACTATTGTTAACTGTGTAATTTTTCTTATGTTTTATTGTTGAATTTCATATTCTTTTTCTATTTTAGATGGGATGTAGGTACTAAGTAACAAAAACGAAAAGAAGGAGGATATTCAGCAGGACGCTATAAAAAAAGCAATTGAATATGCTATTAAAATACATTGATCTCTTACTTCATTGATCTCTCTAGTTATATAGGGGTGGCCACATGATTAAGGACACCAGTCAATTTTCATACAAATGAGGTAACTCTGAAGCCTTGGTTCTCCGCCAAGGATTGACCGAGCCGTGATCTGATGATGGCCATCCAGGTAGTGAATGTTCCTACATTCTAGATCGATATACACAACCAACTGATCTATCAGCATTCTAAGAGATGTAAGGATATATGTTTAAAAAAACCGCAAATTTAGCATAAAAATGTATGGAAATCCTGAAATTGAAAACTCTGATCCTTACATCTCTTAGAATGCTGATCAAATTCATTCCCTGGGTGGCCATCATCAGACCATGGCTCGGTCAATCCTTGGCGAAGAACCAAGGCTTCAAAGTTAAGTACCTCGTTTGTATGAAAATCGACCGGTGTCCTTATTATGTGGCCACCACTATCTAATGTGCGTGATAATTAATAAAATATTATATTTGAGATGTATGAAACCTATTAATAGTGACATAAATAAAATAAATAATGCTTTTAAAGCTTTTAGAGCCAAGAAATATTCCAAAGCAAAGAGTCTTATTGTTGATTTTATAATCACGTTAAATTGTTCGTAATTATTATAAGAAAGTAATATTTTGTGTTAATTTTCATAATAATACTGTTTAATAAAAAAATTAAAGGTATCTTTCATAACATAAACTATCATTATTTAATGACATTTAATTTATCATTTTACGTGACTAATTGTGTACCCCATGGTTAACTGTTGCAAACCCCCCCGGTTAATAGTGTACGATAGTGTGGACATAGTTAGCCAATTCTCATTTATGAAAAAAACTTTGGTATAACAAAAAGTTTAACTAAAAATAACATTTCTTAAATGCCAATATGTAGCCAACAAACCTGAGTATTGGGTAGAATAAAAAAAAGGTTGTTTTTGATGAATAATTACGATCTGTGAAGGTTCGAATTTTATGTGGTTAACTGTTCGACAGGTCACCCTACAGTTTACACAAAAACTTTCTTATTTTTTCAAAAATGCTATAGTCTATGGTATTCAAGGAAAGTAATAAGCGTGTATATGAAACGCATTTTTTTCTCTAGTTTTTAAATTGACGTAACCGGCTGGCTGCCATTTTGTTTTGTCAGTCAAGCCAAGTTTACACAGGGTCAGTACAGAAGTCAGTACCGACTGACTTCAAAATATTCGTGTGGGAATTTTCAAGTCAGCGCTGACTTCATGCCGCTGTACTGACTTCAAACCAATTTACATTGGGTTTTTTTTTGGGTCAGCGCTGACTTGTCTCGATTTCGGAGTCAGTCGCTTACCTCGTATAAACCAGCCTTCACTCTCTGGCAAGTGCCAAGTCGCAGTAAACGCAAAGAAACTTTCACGATACGGGTAAGCTCTTCAACTTTTGTTTTTTGAATAATTGTGAAAGGAAATATGAGCAAGGACGTTATTGTTTTTTAAATTACAACTTTAGCCAACTCACGGAGAGAATTTTATAAACAAACCACCGATACCTAACCTTAAAAGCACTTTTTATTCAGGTTTTGTTAATCTTACCTGCTTGTTAAATAAAGATTTGTGATATCAGAGTTCTACAATTGTTATTGAATAAGTTAACATTAACCCATATAGCATTTGAGCATGCTTTGCATTAACTTTTTTATTGCATTACATTACATTTCACCAATATAAAATGCATATAAGTATGTTTAAAAAAAGATTAATCTCAATCTCTCTCTTATGTTTAATTTTGACTTTGTTATTAACCTCAAAGGTTCTAAAGACGTGTTTTTTATTTTACGATTTGTTGATTTTATTGATTTTTATGTTAGAATTTATTAAGGTTAATAAGTGCATAGTGGCATACATAATTTAGTTACGTGATTGATCTCAAATGTGTTCAGAAACTAATGTTACAGTTTTTATTATTTTACCTTTTTTATTCAATTTTATTAAAAAAAACCGAAATACCCGAAAAAACCGGGTTAACCGGATTTTTTTTTATGAAAACCGAAATATTCGGTTTCCTAAAACTACCCGGTTTTTGCATGCCCTAATACACACCTTACTGATCTGATCAGAATTATAAGAGATATAATCAAATATCAATATATCATTTTGTTAATAGTCTTGGATTCTTAGGCCAAAGTTTCAACGATATTTCCAATATTATTATCTAAAAATTAATGTAACAGTAATAACTTTGTCAAAAATTAGCGCGATTTTTTTTAATGGTAACCCTAGGCATGATATAAGCTAGGCGACACTCACCACAGAGGTTATCATACTTTGAAGTTTAAAAACTTGTCTAAAGTTCTAAAAGGGAGTTTTTGGCGCCATTTTGTCGAGTTCGGTTTGGTGTCTATTTTAATTATTTTCAAATTGATTCATAGTGGATATTGTGTCTTAAAATTGGTGCAGTTATATGGTACAAGTGTCTACGCAACTGAACAATATGTGGGATAATTGAAACAGGCGCGATCTTGGTTGTGTGAAGCTGAGACTTTTATTGAAGTGGTGGCTTCCTCGGCAGAACTAACCGAGTAAACTGTCTTGATATACTTGGTGCCAAATGCTCCAAGCAGCATTGGAACACGATGCACCCGCATTCTAATGAAAAATTAAACAATATCTACCACTGAACTATTTAACACTTGACACTGGCAAAAATTACTTCCAAGAGGAAAGTAGATTGCCATAACAAAAAAAAGAAGAAGTTCTAAAACTAATGTTATAATTATTATTTTGCAGGAAGACTCCAACGACTGGGTGTGGGAGTGGAGCAGTCGACCTGATCAGCTGCCGCCGAAGTGAGTAAAACAGACTGATTGAATTATTTGCTAAGAACGGATTGTATAAACATTATGTTAAGGCGCCGGCGAACAGTGAGCTTCCCATACAAACGTAATACCAAAATGATTTGCAATTTGAGCATAATTAACTATTCTTGTGATGTTATTTGGATTAAGATACAGTATATGTCTAGGTTTCTATTAAATAAAAATTCCAAAATACTAACCAATTACAATTTTTTATACAAAACTGTAAATCGCATTAATTTTTATTTGGTTTAGTATTTCGGATTTTTTATTTAATAAAAACGAAAAAAAAATCAGCTGCTTCATACATTTTGATATTTTCGATTTTATTTTTGTATGAAACAGCTGATTTTTTTTTTTGCGATTTGAGAGTTGGCCCCATAGTAAAAGTTGATCAGTTTGATGGTCCCTATATACCATATTCGGCATTAGGGGTACTTTTGTAACACGTTGTATACTTTATGCACTTCTTTTTGGGGTCATTTGCCCGAAGTCTTGACACCTTTGCCAAGAGATAAACAAAAATCAAATGAAAATTTATTTAATTAAAACCGTGTTAATATAAACAAATTGACGACGACTTGAGTGGTGCAGTGGTCAACATGTCGGTATACCACGCAAGAGGTCGATTCCCAGCCGGGCAGAAATTCAAATGATGAATTCTAGTTTTTGTGACGGGTCTGGGTGTTAGTATGTATAATAAGTATATATTTAAAGAATATATCAGTTATCTAGCACTCATATTACAAGCTTTGCTTAGTCTGGGGCTAGATGGCGCTGTGTGTAATTGTCCAAGCAAAATAAAGCGTTTTGTTTCAATGTATATTTCAACGGTTGAGTAAGTTGTCGTTGTTGTTTCAGAGACTGGCGGTTCAAGCACCCAGTGAAGCAGGGCCCGCCGTCCGCCACCTCCTCCATCGAGGTGCTCGACCACCAGCTCGCCGCGCCGCCGCTGCCACAGGTCACTACACTACACTACACCACAATAAACATCCAAACAACACTCAACCTAACCACTAACTTATTCAAACGAACAAACAACACTCAATTAAACCACTAAGTTGCTCAAAAGAACAAAAACAACACTCTATCTAACCACTAACTTACTCTAAAGAACAAAAAACAAACGACACTCAATCTAACCACTAACTTACTCAAAAGAACAAAAAACAAATGACACTCAAACTAACGACTAACTTACTCAAAAGAACAAAAAACAATAAACACTCAACCTAACCACTAATTTACTCAAAAGAACAAAAAACAAACGACACTCAAACTGCTTTTTTCTTTTAAATTATTTTATTTTTTGTTTGAAAGTATTTTAGTAATCAGCTTTTGACAGTTGTCATATCATCCTTAGGTACTGTCCTGTCTCTTGTCCTATTTAGTAAACAGCTTTTGAATTTATGACAGTTGTCATACGTCTTTTAAAATTAAATCGATATCTAAAAATATGTTTTCTTCACCAATAATTAGTAATTTATTTCGTAATCTATGTGTGGAAAACCATTTGTTGTTTTTTATAATTGATATCTTTTTTAATAAAGATTGGGTAAAGATTGTTTACCAAATAAGACAATTAAAGATAGACAGAATACGCACCAACGCCACAAACACCGTCACTTACATATCATAAATCTGGATGTACTTCCATGTCGTTACTTATAACATTTCATTATGGGATCATAGCTTTTCCTAAAACATAGTGTCCCTCAAGGCACAACACTAGGGTCAAAACTTTACCATTTGTATAGCAAGTTGTTCATTGTTCTATAGAGTGCGCTCTTTTCCGTGCGTCGCGCGTCGTTACAGAAATTTTACAAAACGATCCCAGCTTTTCTAATATATGGTGTTAATTGGTGTCCCTCAAGGCACACATCTAGGACCGATACTTCACCATTTCTACAGCAAATGTTTCCATTGTTCGTTAGAACGCGCTCCTTTCC
Organism: Catoptria pinella; assembly: GCA_963556745.1. NCBI lineage: Eukaryota > Metazoa > Arthropoda > Insecta > Lepidoptera > Crambidae > Catoptria > Catoptria pinella. The sequence continues at coordinate 5,699,378 of OY750788.1, read as the reverse complement.
ATACGTCGCGCGTCGCTGTGGGGGCGCGGCGCCGTGGCGGCGCTGCTGGTCACCAACCTCGTGTCGCTGCTGCTCGGCGCCGGCATCGGGTAAATATAAACAGTTTTTTGAAAATTATAGTAGTCGACCTTCTCCATGTTTATGAGATCCTGGTGAAATGAGATGATGAGATCCTACTTTGGTGAAAATGAGAATAAAAAGTTTCATTTGTTCTACCGTGGAACTACTTAGTAGAACAAGAGTCCCACTACTTCTACTCTCCTCCAACTATGTAAATAGTAGCACTAATGAGAAAAAAAGTCTCATTAGTTCTACCGTGGAACTACTTAGGGCTGATTTTTCAATCCTCAGTTAGCAGATATCAGTCAGTTTAAATATCAACCAAATTTATTAGGTCATTCTAAAAATGTGGCAGACAAAATTAATGACAAACATTTCCGATTTGGCAGTATAATACGCTATCAAACGGATAAAGCTTTATCTAGGCATTGAAAAATCAGCCCTTAGTAGAACAAAAGTCCTAGTGGGACTTTTGTACTTTTTAAATAGTAGCACTTATGAGAAAAAAGTTTTATTAGTTCTGCCGTGGAACTAATTAGTAGAACAGTCCCACTAGTTCTACTCTCTTCCAACTTTTTAAATAGTAGAACTTATGAGAAAAAAAGTCCCATTAGATCTACGGTGGAACTACTTAGTAGAACAAGTGGGAACAAAGATGTGCGGAAAGAGAACCGTCATGAGATTTGCTTGATTACAGTTTTTGTCACGTGAACGGCGACTATCTTGACTTGAGTTGATAGATATCAAGATTTCTCTTTCTGCACAGACTCTAGTCCAATTATCCTTACTTGTCCTATTTCGTACACTTTTTTTGTAGTTGTCATAACTCTTAAACATTATTAAAAAAAAATCTCTTAATTTATAAAATTTTCATTAAGAAATAACAATTTCTTTAGTATTGTGTCAAATTATTTTACCAAATAGGACAAGATAGGAAAAATCTTGATTTATTGCAGCTAGTGGCTGCAGCTACAGTATTAATTTTTCTAACGACAGTGTTTTTTTTATTCAGAGTTTGGCTTAGCCGAAGAGGTATCTTGCCTCCCAGACTGATAGTGCTCAACTAAGCATCGAACGATGCCGGATTGGCGTGCGACTTCACCTTCAACATGTGTCCTTTGACACCGAATTGTGACCTTGACAACAGGCTAGTAAAAAAAATACCTAGTGTTGCAAATTTATCTTTGTAGCTTTTGGCAGTAACAAATACAATGTAACCTTGAACTTTGACACAGAAATATGCAGGGTTATTTGCAATTAATTTAAAACCTCTTGTGAGGCTGATTAGACCATCAAACTGAACAACTTTCATTATGGGACCAACCTTGAAATCGCGAAAAAAAATCAGCTGTTTCATACATGCTGTAATCCGTAAAAAGTGTTTTATTTCTAATGAACTGTACGCGCGAAAGTCTTAGAAGTGTATATGTTTCATACATTTTGATATTTTCGTAATTAATTTTTGTATGAAACAGCTGATTTTTTTTCGCGATTTCAAAGTTGGTCCCATAGTAAAAGTTGTTCAGTTTGATGGTCCCTATCTATCATGTTCGGCATTAGGGGTACTTTTGTAACACCTTGTATATGGACCATCAAACTGAACAACTTTTACTATGGTACAAAAATCAGCAAATCAACAAAAATCAGCTGTTTCATACAAAAATTAAAATCGAAAATATCGAAATGTATGAAACAGCTGATTTTTTTTCGCGATTTCAGAGTTGGTCCCATAGTAAAAGTTGTTCAGTTTGATGGTCCCTATATACCATATTCGGCATTAGGGGTATTTTTGTAACACGTTGTATATTATGTTGGTGATTAAAATAATATTGTTCACTTGTTAAGGTGTTAAGTCGAGTCGGGTGATGCTTATATATGTAGTTATATGAATTTATGCTCGACTTTAAGAATGACTATAGTAAACTTGTTTTCGCCACAATATGAAAAGGCTTTTAATATCTTAATGTTTAAGGTTGTAAATGCCATAACAATATTTATTTCTACATTTTTGTATGGTCATCTTCAAAGCAGAGCTTGACTGTTGATGGGATGAAAATTAAAAAAAAAAGGCGAAAAAAAACGTATTCTAGATTTAGGCCTTTTGTATTTTTACTAAAATTCTCAATTTCGGGGTAAACGCGGCTTATAAAAGTTTTTTTTAACTAAAATAAAAGAATTGGCACTCTTGATATACTAGAAGAAATTCGACGTTCCCACTAGTGACTCGGTAGCCAGCGGTCAGAGCATTGGACCGGATATCCAAAGGTCGCGGGTTCGATTCCTGTCCGAGAACATGATCTGGGGCCGTACCGGCTAACGCATCAAAATTCGGAAAGTCTGCCGGACTTCAAATTAAAACAGATAAATCGAGCCCCAATCGGACCAAAATGCCGAATCCCAATTCATGATGTCACACGAACATCGATATCTTCTAAATTCGATAACTTCGGCTAATAGTATGTACAATACGAAACTCCTTACTTCGATTTATCTGTTTTAAGTTGAAGCTCGACAGACCCGCCGAAGTTCGTAAAGTTAGCCGGTAGGGCCCCTGGTGCGAGTCGTATTTTTCTAGTATATTATTTAGTATTGTATAAAAATAGCATTGTGTATGCTAAAATCGCAAAATTTTAATTTTTTTGAAATCTGGTGCGGGTCCTATTTTTTCTAGTATATTATTTAGTATTTTAATTTTTTTTTTCATTAAATTGTTTAGAGACAAATGACTACATTGAGATTTTTTTTACATCAATAATATTAAGATAAGCTGCGTTCATCCATAGAATATTTTTATATGACGCCTAGTCTTAAGTGTAACGAAGTTTAATTTGCTTTAGTTTATGCGAGTATAGACATAATATTATATTTACTTAAATAATAAGCTAGCTTGTAGAGAACATGCTTTTTTAAAAAAAAAACAGTTGTTAAAATGGAGGACTTTTTTTCTTTTGGCAGATTTTGGAATTTTTCATAATTTTTTATGTTATTTCATTATAAAAGTGTAATATTACGTCTATATTTTAATTTAAAGTAGGTTTTGTATAATTTCTAAGCATCTGTTGTTTAAATTCATATCAGATATTTCGGAATTTTATAATTAATATTGTGAATTGTGGTTCCATTTTTCCACATAATAATAGTTTATCATCAATTAAAAAGCTTCTTTTTATATGTGTAAGCCTCAAAGACCGAAATAGCTCATTGAGCGAAAAAAACGCTCTGTGGTCACAGCCAAAAATCCACAACGCGCCAATAGATAGGGACCATCAAACTGAACAACTTTTACTATGGGACCAACTCTGAAATCGCGAAAAAAAATCAGCTGTTTCATACAAAAATTAATTACGAAAATATGAAATTGTATGAAACAGCTGATTTTTTTTTCGCGATTTCAAAGTTGGTCCCATAGTAAAAGTTGTTCAGTTTGATGGTCCCTATCTACCATATTCGGCATTAGGGGTACTTTTGTAACACGTTGTATATTAATTGTGTTAGGTAGGTGACAGCAATGAAAAAAATATTGCCTGATGTTAATTGTTCATAATATTGATTTATAAGTGGAACCATTTATATCGTCCCAAGAATTTAACTTCGCCATTCTGTGATTTTAAATATCTATGTATAAATATATGTATTTTATTTATTGAGGGGAACATGCGGAATACATAGCTAGCATAACTAGATAATAATACTAAGTATAAAAATTGGTTTATGTTTAGGACAAATTTATTAAGGGAATGGATAGTATAAATAGTTAATAATCGTTGGGTTTAATTATTTAATAACGTTTTTTTTTTAAAGAATCAAAGAAATTATATTTAATACACGTCTAAGACTTCCGCGCGCACAGTTCATTAGAAATAAAACGCTTAACTAAATAATTCTAAAATAACACCTGAATTAGTAATATACACGCCTTAATCCGATAAAGTATTTATTTCTAATGTCAGACAAGACAAAATATTCACGCATTGGAAATTCGTCATTTTTAAGGAGATTAATTTTGATTTTAATTATTTAGAAGTTGAAGGTTGAACTACTTAAAAAATATCAAATTGTTGTTTAAAATCGTGCATAAAACATGAGTAAAATTGGAATATAGCAAAATATGCTTTTTATTATTAGGCCTTCGTACAGGCGATTTTTTTACCGCGCGGTTTTTCTACAGCGCGATTTTTTAAACGCCCGATTCTCCCGAAGTGTGTCCAGTGTGGCCAGATTAGGCGATAACTAATTCAGAATGTAGGTATTATAATTATGTAGTAGTGTGGCCCATGGATCAGGCCTAAAAACTTTCGAGGTAAGTATAGCCTAATTTGCGATAAATCGCCTAATCTGGCCACACTAGACGCAATTCGGGAAAAAAGGTCGTCAAAATAAGAGCTCTTGTGAACATTTAGTACGTTTCCCCTTTGTTTCATCTGTGTCGGCGTTTTCCGCTTGAGATAAAAAAAACGCGCGGTAAAAAAATTACCCGTGAAGTCATAATGGTCTATTCGAAGCGTCAGAAAAAACGCGCGTTAAAACGGCTAAAAAGCGCTCGTGCGTACGATGCCTTATTATTTTGTCTAACTCATACTATCCTAAGGCCCGCCACATACAGATAGAATTTTGATTCGGAATTCCAAAGATTTCGTCTGTGTGTGGTGGGCCTTAATCCCAACTTTTTTTTATTTACCTAAGTGTGGGTACAGCTTGACCATAAAGAGTTGACAAAAAGAGGGCGCCACTTTCTATGCAAACACGTCATAATCACGAATAACTTGGCAACACCGACTGTATTTTGTACTGAAAAATTTAAGTCCCATTTTATTTTATTTCATCTCTTTCTGGCCAAGCTGTACCTATTTGTTTTTAAGTTTGAAATATCGAAAGAGTTTGGTTAATACGCTAGTGTCATTGTTAATTTTAAAAAGTTTTTGGCGACACTATTGCCGTAAAAAAACGCAAAGAAACTAATTTGCTTACGGTCTTGCGTTTTGTTATTCCTTTTGGTGAAATTTGGTTTAATAAACATGGTTTGTCGTCATGAATTATAATCTGTATATGCATAGGTGATAGTAAATTGAGATTCGTTTTGCAATAGTTTTACTTTTTTTCTTTTTATATCAACAGCATTTCTGCTTTAAATCGGAATATTGTATTCATTGTTTATATTTTAGAATGTCTGATTTTTAGTAACTTCTAATTATATCGTCACAAGAATAAACTGACATTATTATAGCTCAGTCTCTCACTAATAACTGCTTTACATTTACTTTTTGATTTAACCATAAAATATACAAATGGGTCCTCTATCTCAATTTACTGTCATAATGCAAAGTAGATGCGATTTTTTTAAATGTAAATATTACTTCCCTAAGATACTTAAGTGCTTAAATATAAGGATATGCATTTTATTAAAGTATGTTTTATTTATTCACTCAATAAATATTTCCATTCCATTATGTTAGTTGGTTTTCATTTGAATCTTACTACCTATGTTATTCATTTACTCTTTGGGTGAATGACGCGTATTTTCAATTCCGTGTTCAATTCTAAACACGGGTTAAGAGCGCGTAGTCTGCACACTAACGCCGCCATTGAAAAAAAAACAGTTTTTAAATAAAGATGAAATTCTGAATTATCTCTCTGTAGTGCACTTTGAGAAAGCTTTGTGGTTTTTCACCGTATTAGCAAAATTTTGTAGTCGAAAAGTGGTTACGTTACTAAAAAAAACTCCATTAAACAAATCGACAAGCTAGAAAATATTGTTTAAGCGATAAAAAGTACCACAAAGTTTCTTCGGAGGGCACTACAGAGAGATAATTCACAATTTCGTCTTTATTTAAGCACTAGGATTTTTTCCAATGGCGGCGCTAGTGTGCAGACTACGCCCTTTTACACGGGGAAACAAGTTCTTGAACGCAATAAAAAACTTATGATCAAACATAATTATGTGAGCCAAGCCACTTAAATAATCATCAAAAATCGTACTTTATCATACTTTAACTCCTAAAAAAATCCATATTCCTAGACTTACAGCTTGACCATAAAGAGTTGACAAAAAATGAGGACGCCACTTTCTACGCAAATACGTCAAAATCACGAATAACTTGGCAACACTAACGATAGGGCGCCACAGACTGGTGTGCGTTCTGTCGTTTTGGGTGTAGTTGTTTGGGTAAAGTTTAACTCGTTTGAGTTGCAACCAAGCCACAGAACGATCGAGTTGTTTTTATATCCTAAAAGAACTTTAGATGTCATTAAGTACAAAGTTTTCGTTTTCTATTTAGGAATACGGATAATTTAAACATTCCTATAAACAAAATCAAATAAAATCTGTTTTTTTGAGGAGCAACCATGAACTGTTAGACACAAAAACATCTAAATACAAAATAATGTCAAATGACATTGACATTATGACAAAAGATAAGCGTCAGAGCGTTTTTCAACGACCGATTTAGGTGGTTGTTTGGTTGCTGCACTCTGAGCCACGGAAAGGTCAGAGTGCGCACCCGAGCGCGCTCGAGTGCACTCGAGCGAATTATCACAAGAAGTTAGCAGCGATACCCAAAGTGGTCGATATTGACCCCTTGGGGTCGAAATCTATTTCCCAGGGGTCGACCGACATAAACGAATAATTTTAATAATAATTATAATTACAAAAAATTTGGCTATGGGGGTCTGAGATATCAGTCCATTTTAGAAAAGGGGTCTCTTGCCCAAAATAGTTTGGGAATCTCTGAGTTAGACTTTGTCTGACGAAAGCTGGCATCCAAATGGGGGCGCCACTTTCATGTTAAATTAGCATTTCATTGGAAACTCACCCTTATAATAAGGCGCAAAATTAGTTCCTTTTCCAACCACGTACCAGCTTTCGTTAGACAGAAACTGCAACAGATATTTTATGTAAATGCATTACAGTTCTAATATGGCTTTATTTATTTTAGCTTAAGAGTTTTATTAAAGATAAAGTAAAGTAAAGTAGGCTGTAGCGGCGCGATCATACCGCTATATAAGCAAATCGACGAATGACGAAAAAATGCAGGATCAGCGAAAAGTACAATATGTAAACATTACGCAGACGTGACGTCACTACGTCAAGCTAACATCAAGGCAAAAACGTATGAAGACCTGACTCACGATATCGAAGTTTTCTAAGCACTTGGCATAAATACAAATTCGAACATCGAACAGTTGGACTGCGGTCCCCGAGCACAGACGCCTAGCTCGGCGGAAGTACTTCCAATTTCGCGCACTTCGCATAAATACAAAAATACAAATTCCAACATCGAACAGTTGGACCGCGGTCCCCGAGCACAGACGCCTAGCTCGGCGGAAGTACTTCCAATTTCGCTGAATATACGGCGAAGAGATCCTGCCTCAGCAATAGGCATTTATGCGGCGTTTTACATAGATTCACAAACAGTTACAGTTACTAACTAAAACTATTAGTATAGACTAAACAACCGAAAGGGCTGACCAGCTCAGCAATGCTGTGAATTTGAAATTCCCAGCGCTGGTTTTCAGCTGGACACATATAATAAATAATATATTAGAAAAATAAGATAAAATTGAAGATCGAACGAGATAAATAAAATATCATAATCCATTCAATAAATCATATTCTAGGTATTTAATTTGATATCTTGTGTAGGTATCCCTCCCTATTGCAGTATTCCAAAAGTAAAAAAGTGTATATTGTCTGATACTTTATTAAAAAAAAGTCGATTTCCTCCCTTTTTTTGAAGTCGGTTAAAAACTACCTGCACTGCAATATTAATTAATTTACAAACACTGATTATTTAATCTTTCTCTCCTGTATGAATTCTTCCATGACTAGCTAAACTACCACGCCGAGAAAAACATTTCGTACAATAACTACATTTGTATGGTTTCTCGCCTGTATGGATTCTTATATGCGAAGTTAAAACCCTTTTCTCAGAAAAGCATTTCATACAATAATTACATTTGTATGGTTGCTCGCCTGTATGAATTCTTACATGTATAGCTAAGCTACTGCTCGTAGTAAAACATTTCGTACAATAACTACATTTGTATGGTTTCTCTCCTGTATGAGTTCTTACATGTCTACTTAAAGCACTGTTTGTAGTAAAACATTTCGTACAGTAACTACATTTGTATGGTTTTTCTCCTGTATGAATTCTTATATGTGTAACTAAATCAAAACGTTGAGAAAAACATTTCGTACAATAATTACATTTGTATGGTTTCTCTCCTGTATGAGTTCTTACATGATTATCTAAATGAGCACGTTGAGAAAAACATTTCGTACAATAACTACATTTGTATGGTTTCTCTCCTGTATGAGTTGTTAAATGTGTAGCTAAAGCACTGCTTGTAGTAAAACATTTCGTACAATTACTACATTGGTATGGTTTCTTCTCTGTATGAATTCTTACGTGTGTAGCTAAAGCACTGCTTGTAGTAAAACCTTTTGAACAATAACTACATTTGTATGGTGTCTCTCCTGTATGCATTCTTACATGTTTAGCTAAATGATGGCTTTCACTAAAACATTTTATACAATAACTACATTTGTATGGTTTCTCTCCTGTATGAATTCTTACATGTCTAGCCAAGTCACTGTTAGTAGTAAAACATTTCGTACAATAACTACATTTGTATGGTTTCTCTCCTGTATGAATTCTTACATGATTAGCTAAATGACTGCTTTTAGTAAAACATTTCGAACAATAACTACATTTGTGTGGTTTTTCTCCTGTGTGAATTCTTACATGTGTAGCTAAATGAGCGTTATCAGAAAAACATTTCGTACAATAACTACATTTGTATGGTTTGTCTCCTGTATGTATTCTTTCATGTCTAGCTAAATTACTATGTTGAGAAAAACATTTCGTACAATAACTACATTTGTATTGCGTCTCACCGCTACAAATACTACCCTTATGTTTGTTTCTATTTTTGCTAAATTTATTTTCTGTCACATTTTTCCGTACATCATTTTCCAAAAGATTAGTATTTTCACAATTTTCATAGTTTGTATTTGAATCAGTTAGCGAGTTTGGTTTACTTTCGATTCCAATTATGTGCCATTTCTTAATATGATTTTCTAAGACGTTTTTTCTTAGATATATTTTATTGCATAAGTCGCATACAAAAATATTATTTGGAGTTTTTACCCGTTCATTGCTATTTGCTTCAATTTTAGAATTATTTATTTCACTATTAACATTGGCAGTGGTCGTTTCATTGTCCTGTTTCTTATTTTCCTCACCATTATCCGATTTTTTTAAGGGTGCTTGACTATTCAGTATTTCCTTTTCAGTGTCATTATCCGGTTTACGTTTCTTGAGTAAGTGAAGCACCTGTGAAGTATTGTTTCAATGATACATTTACAATAGGTAGTTGTGAAAGGTACACACGACAGCACGTCAGGTTATACGATTAAACTGCGAAAACAGCTTATATTACGTAGGGCATAAAGGTAGTCTCAAGGTCAACATGTAGAGTGAGGTGCCGTCGTGTGTATATTAAGCCCGGTACAGATTATCTGCAACGCAACATGCAATACAACACTAGTATAATGTGGACGTAGAGATGGGCAAAGGACCCGATTTTTACCCCACTGCTGGGTTTAAACCCAATAAAAACCCACATTGTATGATAAAGAAACTTTTTACAGTTTTTTTATTTCTACTTATTAGTATTTTTTTAAATTTAGATTTTTCGCATTCACAAAGCTATTATCTATCGCTGTCGCTGGCTTGCAGCGAAGAAGTTAAAAGTACTAGAAAATTTCGCCGCTCCCACTAGCGACTCGGTAGCATAATTGGTCAGTGCATTGGGCCGGAATCCCAAGGGTGCGGGTTCGAGTCCCGTCTGAAGTGCTACGGGTGAGTCGATTTTTTCTAATATTATTTATCTTACTTATTAGTATTTTGTCAGACATATTTGTCAAATGTGACATTGCTATAGAAACAATTTCTTGTTAAAACAATACAGAAAAATATTCAAAGGATAAAACATCAGTTTTAAGATTTTATTTAGTTCAAGAAACTAGTATATGGGCGTTAACTGGGTTTAAAACCCAGCAGTCGGGAAAAAATCGGGTCCTTTGCCCATCTCTACTGTGCACGCAGCTCGCTTTATTGAAATAGGCGCGATCTTGGTTGTGTGAAGCTGAGACTTTTATTGAAGTGGTGGCTTCCTCGGCAGAACTAACCGAGTAAACTGTCTTGATATACTTGGTGCCAAATGCTCCAAGCAGCATTGGAATGCGATGCACCCTCATTCTGATGAAAAATTAAACAATATCTACCACTGAACTATTTAACACTTGACACTGGCAAAAATTACTTCCAAGAGGAAAGTAGATTGCCATAACAAAAAAAGAAGAAGAAGAACTGCGAACGTCTGTTCCCGGCAGTCTACGCGCGCACGCCATGGAGCCGCTACAGTACCTTATACCGTAAGAGTAGATGCTTGCTCGCCGGTTGATATTACGAACTATACAACATGTTACAAAAACACCTCTAATGCCGAATATGGTATACAGGGACCATCAAACTGAACAACTTTTACTATGAGACCAACTCTGAAATCGCGAAAAAAATAATCAGCTGTTTCATACATATTGATATTTTTAATTTTAATTTTTGTATGAATCAGCAGATCTTGTTTCGCGATTTCAGGGTTGGTCCCATAGTTAAAGTTGATAAGTTTGATGGTCCCTATACAACGTGTTACAAAATACCCCTAATGCCGAATATGGTAAAAAGCGACCACCAAACTGATCAACTTTTACTATGGGACCAACTCTGAAATCGCAAAAAAAGAAATCAGCTGTTTCATAAATCGAACCCCAATCGGGCCAAAATGGCGAACCCTAATTTATGATGTCACACGAACATCGATATCTTCTAAATAACTACAATACGAAACTTCTTACTTCGATTTATCTGTTTTAATTTGAAGCCCGGCAGACTTTCCGAAGTTCGATGCGTTAGCCGGTACGGCCGGGCCCCCTGTTCTACTAGAACAGCAAAGCAAAGAAATGAAACCGGTAGGTCTGGGGCCAGCCTTAATAATATAACAGACTTACCTCATCATGTTTTTCCTGATGGTTTTCAAAAGCCTTTGTGTCCACAAATCCCTTATAGCACAAATCACATTTAAACGGTGAGTTTTGATAATTTAGTGACTTTGATCGCTCCAGCATTTGTTGTGATTGTTCCTCTTTAGATATAATTATCTCTCGTGCGTCTGGCTTCAAAACTACAAGTAAAATAACATCAAAAATGTGTAGATTTTATATTGGAAATAAGAACTCTCACCGACATTTAAGCTGGAACTTCATTTGACACACGTGGGCCACGTATGACGATCTGCGGTAATATCGGCTAAAAACAGTCAATGTTAACTGTGTTTTGACAGATGTGTGATACACTGCTACTTTTCTTTGGTAAGTTTTTATTTGTGCCAAAACGAAGTAGCAATGTATCATATACATCTGTCAAAACACAGTTAACATTAACTTCAATGTTTTTAGCCGATAGAGCCCCTGGGCATATCATCCTTACTAATATATATTAAATGCGAAAGTCGTTTTGTTTGTTTATTTGTTACGCCTTAACATCTTAACCGATCATCATGAAAAACATGTGTTTTTTGTATACAAAAGTAGTCAAGTGTTGCCATACAATAACACTTATGAATAAAGAAAGTGGCTCCCCCATTACTTTCCACTCTTTTTGGCTAGAATGTAGGTATAATTATAATAGTTTATATTTCCTTTACTTACTTTTAGAAGTTTTAGTTCTAGATACATTGCTTCTTTTCAGACTAACTTTTGTTTTTTTTTTGAGACGGTCCTCTTTTCTTTGTTTAATTATATCTTGTAGAGGCATGTTGTCTTCGGAATCAGACGTTGAATCCTGTTTGGTAATTTCTAGTTCCAAAGAAATGCCATCTAAATAATCTAAAACAAAAATACTTAATTATGTTAAGGCTGCATAGTCTGCTCACTAGCGCCGCCATTGAAAAAAAAACATAATGCTTAAATAAAGACGAAATTGTGAATTATCTCTTAGTAGTGCACTCCGAAAAAGCTTCGTGGTTCTTTTTATCGCTTAAACAATATTTTCTAGCCTGTCGTTTAGTTAAATGAAGCTTTATTGTTAAAAGTGACCACTTAAATCTCCATTAAATGGCTTTTTTTTCATTTTTCATCAAAAGTACCTGAATAAATAAAAAAAATGTTTGAGAATGTGCAAGCAGCGCTCTTTCATATGATACCCCATATACTTAGTAGCCCCACTTCGAATTTTTAAGACCCCTTTCAATCCCTGTTGCAAAAAATATATAAATATTTTTATTTCTCTCTTATTTGCAAAATAGTTGCACAAACTTCATTTAAAAGTATTCCAAATTTCAAGTTGATAGCATTAGTAGTTTTCGAGATATCCAGCTGTGACAGACAGTCTGGGGTGCACCAAGGGTTCCTTTTTACCATTCTGGTACGGAACCCTAAAAAGGGGAAGGTAGAAGAGGTTTGTCACATGTGACCAGTTGCTAATAGGACTATTTGAATCAAACCATTTGAAAATAGGAATTATACCAAATATGAATGGAATAATTCAATTGGAATCAAGTACCAATTTCGACCAAAAACTGCCAAACCAGTGGCAACGGTTGGCATTGTGTAAACTTTCATGGCATTTATTATTCAGGCAAAATGTTAAGTTACTAGAGTAATAAATAAATAATACTTACCTTCATTCTGATCCTCCACAACCATTTCAGAATCCACATATTCTGTTTTAATTGGAGTTTCCACGTTGACCTCTTCCTCAGTCGCAGATATGACTCTAACCGTTGGAGTCTTGCCCAAGGGCCAAGTTTGTTGTTTACAAAACAATTCCAGGGAATTTACTGACAGCTAAAAGCAATGAATGATGATAATCTTGGGGGTCTGATTCTATAAAATGTAGGTACCTACTCTGTGATATAAACTAAAACAGTTTGCAAATGTCTCAGATTGTATCACCAATATTAATATCAGTGACGCCGCACAAAGTGGCAGATTGTGGTGCAGTCTGTTATTCGCCTTACGTTTTAAAGACCATTGTTATATCAGTGCTATGAATGTCCCACTAACTTTTGCACCTTTTCATTATTTGGTGACACAACTGACACATGTTTTAAAATAGGTATGTAGACAATGTATTTTTATAGTAACTGTATACTATAAATAAACTTACCTCCAAACCAGAATTTATCATCTGTTCGAGTAGCTGATCCGATTTTTTTGATTTCTCTATAAATTTCTGAAACTTTTTCAACAAACTGAAGCAAATGTAACAGACACATGTTGGCTTCGTATCGCCTGTTTCAATCTGGAAAAAAGACTTATTTTACTAACAAAACTAAATATTAGCAGTGAACAGAATGAAGTGGCCGTGTGGGGCCAGAGGGCCTGGTTTTCCCACTGATTTATACACATAATAAGGCTAGAACCTAGGGTGCAAGACCCGAGGGGGCGCTGGCTGAGCTTGACTATTTTTGTATATTATCATTTGAGAATGTATGCTAAAATACTAAGGTACTCTTACCCAACCAGCAGGGTCAGGGGTTTTATAGCTTGCCTAGAGCTGTCAGTGCTCTAAATCAGGCACTGTCAACAGCCAAGAAACAAGGAAGGAAGATGATAATACAAACATGTTCTACATTTTGAAGCTTTGCCGATTTAAGATTTTATATCTGTAAAAATGTTACATACGGTTTAGAGAACCATGTAAAACAGATGTGTTAATATTATAATAATAACTAATTATCTATAGTTACCTTACCGATGTTTCAGTGAATTTCTCGTAAATATCTCGAAGCTGGCAATCAGATATTGAATGCAAGCGGATATCGTACGCCAAGCATACTCTGCACGCCGTTAGCTGGTTCATTTTTAGCTTTTTCAGCTGATTGTTTGGTCGGAGAATCAGGTTTAAGACTTATGTGTAAATAAAATCAAATATTTTTAGTAATTATGTCCTTAAAAAGTTTTTTCAATAAGATGCATTAAATATCCAAAACATTCATGAATGAATTCATTGTCTTGGATTTCCAAGCTTTTAGTAATAAAGTTGATGATTTTTCTAGTTCTGACTTCTGAAGCAGTATACTTGCTCAGTGGCAGTATACCCTTGGGCGCTGAGCAAGTAGGTGATCACACTCTTGGGCTTGCTTGGGAATACCTGACTACGGGAAATATTACACTCTTCTCCCTAAACAATAGATATTTTTTTCGCTAAAATAAAACAAAACCAAAACAAAACAAACAAAACTGCATGCAATAATACAATTAATACACTTGTAGTAGTAGTTATATTCGTCCTTTTCAGGACAGGCGAAGGTCTAAGCCATACTGCCAGTTCTTGAGTTGATATCTTAGAGCATTGATATTATTTAATTTTTCATTAGAAATCGGGTGCATCGTATTCCAATGCTGCTTGGAGCATTTGGCACCAAGTATATCAAGACAGTTTACTCGGTTAGTTCTGCCGAGGAAGCCACCACTTCAATAAAACTCTCAGCTTCACAGAACCAAGATCGCGCCTATTTCAATTATCCCACATATTGTTCAGTTGCGTAGACACTTGTACCATATAACTGCACCAATTTTAAGACACAATATCCACTATGAATCAATTCGAAAATAATTAAAATAGACACCTAACCGAACTTGACAAAATGGCGCCAAAAACTCATAATACACTTGACTTGCTTTGCTTGTCATTTTCAGCTTTAACTTCATTTAATCCAATCAAACTTCAATTTAAATCAAAGAGAATTTTAAATTAATCACTAACGGAAGACTAACGGTGAATGGCTGGCTGGCTGCGTCTCGTTTCGTTTTACGCTTAGAGCATTAAGAAAGCTCTAATCTAATGCTTAATGCTCTAAGGTTTCAAACAAATTCACTTGCAACACTGCTGCAAGTGTGTATGGAATGAGTATGGAATGAGGGAGGGAGGTGCAAGCAAAGGAAGCAAAGCTTTGAAACTGGCAAAATGCGCAAACCACGCGACGCAAAGAAAAAAAAAGGTGGTTATGGCGGAATTGGCAGATGGCGAACGCAACAACATTGCAGCATTTGCAGCATCAAGCACGTTTTAAATCTCACACAATTCCATTTAAAATCCCATCACATGTCACCTGTGTTCACGCGATAACTGAATAAAGGAAGCATATAATTATGTCCACATCGTTGTCGGACTGTTTTACCATAGGCAGCATTGTAGCTACGAAAACATGCTACAATGAGGAAATTGAGGGGGAAGTTTTAGCCTTTGATCCTCAAACAAAGATGTTGATACTGAAGTGTCCTTCTTCTAGCGGGAATCCGAAGCGCCATGACGTGAACATCGTTAACCTTTCGCTGGTGAGCGATGTGCAAATAAAAAAGGAAGTGACGACACTCCCTGAACCTCCACAATCTTTGAATCTGAACAGATTGAACACTAGAATCAGAAATTCTATTGACAATAAGAGGAGATTAGTAAGTATCTATTAAATTATCCTTATATCATCCAAAATTTGATATGAAGTGAGTCTAGTATGTTATTTAGTGTTATATAAAAATTGCATTCTGAATGCTAAAATCTCAAAATTAAAAATTAAGTGAGTTATTGATGAAATATCTATACCATCTTGCACTTGTATGTTTGCTGAAAGCACAGTAAAACTAAAAAACTAATTCGGTTTTACATGATTACACAACTATCTTGTTAACCTAGATCACGTTATCATGGTAGATCTGACAAGCAGCTAAAAACTGCATTGCTGATTTTTAGCTGGTCGGGTCGGAGAGTCAGGTCAGGTTGGCCCCAATAACATAATGGCGCAGTGAGCTGTAGACTTTGCTCAAATTGAATGTTGTTTTAAAAATAATCTAATAGATGTCGCTATTAGGTTAATACTGCTTTTGTAAAGCAGTAGTTTGTGCTGTTTGGTATGTTAGGTATTCTTTTATTATATCTATTTGAAGCTAGATGATGCTTCCAATTTTGTTTTTTTTTTCGAATGGGTGATTTTTGTTTTTACTAAAATTTGAAAAACTGGCTACAAAAAAAAATAATATTAAACCTGCTGAGGGACAGACATATGAAAGCATTTTTGCCCAAGCTGAAGCTGAGATGCTTGTGCTTCGTGCTCGCACGTTTAATAAGCTTGAATAAATAAAAAAATATTTTTTTATTTATTTTTAGAAAGACCAAAGATGAAAAGATCTTTCATAAGAAATCCACATAATTCCACCATCTCGATTTTTTTCTTGTTTTACCAAAAATTAGTAAAATGACAGCCTAGGTCATTTTACCAAGGCCAGCCATAGTACATAATTAGCTGTGAAGTTGGTGTCATTTTCAGGTAACAGCATTAGCAGCATGCCTAGACCCTGAAGGCCAACGGTTGTTCCTGGCCATAGCTCGGCTCATCGACGACGTCACATGGGTCGGACAAAACATTCGAGTGTACAATGAAGTTACTATCACTCCACCATATAAGGTGATTATAGATACTTTAGTCGGTTCATACTTACTTGTCCTATTTAGTAAACCTTTGACGACCTCCGTGGTCGAGTGGCTTTGTACACCGGTTTTCAAGGTGTCGCCATCTCTGAGGTCCCGGGATCGATCCCCGGTTGGGTTAATTTAGAAAAACGAACTTTTCTGTATTGGCTCAGGTCTGGGTGTTTGTGATACCACCGTTGTCTCTGATTTCCATAACACAAGTGCTTGAGCTACTTACTTTGGAATCAGAGCAATGTATGTGATGTTGTCTAATATTTATTTGTCTAATATAAACAGTTTTTGACAGTTGTCATACGTCTATTAAACTTAAACTGCTGTTTAAAAATATGTTAACTTGTATACAAATTGTCATTAACCCTTCAGGGAAAATGACACACAATAGATATTCTATGCTAGGCCCTCTGTTCATTTTAGGACCTGAACTAGATCACAGTAAGAGATCATAGTAAGCCTCCTAGAGGGTGTAGGTCTGAAATCCTATGAAACCTGCTTGTAAAGCATCCTGTTCTTGAAACTATTCAACAGCTTTTCATTATAAAATTAATGCATTGACATATCATTCTTTAGATTGACTCCATCATACCTAGCCTGTAAATGTTTCTATAGTATACAAGAATACCTAGTTTATAAGTAGAAGCAGTGTATTAATTTTTTATTGTCATTCTTTTTTAATGTGTATACGCCTGTAAAGGTAGAAACCAGTGATACCTTTTTGTAATTAACAACAACATCTGTTTTTTTGTTACCTTGTTTCTGTGCACAATAAATATTCTATTCTATACAATTTTATTATTTACAGGTGGAAAATGTAATAGGCGACCAAGACTCCAAACCTTACAATTACATAAGAAAATTCGTGGAAAAACACTGGCGCGAGCACAGAGACCATGCTGCCTCCAACTCGAGCCAACATCAGTGAATTGTGTACTGTCTCACAGTTATTTAGCTTCTATGGTCACCAAAAAATGTTAAACGCTAATTTATCAGACAATATAATTCAATCGACAGTTGACATACATAGGTCAGTTATCTAACACATTACGAGCCAGACTAAAAGTCGAGGTGGGCTGGTTTATGATTTATCAATTGTTTTTATTTTCTGTCTTATTTGGAATTAACAATCTCCAACTTTTTAAGAAAACAATATTTACTAAATACCATTAGAACATATTTTTGAAAAAATACATTATATTAACCGTTTCTTTAGTCGCTTATATATATAATGGTTCACAAACTAAAACAGCACGCAATAGACAAGGCAAATGGGTCTGCTAAATAACTTGAAACTTTATGACCAAGTAGCCAAATGTCGTATCGTACGACGTAAGCTTGATCGCTAGTCAAAATATCAGTTTTCTAAACTAAAACTTTTCTGTGTTAAGAAATATTGAGAAAATATCTTTACATTTAATTAGAAATAAAACACTTTTTACGGATTACAGCGCGCATATTATTAATTCATGTGTTGTTTTAAAATTATTTAGTTTGTATTTATTGGTTTTTTGAATTCCCGACGTTTCGACACCTTTCCAGGGGCCGTGGTCACGGGAGGACTAAAGCAAAAAGGCTGCTCATATTTTTATGAAATTACCCGCTCGAAACATTATAAAAATGTATTGAAGTTTATTAAATTATTTTATAGCTGCGTTCTGATTTTAATCATTATTACTGAATTGAATAAAGTTAATTAGAAAACAAGATCTAGCTACTGAATCTACTACCAGTTCACAAATTGGGAGGCCTCTGAGAGAAAGAACTGGCGGAAGAAAACTCTGAGAGGTTGTGTCGACCTCTCTTTTGATCCCTATCTACAAAACGAACTAACTTTATTACTATTCTTTACAGTTGTTCATGAGGTACGAGTATCATAAGCTAGTGGATAAGTCACTTAACAAAAATCGATGGTGTTCTCCACTGTGGCAACGACTGACAAAACAAAAAAATCGAAATTTTGAAATTCGTATCCCCACATGAATATTTTTATCTGGGTACAAATTACTATTATTTCTTTCCAAATTCAACTTTAATCTGTGAGAAACAAAGAAGAGAATACTTTGTACAAAATAAACTCCCAGTTTGAAAGTGGGGGGTTATTTCGAGGTGCTGTTTTTGAGACTCCGACTGGACATCTAGGGCAGCCATTCTCAAAGTGTGCTCAATCCTTAGGGCTCCGCAGAGCTTCTGTGGGGGCTTCGCGAAAATACTGGTCTAACAAAAGAAGTATTAGGGAGTACGTAATAAAGATATGAGAGCGCGAGTGCCTGACATTTTAGCCATAAACTATTTGTCGAATATTTTAGGGCTCAAATATTTCATTTTCCAAAAAGGGTTCTGTCACTAAAAAAGTTTGAAAACCGCTGATCTACGGTATTCTTGATCGAATCTTGTTTCTTATACCATGTGACCATACGGTAGCAAGATAACTGTGAGAAATTTTATATACAATCTTGCAATGTACAGACAGACACAACATAACAAACCTGTTATTTTTTTTAAGTTATAAATGTCATTTAATGCATCTTTACATTGTAAATTGTGTGTAAAATAACCAAATATTTTTTAAGATTAAATCATGGTGTTTAATATTCAAATATCATGGTTAATATGACTCAATTTAAGTTGTATGTTTTGTCCAATTTAATTATAATGAATTTAAGTATATCTGGCACGATAAAATTATAGTCTTTTTACTTTTAAATTATTTCAAACAACAAATCAATCGTAAGTTGGACAAAATGTATAATTTACTTAAAATTTGTAATTTGCTTGGGAACATTAAAAACTAAAATATTTATTCAATTTTAAAGAACTACCAATTCCCACTAGTTCTACCGTAGAACTAATGAGACTATTTCCTAGCTAATAGTGAGCTTTCTATGGGTGAAAGAGTTTTTAAAATGAGATCAGTAGTTTGAGTTTATCCATTACAAACAAACATGCAAAAAACAAATCTAGAGGTAACAGCGGTCTAACGGTTCTGCCACAGCCTTCTGAGCGGTCGTGACGACGAGCTGAGAGGCCGACGTCGAGATAGCACGCAGTGAATATTCGCTCACTACTATGATATAAATTCATAAGATGATCTATCATACCTCAACTACAGGTATTGAATAAATGCATCCATTATTTAGGTTAACACTGTCAAAATGACACAAATTCGCAAGCTACAAAAAAGTACTAAATCGTAGCGCTAATGGGAAAAAAATCTCATTAGTCTATCCACGGTAGAACTGCTGGAAAAAAAAGACCGAATGTCGTTTTGTTTACTGTTTTACATAAAACTGTGTTAATTTCCGTTAGGTAATAATGTTTATTTCAATGTCAAAAAAAAATTGTTTTTTAATTTCAAATTAAAAAAAATATTTGAGGAACCTCTTAAACGACATGTTGATAATAAGAGAAAAACAGAATGATTTAATTAAAATAAATGGTTTTCCAAGCAAATTGACAAATTGTATGAATGGGCATGGTAAAATTGTTAATTTTTTTTCATGATAATTACATCCTATTGTTTTTTCCAAACTTTAAAATATCAAAGATGAATTTTAGCTGGTTTTATAAACTTGTTTTTGTTTTTTAAACTCCATTTTTTTAATTGACAAATTGCATTCGAATCCGACCTTTTTTTCTAAATTGTTTTATATATTGAAGGACAAAATTTCGATACAAATCATTTGACAAATAAAATGTTAATTTTCCGATTGGTGACAAAAATTTGGAGTTTTTTTTTGTATGTGTAGTGAACAGAATGCTATTTATATGATGTTGGGATAAGTGATAGAAAATTATTAAAAAAAAAGTAAAAGAAACTATAGTTTTTTCCTTGGCTCCCATTTTTTTATTGTTGACTAACCTAAATATTAGGTATAGGTTGTCGGAAAAGTTCGCGGACTTTTTGTAGGTACTAAAAATAATAAAGACCACAGCGAGGAACATCTTTATCATCAAAATTACAAGACCGAAAAAGACGAGAAAAAAAATCTTAACAACAGAGATACGTAATCAGCCCCCAGGTCACCTACAGAAAATCTGCTTATTGGAAACGATTCGTGTACGTACATACATATTTTGTCCTAAAGTTTACGAATTTTCAACCTTGAGAAAGCTCTCGTACCGACCTCAAAATGACAACTTACGTGGCGTGCTGACTAGACTATTGTGTTCGATAATCAATCCCATTAATAGGCAAAAGCAAAACACAGTTTCGGTCTAAGGTTGCCACTATCCAGTTAATCATAAAAATATTGTTTCTAAAGTGTCTGTACCATTTTAAAGTTCTTAAGCCATTCTGTGAATTCGTAAAAGGGTATATGTACGCACGACGGCACCTCAGACTATACATGTTGACCATGAGACCGCCTTTATGCCCTACGTAATAAAAGCTGTTTTCGCAGTTTAACTGTATAACCTGACGTGCTGTCGTGTGTACGTACATAAAAAAAACAAATATTTAAAGCAATCAAATATATTTCTACAAATAACAACTACAAGGTACATGATTACATTTCGTCAATACGACAATTGAACAATTCTATAATAATTATTACAATGGCAACACTTAAAAAGTTAACTTCAAGAAGCTGGCAATACTTTGTACTATTATCTAAAAATTTTTGGAATGATTACATAGTTTAAATAAATAATAACAACAAAATGAAAGTTTATAAAACAATATTCTCAAAAATAATAACTATTTTTTTAATAATTCTTTTCGCCAAGGTGGATTAAGTGGTGTCTTTTTTAAAAAGTATTGTGCACAATTAAATCGTATTTAATCTTAAAAAATCAGCGTTCCTTTAGATAAGAAGATGGAAAATTCTGCTCTGCCAATAAGCTAATTTATTAATTCTGGCAACATTATGCTCAATGCTTTCCAAGCTGCTATTAAATTTTAATAAAATACGCTTTTGCGTTTTATTCAAGATGAATCTAATAAGCTATTAACCATTTTAAAATATGCAATCGGGGTTGCCATGCCACTTTTTTATTACATATTCTAAATTAAGACTAACTTTTTAATTTAGTACTAAGCAATTTTTATTTTTGTTTCTAGTGAGATTTTGCGGAATCGCTATCGCTTTTAGGTAACGAGTTTTAGAACAACATTTTGCTTAATAATTATTGTATTTTTGTTAGTTTACTAGTTTGGTGACGTAGTTGCTGGGGAATAAACCGGTCATCCCGCGGAGCTCACCTGGAAAATAGTTAACATAATACATATTAGTACAAGTACAGTAGGGACACTTCGCAAGATCATTTAAATAAATAGCTACTCTAGCTCCGACACAATAAAGCGCAATTCAGGTCGAACAGCGCTCCCTTCCCTACAGCACACCCCGGACACTCCATATACATACACTCCCATTTTACCGACCGCCGTGCGTATTTGTTTACTTTTTTTTTCAGAAGGTATCTATATTTTTTTTTAAATGAAGGTTAGGTACCCCAGCAGTGGGGACATTAAAAATGGCTGATGGTCAGGTACCCCATCAGTGGGGACATTAAAAATGGCCTATAGTCAGATACCCCAGCAGTGGGGACATTAAAAATGCCTGATGGTCAGGTACCCCCAGCCGTGGGGACATTAAAAATGAAGGTCAGATACCCCAGCAGTGGGGACATTAAAAATGGCTGATGGTCAGGTACCCCATCAGTGGGGACATCAAAAATGGCCTATAGTCAGATACCCCAGCAGTGGGGACATTAAAAATGCCTGATGGTCAGGTACCTCCAGCAGTGGGGACATTAAAAATGGCTGATGGTCAGGTACCCCATCAGTGGGGACATTAAAAATGGCCTATAGTCAGATACCCCAGCAGCGGGGACATTAAAAATGCCTGATGGTCAGGTACCCCCAGCCGTGGGGACATTAAAAATGGCTGATGGTCAGATAACAATAGTTAGTGATATAGTGATAGTCACCCTGCCACCACGCCGGGTCTTGACTGCGGTCCGTCACCGCTATGATGTCATCCTTTTCAAAGCTCAACTCGTCAGCATTTTGAGCCGTGTAAGGATATAGGGCTATCACCTGTGGGAAAAAAAATATAATATTTAATTGTATTGAATTTTCTGCGCTGATTGTATTCGAGTGATGTCGTTTTTCTCACAACGACGACCACGTCATACGCCTGTGGAATCTCCAAATTAGACCCTTGGAAAAGACTGGCTTCCCTCGAGCCGGCTGACATATGATATGTGTTGTTAGAAAACAATGGAAAAAGGCAAAGTAGGCCCCTCGATTCACTAGTAAAAAATCAACCCACTTGTGTAGAATTTAAATTGATTTGATTTGACGACCTCCGTGGTCGAGTGGCTTTGTACACCGGTTTTCAAGGTGTCGCCATTTCCGAGGTCACAGGTTCGATCCCCGGTTGGATCAATTTAGAAAATGAACTTTTCCATATTGGCTCAGGTCTGGGTGTTTGTGATTCCACCATTGTCTCTGATTTCCATAACACAAGTGCTTTAGCTACTTACTTTGGAATCGGAGCAATGTATGTGATGTTGTCAAAAATATTCGACCTTAACACAAAAGATTTTAAAACACTTTAATTTAGACACTGTTTAAATGTGATGCCGTCTCTTTCAAACAATATTGTCAAAAAAGTGACAGCATCACATTTAAACAGTGTCTAAGTTAAACACTTCTTAAACAGTGTTTTAATTTTTTTTGTGGTAAGGCAGAATATATTTAAATAAAAACACTGTATTTAAGACTGATACTAATTAATACTAAATAATATACTAGAAAAATACGACTCGCACCAGATCATGTTCTCAGACGGGAATAGAACCCGCGACCCTTGGATATCCGGTCCAATGCTCTGACCGCTGAGCTACCGAGTCACTAGTGGGAACGTCGAATTTCTTCTAGTATATCAACTCTTACGCTGCAAGCCAGCGCTATTTCTAGTATATTATTTGGTATTATATAAAATAGCATTGTGAATGCTTAAATCTCAAAATTTAAAAAGCATTGTGAATGCTAAAATCTCAAAATTTAAATTATACTGATACTAATTAGTTAACTAGTGGATATGGGGCCCACAGGCATGGATCGCTTAGGGCATCGAGTAGTCTTAATCCGGCACTGGGTACAAAAAATATCATACGGTATAATTTAATAAAATGTGTAATAACGCGAGCAAAGCCGTGGGCAAAAGCTAGCATAGTATAATTGTAAACATATGATATTAGAATGGTCACCTTGTCGATAACAGTCTCCGCCGGAAGCGTGTCCATCTTGGACAGAACCGGCGTGGTTCTGCCGGATGTCCTACCGGTTGACTGTAGTATCTGTGGAATATATTCACTTATTAACGAGTTGGCTGTGTTCCTATGTTTTCTTTTTTTTTTCATAAAATAATTATTAAAAAAGATATTAATCTACAAAAACCTAAAAAAATGCCATTGTTTAGACATCCAGCAATCAAATTTGACGAGATTATACAAGGTGTTACAAAAAATATGGTATATAGAGACCATCAAACTGAACAACTTTTACTATTGGACCAACTCTGAAATCGCGAAAAAAAATCAGCTGTTTCATACAAATATTTAAATTGAAAATATCAAAATGTATGAAACAGCTGATTTTTTTTCGCGATTTCAGAGTTGGTCTCATAGTAAAAGTTGTTCAGTTTGATGGTCCCTATATACCATATTCGGCATTAGGGGTATTTATGTAACACCTTGTATAAAAAAGCAAAACATAGGAACACAGCTGAAACTGAGCTAAAATGGGTTTCTAAATAATAGTAGTTGAAATGTACTTTTATTATTATAAACTGACGAACACAACTTGACAAGTAATAAAACACAGAGTACAAAACCATACGAAAATATGTTATAGTATAAAAAGTACAGAATTAAAAAATAAAAGTTAAAAGTACAAAACCATAAACTAGTAAAAAAGAGGCCGGCTCGGCAACAACAGCTAAATCCTTTTCGGCTCTTCTCGTTACAAGGTATCCCGCTGAGGGCGCGCGAACCGATGGCGTAGCTTCTTTGACATTCACAAGTGCTTGTAACAGCCTAGACTGAATAAATGAGTTTCGGATTTTTTTTTTTTTGAATTCTTTCTTTATTTTTTTATGTAAAAAGTATTTAAATCGGTCTACTTTTGGAGGAGGAAACAGGGGACTACGAAACGTTGATTTTGTCAACTTACTATAGGAATTTTTCAATTCTCTCGACCGTGGTGTTTCTTCTTAACGTTAAAAAATACTTTAAAAGTGACGCCTTTTCCGTTAGCAGAAATGACCACTTATACCCTTTGTACAAGTTAAACTGCGAAAACAGCTTTTATTACGTAGGACATAAAGGCGGTCTTAAGGTCAACATGTATAGTCTGAGGTGCCGTCGTGTATACCTAATTCGAATGAAATTGTATATGAAGCTACGAAGGGGCTTGGCCGATAATTATTTCTTTCACTTAACACATGTGGTATTAATTAGTTAGCTTAGTGTTTAAACATTTGTGCAAAAAAGTTTTAGAACATGAAAAATATGCGACAGCGGATAGAGTAGGTAGAGGAATAGTGTTATGTGGATAGTGTGCACTAACCATGACATAGCGGATAGAGTAGGTAGATAGAGGAATAGTGTTAAGTGGATAGTGTGCACTAACCTTGACATAGCGGATAGGGTAGGTAGGGAACAGTGTTAAGTGGATAGTATGCACTAACCTTGACATAGCGGATAGGGTAGGTAGGGAACAGTGTTAAGTGGATAGTGTGCACTAACCTTGACATAGCGGATAGAGTAGGTAGAGAAATAGTGCTAAGTTTATAGTGTGCACTAACCTTGACACAGCGGATAGAGTAGAGTAGGTAGAGGAATAGTGTTAAGTGGATAGTGTGCACTAACTTTGACATAGCGGATAAAGTAGGTAGGTAGAGGAATAGTGTTAAGCGGATAGTGTGCACTAATCTTGACGTAGCGAATAGAGTAGGTAGGGAAAGGAATAGTGTTAACTGGATAGTGTGCACTAACCACGACATAGCGGATAGAGTAAGTAGTGGATTAGTGTTGGGTGGATAGTGTGCACTAACCTTGACATAGCGGATAGAGTAGGTAGGGAACAGTGTTAAGTGGATAGTGAGCACTAACCTTGACGTAAGTGGCGGGGAACCACCCAACCTGTCTGTTCCTGCCCTTAGCCTGCAGCTCCCCCTCCCACCACCCGCTGTCCGCCTTCTTACGGACCACAAGGAGTTGGCCTTTCTGTAGGGACAGCTGTTCGGCACTGTTGACAATATTACACTATGGAGATACATACTGTATTATCATGTTGATTACACCACACTACACAGCTACACACATGTAAGACTGGCCCCAGACCTACCGGTTTCATTTATTTGCTTTGCTGTTCAAGTTGAGCAGGGGCTACTAGCTAGCGCATCGAACTTCGGAAAGTCTGCCGGGCTTCAAATTAAAACAGATAAATCGAGCCCCAATCGGGCCAAAATGGTGAATACTTACACGAATACCGATATCTTGTAAATATCTTCGGCGATTAGCACAATACGAAACTCCTTACTTCGATTTATCTGTTTTAAGTTGAAGCCCGGCAAACTTCTCGAAGTTCGATGCGTTAACTGGTAGCCCCTGTTCTACTAGAACAGCAAAGCAAAGAAATGAAACCGGTAAGTCTGGGGCCAGCCTAACACAGTCTTTTGTTAAGTTTTTGGCGGTTTATTTTCTTGTATTTTTAATGGTATCCTTTCTGTGGTTCATTATTATTAATTCTGTGGTAACTATCATTATTGTAGTGGCTATTCTGTGTATTTTTAGTTCTTAAGCGTTTTTTTGGGATATTTTTTTGATTTTTATTTTTGCGTATATTTCAGTGATGTGCCATTTTTTAGGGTTTTTATTGTTTTCGTTGCTAGTTACTTACCTAGTGGCTGTATAGCTAGCTATAGCCTGCGCTATCTCGTTCTTCCTGCGTCCCGTAGCGGAGTCCCTGCCGGAGTCCCGTCGGGCGCTGGACGCTGGCCGGGAAGACGCAGCGTCCGTTATAGAGGCCACTTCGGAGGAAACAGGGGTCGAGGATTTTTGTTCCTAGAGAAGAAATTAGATTCCAATATTTTTTTGAGTACAAAAGTCTTAAGAGGAATGTGAAGCAAACGGTCTCCATACAAACGGCGGTAACGGTTTCCACCCTCTAAACCAGTGGTTCCTAACCTTTTCAGTATTGTTACCGTCATAAGGGTAGGTCACCGCCTGCATAAACATCACGCTGCATTTTGTGAAATACACGCACTCTACGAAACACACAACGCGAAATAGCGCTATACCACGTACCTAGTGTCATTTTATTTAAATACGAGTATACAAGGTGTTACAAAAGTACCCCTAATGCCGAATATGGTAGATAGGGACCATCAAACTGAACAACTTTTACTATGGGACCAACTATGAAATCGCGAAAAAAAAATCAGCTGTTTCATACATTTTGATATTTTCGTAATTAATTTTTGTATGAAACAGCTGATTTTTTTTTGCGATTTCGAAGTTGGTCCCATAGTAAAAGTTGTTCAGTTTGATGGTCCCTATCTACCATATTCGGCATTAGGGGTACTTTTGTAACACCTTGTAGTAATAATTACATTTTTATTCTCTATTCTATTCATTCGTACTAGGTACCAACTTTGTTACCCCCTAGAAATAGCCGTTGTAACCCTTACGGGGGTAATTACCCCCAGGTTCGGAATCAATGCTCTAAACCTTAACATACAGCAATGAATTTTCACAACCCATCGCCTGGCCCAGCAATTGCGGAGGTTAAGCAACTTTCGCAAGGGTCGGTCACGGGATGGGTGACCAAAAATTTATCATCTCGAGCTCCTCCGTGCTTCGGAAGGCACGTTAAGCCGTTGATCGCGGGTGCATTTGCAGTCGTTGACACCCACCAATCCGCATTGGGCCCGCGTGGTGGGTCATGGCCCATCCTCCTTATCCACCTATAAGGAAGGCCTGTACCCCAGCAGTGGGGACATTAAAATGGCTGATGATCTATTCACCTGTATTTCTTGTTCCTGTATAGGCTGGATCGGCTCAGTCGGCTGTAGAGGCTGTGTGCAGAAACAAAATATACAACATGTTACAATAATACCCCTAATGCCGAATATGGTATATAGGGACCATCAAACTGAACAACTTTTACTATGGGACCAACTCTGAAATCGCGAAAAAAAAAACAGCTGTTTCATACATTTTGATATTTTCAATTTTAATTTTTATATGAAACAGCTGATTTTTTTTTCTTGATTTCAGAGTTGGTCCCATTTTGTGACATGTTGTATATCGAACTAAGTCGATATATCGGTCTAGTTGGCCGATAAGTCGATATTTTTTCCTTTTTTTAAAGCTTATACATATTCAATGAAGTAATATTAGATATTAGTTATATTAAAATTTTTACTGTATAGTATTTATTTATTTATGCCTTACTATGTCAATAAATACAAAACTAACATAATTATTTCAAATAATCCACAACCAAAACGTCCGCTCAATCACATCCACAGATTATAACAGTTTATTCACCACAGATTACAGTAAAATAGAAAAAATTTCTACGTCCTGTAAAAACCTGTTATGATTATAATAATGAAATTCCACTTGTATATCTAGTTTCCGTACAAGCTGATTAGTCGTTTGTATGGGTTGTGTGGATATGTTGTATGCGCCAAAAATTGCTATCAAATAGTTCGTAGTACACTTACTTCTATATCTTGTTCATAACAGACTGGCTTGTAGTTTGTATGAGTTGTGCGTGTATGGGAGGTCGGGGCTCCGCACCTCAGAGATGCTGCTGATGGTATGGATGGCTTATCTCGCTCTTTTATGAGAAGAATTGTCGTTTGTATGGGTTGTATGGATATGTTGAATGCGCCAAAAATTGATTTCAAAGAGTTTGGAGTATACTTACTTCTATATCTTGTTAATAACAGGCTAGCTTGTAGATTGTATGGCGTGTATGAGATGTGTGTGTATGGGAAGTCGGGGCCTCAGGTATGCTGCTGATGGAATAGATGACCTATCTATCTATCTTCGCTATATCCTCGCTCTTTTATGAGAAGAGTTGTCATTTGCATGGGTTGTATGGATATATTGTATGAGCCAAACATAGTGTTCAAATAGTTTATAGTACACTTACTTGTATAGCTTGTTCTATGGGCTGAGTAGTTTGTATGGGTTGTATGGGCTGTGTGTGTATGGGAGGCCGGAGCTCGGGCTCGGGCTCGGGCTCCGCGGCCTCGGGGATGCTGCTGATGGCGGGGGAACAGGTCGCGTCTTTTGTAACATAATTGGATGGGAATATACCAGTTCTGGAAAAAAGAGCAGGAATTAAATAAAATTGAACTTTTTTTTCATACAAACCTTTTGCAAAACTCGCTTAACTTCCGCATATAGTCTAGACTAGATTAAAACATAGGACAGTTTTTATAATTTCAACGGTTGTCCGAATGTCCACGCGGTCGAAGTCGCAGGCGACAGCTAGTGAATATTATATTATAATAATGATAGTGGGTGCATTCCAGCAGACTAATCGCTAAGTCATCGATCACCACAAAGTTAATTTTAACCATGGAAAGTAATAAAATTATACATTCTAAACTGCTCAAAACAAATAGGGGTCGCTATGTTTTCCATACAAAAGAGCTAACTTCGGAAAGGTTTTTTAAATATAAATTCAATCGGATTTGCATTTGATGTTGCTCGAAAGCTGTAATAGTCAAATTGCGGACTTTACTGTCAAATTTCTCCTATTCGCCGTGTGTCAGTTGAAATTGAAAAATGATTTTAGCGTAAACTACAAATTCTTTCTATTCTAACCGACACACGACGATTAGGAGTAATTATACAGCAAATTCGACAGTAAGGTCCGCAAGTTGACTATTACAGCTTTCGAACAATATCAAATTTAAATATTTTTTTTTAAAGCCTTTCCATAATTAGCTCGTTTGGAAAACCATATAGTTGCCCCTATTTGCTTTAGAATAGTATATAATAAATTAATTAGTTTTCATGGTTAAAATGCCTTCTATGGTGATCGATGACTTAGCGATTGTTCCGCTGGAATGCACATATTGATAAACTGCGCAAGATTCAGTAACGAGATTTTCCTCTTATGCAGTATTACGTCGACTGCGATTGCAAACTATACTCTATCTACTTAGGTTTAAGGTCTAAAATCCCTAATTTCTTACCTGATCCCAATCCTTCCGGTCCACCAATCCCCATCCCTCCTCATAACTTCGATCCTCTCGCCCGCTTCAAAGTTTAAGTCACCGGGCTCGGTAGAAGTGTACGGGTAGGCTGCTATGTAGAAATCTCCGCCTTCTGAGTAACGTAATAGGGGCTATAATAGCGTGAATATGTTCAATATAGAGCGAAATCTATTGGATTTAGCGTTAGAGAAGCTAGTGGAAGATTTCTAAAGAAATATCTGCCTTATGTATAAGGACACAGGGCTTATAAGCGTGTAAATGTTTACAACGAAATCTGTTGAGGTATAACACGCGCGCGATGAGAATGGGATCTTCTTTTGGAACTGAGACGCGCACGGTCCGTCGGCCAGCTATAGCGTCGGCAAACTCGCGTAGATGCTCGCATAATGCTAGTTGTGTACAACTGTGCGCGACTGCGCGTGGATTTCTGCTCGAGTTTTTTTTATGCGAGATTTTATATTATTTTGTGTTTATTTTAGTGATTTATTTATTTAGGACAGCTAACAAGAACATCCATCAAAGACAAGGCAAATGATACATTCGAAGGACTTACATGCTAGTGTTGTCTTTTTTACAAGCTGCCACGACATGCATTATATTCAACTATTTAATATATTATTATATGTATATCTATGTATCTTGTTTTTATATTTATTTGATTAATTAATAATGAGTGGAAAAAGGGATAACACTTTTAATTTTATGTTTTAAATTATTTTTTACTTAAATAGATTCAGAATTTTCGATTTACTTCGACAAGATCCCATCCCATTCTAACCGCGCGCGGATTATGAGTAATGTGGAAGTGTACGAGTAGGCTGCTATGTAGAAATCTCTGCCTTTTGCATAACAAAATAAGGGTTATAACCGTGTGAATTAGTTTTATCCCTTATTTATACACAAGGCGCGCAAGTTTTTTTTTCACGCGTCCAATGCATGTATATTTTGTGAACAAAGGGGTGAGTGAACATACAGCCTACTTCAAAATATAATTTCAAGTGATAAAATACAAATATTTTTGTATTTTATAACAAATTGTTTGTGAATTATGAATAATTTAATAATGATAAATGTTTGTTTGACTTAATTAAGGACGTACACATTTTTTTACATTTATATGGATTTTCAGGGGCATAAAACCTGTTTAAATTTTGAGAATTAAGCATTCACAATGCTATTTTATATAATACTAAATAATATACTAGAAAAAATACGACTCGCACCAGATCATGTTCTCGGACGGGAATCGAACCCACGACTTTTGGATATCCGGTCCAATGCTCTGACCGCTGAGCTACCGAGTCACTCGATTCCCGTCCGAGAACATGATCTGGTGCGAGTCGTATTTTTGGCCAAATAATATACTAGATATTATTTGGCATAAAACCTATTTGTTGTAACTAAAAAATAACTATGTTACTCGGTTAAATTGAGGATGCTCTGTTTACTTGCATATAACTTGCAGTAGAGTACTAATTTAACTGTAGGGATAATTCTATTACGCACGTGTGTGTTATAGCCCGTTTTATGGCCCTAAAAACGATGTAATAAGGCTCACTTTACAAGCAAGTGTGTTGAAAATCAAATTACTTACCCACTACAGGCATAGCACCTCCCAAGTCGTTTGCTATTTCCGCTTCCGGAACTTCCGCTATGCCTGTGAAATAACAACAATTGGTGCATTCCAGCAGATTAATCGTTAAGTCATCGATCACCATAGAATACATTTTTACTATGAAGAGTAATTTATTATGTTTCATTTTATTATTTTGCATGGTTAAAATTTACTCTATGGTGAACGATGACTTACTGACTTAACGATTAGTCTGCTGGAATGCATACAATGTAAGGACTGACTCTCGACGGATTTTAATAATGACCATCAACCATTTTTGATGTCCCCACTGCTAGGCTCCTCCGTGCTTCAGAAGTCACGTTAAGCCGTTGGTCCGGGCTGCATTTACTTTAACACCCACCAATCCGCATTGGGCCCGCGTGGTGGGTCATGGCCCACCCTTCTTATCCACCCATAAGGAAGGCTTATGCCCCAGCAGTGGGGACATTAAGAGGCTGATGATATTTAGATTTGGCTGATGATCGAATACTTAGATATACAACATGTTACAAACATACCCCTAATGCCGAATATGGTATATAGAGACCATAAAACTGAGCAACTTTTACTATGGGACCAACTCTGAAATCGCGGAAAAAAAATATCAGCTGTTTCATACATTTTGATATCTTCGATTTTTATTTTTGTATGAAACAGCTGTTTTTTTTTCGCGATTTCAGAGTTGGTCCTATGGTAAAAGTTGTTCAGTTTGATGGTCCCTATATACCATATTCGGCATTAGGGGTATTTTTGTATCGAGAGAGTAAACGAGTGTTAGATCTGAAGAGCACTTTATTACTAACTTAATACATAAGTAGCGTGCACTTATATACATAACATTTGTAACATGTTGTAGATTACCTTCCAGTTGGGTCTTGGTGTCCATAGGTTCGATGGCGTCGGCGTAAGTGGCCGCCGCGTTAATATCCTCCACGTAAGATTCAGGGAACCAACCGGATTTGCCTGGCCGGAACAAGTGGATTACAAACACGTACATGCTTAAGAATCCGACGAACAGTGAGCTTCCCATACAAAGGTAATACCAAAATGATTTGCAATTTGAGCATAATTAACTCTTCCTGTGATGTTATTCGGATTAAGACTGTATTTGTCTAGGTTTCTATTAAATAAAAATTCCAAAATACTAAACCAAATAAAAATAAATGCCAATTTTTTTTCATGCAAAACTGTAAATCGCATCAATTTTTATTTGTTTTAGTATTTTGGATTTTTTATTTAATAGAAACCTAGACAAATACTGTCTTAATCCGAATAACATCACAAGAAGAGTTAATTATGCTCAAATTACAAATCATTTTGGTATTTTGGGATGTGAAGCTCACTGGTCTCCGGCATCTTAAGCAAGTAATCCTCTTCATTACACAAAAGTTCACATAACACACTTTTTGTAAAATTTTTGATTTTTCTGTAAAACTTTGATTATGTAAGTATTCCCCTTTAATATGTACACACGACGGCACCTCAGACTATACACGTTGACCTTGAGACCGCCTTTATGCCCTACGTAATAAAAGCTGTTTTCGCAGTTTAACTGTATAACCTGACGTGCTGTCGTGTGTACGTTACCGTTTAAGAATTAAACAGATGCAAGATGGAGGCACATTAAAAATTACATTCATATAAAAAAATAAAAAGAACCCGAGGTTACCCGAAAACAGGATTCTTTTTATAAGAGAACAAAAAAAAAACGGGTTTATTATACAACATGTTACAAAAATACCCCTAATGCCTAATACGGTATATAGGGACCATCAAACTGAACAACTTTTACTATGGGGCCAACTCTGAAATCGCGAAAAAATAATCAGCTGTTTCATACAAAAATTAAAATCGAAAATATCAAAATGTATGGAACAGCTGATTTTTTTTTCGCGATTTCAGAGTTGGTCCCATAGAAAAAGTTGTTCAGTTTGATGATCTCTATATACCATATTCGGCATTAGGGGTATTTTTGTAACACCTTGTATATACAATATAAAAATATAATAAATCACTATTACTAACTTTCAATATTCACAACAATAATAAAGAAAAATTACAAAGAAAACAAATTGTCAAAATCATAAGTTTTTTACGATGGTACTCTTTGTTACTATAGCACGTTTAAATACCATACTATCTAGCAAGGTTGTTGCAAAGCGCCATCTAGTAGATTTTTAAGGAACGTTGCCTGTAAAGTCTGTCATGTAATAATAAATAATAAATAAATATTTGACAACATCACATACATTCCTCCGATTCCAAAGTAGGTAGCTAAAGCACCTGTGTTATGGAAATCAGAGACAACGGTGGTATCACAAACACCCAGACCTGAGCCAATATAGAAAAGTTCGTTTTCTAAATTGACCCAACCGGGGATCGAACCCGGAATCTCAGGGATGGCGACACTTCGAAAACCGGTGTACAAAGCCGCCCGACCACGGAGGCCGTCAAATATATAATAAACAAACTGATAATGTATATTAAAACAAGATATTCCAAAGCCTGGGAAATAAACAAGTTTATACACGACCCTCGACTATCATTTCTCAGAGTAGCAATAGCAACATACAATAACGAGAAGCGTCCATACAAACTGCATAAATTGCAGTAGGTACATAGAATCTTCATTGTGCCGACCGGCATTGTCAGTGCCGGCGTTAGAGGGACTGACACCCTGGGCAAGAATATTTTGGCGCCCACTTAAAGAAATCAAAATCGAGTATTAATTTTTTTCTGAACCAATGTGAACGTGTATTAAGAATTCTATATTCCATCTTCCATCGAACGCTTAGCTATCCCCACCATCCACCACGCGTTCTAGTTTGGTGGGGGAAGTATCCCACCTCCACTAATCGCCCCCCCAAATTTGGCGCCCTGGGCCGTCGCCCCATCGCGCCCCCCCCTAACGCCGGCACTGGGCATTGTCATACGTAGCGACATCTCGGAATTGTACAACACAAAGCTACATAAACCACGGAGGTCGTCAATGTAATGTCGTGTAATGTAATGTAATGTCCCGTACCCCTGGCGGCGCCCCAGCGCCAGCCCGGCTCGGCGTCGGCGCGCGGCGCGGGCGCGTCGCTCACCTGCACAACCATACCATACATCTAGCTTCACACTTTTTTTTTTTATTTATTTATTTATTTGTGTCTAAAAATTTTTAACAAAATTAGATTAACGTTAATAACCACATTAGTCATAGACTGTGTCGCAGCTATTAGCGCCCGCCTCGAACTTAAAGAATTGTAACAGTTAAACACAAAATAAAACTGAATCTAAAAGGTTACTATAATACAATATCACAGTGTACAGTGTATACAACATGTTACAAAATTACCCCTAATGCCGAATATGGTATATAGGGACCATCAAACTGATCAACTTTTACTATGAGACCAACCCTGAAATCGCGAAATAAAAATCAGCTGTTTCATACAAAAATTAATTACGAAAATATCAAAATGTATGAAACAGCTGATTTTTTTTTCGCGTTTTCAGAGTTGGTCCCATAGTAAAAGTTGTTCAGTTTGATGGTCCCTATATGCCATATTCGGCATTAGGGGTATTTTTGTGACATGTTGTATTATGGCGCGTCTCCTGCTCATTTTTTCGAAACATTACACAAAAAACATGAAACAAAAATATTTGTTGTCATACACAAACCGTCTACTAAAAATAATAATACAAACCAAATCGAATTTAGTTTAAAAACTAAAGCACAGTCTCTTCATTCCACTTCATCTTTATAATAAATTATATTTTAGCAAGCTTGCTCTAGCACTTTTAGGTTAGAAAAATTTGCCACAGATTATAGAAAGGTTGTGCGCGTTCGGTAGTTGTCAAGAAATAAAACATACCCTTCCCCTCTCCCCCGCGCGGGGAATGTTTTCCATCGGCCGCGGAAAACAAAAACATTGTCTATGCATTCAAAAATGTGTATAGCCACACTCCAATGTTTTGATGTTTTTGTGTAATGTTTCGAAAAAACAGACGCAGGAGACGCGACTTTACAGTGTTTACGGTGCACACCCGACAGCATGTCAGGTTATACAGTTAAACTGCGAAAACAGCTTTTATTACGTAGGGCATACAGGTGGTCTCAAGGTCAACATGTATGTATGTCTGAGGTGCTGTCGTGTGTACAGAAAAACCCTTAAAGGTATATGAGACACCGTCTTTGCATGAAGTTAAATTGTAAATGTGTTTTTCTAATAAGTAATAATAAAAAAACATCAACAGGGCCCTACCGGCTAACGCATCGAACTTCAGCCGGACTGCCGAGCTTCAACTTAAAACAGAATCGAAGAAAGGAGTTTCGTATTGTACACACGACGGCACCTCAGACTATACATGTTGACCTTAAGGCCGCCTTTATGTCCTACGTAATAAAAGCTGTTTTCGCAGTTTAACTGTATAACCTGACGTGCTGTCGTGTTTACTATTCGCCGAAGTTATTTAGATATCTTATCGATGTTCGTGTGACATCATGAATTGGGGTTCGCCATTTTGGCCCGACTGGAGCTCGATTTATCTGTTTTAATTTGAAGCCCGGCAGACTTTCCGAAGTTCGATGCGTTAGCCGGTACGGCTTACAACTCAGACAGAATACATAATAGTACAAATACAGAAGGGACACTCCGCGAGGTCAGACAAATAAATAGCGACTCTTGTTTCTATACAATAAAGTGCAATTCAGGTCGCAAAGCGCTCCCTTCCCTACAGTTCTATTCACCAAGAAGTTGCCTATCTTTCTATCGCGTACTTTCATCTCTTTTGATGACGTTAGGGTTGTCTAGCTTCAAATGATACCATAAATGTAGGGTTGCCAGGTTCAAAAACACAAAAGCCGGATTATGTGTTTTATTTGGCTGGACATTTTATCCTAAAAGCCGGACATATGTTCCAAAAGCCGGACAATATTTATTACCGCTTGTGTATTAGTGCTTTATTGTATAGGAACAAGAGTCGCTATTTATTTGTCTGATCTCGCGGAGTGTCCCTTCTGTACTTGTACTACGCTTTCACTTCATCATTGCCGCTACCTCCCGTCCCGCTTCGTCATACCGCACCCCCTGCGTCGCCTCTAGTACGGCTAGCAACGCAAAGCTTAATTTTTGTTTCTGTTGATTTAATCATTACGTTCGTTATTTGTGTTGTAATAATGATTAAAAGAGTACAGTTCCTACATAATGGCGAATCTAACTTGTGATATAAATTAATGACACTCTTTGAACCGGAAAAAAATTAAAAACAGTTGAAAAACATGATTACTTTTTTGTCTACAGTACCGTTAGCTGTGACGTCATAACGGTCGTCGACGGCAATCACGAAGTGAACGCGTAGTACTGTAATGTATTCTGAGTAGAGTTGAGTCGTTCTTGAATGAATCCTTCAATTGGACTAGTCCACTTATCAAGTATATCTCCTTCATTCGTGTCTCAATTAGTTCAGTAGTTCATTTAGTTCACACTTCACTGAAGGAGAGTAAAGCGGACGGGTAGATTAGGAACACCGCGTGCGAAAGCGAGACAGTTGCACGGCTCGACTTAATTCATTAATACCCAGTGGATACTCACCAAGTCTCCGGGCTGCAAACTAAGTTCGTCCACAGTGCGCGCTGTGAACTCGTACACGCAGCGCCAGCGGGGCGCGGGCGCAGGCGCCGGCGTGGACTCTACCGCTATCAGAATAGAGCTCATTATAACGTTACATGTTTTTTTATTTAAAATCTACATGTTACAAAAATACCCCTAATGCCGAATATGGTATATAGGGACCATCAAACTGAACAACTTTTACTATGGGACCAACTCTGAAATCGGGAAAAAATCAGTTGTTTCAAACAGAAATTAAAATCGAAAATATCAAAATGTATGAAACAGCTGATTTTTTTTCGCGATTTCAAAGTTGGTCCCATAGTAAAATATTCGGCATTAGGGGTATTTTTGTAACACCTTGTATAGCTAATCTAAAGATAATGTGAACTGAAGTTTTAAGACAAATAATAATAATAATAATAATAATAATAACTTTATTTGTCCATTCACAATGATTAATACAGTTTGTCATAACAATTTTGGATAATAACAGTTGTAGCAGATAATGACAGCTACCCTCCGCGCTAGTTAAAAAACTGTGTTGCGGCAGAGTAGTATCGTCGTCTACTAGATAGCCAACATAAGTAAAGTTTGCAGTATACGCAAAGTGAACAGATCAAATTGACTTAACTAAACACACTCAACTTACTAATATTAATGTTAATGTGTCAACTTTATAACATTCTTAATTTTCATTTTAAATGTTTGTATAATAAAAACTTTTGTATAGGTATTTATATGTAAATAAATATGTATATATTTTTATTTATTTATTTATATTATGATATGCACACAATAAACCAAATACTTATTAGGAACAATTTATTTATTTTACCTACATAATTTGTCGGAATATATAATTATAATGTAGTAATTTAAGTGTATGATTATTAGCCGAAATTTTATTTTCATGGTATATATAAATAATAATGTTGATTTTATATATTTAACGATTTTTCCTATTGTATATCATGCACGTGCCCTATATTTTTAATAACTCCTCTGTAGCTGTGTAATCCATTGACGATAGAAAAGCTGATATTGATATTTTGCAATTATAGTAATTTTTGTTACGCAATGGTTCATGCATGCGACAAATTTTGTTATAGAGCCAGGGACCCAGGTAAAAGTGGAAGCTGCGCGAGAATATAGTTTTAGTTGTAGGTACAAGGTAAACGGGAGGAACACGTCGTCTAGATGTGATTTGAGGTGGTGGTATACGATGTTGTCTTAGTATAATATTAGATAATATTAGAAAAAATACTAGAAAAAATCGACTCACCCGTAGCACCTCAGACGGGACTCAAACCCGCACCCTTGGGATTCCGGCCCAATGCACTGACCAATTATGCTACCGAGTCGCTAGTAGGAGCGGCGAAATTTTCTAGTACTTTTAACTTCTTCGCTGCAAGCCAGCGCAATTTCATCAATACCCCCACATTCGAAAGAAACATCTTTCCAGATGTTTTTACAATCGATAAAGATGAAACAGCTATATAATTATTAAATTTAGATTTGAACTGAAGTTGAAGTAATTAATTACAGTCGAACCAACTGAATCATGAACCACTTTGCCGATAATTCCATTGAAACCATAAAAATAGTTAGGTTTTCTTCTCTATCGTGTAAATTGCACTTAGTACGTTTTAAATATTAATGAAAATTCATCATTACCATCATCTGACCCATCTATGCAATTTTAACCTTTATTACCACTGCTGTTATTTGGGGGACCGTATGACGTCATCCGCCACCGCCGCAGTTACATTACTGCTTGTAAGATAGTTGTCACATTGGTTCTTACTAAAGCAGCAATGTAACTGCGATTTCTTACAGAGTTGATTGCAACAAAGTTACGTAATCAGGGGCCCTACCGGCTTTTTTTTCGAATTTCGGCGGGTCTGCCGAGCTTCAACCTAAAACAGATAAATCGAAGTAAGGAGTTTCGTATTGTACTATTCGCCGAAGTTATTTAGAAGATATCGATGTTCGTGTGACATCGTGAATTGAGTTTCGCCATTTTGGCCCGATTGGGGCTCGATTTATCTGTTTTAAATTGAAGCCCGGCAGACTTTCCAAAGTTCGATGCGTTAGCCGGTACGGCCCCTGACTACCTGAATATCGCAGCAGTCGTTATTCTAAGTAACGAAATATTCACACTTAAAGCTTCTCACATCTGTCAAATCAATAATATTCGGTCAGCTCGGTGGAAGTACTTCCCTTTTAGCTGAAATCACAGAATTAGTTTAGTATAGTACTGACGTACAGTACGGCCACGCTCCGCCTCCCGCCGATCCCCATCCCCCCCTCCCCCCACAATCGGTAGTAACATCACAAGTCCATTCCCCGGGGCCGTGTCGCGCGCGCGAGTTGTTTGTACTAACATAGTTTCCAAAGTTCGATGCGTTAGCCGGTACAGCAACTAGGGGCTTATTATTAAAAAAAAAAAAAAATGCCTAGTACTGACCGGTAGTAGCGGGCGCGTCGGTCCATGCCTCCTGTGCACCAGTGTCCCCCCACGCGTCGGCCGAACTACCCCAGTCTGCTTCTACGGCAATATTAAACCAACCATAATCAAAGCTCGTCGGAAAAGTTCGCGGCCTTTTTTGCGTGTTATACAACATGTTACAAAAATACCCCTAATGCCGAATATGGTATATAGGGACCATCAAACTGATCAACTTTTACTATGGGACCAACTCTGAAATCGCGAAAAAAACATCAGCTGTTTCATACAAAAATTAAGATCGAATATATCAAAATGTATGAAACAGCTGA
Organism: Catoptria pinella; assembly: GCA_963556745.1. Lineage (NCBI taxonomy): Eukaryota > Metazoa > Arthropoda > Insecta > Lepidoptera > Crambidae > Catoptria > Catoptria pinella. The sequence continues at coordinate 5,659,531 of OY750788.1, read as the reverse complement.
TTTCTTTTTTCGCGATTTCAGAGTTGGTCCCATAGTAAAAGCTGTTCAGTTTAATGGTCCCTATATACCATATTCGGCATTAGGAGTATTTTTGTAACACCTTGTATTTCTGGCAATACTAAACTTGGGCGGGAATGTAAATATCGTTCCTTCTGATAAAGCTGATAAGTTTTTTGCGCCCATTTTTCTTGTCAGCTAAAAGACGTCATAATGGGTGGTAGGATAAAAGAATTGACGATTTAAAAATGCTTGTTATGTGAGCTTATTTGAATAAAGAATTTTTCAATTTTCAATTTCAATTTAATGTATTGTTTGACTGACTTTCTGATAATAGCAGTAAAATTAAAACAAATTAAATAAATAAATAAATATTTGACAACATCACATACATTGCTCCGATTCCAAAGTAAGTAGCTAAAGCACTTGTGTTATGGACATCAGAGACAACGGTGGTATCACAAACACTCAGACCTGAGCCAATATATAAAAGCTCGTTTTCTAAATTGACCCAACCGGGGATCGAACCCGGAACCTCAGAGATGGCGACACCTTGAAAACCGGTGTACAAAGCCACTCGACCACGGAGGTCGTCAATTGATAATTGTTTTGCTTTTTCATATTTTTATTATTTTTTATTAGATACGTTTTACAATTTTATTTCGACAAGGGTTCAGAGCCTTAACGAAAAGAAATTAATGCATGTTTATAGAGAAGATGCTTTGTCGAACACAACTGCATAAAAATAGTTCAGCAGATTCGGCCCCTTGATTATGTAAATTTGTTGCAATCAACTCTGACAGAAATCGCAGTTACATTGCTGCTTTAGTAAGAACCAATGTGGCAACTATCTTACTTGAAGCAGCAATGTAACTGCGATTTCAATCGAGAATTGTTAGCAACAGAGTTACGTAATCAGGGGGCAGGTCTTGTAATTTTGATGATAAACATGTTCCTCGCTGTGTGTGATCTTTATTATTTTTAGTACAAAAAGGCCGCGAACTTTTCCGACTATCTAATATGTAAATTACAAATATAATACATATACAACGTGTTACAAAAATACGAGTAAATCGCATTAATTTTTATATTAAAATAAACAAATACTAGAAAAATCGACTCACCCGTAGCACCTCAGACGGGACTCGAACCCGCACCCTTGGGATTCCGGCCCAATGCACTGACCAATTATGCTACCGAGTCGCTAGTGGGAGCGGCGAAATTTTCTAGTACTTTTTCTATTTCCCTCGACATTTGAAAGAAACAGATTTTGGATTTTTTTATTTAATGGAACCCTAGACAAATACTGTCTTAATCCGAATAACATAATAAAAAGAGTTAATTATGCTCAAATTGCAAATCATTTTGGTATTAATTTTGTATGGGAAGTTCACTGTTCGCCGAACTGTCAAAACAAAAACTTGGTCCTTCGAGCCGGACTCACTTTGAACCTCAAGCCGAAAAAATATTTTATAAATTGTTTCGAGTCTAGTCAAACTACCTAACTTTTGATAAATAATAATTCTTTGATAAATAAAAATCTTTTCTTTATTATCTCGAGTCTGGGTGTTTAAGGACTCACCTTGAGCAGCATAAGGATCGGCCGGGGCGGTAGTTCTTCCCTTAGCATACTCCTCCCTCTTCGCTTCATACAGCCGCCATACTTGTTCGCATTTGCCGCTCAATTCTGTCACGCGAGCTGTCAAATCTGACAGCTGGGTGTTGTTGGACTCTAGGTCTGTTTTCTTGCTTTCTACTATTGCTTTAGCGGCTTCAACCTATGAAAAATAACCAGTCAAGATCGAGGCCTAAAAAAAATATGTTTGAGAATGGACAAACAGGGCTCTTTCATATGATACCTCACTTTCCTAAGTATCCCCACTTTTAGTCACTGTTGCAAAAAAAAGACATTTTTATTTCTTTCTTATTGATGGTCAAAAATCTTTGAATGTTTAACTTATTTTAAAATAAAGAATTTAATAAAATTTGCCACACCCAATATTTAGGGTACTTTTTTTAAATATTAGATCACTGTCTATTGTCAATTTAATCGCATTATAAATTAAGGTAGGAAAAATAGGAATTTAAGATGCTGACATGAGCCAACTAGCGTCGCCAGTCGATTTTATTTTATTTATTCTAAATAAGCCCAATTTCTTAAAAATGAAATCAGTCAAGGTCTTGTAAATGACGTCTAATGTTTATTGAATAAAGTTACAACATTACAAAATGCGTGCAATAGTTTAAAAACGGGTTTGAGCCAACAGTGGCCACTTTTAACAAAATCGCGTTTTAAACTGTTTGAATTCCTTATCAAACTGTGTAAAGTTATTCAATAAATATTAGACGTTATTAACAAAGCCTTGACTGATTCCTTTTTTAAGAAATTGGGCTCATTTAGAATAAATAAAATAAAATCGTCTGGCGGCGCTAGTTGGCTCATGTCAGCCCCTTAAGTATCTCACTTTTTCTGTATAAAATATACAATTTATTTTGCAATTTCAAGGTTGACTTCATACAAATTTATATAAATAAGCTAGGGTTGTCACACTCACCTTATCTCGTAATTGTTTGAGGGTGACTTCCATCATGTTTAGTTTCCCGTCTTCGCCTGCGCCTTCTGAAGCCTTCGCCTGCAACATGATTGTTACAATTATTAAATTGAGAGATTTCGCATTCACAATGCTATTTTTATATTAAGATTTATTATTATTATTTATTTTTATAATATATTATTTATGTTGATTATTATTACAATTTTATAGTTAAATTGAGAGATTTCGCATTCACATTGCTATTTTTATATTAAGATTTATTATTATTATTATTTATTTATATAAAATATTATTTATGTTGATTATTATTAAAATTTTATAGTTAAATTGAGAGATTTCGCAATCACAAAGCTTTTTTTAAATTAAGATTTATTATTATTATAATTTATTTTTATAATATTTTATTTATGTTGATTATTATTACAATTTTATAGTTAAATTGAGAGATTTCGCATTCACAATGCTATTTTTATATTAAGATTTATTATTATTATTTATTTTTATAATATATTATTTATGTTGATTATTATTACAATTTTATAGTTAAGTTGAGAGATTTTGCATTCACAGAGCTATTTTTATTATTATTATTTATTTTTATTATACAAGATGTTACAAAAATACCCCTAATGCCGAATATGGTATATAGGGACCATCAAACTGAAAAACTTTTACTATGGGACCAACTCTGAAATCGCGAAAAAAAAATCAGCTGTTTCATACAAAAAATAAAATCGAAAATATCAAAATGTATGAAACAGCTGATTTTTTTTTCGCGATTTCAGAGTTGGTCCCATAGTAAAAGTCGTTCAGTTTGATGGTCCCTATCTACCATATTCGGCATTAGGGGTACTTTTGTAACACGTTGTATACTATTTATGTCAATTATTGTTATAATTTTATTGTATAACTAGCTGACCCTACAAAAGTTGTTTTGCCATATTAAAAAATAGGGGTTGGTGGTAGAAGGGTGAAAATTTAGTGTTGTATGTATTATTAATGCCGAATCATAAAAAAAATATCAAAAAAATTAAAAAAAAAAAATTGGGGTGGACAACCCTTATCACTTAGGGGTATGAAAAATAGTTTACGCCCTATTCTCAGAGCTACTGAATATACACACATTTCATAAGAATCGGTCAAGCAGTTTCGGAGGAATCTTGTTACAAACACTGTGACACGAGAATGTTATATATTAGAAGACTAGCGAACCTGCTGAGGCAGAGGCCTTCCTTATGGGTGGACAAGGAGGATGGGCCATGGCCCACCACGCGGGCCCAATGCTGATTGGTGGGTGCTAATGACTGCAAATGCAGCTGGGACTAACGGCTAAACGTGCCTTCCGAAGCACGGAGGAGTTCGAGACAATAGATGTTTGGTCACCCATCCCATGACCGACCCTTGCGAAAGTTGCTTAAGACGCCGGCGAACAGTGAGCTTCCCATACAAACGTAATACCAAAATGATTTGCAATTTGAGCATAATTAACTCTTCTTGTGAAGTTATTCGGATTAAGACTGTATTTGTCTAGGTTGCTATTAAATAAAAATTCCAAAATACTAAACCAAATAAAAATAAATGCCAATTATTTTTTTCATAGTTAAAGTAGTTCAGTTTGATGGTCCCTATCCTTACTAATATTATAAATGCGAAAGTCCGTTTGTTTGTTACGCCTTCACATCTTAACTACTGAACCGATCATCATGAAACTTTGCATACACGTTGTCAGGGGTACAGAGAAGGACATAGGGTACCTTTCATCCCGAAAAAATAATTGTTCCCGAGGGATAGCAAAAAACTTTTCACGCAGACGAAGTCGCGGGCGGTAGCTAGTCTACCAGTTCTGACAAAGCCGATAAGTTTCTTGCGCCCATTCTTCTTGTCAGCTAAAAAAGACTCGAATGGGTGGTAGGAAAATATATAGACAATTCAAAAGCACTTAATATCTAAGTTTATTTGAATAAAGAATTTCATACAAAAATTATTACGAAAATATCAAAATTTATGAAACAGCTGATTTTTTTTCGCGATTTCAGAGTTGGTCCCATAGTAAAAGTTGTTCAGTTTGATGGTCCCTATCTACCATATTCGGCATTAGGGGTATTTTTGTAACACCTTGTATTACCAATACTCACTTTGGCGTCGAGTTCCGCCTTCTCCTTGTTGAGTGCGATCTGCTTGGCGTTCAGCTCTTTGACCCTGGCCTTCAGTTGTTGCATCTCTGCCATGCTCGAATCTCTATCTGATCTGTGGGCAAAATAAACAATGAACAATTAGAGTTGAGTCTTTAAATTTTGAGATTTTAGCATTCACAATGCTATTTTTATATAATACTAATTAATATACTAGAAAAAATACGACTCACACCAGATCATGTTCTCGGACGGGAATCGAACCCGCGACCTTTGGATATCCGGTCCAATGCTCTGACCGCTGAGCTACCGAGTCACTAGTGGGAACGTCGAATTTTTCCTAGTATATCAACTCTTACGCTGCAAGCCAGCGCCATCTCACCATTCGATTCGATTCCCGTCCGAAAACATGATCTGGTGCGAGTCGTACTTTTTCTAGTATATTATTTAGTATTATCTAGAGTCGAGTCGTTCGTGAATGAATCCTTCAATTGACTAGTTCACTTATCAAGTATATCTCCTTCACTCGTTCATTCGGGTCCCAATTTCTTCAGTACTTCATTTAGTTCACACTTCACTGAAGGATAGTAAAGTATTACTTAAACAGCTGATCCAGAATAATTAGCTATATAATTTATTTAAATTTAATTTAAAAAAAAAATTTAACTTACATTTGTCATGGATATACAAGGTGTTACAAAAATACCCCTAATGCCGAATATGGTATATAGGAACCATCAAACTGATCAACTTTTACTATTGGACCAACTCTGAAACCGCGAAAAAAAATCAGCTGTTTCATACAAAAAATATTGACGAAAATATAAAAAAGGTATGAAACAGCTGATTTTATTTCGCCATTTCAGAGTTGGTCCCATAGTAAGAGTTGTTCAGTTTGATGGTCCCTATATACCATATTCGGCATTAGGGGTATTTTTGTAACACCTTGTATATACATAAGTAATTTTACTAATAAAGACTAATTATGATCCTGCAGTCAAACTGTGCAAACAGTTTTGCTGGACACTGTTGATGTAAATGTTTATATTTGTCTTGATAAAGAAAATTAAATAAATAAATAAAGTGGACAGATAGATTACGAATACCGCGTGCGGAAGCGAGACAGTTGCACGGCTCGGCGGCCAGCGGTCGGTCGGAGTCGGAGTTATGTTATGTTATATGACAACATCACATACATTGCTCCGATTCCAAAGTGAGTAGCTAAAGCACTTGCGTTATGGAAATCAGAGACAACGGTGGTATCACAAACACCCAGACCTGAGCCAATATAGAAAAGTTCGTTTTCTATATTGACCCAACCGGGGATCGAACCCGGGACCTCAGAGATGGCGACACCTTGAAAACCGGTGTACAAAGCACGGAGTGCGCCCATACTCAATTTGATTTCTGCCAAATGTGCAGATCAATATACTAGAAGAAATCCGACGTTCCCACTAGTGACGCGGTAGCTCAGCGGTCAGAGCATTGGACCGGATATCCAAAGGTCGCGGGTTCGATTCCCGTACATGATCTGGTGCGAGTCGTGTTTTATCTAGTATATTTTTTAGTATTATATTATCTTACCTCATCCCATCTATAGTGCATTTAGCCGAAGCTACCGCAGTTCTTGTATCTCTGATTTGTTTAGCCAAGTCCGCAGCTCGTTGAGTCACGGTGTTTAAGTCCCCGGACAACGCTTGAGTCTTCGCCTTAAGACTTAAGACTTTGCTCTGTTCTTCTGTGCGCATCGCTTCGAGTTCACGAGTCCTGAGGGAATATTGATTTTCATTTCTCATATTCGGAAAGTGATGTATATTTAAACTGAGCAGCGGGTTAAAAACTCTGCGTTCCACCCTAGGGTGTGATAATCGTTTGTTATACAAGGGACGTAAGCGAGCTATTACAGAACAAGATCCAATTTGGCGCCCGTTCGAGCACAGCTCGCAAAGGGCACTTATGGATCGAGTGCGATCGAGGGTTTAATAGCTACTTACAACCGAGGTAAGCATTCTACTTTACATCATTCATGCGAGGTAAATAAAACATTTATATTAGTATGACAAAATGATTTTTTTAGTAGAGAGAAACAAAAACATTTTCATTGTTTTTTTTTTAGTAAAAAGTTTCGTCATTTTATAAGAAAAGAGATTGATTCACCAATAAGTTTTACATAGCTTGAATGGTAAAGTGTACTTTACAATTAAAGCACCCTATGCTTGAATTGTAAAGTGATTTGGAAATGGAACGTTCTATCTAAACCATGGGTCGCCAAACTTTTTAGCCTAAGGGGCAGATTAACTCCTCCACGAAGCCCCAAGGGCCAGAACCTAGCTAGCTTATCGTACCAACATACAGTAAATAACAGTATGTTGGTACGATCCGGACCGCTTCCGCGGGCCGGATTGTTGGTGCTCGCGGGCCGGAGCTGGCCCGCGGGCCGTAGTTGGAGACCCCTGATCTAAACAATGCACTGTGTCGCACATGCCAACTTACACAGCCTCTTAGCATAGTAGTAAATCCTAGTTACCGAGCAGTATGATGTTAAAGAATTTTTAAAAATAGGACTGAATTTGGTAACATAGTCGACCATAGAGTTACTTCATCGGCAATGAAAACGTTTACAATAGGTGCATTTCAACAGCTTAATCGCCGAGTCATAGATTGCCATAGAGTACATACATTTTAACTATGGAAAGAAATAACATTGAATCAAATTACTCACAAATTATTCTACTTTTTCAATTAATTTTAAATATTTATGTATAAATAATATGGTTTACCTATGTAGTTACTACATGTTGTCATTTATAAATATTTAGAAAAACTACGATGTTTTTACTTTACATTCGAAATGAAAAGTAGAGTGTTTAACACGGGTAAAAGTCATCAATTCCATACTCGCACTACACAACATGTTACAAAAATACCCCTAATGCCGAATTTGATAGATGGGGACCATCAAACTGAACAACTTTTACTATGGGACCAACTTTGAAATCTCGAAAAAAAAATCAGCTTTGTCATACATTTTGATATTTTCGTAATTAATTTTTGTATGAAACAGCTGATTATTTTTTCGCGATTTCAAAGTTGGTCCCATAGTAAAAGTTGTTCAGTTTGATGGTCCCTATCTACCATATTCGGCATTAGGGGTACTTTTGTAACACCTTGTATATCTCGTATGGGAATTGCTTCTTTTTGACCCTTGTCTAAAAATCTACTATTTATTATAGATAAAAAGTATTATTTGTGTTAAGTGGCGAAAAATTACAAAAACGTAGAGTCCATTTATCCTTCAAAATTCAAAACTCATTTATTCAGTGTAGGCTGTTACAAGCACTTGTGAATGTCAAAGAAGCTACGCCATCGGTTCGCAAACCCTAAGCTAAACCCTTACCTTGTCCTATTTAGTCAGATTTTGACAGTTGTCATACGTCTTTTAATTCATCAATGCCCGAGTGGCCGAATGCGGCGGAATAACAACGGAATATTCTATTGTCTCATTTTCCGAATAGTTATTTAAAAATATGTTATGTTAATTACTTAGATCATCTATTTGACGACCTACGTGGTCGAGTGGCTTTGCACACCGGTTTTCAAGTTGTCGCCATCTCTGAGGCCCCGGGTTCGATCCCCGGTTGGGTCAAATTTAGAAAATTAACTTTTCTATATTGGCTCAGGTCTGGGTGTTTGTGATACCACCGCTGTCTCTGATTTCCATAACACAAGTGCTTTAGCTACTTACTTTGGGATCAGAGCAATGTATGTGATGTTCTCAAATATTTATTTATTTATATTTATAACCTGAGTCCGTAGCCAATGTCACAATTACAAATTTGATAACGAAACCTTATGTCAATCCCATACATGTTTCAAAGGCGAAGCGATAACGAAGATTTGCAAATGTTTCTTTGGCTAGACCCCCTGGTATAATCCGCGCACGATCGTATCCCATCGGATCCCATCGCGTCCCATCCCAATGTAATCACATTGGGATGGGACCTTAGTGTAAGTGCACTACAGAGAGATAATTCACAATTTCGTCTTTATTTAAGCACTATGATTTTTTTTCGAATGGCGGCGCTAGTGTGCAGACTACGTGCTCTTAATATTGGTATGGATTAACCAGTTGAAAGTGAGATGGAAGATTATATCTTACCTCTTCTTCTCCCACTCCAGTTGGCATTGTCTTTCCATTTCTTTTCTGGCAGCTTCACGTTTGTCCTAAATTGAAATTGGTAAATTAAATCAACATTAAACTTATTAAATTTTAGATTTTTCGCATTCACAATGCTATTTTTATATTAAGATAAATAATGTTAGAGAAAATAATTTTTAATTAGAAAAAATATTTATTTTGTATAAAAATAGCATCGTGAATGCGAAAAATCTAAAATTTAATAATGATATAGCTGTTTCATTTTTATCGATTGTCAAAACATCTGGAAAGATGTTTCTTTCGAATGTGGGGGTATTTCCTCACATTGATGAAATTGCGCTGGCTTGCAGCGAAGACGTAAAAAGTACTAGAAAATTTCGCCGCTCCCACTAGCGACTCGGTAGCATAATTGGTCAGTGCATTGGGCCGGAATCCCAAGGGTGCGGGTTCGAGTACCGACTGAGGTGCTACGGGTGAGTCGATTTTTTCTAATATAAATTTATCTTAACATTATACTTGTTAAATTCAAACAATAATTAGCAAATACGGACAACTGGAAATGCGAAGAGCAACACGAGGAGCTCAGTGGCGCAGTGGTAGGTATAGCGCCTGGCCCATCGATTGCGAAGGTTAAGCTACTTTCGCAAGGGTCGGTCATGGGATGGGTGACCAAAAATTTACGCGGTATTTCTTTTTACATTTTTCATCAAAAGTAGAAAACTATGCGGCCTAAAAAAATGGGCGGGGATCTTAAAAAGTGTCCGGGAAAAACCCGGACACTATTTGTGTTAGGGGAAAGAGTGTTAGGTTTTTATTTTTTTAAGTGCGTCCGGGTAAAATTCTTTATTTCACTCAAATGTCCGCGGTTTTTTAAATTCATGTCCGGGTTCCGTAATTTAGGTGATGGCCTAATTACGCCCATCGCGGCGTCACTTTTAGTGCGTTTAAGCAGGGGACTAATTGTCAAGAAAGTTGTACTAAAATTATTTGATTCACCTGTTCTTCTTTCTGCTTCCGAAGCATCTCCTCTTGCTCTTTCCTTTGCGCTTCTAATCGTATCCTCTCTTTCTTTTCTGATTCTTCCCTTTCTTTGCGTTCCCTCTCTGCCTGTTACGGAGAAGTAGTTCAAATATTTAAAATAAAAGTCATTTTTCAATATACACTGGGCCGCAAAGAAACCGGGCCTCCACGTTATTTTCATACAAACAAGGTAACTTTGAAGCCTTGGTTCTCGGCCAAGGATTGACCTGGTTGTGATCTGATGATAGTTATCTAGGCAGTAAATGGAGGAGATTCAGATCGCTATACACACCCAACTGATCTGATCAAAATTCTAAGAAATGTAAGGATATGTTTTATAAAACCGCGAAAATTGCATTAAAATGTATGGTAATCCTGAAACTGAGAACTCTGAACCTCATATCTCTTAGAATGCTGATTAGATCAGTTGGGTGTGTATAGCGATCTGGATCTCCTCCATTCACTTCCTGGTTAGCCATCATCAGATCACAGCTAGGTCAATCCCTGGCGGATAACCAAGGCTTTAAAGTTACCTTGTTTGTATGAAAATAATGTGCTGGCCCGGTTTCTTTGCGGCCCAGTGTAGTTGCTCGAAAATGTGAGCTTTCGATGACAGTACAGCGTGCGGTAAGATGATTTTACCGCACGCCGTGCGTTTTTGTTTACGGTTTTTTTTATTTCTATCTCAATTATGTACATACTGTCTATTAAGAAAAATTGTTGGGCATTTGTAGAGAATTTGTAGTTTGTGCAGAAATTGTGGAAAAATTGTGTAGGATTTGTTCAGAATTAGTGCAAAATTTGTGAAGAATTTGTAATAAATTGTGCAGAATTTGTGGAAAAGTGGAGAATTTGTGCAGAATTTGTGGAAAATTTGTGAAGAATTTGTGCAGAATTTGTGGAAAATTTGTGAAGAATTTGTGCAGAATTTGTGGAGAATTTGTAGAATTATCTATACAAATATTTTATTTCAGTAGGTACCTATATTTATTTCTCGCAAATTATTGAAAAACGTAGTATGTCACAAGGTTGTAAGATTTTTTAATCGTTTACTTCCGTACCAACCTTGTATCATAAACTACGAATATTTTTTAATAAAAATTAAATACAAGGTGTTTGGTAATAGGGTCATAAAGCCGAATATGGTAGATAGGGTACCATACAACCTCGGAAAATCATTATAAATCCTGAAAACTGCCACTTAAAAAAAACACTTTTTATGATTAACTGCATAAAGTTTTCCTTTTATGTTATGCAGCAGTTCATTTAGAAACATTTAGCAACTAAACGTCGTTAGAAGAGATAAGAGTATGTAAATAAATAAATAAATATTTGACAACATCACATACATTGCTCCGATTCCAAAGTAAGTAGCTAAAGCACTTGTGTTATGGAAATCTGAGACAACGGTGGTATCACAAACACCCAGACCTGAGCTAATATAGAAAAGTTCATTTTCTAAATTGACCCAACCGGGGATCGAACCCGGGACCTCAGATATGGCGACACCTTGAAAACTGGTGTACAAAGCCACTCGACCACGGAGGTATGTGACAGAAAGAGAGGCCACTTTTAGGTAAACATAACTTTAGGGAAAAGAGCGCTGTTGCGACCTGAATTGCAGTTTATTGTGTCGGAGCAAAAGTGTAAATGATTTTGCGGAGTCTCTTCGGTACTTGTACTATTATGTATTCTGTACCCTAGACCAAATTGTGTTTTACTTTTGCCTATTAATGTGATCAACTATCGAAAACAATAGTCTATTTGCGTCTAGGGTTGTCACTTTGCAGTTTTCCATATAAATAAAAAGACTATGTGGTGGTTTTCAGGTTTTTAGTGATTTTCCAGAGCTGTATCCATGGTATTTTATCTAACATATTCAGCTTTATAACCCTATTTCCATACACCCTGTATATTGTCTTTATGAAAAATATTTACCTCTGCTTCCTAGAATAGATGCAATGGAAATAACATGTATTATTAATAATTTATTATTGTGGTTATATTAATAAAAGGTAGATATTATATCTGCCACTTTAAGAGTCCGGCGAACAGTGAGCTTCCCATACAAACATAATACCAAAATGATTTGCAATTTGAGCATAATTAAATCTTCTTGTGATGTTATTCGAATTATTTCGGATTAAGACAGTATTTGGCCAGGTTTCTATTAAATAAAAAATCCAAAATACTAAACCGAATAAAAGTTAATGCGATTTACAGTTTTATATGAGAATTTGTAATTGGCATTTATTTTGTAAACCTAGTCAAATACTACCATAATCCGAATAACATCACAAGAAAAGTTAATTATGATCAATTTGCAAATCATTTTGGTATTACGTTTGTATGGAAAGCTCACTGTTCGTCGGACTCTTAAATGCCGTCCTGAAACGTCAATTAAGAGTTTAATGCTTCATTAAACATGGTGCTATCTCTTTCTTTTCTATAGTGATAGTATAAGACGACACGATACTTAATAAAACATTAAACTTAATCGACTTTTTTGAGTACGGCAGTAAGATACACCCATCCAAAAATAGATTTTATCTAATACTAGTTTTTATACTTTTCAGAATTTTATTAAACATAGTTATTTCGTTGTAATTATTATTTTTTGATTGGCTAGTGGAGGTTCAGCACGCTCTTAAGTTACACACAATGCGATTAAATTGAGAATAAAGACAGATGTTGAGGCAGGATGTCTTCGCCATATATTCAGCGAAAAGGGAAGTACTTCCGCCGAGCTAGGTGTCTTTGCTCGGGGCCCGCGGTCCTACTATTCGACATTGGAATTTGTATTTATGCGAAGTGCTTAGAAAACTTCGATATCGTGAGTCAGGTCTTCATACATTTTTGTCTTGATGTTAGCTTGATGTAGTGCGACGTCACGTCTGCGTAATGTTCACATATTATTGTACTTTTCGCTGATCCTGCATTTCTTCGTCATTCGTCGTAGCGGTATGATCGCGCCGCTACACAGACATAGCTGCAACTTCACTCGAGAATGTATGGCGAAGAGAAAATTTTATAGACTGAAATACGTCCGACGTCGTTTTGTACCGCTCTGAAGTTGATCACTTCTGTTGTACTATGGGCAATAGTGACGTTACCAGTTAGCAACAAAATTCGTTTGCAAGCCTTTTACATTCGCAAAAAAATGCCACGCCCACCCCTTTCCTTGATTGGCTAATGCATTTTACTACGGCCATTCAGAGAATAAAACAAAACAAAACAATAGCGATCGCATGACTTTAAGGGTATGGCAACACGTGGCTCTACTCGGCGAGCTGCAAGCAGTTTTTGTCTTAGAGGTGGTAAAGCGACGCTGTTGCCCATAGTACACACGACGGCACCTCAGGCTATACATGTTGACCTTGAGACCGCCTTTATGCCCTACGTAATAAAAGCTGTTTTCGCAGTTAACTGTATAACCTGACGTGCTGTCGTGTGTACATTGTGAAATAATTAATCGCATGGTCGGCCAGTTCTCGCGGCGACAATTATATACATCGTTTTATACAATGTAAAGAGAAGTGGTCCAAGGTGAGACCCCTGTGTTAATGTATGAAAACTATGGAATGCAGTAAACGGTTTGAGTATTTAATGATTATGAATGAAAATTTAATGAAATAAACATACTACCTTCTCTTTCATATGTTGGTCGGTCAGTCGAGACTTCCTTCACTCCAATTCTGCCATAGTTTTCATACATTAACACAGGGGTCTCACCTTGGACCACTTCTCTTTACACTATATAAAACGATGTAGTGTATATATGAATGCAATAAACGGTTTGAGTATTTAATAATTATGAATGAAAAGTAATGAAATAAACATATTACCTTCTCTTTCATATGTTGGTCGGCCAGTTGCGACCTCCTTCGCTCTAACTCGGCCTGTCCGCGCGCTAAGTTCTCGCGGCGACGCTCTTCGTACGACTTGGTGCTACCAGTCGAAGTTACTGACTCGCGTCTGGTAAAGAAATTTTGTTTTATTCCCACTTGTTCTACTGGGCAGTTCTACCGTAGAACTAGTGAGACTTTTTAACTAATTTAAGAATAAATGCATTACATTTTTTGTACAAAAATGTTGATCGCGTTAATTTTTATTTGGTTTAGTATTTTGGATTTTTTATTCAATTTATTGAACATAAAATCGAATAATATCACAAGAAAAGTTAGCTATGCTCAAATTTCAAATCCTTTTGGTATTATTACGTTTGTATAGGAAGTTCACTGGCCGTCGGACTCTTAAGAAGAGGAATTGTGAGGGCAATTATATTTTTATATATTTGACAACATCACATACATTGCTCCGAATCCAAAGTAAGTAGCTAAAGCACGTGTGTTATGGAAATCAGAGACAACGGTGGTATCACAAACACCCAGACCTGAGCCAATATAGAAAAGTTCGTTTTCTAAATTGACCCAACCGGGGATCGAACCCGGGACCTCAGAGATGGCGACACCTTGAAAACCGGTGTACAAAGCCACTCGACCACGGAGCTCGTCAATGAACGTCATCTTCGTCATAAAGTTAAATGCCATATTATTATTAACAAATATCAGTTAATTATTTTTAATCATCTTACCTGCTGCTTACACTTCAGATAGGCATAAAAACAATATTTTTTTACTTAATACTTTTAAAATACTGTCATAAATTCATTTCAAAGTAAGTAGCTAAAGCAATTGTGTCATGAAAATCAGAGACAAAGTTAAACACCCAGACCTGTGGCTCTACCATGAGTTGATGCAAACTGTTTACGCTACCGTAAACTATCGTTCTCTCTCTTTCAATCGCATTGGATGTGAGCAGTATATCCGATAGTTTACGGTAGCGTAAACAGTTTGCATCAACTCATGGTAGGGCCACTGAGTCAATATTTTTTTTAATTGACCCAGCCGGGGATCGAACCCGGGACCTCTGAGATGGCGACACATGGCAGAATGCCCGATGTACGCATCGCTGCGTTGGGAGCTCTTTGGAGCGGACAAGCTAAAGGAAGAGGATCTAAAGCAGGTAACGATAAGTCAATTCGGCAGGTATTGCAAGCGCACAGGTAGGTTCGAGGGCCCGACGCCGGTGGGGTAAACGATAACCCGCCTCCCCCAGCTTCCAGCTTTCAGGGGACTTGGGGGAAATGGTTCCAACTAAGGGAGACTGATCACCCGTCCGGCTTCGCTGGCGCTTCCCCTAATATTTGAAGCTTTCAGGGGACTTGGAGAACTTGGGGGAAATGGTTTCAACTAGGGAGACTGATCACCCGTCCGGCTTCGCTAGCGCTCCCCCTAATATTTGAAGCTTTCAGGGGACTTGGAGAACTTGGGGGAAATGGTTCCAACTAGGGAGACTGATCACCCGTCCGGCTTCGCTGGCGCTCCCCCTTATATTTGAAGCTTTCAGGGGATTGGAGAACTTGGGGAAAATGGTTCCAACTAGGGAGACTGATCACCCGTCCGGCTTCGCTGGCGCTCCCCCTAATATTTGAAGCTTTCAGGGGACTTGGAGAACTTGGGGGAAATGGTTCCAACTAGGGAGACTGATCACCCGTCCGGCTTCGCTGGCGCTCCCCCTAATATTTGAAGCTTTCAGGGGACTTGGAGAACTTGGGGAAAATGGTTCCAACTAGGGAGACTGATCACCCGTCCGGCTTCGCTGGCGCTCCCCCTAATATTTGAAGCTTTCAGGGGACTTGGAGAACTTGGGGGAAATGGTTCCAACTAGGGAGACTGATCACCCGTCCGGCTTCGCTGGCGCTCCCCCTAATATTTGAAGCTTTCAGGGGACTTGGAGAACTTGGGGAAAATGGTTCCAACTAGGGAGACTGATCACCCGTCCGGCTTCGCTGGCGCTCCCCCTAAAATTTGAAGCTTTCAGGGGACTTGGAGAACTTGGGGGAAATGGTTCCAACTAGGGAGACTGATCACCCGTCCGGCTTCGCTGGCGTTCCCTCTTCCAAATTTGATTCCCGTCCGAGAACACGATCTGGTGCGAGTCGTATTTTTTCTAGTATATTATTTGGTATTATATAAAAGTAGCATTCTGAATGCTAAATTCTCAAAAATTTAAAAATTATATAGCTTTCTCATCTTAATCAATTGTTTAAAAATATCTGGAAAGGTATTCAGTTGATGTCGAGGTAATTCCTTGTACATTGGTGAGATGGCGCTGGCTTGCAGCGTAAGAGTTGATATACTAGGAGAAATTCGACGTTCCCACTAGTGACTCGGTAGCTTAGCGGTCAGAGCATTGGACCGGATATCCAAAGGTCGCGGGTTCGATTCCCGTCCGAGAACATGATCTGGTGCGAGTCATATTTTTTCTAGTATATTATTTGGTATAATAATAATAATAAAACGCAATGTTCATTCATTCATTCATTCATTCACTCTTACCGGAATGTAGGCGGTATCAAGTCGGGCGGTAGTTTAGCGGGCACTGGTTCACCTTGCGTCGCCTTTTCACATAAGTACATAGCAAGCACGAACTCTTCGCAACCTGTAGACAAAAATACAAATAAATAAATACTTATTGGACATTAAATACATAAATATAATTAGAAAAATAGTAGAAAAAATCCCGTAGCACCTCAGACGGGACTCGAACCCGCACCCTTGGGATTCCGGCCCAATGCACTGACCAATTATGCTACCGAGTCGCTAGTGGGAGCGGCGAAATTTTCTAGTACTTTTTACTTCTTCGCTGCAAGCCGATGTCGCAAAAAACGAAACTCTGATATCGCAAAAAAAAACAGATGTTTCATACAAAAATTAAAATCGAAAATATCAAAATGTATAAAACAGCTGATTTTTTTTCGGGATTTCAGAGTTGGTCCCATAGTAAAAGTTGTTCAGTTCGATGGTCCCTATAACCATATTCGGCATTAGGGGTATTTCTGTAACATGTTGTATACCAGCCTTCTGATTATGTAACTTTGTTGCAATCAACTCTGACAGAAATCGCAGGTACATTGCTGCTTTAGTAAGAACCAATGTGACAACTATCTTACTTAAAGCAGCAATGTAACTGCGGTTTAAATCGAGAATTGTTAGCGTGTGTGTTACGTAATCAGCTCCCAGGTCTTAAGTTACTGTAGGTCTTATGGCGTGTCTTCTGCGCCTAAAAATAACAAAACAAAATAACTAAACATATTATCAAAACATGTTAGCAAAACATTGCAGTCTCCTGCGACTTTTAAACACGAACATCTAAGAAACATCTACCTACTCGACAAAATCACTTCGGACGAAAGACGTAATCGAAATGAAATGACCCTTCTCCCCGCAGGCGAACACGGGGATGTTGTCCGTCCGCCTCGGATAACATGTTTGCTTGTTCGAGCTAACAAAACAGTTAGGCCACGCCCATATTTTGTTAGATGTTTGATGTTAGGTGTTAGAAAACACAAAACTGTCGCAGGAGACACGCCATTAGTCTTACGACTAAGAACTTGTCCAGAAAGGGCGAATTCGTCGCGATTCGACACGCAACATTTGGTTACATTGCTGTTAATATTGCGAACGTTGCCGACTTCGCTGGTCCTAAGTGCACATTGTATAACGAAACGCGTCTAATTCGCTCGTAGCTCTGGACAGGATCTAAACTTACCAATACAATGTTTTAAATTTCCATGGTTTTTGACGTTATTAGAATAAACTATATCGGAATTAACACCATGTACCTGTTTATTTTTGAGACTCCGATATTTCGGCGCAGTAAAAACAACATGAAATTTAAAAGCGCCGTTTCGCGTACAGATACAGTGAGTGTCGTGTGTCGTGAACAGATTCGAGTGAGTAGTGAGTTTGCAGACAGTGGTACCGGTATCGAACGTAATAATAAAAGACTTAGACGGAGGGTAGACCGATTTGTCTGCCAATAACATCTACCCGCACGCAACAATCGACAGTTCTTCCGTGACCATGGCGCATGCAACTGCGCCGAAATATCGGAGTCTCAAAAATAAACAGGTGCATGGTGTAAATCCTTAAATTCGGTATCTTGGATCTTTCGTGCAAGGAGATGGGGAGATTGACCGCGACATTATAAATCGGATGAGCGCAAGGTGGATGAAATGGCGACAGGTTACGGGAGTTACATGTGACCCGCGGATGCCTCTTAAGTTAAAAGGCAAAATTTATAAGTCCGTAATAAGGCCAGTAGTTATGTATTGATCAGAATGTTGGGCTATGAAGAAGATGGATGAAAGAAAATTACATGTAGCAGAGATGAAAATGCTGAGGTGGATGTGTGGTGTGACGCGAATGGATAAAATTAGGAATGAGTATGTGAGAGGAAGTTTGAAAGTAGCACCCGTGATAGAAAAGTTGAAAGGGAATCGTCTGACTTGGTATGGGCATGTTATGAGAAGGGATGAAAGGCATGTTACTAGAAGAGTAATGGATATGGATGTTGAGGGTTGGAAAGTAAGAGGAAGACCGCAAAAATGGATGGATTGTGTAAGGAATGATATGAATGTAAAAGGAGTGGATGAGGAGATGACGAGTGACAGGAAGAAATGGAAAAGGAGGACAAATAAATTGGGATAAGGGTAGGGGGATGATGATGATGGTGTAAATCCCGATATAGTTTATTCTAATAAACTTACCGAGTTGCCCATCTTGGTCAATGTCGGCTAGAGCCCATATCTGCGCCAGGGATTGTTGCGGTAACCTGGACTGCAGCATGATGGAGCGCGCCGCCGCGCCGCCCACCCATCCCGTTTTAGCGCGGTCAGTCGCGTTAAAAAGTTGGGTGTACCTTTGAAATTACATATATTTGAAGCAGGATCTCTTCGTCATTTCAGCACACCCCGGAGTACCCCGGACAAGGCCGTCAAATACAAACAAGGCCGTCTTTAACCTATTTGGGGCCTTGGGCACATTTGGGGGCCCCCATGTTATTTATTTATGAATCTATGTTAATTGTCACATGTATGAAGGTAATGTCTGGAAACGATATACATATTTGTAAATATCGTTCCTTCTAAAAAAGCTGATAAGTTTTGCGCCCATTTTTCTTGTCAGCTAAAAGACGTCATTATGGGTGGTAGGATAAAAGAATTGACGATTTAAAAATGCTTATTATGTGAGCTTATTTGAATAAAGCATTTTTTAATTTCAATTACAATCTTGACTTAAATTTATCTAAACATGCCGATATCAGATCAGAAAGCCTGATATTCGGGTAAGAGTAGGATAGCTAAGCGCATGCAAAAGCTAGTAAGCAAGTAGTATTTGTAGTCAGTAATTATTTTTTAAGTTTTCGAAATACCTAAATATGTTTTTTGGTAATAAGCATTTGTTATCGTTTAGCGATCTGGCAGGAACTAGGGGGCCCCTATCGATCGCGGGGCCCTGGGCACGTGCCCAGAGTGCCCAGTGGGAAAGATGGGCCTGCATATAAAAAGTGCTTTTTAACTACCACATAAACAGATTACGTTTGTATACGCTGCGAATGTGTGCGTGAACTTAGGGTTGACTGTTGACATCTGTCTCGCTCGTATGTTAGTACAAACCACTCGCGCGCGCGACGCGGCCCTGGAGAATGAACTTGTGATGTTACTACCGATTGTGGGGGGAGGGGGGGGGGGGATCGCCGGGGGGCGGAGCGTGGCCGTACTGTACGTCAGTACTATACTAAACTAATTCTGTGATTTCAGCTAAAAGGGAAGTACTTCCACCGAGCTGACCGAACATTATTAATTTGACAGATCTGAGCAAGCTTTAAGTGTGAATATTTCGTTCTTAGAATAACGACTGCTGCGATATTCAGTAGTCCAGTAGTCAGGGGCCGTACCGGCTAACGCATCGAACTTCGGAAACTGCCGGCCTTCAAATTAAAACAGATAAATCGAGCCCCAATCGGGCCAAAATGGCGAAACTCAATTCACGATGTCACACGAACATCAATATCTTCTACTTAATTCGATTTATCTGTTTTAAGTTGAATCTCGGCAGACCCGCCGAAGTTCGAAAAGTTAGCCGGTAGGGCCCCTGGTCGGTATATTCGACTCTAGCTGGAAATAAAACGAGCCGCCGCGCGATCACACGTCAGGTGGTCCTAATAAATAATAATAAAAATAAACAGATACGTAACAAACTCACTTCAACTTCTGCGTCTGTGGTATCCCCCATTCCATGGGTGGGGGGCTCATCATCCCCATCGGGGCCTCCGTGGGGCTCGTCACCACCGACCCTGAGTTACGAAAGAAATCCTTATTTTAATAGATCCTCTTTAATTTTAGCATTAATTCACAAAATTAAAATATAACAATAATTAAAACAATTTTTATACTTTGTAAACTTTCCTGATTGAACTTGATCCAACTTGTACCTCGAATTTAATTTCCTTTTTATTCACTTGTTGTGTAAATAATAATAAATAAATAAATATCTGACAACATCACCTATATTGCTCCGATGCCAAAGTAAGTAGCTAAAGCACTTGTGTTATGGAAATCAGAGAAAACGGTGGTATCACAAACACCCAGACCCGAGCCAATATAGAAAAGTAAGTTTTCTAAATTGACCCAACCGGGGATCGAACCCGGGACCTCAGAGATGGTGACACCTTGAAAACCGGTGTACAAAGCCACTCGACCACGGAGGTCGTCATTGTATAATCTAGTATTGTTTGTTTTATTCTGACAATAAATCATACCCACCAATGGTTGATATGCTAAACCAGGGATGCCCAAACTGTTTTGGGCAAGAGACCCCTTTTCCAAAATGAACTGATACCTTAGACCCCCATAGCCAAATTCCCTTAAAAATCTTATCAAATATCAAGTGTAATTAATAATGATTCTTTTATGTCGACCCCCGGGAATATCGACCACTTTGGGAATCCCTGTCCTAAACCATAGTTTAGTTAAAGAAATACAACACTCACCAGGTTTCGACAAAACTTCGCTCTTCACAGCAGTAATAGGTGTAGAAGTAACGGGCTGACTGGGAACCGAACCTGCGACCGTATTAACAGACTGCGGTGGACTGCTTATTAGCGACCCAACTGTCGTCCCACCCATTATAGGCTGAGCTCCGACCAATGGCTGAGTTCCAACTAACGATTCGCTTCCTATCAGTGGTTGAGCGCTTCCGATCAGTGGTTGTGCACTTCCGATTAGTGGTTGAGCGCTTCCGATCAGAGGTTGAGCGCTTCCGATCGGTGGTTGAGCACTTCCGATCAATGTCTGAGTCCCAGTCAAAGGTTGGGAAGCTATCAATGGCTGCGGTTGGGAAGTAGGAACTAACGGCGAAGAACCTACCAGCGGTTGGGACATCATAGGACCTGGGATTAGTGGCTGGGACATAACAGGTTGAGTGCTTCCGACTAAAGGTTGATTTGCAATCAAAGGTGGCTGAGAACTAACCAATGGTTGAGAAGCTAAACCCTGGTCAATTAAGGGTTGTTGAGACATAGGTTTTACACCGGAAATCAAATCTGGCACTGATGGGGGTACCATAGGTTTTGTGGGGGGTAGCAAAGGTGGGATGGCTGGTTGAGTGGGGGACTCGAAATCCCCTAAGAGAGATGTAGTGGGGGGTTGGGAAGGTAAACCGCTGATTAAAGGTTGTTGAGGAATAGAGGGGATGGTGGGCATTGGTGGGATTGGCGGTTTGGCTGGTGGGGTGAATTGTTTTTGGGGGGCTGTGAAATAATTAAATAATATTACTTATTAAATTTTGAGATTTAAGCATTCACAATGCTATTTTTATACAATACTAAATAATATACTAGAAAAAATAGGACTCGCACCATCTTAATCAACTGTTTAAAAATATCTGGAAAGATGTTCAGTTGAATGTCGAAGTTAATTCCTTCTACATTGGTGAGATGGCGCTGGCTTGCAGTGTAAGAGTTGATATACTAGAAGAAATTCGACGTACCCACTAGTGACTCGGTAGCTCAGCGGTCAGAGCATTGGACCGGATATCCAAAGGTCGCGGGTTCGATTCCCGTCCGAGAACATGATCTGGTGCGAGTCCTATTTTTTCTAGTATATTATTTAGTATAATATTACTTATTTTTTAATTTAAAGTATGTTTTAACTACTTCATTTATTGGGTTCGTGTGGTCAGTTATAAAAATATCAGGCATTCCTAAGAAACATATTATGTATTCTACTTTTTGTATTTATATCTTTTTAAATACAGAGTGTTTCATAATAACTCGTAAAATTTTGTATTTTATTTGTATGGAAAACTGCAAAGTGACAACCCTAGACGCAAATACTTAGACTTTTGTTTTCGATAAATCAATCCCATTAATGGAATAATAACAATTTATGTCTAGTGTTGCCACTAGCAGTTTACAATGAATTTTTTTTTTTTTAAATGGCTGTTTGTCGGTATTTTAATATTTTGGAATTGTATACATGGCATCTCTATCTACTACAGTGGCGGCCAGATAATTAAGGACACCAGTTAATTTTCATACAAACGAGATAACTGAAGCCTTTGTTCTCCACCAAGGATTGACCTAGCTGTGATCTGATGATGGCCATCCAGGGAGTGAATGGAGGAGATTCAGACCATACACACCTAACTGATCTGATCAACATTCTAAGAGATCAATTTACGACCCATAAGTTTTATAATAATTAATCAATTTATACATATTGAATAAGTTTTCTATTATACAAGGTGTTACAAAAGTACCCCTAATGCCGAATATGGTAGATAGGGACCATCAAACTGAACAACTTTTACTATGGGGACAACTCTGAAATCGCGAAAAAAAAAAAACAGCTGTTTCATACATTTTGATATTTTCGTAATTAATTTTTGTATGAAACAGCTGATTTTTTTTCGCGATTTCATAGTTGGTCCCATAGTAAAAGTTGTTCAGTTTGATGGTAACCATCTACCGTATTCGACATTAGGGGTACTTTTGTAACACCTTGTATTGATAGTGCTTCTTAAGACCTGAAAAAAGCCATCGGTCATTTAGGTACCTGGCCGCCATTTTAAAAAAAGACGGTTTTGGAGGCCTGTGATTTTATTACTTATTACTTTTTGTTTGTAATGATTTATTCTATCGATTGGCATCACTTTTATCACAGGCCTCCAAAACCGACTTTTTTCAAAATGGCGGACAGGTAGGTATGCCAAAAGCATATGATGCTCTTTATCTTACCTGCTGGACTCAAAGAGGCCAGTAAAGAAGTGGGCAGAACTTTAGGTATACCGATTCCATGCAATTTTAAGTTGATTATCTGGAAAAAAACATATTACATGCAAAATGAAATAATTCTTTAATGAGAGACTTTCCAGGCAATGTTCCTTAAAAATCTACTAGATGGCGCTGTCCAACAACCTTGCAATTTGTAAAAATCCAAAATGTTTAATTTCTCTCATGTACTTGTAAACTGTAAATGACGACTATTAAAGTTTATTATACCGAGATACAGGCATTGTCTAGTTCGGGTAACCGGGTTAAATTTTGTCTCATACCTACATATGAATCTGTAATTACTGGATATCATACCCTTCTGTAATATAATGTTGTTAAAATGCTTTTAACCAAATTTTTTTTTATTATAAAATTAAATATTTGCTAGACATACTTTGCACGCTATGGAGAACTCTCTTAGGTCCAATTTTCCGTCAGCATTTGTGTCAGCTAGTGACCAGATCTGGCCCAGAATAGGGGGAGGCAGTTGAGACTGTAAAAAAAAATCAATTTGTAGTCGAGCAATTGCCATCACACCTACTGCCATGTTTATAAACTACTGAAACATGCATCCACACTTGCATACAGTTGTTGCAAAACAGATTTGTGTTGGTGCTCTCCACTACCATCAGGGAGCATAGGAACATTGCTAGAAACATAGTGTTTACTGCAACAGTTTCACATGTTTTAGAAACACATTAATTTGTTTAAGAAACACATAGATTTTGTTTCGGAAACAGTGTTTATAAACAGTTGTTAATCAGTAAATACATGGCTTTCGTATTCAGCTTTGTTATTAGCTAATTAATTAAAAAGATAGACAGAGTGCTGGTTTTCAATATTTTAAAATTGTCAAAGTAAAATTGATAATCATAATTATAAATTGCAGGTGATACGAAGTTCACAGGGTCCACTAGTATAAACTAAATACAGTACCTGCAACATGAACCTCTTGGCTTGCTCTCCCGTCAGGTGTCCATTGATGGGCCCGAGGTTCCTGAAGTGCTCCGCAAACTTGGCATGCTCGTGCGGCTGCACCACCCAGGGATCGCCCGCCATCTTGGTCTGTCACTAATATAGATTTTCGTGATAATGAGTGTACGCTCATCATAAAAAGTGAGATCAGTAACTATAATGTAGAAAAATTTTATTGGCCCTGATCCTGAACCAAGACTGCGAATCTGGCATAGAATTACCAAGAACATTATCAAATCAAAACAATCAAAGAAACCAACAAAAGATGGCGGGAAAGAAAGGACTGCACACAATCTTTCTTCAAGCAAAAAACTCTAGCTGAAATGAAGTAGGAGAAATATAAGAACCATAGTAGGAGTACTGACAGGACACTAAGTCAACATAATATATTGATTGAATATTTGAGTGACAATCTGATAGGTACTATAGTCTTTTAAAATATTAAGATACATGTTAGTAAGTACATAAGTAAATAAATAGATAGGTACAAATATATAAGTAATGCTACTGTGATACAAAAATAATATATTAAAGAAATTAATTTAGATGTTGATTTTAATAATTTGTAAAATGAATAATAATAATAATTATTAATGTATTCATTAACATTTGTACAATAGTAATAAATATGTATAATTATGGTAATAAAACACTATCTCTCCATAAATTGATATGCCCCACAGGGCCCATAAAGATCTGTATTATGGTATGTAACATCTTTCTTACTTTATGGAATGCAATAAACTATTTGATTTGATTTGATACATAATTTATGTTACTTTTGTTGTTATACTTTTATAACAACTATATACTTACAGTAAATTCTTAAATTCTCAGTTTCCTGCTATGGTTTCAACTTAGAATAGTCAATTATGTAGTTGTGTAAATAAGTGAAATTTTAAAACATTATGAAATTAGACACTGCACAGAGAAACTAATAAAAGTGTAAGGTAATATATGTACCTGAATCTATAAGAGAAAGTCTTGAGTACAATTTATTGATCATTCATATAGTTTGTGAGCTATTTAAAAAATATATTACTAAATTTATATTAAAAAATGCTAGTAGGTATTGTTCTTTACTTACCAAAATGTTCTATGTCGGGGTCTAATTAAAGTGTAACAAACAACGCCCCTTTAATTTATTAAAACACGAAGAAAAACTCGATAGAAATCCCCCAAATATTGATTGGATTGGATTGGACGACATGGATTGGATTTAGTGATGCGACTCGAGTCCAATTTTAATCGAGTGACTCGAGTAAAGTTGATATAAATCGGATTCGAGTGGAAAAATAGTAGATTCGAGTCCACTCGGATTTTTACTCGCTCATCACTAGCCCACTGACTGAGCTATAAGTACATACATACCTAATCACTACGTTGTACATTATACTGCTCGGTAACTACAACTTGAGAAAAAGAGTGCATGTTTGTTGTTAATTGTGTTGGTAAATAAAGTTTAATAATTGTGTTACCGGCGGTGTTAATACCGAGTAGTATTCGAGTGTTATAACCACTCGAGTGGTATTCGAGTGAGATTGTAAAATTTGGCTCGAGTCGCATCACTAACTGGATTGGACACACTGTCAAAATTTCAATGACATTTGTCAGTTCATTCAAAAACCATTCGTCTTTGTGCGGTGCCAAAAAAACTATCAAAATAGTCTAAGAAAATAGTCAAACTCAATTACCACAAAAAAACTATATAATTTGTGGCAAAAACACAGCTTAATAACTTAGCAAAATCTAGCTTGAATATTTTATTGTATGACTTTATTTTTGGATTGACTACTACTGAATTATGGCTTTTATTCACGGACTAACAAAAACTAATGAATTAACATTTAAAAACTCTACCTATGAAAAAATAAATAATTAATGACGAGGCAGTATGGTCTAAGACCTTAGCCTGTTCTTCGGAACGAATAAAAAAAAACAGCTTTAATAACTTTGACTGGGTGTTTTTCTCACAAACATTTATGTTATTATATTCCAATAAGTTCCAATTATATTCTGCGTTTATTGCCTCAAAACTTAAAAAAGAGCTGTGAAGATGACGAAAGTAGCAGATAACATCAATCCTCACATATACGAGAAAGGTTCCGCGCGAGAAATCACGTCTTCAGATCGGGATGAAGAAGTTGTCGATGAAATTGACGAGCGGGAAATATTCGATTTGATCAGGAATATCAACGACCCTGAGCACCCTCTGTCACTGGAAGAGCTCCGCGTGATCGAGGAGAGCAATATTAGTGTAAATAATAAGAAGAATACTGTTGATATTAACTTTACACCGACTATACCTCACTGCAGCATGGCTACTTTAATAGGTACCTACCTACTTTTTTATACTACCAAATACTATAACGTTGAACCTAGTGTCCCGTCGTACCGTATGCACCATTGATCTGCACCATCAATGGTGCAGATGAGACTAATGTGTGGCCTTATCAAGGTTAAACGTCATAATAGTGTGCTAATTTTGCTTATACCCATAAGATGATACTAACCTGCTCAAGGTCATCAAAATTATCCTTAGTGTGGCTCCCTCATTAGTGAGACAGTAGTGTACAACAGGCATCGACATTAATTGGCAAGCCGAGGCGGGCCAGATAAGGTCTGCAAGCCAGACATTGCCTATGCCTGGTGCACAACATTAAAATTTATTGATGTTGATGCCATTGGATAATATTCTAGAATGTATTTTACTAGCTACAGATTCTTAAATGCTGACACATTGTATCTTTTTCCTTATTATAATATTATAAATCCAAGAGTAAGTTTGTTTGTTTGTTGTTTTTATGAACTTTTACATACACTTTGTCAGGAGTACAGATAAAGATAAATGGTTAATGGTTATTGTAGATGTATTTATATTATTATGTATGTTTCGTCAAAAGCATAATAACAAAAACTAAATAAAAAACAAGAAGTAGCATTTAGGCCGCGTCTCTCAAAAAATCGGAACTGTCTAGCAACGCTGGGTCAGGCTGTCTTCACCCACTCTGTTCCATGTCAGTCAATCATGTCTATTAATTATTACCCACTAATGAAATTTATGATTTTAGGTCTATCCATTAGGGTACAACTACTCCGAGCATTACCAAGTCGCTTCAAAGTGACCGTCCGTGTTACTGAAGGAACACACGCATCTGAACATGCGGTCAACAAACAACTAGCGGACAAAGAAAGAGTAGCGGCTGCTCTGGAAAATAATAACTTAGTACAGATTATTAATCAGTGTGTTGCTACACAGTAGTTGAGAAATTTATGTCTTGGTTATATTAAGTTTATGTGCTAATTGAATAAATTATTACTACCTAATTATTGGCCGTTTAAGCAATAGGTATGTTACACGCAAGCTCGTCAAATGTTAAAGATTTGGTCTAACTATCCCCTGGGCTAAAGAACAGGGAACAGAGTGAGCAGATTTTAATTGATTATAGATACTAAAGTTAGATGAAAAAGTATGTAAAGTATTTACTTTTAAATATCAAAAGACTATGTAACTTAAAACAATTTTTATGAATATGGTAGATAAGATAGCACCTCATTGCCGGTACCTCCCGGCCCGCTTCGTCATACCGCACCCCCTGCGTCGCCTTACTAGTACGGCTAGCAACGCAAAGCTTAATTTTTGTTTCTGTTGATTTAATCATTACATTCGTTATTTGTGTTGTTATAATGATTAAAAGAGTAAAGTTTCTACATAATGGCGAACCTAACTTGTTATATAAATTAATGACACTCTTTGAACAAGAAAAAAATGAAATACAGTTTTATTATTGCCGAAACTATTAAGATTACACTGTTGAAACTTTGTAAGTGCATGATGTATACAGTAAACCGCTTAAAACGGCCGCCATATATTCAAACTTATTTGAAGACGCAACAAGTTTCATGTTACGTGAGTAGTTTCTTAATTTTTTGTTTAGACAAGTGCCGCCGTGTTTCAATTGTTTATGTTTTAATTATTGTAGTTTTCCATTATTGTTTTCTGTTTTTAGTGTTCTGTACAGTTTCGAGTATATGTATTTTTGTTAATACTTTGCAATATAGGCTAATTTTGAATTTATTGCCCGGCTAATAATTTGTATGGTAATGAAACTCAATTCTAATTATTAGCCTATTATCGATATTATTATATTATGTGCATTTGGAACCTTATTTTAAGAATCATTAAATGTTTTTTCATTAATTATTGAAATTAACCCTTTTTTCTTTAAGCTTTCCCTATGTTGGCCTCATGGCAATATTTTTAGTACTGCCAGTTACTGGTGAAAGCATGTCAATATTTTGGTTTAAGGCACTGAAGATGATATGATGATGAGGCTAGCCATGGCGTAGCGTATTGGTGTATTTGACAATTATGTCATGTGTGAAGAGTATTTTATTGGCGTATTGGCCTATTTGGCCAATAGTATAATATAACTTAGTACCTACTATTAATATTCTGTGATATAACGTTGAAACATTGGTTCTCAAAACTACACTGACAATAAGCTAACATCCGAAGTCCGCACTTGACGACGGATGTCGAAGGTAATATCTATTCTTCTGAGACATATCTTAATCCAGTGCCCCCTCCTCCTCCTTATAAGATATCCTTTTAAAATACAAAACCTCTTCCTTTTGAGTCTTATAACCTTTCTATCCTCTTTATTTATTAGAGTTTATGTCACTGTCACTATCTATAAACCAACCTAACTATATTCCATATTTACCCAACTCTATTAAAATATAATAACGAGTATGACCCATGTCCAGCGCCCAACTCCAAACCCATTCTCCCACAGATGCTCTAAGTCCCACAGAGACCAGAGTACTCTTTTATATAGGGAACATTCCCCCCCCCCCCCCCTCCTACACCTGAAACTTGCAGAACTCCTCGTTGGGGAAATCATCAAAAATAATAATTTGTGTCCAAAGAATTCATCTGCGATTCTGTGTCAAAGAGAATGACATCATCACGTGTAAAAGATTTGGCTTACACCGCCTAACTCATAAAAAAAATACCTGAGAAACTAGAAGATCTTTTATCTAATTACAGTAACTTCATGCCGCTTTACAAATACTTCAACAACACAATCAACAAACTAGGTATAATTCGATTTGTCCATTCTACTTTAAAAGAGAACTTTCTTTACTGCAAGAGAAGTGTCAAACTTAAAATCTATCCAAGACAGGAATAAATGGGCTAGTGCCGTTAAAACCCTTTAAAAACCATAATGTTAAAAAGTTAAGCAATTTTACTGTGCTGTCATCTCATAGACTTAGAAAAACATTCTATTCAGCGTTGCCAGAATGTTACAAAAGTAACATTTTACGTTACTTTTGACCCTCTCATGTTACCTCCATGTTACACGACTCAATATGTTACTTTGTGTTACTTTTTAGATTTTCCAGCAAACAAAAAAATATCGTGAAACGGAACGCATTCAAGAATTTTTTTATTCGTTATCTTGGCGCACTTGATTTTGTGGACTGACTGAATGCGACACATTCACTCACTCGCCTGTATTTCTCAATTTTCCATCCCACTTACTTAAGCATGCGCAAGTGAGGCGAGTGGTGACTAGCAGCGAATGATTACAATCGATTTAATTAAATGCATAAACAAAATCATTAGGCACAGGTTAATTGTAATGATTTTTTGACCAAACCGTCATCACCGCAGGGCCCCGGAGCGCGCGGCGCGCTACGCACGCCGCGACTAGGCTTTTACACGAATGGGTACAAACAAAGATTTATAGCCATCTTTCAAACACAACCCACCTATGTAGAATTTTAATATAAAAAAAATAACTAAAATGGTTTTTTTTAAAGACTGATACTAATTAGTTTACTAGTGGATAGGGGCCCACATCAGATATTTTTCAGCATCGCCATTCGATCAACAATTATTACGATTTTCCCGATGTTTAACAAATGGGACAGGAAACTTATTTTAGTTTTGGTGTAATAAAATGCCATATTAGAGTATTGTGTCGTTTTCCAAAATAAGTAGGTAATGTTACTTTTCTCGTGAAAATGTTACTTTTTGAGCTGTCTCATGTTATATTTGACTATCTGTCACTGGCAACACTGATTCTATTTCTATGGCTGTCATGCTGTGCTAATGACTGTGCTGACTGCGTTTTTGTATTTGTGTACTTTTAATATTTGTGTAGGTATCGTTCACAGATGAATAATATCTAATAACTATACAAGGTGTTACAAAAATACCCCTAATGCCGATATGGTATATAGGGACCATCAAACTGAACAACTTTTACCATGGGGCCAACTCTGAAAACGCGAATAAAAAAATCAGCTGTTTCATACATTTTGATATTTTCGTAATTAAATTTTGTATGAAACAGCTGATTGTTTTTTCGCGATTTCAAAGTTGGTCCCATAGTAAAAGTTGTTCAGTTTGATGGTCCCTATCTACCATATTCGGCATTAGGGGTACTTTTGTAACACCTTGTATAATTTGAGATGGTATCGTTGTTTCGAGCTACTGTTGAGATATAAGTATAGTTTTCCCCGTATTCCCAAGAGTATAGACTGTTTCAGAAGTTTCAGAACTAGAAAAATCACAAACTTTACTTTTATGCTTGGAAAAGAATGGAAATTCAATTTAACATATTTTGGATTTTCGCATCTTTTTGAAACAACTTTTTTCGAAGTATTTACTGAAAATGAACTGCCTACTGGCGTGCAGAGTATGTTTGGCGTACGATATCCGCTTGCATTCAATATCGGGCCAGCTTCGGGATATTTACGAGAAACTCACTGAAACATCGGTAAGTTAACTAACAATATTGCTTCTGTTTGTTTAGGGTTCTCTTTTTTATATCGCAACATTTGAACTGTTCTAAAATCTTAAATCAGCAAATTTTCAAATGTAGAAGTTGTTACTATTATCATAATCTTCCTTCCTTTATCCTTGACACCAGACAGTACCTACCTGATTAAGAGCATTGTCGGCCCTAGGCAAGCTATAGACCCCTTCTCCTGCTGGATAGGTAGGTATATAAGAATGACGACCACTGTGATCGAATGGCTTTGTACACGGGTTTTCATGGTGTTGCGATCCCGGTTGGGTCAATTTAGAAAACAAACTTCTATATTGGCTCAGGTCTACCCAGACCTGAGCCATTTGTGATACCACCGTTGTCTCTGATTTCCATAACAAGTGTTTTAGCTACTTACTTTGGAATCAAATGAAATCTTTGTCAAATAATTATATTTATAAATGGGAAAATTAGACCCTGGCCTCGAATGACGCAGCTCATTATGTACACACACCAGCGCCTCAGGTTATACAGTAAAACTGCGAAAACAGCTTTTATTACATAGGGCATAAAGTTGGTCTCAAGGTCAACATATATAGTCTGAGGTGCTGTTGTGTGTACACTGCTAATATTTAGTTTTTCTTTTTTCCAGCTTGAAACAGGCGATACAAAGCCAACATGTGTCTGTTACATTTGCTTCAGTTTGTTGAAAAAGTTTCAGAAGTTTATAGAGAAATCAAAAAAATCAGATCAGCTACTTGAACAGATGTTAGATTTTGGTTTGGAGGTAAGTAAGACGACCTCCGTGGTCGCGTGGCTTTGTACACCGGTTTTCAAGGTGTCGCTATTTCTGAGGTCCCGGGTTCGATCCCCGGTTGGGTCAATTTAGAAAACGAACTTTTCTATATTGGCTCAGGTCTGGGTGTTTGTGATACCACCGTTGTCTCTGATTTCCATAACACAAGTGCTTTAGCTACTTACTTTGGAATCGGAGCAAAGTATGTGATGTTGTCAAATATTAAAGAAGTTAAAAAAAGTCGACAGTCAAATAGTAGTATACAGGAATATAAAAATACATTGCCTACATACAAACCTACTTTAAAACATGTGTCAGTTGTGTCAATAAAACCTACTTCATTCATTGAACAAGTGCTAATGATAGTGGGGCATTCATAGCACTGAAATAACAATTATCTTAAAATCATGAGGCGATTAACACACTGCACTGCTGCAAGGCCACTGATATTCATATTGGTGATACAAACTGAGACATTTGCAAACCGTCTCAGTTTGTATAACAGAGTAGGTAAGGTACCTACTTTTTATAGTATCAGACCTCAGGATTATCATCATTTATTATTATTATTTGGAAAGGGGAACGCCAGCGAAGCCGGACGGGTGATCAGTCTCCCTAGTTGGAACCATTTCACCCAGTTCCCAAGTTCCCCAATAATAAAATAAATAATAATCATTATTCATACATTTTGCTTTAAGTTGTCAGTAAATTCACTGGAATTATTTCGTGAACAACAAACTGGAATCCCTTGGACCTTGGGCAAGGGTCCGATGGTTAAAGTCATATCTGCAACTGATGAAGAGGTCAATGTGGAAACTCCAATTAAAACAGAATATGTGAATTCTGAAATGGTCATGGCGGATCAGAATGAAGGTATTATTTGTGCATTACTTTAGTAACTTAACATTTTGCTTAAATAATGAATGCCATAAAAGATTACTCACTGTTAACACTTTGCCATAGTCATATTGGCACTTGGTACGATTACATTATCTCTGGTCTAGTAGTTCGCCCACACATGTAAGACACAGGGGTTTGATTCCATGGAGGGGTGTATTTTTGTAATCGGTTTGGTTGGAGGTAGGGCTTTTTTTAATTTCGCCTGGCTAGCTACCACCATTTCACATAAGTCACGCCATAACAACAATTTAAAAATTGTTGTTCCAGCAGTTTAGAGGTAAGATAGCCAGTTCCTCAGTGGTGAGGATTCCAGGTGTAGTGCGCTTACACTTTTGGCCTAATGGTTTTTTTTGTAGGTATGTTATGTTACTCAATGGTGAACCGATTTTCAAACTTCTTTTTTCTGGGGTGGAGTTTTAAACCATGATAAAGGTTTAGATAAGTAAAAAAATATCTTCGTCCTCCGTCCCCTCAACCCTTTTTTATATGCCTGAGAAAATGCATTTACGCATCCCCCCCTGTAGGTGAGCAGGAGGTTCGCATGTGGGGCTCGCCAGGAGGGCCCGCAGCACTGTCAACGCTAGCGCTAGCAGCCGCCCTCCACGACCGCCTCCCGTGACTCCACCCAGCCTCTAGTGGCTCGGTGGAATCCCAGGAGGGGGAATACCCACTAAAAACTCCGGCACTTGCCCGCTCGCCGCCGGTTGGTCACGGGGGTCCATTGTTGTCCCCCCACCCTACTTCAAAAGACGTTTTTTAATATTAGATATGTGTACAAACTTTCGAGTTAGTAATTATGCAGTTTTTAATATTTAATTTCTTGCTTTTTAGAGCCGTTTATTTCTGAAGCTTTTATTGGCTCAGGTCTTGGAGTTTGTGATACCACCGTTGTCTCTGATTTCCATGACACAAGTGCTTTAGTTACTAACCATGGAATCGGAGCAATGTGTGTGATGTTGTCAAATATTTATTTATTTATTATTAAATGTCTACCCCCTTTTTATGTGATTACACTATTTTGAACGAAAAAAAAGAAAAATACGTAAAAATGTTGATTCTTATTGTTTTTTTTTTATCTGATTTTTTAAAGAGCGCATAGACACACTGGATCTGGAAATAGATCTATTGGACATAGTCAAGGAAGAACCTTTCGATGGTGAGTAATAAATAAAAAATCGCAAATGTCATTTTCGCAATCAAAATACCGACAGAACCCAGCCATATTAATTTATAGGTTTATTTCCCTCCATCGCAGTATATGAAAGTTATAGAAGTTAACCTTTTCCATATTTATGTGATCCTGGTACTTTGAAGACGTATTTATTGTGAAAAAAACAGTTATAAATGATGTGCAAATATTATTTCTCAACATCTACTCAAATCTGGCATTTGTCGACTAAACCATATTTTATATGTTGCCTGACTGTTCTTATCATGTTTTGCGAATATCATATTTCGCGAATGTTCTATTATGAGATTATAATGTCTTGCTATTATGATGTTTTGAGAATATCATATACTGCGACGGAGGGGTTTATTTACTCAATACCAATACAGGTTGCGTTAGTTTCGAACCTTATGGTTTATGCCTACTTCGAAAGTAAAGTATTTTCTATGCACAACTTCATCCCCCTTTTCACCCTTCGGGGGTGGAATTATCAAAAACGCTGAGAAACATACATTTTTTTTTATCGTCAGCCTAAACACAAAATTTAAACTGTTGTGGTAAGGCCGGAACGGCCGTACTTAGACTCTGTTTAAATGTGATGCTGTCACTTATTTGACGATATTGTTTGTAAGAGACAGCTTCACATTTAAACACTGTCTAAATTAAACAGTGTTTTAAAATCTTTTGTTGTAAGGCCGTAAGTGTTTAACTTAGACACTTAAATATGATGCTGTTACTTTTTTGACAATATGATTTGAAGGAGACAGCATCACATTTAAACAGTGTCTAAATTAATCAGTGTTTTAAAATCTTTTGTGGTAAGGCCGCGTAAGTGTTTAACTTAGACATTGTTTAAATGTGATGCTGTCACTTATTTGACGATATTGTTTGTAAGAGACAGCTTCACATTTAAACACTGTCTAAATTAAACAGTGTTTTAAAATCTTTTGTTGTAAGGCCGTAAGTGTTTAACTTAGACACTTAAATATGATGCTGTTACTTTTTTGACAATATGATTTGAAGGAGACAGCATCACATTTAAACAGTGTCTAAATTAATCAGTGTTTTAAAATCTTTTGTGGTAAGGCCGCGTAAGTGTTTAACTTAGACATTGTTTAAATGTGATGCTGTCACTTATTTGACGATATTGTTTGTAAGAGACAGCTTCACATTTAAACACTGTCTAAATTAAACAGTGTTTTAAAATCTTTTGTTGTAAGGCCGTAAGTGTTTAACTTAGACACTTAAATATGATGCTGTTACTTTTTTGACAATATGATTTGAAGGAGACAGCATCACATTTAAACAGTGTCTAAATTAATCAGTGTTTTAAAATATTTTGTGGTAAGGCCGCGTAAGTGTTTAACTTAGACAATGTTTAAATGCGATGCTGTCACTTATTTGACGATATTGTTTGTAAGAGACAGCTTCACATTTAAACACTGTCTAAATTAAACAGTGTTTTAAAATATTTTGTTGTAAGGCCGTAAGTGTTTAACTTAGACACTTAAATATGATGCTGTTACTTTTTTGACAATATGATTTGAAGGAGACGGCATCACATTTAAACAGTGTCTAAATTAAACAGTGTTTTAAAATCTTTTGTTGTAAGGCCGTAAGTGTTTAACTTAGACACTTAAATATGATGCTGTTACTTTTTTGACAATATGATTTGAAGGAGACGGCATCACATTTAAACAGTGTCTAAATTAAACAGTGTTTTATTTGGTAAGGTCGTATAGGTAATATTGACATAATTATTAACTTGTTTTAGACGATTTAGATGGCATTCCTTTAGAATATACCAACCAGGATCCAACGTCAGAATCCGAATACAACGTGTCTCTACAAAACATTAATACACAGTGGAAAGCGAACTGTCACAAGAAACAAACAAAAGTTAGTTTGAAAAGAAGCAATTTATCTAAAATTCATGCTCATGCGTCATGCTCGTGAACGGGTGCTGCCAGTGGGAATGGGTCTGCTTCTGCCTACTTGTCTTAACGTTTATTGAATTGTATGAATTGAAATCGCGAAAAAAAATCAGCTGTTTCATACATTTTGTATTTTCGATTTTAATTTTTGTATGAAACAGCTGGTTTTTTTTCGCGATTTTAGAGTTGGTCCCATAGTAAAAGTTGATCAGTTTGATGGTCCCTATATACCATATTCGGCATTAGGGGTATTTTTGGAACACCTTGTATGATCTCGTCTTTGATTGCTGGATGTCTAAACAATGGATTTTTTTAGGATTTTGGAGATTAATATATCTTTTAATAATTATTCATAGGAACACAGCCAATTCATTCCTTTAAATTTTAATGAAAAACATATTTAAACTACCTAACATTAATTTTGAACTTTCTATAGGAGTTTTTTATTCCTCTCGGCTGTTGTTTCCTCTTAGGCTTGCGGGATTATTATTATTAATATTATTCCTATCTATCTATTCACAGGTGCTTCACTTACCCAAGAAACGCAAATCGGAAAATGAAACTGAAAAGCAAACACTGAAAAGTCAAGCACCCTTAAAAGAAACAGATAAGAGTGAGGAAAATAAGCCACAGATCGAAGAAATATCTGACATTAAAATACACAGTAAAAAATTTAAAACAATAATATCGAACAATGAAACCATCACTTCCAATATTAATAGTGACATAAATAATAAAATTAAAGCAAATAGCAATGAACGGGTTACAGCTCCAAATGTTTTTATATGCGATATATGCGAAAAAGAATATCTCCGCAAAAGCCTCTTGGAAAATCATATTAAGAAAAGACACAAAATTAGAGATGAGACGCAATACCAATGTAGTTATTGTTCGAAAAGTTTTAATGATGGCGCACATCTAGCGAGACATTTGAGAATTCATGCAGGGGAGAAACCATACAAATGTAGTTTTTGTACGAAATGTTTCACTCAAAGTGGTCATTTAAATAGACATGTAAGAATTCATACAAGGGAGACACCGTACAAATGTAGTTATTGTACGAAATGTTTTTTCGACAACAACCATTTAGCTATACATGTAAGAACTCATACAGGGGAGAAACCATACAAATGCAGTTATTGTACGAAATGTTTTACTCAAAGCAGTCATTTAGTTAAACATGTAAGAATTCATACAGGAGAGAAACCATACAAATGTAGTTATTGTACGAAATGTTTCACGCAAGGTGGTGACTTAGCTAAACATGTGAGAATTCATACAGGGGAGAAACCATACAAATGTAGTTATTGTACGAAATGTTTTACTCAAAGCTGTGATTTAACTAAACATGCAAGAAATCATACAGGGGAGAAAGATAAAATACCTTGAATTAGTATTTACACTTAATTAACTCAATTAAATGGGGAAACCACAATGAATCAGTGTTTATAATGAAGTTAGGTTCCCCGGGGAGGTTTAACCGGGGGCTCCGCCAACTTTCCCCTCCCTTAGATTCGACATTAACTAATGTAAATATGAGCCCAAATCAATGCTTGAGTTGAGAGTGGTCTCGACCATACTTACGTAAACAGAGATCAAATCCACATTAAGCAGAGATTTTAGTTCTAACAAGCATCGTTCGAAAATTAGTATGATCAGATTTGAGCTTAGTCAAGTTTTGATCAGCCAGCTCGCTGTAAGCGAGCGGACCGATGCGCTTACAGTGCGCTGACTCCGAGTCGCCAGCGAAACAACATCACAAATGCCATACAATAGGGAATTACACCTTTTTTATTTCAATTTTATAGAACCAAGAAATGCCTTAAAAATGATTTTTTATTTATAATTTTGAATTTTTGCGCGGAAACGCAAGCCGCCATGCTGTTTAGGCCCGTGACGTCAATCCGTTATTAAACAATCAAGAGTGGTTACAATGTCTTTTTACAAAAGTAACAAGAGTTTTTAAAATAATGAGTTGTAATGTTTTATCATAAATCTCCACTAAAATTGTGGGTTCAAGTGCCAAGTGATATCAAAATGAGAAAAATTTGGTTGAAACTGGTAAGAAGAGATCCAAAGAAATCCAAAAAACAAACAAAACATATCCTGTTCACCTGATGGTCTTGTAAATTTTGTGTCTACTGGATATGCAAGAAGGATAAGCGATGTGAACATAATTGAACACAGCAAATTTTTAGATAGTTTGCTACCTAGCACTTGCATTTTTTGATTTAAAATCAATCATGTGTTTTGAAGGATTAATACTTACACAGGCAACTTTGAGTTTATATAAAAGGTATTATTATATTATAATAAATAAATATATCAAATAATAAGTATAGTCTTTTTTATTTCCATGGTGCACTCACTGTATAAAGATGATGTTGGTCCATCACAGCCGAGTTGATTTGAAGAATGGGTCAACTTGACCACCATAAAGATGTTAAGGATATAATCTATCCGTCCGCTTTACTCTCCTTCAGTTAAGTGTGAACTAAATGAAGTACTGAAGTAATTGGGACCCGAATGAACGAGTGATATATAAGTGATATACTTGATAAGTGAACTAGTTCAATTGAAGGATTCATTCACGAACGACTCAACTCTAGATAATACCTCTTGATATATGAAAATAAAACCGCATTCTACTTGAGTACATAACTATTTTTATTAACATGTGTGTAAGTATAATATAAATGCTGTATTAATCTAAGGTCAGAATTTTTTTTTGTTAAGAGTCCGACGAACAGTGAGCTTCCCATACAAACGTAATACCAAAATGATTTGCAATTTGAGCATAATTAACTAATCTTGTGATGTTATTCGGATTAAGATAGTATTTGTCTAGGGTTCTACTAAATAAAAAAATCCGAAATACTAACTCGATCCAAAATAAAGGCCAATTACTTTTTTTCATACAAAACTGTAAATCGCATTAATTTTATTTGGTTTGGTATTTTGGATTTAATAGAACCCTAGATAAACACTGTCTTAATCCGAATAACATCACCAGGAAGAGTTAATTATGTTCAAACTGCAAATCGTTTTGGTATTACGTTTGTATTGAAAGCTCACTGTTCGCCGGACTCTTAAGTAGCAAGCAGGTTAATTCACAATATAAAAACTTTATGATTCTATTAACTTCTTTACAATGCTATTAAATTGTCAATAGACAGTAATCCGCTCAATAGAATGAATTTAAAACTATTGACAGTTCTTTACTTCTCTCGAGAATGTACCTATGACAGGGAGAAAATTTTACACATTAAAATATGTTTTGTACCTCAAGCGCTCTGAAGTTAGTCACTTCTGTTGTACACACGTCAGGTTATACAGTTAAACTGCGAAAACAGCTTTTATCACGTAGGGCATAAAGGCGGTCTCAAGGTCAACATGTTGAGGTGCCGTAGTGTGTACATTTGTCGCGAAAGCGATTCTAAAATATTTAAAATGCAATATAAAATACTCAGATATTAAAATAAACATAAACTACCGTTACAAATGGTATGTCAAAGTAGGTAGGTAGTTAGCCAGGCGGGGGGAGCAAGATGGCGGAGCGGTCAGTTCTCCGACAGCTCGCAGTAGAGTCAGTCGAAGTGTAGATGCCGGGTAAAACGGGCGATACTTCGGAGCTCTTGTAAGTCAATTTAAGCATAATATAGTTTTATGATAAATATGTCATTATCGATGCAAAGGTGATATGAAATGGTTCTGGTGGTAAGGGACGGTTATAAGGGGAAGATGAGGAGACCGTTTAAGGGCAGTGGTCCATTTTTTACATTTCAAATCAGCTTGGTATGGATATATATATAATGTATATTCCCTCATGATAATAGTGTCGAAAACCAGAACATATATTTTCACATATTTGCCCTTTGGCAACATGGTGGAGGTGCTGGGATAGAATCCTGGTAAGAGAACGATTTCTCGAAAAGAAATCGTGTGTTTATTCTCAAAAGAAAACTAACACGTGAGTTTTCAAAAAAGAAAACTTTCCAAGCCGATTGCTCAAAAGAAAATCACGCGACGTACTATTTTTCTTTTTTTTTAAAGAGGGAATGTGTTGTATTTAAATTTCTCAAAAAGAATTCTCGATTTAAAAACAAGCTGAGGTGTAAAAAAAAATATACATATATATACATAGTTTAAAATATATATGTCAATTGTTAAGATTTCAAGTAAAGAAATCAGTAAGTAAGTATCTGGTTTTCAGCGAAAGAAAACTATGATTAAAGACAGTATTCGATTTCAAGTAAAGAAATCGGAATCTGGTTTTCAGCGAAAGAAAACTATGATTAAAGACATTCGATTTCAAGTAAAGAAATCGGAATCTGGTTTTCAGCGAAAGAAAACTACGATTGAAGTTAGTAGTAAAAAGATCGGAATTGCAAATAGTTTTCAAAGAAAGAAAACGTTGATCTAAATAATAATATGCATGCAGTATATATTAATCAAGTCCTATCGATCGAACAAATTTAAAAAAGCCGCTAAACATTACATTCAAATTTCCCGCCTTTTAAGCCGTACCGCATAGGCACGCACAAAACTGCAAAGTTGTTGTGTTGGTGTATCGACTGATATCGACCGGAAGTTATACACTCGATGTATCATAAACGAGGGGTACGAAAGAGATGAGCTATCGACTTTGTATATTGATCATCAGGATTACGTGAATCGAAACGTCAGGTTGCTAGTCTATGTTACTTCTCTGTTATCCTGTCATTGTCGCCGGCAGGAAATTTGCTGTTTCCGCGCCTTTTTTATTTAGGTATTCTTTTCTTGTTGGTGCATCGTTCGTTGGCCGTTGCGTGGATTCGTGTGTCCTGCGATAAATAAAGTGTTCCAAGTGCAAAATCATAAAGTGGTAGTAGTGAAAGTTGCAAAACTAACATAACAAAAACCGATTGTGAGCTGAAGGACTCCTGTCGGTGAGTATTTTTTGCAAAACACATGATTATGACGAATGTGATGGACGCCTCGCCGGCCGGTATTTTGAAGTCTTGTTTTGTTTTTATTAGATTAAATCTCGTAACCCACTATTTTGTTCAATAAAAAACTTGTTGTTTTTATTTGATATAGACGCTTTTAAGATAAAAGTTAATAATTTTATTAGTAGATACCTGCATAGGTAGGCACATGCTTGCTTGATAGCACATGGCGTTATGGCGTCGTATGTAGGTACCCTATCTCTATAATCGTTTAAATTGTTAATAGTTTGTTAATGTTTTTACATGGCAAATTTGATAGGTGTTTTGTAAATAAATACTAAGTAACTTTTTTAAAGCCGGCGAGAGCTTTACCCTATCTGACATTCTCATACTTAACAAGGTTTTTTTTTTCCTCTATAAGATACTATTTGGTTTGTAAGACCAGATTTCGCTTTTACAGTGAGATGGAGAACTCTACGAGTCCAGCTTCAGTGTATAGGGTCAATCTGATTAGGGACCAATTAGAAACATTAGCAAATCAATGCCGAACATTTACTCAGGATAATTACTGTCCAATAAAGATAAACATATTAAGGAGAAAGTTACAAACTTATATAATTGAAATTACAAATCTCTTTACAAATTGTGATTCTGAAGAAATTGTTAATTATTTAACTCAATTCCAATTAGAATGCGAAGACCTGTTAGCAGCACT
Organism: Catoptria pinella; assembly: GCA_963556745.1. Classification (NCBI taxonomy): domain Eukaryota; kingdom Metazoa; phylum Arthropoda; class Insecta; order Lepidoptera; family Crambidae; genus Catoptria; species Catoptria pinella. The sequence continues at coordinate 5,618,288 of OY750788.1, read as the reverse complement.
AGAACTATTTTCGTCTCAAGGCCCTCGTGGGCCGGAGCAGAAAGCCAGCAAACTTCCTACCCTCGAACTCACTAAATTCGACGGGGACATATTACGATGGCAAGAGTTTCACGACACATTTTGTTCGAATATTGATAATAGGGACTTGAGCGATGTAGATAAAATGTTATATTTAAAATCAGTTCTCGAAGGGAAAGCTAAAGAAGTTATAGAAGGTATTCAAGCAACAAACCTTAATTATCAGATAGCACTTAAAGCTCTGCGAGACCGCTATGGTAATAAATCTATTCTGATTGATTCCCACTACAGTGCATTATACAGTTTGAAGACATGTAGTCAAGACATAAATGAATGCAGAAGGACTTACAATGAAATAGAACGGCACCTTAGAGTACTTCATGCTCTAGGCGAAGACACATCGGGCAACCACCTGCGAACCGTTATTTTAAACAAATTTCCGGAAAATTTCAAGTATGAACTTAACCTTCGTCTCAAAGAAGATGAGAGGACAGTAGGAAATATACGGTCTCATTTGGAGTTACTCATCCGTGCTAACGAGATGTCTCATCGTTCAACACCTGTTGATCAGTTCACTACCGAGGTTCTAGTATCTACTGCTACATCTTCTAAGCCTGCTGGTGCTAATCGCTACGTACCTAAGAAACAACATATGAATAGGAAAAGGAAAACTGAGGTGAATGGTGAGCCTCCGAAGAAGAAAAGAACCCTCATGCCTTGTATATTCTGTCAAGAAGCACATTATAATGAAGATTGTCCTCTCTCCATAAACAGTAGAAAAGATAAACTTAGGGAGAAAGGAAAATGTTACAATTGTTTAAAAGAAGGTCATTTTTCAAAAGTCTGTAAAACCAAAAGACGGTGTTTTCACTGTAAGAAAAACAGCCACAATAGAGCGCTTTGTGATAAGTTAAAAGAAAATAAAAGGAACCCTACTACTACCCTGGTTAGCTATAGCACTAGTTTACAAACAGCAATAGTTTCAGTTCAAGGCTATGAAAATAATAATTTCGTGAAATGTCGTGCACTTCTTGACTCCGGTAGTCAGCGGTCATATATTACTTGCAATAAAGCTAAACAATTAAAACTTAAACGCATAGAGGAAAACTGTTTAATGATTTACACTTTTGGTTCAAATAAACCGAAAGAAATTATTAGTCCTTTGGTTAATGTAAATTTGCTCACAAAGTCTGGTATCTGTAAAACTATTGAAGCTAATATCATACCTTTAATTACAGATCGAGTAGGCGACAGTCATTCTTCAAAGTCATTAGTAAAATTAATTCAAGAAAAATTCAAAAGTAAAGTAGTATTGGCAGATGATTACTCAATAGGTACACAGGTTGATCTTTTGATTGGTAACGATTTTTATTTTCAATTTGTGCATAGTGAAAGAGTACAAGTTGACGAACACCTTTTCTTAATTAAATCAGATTTTGGGTGGCTAACCACAGGGAGGTACCAACCTGACAAATCAAGTACACCAACAATGAATGTAATTACTTACTCTCAAGAAGCCGTACATGCCCTAAGCAATCATTTTGTTATACCTGACTTACCACTTAAAGAGAGTATCATTAATCAGATATGGGAACTAGAAACACTCGGAATCACGGATTCGCCAAAATCGAAGCGAGATGAAGAAGCTATAGAAAACTTCAACCGCACTATTCAGATGAGAGGTAATAGATATTACGTCACGTGGCCTTGGATTGAATTCCCACCAGATTTACCTACAAATTATAGTCTAGCATTTGGAAGACTTAAGAGTCTAATAAAAAGGTTAGATCAAAATTCAATACAAGAGTATAACAGCATCCTAGATGAACAAATAAAGAATAACATTGTTGAAGTAGTAACACCGGAACCAATTCACCAAACTTGTTCACCTATCCACTATATTCCGCATCACATAATTCATCAAGCCAGTAAGAAAGGTCGTATTGTATATGATGCATCGGCTAAAATAAAAGGACATCACAGCTTGAATGAGTGCCTTTATAAAGGACCGTTGATGCTAGAAGATCTTACTGCGTTGTTGATAAATTTCAGAATACACAAAGTAGGCATAACTGCAGATATTGAAAAAGCTTTCTTGCAGATCGGGCTTCAGGAAAACGACAGAGATGTGACACGTTTTCTCTGGCTTAAAGACACTAAAGGCGAGGTCACACCAGATAATATTATTCATATGAGGTTTTGTAGAGTTCCGTTTGGAATAATTTCTAGTCCGTTCTTGCTGACTGCCACAGTTAGGTATCATATAAATAAGAAGGATCCCGAATTACTACGGCTGATAGCAAATAAATGCTATGCAGATAACTTGGTGTCCGGAGCAAAGTGTACCGAAGAAGCTTATGAGCTCTTTGTGAAGACCAGAGATGTATTCGGCGATCTTTCAATGAACATAAGGGATTGGTTATCTAATGACACCGACCTTATGAAGAAGATACCAACTGAGCTGAAGTCAAAAGATATTGATCAGTGTAAAGTCCTTGGTATGCTATGGAACACTGTGCAAGACACACTACAGCTTAAATATAATTCTAATGGAGCAGCAAATATTACCATAAGTACTAAAAGAGATGTACTTCGGATACTCGGTTCGGTATATGACCCCTGTGGATTGGTTTCTCCTATATTAATGCCAATCAAGCTCTTCCTGCAAAATTTGTGGAGACAGAATATAAAATGGAATACATTATTATCTGAAGATTCCATACAACTTTGGAAAATAGCTTCGGAAGGATTAAAAGAGATTCCTGAAATAAGGATTCCACGCTATATTTGTCTCACAGGATGCATGTATAAACTGCATTGTTTTGCTGACGCTGCGGAAAAGGCATATGTAGCCGTTGTTTATCTACGAGACGCTCAAACAAAGTCAGTGTACATCGTCATGTCAAAGAGTAGAATAGCACCACTAAAAGAGAAGGAGCATCTTAAGATCCCCAAGCTAGAACTTCTTGGTGTTTTAATCGGTTCCCGCTTAATGAAATATATAAACAAATCACTGCAACTGTCAATTAGTAGGCAGGTGTTATGGACTGACAGTCAAATTGTATTAAGCTGGATAAAAAGTAATAAACTGCTTTCTCCTTTCGTTGCTCGAAGAATTAATGAGATAAAGCAAAATAATAAAATTGAATTTCGATATGTACCCTCTAAAGATAACCCAGCTGATGTAGGAACAAGACCTCATACAACTCCTTTATCACAAACCATATGGCTATGTGGACCACAATTTCTGAAAAAAAATGAATCGGAATGGCCAGCACAAACTACCTCAGATAGCACTCTCCTTGCTGGGGAGGTCCCTACTCTCGTAGGTGAACAAGACACGTGTCACGGTGAGGGAAACAGTTGTCAAGAAGAGGACGTACAGGAAGTGGAACCCGTTTGTGATGAGGAGTCTGCAAAGATAAGAGACATTCAGAAACATTACTTCCCCCGGGAATACAATGGAAGGACAACCGACATCTCCAGATCTTTACAGCTATATAAAGATGAGAAAGGCCTGTTAAGATGTAAAGGAAGATTTCAATACGCGGAATGGTCACAGGAACAGAAGTTTCCAATACTATTACCAAGAGAGGCAGAATTCACTCATTCAGCAATAAAGAATATTCATGAGACAAATTATCATGTGGGAGTGTCTCATACATTGGCTCTTCTGAGGAAAAGATTTTGGGTTCCTAAAGGCAGATCAACAGTACAGAAGGTCATCAGAAAGTGTATACAGTGTCATAAGTATTCGGGTGGGCCTTTCAAGCTACCACTGATGCCACCCTTACCTGAAGAAAGGGTGACATGCTGTCCAGCATTTTCATATACAGGCACAGACTACATGGGTCCTTTAAAGACATCTTCGGGAGATAAACGTTGGATTTGTGTACTAACATGCTTGTCAACACGAGCTATACATATGGAAGTGGTACACAACCTTACAGCTGAAGAATTTAACTTAGCCATTAGGAGATTCATTGCTGTGAGAGGACTGCCTTTGTTAATAACATCTGATAATGCTACTCAGATGAAGTTGATGGCTGACGTTATGACTGGCCATCAATGCATTGAGAACCAGGTCAAGTGGCGTTTCATACCAGAATTAGCCCCCTGGTTCGGTGGCTTTTATGAGCGGTTAATGAGTCTGATAAAAAATTGTATGAAAAGGACATTGGAGAAACGTCTACTTAACGATCAGCAGCTGTTAACGACAGTCAAGGAAATAGAAGCGGTTCTAAATACACGACCACTTACATATGTAGCGGATGAAGTAGAACATGTACTCTCTCCGATTGACTTCCTACGAATTGGAGGTCCAGTAGTTACTAAAAGCTCTGAAGGACAGAGCTTAATACAATGTACTAGCACAAAAGAAAACTTGATCCAGGGATGGAAAAAGGGTCAAAAAATCATACAAGAGTTCTCAAAGATGTTTATTGGACAATACCTGCCGTACCTGAGACAAAGGAGCTCTGTTCATAAGGAGCCCCGAGTAGTATGCAATAGAGAGCCAAAGTTAGGTGAAATAGTACAGATCAAAGGTGACAGTGGTAACCGAGCCAACTGGAAAGTTGGTAAGATTGTTGAATTGAATAGGAGTAGAGATAGTAATATTAGAGTAGCAAAAGTCCAGGTTGATAACGGACATATACTTAAGCGGTCAATAGCTCACTTGTACCCTCTCGAACTTGATAATGAGTCCATAGAAGATATCGAAACGTCGAAGTCCCCAGTAAAGGAGACGCTCATATTAGCAGACGACAAAACGTCTAAGTCCCCAGTAAAGGAGACCCAATCTAGACCACGAAGAATAGCAGCAGTCAAAGCAAGAGCTTTACTAAAAAAGTTAACAAAGCAACTTTTGGCAAGACAGTAATATGTTTCGCCGGCGGGTGTGTCGCGAAAGCGATTCTAAAATATTTAAAATGCAATATAAAATACTCAGATATTAAAATAAACATAAACTACCGTTACAAATGGTATGTCAAAGTAGGTAGGTAGTTAGCCAGGCGGGGGGAGCAAGATGGCGGAGCGGTCAGTTCTCCGACAGCTCGCAGTAGAGTCAGTCGAAGTGTAGATGCCGGGTAAAATAAAAGGACATCACAGCTTGAATGAGTGCCTTTATAAAGGACCGTTGATGCTAGAAGATCTTACTGCGTTGTTGATAAATTTCAGAATACACAAAGTAGGCATAACTGCAGATATTGAAAAAGCTTTCTTGCAGATCGGGCTTCAGGTTAAATTAATCACATTGTATTTAGCGCAATTTATATAAGATATTCTTACTAAATAAGACGAGTAGAGAATAATAAGTATAACTTGTGCCATTAAAGAAAAGAATCTAAAATGGCGGTGATTTAGGGCAGCAGTTATCGTGATGATAAACCGCGTGGGATGGCACTTGCCGCCATTTTAGATTAGTTACCTACACCAAGTCTTTGTGTAAATAAAGTAAAATTAATGTTATTTTATCTCTTTAATTTGGGTTTGCAGCCTTAATTTCATTTTTGATGTCTTCATAAGATGTTTGAGTCTGTAACAAAAAAAATATTTTTTATATGTTGGAAAAATAATTATGTCTAAATAGGCGATTTTTATATGGTTTTGGGCTGTTTGTTAGTATTCCCTATCTCTATATAAGTGATTTTGCTCAAGTGAAGGGACATTTATGGGCAGAACATACGTCCAACATAGTGTACTATTTCGGGAACAGGTGAAAGGAACAGCTATGGCTGTAGTAAATACCTAGTTAGAGTTGGATCAACCTAACTTTGCAGTAAGAAAGCGGCAATACCAAAAACATTTTCATAACGGCAACACTTGTGTAGACAGGTAAACGTGGACAGAAACAGTTTTGATCATTTGTAATTTATACAATACTAAATAATATACTAGAAAAAGTGGTAACGAAAACGACAGTTTCAAGATTTCCTGAAAATTACTGAACCGATTTCAAAATTTCAAAAAATGGGACCAATTAGGAAGTAACCTGATGTTCTAACGTTTGAATCATTTCAATCGGTTCAGTCATTTTGAGTACCTAATCGGTATACATACATATAAAAAAACGCGACGAATAGATAACCTCCTCCTTTTAAATTTTTTGAGTCGGTTAAAAAATACGATTTGCACCAGATCATACTCTCGAACGGGAATCGAACCTGCCACCTTTGGATGTCCGGTCCAATGCTCTTACCGCTGAGCTACCGAGTCACTAGTGGCATCGTCGAATTTCTTCTAGTATCATTTTCAAATATATAAACCGGCCCTAAGTAGGTACAGGCCCATCTTTCCCACTGGGCACTCTGGGCACGTGCCCAGGGCCCCGCGATCCATAGGGGCCTCTTAGTTCCTGCCAGATCGCTAAACGATAACGGATGCTTATTACCAAAAAACATATAAAACAACATATTTTTAGGTATTTCGAAAACTTAAACAATAATTACTGACTACAAATACTACTTGCTTACTAGCTTTTTCATGCGCATAGCTATCCTACTCTTGCCCGAATATCAGGCTTTCTGATCATTTCGGCATGTTTAGATAAATTTAAGTCAAGATCATAAAGGCCACCAAATGTACCCAGCCCCCTGATTACGTAACTCTGTTGCTAACAATTCTCGATTGAAACCGCAATTACATTGCTGCTTTAAGTAAGATAGTTGTCACATTGGTTCTTACTAAAGCAGCAATGTAACTGCGATTTCTGTCAGAGTTGATTGCAACAAAGTTACATAATCAGCCCCCCGGGCCTCAAAGGTTAGACGGCCTTGAGTAGCTAGGTAATATATGTATAAACATTGTCACTCACGTCCCACATTTCGGCGTCCCACTTCGGGAACAGACGGCGAAACACCTGCGGCTCCTTACCCTGCTTTACTACTACCACCATAGCGTTGTCCATGGTGCGGTCTAAGCCGTCGTCTTCAATGTAATCCTGTAATGTCCATAGTTTTATTTTCTTCTTCTTTTTTTTTGTTATGGCAATCTACTTTCCTCTTAGTTTTATTTTATTTAAGGAGCCTATATCTAGGGTTGCCAACTATACTGTTAAAAACAGTATTATACTGTTTTTCAATACATTATACTTTTTACTGTTGAACAAAAGAAAGTATACAAAATACTGTGTTCAGCAAGCATCACTGGTATCCATAGATATGTTTAAAAAGTAAACGCCCAACACTACGTTTTAGGCGCGCGAGCAGCATTTAACAGTAATGAGCCTTACGAAGCTTTCAAAACTGAAACAAAATTGATGAGTTGTGCGAGAAGCACTAAGATATATGTTATCAAAACATGAAATAATAAATACTGTTCATTTATCTAAAATACTGTTTATTTTTCTTTTCCGACCTTAATATACTTTTTATTCAGTAAAAAAGGTGGCAACCCTACCTATATCATCATTTGCCAATTATACAGAAATAAGCATTTTCAAGCTAAATACAAACTTACACCCGTTTGTACTAAACTTAAGAATCACCTAAGTCTTTTTCATTTCTCATATTAGGAAAGTGATGTAGGTATACTAGGTGTTACAAAAGTACCCCTAATGCCGAATATGGTAGATAGGGACCATCAAACTGAACAACTTTTACTATGGGACCAACTCTGAAATCGCGAAAAAAAAATCAGCTGTTTCATACATTTTGATATTTTCGTAATTAATTTTTGTATGAAACAGCTGATATTTTTTTCGCGATTTCAAAGTTGGTCCCATAGTAAAAGTTGTTCAGTTTGATGGTCCCTATATACCATATTCGGCATTAGGGGTACTTTTGTAACACCTTGTATTTAAACAGAGCAGCGGGTTAAAAACTCGAGTTCTGTGCCTAGTGTTAAAGAATTAAGAAAAATTGAACTGAATTTCTGAGTTGGTATAACAACCAATGCAAAATTAAAAACATGGGCGGAGCGGCGACGGGCTGTTCCAAATTTGAAATAAGAAATAAATATGGTCTACCTATTTAGTTACAACATGTTTTTAACTGAACTGAACAACTTTTACTATGGGACCAACTTCGAATATGGGACCAACTTCGAAATCGCGAAAAAAAATCAGCTGTTTCATACAAAAATTAATTACGAAAATATCAAAATGTATGAAACAGCTGATTTTTTTTTCGCGATTTGAGAGTTGGTCCCATAGTAAAAGTTGTTCAGTTTGATGGTCCCTATATACCATATTCGGCATTAGGGGTTATTTTGTAACACGTTGTATAGGGCTCATAACATCGTGAAATTTTGAGGCCGAGCACTGAGCTGGATAAAATCAAGTTACCTCTGATAATCGGATTGACCTACCTTAACGATGTTCTCTCTGGCGACTTTCACTCTTTCCGGGGTTTTCTTGCCTTGCCAGTAGTACATCTCTTCACCCGTATCCAGGATATAGACTCCATCATCAGATAAGTCCTGAAATTTTTTATAGACAACTCCAGCAACGCAAATGAGATACAATAGCGATTCAACTACAATACAAAGGCGATACAATAGCGATGCAACTACAATGCAATCGCGATATTTATTTTATGTTACGTTAAATAACGTTATTTTATCGTTATAGGTACTTATACCGTAATATACCGCTATAATACCGTTTAAAATAGCATGATTTTACCGTTATAATGCCGTAAAAATAACGTTAACAATAAATAACGTTATTTTCAACAATATTTTTGTAACGTTATAATTATTTAACGATATTTCAATCACTACTTATTTAAACATTACCTGCTGCGTAAAATCCGGAGACAACTCCTCAAACTTTATTTTTCCGGTGATGGTGACGGTGACAGCGGTGAGGCTGCACTCCGTGGTGACGCGGCGGCTGGCTGCCTCCCTCCACCCGGATTTGGAGGTCTCGGACTCCTCTGGAGCACCACCTGGTAGAAAATATTATTGAGTATTATATCAGAAATAAAACACTTTTTACGGATTACAGCTAGACTTGCGCAAAATACTTCACTGAAGTGAAAATAATGATATAGTTCAATTGGACTAGATATCACACATTTAGTTCATCTAGTTCACTTGGCTCAGTATTTCAGTAGTCCATTTGAGTCACTTTGTCGTTATGTAAAACTAAGCCTTAATGTATGCGCAATAGGGGTTGAAATCAAATTGAGTGCGGGCGGACTCCGACTCCGACCGACCGCTGGCCGCCGAGCCGTGCAACTGTCTCGCTTCCGCACGCGGTGTTCGTAATCTATCTGTCCGCTTCACTCTCCTTCAGAGAAGTGTAAACTAAATGAAGTACTGAAGTAATTGGGACCCGCATGAACGAGTGAAGGAGATATACTTGATAAGTGAACTAGTTCAATTGAAGGATTCATTCACGAACGACTCAACTCTAATTACAGCGCATTATTATTAATTCAGGTGTTGTTTTAGAAGAATATTATATCATCAAAAGCCAAAAATAGTCAAACGATTGTTATAGCTGGTTTAAATTATCTTAGCTCTCAGTAGAGGGTAGCTGGGTAGAGATACATTGCCTGGCATGTTCGTCGATTTTAAAAGAACGTCAAACACACCAGGCAATATACGTCTACTCTTTACTAACAGCTAAGATAATGTAAACCAACCTTCAAAGATGGTCTTACATCTTAAATTAAAAAAAAATGTGTTGTCTTAGAACTTTAAGTTTGGATTTATTTGTATTTTAATTTCCCGACGACGTCTCGACACATTTCCAGGGGGCGTGGTCTTGGTATGACATCATGCTTAGGCTCATCACAGAAACAGGCGGACCCGGATTCGAACCCGAGGGACCTTTGGCTCAAAATGCAGAATCGCTTCCCTTGCGCCAAGTCGGCTCCTTACCCAGGGGTTCCCAAAACTCTTCAGGCTCCTCTCCCTGGTCGATGGAAACCACTTCTTTATCCTTCACAACTGTCTCCACAAATTTCAAAGCGGCTTCTTGTTCTGTCGCAGCTGACTCCTAGAAAAAATATAATTGTTTTTTGGAACAATTCCAATAAATTAAATAAATAGGTATTGTTAAAATTAGCAGTGTCATTGCAATAGTCTATTAAAAAAATACGTATTGTGACCTTTCTGCTGCTACGCGCTACGATCATGCTATGGCGCGTAGAGTACGCACTACGATCATGCTACGACGCGTAGAGGATCATGCTACGACGTGTAGAGGACGCGCTATGATCCTGCTACGACGTGTAGAGGGCGCGCTATGATCCTGCTACGACGCGTAGAGGACGCGCTACGATCATGCTACGACGCGTCGAGGACGTGTTACGATCATTCTACGGCGCGTAGAGGGCGCGCTACGATCATGCTACGACGCGTCGAGGACGTGTTACGATCATGCTACGACGCGTAGAGGGCGCGCTACGATCATGCTACGACGCGTCGAGGACGTGTTACGATCATGCTACGACGCGTAGAGGGCGCGCTACGATCATGCTACGACGCGTCAAGGACGTGTTACGATCATGCTACGACGCGTCGAGGACGTGTTACGATCATGCTACGACGCGTCGAGGACGTGTAACGATCATTTTACGGCGCGTAGAGGGCGCGCTACGATCATGCTACGACGTGTAGAGGACGCGCTAGGATCATGCTACGACGCGTAGAGGACGCGCTACGATCATGCTACGACGCGTCGAGGACGTGTTACGATTATGCTACGACGCGTCGAGGACGTGTTACGATCATTTTACGGCGCGTAGAGGGCGCGCTACGATCATGCTACGACGTGTAGAGGACGCGCTACGATCATGCTACGACGCGTAGAGGACGCGCTACGATCATGCTACGACGCGTAGAGGACGCGCTACGATCATGCTACGACGCGTAGAGGGCGCGCTACGATCACGCTACGACGCGTAGAGGACGCGCTACGATCACGCTACGACGAGTAGAGGGCGCGCTACGATCATGCTACGACGCGTAGAGGGCGCGCTACGATCACGCTACGACGAGTAAAGGGCGCGCTACGATCATGCTACGACGCGTAGAGGGCGCGCTACGATCACGCTACGACGAGTAGAGGGCGCGCTACGATCATGCTACGACGCGTAGAGGGCGCGCTACGATCACGCTACGACGAGTAGAGGGCGCGCTACGATCATGCTACGACGCGTAGAGGGCGCGCTACGATCACGCTACGACGAGTAGAGGGCGCGCTACGATCATGCTACGACGCGTAGAGGGCGCGCTACGATCACGCTACGACGAGTAGAGGGCGCGCTACGATTATACTACGACGCGTAGAGGGCGCGCTACGATCATGCTACGACGCGTCGAGGACGTGTTACGATAATGCTATGACGACTAGAGGACGCGCTACGATCACGCTACGACGAGTAGAGGACGCGCTATGATCCTGCTACGACGATTGGAGGACGCGCTAAGATCATGCTACATCGCGTAGAGGACGCATTCCGATCATGCTACATCGCGTAGAGGACGCGTTACGATCATGCTACGACATGCCCCTTTGCCACTAGAAGATTTTGTATACCCTGTGCCACTACTATCGTAATGTAAACTCAGCTTTAGTTTTTGCTAATAATTATCTAACTTACCTTCCCGTTCCACACGTAGACTGTGTCCTTAGTCTCCAGTACGAATACGTCATCATCTTCTAACACGCTTGCGTCTTCTTTCACCTGCACCGCGCGCATGTCTACGCCTGGTTCTGTGCCCTCCACCTGTGGGGTGAATGAATTTATCGGTAATTATTTTTGGTGTTGGTTTACGTACGATCTAACTCCTGAGGATGCTCCGGGTTGGGACGAAACACGTATAGAGTAGTCTAATTGGTGAAGGTGCAAGGTGTGTCGCTGTCATGCTAAATGCAGGTATTGTGCACTGATATTTTTGTGGTGTGAAGAGAAATATATGTAGCTTACTCCCGCAAAAAATATATGCAAGATGCACCGCCCGCCCGCCCGCAAAAAAAATGCCATGTGCATTTTTTGCATATATTTTTTGCGGGAGTAAGCTACATATATTTCTCTTTTCACAATGGTTTGGGTCTTCCGCCTAGAAATGCCTGATTCAATCAAATGATTATTTTAATAATAATAAAAACCCGTATAGTCATGTACCACATTATTGAGTGAAAAATAAAAAGAGAATATAATAATAATAATAATAATGTTTTGAAGGAAAGTGGGCGAATTATTGTTTTCGTAAGTTATATAATTTCCTGTCCAGATCTGTGGAAGTAGGTAGTATCATTAAGAGCGTTGACGAAATACGGCATTTCATACAAATTTTGAAGTCCTTTTTTTCTAAATGAATGAACCGATTTTAATGAAAATTCATAGCATTAGCAGAATACATCAGTCTAAAAAAATAGTTGAAATGTTTTATTTTAAAAATGTTTGTTTCTGTGGAAAATTTTAAATCTACTAACACTATTTATCGAAAATATTTTCAATTAACTTTTAAGACCATCGTATTCTGCTTATGAAGTTTCATTACAATTGATTGGATTGGTGTGTGTTAACGACTGCAAATGCAGCCGGGACCGACGGATAAGGTGGATAAGGAGGATGGGCCATAACCCACCACGCGGGCCCAATGCGGATTGGTGGGTGTCAACGACTGCAAATGCACCCGGGATCAATGGCTAAACGTGCCTTCCGAAGCAAGGAGGAGCTCGAGATAATAAATTTTTGGTCACCCATCCCATGACCGACCCTTGCGAAAGTTGCTTAACCTCCGCAATCCATGGCGCAACAAAGGGCCACCAAGCTCCTAAAAAGTTATTATATTCTACATCAATCTTCTTACCCTGAACAGACGAATGTTGTCATCCTCATAAGAATCCTTGGAGTTGGTTGGCGCATATTCATTGTCTTTACCACCAAAGAGGATGACCAGTGTTCCTGAACGAAGTAATGAATGACAGAAAGAGTTCAATAAACACGTGATTCCGTTACGACCGCTTAAATAAGCGAAGTCTGGTGTTATTCAATTTTGGATATTTCCCAATGTTTTTTTTATATTAAGATAATTTAAGTACGTACACACGACAGCATGTCAGGTTATACAGTTAAACTGCGAAAACAGCTTTTATTACCTAGGGCGGGGGTCTCCAAACTACGGCCCGCGGGCCAACTCTGGCCCGCGAGCACCAACAATCCGGCCCGCGAAAGCAGTCCGGATCGTACCGACATACTGTTTTTTAGAGTATATTGGTACGATAAGCTAGCTAGGCTCTGGCCCTTGGGACTTCGTGGAGGAGTTAATCTTAATAGTTGCAGGCCATACTTTTTAAAATATAAAATATTAACCCTACCCAGCTTATATATTTTGGAGATTTGTAAATTTGTTAGAAAAAACAAACAATTTTATACAAAACGCGAAGATTTACCATGCAAGTACACGCTACGTCATAAAAATAAATTAGTTTTGCCAAATGCCCGATTAAAACTAACATCTTCAAGTACCTTCAGTTCTTCTATAAAAATATACAACAAATTACCTGACATAATAAAAAACGAAACCAATGATACCATCTTTACCAGTAAATTAAAACAGCTACTAATTAGTAAATGCTATTACAGCATTAATGAATATTGTATAGACAATTCATACATAGGGTCTACGAAATAATAATATAATATCCATAATGCAAATTAAAACCAATTATAAAAGTACCTACTATCCTATCTTAGTTAAACGCCCGCCCCCTCTCTTCTAGCCCAAATTTGCGTGCCCAACAGGGTCCATAATAATGGTCTTTTATTATGTAACATCTTTGTAAACATTATGGTTTAGCAATAAATTATTTGATTGATTGATTGAATCTGGCCCATAGGTTAAAAAGTTTGGCGACCCATGACCTAGGGCATTAAGGGAACATTTGGGAAAAATTTGTCACCCCCGTGCGTGACGAATGGGAAAAAAATCCCAGTTGTCACCCCGGGGGACAGTGATAGGCGACCATTACACACGTCAATCTGGTTTCAATCTGATCAAAACCGCTGATCGTAGCAGAATGATGGAATTTGATGCGGTTGGTTTGCGACGTTACACGGTCAATCCAGCAAGATCTGGATCGCTGTAGATCTTGGTAGATTGTCAATCTACCACGATCTGATGTGGTTTTTGGTAGGGTTGCCAACTTCTTTGCAATCGATCGATGACCTGAATGGTACAGGTGTTCAACATGCCAGTCTACCACGCTAGAGGTACCGGTTCGATTCCCGGCCGAAATTAATTTGATGAATTTTAATTTCTGTGTATGTTTTAAAACAATAAAAATCCCCAGGGTACCTTTAACCTAGATAAAAAGTATCCTTTGTTTTAATCCAGACTATAAACTGTTTGCCAAATTTCATCCAAATCAGTTCAGCCTTCATAAGAAATTAACATACAGACAAACAAAGAACCTCCTCCTTTTTTAAAGTCGGTTAAAAACATCAGATCGCAGTAGATTGTGGTAGATTGTCAATCTACCACGGTAGATTGACAATCATCCATGGTAGATTGACAATCTACCAAGATCTACTGCGATCTGATATTTTTAACCGACTTCAAAAAAGGAGGAGGTTCTCTGTTCGTTTGTAGGTTTGTTTTTTTTTATTTGATTTTTCGAATGTCCACCCGGATGTAGTCGCGGTCGGAAGCTAGTTAAAAATAAATACCTATGGGCAATATTTTTTTATAAATTTCCCAAAAGTACTAAGAACACACGACGGCACCTCAGATTATACATGTTGGACTTGAGACCGCCTTTATGCCCTACGTAATAAATGCTGTTTTCGTAGTTTAACTGTATAACCTGACGTGCTGTCGTGTGTGCATATTTATTTCAATGTTTTAAAAAAATAAAAATCCCTAGGGTACCCTTAATCGAGATAAAAAGTATCCTTTGTTTTAATTCAGACTATAAACTGTTTGCCAAATTTCATCCAAATCAGTTCAGCTTTCATAAAAAATTAAAATACAGACAAACAAAGAACCTCCTTCTTTTTTGAAGTCAGTTAAAAACATCAGATCGTAGTAGATTGTGGTAGATTGACAGTCTACCATGGTAGATTGACAATCTACCAAGATCTACTGCGATCCGATATTCAAAAAAGGAGGAGGTGGTAACAAACAAGAGAACTTGTTTGTTTGTATATTTGTTTTTTTAAGGGAATTTTTGATTGATTGATTGATTAGGTTGATTGGATTGATTTGATTGATTAGATTGATTAGATTTATTTGATTGATTTGATTGATTTGATTGATTTGATTGATATGATTGATTTGATTGATATGATTGATTTGATTGATTTGATTGATTTGTTTGATATGATTGATTTGATTGATTTGATTGATTTGATTGATTTGATTGATTTGATTCATTGATTGAAACATTGAATGAAATATTTGCAAAAAGCATAAATACGTAACATTACACATGTCTTTAAATTAGCATATTGTATAAAAACATAATCAATCAAACCAATCAAATCAATCAAATCAATCAAATCAATCAAATCAATCAAATCAATCAAATCAATCAAATCAATCAAATCAATCAAATCAATCAAATCAATCAAATCAATCAAATCAATCAAATCAATCAAATCAATCAAATCAATCAAATCAATCAAATCAATCAAATCAATCATATCAATCAAATCAATCTTATCAATCAAATCAATCAAATCAATCCAATCAATCCAATCAATCAAATCAATCAAATCAATCAAATCAATCAAATCAATCAAATCAATCATATCAATCAAATCAATCTTATCAATCAAATCAATCAAATCAATCCAATCAATCCAATCAATCCAATCAATCAAATCAATCCAATCAATCAACCCAATCAATCAATCAAATCAATCTAATCATTCAACCCAATCAATCCAATCAATCCAATCAATCGAATCAATCAAATCAATCTTATCAATCTAATCAATCTTATCAATCTAATTAATCCAATCAATCCAATCAATTCAATCAATCTAATCAATCCAATCAATAGAATCAATCAAAAATTTCCTTAAAAAAACAAACATACAAACGAACAGAGAACCTCCTCCTTTTGTGAAGTCGGTTAAAAATATCGGATCGCTGTAGATCTTGGTAGATTGTCAATCTACCATGGTAGACTGTCAATCTACTGTGGTTGATTGTCAATCTACCAAGATCTACTGCGATCCGATGTTTTAACCGACTATAAAAAAGGAGGAGGTTCTTTGTTTGTCTGTATGTTTAGTTTTTATGAATGCTGAACTGATTTGGATGAAAGGCAAACTGTTTATAGTCTGGATTAAAACAAAGGATACTTTTTATCTCGGTTAAAGGTACCCTAGGGATTTTTATTGTTTTAAAACATTGATATTAATATGTTCTTAGTACTTTTGGGAAATTTGTAAAAAAATATTGCCCATATTTATTTTTAACTAGCTTCCGACCGCGACTACATTCGAAAAATCAAATCAAAAAACAAACATACAAACGAACAGAGAAACTCCTCCTTTTTTGAAGTCGGATAAAAATATCAGAACGCAGTAGATCTTGGTAGATTGACAATCTACCGTGGTAGATTGACAATCTACCACAATCTACTGCGATCTGATGTTTTTAACCGACTTCAAAAAAGTAGGAAAAGTAGGAGGTTTTTTGTTTGTCTGTATGTTAATTTTTTATGAAGGCTGAACCGATTGGGATGAAATTTGGCAAACAGTTTATAGTCTGGATTAAAACAAAGGATACTTTTTATCTCGGTTAAAGGTATCGTAAGGATTTTTATTCTTTTAAAACATTGAAATTTATTTGTACACACGACAGGACGTCAGGTTATACAGTTACACTACGAAAACAGCCTTTATTACGTAGGGCATAAAGGCGGTCTCAAGTCCAACATGTATAATCTGAGGTGCCGTCGTGTGTTCTTAGTACTTTTGGGAAATTTATAAAAAAATATTGCCCATAGGTATTTATTTTTAACTAGCTTCGTATTCGTATTTATTTTTAACTAACGGTCGGAAGCTAGTTAAAAATTTATATGGGCTATATTCTTTTATAAAATTCTCAAAAGTACTACATATTCATTTCAATGTTCGAAAAAAAATTAAAATACCGAAATAAAAAGTATCCTTTGTTTTAATCCAGGCTATAAACTGTGTGCCAAATTTCATCTAAATCAATTCAGCCTTCAAAAAAAACATACAGCAAGACTGCAATCTGCGATCCGATATTTTCAGCCAACTTCAAAAAAGGAGGAGGTTCTCTGTTCGTTTGTATGATTGTTTTGTAGTGATTTTTCAAATGTCCACCCACGTGGAAGTAGTCGCGGGCGGAAGCTAGTTAAAAATAAATGTGGACTTCATTTTTTATAAAAATCCCAAAAGTTAGTACTATACTTTTCAATGTTTTGAAAAAAATACTATTTACCTCGAAAAAATGGTGCCAACCCTAAGCCAGACCAAGCCAGATTGACGTAGATTGACAATCCAGCTCAATCTGATCACGCCAGATCGCGCCAGATTGCGCTAGATCGCAAACAACGTTACACATTCAATCTCTGTCAATCTTTGTCAATCTTTGTCAATCTGGCACGGTCTGGATTGTGTGTGTAATGGCTGCCTTAGAGGGGACTCCTGGGAATAATTGGAAAACAGCTTTTATTACGTAGGACATAAAGACGGCCTCAAGGTCAACATGTATAGTCTGAGGTGCCGTCGTGTGTACTTACTAGAAAAAATCAAA
Source organism: Catoptria pinella (assembly GCA_963556745.1). Taxonomy (NCBI): domain Eukaryota; kingdom Metazoa; phylum Arthropoda; class Insecta; order Lepidoptera; family Crambidae; genus Catoptria; species Catoptria pinella. The sequence goes on along the minus strand of OY750788.1, from coordinate 5,600,570 downwards.
TCACCGTAACATCTACCTAACTTTGATATTCCGGCCCAACCGAATGCACTGACCAAATTCTCTCGAGTAGCGGACTCGCATAATTCCCGAGTCAACTCTCGAGTAGCGACTCGGTACCACAATTGGCACTGGCCTCCGCAAATGCACTGGCATTGGGCCGTAATCCCAAGGGTGCGGGTTCGAGTCCCGTCTGAGGTACGTGAGTCGAAGCTGTATTATTCATAATTCATTTATTGCTTGTCACATAGTTAGAAGATGGTACATAATTTTACAGTTCCTGTGACGCCCTGTGCGTTGCAATGCAAGAGAAACTTAAATTGTAATTAAAGAATTCAATAAATTAAACCAAATCATTCAATATAAATATAATACATACCTTTGAATATATTTAAAAAGTGTTTTGACTCCTTGCCCTGAGGCACTTTCACTACAGTCACGTCGCCTTCCAACTCCTGTTCCATTTCGGAGACCAGCACCTTAGCAGCAGTTTTGTCTTCTGAGCTTGCTTCTGCGCCCTAAGAACCAAATCACTTAAGTATTATTATTGTACCGACACTTCTACATTGTAAAAGGATAGCGAATCAAATTACAGCAGGTAAACTACAGTCAGCAATGTTTTTACATTCCTCTATGGAAAAAAAAAACAAAAAAAATACGGGTCGAATTGAGTACCTCCCTCCTTTTGAAGTCGGTAAAAACTAGAATCCTTGAATTAAAGAAGGATGCCCATTTCTGACCTGTCAATATGTTGATTTTATAAATTATCGTGAATAGAGAAGTAATATAGCTAAATTGCTAACTAAAATAATAATCGGCAATGTTGCCGAGCCGGCCTCCTTTTTACTACTTTATGGTTTTTTACTTTAACTTATATTTTTGAATTCCGTACTTTTTATACTATAACATATTTTCCTTGTTTTTGTACTCTGTGTTTTTTCTTCTATGTGTCAAGTCATGCTCATCAGTTTTCAATAAAAAAGTACATTTACAACTAATTAACTCTCATTATTAAGAAACCCACTTAGTTCAGTTTCAGGCAATACAGAAATAGAGAAAATTAATGATACAGATTTAACACAATTAAATATGTTTATATTTACTGACTGACAACATACTTGACTACATATGACAACAAACAACAACTGAAAGGGGGTCTTAAAAATTCGAAGTGAGGCTACTAGGGCATATGGGGTATCATATGAAAGAGCGCTCAAACATTTTTTATTTTTATTTTAAGCCACATAGTTTTCGATTTTTTATAAAAAATTTAAAGAAAATACTGTTCCTCCCCTTATTTCCAAAGTTTGCAAAGAGAAAAATCTGAAATAATTTTATGTGATAGAAGTTTATGTAAAGATTACAGGAAAAATAAAACGATGTTTCTAAATAGTAAACTTTTTCAGACGGTACTGAACATAATAATATGGTGCGTGCATAGACTTAGAAAAATTTTCGCTGATGGGTGCGTGAGTTTGACTCGCTCTTAACTATTTTTTTTTTAATTTATACTTACTATCCAATTTTTTTTAATAAATCTTTAATTTTTTTTAATATCCATTTTTTTTATGTTTTTTAAATTTATACTTACTATCCAATTTTTTTTAATAAATCTTTAATTTTTTTAATATCCAATTTTTTTTATTTTTTTTTATTTATACTTACTATCCAAAATAGTAAACTTTTTCAGACGGTACGGAACATATGGTGCGCAAGTCTGACTCGCTCTTAACCGTTTTTTTTTAATTTATACTTACTATCCAATAGTACAGCACATACGCATCTTCCCCGTCAGCATCAGTATACTGATATTTGATAACATAAGCTGCCGTCTGGTACAGCACCGCGACACCAGACTGGAACGACTCGGTCAGGTCTTCTTGGTCTCCTGCGACTCTGATAGGTGGAAGTTGCAGGTTTGCAGTAAAATACAACATGTTACAAAAATATGTTAAATGTTAATATGGGACCAAACTTTGAAATCGCGAAAAAAAAATCAGCTGTTTCATACATTTTTATATTTTTGATTTTAATTTTTGTATGAAACAGCTGATTTATTTTGGCGATTTCAGAGTTGGTCCCATAGTAAAAGTTGTTCAGTTTGATGATCCCTATGTACCATATTCGGCATTAGGGGTACTTTTGTAACACGTTGCATATTGATATCTGCGTATCGTCGATATCAATAACTGAACAACTTTTACTATGGGACCAACTCTGAAATCGCAAAAAAAAATCAGCTGTTTCATACAAAAATTAAAGTCGAGAATATCAATATATTTGGCGTCTATATATATCGATATTTATCGGTCTTCCGATATATCATTGCAAGTCTTTTGACACTGACCTCCATTATACAGAGGTCAGTGCTTTTTGACCTTTTACCTGGTGACTGCTAGCGACCCCTCTCCGTTGTCCGGCATGAACCCTCTAGCGGACGCGCTCTTGCCGATCAGCTTGGCGGCCGCTTTTGACTCCTCAGCATCCGCGGAGAAGTAGCCGGCGTCTGGGGGTTAAACAATTTGTGTAAGTATTATTTTTCTTTTGATAATGGGTGATATACATTGGCATATCTAGGGTTATTATTCAGGGGGCCCGGCCCCTGATATGCCATGCCTGAACTTTTTCTTTTTTTTGTATCAAGAGGAGAATGCAATCTTTACGCATACCAAACGGCATGTTGGGGTCGGTCACCCCCCAGGTTATTACCCGGGGCATGTTCCTCGCCGCGCCCAGCCCTCCCACTAAGCCTAATAGGCTTCGCGTCAGGGCTGGGTGGTTCTGACCCCTGCCCTAGTGACAGGGGGAGGAAGCATTTTCCCGGCTCCCCATAAGGCTACCCACTCATGGTGGGCGGGCCAGATGGGGGGACGGGAGAATGCACCACGTGACCCGGGGATGGTGACCCGTTAGGGTTCCACCTTATGGGGGGCAGAGGGATGCCATGCCTGAACTGTAATTTATCAAAGTGTCAAACGAATCGTAATATTTTGATTGATGGACAGAGAATTATATTTAATATTGAACCCTCCCCCCCCCCCCATTATACGCCTATGTAAATAAATAAAAAAATATTTGACAACATCACATACAGGGTCATTTTAATTCATTTAAAACCTCTCGTGGGGTTGATCAGACCATCAAACTGAACAACTTTCATTATGGGACCAACCTTGAAATCGCGAAAAAAAAAACAGCTGTTTCATACAAAAGTACTATGCCTACTCCATCGAAATGTATGAAATAGCTGTTTTTTGGCGATGGACCTCAGAGATGGCGACACCTTGGAAACCGGTGTGCAAAGCCACTCGACCACGGAGGTCGTCAACATATAACGGCTGCCTTTACGCCGACATGGACGCCTCTACGTGTTTTTACTCGTATACAAAGTAACACTCAGACCCGTCACAGAAATTAAAATTCATCATTTCAATTTCTACCCGGCCGGGAATCGAACCCGGGACCTCTTGATTGGTAGACCGGCATGTTGACCACTGCACCACTCCGGTCGTCGCAATCGTCCGGTCATCGAAGTATTTTAGGAGCTGCTGTTTGTACATTTCATTTTACGCACGACAGCTCGTCAGGTTATACAGTTAAACTGCGAAAACGGCTTTTATTACGTAGGGCATAAAGGCGGTCTCAAGGACAACATGTATAGTCTGAGGTGCCGTCGTGTGTACTCACCGGCTTCAGAAACCTGTGATCTGCCCCCGGTGCTGACAGTGTCCCAGTTGTGGAAGTATTGCTTGAAGTTGGGACACTCCACGCCTTCCACAACGCGTGTCACTTGTACCTGATAACAAAGTTGTTTACTTACATTTACGAAGCGAAACAAAAGACAACATGTTACAAAAATACCCCTATACCTATACAACGTGTTACAAAATAACCCCTAATGCCGAATATGGTATATAGAGACCATCAAACTGAACAACTTTTACTACGGGACCAACTCTAAAATCGCGAAAAAAAACAGCTGTTTCATACACAAATTAAAATCGAAGAAATCTAAATGTATGAAACAGCTGTTTTTTTTTCGCGATTTGAGAGTTGGTCCCATAGTAAAAGTTGTTCAGTTTGATGGTCCCTATCTATATATATAAAAGGGAAAATCACTCACTCACTCACTCACTCACTCACTGATCACGAAATCTCAGAAACTACAAGCGCTAGGAGTCTCAAATTTTGCATGGGGGCTCCTTTTAGGGCGTAGGTGCTCACTAAGACGGGATTTTGCGAAATTCAACCCCTAAAGGGATGAAACAGGGTGGCAAAGTTTGTATGGGATGACGCGATTCCTTGGCCCGATTGACTTGAAATTTGGCATAGACATTCTTTCACAAAATTAATTGAACACGTGTTTCGTATTTTTTAAATATTTATCACCTAACAGGATTAAAAAGTGATATAAAGCTAATTTTGCTGTGATTGACTTCGACGTCGGAATTGAAACTATTTTGTGCATTTGATTGATTAATTAAGAAAAATAAATATCATTTGTCATCTCAACGTAGTATTACATTCTCTTTGGTCATTTCCCCTAAGAGTAGGTAGAATGCATTTCATTGAATAGTACCTATGGCGTTATGTTGGCAGTGCTGTCATTTTTTCCTTCCTTGCGTTGTAATAAGGTGCAAAATTATTCCATCTAATTATCAGTTTAATTTTAAAAGAATACAATATTCGGTCAAGTCGCCTATGCTATGACAATTAATAAAGCACAGGGACAAAGTTTAAGAGCGGCTGGTATAGATCTGCAGTGATTGTTTCTCCCATGGCCAGCTCTAATGTCGCCTGCTCGAGAGTCAGCTCGCCGAATAACCTTTTTATTTTGCAACCGGATAACATGACAAGAAATGTGGTAGGTATAGAACATGTTACAAAAATACCCCAAATGCCGAATATGGTATATAGGGACCATCAAACTGAACAACTTTTACTATTGGGACCAACTCTCAAATTGCGAAAAAATAATCAGCAAAAATTCAAATCGAAAATATCAAAACGTATAAAACACATTTTGATATTTTCGATTTGATTTTTTGTATGAAACAGCTGATTTTTATTATAGAGAAGTGTTGGATGATCGAGATTGAGAATCCTGTTAATGCACAACATATTTTTATTTAGAACTAGCTGCACCCAGCATGCGTATATTGCAATGCTCCGTTTTTTTAGCCAGGGACTTTCTCGGTCGTAAGCAGAACAACTCGCCAAAGTTTCATCATAATCGGATCAATGGTTTAGGAGTCCCGCCGTCTGTACACTTAGATCTTTTAAACTATGCATAAAAAACCGCATCAAAATCGGTCCATAAGTTTGGGAGCTAGGTTGCCTCAGACAGACAGACACACACAAGTCAAACTTATAACACCCCTTGCGTATGTTGTGTACGTCGTATATACATATAGTGGTGGCCACATAATTAAGGACACAAGTCGATTTTCATACAAACGAGGTAATTTTGAAGTCTTGGTTTTCCGCTAGGGATTGAACTAGCTGTAATCTGATGATGGCCATCCAGGGAGTGAATGGAGAAGATTCAGATAGCAATACACACCCAACTGATCTGGTCAGCATTCTAAGAGATGTAAGCATAAGAATTTACAGTTGCAAGTTTTCATACGTTTCTATACTATATTCGCGGTTTTTTAAACATATCCTTACATCTCTTAAAATGCTGGTCAGATCACTTGGGTGTGTATAGAAATCTGGATCTCCTCCATTCACTCCCTGGATGGCCATCACCAGATCACCGCTCGGTCAATCCCTGGCGGAGAAGCAATGCTTAAAAGTTACTTCGTTTGTATGAAAATCGACTGGCGTCCTTAATTTTGTGGCCACTACTATACTTAGATAGATATCCTGTAGTATAGTCTAATAACTTCACACTCACCACATTAGTAACTACATTGTACCCGTGCGAAGCCGGGGCGGGCCACTAGTATCTATATATATAAAAGGGAAAATCACTCACTCACTCACTCACTCACTGATCACGAAATCTCAGAAACTACAAGTGCTAGGAGTCTCAAATTTTGCATGGGGGCTCCTTTTAGGGCATAGGTGTGTGGCGTCTGCAAAGAGGTCACCACTCCTCTATGGTTAAGCAGAAAAGAAGATAGTTCTGACTTCTGTCTAAGACACTGTTGTCACTGAATTTTTATTGTTGCTTTCTTGCTATTGTAAATTAATATTATCCCTTCCTTACTCGTCCGTATTCCTTCCTATTTCAATGTGACTCTTCCATGTATATATTCTCTGTACATAGCATTTGTGGAGTAAATAATTAACACACGTTGGAAGCGTTTCCTTCATACCTAGTTTTCAACAACGAACGCAAGTATAGTGCGGGCAGGAACCAAAACCCGCACAGGTGCTCACTAAGACGGGATTTTGCGAAATTCAACCCCTAAAGGGGTGAAACAGGGTGGCAAAGTTTGTATGGGAGGACGCGATTCCTTGGCCCGATTGACTTGAAATTTGGCATAGACATTCTTTCACAAAATTAATTGAACACGTGTTTCGTATTTTTTAAATATTTATCACCTAACAGGATTAAAAATTGATATAAAGCTAATTTTGCTGTGGTTGACTTCGACGTCGGAATTGAAACTTTTTTGTGCATTTGATTGATTAATTAAGAAAAGTAAATATCATTTGTCATCTCAACGTAGTATTACATTCTCTTTGGTCATTTCCCCTGAGAGTAGGTAGAATGCATTTCATTGAATAGTACCTATGGCGTTATGTTGGCAGTGCTGTCATTTTTTAACCGACTTCAAAAAAAGGAGGAGGTTCTATGTTCGTCTGTTTATTTGTTTTTTTTTTTTTTTTTTTTTTTTTATGTATGTCTACCGATTACTCGAGAACGGCTGAACCGATTGACATGATTCAAACGTCACTTTATTAGGTTTGTTCCCCAGGTGGTCCCATTTTTTTAAATTTTAAATCGGTTCAGTGGTTTTCGAGTAATCCTGAAAATACTGTAATTTTTTAGGTAACTTTTGCACGAGTTTCAACGGATCTTCAGACATAACTTCTTTGTTTATAAACCGATTGAGGTAATTCTTGTTTTGTTAGAAAGGGGATACTTTAAGGGTGTTTTCATTAAAATTTCCTGCACATTGGACCTTGGACTTCGAAGATACACAAGAGAACTCTTCAAAATCAAATATGATAGTGTATTAGTGATTACTCTACGGTATTGGAAGGTTTCGCATCAGCCATTTTTATTGTCACTACTGGGGCTGGGATACAAGCCTTACTTATGGGCTGATGAATAGGATGGACCATAACCCACCGCGCGGGCCCAATGCGGATTGGTGGGTGTTAATGTGCAAATGTAGCTGGAACTAACGGCTTAACGTGTCTTCTGAAGCACGGAGGAGCTCGAGATGATACACTTTGGTCACCTACCCCATGTCTGACCATTGCTTATTAACAGTGCGAAAAGTGGATATTGAGTTACTAGGCGTATTATACCATTCAAATGTGTGAAATATGAATAAAATATATTTATATCATCGCTAACATTTACTTATACATACCTACCACAAAAAAGTTAAAAATAAAAAAAACTTTTAAAAATTAAAAAGAAAAACCTCCTTCAAAAAATCCTTAAAAAAATTGCTGTAAAAAAACAGCTTCAAAAAACAGCAGCTCTAAAAAGCAAGAAATAATATTTAAATCTGCATAATTACTATTCAAGTACCTACGCATATCTGATATTAAAAAACGTCTTATGAAGTCGGGTGGGGCTTTAAGAATTAAAAAATCAAATTGAGAAAGAGAAACCACGATAATGATTAAAAAAGAAAAATATCTTTAGCCCCACCCGACTTCAAAAGACGTTTTTTTAATATCAGATATGCGTAGGTACTTGAATAGTAATTATGCAGATTTAAATATTATTTCTTGCTTTTTAGAGCTGCTGTTTTTTGAAGCTGTTTTTTTACAGCAATTTTTTTAAGGTTTTTTTGAAGGAGGTTTTTCTTTTTAATTTTTTTCCTTCCTTGCGTTGTAATAAGGTGCAAAATTATTCCATCTAATTATTAGTTTAATTTTAAAAGAATACAATATTCGGTCAAGTCGCCTATGCTATGACAATTAATAAATAATAATATAATAATAATAATCATTTATTTCAGGCAGCAGAAATATCATTTACAATATTAGGCCCATATAATAAATACCTTACAGACTAACATACATAAATAATATATTATATTTTAACTATTTATTTACACGTAAAGAAGGCGGCGACGTGTTACGCAACGCAGTGTCCGGTAGCCGACCTCGAAACCGGCGGAATAGGACACCCTTCGGCCAAAAATCTTCCTTCATGAAGGTCGACAGATGTTCAGTCGGCACCCTCACCACAAATGAATTGAAGTTCACGTTGTGGCGGGACTCCAACCGCTCGACCCTTAGCGTGTATTTGGCTTTTATTCTGATGTACTCCACAATGTCATCAGATTTTGTGGAGTAATGCAGGCGGGACACGTACACCGCCGTTGTCGGGATAGCCGGCCGCAGCAGGTGGTTGTGTCCAGTCGGGGCAGTGCCGCACAGGTTACGACGAGAGGCCTTCTTCTTCTTTTCCACCTTCTTGAAGCCATCATCATCGCATCCTGCATCCTGTGTCCGCAGCGCTGGTTGCTCAGCTTTAGAGACCGATCCTTGTTTGTTTCCCTCGTTTATAGCCCGTTCAAGATGTTTAACGGGCTTGTTGGTAGCGGTAACAGCAGCGTAAGCACGTTGAGGTGTAGACGTGGTCGCGCGTGACGTTTCCGCCGGAGCGGCGGAGCGGGCGGCAGGGCGGGGTGCATCGCTAGCTGCGGTGGCGGTCGGTGACGCATCCATATGCGCCGACTCGAAACTGCAGATGGAAGCGTTTTGCGCTCCGCGTCGAGTGTTCACATTCGTGGCCTCAGGTGACCTACATACCGCAGCGGTGTTGCTTAACAACACAACTTGGGCACGCAACTCACTGATGGTGTTGTCTGAGGCTTCTAGTTTACACTTAACCTCGGCCAGGCTAGCCTTCAAGGAGGTAATATCCTTGAGAAGCCTGGTGACATCGACGTGGTCAAATGTGACGGGGGGCAGCTTGTGCAGCTCCTTCGCCACGAATGTCGGCACGTCGTCAGGGTCGGTCTCCTTCAAGATGGTGATAATATCTTGGAGACTCTTCGCACCACCATCTCTCCGTCGAGATGGCATCTCATCGGCTTTCCCGATGCTCTGGAAAAGCAGCGCCTTGCCACTGCAAACCTCAGCTTCATTGAAGTTTGACTTGCAGATCTGCACGATGCTGACTTCGTCCATGGTGTCGATCGCGTTCTGGATAAACGCCAATACTTCATTCACTATGAGTTGTTGGGAACCCATAGTGAGGCAGCGCGCAGCGGTTTTTACCGCGCGAAACGTAAATCACGAATGTGTAATTTGACACCTATGCAGTTGAGCGCGTCCGTTTCCGAGCTCGCATTGCACATAAAGCACAGGGACAAAGTTTAAGAGCGGCTGGTGTAGATCTGCAGTGATTGTTTCTCCCATGGCCAGCTCTCGAGAGTCAGCTCGCCGAATAGCCTTTTTATTTTGCAACCGGATAACATGACAAGAAATGTGGTAGGAACATATACAACATGTTACAAAAATACCCCTAATGCCGAATATGGTATATAGGGACCATCAAACTGAACAACTTTTACTATTGGGACCAACTCTCAAATCGCGATAAAATAATCAGCAAAAATTCAAATCGAAAATATCAAAACGTATGAAACAGATTTTGATATTTTCGATTTGAATTTTTGTATGAAACAGCTGATTTTTATTATAGAGAAGTGTTAGATGATCGAGATTGAGAATCCTGTTAATGCACAACATATTTTTATTTAGAACTAGCTGCACCTGGCATGCGTATATTGCAATGCTCCATTTTTTTAGCCAGGGACTTTCTCGGTCGTAAGCAGAACAACTCGCCAAAGTTTCATCATAATCGGATCAATGGTTTAGGAGTCCCGCCGTCTGTACACTTAGATCTTTTAAACTATGCATAAAAACCGCATCAAAATCGGTCCATTAGTTTGGGAGCTGGGTTGCCTCAGACAGACAGACACACACAAGTCAAACTTATAACACCCCTTGAGTATGTTGCGTACGTCGTATATACATATAGTGGTGGCCAGATAATTAAGGACACAAGTCGATTTTCATACAAACGAGGTAATTTTGAAGTCTTGGTTTTCCGCTAGGGATTGAACTAGCTGTGATCTGATGATGGCCATCCAGGGAGTGAATGGAGAAGATTCAGATAGCAATGCACACCCAACTGATCTGGTCAGCATTCTAAGAGATTTAAGCATAAGAATTTACAGTTGCAAGTTTTCATACATTTCTATACTATATTCGCGGTTTTTTTAAACATATCTTTACATCTCTTAAAATGCTGGTCAGATCACTTGGGTGTGTATAGAAATCTGGATCTCCTCCATTCACTCCCTGGATGGCCATCACCAGATCACCGCTCGGTCAATCCCTGGCGGACAAGCAATGCTTAAAAGTTACTTCGTTTGTATGAAAATCGACTGGCGTCCTTAATTTTGTGGCCACTACTATACCTATATAGATATCCTGTAGTATAGTCTAATAACTTCACACTCACCACATTAGTAACTACATTGTACCCGTGCAAAGCCGGGGCGGGCCACTAGTACCCTATATACCTATATACCATATTCGGCATTAGAGGTATTTTGTAACATGTTGTATAGTTATAAGTGTTAAGTTGGTAAAGTACCTAATTAAAAGCTACATAGGGTCTAGGTATACGACCGCAAAAGTGAGACCTCTGAATTGAGAAAATATATAAATATCGACTTACCAAGTAGGTAAGTATTTATGTATCAAATCATTACCGGTACCTCTTGCGTGGTAGACTGGCATGTTGATCAAGGCACACTCTGGGGCAGTACCAGCTAACGCATCAAACTTCGGAAAGTCTGCCGGGGTTCAAATTAAAACAGATAAATCAAGCCCCCAATCGGGCCAAAATGGCGAATCCCAATTCATGATGTCACACGAACATCGATATCTTCTAAATAACTTCGGCGAATAGTACAATACGAAACTCCTTACTTCGATTTATCTGTTTTAAGTTGAAGCTCGGCAGACCCGCTGAAGTAGTTAGCCGGTAGGGCCCCGTCATCGATCGATATCACGCGTAAATTGATGCAAAAAATGGCAACCCTACCAAAGACCATAGTAGATCGTGGTAGATTGACAATCTACCAAGATCTAATGCGATCCAGATCTTGCTGGATTGATCGTGTAACGTCGCAAACCAACCGCATCATCTGCGATCAGCGGTTTATATTTTTTTCGCTATTTCAGAGTTGGTCCCATGGTAAAAGTTGTTCAGTTTGATGGTCCCTATATAGCATATTCGGCATTAGGGGTATTTTTGTAACACCTTGTATATAAAAGAGAAAATCACTCACTCATTCACTCATCACGAAGTCTCAGAAACTACAAGTGCTAGGAGTCTCAAATTTTGCATGGGGGCTCCTTTTAGGGCGTAGGTGCTCACTAAGACGGGAATTTGCAAAATTCAACTCCTAAAGAGGTGAAACAGGGTGGCAAAGTTTGACTTGAAATTTGGCATAGACATTCTTTCTCAAAATTAATTGAACGCGTGCTTCGTATTTTTTTTTTATTTATCCCCTAACAGGGTTAAAAAGTGGTAGAAAGCTACTTTTGGGGTTCTAGACTTCGACATAGGATTTGAAACATCTTACATCAAACAAACTTTGGTGACATTCAGTAGATTTAATCTAAACACTTCTAAACATTTCTTCTACACTTTTTGTCACTCACCCAATCGGGATAGCTCTTAGCTTCCAGATACTTCTGCACGATGTCGTTGTAGTTTTTCTTGACTTCAGAGTCCACCTCGGAGCCGAGCCACACGTACACACCGGAGCAGGGAGTGTCTAGGATGTATACCTCCTAAAAGAAGGAAAAAAAAAGAAAAAAATTAACGTTTGTGCGAAAGAACGATTATGCTGCACGTTATTGTGTGACGAAACTGTTACAAAGGTACACACGACAGCATGTCAGATTATACAGTTCAACTGCGAAAACAGCTTTTATTACGTAGGGCATAAAGGCGGTGTCAAGGTCTGTACATGTATAGTCTGAGGTGCCGTCGTGTGTACCTAACCTCTCGTAAAGTGAAAAGTGAAATCATATGTAGGCTTAAACATTTCTTGTCACCGGTAAATATTTATTTATTGTTAAAATGGTGAAAAACCTAAACAGTCCATTAATCACGTGACGTTTATTAGCAACGTTTTCTTTTTTTTAAATATTGACCTGGTTTATGAATTATAAAAACCGGCCAAGTGCGAGTCGGACTCGCGCACGAAGGGTTTCGTATATATTATCTAGTATTTTTGTAACATGTTGTGTAGCGGCAACAGAAATATATCATCTGTGAAAATTTCAACTGTCTTACTATCACGGTTCATGGTGACAGACGGACAGCGGAGTATTATTTATTTATTTATTTATGGAAAAGGTACACCAAGAGTATAGTCTTATTAATAGGGTTCCCATTTTACCCTTTGGGTACGGAACCCTGAAAAAAAATCAATTGGCGGCGCTAGTGGACGGGCATAGTCGCCTTAAAAGACTTGGAATCACACAAGTGGAGGGCACGGAAACGTTTGTCTTCTATAGAAGACCGTGGCGCTCAAAAGGTTAAATTCTGCCAGTGGCGATCTTTTATGTTTTACTTACTGAAGAAGACAGTGAACTCTGCTTATAGGGTTTGCTCAAAGATACCAAATCAACATCATCTCCAAGCAACAACCTGTATAAGAAGACTGCTGAAATGTCTTCTCTGGCGTAAGTCTGAAAAGAAAAACAGGTGAAAAAAAAAACTTCAATGTCAAGTATTCAGTAACGTGGTATGATATCCCCATTTCATTTTTAGTTAGGTTAGGTACCTATATTTAAAAATTTAACATTTTAATATTAGATAACATCACAAACATTGCTCTGATCCCAAAGTAAGTAGCTAAAGCACTTGTGTTATGGAAATCAGAGACAACGGTGGTATCACAAACACCCAGACCTGAGCCAATATTGAAAAGTTCGTTTTCTAAATTGACCCCGCCGAGGATCGAACCCGGGACCTAAGAGATGGCGACACCTTGAAAACCGGCGTACAAACCACTCGACCACGGAGGTCGACGTATTAAAGGTGTATAATAGATCTAAGATGTCAATTAGTCCAAGAATCTATATGTGACGAATTTTATTCCATGTATGATCTAAAGATCGCTGCAAAGTTTGATGCAGTTTTTGCAGAGTCAGATGAAATACAACATTTCTTTTAATACTTACTGTAGTGCTATCATCATCAGCGAGTTCATCTTTAGAGCCAGAGCCGAGAGCCTCGAAGAACTGGTCCCAGTCTTCATCTGACGAGAACTCGTCTGCAACAAGGAAGGTTAAAAGGTAAGTTTAAAACTAGAAGATATCATACCTTCAACATAACAACCGCGGCATCCACTGCTGGGTATATTAGGTAATACAACATGTTACAAAAATACCCCTAATGCTGAATATGGTATACATATAGGGACCATCAAACAGCTGATATTTTTTTCGCCATTTGAGAGTTGGTCCCATAGTAAAAGCTGTTCAGTTGGATGGTCCCTATATACCATATTCGGCATTAGGGGTATTTTTGTAAGATGTTGTATAATTATCCTACATAACACCCATACCTGTCACAGAAATTAAAATTCATCATTTATTGCCCGGCCGAGAATCCGGGACATTTTGGTGGTAGACCGGCATATTGACCACTGCACCACTCGTTGAAAACATTGAAGTTAATGTAACTGTGTTTTGACAGATATATGTGATACATTGCTACTTTTCTTTGGTAAGTTTTTATTTGCGCCAAAACGAAGTAACAATGTATCATATACATCTGTCAAAACACAGTTAACATTAACTTCAATGTTTTTAGCCTATAGAGCCCCTGCGTTGAACGCGTTAGCAGACATTTTTAACACCCGACGCAGCACGAAGGTTCGTTGTCTTTCCGGGCACGCAACCAAACTCTAGGCGGTTTTAGTCAGTAGGAGTCTGACATGCCCTCCATAGACCGGCTATGGGGAAGTCCAATGAGGGTTTCCGCCTCCTTCCCCCGCGCAAAGGGGAGGGTGCTCCGAACCCCTCTGGTTGAGAGCGAAAAAAAAAGCAAAGAGGGGTGTAATTTAAAATAAGTTGCAATAAACACTTTTTTTAAATTTTGTTGTATTTTTACCAATGATCTCAATAGTAGCCCTTCCGTTATGGTAATCATCACGCAAGCTGTTCGCGACGCTGATGATCTTCCTCCGCTGGGTGGCTTTAGCTCCGTCTGGCATCAGCACGAAGATGTCGTGGTCTACCTCCAGGATGAAGCAGTGGTTCGTGGTCAGCGATGAGGATTCGTTCGGCACCTGTGTATTTTTGTATTGGTGGTAGATAAGGTGGTCACGAATGCTAAATAAATGAGTATTCGACCTTTTCCAAATCCGACCAAGTGCTAACCAAGTTCATTTAAAAAAACTTTTACTTTTGACTGTCTAGAGAATTCTTTTTCGAATTCGACCAAGTGTGAATAATTGCACTTTAGTAAGGCTGGCTCCAGACCTACCGGTTTCATTTCTTTGCTTTGCTGTTCTAGTAGAACAGGGGGCCGTACTGGCTAACGCATCGAACTTCGGAAAGTCTGCCGGACTTCAACTTAAAACTAATAATTTCAACTGTCTAACTATCACGGTTCATGAGATGCAGCCTGGTGACAGACGGACAAACAGACACCGGACAGCGGAGTTTTAGTAATAGGGTTCCCGTTTTACCATATGGGTACGGAACCCTAAAATCGTTCGAAATCTTCGTTATACTAACTTAGGTATGGTACCCCAAGTATAAACGGAAGAATAAGAATAAAATTCATTTATGTCACCCTTACCTCCTCGATCCTCATGTTGTCGCAGCCAGACAGTCTGAGCAGTCTCTTCTCAGCACCAGCATTGATTTCCACCTGGTTGAACCCTGACTCGGAGCCACCTTCCAGGTACCTGATGGCTGTTGGTGAAAAAATATGAAAATATCATTGGCAAATCTAAATGATGAAAATTAATAAACTTATTTATACTAGCGTAAGTATTGTGAAAAGAGAAATAAATGTAGCTTACTCCCGCAAAAAAATATATGCAGGATATAAAACATATTTAGGTATTTCGAAAACATAAACAATAATTGCTTACTAGCTTTTATATGGCCATAGCTATCCTACTCTTGCCCGAAAATCAGGCTTTCAATTTCGGCATGTTTAGATAAATGTAAGTCAAGATTATAGGGGCCCCCTTATCTTATGTGCCCAGCGCCTCAAATAGGTTGAAGACGGCCTTGCTTACCTGGCTGGAAGTATCCCAGGAACTTGCTGGATTCGTACCCCTGCACCTCCCTGTGGTGGACGGCCCTTCCCCCCAACATATCATCCAGGGTCACTGTCAAAATGGCTGCGGCACCTTTCTTGTCTTGAGTAGTCTTGCTGCCGAGCCAGAAATGGGCATCGTAGGAGTAAGTCGAGTTGTTATCTCCTGTGGTCTGTAATGATAATGAAGTTTTGTTCCCACTTGTTCTTCGGTCAGTTCTACCGTAGAACTAATGAGACTTTTTTCTCATTAGTCCTACCACAAAGTACAGTACGAGGCATGTTTATTGAAATTTTTTACACGGGAAAGTTCGTGCGTGAGTCAACTGACCGATTGATTGACCAATAGCGCGCGCCTCTCTCCCGCCGCCCGCCTACACTCACTCTCACCACTACGCATGCCCAAAATACGCGTTCTGCGCAATCCCCACCCGATTTCAAGATATTTGCCTCGTAGTGTAACAAAATCGTAGCACTAATGAGAAAAATAATGCCCGTTTGCACTAAACTTAAGAATCGCTTAAGTCTTTTTCTAACTACAACTTGACCAAATTAAAACGGTGTCATTAACTTAGCTGACATGCAGCCTATTTATCTTGGTCTAGTTGCAGTTAGGAAAAGACTTAAGCGATTCTTAAGTTTAGTGCAAACGGGTGTTAGTGTCATTAGTTATACGGTAGAACTGCCCAGTAGAGCAAATGGGAACAAAACAATTAATACATTATTGTATTAATTATGTTTAATTATTACAGAAATTTACATTACGTAACTCTGTTGCTAACAATTCTTGATTGAAATCGGTTAAAACCGCAGTTACATTGCTGCTTTAAGTAAGATAGTTGTCACATTGGTTCTTACTAAAGCAGCAATGTAACTGCGATTTCTGTCAGAGTTAATTACCACAAAGTTACATAATCAAGGGGCAGGAGGCTGCTTTATGTGAGGCAGCGGCGCAGAGGCCGGCGCGAGCGGTCGCTAAATTAAGAGGATGTATCGGATATTTTGGTGGCAGGGATCTCGATTTTTCTCAACAATTACAAAACATATAAAAGTGATATTTAATAACCTGAATATTTATTTAATTGACTTCATTTTGTCAGTTGCAGAAACACGATTCGTTAACTTTTATAATAGAGAAAATATTATCAAAAAAACCTCTTTTAAAACAGTGATTTGAATTTTACAGACAAACCTGACCGATTTAAGCCTTTAAATTTTCTAAGTAGGTAGATAAATCTAAACACACAGTTTAAAATGGCAGTTAGATTTTTTAAAATATGTTATAAATTTTTATTTAAACGAAAAAAACCGGTTTGTCGTCGCAAAACTGCTTGTCATGAGTGAGATAGTTAAATGTAATTTACGAGAGTTTGAGCGAGACAGTTGATACGACAATAGTTTATCGATGCGTCGCCTTAACGTTATCAAAGAGCGGTGTTTCGTTAGTAACCTAACGTTATCGAAATGTTTTGGTAATTTACCGGCAAAATTTAGATAACGGTATCCGTTCCAGGCAAAAATAAATATTGATTGTAATTTTTGTTATAATCATTTGTCATTCGATCCTAATAGTTAGGAATAATAATAATAAATCAATTTACAAATCTTATCTTTATGAACATCGGATTTAAAATGACACTAACGGCCGCCCGCGACTTCTTTCGCATGGACAGTAATTTTCCTATCCCTCGGGAACAATAGGTACCTACTTACTTTTTTCTGGATGAAAGGCACCCAAGTCATGTAACGTTGTGTTTTTTTCTATATCGAAAAACAACGTTACATTCTTATATTTATTAATATTCCATCTTATTTATTTATTTACAAACATAGAACACTAATTTGTCATTATATTTCATTAATTTTCCTTATTCTATATTTATTTCATACATGCGACCTCATTTCATCCATACTCCAAATTCAAACTATCAACCTCCTTGTATAAAACTTCTTGGTAACTATGTATTTATTTTTTATAACTTTTTAATTCATGTTCGACAACATTTAAAAATATTTAAGTATTCTACTATCCTTTTCTCACACATCCATTTTACATCATTCATCCTTTTCACTTTCATACTTTTTTCTCGTGTTGGCCGTTTTCGTGGTTTTTCCCGCCTTTTCTTGGGAAAATTTTCACTCTTTACGGCGCGAAGTTTTTTTGCTCCGAACTTTAAGGAGACTGATATTAATTTAAAACAAATGTTGTAATTTTGTTGATTCCTTTTGAGAATAACATATTTTTGTTCTGCTTTTCATACTATTTTTTGGAAAACTTGTTGGAGGAACAAAAACCAATATATGTTCAAAAACCGCTGTAAATATCATTTTCATGATAACCAGCATTAATTAATAAAGGGAGGGAAGAGGTGGAAAGATTTTGAAAGATATTGATACTTAAATATTTTTTTTTATTAATTTTATGATTAAATTATCATTAATTAGTACCTACCTGCATTATCTAAAGAAGTTCTACAGATCGGGGCAGCTCCAGTCCTGATCTTGGAAGTTTATACGTGCTTTTCGTCTGCTTCATGTAAGAGCATTCTTATTTTTATGATTTTGTTTAACAAGAATTACTGCGACTTCGGTGCAACAAGACGACCGATGGTAAAATGAAAATACTCTACTATGATGAAAATACTAAAAAAATTTTTAGACATCCTTACTAATATTATAAATGCGAAAGTAAGTTTGTTTGTTTGTTACGCCTTCACGTCTTAACTACTGAACCTAACATCATGAAATTTTGAATATTAAATAAATATTTGACAACATCACATACATTGCTCCGATTCCAAAGTAAGTAGCTAAAGCACTTGTGTTATGGAAATCATAGACAACGGTGGTATCACAAACACCCAGACCTGAGCCAATATAGAAAAGTTCGTTTTCTAAATTGACTCAACCGGGGATCGAACCTGGGACCTCAGAGATGGCGACACCATGAAAACCGGTGTACAAAGCCACTCGACCACGGAGGTCGTCGTTTGAGAGTGAGGTTTAGAGAAATTAACTGTCCACGCAGGCGAAGCCGCTGGTTGAATATAAAAACTAAAATTCGCGCGTCAAGGAGGGGGAGCGAAGGGCGCGCGCCCCCCACAAGTAGCCGCCACTGCCTGACAATGTGTACCTATGCACATGATAGGGCTTGTACACAAAACTGCGATGCGACGTCGCATCGCAAAAACCTGCCAGCTCGCACGACGCGTCGCAAGGACTTGCGAATTGATTCGCATCGCGTACTCCTGCGATGTTACGTGTAGTTACGATGACGTGGAAGGGAGACGCCTTGCCGCACGAAATCGCATCGCAGCAATTCGTATTGCAATTTTCTGCGTTGCGAATTCGCATCGCGTCGCATCGCAGTTTTGTGTACAAGCCCATAATCGGATGAGTAGTTAAACGTGAAAGTGTAACAAACATACAAACGCACTTTCATATTTTATGTTACCTACCAAAGGATTAAATGGTTTCTTAGAATATTTGATTTATGTGATAGGTTTTTTTATTTCATTACTTGTTTTTATTGGATGATAAGCAAGCAATAATCTCAATAATTGTAGGCTGATAAAAACTTATCAGTATCACCCAAACTCGAAATCAAAACCCTTTTATGGATTCCCTATACCTCCAAAGGAAAAAGAAACCTCATCTTCCGGTGAAAGAACACAGTTCGTGTGTGGTCCCATAAAAAAATTACAGAGATCTGGCTAGTAGTTTTTTCATAATCCTGAAAAATATCAAATTTTTAGCTTACCATCGCACGAGTTTTTACGGATTCTCAAGTATAACTTCTTTGTTTATGACGGTTCATTCGATGATTCTTCTTTTGTTTGAAAGGGTATACCTCAAGAGTGGTCACATTTTAATTTCATTGGTATTGGACCTTGGACTTAAGATACACAAGCGAACTCCTCAAAGTCAAATAGGATATAGTGATTGAAATATTGGTAGATTTGTGATAATCCAAAACAAACCGAGCTATGGTCTGCGACGTTTTGGACTAGACTTTGACTACAAAGTACGAAGGCACAACGGAACTCCTTAAAAACCAACAGCGTGAATTTGGAAATTAAGTTATGGGCGTTGTACCATAGAAAATATTATATGAAGTTAAACAATATTTACACGCTTACATACCTTACCACAAATACTATATAAAGTAAAAAAATATTTACACGCGTACATACCTACCACTAAAATGTTGAAAATTAAAAAGCTTTTTTTAAAAAGAAAAGAAAAACCTCCTTCAAAAAACCCGAAAACAAAAACAAAAACAGCTTCAAAATTAAATACCTTTAAAAAGCAAGAAATAATATTCAAATTATTAGAAATCTACTCGAAAGCATTCGATTCGAACACATATCTTCCGATAGATTCGAAAACTGCTATTCACAAATACATTCGACTGGCATTCGATTCACTTTCCGATGGGAAAGCGCAATGCATTTACAAAATTCGACTCATTCCAAATTCAAGTAGCATAAGGTAGAAAAAAAACCCCTAAACAAAAACGAAAACAACTTTAAAATTAAATACCTTTAAAAAGCAAGAAATAATATTCAAATTATTAGTTACGCATATCAACATTAATAAACACGTCTAATGAAGGGGCTTTTAGAATTAGAAAGAAAAAAAGGAAAAGCAGTTGTCCTCCCGCTCCACCCGATTTCAATAGACGTGTTATATTACTGTTGATATGCGTAACTAATAATTTGAATATTATTTCTTGCTTTTTAAAGGTATTTAATTTTAAAGCTGTTTTCGTTTTTGTTTAGGGGTTTTTTCTACCTTATGCTACCAAACTTTGTAAATGCATTGCGCTTTTCCGTCGGAAAGTGAATCGAATGCGAGTCGAATGTATTTGTGAATAGCAGTTTTCGAATCTATCGGAGGATACGTGTTCGAATCGAATGCTTTCGAGTAGATTTCCGACAATCGTGAATAACCCTCAGGCCGGTCCTGTGCATATAAATGATCCATATGACATATTTTTTTATTTGTTTATTTCTTACTTACCTTTAGTACAATATAAGAGTCGGCATTGAAAAATTTTCCATACATTTTTGGATCAACTGAAACTGGTTCGAAATTCTGTAAAAAATAAAAAAATAGTTTTAATGAAAATAACCAAGACATAAACACTCTACTCAAGCAATAGTGATAAAGTACATACAACACATCACTCCATAAGTCCGCGGGATAACAAATCGCGGGCCGAACATTTAATAGTAGATTATGCAACAAGTAGTAGTGTCGCCCAAGACAAATATACATTTAAGCCCGCGATAAATACTCTACTTTTTATACTTTCTGCGAGGCAATTGAAACCAATGACTATTATAAGGAAAGTACTTAAGTATTTATTTAAAGTTAGAATAATAAAATATGAAAAATTAAGAATATTTATCGAAAATTAAAAGTAATGCTAGAAACATTAAAACAATCATTTTTTTAATTAATAGGCAGTGCAAAGAAAATGATAACAAACAGACTAACTCAAATCTCATTGCACCTAAACGTTTTTGAAACCAACCTCGATCAAGCTCGACTACATGGGTTGCATTCCAAATTCAAATCACATTATTTCCCATGGGAAAAAAATATATGCAGTACAACATTATGACCCGGCTAGACCGTGGGGCTGTAATGACTTACTTTAGGAAAGGTTTACATGACACATAATATGCCATTGACGAGCAGGTAGTATAAAAAAAGCTGTAAAACTAACTGTTTGCTATATATTTTCGAGTGAAGTTGCCGCAGACTATCTATTTTGTCAATTTAATCGCATTGTGGGATACTTTACCTCAATTCCCCATATTTCAACACCGGGTCCCGAACCCGCTCCGCTAAAAGCTGGATGCTCCATTTTAAGAAAACTAAAAGACAACCTAACTCTATAACACAGTACACAACACTGCAAAAATATATCCAAACTTTTTAACACAAATATTGCGACACAAAAATCCTGCGGAAAAATTTAGAACTATATTTTGCTTACACTTTTGACAGTTCACATAGAAAGTGGCGCCAAATAACAATCTTTTTAATTTAAGTAGCGATAAGTGGTGAGTGAGTAATGCATTATTATCTCTGTGTCATGAGATTACGTTATCATTATCATTAGATTGTCATGAGATATTGAACCTTATAATAATCAGGATAAATGTATTATCTATTTTATTGATATGGTTTTGGAGTTAATCGATATATTTTCAAGGACATTTTTGTTGGACTTACGAGTACTTATGCCTTTTGATTATTTAAATAAACAATAAAATATTGGACAATAAATAAACTGCACCCACCGATCCACATTGGGCCTGCATGTGAGTTATGGCTAGGCCTGCCACCATCTAAATGACGAAATCCAGACAAAAATAATTTCAAAACCCCGGACATTTGAGTGAAATTAACAATTAGAAATAAAACACTTTTTACGGATTACAGCGCGTTTATTATTAATTCAGGTGTTGTTTTAGAATTATTTAGTTTGTATTTATTGGTTTTTTGAATTCCCGACGTTTCGACACCTTTCCAGGGGCCGTGGTCACGGGAGGACTAAAGCAAAAAGGCTGCTCATATTTTTATGAAATTACCCGCTCGAAACTTTATAAAAAATGTATTTAAGTTTATTAAATTATTTTACAGCTTCGTTCTGATTTTAATCATTATTAGTGAATTAAATTGAATAAAGTTAATTAGAAAACAAGATCTAGCTACTGAATCTACTACCAGTTCACAAATTGGGAGGCCTCTGAGAGAAAGAACTGGCGGAAGAAAACTCAGAGAGGTTGTGTCGACCTCCCTTTTGATCCCTATCTACAAAACGAACTAACTATATCTTTAGATCCTGCAGTATGTGATTTGGGATGGGATTTTAGTTGTGTCAAAGTCTTAGAAGTGTATATGAAATTAACAATTTTAACCGGACGCACCTGAAAAAAAATATTTACCATTAAATAAAAAATTTAACACCTTTTCCCGTAACCCAAATAGTGTCCGGGTTTGTACACTATTTAAAAACTCCGCCCGGACGCTACCCGGATGCCCTACAAATTAGGACAAGTCGGACGGATGGCAGCCCTAGTTATGGCTCACCCACCCATAAGGAAGGCCAGTCGCCCCCAGCAATGGGGATATTAAAAATGGCTGATGTCAATGTCAAAATATACTGCAGTCAACTTACGAAAAAGAAAGATTTTTTTATTACACGTTTTATAAATATGTGAAAATCTTTGATGGCTTACTTAAGTTGTCCAATTATTAAATTATGATTTTTCGCATTCACAATGCTATTTTTATATTAAGATAAATAATATTAGAAAAAATACTAGAAAAAATCGACTCACCCGTAGCACCTCAGACGGGACTCGAACCCGCACCCTTGGGATTCCGGCCCAATGCACTGACCAATTATGCTACCGAGTCGCTAGTGGGAGCGGCGAAATTTTTCTAGTACTTTTAACTTCTTCGCTGCAAGCCAGCGCAATTTCATCAATGTGAGGAAATACCCTCACATTCGAAAGAAACATCTTTCCAGATGTTTTGACAATCGATAAAGATGAAACAGCTATATAATTATTAAATTATGATTTTTCGCATTCACAATGCTATTTTTATATTAAGATAAATAATATTAGAAAAAATACTAGAAAAAATCGACTCACCCGTAGCACCACAGACGGGACTCGAACCCGCACCCTTGGGATTCCGGCCCAATGCACTGACCAATTATGCTACCGAGTCGCTAGTGGGAGCGGCGAAATTTTTCTAGTACTTTTAACTTCTTCGCTGCAAGCCAGCGCAATTTCATCAATGTGAGGAAATACCCTCACATTCGAAAGAAACATCTTTCCAGATGTTTTGACAATCGATAAAGATGAAACAGCTATATAATTATTAAATTATGATTTTTCGCATTCACAATGCTATTTTTATATTAAGATAAATAATATTAGAAAAAATACTAGAAAAAATCGACTCACCCGTAGCACCTCAGACGGGACTCGAACCCGCACCCTTGGGATTCTGGCCCAATGCACTGACCAATTATGCTACCGAGTCGATTTTTTCTAGTATTTTTTTTTCTAGTATTTTTTCTAATATTATTTATCTTAATATAAAAATAGCATTGTGAATGCGAAAAATCATAATTTAATAATTATATAGCTGTTTCATCTTTATCGATTGTGAAAACATCTGGAAAGATGTTTCTTTCGAATGTGAGGGTATTTCCTCACATTGATGAAATTGCGCTGGCTTGCAGCGAAGAAGTTAAAAGTACTAGAAAAATTCCGCCGCTCCCACTAGCGACTCGGTAGCATAATTGGTCAGTGCATTGGGCCGGAATCCCAAGGGTGCGGGTTCGAGTCCCGTCTGAGGTGCTACGGGTGAGTCGATTTTTTCTAGTATTTTTTCTAATATTATTTATCTTAAGTTGTCCAAGTTATATTATAGTGTTATCTCACTGAAACTTAACGTATTCTGTGAAACAATTACGAAAAACAGTGCCCAGTGGGGAAGATGGGCCTGACTGAGCACTTTAATCTACTTTCTAAATTCTTTTTTTGGGACCGATAAATCAAATAATACGCGCGTGTAGCCGCGCGTGCCCACTCGCCTCTCCGAAATTTATTTTTAAAAGTTTTTTTAAGCAAAACAAAAAATTAGAGCAAGACTTTTACAAATAAATTTTATTTTTTGTAATAATACACAGGGTTTAACAACTAAGCACACATTACCTATTTATTATTGTAGAGAATTTTAAACATTTCTACATTTTATAAAATACAAACGCGTCTTATCACACTTTTAAATTTAATTTGATATAACATTTAAAAAAATATATTTAAGTAACTACTTATAATAAAACTTTAGACATTAAAAAAACATAACAGACAAATAAATATACTAGGTGTTACAAAAGTACCCCTAATGACGAATATAGTAGATAGGGACCATCAAACTGAACAACTTTTACTACGGGACCAACTCTGAAATCGCGAAAAAAAATCAGCTGTTTCATACATTTTGATATTTTCGTAATTAATTTTTGTATGAAACAGCTGTTTTTTTTTCGCGATTTCAAAGTTGGTCCGATAGTAAAAGTTGTTCAGTTTGATGGTCCCTATCTACCATATTCGGCATTAGGGGTACTTTTGTAACACCTTGTATACGTATTTAACCAATTGAGTTGTAAAATAATTCCAATGCATAATTTTATTTAAATATAAATTACTATCAAGTCATGTTTATTTTATAATGAAAATCTTAGGAAAGTTGAAGCTAGCAATGTGAAGACAACAGCATATGAATTTTTGAGTATTACACCGCCATTCGTCTTGGAATTCTGAAATGAAACAGAGTATTAGGTAATTTGAGTGGATTTCCCATTTGAAAAATTTACGCGGCACGGATGAAATCGGTAGTGTAAAACGTTGCTTTACAGTTCTAATATTTTTTTCTATGTAGAAGAGGTCGTTGCCTATAAGAGGCAATAAATATTGTTTTATTTGAATTGCAGTTAGTTAGGAAAAAATAATAGTTAAGCCCCGATTTTATCATTTCGGTAGCTGTCCAGAACACTTTTTTCAGTGTAATTTCCCTCGTACAGCAAAAACTATTGATTATTTGGATGTGTGGTTACTTTTATTTTAATCTTGAATAGTGAGGGTATTATCAAAAAGTAATTTTATAATTATATCTACCCAGTTTAATAACTGGTATGAGTAAACGCATGTGTCCCAGAAAGTCTATTCATTTCGGTGACCTAAAGTTTATAAGGCATATTTTTGCATAGAACAACTCTAGCTCCCTCCTTATACGCTTAAAACTTGCGTACCAGTGCCGCCTAAGTGCTTGTTATGGAAGAAAGTGCGAAGCTGGCCTGCGCTTCCCGCCAAAAAAATAAGTATTGCTGTTCGGTGGTCATGGGACAACTTTGTTTTCATTTCCGTTTATGGGTATGACTCGTCTTCCAAAGAGCTATTATATTTAATTGATTGTTCGTAAGTACGCTATTTCTACTACGTTTATTTGAGTAGTATTCATAACAATCTATATTAAATAGTTTTCTTTTAATTCCAATTTTTGTCCTTGTTTTTAATTTCGGTGTCTTCATTTCGGTTGATTCGGTGGCCTAAACTGTCAACTGAAATGATAAAAAACTAACCGAAATGATAAAAAAAATCATTTCGGTGAGTGATGAGAATTTCGGTGCATAATTGTTTCATGTCAGTGGATTGTTTTATCATTTCGGCTTATTATTATTTCATTTCGGTGAAAATCCAAGCCAGCAGATTATATTTCAAAATCTTTAAGTGTATTTTTTAATGTGTTTCTAAGGCATGTTCTTTATGCGATACTAACTTCGACCTTTTATTATTGTAACCACTACTTGATTGAAAGGGAATTCCCTTTCTGAAGAAAATATGTTTCTTTTTATGAAAAACTGGCCAGTGACAACCTGCCTAGACCGACATAGTGTAGTGGTTTTGACCATTTAAGTTATTTGCGTCTAGGGTTGCATTGCCGTTTTCCATAACTACAAATAAAAACGCAAAATTTCTCAGATATACGATGGTTTTCAGACTTTATAATAATTTTACGTGGTCGTATCTTCTCTTTTTAGTCAGTAAACTTGGCAGGGTGGTCGTGGTCGTCATGATCCTTCAGCGGAAGTGGAAGTGACCTGCATTACTATTCATCGGCATTCTTCGCTAGTGGCTTCCTTCTTTATGCATACGTGCAAGCGGTCATCCACAGCTGCTCTGACTTGGTACGTCCACCTCATTGGCAATTTACCACTTGGCTTGACCTAACCCTGCACCGCGACTCGTTCGATAGATGCACCGCCTCACCGGGATACGTCATGTCGTTGCTACCTGTGGCTGTGGCTTTTCCTTTCTTCAAATGTTTGAAGATGTGGGTTACGATCTTGTCTGCATGCTGGTTGGGATGTGCCTAGACTAGACATGACAGACCGATAGACTAAACAGTTAAGTTCTCAAAAGGCTCCCAAACCCTTCATTATCTGTCTATCCTCAAGCAGTGCTAAAGTAGTGTCGCTCATCTAGTGTTGCCGTTTGATGGTATCCGCGAGTGGTTCAGACTTTTTGACTGTTCCTTACCATAATTTTGGCTTGGCCCCAAAGTTGATCTGTGTTCTCCATCTTCATTTCTGCATACAGAGTTGGAGTCTATGGACAGCCATAGACTCCAATTCTGTTTGAGTATTACTATAAACTTTGAGTTATTCTCTATTTAGATTCTTTTATTTCTCTATCTTTCTGGCTGCTCTCAGTTTTAGCCGTACTTTGGAGATAAGAATTTGGTGGTCTGACCCGCAATCAGCCGCAAGTAGAGAGAGAGCAAAAAAAAGTAGCTACTACTAAAAAAACTCAAGACATTATAACCGAAACGGTCGACAATCCTCCTTCTACATTCGCAGAAGTGACCAGTCAAAAGAAAAATTCTAATAATCATACAAAACAGAAAATATCGAAATCTGCCACCACCAAAACGCAAAAAGATAACAAAGGTGGGGCCACGAAAGCCACGAAAGCCGCGGTATTACCGATAACGGAAACGGCCAGTATTATTATTACCTCACCAACAAGCACACCCTATGAACAAACGGATGTAGAGGAAGGCGATACTAGAATGGGCTGGACAACAGTAACGAGGAAAAAAAATAACAGACCACCTAAAAATGTAGCAGTAGGAACAAATAAGGAACTGAAGGCTATTCAAGCAACGGAGAGAAAAAAACACTTGCATGTGTGGCGCCTGCATCCTGAGACTACCATTGAAGCGGTAGCAGATCATGTCAAAAGTGTATGTGGCCCAGATGTGCAATTAAAAGTTGATAAAATTATTCATAAAACTAAAAGAGATTACTCGTCCTTTAAAATAGAAGTACCTGAAAACTGTTTCCAGAAATTAAATCAGCCTGAAATCTGGCCCATGAATACCGAGTTCAATGAGTGGATTTGGTTTCGAAACTTCACCAAAACTAGAACAGAGTAACACCATTGACATTTACTACCAGAATGTTAGAGGGCTTCGAACAAAGCTAAACGACTTCAGAAGTAGCGTAGAATTAATGGATGCAGATATATACGCAATCACAGAATCGGGTTGCAACCCTTCCATACATGACCCAGAATTAATTCCACCGGGTTATAAAATACTTCGCTGCGACCGAGCGGACGGTCGGAAACAAGGAGGAGCGCTTTTAGTGGCCACACATCGGTTCGAGCTGCGACAAGTGTACGTAAGTGACGTATCTATAGACAACTGTGTTTTTGAATTAGTCAATGCAACGGTTTACTTAAATAGACGATTTTTATTTTTATGCTCAGTGATTTATATTCCGCCTGGTAGTACAGAGAATGAATATATGGTTCTGTTTAGCATAATAGAGAAATTGTGTACAAAATATAAACAAATTATTGTGTTAGGTGATTTTAATCTTTATTCGTGTCCGATAAATGTGATGAATTATTATGAATATTTTTTGTCCTATTGTGGATTCACACAAAACAACAATGTATCTAATTGTTTGAATAGACAACTAGATTTGATATTGAGTTCGGGTTTAAGCGAGGTGTCAGTGGTGAGGGCGGACGGGCCGCTCGTGCCCGTGGACGCACATCACCCGCCGCTCGTGGCGACCGTGCGGCTCGCGGGTGCGAGCGACCCGCGCCCAGCGCCCGCCAGCGCCGTCGGCACACGCAGTACTAGGAGACCGCGTTGGAATTTTTATAAAGCGGATTATGAATTATTATACTCCATGTTAGGATCTACTGACTGGACGGATATGTTTGAGCTGAATGATATAGAAGATATTTTAAATTTATTTTATGATAAAATTAATGAAATTTTAAATGCAAGTGTTCCAAAAAAAACGTTAAGTAACAAACAGCAATATATTTACCCCAAATGGTACACGAGTAAGATTATAAAAAACTTAAAAATTAAAGCAAAACTACATAAAATATATAAAACAACTAAATCAAATAGTGATTACGATGAATATTCGAAATGTAGATCGCAGATTAAAAAAATGATAGAAAGTGCGCGCAAGCAGCATGAAAATAACATTCAATGTCAATTAGCGAAAGACCCTAAATCGTTTTGGCAATATATGCGCTCACAGAAAACTACAGCGAGTAGACATAACATTGTAAAGGACGGTCAGTATCTGTCAGACGAGGAGTGTGCTGAGCAGTTCGCGGCTTACTTTAAATCGGTATATAATAAAGCACCGCCACGACTGGACTCAGAAGAGGCGGCGGCCGAAGCGGGGGACACTGGTAGCCAGTGTTTGCAAATTAATAAACTTAGTCTTAAGGACGTTAGAAGTGCTCTCGACCGCCTTAAGCCAAAGCGATCTGCGGGCCCAGATGGCTTACCAGCATTCCTTTTTAAAGATTGTGGTAGGGTACTCGCGGAACCTTTACTTTATATATTTAACGCATGTCTTCAATCCGCGAAGTTCCCAGATAGGTGGAAGATTACGCGAGTCATTCCAGTGCCCAAGGGCAGAGTGGGAGCTGACATCAGTGGGTATAGGCCTGTGGCGGTGTTGTCGACGCCGGCTAAGGTATTTGAGTCTGCCATTCAGCGCTGTATGCAAGAGCAAGTGCGCGGACAGTTATCGGATGCGCAGCACGGATTCCGTCCGGGGCGCAGCACCGCTACCAATCTCCTAGATTTCATGGGACGCGTGGTGCCGGCTGTGGATGCTGGGGTGCAGATGGACGTAGCTTATTTTGACTTTAGAAAAGCTTTTGACACTGTCGATAATGACATCTTACTGCGGAAGTTAGCAGAGGTCGGATGCACCCAGAATCTATTGAGGTTTCTCGCTAGTTACATGCAGGGCAGACAGCAGTATGTGGACTACAACGGATGTGTATCCGACTTATATTACACCTGGTCGGGGGTAAGTCAGGGCAGCAACTTGGGGCCTCTAGAATTCATTATTATGATAAACAATCTGCCGGAAGTAGTAAGGCATGGCGCTTGTTTATTATTTGCGGATGACCTTAAGTTGCTGTTCGAGATTAGGTCTGAGTCAGATTGTAGGCGGCTACAGGATGACATCGATCGCATAGTACAGTGGAGTCATGAAAACAAGCTATACTTCAACGTATCCAAGTGCTCGGTGATGAGTTTTACCCGTGCTCGTGCACCAGTGCGCTATGATTATGTGGTGGACTCGGCGCCACTGCAACGAGTTACGGAAGTGCGAGACTTGGGTGTTTTCATGACTCCCGATCTGACATTCCGTGAGCATGTAACCAGAATCTGTAAGAAAGCGTACAGAAACCTAGGATTTGTGCTGAGGCAGACACAAAGCTTCACAAACATCACAGCAGTTAGGGTCTTATATGATGCACTAGTCAGGAGTCATCTAGAACATAGTGCGGTCATATGGGCCCCACATGAAGCTAAGTACGCGGTAATGCTGGAGCGCGTTCAGAATAAGTTCACGCGACATCTGTACAAGAAGCTTTATGGGGTATATCCGTTCTACCCACTGATGTATCCCACTCTGTTTGTTCTGGGCATGGTTGGTTATAATCAACTGCATGTACGACGGGACTTTGCACTGGTAGCCTACTTGGTAAAGGTACTTCGTGGGGTGGAGAGGCATCCGGCAGTATTGCAACGCTTGAGTCTGTGTGTGCCGGACCGCTACGTGTGGCGGCGGCGAAGCCCGCCACTGCTACTGGTACCTTCAGCGAGAACTAACTTACTCGCCAAAGCACCTCTTACAAGAGCTATCCGCACCATCAATAGTCTTCAAACTCAGATTGATGTGTTTACATGTTGTTTCAGTGAATTCGCAAAGGTGTTACTATTTGTATTATGTTATAAGCAGAAGGATATTTAATTTAAACTTTATTGTAATTATGTATTTTTGTAAGTAATGTACCTAGGTTTTAATGTATTATAATTTTGATTAGTTTAAGTTCTTAGCTGTCGCATTAGGGTAACCCTGTAATGATAGATTAAGGTTTTTAAATAAATAAATAAATAAATAAATGACTGATATCCGCTATCGAGATCCAATTAGAATGAAGTCAAATTAGAGTCAAGTCATCTTGTCGTCAGGTATAAAGTCTTCTAGGGTGTGATTCTGGAACAGGCTGTTTGTCGGCCGCGAATTGCATCAGGCGTTCACCTCTTTTATCGCACTGACCTAGTCTCAATCTTAGTCAGTAGAAGTCAGCCCCAATCTTTAGCATTGAAGTGTGTAGCAGCACACTTCAATTTGGCCCTGTCTCAGCAAAATTAACTTCTGGGTCATTCTTTTGATGTTTAGAATGACCCAAAAGCACTGGTATTATGACAGGGTCAAGGTGTGATAGAAACAGACATGTACGTGATGATAAATTATAGAATAGAAGAAAAAAAACAAATACTTAAGACATAGGGATTATAAACACAAAACAACATCATGCAGGAAATAAAACGCAGAAATAAATATTTACACAGACATTTATCTGTTAGAGACCTTGCTGATATAGACATCCTAGAAAGATTTCAAAGCAAAGGACAATGCTCTTTATCCCCCCAGTGCATTAGCAACAAGTATACATACTTAGACCTTAAAATAAACACAGTTCGGCAAGAAATAGTCCAGTACACTAAAAAGACAGACCAAGACAGGGTTGATACCCATGCGAACGAACTGGCTAAGACCCTAAGTGGAGAGAGTGGTGTACAACATGCCCGTTTGAAACGACATGACATTTCGACTTTACTTAAAAGATCTAATAGCTGGCTCTCTTAGATGTGTAAAATCCAGATCTAGGATCAGCCAAAGAAATGACTTATTGTGAATACACAGATCGCCATGAAGCAGAATAAACAGGAAAAAAGAGACCTTGCTCATGGCGCTCTCTAATTTGGCATAAAAACTCTCCCGGTCAGCCTCCGTTGCAGTGCTGGCGCCGCTTTGAGCTTGATGCTCAGTACTCGATTACTGATTGGTTATGTGTGTTTCTTATGAGTTTTGGAAGAAGTACGGCAACTCCATTTCGGATCATGTTGTCATTGCCAGAAAAGTTGATGGCGTGTGCCTCGGTGGGTAAATGATCATTCCATTCCAATGAATTTCACTAAGCCCGCAGATGTTCAGTTCACATCTGGTAATTTATTTTTCCAAGATCTTTGGTCCCGGGCTGTAGTGAGCCAAGTACATTTCAAGTAGCTATCCTCTGGGGCCGTACCGGCTAACGCATCAAACTTCGGAAAGTCTGCCGAGCTTCAAATTAAAACAGATAAATCGAGCCCCAATCGGGCCAAAATGGCGCACCCCAATTCATGATGTCATACGAACATCGATATCTTCTAAATAACTTCGGCGAATAGTACAATACGAAACTCCTTACATAGATTTATCATTTTTAAGTTGAAGCTCGGTAGACCCACCGAAGTTCGAAAAGTTAGCCGGTAGGGCGCCTGGATTTGCCGCATCTTAATTAAGATACTAGTAGTATTTTATTCCATGCGTTACCTGATCTCTCACAATCACAACGTAATGGCCGGTATCCAATTTTCCACCGTTGCCCCGGACGCAGTACGGCGCCGGTTGCTAAGCGGATTTGCATAGCCATCTAAAGATCTTTGATTGTGATTTCATGATAATTTTCTTGGGATAAGTAATAGTGCAGTAATTTTCTTTTGCCTTCTGCATCAGGTAAGTATTTAAGGAGTGATTTAGATTCTAAAGGCCACTAAAACCTCTTCCAATTGGTTTCACGGCTGGGTGTATGGCTATGGTGTACTGCCATTGCTCGGTTGTCAGAGCCTCGTCTGTTATTCAGCAGCAACATGACGACGACTGGAAGGTTATTGCCGCAAGCTATTCGTACGTACCACCAGTGCGTGCAGATGAAGTTGACAGTAGGGTAGGGTCAGATAAAGGTGTTGTTACTGGGCCGGTTACCTTACTCACGTCTTGTCTTACTCACCCATGAGGTTGTATGCATGCATGATAATGCTATCTATCATATTCGGGATTATAGGGGGATTAACAAATACCCTGTATAAGTATTGCGGTACACCTGTATATGTCTGCTTCGGTGGATTTTAATTTCGGTGTATAAGTTCTTTCATTTCGGTGACTAGTTATTTCATTTCGGTTAACGACCGTTTCATTTCGGTGACATTACATTTTTAAACACGTATATCTCATAAGTCTGTAAAGATATTTTGATGGTGTTAAATATGTGCATTAAGAGTATAAAGAAATACAATAAACCACAGTTAGAATTTAAAAAAACTTTATAATAAAAAATTCAACCGAAATGAAAGAAAAAACACGACTTGTTGAAATTGACCCATTTATGTTTTTTTTTTTTTACACAGGCGCCATCTAGCCCCAAACTAAGCAAAGCTTGTAATATGGGTGCTATACAACTGATATACTACTTATATACTTTTTAAATATATACTTATTATACATAGTAACACCCAGATCTGTCACAGAAATTAAAATTCATCATTTCAATTCTCTTGCGTGGTAGACGGCATGTTGACACCTGCAACCAGGTCGTTAGTGGGACTACAAACTCTAGTGGTTAAGATTAGTGGGTCCACGAGTAACAGTGGGACAAAATGGGTGGGACCACGAGTAAAACATCTTCAATTATTACTCATTTGTATATCACACTCTGATGAGCAGTTTTATCATAGAACAAAGAAATTTTTCCCCTATAAGGCATCGTGGAATCGAGCGACCCGACGTACAGACAACGGCACATCAGACTATACACGTTGACCTTGAGACAGCCTTTATTCCCTACGTAATAAAAGCCGTTTTCGTAGTTCAACTGTTTAACTTGATGTGATGTCGTGTGTACTATCGAGCACTCGATCAGCGGTTACCGCTCGGTCACGACATCAACGCGTCCTGCGACTAGCGTCTCGGCAACCACTGCGCGGTTTGAGCGGAGCTGAGAGGCCAGCGCAGTGGTAGCCGAGACGCAAGTCGCAGGACGCGCTCGCGTTGATATCGTAGTCGAGGCCGAGACGTTCGTTAGTTAGCTCCCAAATCCGCGCATCGCTTCGCTGTTTGCCATTTCGCATGGCTTAATGGCTAGAACGTTATTGCGGCTGTTAAGGATGCGTACAATGCTGAAAGATTTCATAGACGAATCGAAAACATCGTTTTTAATTGATTACTAGGTAATAAACTTCTTCTACATAATTTGAAAAACGATTAGTTTAATGGATAATTTTTTTGCGAAAGTGGCCACGTGACTAGAAAATAAAGTTTAAGCGATAAAAAGTACCACAAAGCTTCTTCGGAGTGCACTACAGAGAGATAATCCACAATTTCGTCTGTTTTTAAGCACTATGTTTTTTTCCAATGGCGGCGCTAGTGTGCAGACTACGCGCTCAAAAAATACTCACAATTGGATCGTTGAGTTTCGCCGGTTTCTTCATGCAAGAGATTTCGTCCACTGAAGTTCGGAACATTTCCACCTCAGCTTTGTTGTTGATGTCGGGTTGGAACTTGAAATTCCTACGAAAGAATGAAATTGTTATAAGCCAGCTGTGGTACTTAACTTCACTCAAAGCCTATTATATTTACCTGACCATCAGCCGTTTTTAACCGACTTCAAAAAAAAGGAGGAGGTTCTATGTTCGTCTGCTTATTTGTTTTTTTAATGTATGTCCACCGATTATTCAAAAACGGCTGAACCGATTGACATGATTCAACGTTACTTTATCAGGTTTACTATTTTCGATTTTAAATTTAAAATCAAAATTTAAAATCGAAAATATCAAAATGTATGAAACAGCTGGTTTTTTTCGCGATTTCAAAGTTGGTCCCATAGTAAAAGTTGTTCAGTTTGATGGTCCCTATATACCATATTCGGCATTAGGGGTATTTTTGTAACACGTTGTATTTCATCATTAAAAACAATTTAAGTAAATGTAAACTAAAAGTAAATTTAATAAAATTATTTTTTCTGTGAAACTGAATATTTTTTGATTTTGACCAACCAATCGCGCCTCTGTGTTTACGTGAATCGGGCTTCTAGCCTATGGTTGTAATCAAGGTCGTCTTTAACCTATTTGAAGCCCTAGGCTCATAAGAGGGCCCCTATGATCATGACTTAAGCTAGTGAGCAAGTAGTATTTGTAGTCAGTAATTATTATTTAAGTTTTCGAAATACCTAAATATGTTTTATATGTTTTTTGGTAATAAGCATCTATTATCGTTTAGCGATCTGGCAGGAACTAGGGGGCCCCTATCGATCACGGGGCCCTGGGCACGTGCCCAGAGTGCCCAGTGGGAAAGATGGGCCTGGTTGTAACAGACTCACGTGGCTCTGGCTCTAGCTACCGGTCTGGTTTGTTCTTCGTCTTCCCCGGACAATGTGACTTTTGAAGATGCCTCTGAACTATCCGCCTTGTAGTCTAAAATCATAAATAACATATTATCTAATTAAAGTTGAATCGTTCGTGAATGAATCCTTCAGTTGAACTAGTTCACTTATCAAGTATATCTCCTTCACTCGTTCATTCGGGTCCCAATTACTTCAGTACTTCATTTAGTTCACACTTCACTGAAGGAGAGTAGAGCGGACAGATAGATTACGAACACGGCATGCGGAAGCGAGACAGTTGCACGGCTCGGCGGCCAGCGGTCGGTCGGAGTCGGAGCCCGCCCGCACTCAATTTATCTTCAACCCCTATTGCGCATGCATTAAGACTTAGTTTTACATAACGACAAAGTGACTCAAATGGACCACTGAAGTACTGAGCCAAGTGAACTAGATGAACTAAATGAACTAAATGTGTGATATACTTCATCTAGTCCAATTGAACTATATCATTCTTTTCACTTCAGTAAAGTATTTTGCGCATGTCTATATATAATCATCCCCGTATTACAAGCTCTTAAAACTTGTCAGGTTTCTGAATGATTATGCTATCACTGCGTCTCTTTTATTTGCTATACAGCGAGGAAGAGATGTAACTATAGCAATTCGTAAACTTGGCATGTTTTAAGTGATTGTGATAGCCAACCTGGCAACCCTAACCACCGCCCAGTGTGAAGATTGGCCATCTTTCCACGGGAGAGGACAGATCCTGCAGTGGGCTATATGAGTTGTTATATGATGGTGATGATGATAATAGTTGCTAAGCTGATTGACTCACCCAAGTTGTCCTTGTAGATCTCCGCCAGCTCCTTCTCGATCCTCATTTCTTCGTCTTCTTGTTTCGAGTCGTCATCTAGTTTGTTGTAATCTTTGTTTTTCCGGCGCTCTGGTACCTGAAAAACAAAGTCAAATCAAAGTCAAAACTAGATTTATTCAAATAAACTTATAAATAAGCGCTTCTGAATCGTCTTTATTTTCCTACCACCCGTTCCAGACTTTTTTAACTGACAAGAAGAACGGGCGCAAGAAACTTAGGTAACTCTTAGGTAACCTATTAAAAATGTTTTAAGTAAGTAAGTAATAGTTTATTTGCGTTGAATTGCGTTGCGTTTATTTTTGAATGTTTAGTTCATAAGTCAAGTTATAAACTAAAGACTCTTTAGACATCATTAGAAAAGAGCTAACCTTCTATCACACAAAATAATTTCAGATTTTTCTCTAATCAAACTTCGGAGATAGGGTCGGGAACGGTATTCTTTTTTTAATTTTTTCTTCAAAAGTCGAAAACTATGCAGCCTAAAAAAATAAAAATAAATGTTTGAGAATGTGCAAGCAGCGCTCTTACATGGAGTATCATAACCCCATATGCTCTACAAGCCACACTTCGAATTTTTAAGACCCCCTTTCAGTCCCTGTTGCAAAAAAAATATAACATTTTATTTCTCTCTTATTTGCAAAATAGTTCGGAAGATATCATCTAAAACTGTTTCAAATTCCAAGTTGATAGCATTAGTTCTCGATATATCCAGCTGTGACAGACAGACTGAGTCACACCCTAAGGGTTCCTTTACCATTTTGGTACGGAACCCTAAAAACGATATTTTGCTAAGTTTAAACAGATTGTCCACTTACTACAGGCGTGGTTTTCTTAGAGTCTTTCTTGGTGGCGACTCCGAGGGTGGTGGTGGTGACTACCTTGTCGTCTTCGTCCAGCTCTGCTGATGGCTCCTCCTCCAGGTCCGCTGGAAGATCTGATGAAGAAGAGTTTGTTGAGGTGAGAGTCAATGTTTTAGAGAAACATTTTTATAACCGAAGAGTTACAAGAGCTCTATGACCAAGATGTATTAAGTTTTTCCGATAAAATATTTTATTTTATTTTAACAAGCTAACATAATACTTAATTGTTTGACGACCTCCGTGGTCGATTATGGTGATTCTTTTTATGTAATAGGCCTGAATAATATTGGTCCTTACAAAAATACCCCTAATGCCGAATATGGTAGATAGGGACCATCAAACTGAAAACTTTTACTATGGGACTTTGAAATCGCGAAAAAAATCAGCTGTTTCACGCAAAAAAAAATATTTTTGTAACATGTTGTAGATAATTTTTAATAAATTGCATTTTCCATACTAGCATTTACATAATAATAATAAATAATAATAAATATTTGACAACATCACATACATTGCTCTGATTCCAAAGTAAGTAGCTAAAGCACTTGTGTTATGGAAATCAAAGACAACGGTGGTATCACAAACACCCAGACCTGAGCCAATATAGAAAAGTTCGTTTTCTAAATTGACCCAACCGGGGATCGAACCCGGGACCTCAGTGTTGGCGACACCTTGAAAACCGGTGTACAAAGCCACTCGACCACGGAGGTCGTCAATTTATCTAACTACCGTGAATGCTATTGTAACAAAACTTTTATGTACAAATGTTTGAACATTAAGCTAACTTAGGAACATAATTTAAGCGAAAAAAATAAGTTTCGGCTAAGTTACAACGGATAAAGTGGTCATTTTCGCTAACAAAAAAGGAGTCACTTTATAAGGTATTTTTTAATGCTAAGAAAACAAAAACTTCTGCAAGGATTACCTAAAAAATTACAGTATTTACAGGATTACTCAAGAACTACTAAACCGATTTCAAATTTTCAAAAAATGGGACCAATTTGGGTACAAATCTGATAAAGTGATGTTTGAATCATGTTAATCGGTTCAGCCGTTTTTGAGTAATCGGTGGACATACATGTAAAAATAATAATAATAATAATCAGACGAACATAGAACCTCCTCCTTTTTTTGAAGTCGGTTAAAAAGAAATAGACTTTAATGATGCTGATAGTTGACGGCTATGGTCATAATTTAATGTAATTTCCAGCAACTGATAAATATTTTAAATCACAGAAGTTATGAGGTTTTCTGCGTGTGAGAAAAAAATACCAATTTCATAGGTAAGTTCCTAATAATTATTACAGAGATCGTCAATTTTTTTGCTTACCTTTTCGAGGTCCACCAATTTCAATGATCTCCTGCCCCATTGATTCTGTCAATGATTTTATATTATTTTTCGCTACAACACAAGTTAAACCGACCAAAAACAATAAATTGAATAAAATACGCATTTTTAAATATTAAATTTAGTGTTTTTAACGTATAGAAATATTACAGTTACACAGCCAACTAGATTTTTGTATTTGAAATTTGGATCTAGATGGATTTTCATACTCATTTAATATATGTTGATAAAGTCAAATAATTTTTCGATAGAAACCTTCACAGGCATATTTTTGTCAGTCTAAGTTACAATTATTTTAATTTAATGCCCTATATTAGTCATATTAAATATTTTTAGCCTATGTTCCGTACCAAAATGATAAAAAAGAACCCTTTTGGTGCGACTCAGTCTGTCTGTCTGTCACAGCTGGATATCTCGAGAACTACTAATGCTATCAACTTGAAATTTGGAATAGTTTTAGATGACGTTTGCTTAACTATTTTGCAAATAAAAGAGAAATGAAAATATTTATATTTTTTTGCAACAGTGACTGAAAGGGGGTCTTAAAAGTTCGAAGTGAGGCTACTAGGGCATTATGGGGTACCTATCATATGAAAGAGCGCTTCTTGCACATTCACAGACCTTTTTTTTGTTTTGGCCGAGAAAAATCTGAAATTATTTTATTTATGTGATAGAAGTTTATGTAAATATTACAGGAAAAAAGAAATGATGTCTCTAGATAGTAAACTTTTCAGAATAATGGTACGGAACCCTCGGTGCGCGAGTCCGACTCGCTCTTTTTATTGTTGTTGAAGTTCTATAGCTAGTTAAAAATAAATTCGATATCAACACATTTGCCGGCGGATTAGAGTTGGAGATCGAAATGTTGGACTGTTTTCATCAGAAAACTCTGATGCAGATTATAATACCAAATAATATACTAAAAAAAATACGACTCGCACCAGATCATATTCTCGGACGGGAATGAGCTACCGAGTCACTAGTGGGAACGTCGAATTTCTCCTAGTATATCAACTCTTACGCTGCAAGCCAGCGCCATCTCACCAATGTAGAAGGAATTACCTCGACATTCAACTGAACATCTTTCCAGATATTTTTTAAAATTAATTAAGATGAGAAAGCTAGGTATTTAATTTGAATTTTGAGATTTTTGCATTCACAATGCTATTTTTATATAATACTAAATAATATACTAGAAAAAATACGACTCGCACCAGATCATGTTCTCGGATGGGAATCGAACCCGCGACCTTTGGATATCCGGTCCAATGCTCTGACCGCTGAGCTACCGAGTCACTAGTTTATGTTCACGGCAGATTATGTTCATAAAGGCAAAGTAGGTTCTAAGTAATTAATTATTTAACTAAAGCTGTACAAAGTTTGTAGTTCACGCGACCGAAGATGCGGATGGAAAGCTAGTTCAACACAGTGAAAACATAACTTTATATTAAACTTATTTACCACTGCAGAATCACTATACAACATGTTACAAAAATACCCCTAATGCCGAATATGGTATAATAGGGACCATCAAAATGAACAACTTTTACTATGGGACCGACTCTGAAATCGCGAAATAAAAATCAGCTGTGTCATACAAAAATTAAAATCGAAAATATCAAAATGTATGAAACAGCTGATTTTTTTTTTCGCGATTTCACAGTTAGTCCGTTAGTAAAAGTTGGTCAGTTCGATAGTCCCTATATACCATATTCGGCATTAGGGGTATTTTTGTAACATGTTTCCTCTCATTCATTCCTCCTTTCTCTAGTCAAATCCGTTTGGATCCCCTGCTATCTCATGCCATTAGTTTAAAAAAAAAACTTATTTGCCAACCTACACAAACCCTTACAGTTAAGAAATCATTTAACTGGCCCTTCTATTCAAAATGCGGTCACCGTGTACTCTGCCAAAACTACAATCAGTTAAGATTTAACTGCGAGCTAGTTCGCTGTTTAAACTGAATGGGATAAACAGTTTGATTTCACTGAAAAATTGAAGTTTTTTAAGTGACGTTTGGAAAAAAAGGAAGTCGAAGATAAAAGGTGATGTTATGTGTTTTTATTAAAAGTTTTAAGTCTCAATGCATTAAAATTGAAGTTTGTCATGTGGAAACGAACGAAATCATAGTGTGCTGCATATTTCGCAAATCACAGAACACGGAAAAGTAAATG
Source organism: Catoptria pinella (assembly GCA_963556745.1). NCBI lineage: Eukaryota > Metazoa > Arthropoda > Insecta > Lepidoptera > Crambidae > Catoptria > Catoptria pinella. Next base: position 5,560,439 of record OY750788.1, on the reverse strand, counting down.
TGAAAAAATGCCCTTTCGTTTTTAAAATTAAGAGCGTTGGCGCAAACGGTATTTCATACAAACTTTCAAGTCATTATTTTACGAAATAAATGAAACGATTTTGATGAAACTTCATACGCATAAGCAGAATACATTGGTCTAAAAAGTTAGTTGAAAACATTTTTGAAATGTCTAATTAAAAAAAGATAATTGGATTGTTTTTATGGAAATATTAAAATTAGTCTAATTAAGCTGTAACACTATTTATCGAAAATGTTTTGAACTAACTTTTTAGAAAAAAATGTATTCGGCTATTTGTATAAAGTTTTATTAAAATCGGTTCATTCTTTTCGAAAAACAAGAACTTGAAAGTTTGTATAAAATGCTGTTTGCCGTCAACGCTTTTATCCCTAAGTTTAGTGTAATTTTGAATTTGGAACTTATAAAAAGTGTTTCAAGTGTTTTTCAGGCAACAGTATGCCGAAGTATCATTGTTCACGAGCTGAATTCTCATGACTAAATGAGGATCAGCGACAGGTTTGAATCCTAAAGTTTTATTGATATAATACAAAAACACATTCATAGCTATGAACCTTAGTGAAAGATTTTTTGAAATCTGTTTAGTAATGGTTGAGTTATAAGGGTTTAAAAGAAATGCCAAGCTCAATCCAATATGTGCTTTATCACGTACGACGTAAGGTTCGCGTACGTGGCGGATGACGTCATAAGGCGCTTTAGCTCGTATAACTTCTCAGGTTTAAGAGATGTCGTTTAATTTCTTTATGGTTAATCATGTGGTGGCTTAAGATTTCTGATAAGCCACTAAACAAAAATCGTCGCTGATCCTCATTAGTGGGCGCAAAAAACATCAGTAAAAAATTAAAAGTTCTACAATGCATGTTTGTGTTACTCATTTCATGATTCTGAATTTACCCTTAGCACGAACAGCTATCCAGAAAAATAACGCGCGTAAAAATATTCGATAGAGTGAAATGTTTTCTTTCATGTTACTGATTTTCTGATAATTTTATTGCACTATTCCCCGCAAGATGGAGCTGGACGTCCATCTAGAGAGAGATGGTGAGGAGTCGTGGGGGTTTCGTCTCATCGGCGGCAAGGACTTCAACATGCCTCTTACAGTTGTTAAGGTAAAATCCATATTATCTTAAACAAGACAAAAACTTCCATAATTATTGTAATGGAATAATTACCTTACTTTATACCTTGAGGTGATATTTGAATTTGACGACTCTGAACGGAATAGGAAAGGAAGAAAAAAGCAACCCTTGACGAGTTTCTTGCCGGTAGTTCTCCCGCATAGGGTTTGTGAGCCGGTAGGGTTTGTGAAGGTCTCCCGCATAGGGTTTGTGACAGGCCCATCTTTCCCACTGGGCACTCTGGGCAGGTGCCCAGGGCCCCGCGATCGATAGGGCCCCCTAGTTCCTGCCAGATCGCTAAACGATAACGGATGCTTATCACCAAAAAATATATATAACATATTTAGGAATTTCGAAAACTTCAACAATAATTACTGACTACAAATACTACTTGCTTACTAGCTTTTGCATGCGCATAGCTATCCTACTCTTGCCCGAATATCAGGCTTTCTGATCATTTCGGCATGTTTAGATAAATTTAAGTCAAGATCATCGGGGCCCCCAAATGTGCCCAGGGCCTCAAATAGGTTAAAGACGGCCTTGGTTTGCGAACCGATAGGGTTTGTGATGGTTTTCCGCATAGGGTTTTTGACATTCACGAGTGTTTGAAGATGACAACCTACACTGAATAAAATTTAATGATTTTGAATAAAATAAACTGCGGATGACATAATTTGGCCTAATCAACATAGGTTTAACTTTACTATAAACTAGTAAATATGCTTGTTGTCCTTTGACCAACAAAAATAAAATAAAAAATATGAATTTGAATTTATTCTTGATCAAAACGCATTCTAAGTATATCTTTCCCGGTCCAATTAATGTTTATATAAAACATGCTACAAAAATACCCCTAACGCCGAATATGGTATATAATAAAGACTATCAAACTGAACAACTTTTACTACGGGACCAACTCTGAAATCGCAAAAAAAACCAGCTGTTTCATACATTGCGATATTTTCGATTTTAATTTTTGTATGAAACAGATGAATTTTTTTCGCGATTTCAGAGCTGGTCCCATAGTAAAAGTTGTTCAGTTTGATGGTCCCTATATACCATATTTGCATTTGGGGTATTTTTGTAACATGTTGTAAGTATAAAATAATTAAAATTGCTTTAGGTTAAAACGAAATTCTAACAATAATACAGACTTTAATTTGCTTGTTTATTATTACGGATTCGATTATACATCGAACATCGTTACATCTTCAATCAACCGACTTGCCTAACACAATTAAACACTGCCAACTGCCGATAGTGATTTAGCGCAGATGTCAATGTCGACGCGGCATTCGTCAATTTGGAGGGCATATCTATTAATAATGAGTGTTAGTAGCTTTAATAGTAACAGGGTTATTATGTAAAACGTGGTGACGACCTCCGTGTTTGAGAGGCTTTGTACACCGGTTTTCAAGGAGTCGCCATCTCTGAGGTCCCGGGTTTGATCCCCGGTTGGGTCAATTTAGAAAACAAACTTTTCTATATTGGCTTGGGTTCTGTCTTTTTCGGAAAGTCGTAGAACAAACGTTGTTGTTTATAATGTTTGTAAATATCCACTCCGTTTTTTAATATAATAATACAAGGTGTTACAAAAATACCCCTAATGCCAAATATGGTATATAGAGACCATCAAACTGAACAACTTTTACTATTGGACCAACTCTGAAATCGCGAAAAAAAAATCAGCTGTTTCATGAAACAGCTGTTTTTTTGTGTAAAAGTTGTTCAGTTTGATGGTCCCTATATACCATATTCGGCATTAGGGGTATTTTTGAAACACATTGTATTTCATAAATTCTTCCATCTGCATGCGACGATGGAAACTATCATAGTCGGCTGTGATACTGTGATCACCAACCCGTCGTGGCTGGCGTGGTGATTATGGCTAAAATAATACAAACTATAACCTCAGTAAAATATAGTTTGTTGTAGTAGTAGTATCTAGGTAAAAGAACAAAAGGTGATGGGCACTATAGGCAGAGGTGTAAGTAGTGTTCAGACTATACATGTTGACCTTGAGACCGCCTTTATGCCCTACGTAATAAAAGCTGTTTTCGCAGTTTAACTGTATAACCTGACGTGCTGTCGTGTGTACCTTCCTATGATCTATTTTCTAAAGGAATTGTTCGCGATTTCATTGGTTTCAATTACTAGTGACTTAATTATTATGATTTTTAATGAATGTCCACAGGTGATAGCAGAATCTCCAGCAGAGAAGGCAGGTCTGCAAAACGGCGACGCGGTTTGTCGCATCAACGACATAGACACGACGGATTTGTCGCACGACAGCGCTAAGCAGGCGGTGGATGAAGCGACAAACTCTTTGGTACTTACTGTGAAGCGGTATGTTATTTTTTTAATCATCATCATAAGTTATTTTAGTATACTCATAGCTGAAGCACAGGTTTTCCTCATAAGAATGTTAAGGAAGAAGGGCTATAACACAATTCGCTACGTACAGACGACAGCACGTCAGTTTATACAGTTAAACTACGAAAACAGCCTTTATTACGTAGGGCATAAAGGCGGTCTCAAGGTCAACATGTATAGTCTGAGGTGCCGTCGTGTGTACCTACTTTGTGGCTAGAACCCACCACGTAAGCCCAATGCGGATTCGTGGGTTTTAACGACTGCTAATCCAGTCGAAACCTTTGATTCCTGAAACATGGAGTTTATTTTGTTGGACCAAGTATTATTTCGGTTTATTAAAACACCCATAAATAATAATAATAATAATAAATAATAAATATTTGACATCATCACATACATTGCTCCGATTCCAAAGTAAGTAGCTAAAGCACTTGTGTTATGGAAATCAGAGACAACGGTGGTATCACAAACACCCAGACCTGAGCCAATATAGAAAAGTTCGTTTTCTAAATTTACCCAACCGGGGATCGAACCCGGGACCTCAGAGATGGCGACACCTTGAAAACCGGTGTACAAACCACTCGACTACGGAGGTCGTCATATAAATGTATTGATAATTGATTTTTTAACACCCCTTATCTATGAGTAATCACTGTTGACAAAAGATTAGATTACGTCTCATCTATTTTTAATTACGAAACAAAGCCAAAATCTGAAATAGACATATCGACCATCACTAATACAATCGACAACACTTCGTTGCCAAAAAATCTATATAAAATCGTCCTTTGCATTTAAAAAAACTATTAAGGCGCTAGTGTCTATGAAAATAATAGAAATAGTACTGCCAAATTTTAGTTCCACATTTTGCCAACTGCCAAACTAAGTTTGTCAGGGTCTGATCGACTAAAATAAGTATCATTAACGATTGCACTGATTTTTTTCTTCATTTGCGACTAAGAAACGAAAACGACAGTTTGACATATATTTTTTTTAATAAACAAAAAGTTTGGTTGGTCGAAATGAAGTTTTATCTGGTCTATAAAAATAAGTGAGCATTTTTTTTTTGTTTTTAAGTGAAAATGAGCAGCGAGGATATTCCTAGTGTGTCGTTGTTGGCTATAGTGATTTCAAGATTTAACCGATATGATAATAGTGTAATTGTATTTTTAAACTACTTACTTTAAAAAAATTACATACCCTAGTGCAATGTTTATAATCCTTTTTAATTAGTAAAACAAAGAATACAATTGGTACCTATACAAGGTATTACAAAAATACCCCTAATGCCGAATATGGTATATAGGGACCATCAAACTGAACAACTTTTACTATGGGACCAACTCTGAAATCGCGAAAAAGAAATCAGCTGTTTCATACATTTTGATATTTTCGATTTTAATTTTTGTATGGAACAGCTGATTTTTTTTCGCGATTTCAGAGTTGGTCCCATAGTAAAAGTTGTTCAGTTTGATGGTCCCTATGTACCATATTAGGCATTAGGGATATTTTTGTAATACCTTGTATAATATTTTTGTAATCAAAAGTATTTTAATGTATTTTAGTAAAATATTTATCATGTGAACGACTAAATTTAAAAGTAAATAGGTAAATTATTTCACTATCAAAAAGTAAGTTCTGTGTATCTTACTTGACAGATGATTTGATATATTGTTTATGTTAAAACTGTCAATTAAGTAATCATCTGTCAAGTAAGCTACTCAGAACTTTCTTTCAGATTGTGAGATATAGTTAGTATTTTTTTTAGTAAGTGTAGCATTCATCGCCAACAATTCTTGGCATTATTAAACCTTTGCCTCTTTCGCCCTTGTAAAACTAAAAGAGACAGTTATTCCCAAACCCAACGATAAGTCATTATTTCTTTCTTGCAGTGGTCTCTACGACCCGGTTTTGGACGAGTTCGAGCCCCTCTACGAGCCGATAGACCAGGAAGATTTCGACCAACCATCGCAACCAACTGAGGTAGACCCTTTCTCTATACAACAGTTCACAGACCAGGATAACCTCCAAGCACTACCTGAACTTCGCGACATTGAAACTCCAGCATTAATAGATGCTACTGAACTTCAATCTAGGTCTTTGACAGCATCACCTTTTGTTCTTCCAACTAAACCTTACCGGCCTTTTTCCACAGAACCTCTACCGGTCCCTCCTTTAGAAGATCCTATAATACTTAATCCTAACTATAAAGACCAATTTGGTAAGATCGATGATGGAGATGTTGTGGTGGAGACTAAATTTAAGCTTCCTATTTCGGAACAATATGACCCTGATGGGACTAAGAAAGGTAAGGTTTGTAGTAAAACTTCTAAAGAAATTTCTTGTGCTGAGAGTATTGTAAAAAAAGAAGCAACTTTTGAAGAAAGAGCTATTAAAGAAACGAAGATCTCGGAGGAAATGCAACATAAGGTAATGGTTGATGAAGTGAAGTTTATGGAGAAGATGAAGAAAGAAATAGATTTAGACAAGATTGAAATGACAGCTGTGAGTCTTATCGATGAGAGCATTGAGAGAGCTGTCTCTGTAGCGGATGAAATTAAAAAAGAAATAGCTGTTGAATTATCTGAATCCGCACTTAGTTCTGAAATTAAACAATCGACGGTGATCAATGAATCGAAATCGATGAAGGAGGCTGTAGTTACTTCAAAGATTTCAAGCGAAAAGTCTTCAAACGAAGCTACTAAACTCGTTGATTTGATTGATAAAACAACTGAAGAAATCATAAGCTATGATGGGAGCAAATCTGAAGTATGTGTTGCTAAAGCAGTAGAAAAGTTCAAGAATTATGAAAATAAACAGCAAAGTGCAGCAGAAAGCGAAAGAAAGCTATCTACAAAAAAGGAAATAGAAGAAAATATTGTTTCAGGAAGTGTAAGAAGGAAGTCAGAAGCATTTGATAAAACAGTGGAGGTCAAATCTGTCGATGTGGTGAAAGGTATCGAAAAGAAAAAGAGTTCTGAAGTAAAAGATAAAGTTACAGCTGAAAAATATGTTGACGATAAAGCTGTAAAATCAGAATCTGTTAGACAAACTGCTCATAAATCTAGTGAAGTCAAAAAAGAATCAACTAGCACAACACAGAAAAGTGGGGTAAAAACTGATTCTAAAGCTACGAAACAAAGAGCTTACACTATTGGCTTACAAACTATACCTAACATTAAAGGAACAATACATTCATCATATCACTATAATTTGTTGCTCAAAACATTCTTTATCCATTTGACGGATATCATGGTTGCTTTGTCCAGATTTATTTTAACGGAACCCGTTTTTAATAAAGAGGAAACTGAGGAAAAAGAAGAAGTAACTACATCAGAAATTACTTCTGAATATGTTGATGTACGAGATGAAAAATTAGATGATAAAACTTTGGTAAGCGAAAATAAAGTAGACTACAAGGAAGTAGCTCAAGACGAGGAGATAATACATGATGTTGTAGAGAAAAAAGAAGTAAAGAAAATGGCTGTTGAGAACATTGTTGCCAAAAAACAAGATGTTGTGGCAACAGTAAAAACAGCAAAAGAAGAAGACGTAAATGTCATTGAGTATGGTAAAGCTGAAGATGTAAAAGAATATCTCCAAGTTGAAGAAGCTTCTGAAGGGAGAATGCTATCAGGAGTTAAAATGGCTCAACTTACTGAAAGAAAGTCTGAAGAGTTAACACAAAGAATGGATGCAGTTATAACAGAATTTGAAACTAAAGCTGGAATAGAAGCGTCTGTAGAGGTAAGAGAAAGAAGGTCAAGAAGTCGCAGCAGAATAGATGAAGAAGTGGCTAAGGAAAGTGACCCATTAGAATGGCTTTCTAAACTAAATAAGGAGACGCAAGAATCAACTCAAATTAAAACTGAAACTAAATCTTATAGTTCTTCCTCTGAGTCTGTGGAAAAGAAGAGAACTGCCGTTGAAAAACGAGAATCAAAAACTTCCAAATCAAAAGAAGGAAAACAAATGTATGTAGCAATTGTTGAATCACACGTATTCACTAACAAAGACGCTATATTTGAGGAACAATTAGCTGAATTTTCTGAAACATCATCTGTTCAAAGTGTTGATGAAGTAAATGTAGCTTTACAAACAAGTGAAGCAATTGTAACTGAAAAAATCTCAATAGAGAGTAAAGACCTCAAGAAGGAAGTTGCTGAAATTTTACGTGAAGAAACTCGCGAATTAGCTGTTGTCAATGCTCTCAGTGAAACGGTTGAAGTAAAACAAGATGTCAAAGCAGTCATGGAAGAAGTTAAAGAGTCTAAGGCCATTGAATCCGACATCAAAAGCGTACTACGTGAAGTTGCTGTACAAGAGATAATTGAACCTATGATTGAAGTAAAAGAAATAAAGACATCATCCATCAGCGAAGGTGAACACAAAGTTGATATAAAAGAAGAAGAACATACGATGTTGGTTAGTGAGAAAACAGAATATATCGTTGAAGAAGCGGAACATGAAACCTTGCAACTAGAAAAAAAAGAAGAGCAAACTGTATCAATTACCGAAATGTCTAATCTAGAAACTATTGTTGAATCAGTAAAAGAAGAAATAAAGGAAGCCAAAAAAGTTGAAGTAGAAAAGCCAATTGAAATCGTTTCTACAGAACTGAAAGTGCTACAACCAGATAGATTGACTCCTTCGAGAGAGGAAACTTCTGCTGAACTAAAGATAATCAAAGAAGTGGTCTTAGAAGTTGGACAAACGCTAAAACTGACTGAAGAGTCAGAAATTTCAGTCAAAGAGCATACTGACATAGAGGAAGCCGACAGTCAATTCACTGTCTCCCAAAAAAGTGCAATGCAGAGTTTTGAATCTAAAGAAATAACTCAAGAATCGTTTTTCACGGCAAAAACCTCAAGTGCAATTGAAAACTTTGAATCTAAGGAAATCGTTCAAGAATCGTCTTTTACGGCGAAAGCATCAAAACAATCTAAAAAGCTTACTTTACATTTGGATTTAGCTGAACAAATTTCTCCCATAAGTGATCCACCAAGCACTATTGACACCCCCACCCCCGCTACTGTACCCCCCACGCCTTTAACAGATGAATACGTATTTAAACTGCATATTCCTCTGCCAAAGAATACAGGAGACCCAATTCCTCGTGATTGCACTCCTACTCCCGAAGATGAAGATCCTCATATAGTTAAGAAGAAATTGATTCCACATATTGACACTACTCTAGATTCTCCTATTATTTATGATCCCCCACTCCCTACTCCTCCTGCAGATAAAGTTCAGTCACCTGTGTATACGAAACCTGGATTGAGAGGTGGATCTGATAGGAGAGAGTTCAGAAGAGGTGGTGCGAAACAGGAGGTCAGTAAATAGTAAATGGTTCCATCTCATTCATCCATCGCGCGCGAATTATACCAATCTGAAATCTCTAAACAATTTACGATATGCTATTAAAATTTATAAATTTCTTTACACCAACAATATCAACGATATAGTTTTGAATATTTTATATTTCACTGGTAAGTATAATATCAGCAAAAAGCTGCTATTTAAGTAATGCATAATACAGGATGTTTTATAATAACCCGTAAAATTTTGTTTTTATTTGTATATAGAAAACTGCAAAAGTGACAACTCTAGTCGCAAATAGACTATTGTTTTCGATAATCAATCCTATTAATGGCCAACAATTTAGGTCTAGGGTTGCCACTATGCAGTTTATCAGGAAATCATTATTTTTTAAAGAGACGGTTCTCAGGAGTTATAATATAATAAGTTTCTGGGCTTGTATGTTCCCTATTTATCATATTCGGCTGTAGGGTTTTTTTTAACACGTTGTATTGTAAATGTTATTATGTAATTTATTTTATTTTCGTTTCGGAATGAACTCCATAACTTCACATTTTACTCATTTAAAATTTTACCTGAACAGGAAGAAATTCTAGAGATCGAAAGAAAGTCAACACTTCTCGCATCAGCCATAGACGAAACTATTAAATGTATAGAAGAATATAAAGAAGAAGTTGGAATCGATACGAAAAAAGAAGTAAACGTAGAAAAAAATACTAAAATCGAGAAAATATCCAAAACAGTCGAAGAACACAAAAGTTTTAAACAAGAAACAGTTGTAGAAAATGGGCCAATAATATACAATGGTTACGCCAAAGTAGAAACTAAATTATACGATGCAATTGAAAATCATGACGAAGAATGGAATCACATTGATGAGCAAGTCAAAGATAGTAATGTCAAGCTTAACGAACTATCTATTAAAGTAAACGGAGAGGCGAAAGAGGTAAAGATCGATCCTAAAATTGAATCACCTTTAGAAATTCCAGAAAAAGAATCAACTATAGTTACGGAACTAAAAACACCAAAAGAAGATCAAGTAAATGGAGGCAATATTGAAGAGCCTAACAGCTTATCAGTATCCGTTAACGTTGAACTTACTCCTGAAGTTAAAAGCACAGCTATTGTTGACACTGTAATAATTCCACCACCATCAGCAATTTTCAAAGTTGAAGAAAAGAAAGATCCTCTAGAAGGGTACCGACCAATACAATTTAATCCAGAAGAATTGCAAGCTACGAAGAGGAATTTACAGAGTGTGCATTTGTCAGTGCAGGTGAGGATTTTTTCTTTTATATTTTTCACCATGATAGATAAGGGAGATAGTATTGAAAGATATCAAAAATAACGTATGAGATAGATCAACGTCAACGAAGCAGTCAGTTTCTTGACGTAGGTAATTTCATTATAATCATAGCTGTAGTGGTATTGTGTGGATTGATTGCTCGTTTCTTTAATCTTCACTAAAATCTAGGAAGTTATAGAAAAAAACATTATGACGTTATTTTCTTTCGCACGGACTAAGTGATCCACTCTATTGACTATATTTTTGCTGTCTCAGATGCCATTTTTTTTACTTCCAATGATGTGTTTGGTTTAAAGGCACCAATGCAAAGAGCGACGTCACCCAGTTACATGGGCCCTAGTGGAGAACTGCTTGGTACTCATCAGGGTATTGTCGATGGCTTAGAAGAAGCTGTAGTGGATGCGGAAGTAGCAAGTAAGAACAACAGCAAATATAGATAAATTATTTACGGAATGTACCGACTCTTAGCTGATAAAGTATTATGGAATTTCTAAGGTAGTTAACATTTTTAAGGATTTTTATACTTTTTAATGTTGTATTTTCCCAGAGGAACTTGGAAAACCAGGAATAACAGAAGAAAAAATAGCAGAGTTGATTTCTGGTGAATCCGAAATGTTGAGGGAAGCACATGTCATGGGGTGAGTATAGTACCTAGTACTTAGTGGATAGCCACCAATGGACGTGGGAAAAATGAAAAAAAGAGCTTTTTTTTACCCTATACTATTAAACAAGCCGTATTTTAAGATTAAATAAACTTTTCCCGAGCTTATTGTAAAAAAATAAGCATCTTTAAGGAAGGCAGGATATTGAATGGGTGACCATGGTCTTGGTCTTGGAACAGGTGCATGAAAGACAGACAGACTTTTAAAGACATTGATTAACCAGTAAAATATCCATGTTCTGTTTCTGGATGGGTATTTTTCAGCAAGAATGTTTTTTCATCTTAATGCCATACTAATGCTCATTAATTAATACATGGCATATCCTCGTCAAAATTTTGTAATTTTAGACACCGCCCATTTCAACCATTTTGTAATCATCTCACGATTTTCTCACTTCACTCACAAATTCTCACACATTGATACTAATTGTATATTAACTACCATCAATATTTTAACGTCAAAAATATAAGTAGGTACTTAGTTTTCATACGTCACATTCCATTCGATAAACCATTAAAATTAGTCACAACTGTTCATAGCGAATTATAGACCACTTATAAAAAAAGTCACCTATAATACTAGTAGATATGTTTTTTTTATCTTATTGTAGCCATTTAAAGATAAAAAGTAACAAAGATACTTCACACGTTTTCACGAACGAGTTTATATTTCTCAAGCAGAAAGAAACGATAAAAATATTTATTTTTTAAACATTATAGATACCTAAAAACAGAACAATAATTTTTACTCAATCCAAACACCACACTAATACAAGCATTTTCTCCACAAAATGGTTGAAACAGGTTGTCCCGCGTGCTAAAATCACACATGCACCGAGCGGATGATGATTCCAGTGTCGACTTCAAGAAGATCAAGCCTATTATAGAATCGCTGAAAGATTCAGAAGTATTGAAGGCGCTGAACGAAGAACTGATAAAAACGCAAGAGGAAAAGAAAAAGGAGGAGCAAAAAAAGTGGACGACATTTATGCAGAAGCCGAAGCGGCCGGTGCCGAGGGCGAAGTTCGGCTACTACGGGTATATTGAGCCGGAAGTGAAAATTGAGGTAAGCTATATGAACAATTAACTGTTCACAACGCTATTTTTATACAATACTAAATAATGTACTAGAAAAAATAGAGATACAGATATCATCAATATCTGGAAAGACATTTCAATTGAATGTCGAGGTAATTTCTTACATTGATGAAATAACGCTGGCTTGCATCAAGACTCGGCCACTAGTGACTCGGTAGCTCAGCGGTAAGAGCATTGGACCTAACATCCAAAGGTTTTCGATTCCCGTCCGAGAATATGATCTGGTGTGAGTCGTATTTATTCTAGTGTATTATTTAGTATTGTTTTAATTAATTGGACAACATCCAGCATATACTTTGCTCAGTTTCCAAAGTAACTTAAGTACTTGTGTTATAGAAATCAGAGACAACAGTAGTAACACATACACCCAGACCTGGGGCAATGGAGAAAAGTCCGTTTTCTAAATTGACACAGCCGGGGATCAAACCAGGTCCAGGGATTTCAAAAATGGCGACACTGAAAACTAGTGTTCAAGCCACACCATAAACTTAGATAAATCGCTGCGCTCAAGAGCCACACGGATTTTAAAAATGTTATTTAACTATTTGATCGACAACTGACCAAGAGCAAGTTTTGTGACGTTTCTTCTTTCCAACCTCGAATCTATTCTCGTTAGTCAACCTCAATAAAAAAAAACTAATCACAATTCAGTCCGAGACCGATTGGTTAATCTTGTTTGGCACTCGATCCAAATAACTAATCATACACAAAAATAGGAAGACACAATGCATTATTTGCTCTACACCGTTTTAATAGTATCAATATTGATTATCGACGTAGCAACATTTGTTTATTTATTTCTGTCAATCGAATGATTTTGGCGGGAGATCTTATTTCCTGCTTGTCTTTGGCAACGTCGAATGTCAAGTTTAGTTTTTTTTGCAGTCTTTTTAAAAGTGTCATAGTGAATAGTGGTGCTAAAGTGTTTAAGTGTTCTGGTAAATGCTTGTTTGGTGTAACTTTGATTTAGTTTTAAAGTTAAATATAGTATATTGCCGAACCCTACTTTGGGCTTAATTAAGGTCAGGGTTGTCAATACAACAACCCTAGTACTGTTTTAATTGATTCTAGAGATTCTAATAACTAATTAATTTTAAAATTTTATGAGATTTTAATTTATTTTGTTGAGATTTAGACTTTGTTTCCAAAGTGAATTTGAAATGAAAGAATCGACGTCTCCAGTTATTAAATTAAATTTTAGACGTTGCTACAAATATTTTGCTATTGGTTGGTCATTTAAGGCCCGGTATACGGTGAAATGTGTTTTTTTGAAAGCATATAGTACCTACCGGACTTACAAAAAGATTTCCTTCATTATATTTCAGTATGTGTAACTTCAGTCCTTTAACTAAATATACAAGGTGTTACAAAAGTACCCCTAATGCCGAATATGGTATATAGAGACCATCAAACTGAACAACTTTTACTATGGGACCAACTTTGAAATCGCGAAAAAAAAATCAGCTGTTTCATACAAAAATTAATTACGAAAATATCAAAATGTATGAAACAGCTGATTTTTTTTTCGCGATTTCAGATTTGATCCCATAGTAAAAGTTGTTCAGTATGATGGTCCCTATCTACCATATTCGGCATTAGGGGTACTTTTGTAACACCTTGTATACAGAACAGAAACACGATTGGTAATACTTTTCTCGATAGTTTTTTATTTTGAAAATGTGCTTTTTATTTTGAAAATACCCAAATATTTGCAAAACTATGCCGAAACTAAGCAATTAAAATGCTGTATTCGATACTTCTCCGTTAAACTGATTTTATGACCGAATATTTAATAGCTATACTTGCGTTTATTTTATCCTACAAATAAAAATAATGTTTATATAATACTAAATAATATTCTAGAAAAAATAAGACTCGCACCAGATCATGTTCTCGGACGGGAATCGAACCCGCGACCTTTGGATGTCCGGTCCAATGCTCTGACCGCTGTAGTGACTCGGTAGCTCAGCGGTCACAGCATTGGACCGGATATCCAAAGGTCGCGGGTCCTATTTTTTCTAGTATATTATTTAGTATTATATAAAAATAGCATTGTGAATGCCTAAATCTCAAAATTTCAAAAAAAAAAATGTTTTTTCTTCAGGAACCCTATAAGGTGAAAATAGTGAAACAACCAAAGCCGAAGGTAGCACCCGACTACAAACCAGAGGTAATTTGCTAAACCACTAACATAGACTTTGGTAGTTATTTAAGTTTTGTTAATTTGTTAAGCTGCCTTGTTAAGACGAATGTTAATTTAAGAATAAAGTATTACTAATATTTTGTCTGACTTATTTCTTCTAATCGATCCAGTGTTGCCAATGCTACGGTAATTACCGTGTTCTACGGTAATCGGGGTCAAAAATTAATTTTGCTACGGCCGCCTGTGGCAGAAGTTTTCATACAAACAGGGTAATTTGAAATTTCATAATGCAGTACAGGAGGTTTACTACGTTCTCTTATTGCGATCCAGTTTAGGTCCTAAAATGAATTGCATCGCTATGTGACAGCTGTGTCAGCAGACAGCGACTCAACTTTAGTTCATAACCTAAACTGAATCGCTAAGCCGTATGTCATTCATTATTTGTTCATACAAGAATAGACTTTATAGAGGAGAAAATGAAGTATTTTTTGCCTAGGACACCGGCGCCCTCTTTGGGTTCGACGGAAAGCCAATATGGCGATTTCGCGTGACACTGACACCCCGGTATAGCTCATGGTACGAAATAAAGCGATTCAGTTTGGGAACCTAAACTGAAACGCAATCGCTTTATAAAAGTTGATGTTGTAGTAATTATTTCGAAACACGGTGTATTTTTTTCGATTTCCCGCCGATCTACGGCAATGTCACTGACAAAACAACTGCAACTGACAAAACAATGGCAACACTGAACCGATCTATCCTTTCCCGGTATGTAGTTAGAAATGATTCTCATTTTAAAACTTCTTTGGCAGTTATTTTTGTTGAACATTGAATAACATTCTTGAAACCTTTCCCAATATATGTATTCCGACCTATGTTCCTTGGAGAAAGTTGTTCAGTTTAAACAACAGTATCAACTGTTTCAGTATTGTTACTTAATTTGGTTCCACCTTTTATATAAAATAAAGTACTAAAGTAATAGATACAAGTAGTCTTAACCTTAACATATTAACGTCTTTATTTGAAGAGGGCGGTGTACCGCAAGGATGTTCCCTTGGACCTCTGAGTTTTATATTCTATAAATCTAGGTATTTATTGACAAGATTTTTTTGATTACATTACACATGTATTCCGACAATACATGACATGTGTAATTCAGGAAAATGTTGTCCATTATTTATTGTCTTCCGACAGTATAATGTGTAATCCAAAAAAAGTTGTCAATTATTTCAATATACCCCGATGTCCAAGAAAACAATCCTTGCGATACACGCGGCCTCTTCAAATATAGTTTTGTAAAATTCGAATAAATATTTTTATTGAAATCCTTCGTTAAAAAAACGTAAGTAATAGAACTTATATTATTCTGTTTACGTTTATTGTAATCAGTACCCTTGGCACGAACATTTATCGAGAAAAAAAAACACCTTAAATATCCATATGCTGGCTGCTGAATAAGTGTTCCCTAACTTTAATTTGCAATGTAAGTATTTCCAATTAATCCGTAAGCAATAGTTCAGTCATTGTATTGCTAAAGTCTCTGAATATTGCTTAGATCATGAGAAATTTGGTCATTTCATGAAGCATATAAAGTAAGTCCGCAGAAATTAAACCTGTGTGTGTCTCCTATGCATTTTATTTAATAAAAATATAAGACGCTATAATAAAATCACATGCACCCATACACAACACATAAATACATATATTTTCACATTTAAAAAAGCACTTATCTGGCGTGAGTATTCGCAATTAGTTGCTTTATGCTTTAATTAATTTAAAATATTTTAGATACAATATTTTTGAAAGCTTTTACACCAGAATTTTATCGTTTTTCATTTCCTTTGCTTTAGCTTTATCAAAATGGATGACATAATTTCAACTCACTTCACAAAAACATTTTCACCAACATCTTCACAACCATCATCGTTCCACAGGACTTTGAAACTGGTCCACTACCCTGGGAAGAAAGGGCTTTGAAAGAGCCTCCACCTCCTCCAGTCGACCCTGAAGACCCGATTCTGATTCCTGAAGAGGTTCCAGAGTTTTTAGAAGCTGTTGACCCACTGCCAGAGAGTGAAGTACCGGATTTAGAAGAAACAGGTGATTAAATTATATGGAATAGCTTTAAACTAATCAAAAAACAAAATAGCTGAAGCTATATGAGATTCGAGTCGCATCACAACTACCTATATATTCAGACTTAAATCATAAGATAATGATTTCAATTCTTACACTATCATTGTATTAGAATTGCATGTTGGACTTAAACAGTTTTTATAAGTTTGTATAATATAGATTTGAGTTAATCTTCAAAGCAGCTTTTAACATAGTTCTGATAAGTTTCAGTTACAGCACGTCATCATCAGAAGCAAAGAAGAACAAAGAAGATAGTAAAGTAGGAACAGTTATAATTTGAAGATAGTGAAAATTATAGTATTCATCAAAGAAGATTCAAGAAGATAACATAACAGACTAGAATTTCGTCTAGTTTTTTTTTGTCTAGAATTCTCATGTGATCTAAGTACGCTTTTACTTTTTCAAATTGACTTTTCATGATTATGGGGCAGAACACCTCTCAAAAGAATTATTGAAGAATCATTCCAATCAACCGATTTTTTATCAACGCTTGAAAAATAATAGTGTCAGTAATTTCTTTACAGGAATCCCTCTACCTCCTCCGAAGTCAGAAGAAGAAGAGCCACAACCATCTCCTGTTCCCGAATCAGGGGATATAGAGGATACTGACGAGCTACCTGAGGAGTTGGACTTAGACGCTGTGGTGGAAGAGACTGAGAGGATCGTTGAAGAGATGGAGCAGAACAGACTTGCTGAGCAGCTGTTGAGTGGAGTGCAGAGTATGGTTGGTGAGTAATAATGGGTGCACTAGCGACACTACTATCTGCTAGATAAAAAAAAATTGACAACATCATATAAGTATACATTGTTCCATTTTCAAAGTAAGTAGGTAAAGCACTAGTGTTTTGGAAATCAGAGACATTAGTGGTAACACAAACACCCAGACCTGAGCCAATATAGAAAAGTTCGTTTTCTAAATTGACCCAGCCGGGGATCGATCGAACTCGGGACCTCAGAGATGGCGACACCTTGAAAACCGGTGTACAAAGCCACTCAACCACGGAGGTGGTCAAATATATGTTTTCTTTATGATAAACACCATTTAAGTGGATCGAAATAATATAAGTGAGAACTAAATAATTAAGCTTTAATTTAGTGCTTACTAAATAATTAAGTATGACACCAGCCATTTTTAATGTCCCCACTGCTGGGATAACCCACCACGCAGGCCCAATGCGGATTGGTGGGTGTTAACAACTGCAAATGCAGCCGGGACCAAAAGCTTAACGTGCCTTCCGATGCACGGGGGATAAATATTTGGCTCAAGGTAATAAATATTTGGCCCCTTGCGAAAGTTGCTTAACCTCCGCAATCGCAGGGCCAGGCGCTACACCACTCCGCCACCGAGCTCCTTCAATAATTAAGTATACCTACATATAATTCACAAGTTACTCTAGTTGAATTAACATTACATTATTATTCCTACGGCAAACCGACGAAGTCGCGGGCAACTAGTATCTTTAATAACATCCCTTCCAGATCCCAACGCCACAGTAGACCAGCAGCTAGCTCAGATGCGGGCCCAGCTAGCAGCGCTCGCGCAGCTGCCCAACGTCATCCAGCAGACGCTCGACCTGGTCACGCGGCAGCTCAGTCAGCTTACTCAGCAGGTTAGTTTGAAAGACAACGGCATCAAGCTGAGGCAGGGTCCTAGGGCCCTACCGGCTAACTTTTCAAACTTCGGCGGGTCTGCCGAGTTTCAACTAAAACAGATAAATCGAGCCCCAATCGGGCCAAAATGGCAAACCCCAATTCATGATGTCACACGAACATCGATATCTTCTAAATAACTTCGGCGAATAGTACAATACGAAACTCTTTACTTCGATTTATCTGTTTTATTGAAGCTCGGCAGACTCGCCTAAGTTCGAAAAGTTAGCCGTTAGGGCCCTGGGTTGGCTCGTCACACACCCTAAAGATCTGATGTTACCGAATTTTATTGTTTATATTTTTTGCTTACTTACTTTGTTTATAATTATTTTTTTTTCTTTAAGAACATTTTTTTGTGTGATGTTGGGCAGTAAAAGCTTTTAATCATTCATTCATACAAATTGCCAATGTCCATCGGCCAAAAATTAAACTAAATAACACAAACATCTTATAACTTCTGATGTTAAAACTTGTTGTGTTGCCATCAGCCATTTGTAATGTCCCCACTGCTGGGGCACAGGCCTTCCTATGGGTGGTTAAGGAGGATTGGGTGCTAACGACTGCAAATACAGCCGGGACCAACGGCTTCACGTGCCCTCCGAAGCACGGAGGAGCTCGAGATAATAAATTTTTAGTCACCCATAACCGACCCTTGAGAAAGTTGCTTAACCTCCGCAATCGCTGGGCCAGGCGCTATACCACTGCGCCACCGAGCTCCTCAGATGTGTGTTGCAACATGATTATTGAAATACGTACGTCTTATTCGTAGGAAACCCATCAAGTGACATTCCAGTCCCAGTCACACGTGGAATCCGTAGAAGAAAGTGAAGAATCTGTGGAAGGTAAATACTATGGTCACATGTACAGGAGACACTTTCCTATTCCAGGATTTGGTTTTGAAACCGAATTCCTTTTCATCAACATCACGATCGGCCATTTTAATATCCTCACGGCATCAGACCACTTTATGGGTGAATGAGGATGGGCCATACCACACTGGGTCGAGTGTGGATTGGTGGGCGTTGTTAACGACTGGTGGAAGTCGCGATGATTGTGGTCGGGTCCGTACCGTAAACACAGCTCGAATGCACCAAGCCACTACGTATTCAGCTTCTCATTTTAGCGTCATTAGATTTAAGATAGGCTGCCAAAACTAATAAAAGTATATCGTTATGGATACTAGTTAACGATTGGATACCCAACTGACGACCTCCGTGGTCGAGTGGCTTTGTACACCGGCTTTCAAGGTGTCGCCATCTCTGAGGTCCCGGGTTCAATCCCCGGTTGGGTCAATTTAGAAAACGAACTTTTCTATATTGGCTCAGGTCTGGATGTTTGTGATACGACCGTTGTTTCTAATTTCCATAAAACAAGTGCTTTAGCTACTTACTTTGGAATCGGAGCAATGTATGTCATGTGGTCAAAAAAAAACTGTGCTGATAAAAAATAATTTCCAGTTACTGAAATCGAAACCGACCGTAGAGCCGAAGAAACGGAACAAAACCAAACAGAGCAGCATATTACAGAAGTAACTGTTACTAACGCACCGACCATTGAAGAAACCAAACCGAGCTTGACTGAAGAAGAGAGGGAGAAGTTAAAGAAAGAGGAAGAGGAAATGCTAGAGGAACAGAGAAGAATTGAGAAGCAAAAGAAGGTAGGTAAAATGATTTTAAAAAACGAGGTACATTCCTAAAACAATAAAAATTACTTAGGCTGGCCCCAGACCTACCGGTTCCAATTCTCTGCTTTGCTGTTTTAGTTGAACAGGGGCTACCAGCTAACGCATCGAACTTCAGAAAGTCTGCCGGGCTTCAAATTAAAACAGATAAATCGAGCCCCAATCGGGCTAAAATGGCGAACCCTAATTTATGATGTCACACGAACATATCTTCTAAATAACTTCGGCGAATAGTACAATACGAAACTTCTTACTTCGATTTTATCTGTTTTAAGTTGAAGCCCGGCAGACTTTCCCAAGTTCGATGCGTTAGCCAGTACGGCCCTCTGTTCAACTTGAACAGCAAAACAAAGAAATGAAACCGGTAGGTCTGGGGCCAGTCTTAAGCCCTCCATGAGAAATTACTCTTTTGACATCGATTGCTCGCCGTAATAGCCTAAAACGTCACTGATAAATAAAGCCCTGCGGCTGCGGATGTACCCGAAGGTATAAAGTCTGTTTATCCTTAACAGTTTTTGACAGCTGTCAATCGTTATGTAAAAATATGTTGTCTTATTAAATTAAATTATCATTGATAATTACCATCCTCTTTCGTATTCGTATTTTGTATTCTATAGTCTGTATATCCTTATTTATTTGTACTATTTGATAAACAATCTTCACCCAACTTTTTATAAATGGTTGTCCACGGGTAAGTAGTAGAGTTCTGAAAATGCGAGCTCTCACCACCCACTGGAGCAACGAAATATTTTAAGATTACCTAACATCTTTAACATTCTATC
The DNA here is from genome assembly GCA_963556745.1 of Catoptria pinella. NCBI lineage: Eukaryota > Metazoa > Arthropoda > Insecta > Lepidoptera > Crambidae > Catoptria > Catoptria pinella. The sequence goes on along the minus strand of OY750788.1, from coordinate 5,540,154 downwards.
TATTAAACATGTTACAAAATACCCCTAATGCCGAATTTGGTATATAGGGACCATCAAACTGTTCAACTTTGACTATGGGACCAACAAACAGCTGATTTTTTTTCGCGATTTCAGAGTTGGTTCCATAGTAAAAGTTGATCAGTTTGGTCCCTATATACCATATTCGTCATTAGGGGTATTTTTATAACATGTTGTATAAAATTATTCCTCTGAATCCCCTAACTGTTTGTAATATTGCCATTAACAACAAAACAGGAACTTATGGAGCAAATGAGGCTCGAACAAGAATCCAGACAAGTGAAACAACGACCGACTCCACGAGTAGGGAAACCTAAACCTGTCTTTGGCCCTCCTGAGCCGGTTGCTAGGCCGCTGGTGTTACCTGGTGGAAGGAAATGGAGGAAGCCTGAGGATGCTTATAATGAACAGTTCATAGCTGAAACGTTGAGCGCGCAAGCTGAAATCATCAAAGGAAAAGCAAAGGGGTACTTCAATGTTGATTTTAAGTGCCTTATCACAGAGGATTTTAAGACACTGTTTAATTTAAGACACTGTTTAAATGTGATGCCGTCTTTTTCAAACAATACTGTCAAATAGAGACAGCATCACATTTAAACAGTGTCTATGTTAAACATTTGTTGAACAGTGTTTAAAATCTTTTGTGGTAAGGCCGTAAATGTTTAACAACACAGACGATGGACTTTTCGGCACGAACTACAAATTGAAATCGGAGTCATTGACAATGTTTTAAAATAAGAATCCTAGCCGCAAAGACTTCTATGTGTATACTACACTAGACAGGCTGTACAAAAATTGCTCATTAAGTTACGGTGCATGCACCGCAACTCCTTTAGTCTATTGCGAGCGACCGACAGAAACAGTTGATGCGCCGCGAAGGTTACTTGTGACACAATTTTAGTTTAGAACAGCTCGTCTATGTAATTAAAGTAATTGTCTGGCCGTGGTTGTCGCCCGTATAATCAACCCGTGGGGGAATTTGCACAAACAGTTAAAAACATGATTACTTTTTTGTCTACAGTACCGTTAGCTGTGACGTAATAACGGTCTTCGACGGCAATCACGAAGTGAACGCGTAGTACTTCGATTTCACCCTGTTTAATGTATCTATGACGTTTCTAGACAGAAGCACGACTCGAAGTATTCGGAAACACTTCCGTCATTTGTTTTGCTGTCTCATAGACCCTGTCCAGAGCTACGCGCGTATAAGAAGCGTTTCGCTATACAATGCTCGCTTAGGACCAGCGACGCCAGCAACATGTGCAATATTAACAGCAGTGTAACCAAAATCGCGTGTCAAATTGCGGTGAATTCGCCCTTTCTGGACAAGGGGATCTAGCCAAAGTAACATTTACGAATTTTCGCTATCGCTTCGCTTTGAAAAATGTATGGATTTGACGTTTTAAATTTCGATTGATAACGAAACCTTATGTCAATCCCATACATGTTTCAAAAGCGAAGGAATAACGAAGATTTGCAAATGTTTCTTTGGCTAGACGCCTAAGGTCATAGTGCGCAAACGCACAGCGTCGAACGAACGAACTAATCACACGTAATACGTAGACAAACGAACCAATCACAGAGCTAATTACAACGCATTGCGTTCGCATAGTCAAGGGTCGTTTTTGAGTGTTGTTTGTGAATATCGGAACTGATCGGCGCAGGCACACTCGCTCAATCTAACCTGTCAAAAGTCCATCGTCTGAGCTAGTTTATAGATTTGTGTATCATTTAGATTTTAAATAGAGTTTAGTTGTACAACGTTTTACTCTATTCTACAAATGAATGAACCCAAAATGAGAAAACGATGACGAAAAATATCAGCTGTTTCATACATTTTGATATTTTTGTATGAAACAACAGAGGTTTCAGCGTTGGTCCCATAGTAAAAGTTGTTCAGCGTGCTGAGCCCGTAGCCAATGTCATATTTACAAATTTTCGTTATCGCTTCGCTTCGAAACATGTATGGATTTGACCTTTTAGAATTAGATTGTTAACGAAACCTTATGTCAATCCCATACATGTTTCGAAAGCGAAGCGATAACGAATATTTGCAAATGTTACTTTGGCTAGGGGTCTGAAGAAACTGGTTCTAGCAAAGGGTTGATCCTAGAGTTGATCATTATTAATTATTTTTTTGTATGGAAACAACCCTGAAGTAACGAAAAAAGTTACAGTAATTTCATACATTTTACCAAAGTGTTAAATAAAAAGTATGAAACGGCTGTAACTTTTTTACGATTTCAGAGTAACAAATTACCTACAGTTAACTTTTATTAGGATTTTTAATTTAAGATTTAATTTTTAGACCAAAAGGGCTTGTTTCACAATCAAAAAGTAAGTTCTGACTAGCTTACTTGACAGATGATTTGACAGTTGTGGCACAAAGTTATATTTTGGGGTTGTGATATGAAAAATTGTCAAATCAACTTTCGAGAGATTGTGAAACAGCAGGCCATAGGGCCTCAAGAAATCCACGTAAAGTTCTATTAAAGTCTTGTTCTATTTACAACTATTAAGTAAAAACCTTAGAGGGTGCCACTTTCGGTGGAGCGAACAGTGAGCTTCCCATACAAACGTAATACCAAAATGATTTGGAATTTGAGCATAATTAATTCTTTTTGTGATCAGATTAAGACAGTAATTGTCTAGGGTTCTATTAAATAAAAAATCCAAAATACCAAATCAAATAAAAAATAATTTAATGATTTTGGTACAGTTTTGCAGTTTTGTATGAAAAAATGTAATAAGCATTTATTTTGATTTGGGTTTTCTTAAGCTACAGTAGGCTTAAGAAAACAGCTAGGTACTTACTTAACTTACCAATACATTTTTATTTTAGTTACAGTGTGTTAGTGTTAGTATCAAGAATTTTATATTCATAATATGAATCAAGAATTTTATATTCATACAGGGTCATTTTTAATTCATTTAAAACCTCTCGTGGGGTTGATCAGACCATCAAACTGAACAACTTTCATTATGGAACCAACCTTAAAATCACGAAAAATAAACAGCTGTTTCATACAAAAGTACTATGCCTACTCCATCTAAATGTATGAAACAGCTGTTTTTTTTCGCGATTTCAATGTTGGTCCCATAATGAAAGTTGTTCAGTTTGATGGTCTGATCAACCCCACGAGAGGTTTTAAATGAATTAAAAATAACCCTGTATTATGAATATAAAATTCTTGGTTAATATGCCAGCCATTTGCCATTATTTACTTTCATTTGTCATTTTATAGGTCATTCGAAAGTGACATTCTGCCATACGATGAAAGGTTTGTCATACATATTCATACAATAATGTAAAAATTGTAAAAAGTACATACAAACATGTCTAATATTCACGATTGCCAAAATTAACTCTACATTTTTACCATTAATTTTTTATGCAAAATGGCACATCTACATTCAAACATATTTCTTTCTTTCATTATTTTTTTTTACAAACACACTTATTTGACAATATAAGAGGGAGATTACACAATCAGTCTGCCGCCAGTCAGTAGGTTATACGATCAGTCATTAACTTGTATAATATTATCTGTGGATCAGTCTCCCGCCCCAGTATAACCAGAGGGTGTAGTATGAGTTGGTGTTTTTACTTTTCGAATAGTTAACTATCGTTTTGTCTCTTCACTCACTCACTCACTCATATTGATTATGAGCAGTCCGACAGTTAACTATGCGAGAAGTGAAAGAAAATACAACTCATAGGCTCTCTGACTGATGAATGGACTGGCGTGGCGGCTGACTGTGTAATCTCCCTCTATGACCACAAGTAGTAGTATATATTATGTTCTGTGCTCTCGTATTACGCATACGCATGCGCATGCCTAAAAACATTCATAACAAAACGAACTTCGTGAGATAGGACAACTACTTTATACCTCTCTTTTCATATTTTACTTGTAAAAAGTTAAACTTTTTGTAAGTATTAAATTTTATTTAGGTACCTAGATAATTGTATTAGTGTTAAAGTTACTGATACCCGTTTACACTAAACTTGAGAATCGCCTAAGTCTTTTCCTAACTACAACTCGACCAAGATAAATAGGCGCATGAAAGCTCAGTTGGAAGAGCATTGGAACGGACTGAGTGGCCTTACAAAGGTGGCGGGTTCGATTTCCGTCTCAGAAGATCACGAGTCGATTTTTTTCTAGTACTTATATGAATTAGTATTGTTAAGAATGGCATAATTGCGTTAAAAACAGTAACATTTAAGCAAGCTATGTAATACTAAATAATTTACTAGAAAAAATAGGACTCGCACCAGATCATGTTCTCGGACGGGAATCGAACCCGCGACCTTTGGATATCCGGTCCAATGCTCTGACCGCTGAGCTACCTAAGCTATGTAATTATATTACTGGAATAAATAATATTTTAAATAGTTATAGGCAGCTACGCTTAAAGATAAACCCCCCTACCGCAAACTGAAATGACACTTTGAAAATCCCACCCACTATTATTTGGGGGGTTCTTTATAATTAAAGATAAGTACCTGGGCGAATCTACGTTGTTTCTTACTTCCGGCGTCATTGTCGTTTACTCGAAAATCTTTAAAAATCCAATGCATCGCAATAAGTATGTTAAAAATATGCAAATTATTATAATTTATTATCGTACTCTAACGTAAATGATGGCAAATTCCGTTGTGATGCATTGGATTTTTAAAGATTTTCGAGTAAACGACAATGACGCAGGAAGTAAGAAACATAACAAAACAACGTAGATTCACCACCTGCGTCTTTTACTTCGTGAATGATTGAATGGAACTTTAGTTATTTTTACCGACTTCAAAAGGAGGGAGGTACTCAATTCGACCCGTATTTTTTTTTGTGTTTACACCGATTACTCTGGCGTTGGTGTGCCGATTTTAATAATTGTTTTTTTCTTCGATTGGGTATACTTTCAATTTGGTCCCACATAAGTTTCATTGGTACCGACGATAATCTTCGGAGATATGGGGCTTAATGTCATGGGAGTCATGAATAATTAGAACAATAATAAGTAAAATCATCTATGTGAACATTAGTTTTTTTGTTCTAGCTGATTCAGTCCATTTGTTTGCATTGTAATAATTATAATATCATCGAGGCTGTTCTTTTCTAGCTTATATTGTTGTGTAAGCATTGCTTCTGCTTTCTGCTGTTTGTAAATAATATTGTTTTTGCTTAGTATCGTCAACGGCAAGTCAGACTACAATGTTGGCAATGTTCTGATGAAAGCTGTATAGCTAGTGTGCTGTCGTGTGTACCATCTTGTTAGTCTTTGTGTAGTACAAAATTGTGTAATACATTATAATTAATCCACGCGCGATGGGAATGGGATGTTACCTTTTAGAACTGAGACGCGCAGGTCCGTCGGCCAGCCGTAGCAACGGCAAACTCGCGTAAAGTCGCGTAGATGCTCGCATAAGTTGTGTGCCAGTGCACGTTGATTTCTGCTCAATTTTTATTTTGAATATACGTGATTTGCGTGAAATGCGTGATTGATTTCAATAATATTTTTGTGTGATTAGTGATTATTTTAGTGATTAATTAATAATGAATGTAAAAAGGGGTAAAACTAATTACCTTTTTAAAATTAATTTTATTTAAATAGATTCAAAATTTTTTGCTAACGCTACTTGACTGCTTAACTGTCATTTTCGACAAGGTCCCATCCCATTCTAATAGCGCGCGGATTATAGTTGTAGAGTCTCTGCACGCGGGGCAATAAAATTAAAAAGTGTAAGCAGAGTGAATGAACAAACTCGTTTTATGACTCTATTGGTCGCTCATTGTTCGTTCTTATCCCTGCGTGCTTAGATTTTGCTTCTAATAAAGCAGTTTGTATGTGTATATGATTTGTAAAACTAGATTTATTCATATCTATGTCGTATTTTGTTTGTTTTTGTTTGTCTGTGTTCTTGTTTTAAGTGTAGCTTGTTTGTTTGTTTGCATGTTTGTCTGCGCGGTGGCAGATTGAGGTTTGGAACGAAGTCTGGCCGTGGGGCAATGAACAGTATTGTAGACAATATAGGTATGTACGTAATATTTTTGTTATTAATAATTATGATCATTAGAAATAAATCACATTTTACGGATTACAGCGCCGTATATTATTAATTCAGGTGTTATTTTAGAATTATTTAGTTTCAAATAACCAATAGATCCATTGGTTTTTTGAATTCCCGATGTTTCGTCGTACGTATGGGTGGATAAGGTTGATGGGCCATAACCACACCATACGGACCCAATGCGGACTGGTGGGTGTTAACGACTGCAAATGCAGCCTGTGACCACGGCCGATGCAAGTCGGTCGAAACGTCGGGAAAATAGGTAGGTGTGAAAACACCTATCATTAGTTACGTACGCGTTTAATTGCTGTTGAGTACTTTAACTAAGAACTTAATTAAAAGCTTAAAAAATAATATGAAACACCCGTTCCAGAGAATCGAACTGCCACCTAGTGGATTTTCACACTCTGCGTGAAACTTATGTTGTGAATTATGATAAGTTGATAGAAGTGAGTGTAGAGCATGCGTTTTATTTCTGCATTTTTAAGAGTATGGATCACTTAGGACTTTAAGAAATAACTACAAAGATGCCATGCCATCCAACAAGCCACACTAGAACGTCTCTGTCAAACATTTTTCAGTTTTTTAAATTATAATGGAAACAAGAACGCCTCATAACCATCATTCAAACATAATGAGCCCCACTTTAATAACAAATTGGGATTCAAATCTTGAGTGACCACTTCAGACAAGTAATAATAATGTACAACAGAGTGGGACTCAAATCTTGAGTGAGTGAATGACGATAGCAAGGAAAAACTATTTTAGAGCGCGTAGTCTGCACACTAGCGCCGCCATTAGAAAAAAAAAATCACAGTGCTTTAATAAAAGCGAAATTGTGAATTATCTCTCTGTAGTGCACTCCGAAGAAGCTTTTAAGTACTTTTTATAGCTTAAACAATAGCCACTTTTAGCAATAAAACTCCGTTAAACTAAACGACAGTCTAGAAAATATAAGTGATTAAAAGTACCACAAAGCTTCCTTGGAGTGCACTGCATAGAGATAATTCGTAATTTCGTCTTTATTTAAACACTATGGTTTTTTTTCAATGGCGGCGCTAGTGTGCAGACTACGCTCCCTATTATGGTTAAACATCGTCTCGACGGTGGTTCACTTATCAACTCGACACATTACATAAGCGCAATTTATGCTAACAGTTCAATAAGATTATTTTGTAAATAGACATTACTGCTATTACATAGACTGGTTTTGCAACTTCACACTCATACACTGAAGTATATAATGGTGGGTCCACATAGCCCGGCGGCACTACCGGCTGCTTTTCCATAAGCAAAGACGCCAGAGAAGCCGCCGGCAACACAAAGATGGCGGCCAGGCCGGCGGCACGGAAGTCGGCTCATGCCGCCGGGCTGTGTGGATCCACCATAAGGCCGCGTACGCACTGACAGATGGCTTCCTTAGCGCCTAGCGCCTAAATATGTATTTAGTAGGTGACTAGCCTAGCGAGCCAAGCGCGTTAATTCTTTTTACTTCGATTTGGTAAATATATAGGCGCTAAGCTATTCGCCACCTGTCGGTCGGTGTGTGCGCAGCGTAACAGTCAACAACATGCGGTATTCGGGCTCTTATTAACAAAGGTCGGAAAATTTCCGTATCCAATGCTATGCTTTCCATATATTCACTCTATGGTTTGCGTGTTCGAAATCAATCAATTTTCTTTCCAACTGGGGCTCTATCGGCTAAAAACATTGAAGTTCATGTTAACTGTGTTTTGACAGATGAACGTGATACATTGCTACTTTGTTTTGGCACAAATAAAAACTTACTAAAGAAAAGTAGCAATGTATCATAAATAGCTGTCAAAACACAGTTAACATGAACTTCAATGTTTTTAGCCGATACCGCCGCTGGAGCTAGAGCTCGGCTAACTTACATTGCCATCGTAATCGCTCTGATTGCAATACATTGATCCTATTCTTTGGTAAGTTTTTATTTGTGCCAAATCGAAGTAGCAATTTATCACATACATCTGTCAAATCACAGTTTACATTAACTTCGTTGTTTTTAGTTGATAGACCCGCGATTCTAACTCTTCCGAGTCTTCCGACTACATTTTAGAAGCTGTCGAAAACGTTTCGAATCGAACTGTCAAAAGTTAAGGAAACCTTAGAGTATCCATAGACTTATTTATTCTTAATAAGTTTATGAGAGTACCTATACAAGGTGTTACAAAAATACCCCTAATGTCGAATAATGGTATATAGGGACCATCAAACTGAACAAATTTTAATATGGGACCAACTCTGAAATCGCGAAAAAAAAACAGCTGTTTCATACATTTTAATATTTTCGATTGTAATTTTTGCATGAAACAGCTGATTTTTGTACCATAGTAAAAGTTGTTCAGTTGGATGGTCTTTATATACCATATTCGGCATTAGGGGTATTTTTGTAACACCTTGTATAGTAAACATAGCATCGGATAAGGAAAGTTTCGGACGTTTGTGAATCAGGACCCTGCAGGCCCAGTGTATGAGCCGTTAAAGTCGCAGCTATCTGCCTTCTCTTTCTTACAACGCCTTCACCCCAGGATCAACTTCATGAAATACGAAAAGCCGCCCGTCTCCCTCGACCACCTCCACCAATCGGAGACGTACAAACTGATTCACAACATGGAGGCGATGCCGGCGAAGCGTGTTGAGATGAGGACACCGGTGATCGCTGAAGCTGATTACAGAGAGGTGAGGACATCATAAAAAAAGTTTACTATTCAGAGACATCGTTTTATTTTTCCTGTAATATTTTTATAAACTTCTATCACATAAAATAATTTCAGATTTTTCTCTATGCAAACTTCGGAGATAAGGGGGGACGGTATTTTATTTACATTTTTCATCAAAGTCGAAAACTATGCGGCCTAAAAAAAATAAAATGTTTGAGAATGTGCAAGCAGCGCTCTTTCATATGATACCCCATATGCCCTAGTAGCCTCTCTTTGAATTTTTAAGACCCCCTTTCAGTCCCTGTTGCAAAAAATATAAATATATTTATTTCTCTCTTATTTGCAAAATAGTTGAGCAAACGTCATCTAAAACTATTCCTTTCAAGTTGTTAGCATGAGTAGTTCTCGAGATATCTAGCTGTGACAGACTGACAGACCGAGTCGCACCATAAGGGTTCCTTTTGACCATTTTGGTATGGAACCCTAAAAAGTATGGTGTCACCGACAGAGGGATGATCTTTGAAGATTTTATGCTTCTACTTTTTACGCTTGATGGTCAGGGCCGGATTTAAGGGAGGGCAACCGGGGCAACTGCCCGGGGCCTCCACAAGAAAGGGGCCGCCACAAGAAAGGGGTCTTCACATGAATTGTATTTATTAAAAAAAGAATCTTACACAACGAAAGAGTACCTTTCTCATTTTAAGATTTGAAAACATACCAAGTAATTTTGATTTTAATATTATTTAGTGCCATATGACTAAATAAATAAACGATTGAAATACTTTGCAAGAAAAATATTATATAACCTATTTGAAAAATAATTAGGGGCCTCCACTCCCTTATTGTCCCGGGGCCTCCACACCTCTAAATTCGGCCCTGTTGATGGTTAAACTCATTCATGCCAAATTTCAGCTTTCTAATACAAAGGTTCTCAAGGCCGTGTTTAACCTATTTGAGGCCATGGGCAAATTAAGATAAGGGGGGCCCTATGATCTTGACTTAAATTTATCTAAACATGCCGAAATCAGATCAGAAAGCCTGATATTCGGGCAAGAGTAGGATAGCTATGCGCATGAAAAATCTTGTAAGCAAGAAGTATTTGTAGTCAGTAAAGTTTTCGAAATACCTACTTAAATATTAAGATAAATAATATTAGAAAAATACTAGAAAAAATCGTCCCGACAGAGGTGCTACGGGTGTGTCGATTTTTCTAGTATTTTTTCTAATATTATTTATCTTAATATAAAAATTGCATTGTAAATGCAAAAAATCTAAATTTAATAACCTACTTAAGTATGTTTTGTGTGTTCTTTGGTAATAAGCATCCGTTATCGTTTAGCGATCTGGCAGGAACTAGGGGGCCCCTATCGATCGCGGGGCCCTGGGCACGTGCCCAGTGGGAAAGATGGGGCTGAGGTTCTCTCAGCTAAGGCGCGGATGGACAGACGGACGTGGCGAAAGTATAAATTGCTTTACTTGTTGACTTGAGTATGAAATGGACGACCTAAAAACCGATACCCAACACCAAATTTTTAAGCATTATCTATTATCTTTAATGACATTTTTTTATCTTAATAATTTGTCGTGTTTGTTTCAGAAATGTCGCTCCGTGACTCCAGCCCACATGAACATGCCTCAACAAGTCCACCCATAAGTTTTTTAACCACTTTTGAAAGAAGTGCAGCCTCCCTTTTTTAAATCTAATCATAAAAATTGTTTCGATTTGTCATTGGATGTATGTTGTAACTATGTTTTTCTACGATGTTAGCAAATTGTTTCGTTAAATAAAATATATTTCAAACAGTCTTCAAAATTATTTACTTCGTAGGTATGACAGCCTACAACATATCACACTCTACGTGCAACTCCCCCCCAAATCCGCCCTTATCGTGGGCGGATTATAACTTGCCCATCAGCCATTTTAATCTCTCCACTGCTGGGGCACAGGCCTTCCTTATGGGTGGACAAGGAGGATGGGCCATAATCCATCACGCGGGCCCAATGCGGATTGGTGGGTGTTAGCGACTGCAAAAATGCAGCCGGGACCAACGGCTTAACCTGCCTTTTATAGCACGGAGAAGCTCGAGATAATAAGTTTTGCTCACCCATCCCATGACCGACCCTTGGGCAAGTTGCTTAATTTCCGCAATCACTGGGCTAGGCGCTAAACCACTGCACTATCGATCTCCTCACTTATTTGGATTATACCTTACTACCTACCTATATTTTTGAAAAAACGCTGTACAAGTTAAGATTATTTTGCCTTGCCAGAACTGAAGGAAGAGAAGGAATGAAAAAGTGAACTGTGTCATTGACAATATGAAATGAAATTGGGTACATTCCAACAGAACAATCGCTAAATCATTTTCCTTTAGTAAATCCATAAACTTTTATACTTACCTTCTAAGATACTTACGCTAGTTTAAATAAGTCTATGTGAATGACAAAACAAATGTCATTCATTTATTGATTAGCAGATGGCCATGTAGCCAAAGCTTTAATAAATAGAAAAAAAAAGATCTGTCAAGGTCATTTGCTTGATAATTTGCTTACTTACGCCTTACGCATTTTTTGGTTTGTTTTTATTAGAGAAAAGCCGAAAAACTCCAGAAATTATAAAATAAGTGTAATAACATTATTATATTATTTACATCCAGGTTATCATAATATCGCAATGGTTACATCTAAAGTGAGTATATAGTTAGTTTTTTCATACATTTGGTAATTTAAAATTGATAAAGGTTTTATAGGAATATTCTTACAAATTATGCATGATTGTGCAAGAATACGTTGATGAAGGTCAAAGATGATATATTACAATGTTAAATAAGGTTAAACGTATGTACAAACTAATGTTGTTATCGGACATTTGGTGAAAAATATTTGTTTACAAAAACATATTTGCAGATTATTTTTGCTGTTCTTACAGTCATATTGAGCTAACCTTCTGCTAAACACTGAGGTAGATCTGCTAAAGATAGCATACATAATATAGATACCTGATGAGTATAGTGTAGATAATGAGAACCTTACATCATCTGTGAAAATTTCAACTGTCTTACCATCATGGTTCATGAGATACAGCCTGGTGACAGACGGACTGCGGAGTCTTAGTAATAGGGTCCCGTTTGACCCTTTGAGTACGGAACCCTAAAGTGAATACATGCTTTCTCATCTTAATCAACTGTTTAAAATTATCTGGAAAGATGTTCAGTTGAATGTCGAAGTTAATTCCTTCTACATTGGTGAGATGGCGCTGGCTTGCAGCATAAGAGTTGATATACTAGAAGAAATTCGACGTTCCCACTAGTGACTCGGTAGCTCAGCGGTCAGAGCATTGGACCGGATATCCAAAGGCCGCGGGTTCGATTCCCGTCCGAGAACATGATCTGGTGCGAGTCCTATTTTTTCTAGTATATTATTTAGTATTGTATAAAAATAGCATTGTGAATGCTTAATCTCAAAATTAAAAAAGAATACATGTGATATCTCACTACACTCCCCTTCCCCCTTGTGATATTTCCTTATTTTTTTCGAAGCCCTTTTACCCCCCTTTCCAGCCTCACGTGATTAATGACCCCTAAGTGTGTAATATTAATAGTCACTTGCCATTTTTTTATTAGTTGGAGGTTTTGGTGGACTTTGGAGAGAATCCAGATCAAAAATTGGTTGATAATACCGTAAACAGTTTATCGGCAAAAGAAGGAGTTCAACAGGTATGATTTAACGTTAAATACAGTACTACCTTTTGGCTATTAATATTGTAAGGTGTGCAAATGCACATGTTGTTTAGTTTTATGGAGCTTTTTTGCTAAAAATGGCCAAATTTCACAAAAAACTCCATTAAACTAAGCTACAGGCTAGAAAATATTGTTTAAGCGATAAACAGTACCACAAAGCTTCTTTGGTGTGCACTACAGAGAAATAATTCACAATTTCGTCTTTGTTTAAGCATTGCTTATGTTTTTTTTCCATTGGCGGCGCTAGTGTGAAGACTACTTACCCATTCGTTATTTTAATAATTTCATACTTCCTTATTTTTATTATTTACTAAAGTTTAATTCAGTCCAATGAGGATCAGTAACGATTTTTAGAAAGCTTATGCCACCACATGATTAACTGTGAAGAAATTTTCACAATATCTCTTAATCCTGTAAAGTTATACGAGCTAGAACACTGTTATTTTGGGGGTCCTTATGACGTCATACGCCACGTAGGTACTCGAACCTTACGTCGAACGTGATAAAGCACATATTGCATTGAGCTTGGCATTTCCTTTAAATCCTTATAAGTCAACCATTTCTAAATGAATTTCAAAAAATCTTTCACTAGGGTTCATAGCTATTAATATGATTTTATATTTTATATCAATAAAACTTTAAGATTCAAACCTGTTACTTATCCTCATTTCAGTGGCTTGTATCACATAGTATTTTAATAAAGAATAAATATATGTATACAACATGTTACAAAAGTACCCAAAATTAAAATCAAAAATATCAAAATGTATGAAACAGCTGTTTTTTTTGTGATTTGAGAGTTGATCCCATAGTAAAAGTGGTTCAGTTTGATGGTCCTTATATACCATATTCGGCATTAGGTATTTTTGTAACATGTTGTATATTGCCTTTATCCTAGGCAAAATTTCAAAATGGCGCTATTGTGGTTGAAACATCCCTACCAAGCAAAGAAATATTAGAATGTGTCAAAAGTACATCTGGCAAAAAAGCGGTATTGCAAGGATTTGGAGGTAAGTATTCCACTCTTATGGTTATTGTAATACGCTCCTATTTTCAATGAAGCCAGAAAATTGCTCAGGCATTCTTCCGTTCTGTGTGAACTGACCCTAATATTGGGAGCAAAACACTACCGCGATTCCACCACTGCAAATGAATGTTTCCACGAAAAAACAGTTGCGCGAAAAGTAACCTGACTACCTACCTGTTTTCATTTAATAGAACCCTGACACATACGTGCAAATACTGTCTTAAGGGAATTTGAGCATAATTAACTAATCTTGTGATGTTATTCGATTTAGTGTTATTTGAATTCGCCTAGTGAGAACGCGGCATAAATACATACATATAAATACATCGCGGCATAAGTATTGAATAATTTTTCGCGTATTTCGCGCCAACATCCACCCGCGCAAGTCTTTCGCGCAAATTGTTCGTATAGAATCAAGACCGGCTATCTGTCATTTTTGTCAAAAATGACTTATTGATACAGCAGCATTGCAAAGAGCATCATGTGCTTTTGGCATACCTACCTGTCCGCCATTTTGAAAAAAGTCGGTTTTAGAGGCCTGTGATAAAAGTGAAAGTGATTAATCCAGAAAATGTCAGATTTTGTTTTTCAACTTCAAACTGAAATATCTCAGTCAGTATATCACTTACGAGATTTTTTTACTTATTACTTTTTTTGTAATTACTTATTCTATCGATTGACACCACTTTTAGCACAGGCCTCCAAAACCGACTTTTTTCAAAATGGCGGACAGGTAGGTATGCCAGTCTTCAAACATAAATGACCGATGGCTTTTCAAAGTGGTCATTTCCTCTGGTAAATTGAATTGCAAATCTCGTATTACAATCAAAGTCGGCTATCTTCCATACAAAATTCCGCCATCTTGATTTTTTCTTTTTCGTTTTACCACAAATTAGTAAAATGACAACTGCATAGCTGGTTTTGATTTTATAGCATAGATGGTTTTGATTTTATTGGACTCAATGTCTTTTTAATGTACACACGACAGCACGTCAGGATATACAGTTAAACTGCGAAAACAGCTTTTATTACGTAGGGCGTAAAGGCGGTCTCAAGGTCAACATGTATAGTCAGAGGTGCCGTCCTGTACTGTATTTTGCTGAATAAGTTATTTTTTATCAATATTTATCTCTTTCTTTCCTTTCCCTAGACGACCTCCGTGGTCGAGTGGCTTTGCATGCCGGTTTTCAAGGAGTCGCCATCTCAAGAGGTCCCGGGTTCGATCCCCGGTTGGGTTAATTTAGAAAACGAACTTTTCTATATTGGCTAAGGTCTGGGTGTTTGTGATACCACCGTTGTCTCTGATTTCTATAACACAAGTGCTTTAGCTACTTACTTTGGAATCGGAGCAATGTATTTGAGGTTGTCTTTATTGTTATTTCCCATCAGACACTCAGTCAGCCGTAGCTATGATCTCAAGCCAATCTTGCTGTCCAACCCAAGTGCTCGGGGTCATCCGCTTCCAGCAGTCGGACGGAGTGTTGATAGCTGACGGTAGTGTTGACGGGTTAACTGTTAATGGAGTGCATGGGATACATGTGCACGATGCTGGGGATTTGAGTGAGGTAAGTGCAGTCAATTGAGTATTTATTGCGCTAGCCGCCCTAGCATTACCGACAAAACACAAATCAAATCAAAATATGTTTATTGCGAATACAGGTGGTAAGAGATTTAACATATCATTGCGCTAACAAAACAATTAGATACAGTCGAGTTCATAAATATGTAAGCACTTTTGACAGATGTTGACTTTTGTTACAAAGGCATAAGGTTTATGAACTGTCAAAGGTGTGTACGCATACGTCAGCCGCATACTCAAAAATCTCTCACATGTCCTAGGTTGGTTGGAAGAGAGCTCTTTTAGAGATAAGTCAACCTTTACTTACAATTCTTATTGTTGATGTGTTTGTACAGTCGAATTCCGTAATATGTATGTACGCACCTTTGACAGTTCATAAACCTTATGCCTTTGTAATAAAAGTCAACATCTGTCAAAAGTGCTTACATATTTATGAACTCGACTGTACCTAATTGTTTTGTTAGCGCAGTCAAGTCAATAGTCAAAGTTTCTTTATTCAAATAAACTTAATAATTAAGCACTTTTGAATCGTCTATATTTTCCTACCACCTGTTCCAGAACAGTGATGAAGAGTATTAAACATTTGACTCTGCGTTTTATTCATTGTAGGGTTGTAAATCGTTGGGGGGTCACTTTAACCCCTTAGTCGCGCCGCATGGGGGTCCAAATGACCCCGTCGACCGCCGCCACGCGGGTGACCTCGGTAACATTACAACAGACGAAAATGGACGCGCAACTTTTAGAATATTGGACAATGTATTGAAGGTATTTTATTTTATCCTTACTAATATTATAAATGCGGAATTCCGTTTGTTTGTTACGCCTTTACGTCTTAACTACTGAACCGAACATCATGAAATTTTGAATAATAAAAAAATAATATATTACTTTACTTTTTTCCACTGCTTTGTTTTAATTAAAAAACAAAAACCTGACAGATAATGGAAATGGAAGAGCGATGGCTTCCTGATACAGGTATTTTTATACTTACTAGGAATGTCATCTCAATTTTTGTAATCACCTGGTTTGTTAACGAAATAAAGAATTTTGTATTTTGTATTCTTAGTGAATATAACTGAGGAAGGGAGCGCTGTGCGACCTGAATTGCGCTTTATAGTGTGGGTGCAAGAGTCGATATTTATTTAAATTATCTCGCGGAGTGTCCCTTCTGTACTTGTACTATTAGGTATTCTGTGGTAACTGTGACATTTCCTACCCATTGTCATACTTCAATAAAAAACAATCTTATTTCAAGATAAATAAAATATTAGAAAAATCGACTCACCCGTAGCACCTCAGACGGGACTCGAACCCGCACCCTTGGGATTCCGGCCCAATGCACTGACCAATTATGCTACCGAGTCGCTAGTGGGCGCGGCGAAATTTTCTAGTACTTTTAACTTCTTCGCTGCAAGCCAGCGCAATTTCATCAATGTGAGGAAATACCCCCACATTCGAAAGAAACATCTTTCCAGATGTTTTGACAATCGATAAAGATGAAACAGCTATATAATTAGCTATATAAAAATCGACTCACTGTCACTACGGGTGAGTCGATTTTTTCTAATATTTTTTCTAATATATTATTTATCTTAATATACAAGGTGTTACAAAAATACCCCTAATGCCGAATATGGTATATGGGACCATCAAACTGAACAACTTTTACTATGGGACCAACTCTGAAATCGCGAAAAAAAATTCAGCTGTTTCATACATTTTGATATTTTCGATTTTAATTTTTGTATGAAACAGCTGATTTTTTTTTCGCGGTTTCTGAGTTGTTTCCATAGTAAAAGTTGTTCAGTTTGATGGTCCCTATCTACCATATTCGGCATTAGGGGTATTTTTGTAACACGTTGTATAAATGGCATTGTGAATGCGAAAAATAATTTTATTTTAGGTGTGTGATATAATAGGCAGATCTGTAGCTATAACAGAGAGACGAGATGACCTAGGCAGAGGGACATCACCCACTTCTAAAATAGACGGAGACAGTGGACCATCGTAAGTTTTTTTATTTATTTATTTATTTATTCATTAATTAATTCATTCATTCATTTATTTGTATATTTATTCAAACAAACATGCCTTAAAGCTAACAGATGTCCCCATCCAAAGCGCTTATAAGATTAATTAAGTAACAGTATTATTCTTTACAATTAAATCATGCTAGGATATTTTTATACAAGGTGTTACAAAAATACCCCTAATGCCGAATAGTCAATAGTCAAAATTTCTTTATTCAAATAAACTTAATAATTAAGCACTTTTGAATCGTCTATATTTTCCCACCACCCGTTCTAGACTTTTTTTAACTGACAAGAAGAACAGGCGCAAGGAACTTATCAGCTTTAACAGAATAAGGTTTATAGGGACCATCGAACTGAACAACTTTTACTATGGGGCCAACTCTGAAATCGCGAAAAAACAATCAGCTGTTTCATACATTTTGATATTTTCGATTTTAATTTTTGTATGAAACTGCTGATATTTTTATCCCAATTTCAGAGTTGGTCCTATAGTAAAATTTGTTCAGTTTGATGGTCCCTATATACCATATTCGGCATTAGGGGTATTTTTGTAACACCTTGTATTTTAAATTTTGAGATTCTTTAGATTTGGTAATGTTACTTTTCCTAGGGAGGTTGTTGGTTACAAATATATTTTGAACCAACTGAGAATTGGACGAACTTATTTTTCACCAATTTTGGACCACTTGTGCCTACGGTTGGTCTTGACCATCGGCCATTTTTAATCTCCCCACTGCTGGGGCACAGGCCTTCCTTATGGGTGGATAAGGGGGCCATGACCCACCACGCGGTCCCGATGCAGATTGGTGGGTGTTAACGTCTGCAAATGCACCCGGGACCAACGGCTTCACGTGCCTTCCGAAGCACGGAGGAGCTCGAGATAATAAATTTTTGGTCACCCATCCCATGACCGACCCTTGCGACAGTTGCTTAACCTCCGCAATCGCGAGACCTGGCACTAAACCACTGCGCCATCGAGCTCCCCAATGGGCACGAACTCAAACGGTCTTAGGATGGCTCTAATAAGATAAATAATATAAATTAGAGAAAATCAGCTATTTCATACAAAAATTAATACCGAAAATATCATAGGTATGAAACAGCTGTTTGTTTTCGTGATTTCAGAGTTGGTCCCATAGTAAAAGTTGTTCAGTTTGATGGTCCCTATATAGTATACCATATTCGGCATTAGGGGTATTTTTGTAACATGTTGTTTAATAGCCCATATTACAGTATTACTTTTTCAATAACCGATCTAATCAAAGTGTGATGGTCTGAAAAAACATACCCTGATAAGGTGTTGCTTTATAACCACAAAGCTTCTTCGGAGTGCACTACAGAGAGATAATTCACAATTTCGTCTTTATTTAAGCACTGTGTTTTTTTCCAATGGCGGCGCTAGTGTGCAGACTACGCGCTCTTAACAATGTACAACAGAAGTGGCCAACTTCAAATTACGTATTTTTATCTGTAAAATTTACTCTCTGCCATACATTCTAGAGTGTGAAGTTGAAGCGGATCACTGCCTATTGTCAATTTAATCAATCGCATTATAGTACTTACAAAAGATTTTTCTCCATTTTAGCATCGCCTGCGGTGTGATAGCTCGTTCATCCGGTATTTTTCAAAATCCTAAAAGAATCTGCGCATGCGACGGCGTCGTTGTATGGGATGAGAAAGACCGCCCTCTAGCGGGGAAAGGGCGAAGGAAAGCTTGCTGTGGGAACCATAAGAAAGAGACGGAGATAGATAGAAAAGAGGTTAATGGTACTTATAAAGTATGAATGTTAAGTTTGATTTAAGGCTGCATAGTCTGCACTAGTGTGGAGTTTTATTGTTAAAAGTGACCACTTATCGCAAAAAATCTACATTAAACTAAACAACGGGATAGAAAATAATATTGTTTAAGCGATAAAAAGAACCACAACGCTTCTATGGAGTGCACTACAGAGAGATAATTCACAATTTTGCCTTTATTTAAGCACTATTATTTTTTTCCAATGGCGGCGCTAGTGTGCAGACTATGCCCTCTTAATGGTGGAATGAACAATGACATGACATAACGATATAACGACAACTATCTTATAAAAATAAAAATGTGAACTTTGTCATTCTGTTAAACCAATTTTAGTATAATCCGCGCGCGATGAGAATGGGATGCTACCTTTTAGAACTGAGACGCGCACGGTCTTCGACTAGTGACTGACAGGCTGACAGACATATGACAGAGGTTGACAGGGATGACGTACCGGAGAGACAGACAGATGGCTATCGGGACGGACGGGGGACCCCTGACCCGCAGACCGACAACTGCGTCAGAATACAAAGAATAAATGCGTCTGTGCGCGCGTCTTGCTATCTTTGAGTTTCCTTTTCGATATTTTGAGACCATTGATTCTTAACTTTTCTGCACAGGCAGACATTTTCAGTAAAGTAATCCGATATTCTCATTTAATTTTTAGAAATACTTAAAAATTAAAGGTGTACCTTTATTATGGAAACGAATGAAATAACACCATCTTTAATGAAGCATAAAATAAATAAATATTTGTCAACATCACATACATTGCTCCGATTCCAAAGTAAGTAGCTAAAGCACACATCTTCTATTCACTTACTTAATATCTTAGACCAATATCTATCTCTCATGTTGCTTTAGTGATTATATTATTACCTACCTAATTTGTTTGGTCCGGTGGTGAAGAGTCTGGTAATCTGTAATACAGTTCTACTAGTACAGATACCAGTCTCTCACATAGATTACTCAAAGTATTGTTTAACTCTAGGTTATGATAATCTCCTGTATTTACTTTGTGTGAGAGAACAATAAAGTTTTTTTATTATTATTATTATTAAAGCACTTGTGTTATGGAAATCGGAGACAACGGTGGTATCACAAACACCCAGACCTAAGCCAAAATAGAAAAGTTCGTTTTCTAAATTGACCCAACCGGGGATCGAACCCGGGACTTCAGAGATGGCGGACCTTGAAAACCGGTGTACAAAGCCACTCGACCAAGGAGGTCGTCTTTGAAATTAACTGACGTTTTTGAGTGCGGCTGTTATTATGTTTAATAAGTTTACGATTTTTTCTAGTATATTATTTATCTTAGTATAAAAATAGCATTGCGAATGCGAAAAATTTTTTTTTTTTAAATTCCTAATTGTTATTTGGTAAAAAGTACTGTAGTACTCGTATTTTAAGTAAGATTGTATTTAGTAGGTACCAAAAATTGCAACTTATACAAGGTGTTACAAAAATACCCCTAATGCCGAATATGGTATATAGGGACCATCAAACTGAACAACTTTTACTATGGGGCCAACTCTGAAATCGCGAAAAAAAAATCAGCTGATTCATTTTGATATTTTCGATTTTAATTTTTGTATGAAACAGCTGATTTTTTTTCGCTATTTCAGAGTATAGTAAAAGTTGATCAGTTTGATGGTCCCTATATACCATATTCGGCATTAGGGGTATTTTTGTAACACCTTGTATAGACTCTAAAATTAAGGCTCTTTAAGTTGATAATCGGTTGACATTCTGTATGTACAGTCAACGGCACACTGGGCTACCACGGCAGGGTAATCAAATTCAAGAAATTTTATACTTATATGCGAAGATCTTAAGGTTCAAAATGAATTGTAGATTTTTTTTATAACCTGACGTGCTGCCGACTGTACCTTCCTACCGTTTTAAAAGGTATTTATTTATGTATCGATAAGGGATTATGGTTGTTTTATTATCTCGTTTTTTTCTAAGAACGAGACGCATTTGGTGACCTGTAAAGTGAACAATTATTTGTTTTGTTAATAAAAAAAAGTATTTTCTGTTTTTCATTTAATTTTATTTAATGTCTTTATCTTTACTCTAACATATCCTATATCCTACAAATAATTAAATCATGGTATCCACGTTATGCAGATTTTAGTAGAAATAGTTAAAACATGGGATCCACTTTATGCAGATTTTAGTAGAAATAATTAAAACATGGTGTCCAATTTATGCAGATTTTAGTAGAAATAGTTAAAACATGGGATCCACTTAATGCAGATTTTAGTAGAAATAATTAAAACATGGTGTCCACTTTATGCAGATTTTAGTAGAAATAGTTAAAACATGGGATCCACTTAATGCAGATTTTAGTAGAAATAATTAAAACATGGTGTCCGCGTTATGCAGATTTTAATAGAAATAATTAAAACATGGTGTCCACTTTATGCAGATTTTAGTAGAAATAACTTAAAAATGGTGTCCACGTTATGCAGATTTTAGTAGAAATAATTAAAACATGATGTCCACGTTATGCAGATTTTAGTAGAAATAGTTAAAACAGGGGATCCACGTTATGCAGATTTAAGTAGAAATAAATGAAACATGATATTAATATCTACATTCCTTTATTCCCTTGTCAATTTTGATATTTAATACAATTCTTATTTGGGTTTGGACTTTAACAATTAGTGTTAAGTTGGTATGCAGCCACACAGCTTATAATCAAGGAGGTATGACAAACTTTAATATCACTTAATACAATGCGATTAATTTAAAAATGTACACACGACGGCACCTCAGACTATACATCTTGACCTTGAGACCGCCTTTATGCCCTACGTAATAAAAGCTTTTTTCGCAGTTTAACTGTATAACCTGACGTGCTGTCGTGTGTACAACAGAAGTGACCAACTTACGTTTGCGGTACAAAACGACGTATTTTAATCTGTAAAATTTACTCTGTCATTAGATTCTCGAGTGAAGTTGCAGCGGGTCACTGTATATTGTCAATTTAATCGCATTGTACTAAGTAAATACTTTGGCGAATAAAATGATTTTAGTAGGTAGGTAGTTACACACGATAGCACCTCAGGTTATACAGTTAAACTGCGAAAACAGCTTTTATTACGTAGGGTATAAAGGTGGTCTCAAGGTCAACATGTATAGTCTGAGGTGCCGGCGTGGTGTGTACTTTTGACGTATTTGAACAAGAACATTCGAAACCCAAAATGCCGATGATGATAATGAGTTTTGACTGCATAAAGAGCCTAACACTTATTGTTATAAGAACCAATTTCCTTTGAAAGGACACACAAAATGATATAATACATTAGTGAGTACCCAGTTAAAAATTCATTATTCCAATCAGATCAACCTTTTTTACAGAAAACTTGTCGTCTTATTTTGCTTGACAAAAAAAATATACTCTGTGGAAAATATTTTTCAGTCAAGCTTTGAATGATATCAAGAACTGAAGTTTATAAATAAAATATTCTTACAGTTTCACCATAAAGAGTTGACAAAAAATGAGGGCGCCACTTTCTATGCAAACTTGGCAACACTGACTATATTTCGTACTGAAAAATTTTAATTCCATTTTATTTTATTTCTTCTCTTTCTGGCCAAGCTGTACCATCTTAAGTATATTTTAACTTATTATAGGTGGTAGGAACATTTGACAATGTTTGTATTGAACGGAAAACATAACATTGTAATTTTGTATAATCCGCGCGCGATGAGAATGGGATGCGACCTTTTGGAGCTGAGACGCGCCCGGTCCGTCGGCCAGCCGTAGCGTCGGCAAACTCGCGTAGATGCTCGCATAATGCTAGTTGTGTACAACTGTGCGCGTGGATTACTGCTCGAGTTTTACTTTAAATGCGAGATTTGTATATTATTGTGTGATTAATGATTATGTTAGTGATTAAATAATAATAAGTGGAAAAACTTATTACATTTTTAAAATTAATTTTATTTTCAGATTCAGAGATTAATTTTGACAAGGTCCCATCCCATTCTAATCGCGCGCGGATTATATGTTTAAAATTTACTGAATGAGCTCTATAACAAAGAAGAACCGGCAACGGCAAAAACTCTATTAAAGTAACACTTAAGTACTTAGTACTAAAGTATTTGAACGACAAATTTTCCGAAATCAGGTTTTTACACAGCGTACATTAAATTGTCAATAAGTACACGTAGAAGCGATTAAACTAGAAGCCATGCTAGGAGAAATCCCCTATTTTCTCGACCACATACAGTTCCATTTTTGTAAACTTTTAACACACACCTTTAATTGCAATATTAATCAGTGTTGGTAGTGAGCAAAAAGACTGAAACCCAAAGCCTGAATTTTAAAAATGAAACTTCTCTATTGACATTATTATAATAGTGATGGGGGTAATGTCGATAATAGTATCGATTAAAATTTTCATTAGTAAATCATTAATTATATTTTATAATTATTGAAATTATAATAATAAAGATAACCTAGTAGGTACCTACTAATAATTGTTATTGTTTTTGCCTCAATTTTAACACTGGATTAATAATGCAATATAATCAGTCATCTCGGCTTAAGATGTTACGTTTTCAACCGCGTCGCGGTACAATAAGAAGCAATATTATTGCGGTTAAAAACAACAGTCTTTCTACAATCCATGCCGACATAACAAACGCGTAGAGGAAGTACCTGTACATAATTGAACACATCATTTTGCTTATTTCCATGTAAAATTGTTCCAAACAATCATTAATAGAGTATGATTATGTATGGTCATTTTAATCAGATGAGTGTAAGTGAAAAAAATGTGATTAAGGCATAGTGCTCTCAGACGTTATGAATATCAGGTTTTCATATAAGAAGAACCTATAAAAAAACTATTTTTTCTATAGGTAGTTCGTTATTTTTTTTAATATGAAAAGTCTTCTACTAGGTATACTGAGAATGATTGGTGAATATGTAAATTAGTGAAAAATATCTACTTATTTAATTAAAATGTCAAACTAAATAGCCTTTACCCTTTCAAAACTATGTTACTCCTAATTTTAATTAGGTATTTTTTACCGTTCAAGTTTTTGAAAGAGTAAGGTATTTATGCGCCATTTTGTATTATAATTCTAATTTCTATCTAAGTAAGGTATCACAACAATAAAGAATAACTAAATAAAAGTATTTTGCTACCAAAAAGCAATACTTTTAATTTTAATACTCCTTCTTACAAAATGGCTGCTATTCGTTCGTTTGGATCAGACACAATACCTAAGAAAAGCTTTATTTCCAGTAGCTATAATAATTATTATGATTTTGATTTGGGCATTTATAGTGCTACGTTCAGCTAAATACTAGAAAGAAACATGTATTTATGCATAACCCGCTGTCTTTTGAGTTCTTAACCGACTTCAAGAATCGAAAAGAAGGAGGTTATCTATTCGTACATATTTTTTGTATATTATGTTTCTAGTATAAAGTTTAACAACAAAAAAAAGTTATTTTCTAACTTCATAAGACAGAGTATTTTTAAATAATAAAAAGGAATGACTATCTTTATAATGGCAACCAATCTGTAGTTTTATAATATGCCCCGTTATTGGCAATTTTCAAAGCACAATAAGGTCATATCACTATGACCTATTTAACCTCATTTTCACCTACATTTTTGGCAATAATAATGTTTTACAGCTATGATTTTGTGTCACTCTAACTAAACTATAAAAATATTACGTTGAACGCAGCCTCTGTGCTAATTGAATCACATATATAACACACATGCACTAATTTTAGAAATGTGTAATTTTTTTAATACTTTTTAAGGTATTGGTAATTAATTTATATTTTAAACTAAAGTGTTACTTACTAAGAACTGTAATACAGTTTTTTTTAAATTTGGTGATCTAAAAACAAAACGGTCGATAGTTTGAAATCCATTAAAGGATATTAATTTTATTGTATATGATAAATGTAAGTATTTGTATTTGATTTATAGTTCCTTCTTGATATTTTACTTTTTTTAAATAGGTATTATTATCTAGCGGTTAAAAACTTATACTAGCAATTCCTTTTATTTTACGTCACATAATAATATTATCATGTTCTCTTTTGAAGATTGGAAAGTATTAAAGTTACTTAGATGGATTAACAGATAACGGCAAACTGGGTGATTGAAAACTTGCACGGTGAATAACAACAGCGACATTTTAAGTAGAAAAAAAACAAAATGCCATCATTAGTTCTATAGAAAAATGTTCTATGAACAGGCCCAAGCGGTTCATTTTGAATTTTTGATATTTTTTTATCGAAAATGTCGCTCTTTTTATTCACCACGTAAGCTGCTAATCACTCCAGTTAGCGGTACTACAATGTCCATCTTTTCTAATCAATATATTTTGTATATTTATAATGATGTCGAAACATTTATTATAATTTAGAACTTTCTCGAACATGTATTTAAGCAACTTAAAAGCAACTATTTTTTATTATTGCAGTTGTAAACACAACACAGCCCATAGCTAAGAGTAGCTAAGAAACTAAAATAATTATAGTCTGTCAAGAGCAACTAGCACTAGCAATACGTGTTTTGTATACCTACAAAAGTAATCAAGTGTTGCTACAACACTAATGACAAAGAAAGTGGCTCCCCGTAAGTTTCATTATTTTCTTGACAGATTATAGTTTTAGAGATGGACTGAACAACATGTCGGTATCGATAAATCAATATTCGAAATAAATAATTTCTTACAAATGATAAAAATAACTATTTCTAATTTGGTGTCTCGTCTACAATTTTTATCACTTATGAAAAATAAAATAGTACACAAAATATTGTCACCCTCGCTGTTTAAAATCAAGCTTTTTTCTGATAATATTTAAATGAAAGAAAATATTTTTCACATAATCGTTCCATTCAATTAGGACCTTATAACCAAGAAATATGTGCACCTCAATAAAGTTTGAATACCAACAAAATAATGAGCTTATTTTTTTATTGATGAATTTGGTCGATACACTTACTTTCATTTATTTTAATTTTGACGGCGAACATAGAACGAAATGTATCCGATTTTTTTTTGTATAACTTTTATACATACCTATCTAAGTTAAATCACGTGCTCTAAAAGCTCACATCTAACGTTTATTTGAATATATTAGGAATTAAACATCAATTTCTTTAAAAATAATATTTTCTGTTTCAAACTACACCTACATGGAGTTGTTATGCTGGGGCCACATTATCGCGCTGTTGCGAAGCTTTATTATTGTCATGTTGTACAAATTAGAAACTGAGTCAAGGAATTAGAGTTTGATTTATATCATGAAAGAAACAAATTAAAGAGATTTAATGAACTTGAACTCAAAGTTTCTAATTGTACAACACGACAGTGAAAATCTTCGCGACTGCGCGATATGTGGCCCCAGCCTTAAAATGCAAAGTGTTTGGTAATATCTATATAATGTTTGTTATGTATTACAGTAATTAAGTACTTACAGCAGTAAGCACAACTCAAAATGATCGAATCTAATGTAGCGAAATAATATTAGTATTTCTTTTCATAAAAAAAGAGATATGATAAAACTGCTCCTGCAGCACGAATCATGACATGATCCGTTAAATTAGTAAACAAAAATTACAAGTTGACAACCTGCTGACAAATATGTCAAAAATAACGATAAATTTTGTCATTCGCTACACCTGCAGACTGCGGGTGATTTTTCCTTACATGTTTAGAGATGGTGTATATTATGTTAGGGATACGTTTATGTACCTATCTTTATTATCGAGTTACTTTAAATCCATTATATCTCAAACGTCGTGTTTACGATGGCGATCAATTTTAAGTCTTTACCAAAAATGGTTGTACAGCGGATGTGTAGTTAAACATCGGTGACTTTGACAAACTATACTTACTTGAATTAGACATGACCTAAAAATAAAGAAGAGGCATTACTAAGAAACTTATCACCCGCTATACAACAATTAGTAATGGTGTTGATTTAACTACATCTAGTTTTGTAAACACAATGAACAACTACCTACCTACAAAACAAATACATTAAAAGTTACATACAAGATATTTTTCATTCCATCTATACTTCTTATGGTCGCACTTCACTGGGCTATTCACTATTCATGTTCCTATATTTGACATATTTGCCCAAATAAGGACTCGTATACAAGGTGTTACAAAAGTACCCCTAATGCCGAATTTGGTAGATAGGGACCATCAAACTGAACAACTTTAACTATGAGACCATATCTGAAATCGCGAAAAAAAAATCAGCTGTTCCATACAAAAATTAAAATCGAAAATATCAAAATGTATGAAACAGCTGATTTTTTTTTCGCGATTTCAGAGTTGGTCCCATAGTAAAAGTTGTTCAGTTTGATGGTCCCTATCTACCATATTCGGCATTAGGGGTACTTTTGTAACACCTTGTATATGTATACTTTGCCATATTTGCCTAAACATTTACGCGAGGAGGATAATTTAATACATAATTTTATGTTGTTCACGTTCATGTCTCAAGGCTGTATTTGTGATGCTACATACTCAAAATATTTGGAAGAAAATGCCAAATATGCTGCATGGATAAAAATGTTCGTGTGAAGTGCCACCATTCACAAACGCTCAGACACTTAAAAAATACTTGATTAAACCACCATTTGAACTTCTTATTATTAAGCTCCCAAATAAAATGGTCACTAACTTAAATACAATCACAGTATCATATAACTGACGAACTTATCCCAAGGAATAAATAAAATTATAAGTCTTATACACTTACAATTAAATCACTTACGAAACAACCAATATTTTAAATAATAAAACAATTTTTTTTGTAATCATCGACATTATTCATAGAAAAAAAAACAGCTTTATTAAATTAAAAAGCTTACTTTACAAATCCAATACAAAAAAAGTTGTAATTGATAGGAAGCCAAAAATTAAAAAAGTAAATACCACAGACAATATTTTTCCCGCCTTTTCTATTAACATCTTACTTTTTACACAAATACACGAAGACAGTAAGACCCAAAGGTTTATCCAGTAAAAAGGTAATATTTTAGAGTGTTCAATCCACGGAGTCTGAATCGTCATTTTTGGTGAGAAAGTAGAAAGCAATGACTGGAATCGAACCTAGGACCATACATGTACCCATTCCGTAGAAACACCACGAATAACCGCCGGTCACGTCGCGGAGAAGACCTGTTAAAAATTGATTGGATTAGGATAATAGTTATTTATGCAACTGTAGTATTATGAGGGGTATTAAATCACTAATGTGGGCTTACAATACAACACGAGGTGAAGCCAAGTGTGATAATAGTATCACATGAGTGTTTTCATACCTAATTATGTACAGTTGCATACAAGATTTATCTACATTCATGATACGAATCCTCTATAAAAGGTTTTGAAACAGTAGCTTATTTCCATCATCATCCAAACGAGTGTTATTATGTTGTACTGAATTTCATAATGCAACTCCAGCGGCTCGCGCGTCGCGCTACAAACGAAAAGCAGTTCGAAATTTTGATAAGTGAAATTCGAATTCCCAACTCGTACTCGTACGTGGCGACAATAACTATTATTTTCAAATACAACTTTAAATAGTAAGAAATAATTAAGATAATACCTTTTACAAAATATGCTCCCAGTTTAAAACAGGGCCGTTATTTAGAGGTGCCGTTTTAGAGACTCTAAGCGGATATTAAGGGTATTCTTGATCGAAGATAAAACCAAAATAGAGGTTTGGTTAAAAACAAGCGAGCCACTTTATTGTTATTGTATTTTTTTACTTTTAGTGTTATTGTATGGCAACCAACATTGTATTTGTAATAACACTTATTAGAGATAAAGTGGCTCGCTTGTTTTTAACCAAATCTCTATTTTGGTTTTATGTTCGATCAAGAATACCATTTATATCCGCTTAAGAGTCTCTAAAACGGCACCTCTAAATAACGCCCCTCTTTCAAACTGGTAGCATGTTTGTAAAACTTTTTTCTCAAGTCGTACAACATTGAGCAGTATGATAAAAGGCTCTCATTAATGTGGTCACGCACTCCTCCCATTACAGGCAATTAATATCAATTTAGATAAAATTGGAACACTTTCAAGCTGGTAAAAGGTACACAATCTCACCAGCTGTAGGCGGCACAGACACCGCAGCAATGCTCTGAAACATTCGCACGAGGCCGTACGAGGACGCGATCCGAGCCGTGCCGAACGCGTCCGCTAACAACACTGGCACCAGCAGGAACCAGCAGCCGAGGCAGAGGCCATAGGCACCTGTGGGAAACAAACTTCCTTTACCTATTATAGGAAATAAAATTTCACGCGAGCGAAGTCGTGCTCAAAGTCTATTATGTATTATTAGATAGGTCCTAGTTAGCCCTAGACCTGTTTTTTTGTGAATTGTAATTACTTTTTTTTTATTATTATGTTTATTTTATCTACACTAATTTTTTATTGAATTATTGTAACGTGTGGTATTTGTGCTAATATAAAATATATATATCTTTCTCTCTCTCTCTATTCGATACAAAAAGAAAAGGATGTAAACTTAAATACACTACATACATTACATACACACTGTGAGTCTAAGACCAATTCAATTTAGTTTAATTAAATAGGTAACACGAGGAAAGTATCGATATCTGAAAACCTCGTTGTCACATCTCTAGTTTTTATTTTACTAGTTTTCTTTTGTGATTGGTTGGCTAACATTATTAGTTTTAAAGCGTTTACCTGAAGCTACTGCCAGTGACCACCATGAGCTCATGCTGGGCAGCGTCAGAACTGCAATACCAGCTACCAGGATACTGTAACAAAAATAAAGAGTTTTACTAGAGGGTCTCACTCCGCGCTTAAACTTTTATTAGGCTACTGCTCGCTGCTGACTCAGTCGAGCCAGAGCACGAGGGATGACATGTGTCGGTTGAGACAGAGCTACGCGATAGAAAGAGAAGCGCGGTGCTTATAGGCTCGCAGCGCTTCACTATTTGAAATTGTTTTTTATTGCCATGCAGCGAGAGTAGCTTATTATTTGATTGTCCTCGCGCAGACGGACTTCTGTATTATGTAGTTTTACTACGTCTGGCAATTGACAAGAAATGACGAACTAACCGACTCATGTTGACAAACCTCTTTTGTTTCAATACTTAATAGAATAAAAACAAATCTCAAAGACTACCTTTCGCATTTACTCTCAGATCCATGGTAGATCTAATGGGAAAATATTTTCTCATTGGATCTATTTTCAAATATATTCAAAAAGGTATCTATTGAGAATATTTTTATTCTCTGTTGACATTACCAATTTACCACCAACTATAAAAACAATGCACTATGTTTATATAAATAAAATTATTTCGTTTCATTTCATTGGCCAATAAGTAAGCATGTTTTAGAATAAGTGAATGAAAAAATATTGACAATAAGTATGTAAGAAGTTTAATTAAGACTTACCTGACAATATACGCCTTTTTTCTGCAAAATAGATGTAAATCACACAGCCAGCCAAGACCTAGTCGCCCGATTAGATCCAACACAGCACTGATAGCTACCAAATGACCTGCAAGAAAATACAGTAACTTCAAATACTTTCTTCTATATCCATTGATTTAGTTTATTTTTGATAAATATAGCGTGAGTTGAGTGCTTCATCTCTTCTTCGCTCTAGCAAATAACGTTATTTTAGCGAAAATATATATTATGTATAAATTAATATTTATATACTTAAATTGGGTACAGCATGAAAATGCGACAAGTTGTATAAACCGGCAGCCAAAATGACGCTTAATTTATTTAAAATAGGACTGTGTAGTATATCGCTTCATTTTAAAACTAGAATTAGCATACAGTACTTAAACAGAGTGACAGAAAAAAAAGTAGTTTAGTAATAATCACACCTGCAGCTCCCTTCGTGTGACCAGCCGACACAGCGTACGCGGGCAAGTAGTATAGAGCATACGGTGACCCACAAGACATCAGGGCGACGGACGCGCAGAGGAGGCCGAAACGCCACGACTTTAGTAAGGATACATCTAGGTATCTGAAAGAGAGAGAGAATAGTAAGCTCAATTTAATTCAATATTATAAACGTGTAAGTAATAAAAAGAGACAGACAAAGTCTGTTACTTGGTGACCAATTCAGACACTCATCCTGGCATAGTCACACAGTCTGATTTCCACCGTTTTTTTGTGGCCCCAGCTGTAGTTAGTAACACAGGGGACCTGCCTTTTATAGGGAGAATGAAGTGGAAAATAGGCAATGAAAGTTCCTATGGGGACTTGAAACAAAGTCCACGCTTACGAAGTTGCAAGCGGAAAAGTTGAGAAAGAACACGTTTATCTCTTAATTATTTAACAAGGTATATACCAAAAAAAATGATTAAAAAATGTTGTTTTGTTTCAATAAAATATGCTATTTCAACGAAAAGTTCAACAACTTTTATCTAGACGTTGGTGACACCAAAAACAACCCAATCACGGAATTACCACTAGGCCGGCCTGTAAAAAATACACCTGAAAACTCAATGTTCCTTAGTGAAGTTACAGACAAAGAAGTTTATAAAATTATTAGAAACCTAAAAAACAAGAGGAGTTTTGGATTTGATGAGCTTCCTCCAGTATTAATAAAAAAATGTGTCGATGAACTTGTGCCACCCCTAACTTACCTAATTAATCAATCTTTTGCGGAGGGGATTGTCCCAGACCTACTAAAATTAGCTGTAATAAAACCTCTTCATAAGAAAAATGACAAAAGAGATCTTAATAATTATCGACCAATTGCTATGCTTTCTACATTTTCCAAAATCTACGAAATTGCAATGACCACTCGCTTATACTCCTATTGCGAAAAATTTAATATCTTAAATGAAAATCAGAACGGATTCCGTAAAAATAGGTCCACACAATTAGCAGTTTTTAACTATGTGTATCACATCTTAGATATTGTAAACAAAAAGCAACACGCCATTGGGCTACTCCTTGATATGAGTAAGGCATACGACCGAGTTCTATACGAGATACTTCTAAAAAAACTCGACGGCATAGGTGTGAGAGGACTAGCTTATAATTGGTTTGAATCTTATCTCAGGAACAGAACACAATATGTAGAGATAGAGCACTATGACCATGATACCGGTGAAATTAGCAAAGTCCAATCACAGAAGGAAAACGTACGTAAATCAATTCCACAAGGCAGTGTGCTCGGTTGTGTTCTGTTTTTGATTTACATAAATGACTTCCCGACAATTATTGATAATCCTTCCTCATTATTCGCTGACGATGTATCTGTACTGATTCCCTGTAAACCTGACGAAATATTAAACATAAAATTAGAAAAAACACTCATAGAAGTTAAAAATTGGCTGGAAGATCACAACTTAAAAATTAATTTTACCAAAACCAAACTCATAGAATTTGGCCCATATCAAAGGGAAAAATTGCAAATAAATCTTAGTTTCCAGGGCATAAATTTAGAAACAGTTAACACCTATCCACTTCTAGGAATGAATATGGATTGCAACTTAAACTGGAAAACACACATCAAAAACATTTCTCAAAAACTATCACGATTCACTTACGCATTATACGAGCTCAAGAAGTGTACAGACAAAGCAACTGCCCTGAAAGCATACTATGCATATGCCCACTCCTGGCTCCAATATGGAATCGTCCTATGGGGTAATAGCGTAGATTCCACTAACCTCTTCAAACTCCAAAAGCGATGCCTTCGAATTATTGTCAAAATTGACAAAAGAACAAGTTGTAGGACGTTCTTTAGAAGAGAAAAAATACTTCCTCTAGCTAGTATCTACATATTAGAAATATGCGTCTTTATAAAAAAACACCCAAACTTATTCCCCCAACAAGAACGACCAAGTAGATTGAGACCAAACACAAGGTTAGCCCCACCTATCTCCAAATTAAGTTTCATCCACTCTGGCCCATTTGCTATGGCTGTAAACGTGTATAATAAAGTTGACAAAGACATAAAAAAAATAGACAATATTAAAGAATTTAAAAACAAATTGAAAAAATTTTTAATTGATAAAAGTTATTACACGTTGCAGGAGTTTTTTGATGATAATTAATAGACTTTTTATTTATGTTGTAATTTAAATTTAATTCTATTTTCAAATTTTTAATTCTGTGACTTTCTATTGTTTTATTTCGTGCTTAATAATGCTGTTTGATTTATTCATTCTTTTTTGTTGTGTTGAAATTTTAATTTAATTTAATAATTTTAATTTAATTCTATTTTCAATTTTATTTTGGTGACATTTTATTGGTTTAAAATTAAGTTTGTATAATTTAATGTTAATATTATTATAATGATAGTATTATTAGTTGCTGTGCCCGAACCGGGTTCATGTTAGGTACTGGCCATTTATTGTAAAGAACTATACTACCACATGATTTAAGCAATAAAAACTTTGAACTTTGAACTTTGAAAGTGCTCGTTGAAGTTCAAAAATGAAAGAAAAATTACTTAAATTAGCTAGATTTTTTATAGCTATAATAATAATTAATTTTTTTTTTGTTTAAAACCAACCTACCTGGATATCTTTTCTACACATCCTCTCTTCTCTTTTTTCTGTATCGTCACGTCTTCTTTCTGTACTCCTTGTTCCTGTTTCACTATCACCGGTTCCTGAAGTTTGTTGTTCTGTGTCAAGCTACTTGGAGGAGGTCTTATGTAGAGTGATCTGTTGAGTAACAGGTGAAGTATTAATCATTTTAAAATGATAAGATTGTCCTCCAAGATTTATTGCTTCTATAATGGTAGCAACTAGGAATGAAAGTATCTCTGTTTCTGTACACAGCCTAAATCTTGTAGTACCTACGTTATTTTACTCCCATTTGCGTTATTTCGCCAGGGCACAGAATACATAATAGTTGTAGTTGTCCCCCAGACTGTCCACTGGGGAGACAATTGTGATTTCCCAATGGGGACATGTAGGAAGAATTCTCACTCAAGAACAGTGGTAATGGGGACAACTGGGAATAAAATTAAACGAGGATTTTGATAGAAAAGAAATACCGTGTAACAATCATTTTTGTATCATATTTTAAAGCAGTCTAATTTTACGTTATTTTGCATTCTAGAAGACAGATGAAACTAAAAGTCACACACCTGCTGATCTTTCTCCTGCTAGCCTTGTAGACGCAAGTGCTGTCCGTAGATAGGTCTTCAACTGAGTGCAGTATTGAAGATGAGCGCGTTGGTCGCAGACGGAGTTTGGCTACTTCTTTTGGCAGACCTTGAATAAAAAGCAGACTTTGTAAGCCGCTTTTTGTTTATTTTTTTCATTGTCTTTTTAATTATATTATAATTATCACTTACCAACAACTCCAAGCACATCCATTACTTCTGAATCTTCCGAGTCCGAGTATTGTGGTTGCGACTGCCGCGCCACCTTTGACAAGAGTTATTAATCACGAGAAACTACTGTTAGAGTTGAGTTAATAATGTATAATAAGGTAGATTGTTATTCTAAAGTAACCAAAGTCGAATTCCGATAGCCTTACCGTGCGTTCACACAGCAGATCCGTATTTTACGGGTCCGTCGCCGCTGGATGTGATGTTCTCACCGCATTTACAGGACCGATTCATCGTATCCATCTATGGATACAGTACACATACGGATCCGATATACTGTGTTGTGTTTGAACACGCTTGTACAACTACAAACGCTATCGCCCAATAAAAACGTATCCGATAAAACGGACCTGTAAAAGGTTACTTGCATTCCCCGTGTGAAAATGGAATAGAAAATCGTATTGTCGTCGTAAAAGTTTTGCTTGGTTTAGGACTAAGTTATGTTCTACTAGATTCATGGTGTTTTTTTTTTAATTTTGATTAAATTCAAACCCTCACCGCCATTAGACTGGGATGCATAATCTCCGTGATTAGATTAGACCTCTTCGCTTCGTCAGTTAGCAGCGAGTTCTTGTGGTTGAGTGCCAGCTCGGAGTCTGGCTGAAACAAGCTCTGGAGGCGGTTGTCTTTGGTCTCCACTTTACCTGAAAAAGAATGCGATAAATGTATTAAGTATTGACCTTGTATCAGATGTGGGAGTTGTTTGTTAGGATTTATTTTTATTGTTTACTTACCTTCCTGTATGTCCTGTAGCAGAGTAGTGCTCTCCGTAGTAGTAGTGGCGGGGGTGCTTCGGTCTCGAGGCGCGGGCGGGGGGCGGTACAGGGTCGCTGACACACACACGTGGAGCATGCCGCCACCTGTTGGGATACATAAACTGGTTAAAACCATAGTTCATTATGGCAGTGCCATGCTGTGCCGTGCTGATATGGATTTATTAAGAAGAATTAATAAAGAAGTTTGACCATGTGGAAGAATAGAGAAAATAAATTTAATTTGAAGGTGCCTGGGGTTAAACAATTCCAGTTGAGAGGGCTCCAATATGAACCAAAAAACATTACAAGTAGACTCGTAGAGTATAAAAATATTTTTGGATCATTGTATAAATAATGAAAAACATTCTTTAGTAAAAGGGTTTTGTATCATTATTTAAAAAGCTTCTTATGATTTGTTGACTATCTTTATGGCCTATTCCCGTTGTCCCCCACATTTGTCCACCACTGGGGGATATCGGGAAGAAGGTATAGAAATATCCCGATACGCCCCAGTGGCCACAACGGAAATAGGCCATCTTTATTGATATTTAGTGTTAAATAATTTGCTTGTTGAGTTTGCTTATAATGTTAAACTTTTCATTAATTTTGCGGTATCAAACATGTTGACGATGAGTAGGTATGTTTCTCTATCTATTGATTAATTTACAGCTTTTAAAGGTTTAATTCACTCTTTATTCACATTTTTTCAAAATTATGATTATGTAAAATTTTCTGTACGTTATGTCAATACAAAAATTAACACATTTTTCCTCAGTCAGTTTTTTAAGTTTTTAAGTTTTTTAAGTTAGTGACTCGGTAGCTCACCGGTCAGAGCATTGGACCGGATGTCCAAAGGTCGCGGGTTCGATTCCCGTCCGAGAACATGATCTGGTGCGAGTCCTTCTTTTTCTAGTATATTATTTAGTATTATATAAAAATAGCATTGTGAATGCTTTAATCTCAAAATTTCACACATTTTTCCTCTTAAACAAAAAGAAAATAGCTGAAATAAAAACGCCATCGATAGCAATGAGGTTTTATGTCATGGTTAAATGATCGGAAAATGATTTCCTATAGGTAATAAGTGCTCTATCCATCTCACCTAAATCTGACAGTTGTGGTGCTTATCTATAATAACAAAGGCTTACAATTAAATGGCTCATAGTGAATAAAACAAAATCAATATTATTTCCGTCTTACTCACCCAGTAATAAAACTGTCCCATGCAATCCATACATATCCACCAGTTTCTCGATCAACATTGGGAACACGAAACTGCCTGCTGCTGTCCCGCTCACACAAATACCGTTTGCAAGGGCTCTGCAAAGAATAGCAAGCATTTAATAAAATTATTTATAGAAAATATGCATATGTATGGAGTATTGGGATTTTTCCCAGTTGTCCCCGCTGGAGGGTCAAATGGGAATAAAGGCTAAAACCTCCGGCATAAGTCATTGTCACTGACCTGAATTTTTTTTTTGTAGTTAACTGTAAGGAGGTCAGTGGTCCTTGTACTGAGAAGAACCAGTAAGAAACTCAACAGGGGGTAGGTATTCCAAGATTATACTTACAAAGCAAGACGATTGAATGAAACTGTATTATTTTGTGAAAAACAAATTATTACAGATTTGCCAGAAAGAGATGAAATTAAATAAAATGGAACAAAAATTTTTCAGTACAAAATATAGTCAGTGTTGCCAAGTTATTCGTGATTTTGACGTCTTTTCATAGAAGGTGGAGCCCTAATTTTTTGTCAACTCTATAAGGTCAAGGTGTACCTGTGTTTGTCGAAATACTGAGACACGATCACAATTCCTGGGGTAGTCGATAATCCGCCGCCAATCCCTGAAACAAAACACTTTTTTAAGTTATAGAAATAAAGAAAATCATTCACACATTATTTCTTACTTCCTGCGTCATTGTCGACTCGAAAATCTTTAAGGCCAGTATATTCGAAAAACTCTGTCTTTGTCTTTTTCTATATGGGTGAAGAGTAGGTAATAAAAGTAACTACACTTATATAATACTAAATAATATACTAGAAAAAATAGGACTCGCACCAGATCATGTTCTCGGACGGGAATCGAACCCGCGACCTTTGGATATCCGGTCCAATGCTCTGACCGCGGAGCTACCGAGTGACTCGGTACTCGGTCGGCTCGTTCCCGTCCGAGAACATGATCTGGTGCGAGTCCTATTTTTTCTAGATATTATTTAGTATTATATAAAAATAGCATTGTGAATGCTTAAATCTCAATAATTTAAAAAATAACTACACTTTTTATTTTTTCAATGTTTTTGTTGTTATTTTGAGCATAATTAGTCACTTTTTGAAAAAGTAACCGTTAAATATTCCTCTAGATATGTCATTACCTATTTTTCTGTATATTATTCGTGTGTTAGAGATGAATAAACTCTAAGTATTATCCAAAAAATATAAAAATAACACGGACGGTGAAAAATAATATAAACATCACATACATTGCTCCGATTCCAAAGTAAGTAGCTAAAGCACTTGTGTTATAAAATGTTTTGGTGTTTATGTGTACCTATTGTTTCGAATAAACAGTCGCAGGAGACGCGACTTTATATACCTACTTATTATGATTATACTATTGTATGTGTGTCAGCTGGAAATTATTATTATAGTGTGAGTGAGTTTACTCTAGATACAAAGTCTGAGCTGACGCTACGTACCTGAAAAAAGACGGACGTAATACCACACTAAAAAGAAGTGAAGCATGCAAGGTCCTACAATTTCGTTTGTTGTAGGTACATGACCTACACTCACACAAATACACCTGGAAAGAAAAGACCGGTGTATTTGCGTGGCGTGAGTGTAGGTCATGTACAACATACGAAATTGTAGGACCTTGCATGCTTCACTTCTTTTTAGTGCGATATTACGTCCGTCTTTTTTTCAGGTCCGTGGCTGACGCAAGTCCGAGCTGACTCTACAAAAGATATCTTGCCTCACCAGTCATAACCCCGAAGCTGAGCAGTAGATGCAGCAGGCCGGTGCTGAAGTAGGAAAGCGCGAGGCCGGTCGCGCAGAACAGCCCGCCTATGAACAC
Organism: Catoptria pinella; assembly: GCA_963556745.1. Lineage (NCBI taxonomy): Eukaryota > Metazoa > Arthropoda > Insecta > Lepidoptera > Crambidae > Catoptria > Catoptria pinella. The sequence goes on along the minus strand of OY750788.1, from coordinate 5,502,012 downwards.
CACCAGGCGGCACGAGTACTTCTCACACAGGGCTGAAGATAGGGGAGCTGCCAAACAAAAAAAAAAAATTTGACAACATCACGTACATTGCTCCGATTCCAAAGAAAGTAGCTAAAGCACTTGTGTTATGGAAATCAGAGACAACGGTGGTACTACAAACACCCAGACCTAAGCCAATATAGAAAAGTTCGTTTTCTAATTTGACCCAACCGGGGTCGAACCCGGGACCTCAGAGATGGCGACACTTTGGAAACCGGTGTACAAAGCCACTCGACCACGGAGGTCGTCAAAAATAAACGTATTTTAATCTGTAAAATGTTCTCTTTGCCATAATTCTCGAGTGAAGTTGCAGCGGATCACTGTCAATTATGAATTTACAAAAATTTAAATAAAAAATATTAAAATGAAACAGCTGATTTTTTTTCGCGATTTCAGAGTTGGTCCCGTAGTAAAAGTTGTTCAAGTCCCTATTACCATATTCGGCATTAGGGGTATTTTTGTAACACCTTGTATGCCATATTCGGCATTAGGGGTATTTTTGTAACATGATGTATTATATAGTATTGTATAAAAATAGCATTGTGAATGCTAAAATCTCAAAAATTATATACTAGGTGTTACAAAAATACCCCTAATGCCGAATATGGCATATAGGGACCATCAAACTGAACAACTTTTACTAAGGGGCCAACACTGAAATCGCGAAAAAAAAAATCAGCTGTTTCATACATTTTGATATTTTCGATTTTAATTTTTGTATGAAACAGCTGATTTTTTTTTCGCGAATTCAGTGTTGGTCCCATAGTAAAAGTTGATCAGTTTGATGGTCCCTATATACCATATTCGGCAATAGGGGTATTTTTGTAACACCTTGTATATCCAATTCCAAAATCCATCTTACCTAAGGCCAAGCAGAGAGTAGACAGAGCGGCAGGTATCCACGAGGCCACAGACTCTGAAGAATCCGGGAACGTTTCCATTATCTCCACGTACAAAACGCCGTATGACTTGAACAAGCCGGCCACCCAGAACTGCACCATAAACGCACCGAACACAACCACCCAGCCGTAGCCGCCATCGGGAGGATTCGTGCTGGAAGAAAACTATCTTAAGTAAAGTGTACTAAGAGCTAGTTTTTGTAAATGTGTCGTGTTCAACTGTAATATAATGTTCTGATTTACTTAAATAAGAATCTGACTCTGTTATCTACTTTTAAATTCAGTTACTTCTCTAATATGTTAGTGTGAGGATCCTACAATATCTGGGAGTTAATGCCACTGACCTTCAATTATAAACATCGAATTACCAATCAAAATTACTTTTTATTTAATATAAAATTTCCCAAATATGCTAACACATTCACGCGAGTCGGCCAGTGCGCAGTAACTGCCACGACTCCTCGTTCATACGTCTCACAAACATTCAAAATCGCTGACATGCAACATTCATAATACAATGTCCCTACATTTTGATTAAGGGGCAACATCTTTTTACGGAGGTCTACTGTTCCCCAGGGGACCTGGAGACACAAAAATGGCTGATGATAGAAAGTACTTACTCAGAAGCAATGGGACGCAGTCTCCTCGAAGCAGCCAGCAGAGGACGCGCGGTCACTGAGGACAGCGTCAGCAGCGAGTCCTCCTCTTGTTCTGTGGGGGACATCGCTGATAGGTACGCACCTACTTGCTGTAAATTAGACAAAAAGTAATAAATAAATAAGGTATTGTAGCGGCGTGATTATATAAGTGATCGTGATCGTGAAAAGTACAATAATATGTAAACATTACGCAGACGTGACGTCGCACTACGTCAAGCTAACATCAAGGCATAAATGTGTGGAGACCTGACTCACGATATCGAAGTTTTCTAAGCACTTCGCATAAATACAAATTCCAACATCGAACAGTTGGACCGCGGTCCCCGAGCACAGACATCTAGCTCGGCGGAAGTACTTCCCTCTTCGCTGAATATATGGCGAAAAGATCCTGCCTCCAACAGTATCTTTGTACATGCTTGATGCTACATATCTATGTTGGTAACCAAATGCCTTAGGAGTCTAGGCTTTTGAGGTTTTTGACAGTTGTGTCATCGGGCAGAGTAGGATAGCACCAACCCTTCACACTTAGGTTGGCCCCAGATCTACCGGTTTCATTTCTTTGCTTTGCTGTTCTAGTTGAACAGGGGCTACCGGCTAACCCATCGAACTTCGGAAAGTCTGCCGGGCTTCAAATTAAAACAGATAAATGGATCGCCCCAATCGGGCCAAAATGGCGAACCTTAATTTATGATGTCACATGAACATCGATATTTTCTAAATAACTTTGGCGAATAGTTCAATACGAAACTTCTTAATTCGATTTATCTGTTTTAAGTTGAAGCCCGGCAGACTTTCCGAAGTTCGATGCGTTAGCCGGTACGGCCCCTTGTTCTATTAGAACAGCAAAGCAAGGAAATGAAACCGGTAGGTCTGGGGCCAGTCTGAGGGATCTGCCTTAGAGGCAAGTTCATCTAACACCAGCGTGGACCAGAAAATCTGAAAAATAACAACGATCCAACACTCGATCACCAACGCGCCACCAATCATGGAATATGGCGACATCTTCAACGGGAGAAGACAAGTCCAGAAGTAATGAGCAAGGACAAATCTCCCACGGGACTTCACGGGACAGATCTACTCAAAACGTTACAAAAATACCCCTAATGCCGAATATGGTATATAGGGATCATCAAACTGAACAACTTTTACTATGAGACCAACTCTGAAATCGCGAAAAAAAAATCAGCTGTTCCATACAAAAATTAAAATCGAAAATATCAAAATGTATGAAACAGCTGATTTTTTTTTCGCGATTTCAGAGTTGGTCCCATAGTAAGAATTGTTCAGTTTGATGGTCCCTATATACCATATTCGGCATTAGGGGTATTTTTGTAACACCTTATATAGAGACCATCAAACTGAACAACTTTGACCAACCAACTGTGAAATCGCGAAAAAAAAATCAGCTGTTTCATACAAAAATTAAAATCGAAAATATCAAAATGTATGTAACAGCTGATTTTTTTTTCGCGATTTGAGAGTTGGTCCCATAGTAAAAGTTGTTCAATTTGATGGTCCCTATATACCATATTCGGCTTTAGGGGTATTTTGTAACATGTTGTATAAGGCTCTTACAGTTGCTAACGGTAGCTCGAGCAGCAGGCTGACCGGTCGCTCACGCTGTTCGGGCGGCGCGGACTGCACCGAGAGCAGGGAGCCGGCTTTATCCGGAGATAGGACCGCCTGAAAGGATAAAAGTTGATTGTATTGTATTCTGATGAAGCACTTTTTTCAATAAATAAATATTTCACAACATCACACACATAGTAGATACTTTGATACTAAGATACTTTGGAATCGGAGCAATGTGTGTGATGTAACTTAATTTTTGTTTCTGTTGATTTAATCATTACGCGTTCGTTATTTGTGTTGTTAAATAATTAAAAGAGTAAAGTTCGCATGGCGAACTTAACTTGTTATATAAATTAATTACACTTGAACAAGAAAATAATGAAAAACAGTTGAAAAACATGATTACTTTTTTGTCTGCAGTACTGTTAGCTCCCAGGTAGCCAAACTTGTTGGTATAAAAGCCATGAGCACGTATTTAATTCAACTTTTGGCTGCAGTGGTTATCATATAATTGTATATGTAAGCTTCTATACAACTTCTATACAGCCGGTTTGGGCGCACTTTACATAGCCTTTCTCTGCTGCATACAAGCTGTGAAGTAGCTAATTAAAAGGCTTTTCAATTGTCAAGTAATTGCTTAATACGCAACTTTTATTTGACTCAAAATGATATAGATGTTAGTTTTTGCAACTTGAAGTAATTTAATTAATGCCAGAACAAAATGAATCAAATTATCTGTCAACTAATTCTCAATTGTAATGCTTTGTCAACTTTAATGGCGAATATTTATTAAAATGTTGATATTTTTTAAGGTGATTACACTAATAACAAGCATGATTTCTTATGCAAATCAAATTTTACTGATAATTTATACTCATGTTTTATGTAAATTTTTAATGCGCTGTTAATATTCTGCTATTTTATGAAATATATATAAAAAAATAAAAATTGCTAAAAGCAGTAATTTTATTATTTATCAGTAAAAGTGTAAACAAACGTTTTATAACAGCTATACAAAGCTATGGGTTAACAAAACACAACATTTTAGTAGTAATTACCAAGGAAAATACATTTTAATATTGTTATTCTGCAAATAGAATTTACAAAAAACATGGCGTTGATGTTTATATTACAAAAAAGTGTTTTATACTGTTTATTGCAATGAAGGATGCTAAATTTGAGCACTTACATTGCTCTTAGCTACAATATTTGCATTTATGTTGCTGTTAGCAAGAAAAGAAGCTACTAGCTTTAGCTTTAATATAAGCAAAGAGATAGCAAAATGAAATCAGTTCCGTGCAATTTTATCTGATCGAGTAAGTCGTACTGAATTTTGAAAGCAGCACTTGAAGCTTTATAATATTATTTGGGTATAGCATTTTAATAGTGTTTTATTGCTCTAAAAGTAACAAATTTGTCACTTTTATAGCTGCTGGCAAATAACTGACAATAGTAACAACTTTTAACCGATTCCGCGTGGCAAAAAGCTATTTAAATGTAACTTACAGTGCTTCTTTATGATAATTGTATGAAGCTAAGTTTCCGTGATTATTAACACTGTTAAATGTACTTAAAGCAATATAGAAGTAAATTACTCTACGGTTATACAGGAACTAACAACTTAATGCCTGCGTAAGAAGCTCTTTATTGCTTTTCAACATTAACATAAGAACGTTTACATGGCTTATTTCAAACTCTGTTAAATGGCAGCAATTTAAAAACGCTGTTTAAACGTTTACACCGCTATTTTATTAAGCTTATGATGAAAAAAGATAATAAACCATATATTATGTCTCTATCCGGCTGCGTATTTTGTAAATTGCGGCTACACAACCTTCTTAAGATTCTATGCTATATAAGACAAATCATACACAGCGTTTGTGCTACCTGGGCTGTGACGTAATAACGGTCGTCGACGGCAATCACGAAGTGAACGCGTAGTTTATCTACTGGATGACTATCAGCCTTACCACAAAATACTGTTTAACAAGTGCTTAACTTAGACACTGTTTAAATGTGATGCTGTCACTTTTGACAATATAATTTGAAAGAGACAGCATCATATTTAAACAGTGTCTAAATTAAACAGTGTTTTAAAATCTTTTGTAATACGGCGGTATGAATCTAATCTGTGACCATAGCTGTACCTCTGCGATGGTATCCGACGGCAGGTCGATGAAGCATGACAGCGGTGCGATGGTCGTAGGGGGAGCTGAGGTGCCGAGGATCTGACTATCAAGCTTCGACAGCTCCTGGAACAAATAAAGAAATGTGATTTACACATAATTATTAAAAGTACAAGCTAGACTAGACTATACTATCATCACACATCATGACATCATGATGATTACCTCCTTGGTCGAGCACTCGAGTACACATACACCGGTCTTCAAGGACCAAGGTGTCGCCATCTCTGAGGTTCCGGGTTCGACCAACGATTTTTTCTTTTACATATATTTTTGAATAGGTTAACTAGAGCCCAATCGCGCTAATTGTGAATTATAAAACCAAAAGCGTTACGTTGCAATTTAGGTTTTAAAACCTAAAAATATTTTTAATTTAACGACTTCAAAAAAAGAAGGGGGTTCTCAGTTCGTAGGAATCTTTTTTTTATGTACATATGTTACTCGATTATTGCAATCGTACTAATTTTCAATAATAAAACCTCGTTACCGTTTTAGTTTTGTTTATACAACGGGATACAAAAATACCCCTAATGCCAAATATGGTATATAGGGACCATCAAACTGAACCACTTTTACTATGTGACCAACCCAGAAATCGCAAAAAAAAATTCAACAACAATTTAAATCGAAAATATCAAAATGTATGAAGCAGCTGATTTTTTCTTCGCTATTTCAGAGTTGGTCTAATAATAAAAGTTGTTCAGTTTGATGGTCCCTATATACCATATTCGGCATTAGGGGTATTTTTGTAACACCTTGTGTAGAAAAATACTCGCTTAGTTTTGTTAAAATATTGAAAGCTTATGCCTAGAAAGCTTTGGACAATTTAAATGAGATTTCTTAAGCTGAACCAAAGATGTTAGATAAATATTTCCTAAATGACAACGTGTTTTGGTTTTGATTTTGCTCCTGCCGTGCTATTCCGAAACGAAACTCGCAACTCACTTGAAAGTCACCTCACTTCACACGAGTTTGATATTATAAATAAGATAATAATAGACTAATTTATTAATTGCAAGAGATTTCAGGTTGCCCCTATAGTTATCTAATTTAATTTTCAATTGATAAAGTAACTCGCATTGCGAGTTTCGTTTTGGAATCGCTCGGCTAATAATGTTTTCGACTACGAAAAAATAGTGTAGCTATGAACCATACAAAGATGGTTTTATCTGTCTACGGCTCGTAGCAAACTTCATCTACGGCTCGTAGCAAACTTCATCTACGGCTCGTAGACGCGTGTAGCATTCACTTTCCTGTGCTACGAACAACTACGAGTTGATAATAGAAAATTAATCGGCGCGCGATGAGAAATGGATGCTACCTTTTGGAGCTGAGACCCGCACGGTCCGTCGGCCAGCCGTAGCGTCGGCAAACCCGCGTAGACGCTCGCAATGCTAGTTGTGTACAACTGTGCGCGTGGATTTCTGCTCGAGTTTTATTTTAAATGCGAGATTTATATATTATTGTGTGATTATTATATTGTCACAAAAAGTCCTTTCAGGTGCGGAATTACCTACTTAACTCACTTGTGTACCTACCCGCTTACTATTACATAATCATAATTGTAAATAAACAACTGGGGTAAGTGGGGTAAGTATAATAAAGTTGCGCAATCTATTGTTTTCGAACGAAGCCTAGTTATGGTTATGACGTCATCGTTGGCTGCTCTTTAATCCATTTTACATTGTTACGTCAAAATATTGAAGTGAAACAAGAGACAGAAAAGGTTAAATTAAAAATGTTTAAATTGTCTAAAGCGCTACGGTTACATTACAAATAATTTAATATGGTGGTTAAGTATTTTTAAATTTTCTAATTATTCACGCAATTTCATTAATTTTTTCTTCTTTCAATTGATTTATATTAGGTCTTTGTAGGTTTTTTTAATAAAAATAAAATAAAATCTCTTTCGTTGGCAGCCCTAGTCCCTGACCCGGGCCCGACGCATCGAACTTCAGAAAGTCTGCCGAGCTTCAAATTAAAACAGAAAAATTGAGCTCCTATAGGGCCAAAATGGCGAACCCTAATGAATACAATACGAAACTCCTTACTTTGATTTAGCTACTTGTACTATTCGCCGAAGTTATTTAAGATATCGATGTTCGTGTGACATCATGAATTGGGGTTCGCCATTTCGGCCCGATTGGGGCTCGATTTATCTGTTTTGATTTGAAGCCCGGCAGACTTTCCGAAGTTTGATGCGTTAGCCGGTACGGCCCCAGTTCTCGTTCCGTTTCTCACCCCTCAGCCAGCTCATTCCCCCAGTTTATTAGGTCCCCCTCTCAAATTAGGGAGACCTTCAAAACCTTTTTCATGCAAGGTCAAGTGTATATTGATTATCTATTTTCATGACAGATTCCATGATATTTTTTGTAATGGTATTTGATTGAATATTCGTGTTTTGGTCACATTATTATTATAATTTTTATTCGATGTTAACTTTGCATGCGCTTATCAGTGCCAGGAACCAACTCTGAAATAGCGAAAAAAAATCTGCAGTTTCATACATTTTGATATTTTCGATTTTAATTTTTGTATGAAACAGCAGATTTTTTTTTTGTGATTTCATAATTGGTCCCATAGTAAAAGTTGTTCAGTTTGATGGTCCCTTATACCATATTCGGCACTAGGGGTATTTTTGTAACACGTTGTGTAAAACCCTCGGCGCAAACTATAAGTAACTAGCGACCGCCCGCGACTTCGTCTGCGTGGAAAGTTTTTTGCTATTCCTCGGGAACAATTATTTTTTCGGAATGAAAGGTAAACCTTATGTCCTTCTCTGTAACCCTGAAAACGTGTATGCAAAATTTCATGATGATCGGTTCAGTAGTTAAGACGTGAAGGCGTAACAAACAAACGAACTTTCGCATTAATAAGTAAGGAAGTAAGGTGTATGGGATCTAATCAAAAGCGCCGTTCGCCGTATACGAAGAGTAAAATCGTTTATTCTACTAACTATCGAAACTATTGATTCGATGTCATCCAGTGCCATGGACACATCTAGATTAAATTTTCATTTCGATTCTAAACATAGGCAGTCTAAGTACCTAAGTACAATCAATTTTATTGATTTCGCGTCTTCGTGACAGCAAGATGGTTTCATATTAACTGTGACATTGAAATCTAGAAAATACTCGAGTTAAATCCGGATAACTTTTAAATTCATAACTAGAAAAGCTTGTACACGACATTTGATTTTGAAAAGTTCTCTTGTGTATCTTCGAAGTCCAAGGTCCATTGTGAAGGAAATTTAAATAAGAACACCCTATCCCCTTTCTAACAAAACAAGAATCATCTAAATCGGTTTATAAACAAAGGAGTTATGTCTGAAGGTCCGTTAAAACTCGTGCAAAAGTTACCTAAAAAATTACAGTATTTTCAGGATTACTCGACCAACTTGGAACAAGCCTGATAAAGTGGCGTTTGAATCATGTCAATTGGTTCAGCCGTTTTTGAGTAATCGGTGGACATACATAAAAATAATTAAAAAAAATAAAAACAAATAAACAGACGAACATAGAACCTCCTCCTTTTTTTGAAGTCGGTTACAGGAATCGAACCCGCGACCTTTGGATATCCGGTCCAATGCTCTGGCCGCTGAGCTACTGAGTCTCTTATTATTATTATTGTTACTAACCTAGTTTTTAAGTTAATACCTAACCTTCTGAGTCTTTGTTACTTGTACCAATAAATAAATAAAATAAAATTAAATTATAACGTTTTTAAAAAACCCAATCCAACACACTTTGAGATTGATGGGAAAAGAATTCATCCCCACTTTACATGTAGGGGAGATACAGTAAAAAAAATGTTTATCAATTTTTATTCTAACACTTCTTCAGCGTTATTAATAAAATTATTCATGCCAAATTACAGCTTTTTAGTTCTAAAGGTCTCTGAGCCGCGGACGGACAGATGGACAGACGGACATTACGAAACTATAAGGGTTCCTTGTTATCTTGACTACGGAACCTTAAAAAGTACCTAGTGTTCCTGAGAGATAAAAAAATACTGTCAACGCAGCGCAGACGATGTCGCGGGCGGTCACTAGTATCATAATATAATAAATAATAATATATTTGACAACATCACATACATTAGCTCCGATTCCAAAGTAAGTAGCTAAAGCACTTGTGTTACGGAAATCAGAGACAACGGTGGTATCACAAACACCCAGACCTGAGCCAATATAGAAAAGTTAGTTTTTTCTAAATTGAACCAACCGGGGATCGAACCCGGGCCCTCAGAGATGGCGACATCTTGAAAACCGGTGCACAAAGCCACTCGACCACGGAGGTCGTCAAAAATATAGTATAGTGCAAAATACTTAATTAATAATAGTTTAATATTAATTTCGCTTTTATTATGTAATGTCTTTAATTAACATTAGTAAGCAAACATACGATATTTTTATCTCGGTCAAAGGTTCCCTAGGGATTTTTCGAATTACCACGAGAACGAAGTCGCGGGCGGAAGCTATCTTTAGAAATGAAAGTTATCCATCATCCCATCCTACTGTTTTTAACCGACTTCAAAAAAGAAGGAGGTTATCAATTCGGTTGTATTTTAATAATGTTAGTTACCTCAATACAGTCATTTATGGACCGATTTGGAAAATCCTTTTTATTTTAATGAACATATATGTATACATCCAGATTGGTCCCATTTTTTTTAAATTTTGTAATTGGTTTAGTAGTTTTTAATAATACAGCTAGGTGCATTATCAAAGGGAACGGAACTCGCCATAGCATATTTTCATTGATACATAGTCTGCTCTGCACCGGGCTAGCCGTATCGATCGAAGTTCCGTACCAACCAGCCCCTGTCTGTAGCCAGATCATTGCTCCAGATATTAGCAATCGAAAGGTACCTAGTAACTATAGAGCTACACAAACGACATTAAGGCTCCTATATACCTCAAGTGGCGCCCTCATTTTAATTAAATTTGTTGCTCGCTAAGTACATAATGTATCGAATATTCACATGTACAGATTGAAGCTAAGGTTCTATAGTTTATTTACAAACAATAACCTCCGTAAAATTTTGTTCGATGTAGTAGTAGTTCGCAAAAGTTCTAAAAGTGGCCACTTTTAGCACTTTTGCGAACTACTACTACAACGAACTATATTTTAATGAAGTTATTATTAATGTTTCAACCCTGTCCTCAACAACGCATCCATTTGCATTATTTTTCTACGAAAAAGCTAAAAAAAGATAGGTAGGTATTTTGTTTTCGTGAATAATAAAACATGCGCTATACAACGTGTTAAAAAATACCCCTAATGCTGAATATGATAGATAGTGACCATCAAACTGAACAACTTTTACTATGGTCAATTCTGAAATCGCGAAAAAAATAATCAGCTGTTTCATACAAAAATTAAAATCGAAAATATCAAAATGTATGAAACAGCTGATTTTTTTTCGCGATTTCAGAGTTGGTCCCATATTAAAAGTTGTTCAGTTTGATGGTCCCTATATACCATATTGAGCATTAGGTGTATTTTTGTAACACGTTGTATAAACGTAATAGTTTTTAACAATTTCCCAATAAAGTGAATGAAAAAGCTAGCTAATTCATTCATGAAAGTTTATGTATGCTAGCTAGTAGCTAGTTGATTAAAGATTACATGACAAGGCCAAGGTTTACATTGGAAGGCGAAGCAATGGCCTACTTTACTTAAGTGTTGATAATGTTTATGTTTAGAAAAAGGTCAATGTTGTTTTTTTGTAATTATTTTATCCACAATGAGTCAGCTTGGCCTTCATCTCACCTGCCTACCACCTGCACGGCCACCGAAACACGATATATATCACGTGATATAGCGTTTTATCGATACTCAACTGTTAAAATCCATTGTCTTTTGACAGTTAAACGTGATAAATTGCTTTATCATATGCTAAGGGGGTCAAATGTTAAGTGACGATAAGGTCGAAAGTGTAAGCGCACTGTACCCGGAATCATCACCACTGAGGATGACTGACTGACTATCATACCTACATAAAACTGCCGGAACACAACAAGTTAATTTTTAAAGATTAAAGCATTCACATTAATGATATTTTTATACAATACTAAATGATATAGGCACTAGAATAAATACGACTTGTACCAGATCATATTCTGGGACGGGAATCGAACCCGCGACCTTTGGAAGGCCCATCCAATGCTCTTAAGTTGTTAAACTAACAAGTTAAGTTGTTATGGCATCAAATTGGGTAGGATGTTAGAAGCTAGCCAGGCGGGCTTGAAACATCGAACCGAGTTCAAATGTACCGGAGGGTTTGGGAATCGAACCCAGAATGCGTCTTACACGATAGCAGACCACTAAACCACAGAGGGGGTTTCCCTAATAGCATTTATTGTTGGCACTTGGTCGGGCCACGGAGGTACACCTCGTTAGTTGGACAACGGTTAGATTTGGCCATCTTAATGTAGTAATTCCTACTTGGCCATTGGTTGTTCTGCATTGTAGGGCCTTCTTACAATATTGTCAGTTACCCTAACAGTTGGCCATTGTTTTTAAACCAGGGGGCTAATTGTCTAATTTAAAAATCTATCGCAATCGCTTTCATTTGACAGTTGGATCCGACACATTGCTGCATTTCTTAGGTAAGTTTTTATTTGTGCCAAAAAGAAGCATCAATGTGTTTCATCCTGAAAGCGATTGCGATAGATTTTGAAATTTGACAATAGAAAGGCAGGTTTGAACATTATTGTTCATTCCCTGGCCCGGGCGGACTTCTCTTCTTCTAAGGCTACAAGCCGACAAGCCCAGGGTTCTAGAAGTCGTCTGTTCGCGCCCTCGCGAGCCGAGAGGCGATCTGTAGGATTTTGAAACAACGATACAAATTTTAAACGAAGAAACAAAACCGGGCCAGTGAGAATATTTCGATAATAGGTGTCAAGCCTACTCACCGGTATATTCTGCTGCTGCAATGCCTGTCGGCGCCGATCTTTGGCAGGGTCCATGGTATATCACAAAGCACATGTACCTATACACGCAATAAGCAGCGGTGCAACCGATATGGTGTTGACCGCGCAGCTCAGTCCCGAGAAGTGGCAGGACGTCAGTGAACGACATCGACCAAATTACAAAGTACCCTCACTGGATGAATAATTTCAACAATATTTCGCGAGCAACTACCTGCGAGAACTGTCACGTTTCGTTCTATGCAAAGACGATTAAAATATCAAAACGAAATTACAAACAATGTTATATTAAATTAAATACGCGGCCGCAACATGTCAATTGATGGCCGCGGATCGTCATGTGACGACGACTTGATTTATGTTGATTGGGGTACTAATACAATCAAGTAAGCACGACAATAGCGCGATACAGAAGAGTACAGCGCCATCTAGTAGCAGCATCCAATAAAAAAGATGTTTAAAATAGCTATATTTAGTCTCGTTGTTTTACAGTAGTAATAATAATAAAAATAATAAATAAACAAAGAAGTTATGTCTGAAGGTCCGTTAAAAGTCGTGCAAAAGTTACCTAAAAAATTACAGTATTTTCAGGATTACTCGAAAGCTACTGAACCGATTTAAAATTTTCAAAAAATGGGACCAACTTGGGAGCAAACCTGATAAAGTGGCGTTTGAATCATGTCAATCGGTTCAGCCGTTTTTGAGTAATCGGTGGACATACATAAAAAAAAACAAATAAACAGACGAACATAGAACCTCCTCCTTTTTTTGAAGTCGGTTAAAAATGGCCGCCGTCGCCGATCGCCAAAGCGCTGACTGGTATCTGACTCGCCAGCTTTTGACTAACAGTAGGCAGTAGTAGCATTGGCCTAACATTGGTAAATGGGTGGATGATTTGATAATATTTCACTACATTGGGCCAATGTTAGTTGATATTCAATAGGGCTTGGATGAACCTACGTTGTTTCTTACTTCCTGCGTCACTGTCGTTGCTCGAAAATCTTTAAAAATCCAATGCATCACAAGGAAAAATGCCATCATTTACGTTAGAGTACGATAGTAAATTATATTAATTTGCATATTTTTAATTTATTTATTGCGATTCATTAGATTTTTGAGTATAGACAATGACGCAGGAAGTAAGAAACAACGTAGATTCATCCAAGCCCTATTGAATATCAACTAACATTGGCCCAGTGTAGTGAAATATTATCAAATCATCCACCCGCTTACGATAATTATACATCCAAGATTCGCCCGCTTACGATAAATACACTGCAGAAATGCCAACAGTATTTAACTAACGGTTAGCACTGGCCCAACATTGGTAAATGGTTGGAAGTAGTAATAATAATAAAAAAATAATAAATAAACAAAGAAGTTATGTCTGAAGGTCCGTTAAAAGTCGTGCAAAAGTTACCTAAAAAATTACAGTATTTTCAGGATTACTCGAAAGCTACTGAACCGATTTAAAATTTTCAAAAAATGGGACCAACTTGGGAGCAAACCTGATAAAGTGGCGTTTGAATCATGTCAATCGGTTCAGCCGTTTTTGAGTAATCGGTGGACATACATAAAAAAAAACAAATAAACAGACGAACATAGAACCTCCTCCTTTTTTGAAGTCGGTTAAAAATGGCCGCCGTCGCCGATCGCCAAAGCGCTGACTGGTATCTGACTCGCCAGCTTTTGACTAACAGTAGGCAGTAGTAGCATTGGCCTAACATTGGTAAATGGGTGGATGATTTGATAATATTTCACTACATTGGGCCAATGTTAGTTGATATTCAATAGGGCTTGGATGAACCTACGTTGTTTCTTACTTCCTGCGTCACTGTCGTTGCTCGAAAATCTTTAAAAATCCAATGCATCACAAGGAAAAATGCCATCATTTACGTTAGAGTACGATAGTAAATTATATTAATTTGCATATTTTTAATTTATTTATTGCGATTCATTAGATTTTTGAGTATAGACAATGACGCAGGAAGTAAGAAACAACGTAGATTCATCCAAGCCCTATTGAATATCAACTAACATTGGCCCAGTGTAGTGAAATATTATCAAATCATCCACCCGCTTACGATAATTATACATCCAAGATTCGCCCGCTTACGATAAATACACTGCAGAAATGCCAACAGTATTTAACTAACGGTTAGCACTGGCCCAACATTGGTAAATGGTTGGAAGTAGTAATAATATTGTTTAGCATTGGGCCAATGTTAGTAATTTTTTTTGCTGATTTTAGTTGTTTCTCTTTTGAATTATAAATAATGATGTTGTTTTGTTTCAGTTGGAGAGAAGGAAAGAAGCAATTGGATACTTCTGACCGTTGTGAATCGCGAACCAATGTTAGTTTAATGTAGGCGTTCTATCAATCAAATTCCAACGAATTCCCCATTGTTGCGTCATGCTCGTGAACGGGTGCTGCCAGTGGGAATGGGTCTGCTTCTGCCTACCTGTCTTAACGTTTATTGAGTTGTATGAATTGATTTTTTTTGTAGCAGCCTAGACTGAACCTTAAATTTTGAATTAAGCTTGAACCCTGTAAATTAATTCAGTAGAAATGAGCTAATTAAATAATGTTATTTATTTATGAATCTATGTTAATTGTAACATGTATGAATGTAATGTCTGGAAACGATATACATATTTGTAAATATCGTTCCTTCAAATAAAGCTGATAAGTTTTTTGCGCCCATTTTTCTTGTCAGCTAAAATACGTCATAATGGGTGGTAGGATAAAAGAATTGACGATTTAAAAATGCTTATTATGTGAGCTTATCTGAATAAAGAATTTTTCGATTTCAATTTCAGTTGGCCAATTGACGCCGACGTAAAATGCTACTAGGGTTAAACCGTATAAATTGCTCGACGTTAATTCACCCTTGTATTTATTAGCATTCATAAGGCTTAACTGCAGTGCGTTAGTCTTTGACCTGAATAATTTCGCGAATCAGGCCATATGTTTGGCATTGTAAGCAAACGTCATTGACCTTTCCGTAACACAATGACAAAATAAAAGGTCCTATTTGTAAGAAAATAGGTCACAGTTTAAAGGCCAGTATATTCGAAATTATCAAAATTAACCTATTCTTGATTCAAAGGTAAACAATAAAATGTTCTTTATTTTGAGCAGATAAAAATATATGTTGTAGTTTCATAAACTATCTTGATTATTTTACGGGTAAAAACACGATATTCGTATCTTCACTCGACTATAAAAATATGCAAATACAAAGAAAATTTTCATTATTTTTATATTTTTTGGATAAATATAACAACTTAGAGTTTATTCATCACCAATCACTCTACCTATTTTTGGTCCAATCAAAAATAATTAATCTACCTATCTCTTTACTAAAATTCAGGATGAGATGTTGCAATGTCGAAACCATACTCGTTTCTTCGATTCTTACCTAGGTACTAGAAATTACCAGGTGCTGCACTTTAAAATTCTCATAGAATAAAAGTATTTACGAAATAAAATTGAAAAATTAAATTATTAAGAAGTACTTTTCGTTATTTCGTAAACGATTTTCAATAATTTGCTTTGTTATATACGAAAACAGTTACTTATTATAAGAAATAAATATTTAAAAATCTAATCAGGAGTTTCACGCAGACCAAGTCACAGGTGTAAGCTAGTTTACATTATATTTTAGTTCTCAATTATAGTATTACTGAGCGGATATATTGGGCTGAAACCTAAGATAGCTGTTATGACGTAGACACTAGACATTCGCTCAGGAAGAAATTCTCTGATTCCACGCAGTCGGAAGCTAGTTTTCATAATTTTTTGTACTAAATTAGTACTTCCTATTTAATTAATTTAAAAGTAAAAACTGACCTGGTTAAAACTGAATTCTCGAGGTAAAGACATTGCTTCAAAATGTCTGGTGGCGCTGGCAGACTACGCGTAGAATAGTGAAAATGATCCTCCGCTTCCGTTGATCCCAGTTTTAAGTTGTTCTTCTTAACTAAACATACGGTAATAACCGTATGCATTTGTTTTTTATGACGAAAACTCTTTAATGAAGCCGTTGTAACGAATTTTATTATCTTTTTTAATAAAAAAATACTTTTCACTTGTTGAAATACTTTGCTGAAGGTATAAATTTACGGTGATTTAACCAACATTTTATTAAGTATAAAAAATGTGCCCTAAATATTTCGATTGGCACTGTAATTACTAATTCAATTTTAGTTTTCTTACGGTACACGCGAGCGCCTTGGATAACGCAATAGCAATTTCTGTCGGAATGAAGTTTGCGGAGTCTGCGCAGTAGGAGAATCGATAGTATGAAATCTGTTTTTCTTTTTGTTGGTAATACTGGTTCTCAGTTTCGAGAAAAACTCAAGAACTTTAAATTCTATGTAAAACAGGTGACTCAATGATGACAACTTTCGATGTTTACAGGTAATAGGTAAATAATCTCTGGTGTTAGGTATAGGTACCGAGGTGATTACCGACTCACATGAAGACTGATGAAGAACTTCCATTGTGACATATTTTTTTTGCGAAATTTAAATGTATTGAAGTTGATCCACATACTTATATGCAGTAGAAATAAATGTTAACAACCCGCGCAGATATAAAAATGGGATTGAAAATGTTTTACCGCGCTTTCAATTAGTGAGAAAGCGATGTGGTGTTTATAGTAAGCGAACGAGAAGTGGATATGTACGACGCCATTTCTAATCCCATTCTTTATACAAGGTGTTACAAAAAAAATCAGCTGTTTCATACATTTTGATATTTCCGATTTTAATTTTTGTATGAAACAGCTGATTTTTTTTCGCGATTTCAGAGTTGGTCCCATAGTAAAAGTTGATAAGTTTGATGGTCCCTATATACCATATTCGGCATTAGGGGTATTTTTGTAACACCTTGTATTTGTGCGGGTTGTATTGTTAACTTAGTGCAGCTGTTCAGCCCCCCTACCATGACCACCGAACGCGATATGGTTTAGCGATTTATCGCTTTTAAATGTCAAAAGACAATGCATTTGACGACCTCCTTGGTCGAGTGGCTTTGTACACTGGTTTTCAAGGTGTCGCCATCTCTGAGGTCCCGGGTTCGATCCCCGGTTGGGTCAATTTAGAAAACGAACTTTTCTATATTGGCTCAGGTCTGGGTGTTTGTGATACCACCGTTGTCTCTGATTTCCTTACACAAGTGCTTTAGCTACTTACTTTGGAATCGGAGCAATGTATGTGATGTTGTCAAATATTTATTTCTTATTTATTTTATTTTGACAGTCGAGTGTTGATATATCGCTATAAGTACCTATCATGTGTTTCGGTGGTCATGCTATGCTCCTGTAGGATTACTAAAACCACCAACATAGTTTTCGCCGATTCCGCACAACATACATAGGGCGAGGAGCTCGGTGGCGCAGTGGTATAGCGACTGGCCCTGCGATCTGCGATTACGGAGGTTAAGCAACTTTCGCTAGTCCGTCATAGGATGGGTGACCAAAAATGTATACCCGTTAAGCCGTTGGTCCCGGCTGCATTTGCAGTCATTAACACCCACCGCATTGGGCCCGCGTGGTGGGTTATAGCTCCTCCTTATCCACCCATGAGGAAGGCCTGTGCCCCCAGCAGAGGGGACATTAAAAATGGTAAAATAGATAGGTATATTATGGTATTAGTGACCCTGGAACACTTTCCAGGGTCACCATGTATAATAAAAATAAAACATAAATTTTTAAATAATTTGTTTTATTTCCATCGACTCGAGTCATCAGAATTGGTATCAATAATTATTATATTATTTTATTACTAATCCTAAATGCACAATCATATATACGGAAGATATAGGTGAGTTGATGGGATCTTGTGACTCCTAATTGGCCTTAACAGGAAGATGGTTTGATCCAATCGAACCTGGGACCTCAAAGATAGATGTACCAGGGGGGGTTAAACTTTTATATTAGCCTACTGCTTGCGGCTCACTCAGTCGAGCCAGCGCACGAGGAATGTCGTATGTCGGTTGAGACGGAGCTACGCGACAGAAAGAGAAGGTGCATACAATAATAGGCACGCAGTGCAATTTGAAATTGTACTTTATCGCCGTGCAGTGAGAGTATCTTATTATTTGATTGTCCTCGCGCAGATGGACTTCTGTATGTAGTACTATTATACAAGGTGTTACAAAAGTACCCCTAATGCCGAATATGGTAGATAGGGACCATCAAACTGAACAACTTTTACTATGGGACCAACTCTGAAATCGCGAAAAAAAAATCAGCTGTTTCATACATTTTGATATTTTCGTTTTTAATTTTTGTATGAAACAGCTGTTTTTTTTTTCGCGATTTCAGAGTTGGTCCCATAGTAAAAGTTGATCAGTTTGATGGACCCTATATACCATATTCGGCATTACGGGTATTTTTGTAACACGTTGTATATTATATTCTGTGGATATACTACGCGTTCACTTCATCATTGCCGCTACCTCCCGGCCCGCCTCGTCATACCGCACCCCCTGCGTCGCCTCTAGTACGGCTAGCAACGCAAAGCTTAATTTTTGTTTCTGTTGATTTAATCATTACGTTCGTTATTTGTGTTGTCATAATGATTAAAAGAGTAAATTTCCTACATAATGGCTAACCTAACTTGTTAAATAAATTAATGACACTCTTTGAACAAGAAAAAAATGAAAAACAGTTGAAAAACATTATTACTTTTTTGTGACGTCATACCGGTCGTCGACGGCAATCACGAAGTGAACGCGTAGTACTAGACTCTGCAACCTTTATGAGAATCTTCAGTGACCACACAACACAACACCAGAATAGAAAAAGTATACTTTTACTGTTCAAAATCATTTGTAGCTATTAGGATATCATCCAAATATCTACAAATGTTGCCAGCATCAAATATTTTGACTCATATCTTCACTAAAATATGTCTGTGTCTCCGCTGAGTTAAAACTTAAAAGCACATCTGACTTTATATTCGATCTCAGTTCACCAGTTTGAGTCTCGGTAGATGTTAAATTTATGCTACATGGACTCGATGAAATGCTATCGAAAAGTCGATAATTTGGTTTTGGTGAGTCATAGAGGCAAAAACAGGTTTGCGTTTCTTTTATACTCAGGTCCGGTGATTGCGTTTCAGATGTGATGGTTTCTTTATTGGACCGACTGAGCCCAAACTCTAAAGGAAATGTTTGAGTCTGTATATCGGACAAAGACACTGTTTCTGAAAAGAATATGGAATCATCTTCGCTAGTCTGCGATTTGATAGACAAGAGGTCTTCAAATACGGTCTGTGTTGATATTTCGTCTGTTTTCGCTTCATTGTATTCGCTCTTTCCCGGCATCGAGTTCCAGGATAAAAGAGAGACGTCATTTTTAATGTTTTCTTCGAGATTCGAAGTTTGCGTGGCCGATGTCCTTTTAGGACTATCGCAAATGTAGTCGGAAAACTTTTCCGATTCAGTCCTCACTTTCTTAGTTTCCGTGGCTTGCTTAGCTTTTCTTTTATTAGCATTCTCAGTTTTGTATTTTTTATGTACATCGGGATGTTTTCTCATTAAATGAACCATCAGTTTCTCATTCGAATTATATTTAACATCGCACAATTCGCAGGAAAACTCCATGTTACATATTTTCATGTGTCTACAAAAATCTGTGCCTGTAGCGAATTTCTGATTGCACACAAAGCATGAGTAAATCTTGCTTTTATGAACTTTTCTGTAATGCTGGTTGAGAAATTTTCTTCCGGAAAACCATTTGCTTTCTGTTGAATTTGGGTTATAAGAACAGGTCTTATGCGAGCAATAGTATTGTAGCTCTACTTCAAACGCTTTTTCATTTATTTGATGTGTTTTGACTAGGTGCGTAAAAAGGTCGCGTTTTTTAATGAATTTCTCTGTACATTGGTAGGGACAAGGGAGATATATCTTTGCTTGAGTATCAGCAGCTATTATCAAAAGTATTAACCGATCATCATAAAGGATGCATGACGTTGTTATTTCCTCTTCCGGTTCAGAAGCTACTAGCTCCGTTTCCGATTGAGTTTTCTGTGAAGAAATTTAAACATTGTCAATTAATTCCATCATTGTTTTCTCAGAATTTGATTAGTTTCTGGTTATTAAATAATGGTTTTGTAAAACATTGCTTGCAACTTTTCATTTCTAACTAAAATTATTTTTACTAGCAACATTATTATGGTTTTGCCATACAAAAGTAGTAGTGATGACATAGATCGAGGTATTTGTGTTGTACACACGACGGCACCTCAGACTATACATGTTGACCTTGAGACTGCCTTTATGCCTATTTATTAACTTTACTATTATTTATTAAATTTTTGATTTTTCGCATTCACAATGCTATTTTTATATTAAGATAAATAATATTAGAAAAAATACTAGAAAAAATCGACTCACCCGTAGCACCTCAGACGGGACTCGAACCCGCACCCTTGGGATTCCGGCCCAATGCACTGACCAATTATGCTACCGAGTCGGTAGCATAATTGTGCTACGGGTGAGTCGATTTTTTCTAGATTTTTTTCTAATATTATTTATCTTACTATTATTTAGTAACTTTACAAATTTCGATGTACGTACACACGACAGCACGTCAGGTTATACAGTTAAACTGCGAAAACAGCTTTTATTACGTAGGGCATAAAGGCGGTCTCAAGGTCAACATGTATAGTCTGAGGTGCCATTGACTGTACAGTACTAAATTAATCATTGTTTCTTGTTCCAAATAAACTATTTATTATGTATCACTCGGACAAAGAAAGAGGTTGCTTTATTTGGTTGCATTTTATTAAGTAGTATTTTCTATACTTTTAAGACTGTATCAGATTGATTTTAATTAATAAATAAAATAACCATAAATATAAATTAATACCTTTTCCATCTTTTTCAACAATAAATCTGATTTAACGCACTGTGTTCTGAAACTCTTGCATTTGTCTAATAGCTCTTCACAGATTATACATAATAGATGAGATATTGTATCGGTCCTCTCCATCTGTAACAACAATAATTGTCTTACTAGTGGACCCAGCATCGTAGTTAGTGGCTAGCAAAGAGGGTGGTTGCCAGCCCCCTAGCATGACCGACGAAACACGATATATATCGTTTTATCGACACTCAACAGTCAAAATACATTGTCTTTTGACAGTTAAAGATGATAAAACGCTATATAATATCGCGTTTTGATGTAATGCTAGGGGACTGGGGCGCAAACCACGGGGGGGCGCACTTTGATGACCCACAGCTAGAAAATAAGTTTCTCTTCCTAGAAAATAAGTCTTTGGGTGCAAATTCTAATCCTGTTAGGGACGCTTATGACCCTAGAAATAAGTCTTGGGACACAAAATTTAAATCTTGCCAGTAGCTCTGACACTGAGTGGACCCTGTGAACTTCGTATCACCTACAATTTATATGTTTATCAATTTTACCTTAAGAATTATAAAATATTGAAAACCAGCGCTATCTATTTAATTAGTTAGTTATTAACAAAAACAAAGCAACTAACAGTATGTATCATTTATAACTCCGAGTGACAACAACCTCTTTATCAAAATTATTATTATTAATTAGTACGCAGTGAGAAAAACCACCGGGCATGTATGAAAAGGTTAATGGATGTAAATGAAGCGAAAGAAGTGTGCAAGGATCGTAGCAGGTGGCGATCCATAGTCTCTGCCTTCCCCGATGGGAAACAGGCGTGAGTATATGTATGTAGGTATGTATGTATTATTATTGTATTATGTTGTAATAGTGCAACTGTAATTTATGTCAGATCGGGTTTTTTATTACATCACCAGAGTATACAACAAAGTTTGTTAATCCTGAAATCACTAAAATCTTTGAAATCCCTGAATTTTTCTATAAAAAAGTGCTTTCCATAATACTTAACATCTGAACTTTAGGTAAATATGCATCCAAAAATCTGATCTCTAGTTAATTATCATTAACTAGAGATCATTAATAATCAGTAATCCATAAAAAGCAACTTCTTAAAGGACATAAGTTTTGTAACAATCCTAAATCACAGTAGATTTAGTCTGTTTATCCTTACTTGTGCTATTTAGTAAACTGCTTTTGTTTTTATACATCTTTTAAATTAAAATCATTATTAAAATAAATCAAATTGTCACTAATAATTTGTGATTTCTTTTGTAATCTATGTGTGGAAAGCCATTTGTTGTATTTTATAATTGATTTTTTTAATAAAGGATTGAGTAAATATTGTTTACCAGATTAGACAATTAAGGATGAACAGAGTTTAGTAAAAAAAAAAATAAGAAAATGTTATTAACAAAAATGCAACTTGCTTAAAACTTTTAAACAAGGCAATTTCATAGTTATGGATCCGATTGAATCCTACAACATTAGCATCATTTTCAATGGTTTCTTCTGGGAATTAAAGTGGGTATGATATCAATAGATCTAAATTCTAAGACTAATCTGTATATCTGAATCAAGGAATTTCTAAAAAATGACCCGAAACATTAGAGAGTACCTAGTTTGTGCATTATCATTCGCATATGCCTTAATCAACCATAAGACATATCCAGTTAGTAGAGAGAGAGACCATTTTGACTACTTAAAATTGGCATTGTTATCTGTACCTGGACCCCCGTGGCTTTATTGAAGTCCTCAGCCAGCCCCCACTCGAACATATCCTTCATCTCGCCGGAACCAGCCAAACAACCTCTGCACATCATTGCGATATCTTCAAGTGGCTTTTCTAACTCCCTAAAAGGGGCACCCATGTTGCAGTTTGAAGTTAGTTACGAATATTGATAATGTTCTCTTCGATTTGTTTCTGTTGAATTGAAACCTTCAAAAACAATATTTTTCACGATTTTTACGTACCTACCTATTTCTAAAATATTTTTTGAACGGGAATTGAATAAGAATAAACACCTCAGAATCAGAATCTGTCATTTTCATCTTATCGACAGCTGTCAGCTGTGACTGTCATTCTGTCAGAAAACGTTTTGTTCGTATCAAACAAACAAAAGGCTGTAAATGCATGCTATTAAAATAGGAATGCTCTAAGAAAATAGGTAATGATATTTCAATAAAATTCAAAATCAAGTGCTAGGTAACAAAAACAAGACGCGTTCATTATCTAAAATATTATTTATTCTATAGGCACGGTGATTTCGTAGCGGGATGCCTACCATCGCAATTAGCCGAATTTTTAAAAACTTCCATTGAATCAGTAGCACAAAGACAACATTAGCACATGACACATGAGTAACATAAAACACTACCAATCTATGTAAGTCTCAAAACTTGCTCTGTCTAAAAAGTGAGATGTCAGCAGTAAATAATTTGTGTACTAAACTTTTTCTTCCACAGCCTGCCAGTTTTTTTAAACAAAGAACTAAATTGTCATTTTGATTTTGACAACCATTTTGGCTCAGCAAAATTTACAAGAGAATGATAGTCGCTTAGAAAGGTAATTTCTAATTTATTTATCATTGTTTTACAGCAAATAATAATAAATTTAAAACTTAACAAACACCACCGGCGGCGTCTACCACTCTGAAGTTGGTCAGGTTTTTTTAAGTCCTCTGTTTCGTACGAAGTTCAAGCTGGTAGCCATTTGCGCCACGGAGTCTGGCGATAGTGTTTGTGAATTAGAGGTTATAGTGCTAATTTTAAGAAAATAAGTGCGTCAAAATCGCATGGTTCGGCATTGAGCACATCAAGGACTATTCGATGTCGTAAAAGCTCGAAAAGAGCGTGTCAATGAGTAAGTATCAAAACCTTGTTCACGGCAATTTCTCTATGTGGATGGGACACGTGCTGAAATTGTTTTAGAATATTTGCGACTTTCATGGCTTTTGCTCGACCAGTGTAATGTATTGTGCATCGTTTATGCACCACATACTTCATTGTGCTGACGGCAAATTGGGTCTATCCAAGTGGGCACGTATTATTATTTTAGATTCTGGGTTGGTCTATTTTTACGCTTGGCTTATGCACTGTTCCTGTTTCGCGTTTCAAAATAAGTGTTTGTGTTTACAATAGATATCTAATAGGTAATCTAGTGGTGATAAATCTCTTTCCTGTTTGTTCCGTTAAAATAGAAAGTGAATATGCAGTCGACAGTTTCGCTGCGATCGCGATTCTGTTGACATTTCCATTTCATAACATTTTGTCTGGTTACACGTCCGTCGTGATGAATTCATTTATCATTTTATCTAGTTCACTGTCCAAGCGAAAGTATTTAACACCAACAACTGTGTTGCACAATCTTTTATTGCATTTTCTGGTCGTAGAGTCAGGTTTTCTTATGTGGTGATGTGGATTTGCCCATTAGAGAGGCATGACAGCATTTGCATAGAAATATCTTGATTAACTTTCTTTAACTTTTAATTAACGACGAAATACTTACATTTTCCTTCTATTGTATACTTTGGATGTCAAACAATACATTTAATGCTAAAACATTGAAATTATACTTCAATTGAAAAATAATATGTTCTTTCCTAATGAAATGGTGGATGTTACTATCTTATCATGGTTTTAAGTGCCCATTACTGTATTTAGTCAGTATTAAGATATAGATTGTTACTTATTTTTCTTTATCTTCTAAGAATGGGGAGGTCCCCATTTGCAAATTAGATAATTATCTCAACATTCCTGTTGGAAACACTATTCACACATAGCTTAGTAAAATAATTGTGTGTGTAGCCAATGTATAGTTACAAACTGTTGACTCTGTCGGACTACTTAAGTTTGACATTGTAAAGAAAGACAACACTAAGCTCAAAGAAATAGCATTGTGTATGTAAGAAAAAATAATAAAGACTTCACTTTCATTAAAACAAAACATTAAAATGAAAAAGAAACTTTGTTATGTTATTTTTGTTTATTTGATTGTTACTAGGCAACAGTTGTTATTTCTTAGCATATTTTAACTGAAAAGTATCTATGTAGGTAATCAAATTGTAGTAGATCTTTTTCTGAACATAATTGAAATAATGTAATATTAAACAATTTAAATATAAACTGAATGTCCCACTTAAATTCTCCAAAATAAACTTATATTTTTTAATCAATTTTTGTGAAGAAAGCTACCATTTTTAAGTCAATAACTCCCATTTTTTTAAGCTGGCAGTTTAAATGGAGGAGTATCAGAATTTCATGCCAATTCTTATTTTTTTATTATACCAAAAGATACATGCTAACCAGTACGAATGAATCGGGCCCTTAATGTTGTTTTTTTTGCAGCTTAGATCTCCAGAAATGAAGATAGCTACCAATTTACACACACACAGCGAAAAACTTATGACAAAAGTGCCTAAAACAGCCACAATCAACTATTAACTGTGAACTTTTACTAAGTCGAACTAGCAATCTAGTGTATGGGAAAACGGTCAAACGGATATTAAGTCAAGAATGAAAATACCGCAGACTTCTACTAACATTGGAGCTTATTATGGCAACGAAGAGAATGGGCAGTGGCAGGTGTGTTTCTCCATTTTATTGTATTTTTAATTACTGGTAACTGCACAATAAAATGTATTGTCTGCTTAGAGAAATACATACCGAAGTGATTCAGATGTCTCGGTGACGACTGGCTTGCAGAAGGTTTTGTTACTAATAGGAAGTTATACAATACTTAATAATATACTAAAAAAATATAACTCGCACTCGGAATCGAACCCGCGACCTTTGGATGTTCCGGTCCAATGCCCTTACTGTTGAGCTACCAAGTCACTAGTGGCATCGTCGAATTTCTTCTAGTATATCCCATTAACACTCCAAGCCTGCAAGCGTTATTTCTTCACTGAAAGGAAATAGCCTCGACATTCAATTGAAATATCTTTCCAGATATTTTGACTTTTTAATAGGTAGTTGTTGATGATTTTGTAAGATTGAATCGAAAGACCTATGGTAAACCACAAACTTTACTAAAAATATAGACCCTAATAGTTTATTTTATGTTATTCCCGTTTTGTCACAGATTACTAAATATTTACTACGTGTTTCGTCCCATTCTCCAACTGTCTCATTTCCGTTAGTCTCAATGGTCTCAATCCTATTTTGTCCAATTCTCAATCCAGCCCAATATGATAGGCTACCTTGCATAGAACCCAAGAAAATTATAAACACTGAAAAAAAAACAAAATTTTGAAATTAAAAAACCATTTGTGAAAAACTGCATAGTGGCAACCCTAAAAAAATTACACTACTTAGCCCATTAATTGGATAGATTATCGAAAACATTGCGATTGCGTCTAGGGATGTCACTTTGCAGTTTTCCATACTTTTGCAGGGTTAATATTAATTTTCCGAAATTGTATGCGTGGTACTTTATATACCATATTCGGCTTTACTAGCGGCCGCCCGCGACTTCGTCTGCTTGCAAAGCTTTTTATATCCCTCGGGAACAGTACTTTTTCTAGATTAAATGGTACCCTATGTTCTACTCTGTACCCCTGACAACGTGTATGCAAAATTTTATGACGATCGGTTCAGTAGTTAAGACGTGAAGGCGTAACAAACAAACATACTTACTTTCGCATTTATAATATTAGCACATATTAGACTGATATTAGTAAAGATTACCAAACAGCCCGTAAATAAAACACTTTTTACGGATTACACCGTGTTGATAAATAACATACGAGCGAAAGTCTCAAGTGTATACAGGGTGTTAGTAACATCCTAGCGAAAACTTTAAGGGATGATTCCACCTTTAGAGTTAAGCAATTTTCTCTATGGAACCACTTGTCATAGTTGAGATTTAGATTTTTCGTTGAGAAGCAATGTACGCGTAACATCTCGATAATATCGCGGGAGCGCGCGCTTATAACAAACGGCACAACTTTGCCGTTGCCGCCGCGACTACGAATGAACAAGAGGTATGTGCAACAGAGACAGGTGTATGCCGTCAGCCGGGCGCAGCGGGCCGACTGAGCAGTCGGCTATCAGCTGTCAGCGACCCCTAACGAACGATAGCAAACTGGTGTTGTTGTACATTGCGGGTTTATAAAATTATGTAGTTTTTATTTTAATTATTTTTCTGTAAATTTAGATTCTATGCAACTAAGACAGACCTTGTGTGATATAGAAAAAAAACACTCACTTTTTTATGAATTTTGTGACAGAAAATTTAACTTCAAATAGACTCAAAATCATGAGTCGACTATGCCCTGTGTTTAGTGTCCTGTTGCGTTTTTGAATAAAATTATGAAATAAAAGGAAAGTTTGCTATTTTGAAAGAAAATTCACTATTGACAACAAAACAAAGGAAAAAGTATAATCTTCTAAAAACAAACCATAGACAAATAAAAATCCTTCATGGCACAATGTGTTACACGGTTAACATTAAACACCCTGAAAGTTTTCGATAGGGTGCTAATAACACCCTGTATACAGTGCCGGCGTTAGGGGGGGGCGCGATGGGGCGACGGCCCAGGGCGCCAAATTTGGGGGGGCGATTAGTGGAGGTGGGATACTTCCCCCACCAAACTAGAACGCGTGGTGGATTTCTTTAAGTGGGCGCCAAAATATTCTTGCCCAGGGTGTCAGTCCCTCTAACGCCGGCACTGCCTGTATAAGTGTATATTTCCCGTTGCAGCCGAACGGCGTGATTATTGACAGCGGCGTCGGCGGCGGCGTGGTCGGCAGCGGAGACGCGGGCGTTCACCGCGCCCCGGTCTACCCACTGCACATAACCAGGGGACACATACCAGGTAGGATATAGGTTTACTCATAGCGAACCATCTGATTCAAATGAAAAATACAAGGTGTTACAAAAATACCCCTAATGCCGAATATGGTAGATAGGGACCATCAAACTGAACAACTTTTACTATGGGACCAACTTTGAAATCGCGAAAAAAAAATCAGCTGTTTCATACAAAAACTCAAATCGAAAATATCAAAATGTATGAAACAGCTGATATTTTTTTTGCGATTTCAGAGTTGGTCCCATAGTATAAGTTGTTCAGTTTGATGGTCCCTATCTACCATATTCGGCATTAGGGGTAGTTTTGTAACACCTTGTATATCACATCACTAAATGCATTTTTTTATTGTGTAAAAATTAGGTAAGGATATAGGTTTACTCCTAGCAATATGGTTCAAACGAAAAAGATATCAATCACTAAATGCAGTTTGTCTGTCTGTCTGTCACAGCTGGATATGTCGAGAACTACTAATGCTATCAACTTGAAATTTGGAATAGTTTTAGATGACAATTTGCCCAACTTTGAAATTATTTTATGTGATAGAAGCTTATGTAAAGATTACAGGAAGAATAGTACACTTTTTCGGAATGACGGTACGGAACCCTCGGTGCGCGAGTCCGACTCGCTCTTGTCCGTTTTTTTAATTGCCAGATTTTCACTTATGTATTTGATTATCAAAAATTAGACATGGTGAAGTGACATCAACCTGACAATTTGTCAATAAACAAATACGAAGAAGAATTCTTTGTTTTGAAAGCAAAGCAATAAAGAGGGTTTTTATGCTCGCCAACTTTATTTTACTTATTATAAATTTGTTTACCGCTTACGAAAGAGGTAAATAAATATTTGACAACATCACATACATTGCTCCGATTCCAAAGTAAGTAGCTAAAGCACTTGTGTTATGGAAATCGGAGACAACGTTGGTATCACAAACACCCAGACCTGAGCCAATATAGAAAAGTTCGTTCTCTAAATTGACTCAACCGGGGATCGAACCCGGGACCTCAGAGATGGCTACACCTTGAAAACCGGTGTACAAAGCCACTCGACCAAGGAGGTCGTTAATGTTTTTAAATGAGAAATTAATAAAATAATTATCACCAATAAAAGCTTTGCTTTGTTTAGGGCTAGATGGCACTGTGTGAAATTTTCCAATTATTTTTTTATTAACTGTATTAAAAAAACTATTGTGTGTTTACCCAGCGGGTTACGTAATGGCGGGCGCGTTTTACCCCCCGGCGGCGCCTTACCCCGTGCAGGCGGCGCCGCAGGACGACTTCGAGGACTACATGTGGATGGAGAACGAGGAGGAGTTCGATAAGCAGGTATATACCTTTCCTGTTTCGTCTCATTCTCAAATATTCGCATTCCCATTTCGTCCCATTTTTTACTACTTTCATTCAGAGTTCGAAGAAGTGATAATTATTGATAGTTATCAAGATAAATATAGGTTGATTATTGTCTTTGATAAGTTTAATAGAAAATGTTTGCCACTGGTTGTAATTTTTTGCATTCAACGAATGCGTGTACCGGAACACGCGCCATTTGACGTCAATAGCAAGGGATTCCCCGCGTCGTCATGCTTCGTTTCTGATTGAACTAATTGTCAATTATTCTTTTCGACACTTCCGATTTTTTTCGCTCCATTGTCATTGTTATTTCGACCCATTCTTAAAATATATCATTCCCGTTTCGACCCATCCTTAATCCTAATTTAAATTAAGCAAGTAATTGATTTGTAATAATCTGATATTTTCCATAAAATTTTAAGTAAACTAACATATTTTTAAGCCGTTACTAACAATAATGGATCTTTGTTATCTGCAATAAATAAATTATTTTTATTATTAATCATTGACAAAATAGTCTATAAAGCCGTAAATTCAGTGCTCTCCTGACGGCCAGGACTGACGTTAGTCTTTCATAGAATCCATGCGTGTATTCAAAGTTCAGAGCAGCACTGACCTGACCGCGTCCGCAATAACCCGCATACGGTACATGCGCACCGTCTGTCCTGACCGTCAGGCGAGCACTAAATGCGGCCTACATAGTGTTGGTTGTCCAGGTGATGCAACAGTTAGAAGAGGAAGCGCTAATGGAGCAATGCATCGAGGCGATGCTTGAAGACGAGCAGCGAGAGAGGCAGCGGCCCGCCAACGGACATTCATACCCCACGTGAGTACATTCATACCCCACTGTAGTACATTCATACCCTACTGTAGTACATTCCTACCCCACGTTAGTACGTTCATACCCCACTGTAGTACATTCATAACCCACTGTAGTACATTCATACCCTACTGTAGTACATTCCTACCCCACGTTAGTACGTTCATACCCCACTGTGGTACATTCATAACCCACGTTAGTACATTCATACCCCACGTTAGTATATCCATACCCCATGTGAAGACATTCATACCCCTGATGTCCTATGAAATGTGAATTTAATTATGAAACTATAATGATAATAAATAAAATTAATTTTAAACAACTGTGATTGATCTGTTTGTTTTACTTATTACGTGTGATTGGTATAGTCTGTTTAGCCTTACTTGTTTTATTTGGTAAACAATCTTCACCCAACTCTTTAATGCAAAAATAAATTATATAAAACAAGAAATAGACGATCTCCGTGGTCGAGTGGCTTTGTACACCGGTTTTCAAGGTGTCGCCATCTCTGAAGTCCCGGGTTCGATCCCCTGTTGGGTCAATTTAGATATTTTCTATATTGGCTCCGGTCTGGGTGTTTGTGATACCACCATTGTCTCTGATTTCCATAACACAAGTGCTCTGGCTACTTACTTTGGAATTGGAGCAATGTACGTGATGTTGTCTAATATTTGAAAAAAAATGGTTTTCCACACAGATTACGAAAGAAATTACTAATTATTAGTGACAATTTGATTTAATGAGACACAGACAACATATTTTTAACTGTCGATTTAAATTTCAAAGACGTTTGACAACTGTCCAAAGCTGTTTACTAAATAGGACAAGTAAGGATAAACAGACTCGAAATTTTCTAGTACTTTTTACTTCTTCGCTGCAAGCCAGCGCAATTTCATCAATGTGAGGAACTACCCCCACATTCGAAAGAAACATCTTTCCAGATGTTTTTGACAATCTTTCTAGTGTTTTTTCTATTATTATTTATCTTAATAAAAAATAGCATTGTGATGCATAAATTTTGACATTTTAGCATTCACAATTTTTACACTATTATTCACAATGCTAGAAAAAATACGACTCGCACCAGATGTCAAAGGTCGCGGGTTCGATTCCCGTCCGAGAACATGATCCGGTGCGAGTCGTATTTTTCTAGTATATTATTTGGTTTCAATTTAATAATGTTATAATATGTTTTGTTTGTTGTCAGAACGAGCAACGGTGCTGGTCTCTCGCTGGAAGAGACAGTGTCCCGCTCCACCCTGAACCCGCTGGCCGCGGAGTTCGTGCCCACCGGGCGCCTGCAACCGCCGCCAGGTTTGTTGTATTAGAAATAAATAAATAAATATATGACAACATCACATACATTGCTCCGATTCCAAAGTAAGTAGCTAAAGCACTTGTGTTATGGAAATCAGAGACAACGGTGGTATCACAAACACCCAGACCTGAGCCAATATAGAAAAGTCGTTTTCTAAATTGACCCAATCGGGGATCGAATCTGGGACCTAAGAGATGGCGACACCTTGAAAACCGGTGTACAAAGCCACGCGACCACGGAGGTCTTCAAATATTGTATTATAAATTATAATTAGACCCTGTTATCGGAGGTACACACGACGGCACCTCAGACTATACATGTTGACCTTGAGACCGCCTTTATGCCCTACGTAATAAAAGCTGATTTCGCAGTTTAACTGTATAATCTGACGTGCTGTCGTGTGTACATTTTGGGAGCAGACGTTCTTTAGGATGGGATAATTATTTATATCTATCGTTATATTTATCGATAAATTAACTCAAATCAACTATAATTAAACAACATGACGAAAAAAATATTTTATTCTTCATTTTGATTTTAAAAATAATTGGAACTGCATTCAAAGACTTGAAAAATCGAACAAACTAATTGAACTGGCTTTAGACAGAAAAATTCGTTAATTTTTTTTTCCTTCAGTGCATCATTACTTTTTTTACTGGATAGTGATCTACGATAGTATTTTATTTTAGATTTAGTGTTTTTCACCGGGATTTAGTAAATAACCTTAATGCCGAATATGGTAGATAGGGACCATCAAACTGTACAACTTTTACTATGGGACTAACTTTAAACTTTTTCGCGATTTCAGAGTTGGCCCCATAGTAAAAGTTGTTCAGTTTGATGGTCCCTATATACCATATTCGGCATTAGGGGTATTTTTGTAACACCTTGTATATATTTCTTTTTTAATCTTACGATTCTGATAATAATGATCGAATTCTCCGTCTCTAGCAGCAGAAGAGCGAACAGACCCGGTAGAGGCGCCCGCGGAAGACAGTCCAGACCCATCGACTACACAAACTACCGCAGACAGCGCCGACAGTGTGGACGCGCCACTACTACAACCTAAGGCCGAGGCCACAGGTAATAAAATATCTATATTATCTATATCTCCTCGTCTCTAGCAGCCCGCATATACATAACTTTCCGAGTATGAGAAAAGTAAAGTTTTTTTTTCGCCTTTCCATAGATCCCTATGGAAAGGCGAAAATAAATAGTAAAATATGCCATTAATAGACCGCAGTGATATCCAGAGCCCATTGGAATGGACTGGATTATGACCTAAAGTATTTTTACCCAACTGGAATATGACCTTAAGTATTTTTACCCAACTGGAATATGACTTTATGTATTTTTTTACCCAACTGGAATATGATCTAATGTATTTTTTTACCCAATTGGAATATGATCTAATGTATTTTTTTACCCAATTGGAATATGATCTAATGTATTTTTTACCCAACTGGAATATGACCTTAAGTATTTTTACCCAACTGGATTATGACCTAAAGTATTTTTACCCAACTGGAATATGACCTTAAGTATTTTTACCCAACAGGAATAATCTAATGTATTTTTTTACCCAACTGGAATATGATCTTATGTATTTTTATACCCAACTGGATTATGACCTAAAGTATTTTTGCCCAACTGGAATATGACCTTATGTATTTTTTTACCCAACTGGAATATAATCTAATATATTTTTTTACCCAATTGGAATATGATCTAATGTATTTTTTTACCCAACTGGAATATGATCTAGTGTATTTTTTACCCAACTGGAATATGACCTAATATATTTTTTACCCAACTGGAATATGACCTGAAGTATTTTTTTACCCAACTGGAATATGACATAAAGTATTTTTTTTTTCACAGAATCCCCCACCCCACAAGAACCACCAGAAGTAAGCGCAGCAGACGTACAAATAGAAAAAGACAAACGACCGAAGGACAAAGACGGCAAGAAAGACACAAAAGCCAAGGTAGAAGTGAAAAAAACACTGAAACAAGAGGCTAAAGTGAAAGCGAAGCCTCAAGCGGTGAAGTCTGAACCTAAAGTGCTGCCGAAGAAGAAGGAGGCGGTGAAAAGTGTCAAAAGTGAAGTGAAAGTTGAGGAGAAGGAAGAGGCGCCTGCGGTGGAACCGGCTAAAGTGAGTACAAAAACAAATAAGTTTGTTTGCTTACAATTTTGGTGTTCTAAATTTAAAAAAAAGGGAATCGACCTATTGTGAATGTTCGAAAATTCAACAACGGCAATTTTGCTTTCGTTTAAGTTTTCAGGAGCAGCCTTTTTGCTTTAGTCCTCCTTTTTGCTTTAGGACCACCGTGGACCACCGTGACCACGGCCCCTGGAAAGGTGTCGAAACGTCGGGAATTCAAAAACCAATAAATCCAAACTAAATAATTCTAAAACAACACCTGAATTAATAATATACGCGCTGTAATCCGTTAAGTGTTTTATTTCATTACATTTGGCATTACACAGCGTTTTTTTTTTTCAGAATTGAAAATAAATTGCATTTTTCATGCATTTTATACAAGGTGTTACAAAAGTACCCCTAATGCCGAATATAGTAGATAGGGACCATCAAACTGAACAACTTTCACTATGGGACCAACTCTCAAATCGCGAAAAAAAAATCAGCTGTTTCATACAAAAAATTATTACGAAAATATCAAAATGTATGAAACAGCTGATTTTTTTTCGCGATTTCAGAGTCGGTCCCATAGTAAAAGTTGTTCAGTTTGATGGTCCCTATCTACCATATTCGGTATTAGGGGTACTTTTGTAACCCCTTGTATATTTCCATTTCATTCGCCCTGGAACGTCATTTGTTAGAGCAAGAAAGATAGCATGAGTTCTATTCTCGCTTAAGCAAAACTCTTAACGTTTTTTTAATATTATTTCTCTCTCTTTCAGCCTCAACAAACGCCAACAGAAGAAACGTCACAACCGGGATTCAAACCTATAAACTACGCCGCGGCGGCACGAGCCACAAAGCCTAAAAAACCCCCCACCCCTCCAGCCGACACTATCCCCACCACCAAGACGGAAAAGGACAAAAAACTAGAGAAAAAGACCGAAAAGCCAGCACCCAAACCAGAGAAAGTCGCCCAGAGAAAAAATTCTGCGAAGTAAGTTTAAATTTATACAATGTACAAAAAAACACCACTTTTTTCTCGATTTTTTTTTCTTGTACAGATTTTTTTTTCCTTTAGATGTATAGGTATTTAGTAATAATGTGATAAAATTATTCACTCTTGCATTTCTATGAGGAAATTGATAAAAAAAAATTAATAATTACGTTATAAAATGAAAATAAAAAATTGTGTACGATATTTAATTAAAAATAAAATAATTCATAATATTTCTCGTTTTAAATTTCCATGGTTTTTGACGTTATTAGAATAAACTATATCGGGATTTACACCAT
Source organism: Catoptria pinella (assembly GCA_963556745.1). NCBI lineage: Eukaryota > Metazoa > Arthropoda > Insecta > Lepidoptera > Crambidae > Catoptria > Catoptria pinella. The sequence continues at coordinate 5,467,087 of OY750788.1, read as the reverse complement.
GTACTTGTTTATTTTTGAGACTCCGATATTTCGGCGCAGTTGCATGCGCCATGGTCACGGAAGAACTGTCGATTGTTGCGTGCGGGTAGATGTTATTGGCAGACGAATCGGTCTACCCTCCGTCTAAGTCTTTTATTATTACGTTCGATACCGGTACCACTGTCTGCAAACTCACTACTCACTCGAATCTGTTCACGACACACGACACTCACTGTATCTGTACGCGAAACGGCGCTTTTACATTTCATGTTGTTTTTACACAAACGGATTACGGGGTTCCAAACACTCGACAATTTAAACCCATCTTCACGATTGAAATTTTTGTATTTGGTAATTTCAATCGCTTCTCTGACCATTCTTGGTATGTAGTGGCGTTCTGTTGAGATAATCTGAGGGTTATGAAACTCGATCCAGTGATTTGTGTCCGAATGAATTAAATGTTCAGCGCATGCAACTGCGCCGAAATATCGGAGTCTCAAAAATAAACAAGTACATGGTGTAAATCCCGATATAGTTTATTCTAATATTTCTTGTTATTTTCGAAACGATGATAAAGGTTTCTAATTTAAGATTTGAAAGTGGCAAAGTTTTTCCATTGTTGGTTTATTTTTTTCTATGGCAACATTAAGCCGAAAAAAGTAACAGTATTTTAGCATCAAAATATTAAAATTTTTAGTTAATTTTATCTCTTTCTGAACTCAAAATTAAGCAGTGTTTTTTTTAATCTTTTTTTTAACTATAATACGTAATACAAAACAGCTACATATTTAATTAATAGTAGTTCTTCAATTGAAAAACTTTTCCCCCTTTTCATTAGGGGTAAGATTTAAGACTATTCTGCCCCAGCGGGGAAAGGCCTACCCCGAAATAGGGAGCTTCTTATAACCTTTTTTAGGAATATAAAATTATTCACATTTACTAGGTAAATTAAATATTACCCCCTTAGATTTACTTATGGCCTTAAAAGGCTGTCCATAATTATTATTATATCCTATTAAATAGTATAAAAAATAGTGTACATTATTTAAAAATGTACATTAAAAAAAAAGTTGCACATGTTTTATAAATGGGTATTCTGTAGTGAAAGCATTATTTTTAGGTAGTATTGTGTGTTGTTTTTCGTCATTACTTCAGGGTTGCCAGAGGGGAAATTAAAATACCTTTTGGTAGAAAATTGATTGTTTTATCTGATAAAAAGGAGTCTATGACTACTCCAATAGTTAAAGTTATTATTATTCTGTTTTATTTTTAATTGATTTAATTTTATGTTTAGGTTAAGTCATAGTAAAACTCTAAAGATACGAATATATTATTTTCTTAGTTTTAAAGGAAAATATCTTACATTGATCCCAGATGGTAGATTTTTGGATGTGTGTATATTTCTGCATCATGGTAATAACATTTTGAAACATGATAAGTCTTTAAATTTAGGATTTGTGATGAATTTAAGACTTTAAGCTCATTCATTTTATTGTTATGTTATGTTACAATTATTTTAGTCACAACGTGTTTTAAGTACCCTAAATAATTATTACGTTTACCCATTATATAACATAATAAAGTATCACAGTGAAAATGTTGCCAGTTCAACAATCTCAGAAACTACCATTACAAATGTTTTGGGTGTGTAAAATAGCAACATGGTTTTATTATGATACTTTAAAATGTTATTACCAGTATGTAATTTGATTAGTCGCGTCTTTTTTAAAAATAAAATAGTTGCAAATATAACAGTTACTTTTAGATTAATACACAAATTAATTTAACTTTGATTGGAATTGAATGTGAAATATGTGAATGAAAAACAATAACAAAAGAATATCAATTCGTTTTTTTCTTAATTTTTACGATTTTGTTTAAAAATGCATTTTTGATGCGTTCTGTTTGTTCATAAAGTCTTAAACATAATTCATCACATAATGCAATTGATTCCAACACACTGAATATTTGCTAACATATAAAAAAAAACAGTACCTCTTAAGTTGTGTCTCCTGCGCCTAAAAATAACAAAATATGGTATCGCAACATGTTGGCAAAACATTGCAATCTCCTGCGATATTAAAACAAGAACATCTAACAAACATCTACCCATTCGAAAAAAATTACTTCGGACGAAGAAGATGTACATACTCGAAATGAAATTGCCCCTCTCCCCGAAGACGAACACGGGGTTGTTTTCCGTTCGCCTCGGATAACATGTTTGCTTGTTTGAGCTAACAAAACAGTTAGGCCACGACCACATTTTGTTAGATGTTTGATGTTAGAAAACACAAAACTGTCGCAGGAGACACAGCTTTAGTAAAAAATTTTTTTTTTTCGGGGCAAAATATTTTATTCAACGAAAATTTTGAGGGCAGTGTTTTATATGAATAATCGTTAACAGATTTTAATAACTCAATTTTAAACGCAAAAAAAACTAGTTCTAAATATACAACGTGTTACAAAAAAGTCCCTAAAGTTGAATATGGTAGATAGGGACCATCAAACTGAACACCGGTTCACCGGTACACCGGTTTTCAAGGTGTCGCTATCTCTGAAGTCCCGGGTTAACTCTGAAATCGCGAAATAAAAACAGCTGTTTCATACATTATGATATTTTCGTTATTATTATGTATGAACTAGCTGATATTTTTTTCGCGATTTCAGAGTTGGTCCCATAGTAAAAGTTGTTTAGTTTGATGGTCCCTATCTACCATATTCGGCTTTAAGGGTTTCTAGTAACACTTTGCATAAAAAAAAATACAAAACCTAATCCCTGTGTACTATTATTATAACATAAATAAGTTGACGTACCTAAATAAAAATAGAAAATAATGTAATATTTTTTAATAAAAATAATAAACATTCAAAGTTATTTTTTTGACTGTGTGTGTTGATTGAAAATTAAATTTAACATGCTTTTGATGATTTGATAAAATGAAGTTAGTGATGCAACCTTTAACAATACTAAAAGTTCAAAAAATCTCGATAGATGGCGTTTCATGGAAGCCGAGCCTCTGTAAAGTTGCTTAAATGTCTGTCGCCGTTTTAACTTGCGATCAAAATTTGAAAAAAATGCTGCTTAATGTGAAGGGGGTTTAACTTTACGGCTCTGCTTCCATAAAACGCCATCTGTCGAAGCTTTTTGGACTCTTTTTTGTATTTGGGCTGTCAGAAAACCGCCCTTTGCTTCAATCACTGATAAATTTCAAGTTTTAACTGACAATTGTCGACCAAATAATATTGGCACTTTTAGATAATAAGCTTATTTATACTACACCTGCTTGGAAAGCACTTTATACTTAGAAAAGGAAGCAGGTAGGCAGTCGTCTCTTTTCTCACACTTAAGCAGTAGGAAAAATGTTTGAAAATCCATTAGCGCGGCCGAAACGGTATATCGAAAAATGTATGAAAAATACAGGAGCTCGGTGGCGCAGTGGTATAGAGCCTGGCCCATAGATTGCGGAGGTAAAGCAACTGTCGCAAGGGTCGGTCATGGGATGGGTGACCAAAAATTTATTATCTCCAGCTCCTCCGTGCTTCGGAAGGCACGTTAAGCCGTTGGTCCCGGCTGCACTTGCAGTCGTTGGCAACCGCCAATCCGCATTGGACCCGCGTGGTGGGTCATGGCCCTCCTTATCAACCCATAAGAGAGGCCTGTGTCCCAGCAGTAGGGACTTTAAAAATGGCTGATCATGAAAAATACCGCATGTATGCGGTAAGTCCATAGCAATTTCAATTCATAAACATTTTAATTGTTTTATTTTCCTTGTTGGTGTAGTATAAAGCACTATGTATCACTCGGAAGAAAGTGCGATTTGATGTAATCGCACATTTTCTCCCCTCAATGTACAGTTAGCTATAAATATGTATACAAAGAACTTTGTCACTCTGAAAGCTATTGCTTTTTGAACAGAAATCAATGACAAATGACATCTACAACAAAGTGACAAAGTTCTAACTGTATACATATTTTAGACGTGTCTGTACTATTGGTATATGATGTTAAGATTGGTCTCTACAGCACTTTTCATGCTAAGGAATAATTCAATTTTTAAGTATGGGACTCCCATCTCTTAAAACGTAGTGATTACATGCTCTTCAGTTCAGTCATGTTACAATAATAATCTGTCGAAACCAAAGACTTCTATAATTCTAGACTTCTATCTAAAAATTGCTCATTAAGTTACGGTGCATGCACCGCAACTCCTTTAGTCTATTGCGAGCGACCGAGAGGAACAGTTGATGCGCCGCGAAGGTTGCTTGTGACACAATTTTAATTTTGAACAGCTCGTCTATGTAATTGAAGTCATTGGTCGAAACGGAAAGTCACGTGGGCGACACTTGCCTGTTTCTGTGTTACCAGTCATGTAAAATCAAACTCCCATAAATGTTACCTGTGTTAATGAAAATTACATTCATTCATCTTTTAACTTGAACTGTTTAAGAGAAACAAATCACAATTGAATTACATTATAATAATTTTGTATGAGTGATGGATGACAGAAAAATTCTTGATTATTTGTTTGTTACCATAGAGGCAACTAGATAGTGACGTAAGCAAGTGTCAAAGTCGAAGTGTCACTCCCGGAATGCGAGTCCTTGTTTTAGGCCCGATTTCACAGACTACTAAACAGCTGATTAACTTTTAACCATCTGTTTTTGACATTTTCTCCATATATAAAAAAGTCAAAACAGACTGTTATAACTTAACGGCTATTTAAATGTTGGTGAACTCCAGCCTCTTATATCATGTTGTCATGACAACTATTATTTGTTCGGTGATTGTCAACTATTTTTTTACATCGACAGCTTTCATTAAAATTTCAGCCAAGCACTGTGCACTGTTTAATATAAGTATTTATGCATCTTTTGGAATTTTATAAAAAAAATCTCAGTACTGATTTTTATGTTGATGTTATTAAAATATAAGGCGTAGTGCAAACCGATTTAACTAGATCACTGCCAAAGTTCACGCTTCTTGGGTTGGATTCTCGTGGTATGCGATTATTAAAAAAAAATGGAATTCTCGAGATTCCATAGATTTCTACTATGGTCAATAATAAAACAACTATTAAAATTTATTTTTATTAAGTTTAGTTTATTATTCTTAATATCTGATGTAACAGAAAATGTTAAGTAGTTTTACCGGAGGTGTATTCTACCGTTTGACATTTAAATGCTAAAAATATAATAGTTTTGATTCGGATGGCAACGACTTGACTAAATTGACTAATTTTAAAATTCTGTTCTTGTATTTTAGATACAGAAAGTAAAGGATCGAAAACTAAATTGAGTTTAGTTCTGTCAATTTAGTTAAGTCATTGCCAACCGAATCGACACCAATGTAAAAGTTTTTTTTTTTTTAATTAATCACATGCGGCCTTACCACAAAACACAGTTCAAAAACTGAACTTTTTTGACAACATTGTTTGAAAGAGACAGCATCACATCTAAATCAAACAGTATTCTAGATTTTTTTGTGCCAAGGCCGATGGAATTTGTTTATTTACTGCGAAAATCCAACCTTTTATCCAATAAGTGCCTAATAAATGAAAAAATAAATGTAAATTTGTTCGTCTCCGCTCCGACACTTTAAAACAATTGACTAATTATTATTAGATTTTAGTACATAGTTATAAAAAAGGCTGGCAACTTTTTTACCGCCAAAATCGGTGCAAATTAAAGATGGCGTCACTGTTAAGGAATCGAAGTAGGTATTTTGGTGTGAATAATTAATAGCGCTTTGCTAAACCTTTATTTTTAAATGTTTATAAGCAAAACGGATAGTTTTGCGATTAGTATACAATACAACACTAGTGTTAATGTGTATTTTGTTTTTAACTGTAGTTGTTAAGGGCGCGTAGTCTGCACACTAGCGCCGCCATTGGAAAAAAACATAGTGCATAAATGAAAAGGAAATGGTGCACTATACAAGGTGTTACAAAAGTACCCCTAATGTCGAATATGCTAGATAGGGACCATCAAACTGACAACTTTTACTACGGGGCCAACTCTGAAATCGCGAAAAAGAAAAATCAGCTGTTTCATACATTTTGATATTTTCGATTTTAATTTTTGTATGAAACAGCTGATTTTTTTTTCGCGATTTCAGAGTTGGTCCCATAGTAAAAGTTGATCAGTTTGATGGTCCCTATAAACCATATAAGCATTAGGGGTATTTTTGTAACACCTTGTAGAGAGATAATTTACAATTTCATCTTTATTTAAGCACTATATTTTTTTATCAATGGCGGCGCTAGTGCGCGGACTATGCGCTCTTAAACGCAACGTTCTGTGACGCCAACTATTAAAAAATTAGCAATAGTTTATGCCTTAAAGCTTACTATTACATAACTAAATGTTTATATAGTAGGCCAATTTCTGAATAATTATCACCAAAATACACTTGGCGGTAGAAATTTGTCAAATACTGTATAATATTTGTAAATTTTTGATAATAAAGTCGCATGTTATAGTATGCTAGAAGTTTATGTATCACAAAGGTAATAAAGTAAAATATTTAGTAAATTAAACGATTATGGTATGATAAAATCACACAAACTTGTTTTATTTCATCAGGGGTTTTTACTTCACAATAATTTATTTTAGAATACAGCCACTTCTATACTGTTTATCCTTATTTGACGACCTCCGTGGTCGAGTGGCTTTGTACACCGGTTTTCAAGGTGTCAGCATCTTTGAGGTTCCGGGATCGATCTCCGATTGGGTCAATTTAGAAAAAGAACTTTTCTATATTGTCTCAAGTCTGGGTGTTTGTGATACCACCGTTGTTTCTGATTTCCATAACAAGTGCTTTAGCTACTTTAGAATCAGAGCAATGTATGTGATGTTGTCAAATATTTATTTAGCTTAGCTTTGACAGTTGTCATACGTCTTTTAAATTTAAATAGTTTTTTCCTTTATGATCCTATTAAATCAAATTGTCACTAATAATGTGCTAATAATTAGTAATTTCTTTTGTGGAAAACCGTTTGTTGTATTTTAAAACTGATATTTTTTTTAATAAAGATTTGGTGAAGATTGTTTACCAATTAAGACATGTAAGGATAAACAGACTATAAAAATATAGAGTTTAGAACTTTGTCACTTTGTTGTATTGGTTTCTGATCAAAAAAGTAATAGCTTTTATGGTGACAAAGGTTCTGTACTGTATTTATTTATGTGGTTGTACCTGATAGTAGTTTTTAGCGTCTTGTAATGAAAATGATGCATAATTTTCTAGAGACCCGCCAAAAACTTGACTAAAGCTGGTTCAGCCTATACTAAAACAGATAATTAAGTTTTAACTGTCTGTTTTTGACATTGATAACACCCGAGTTTACAAACTATTTAAACAGCCGATGAATTTTTTTAACCATCAGTTTTTGACACTCCATAACAATGTCAAAGGGAGTTTTTGGCGCCATTTTGTCGAGTTCGGTTTGGTGTCTATTTTAATTATTTTCAAATTGATTCATAGTGGATATTGTGTCTTAAAATTGGTGCAGTTATATGGTACAAGTGTCTACGCAACTGAACAATATGTGGGATAATTGAAATAGGCGCGATCTTGGTTGTGTGAAGCTGAGACTTTTATTGAAGTGGTGGCTTCCTCGGCAGAACTAACCGAGTAAACTGTCTTGATATACTTGGTGCCAAATGCTCCAAGCAGCATTGGAATGCGATGCACCCGCATTCTAATGAAAAATTAAACAATATCTACCACTGAACTATTTAACACTTGACACTGGCAAAAATTACTTCCAAGAGGAAAGTAGATTGCCATAAAAAAAAAAGAAGAACAATGTCAAAAACAAACGGTAAGCACCTGTTTTTAGTGTTAATGAACTTCAGCAAAGTATGGAGAAAATGACAAAAACTGATGGTTGAAAATCGTCACTTAATTGTCAAAATCCATTGTCTTTCGTCAGTTAAACGTGATAAACCGCTATATTAATAAATTAGTCGATTACTAGACGAACTTAATTCGGTCCACACTAGCGTAGTGGGTAGAGGGGTAATTGTGAATTACCCGTCCACCCACCAGTGGAAAAGTCCAGTGGGTGGACGGTGTGACCTTTTTGGTCAGTACTATATTAATTCTATATAATAATAAATATTTGACAACATCACATACATTGCTCCGATTCCAAAGTAAGTAGCTAAAGCACTTGTGTTATGGAAATCGGAGACAACGGAGGTATCACAAACACCCAGACCTGAGCCAATATAGAAAAGTTCGTTTTCTAAATTGACCTAACCGGGGATCGAACCCGGGACCTCGGAGATGGCGACACCTTGAAAACCGGTGTACAAAGCCACTCGACCAAGGTCATGCTTCTGCTACATACTAAAAAGTTGCATTAGTACAGGCAAACGGACTAACAACCGAACTGCATAATCTATGTTCGGTTTTTTCCGATTGTATGCCGATTGTAGTCCGTCCAATTGACACGATTTTGTCTACTAGCTTCTGCCGTATCGCGAATCTGCCAAACAACGCAAGAGGGAACCATACCATACTGCGACTTAAGGTATATAGCGGCATCTACCTACGCCGCGCATACCACGACACACGGCACAACAACAAGATTCTTCACCGTGTTACTAGATGGCGCTAGTATCGAGAAACAAACATTAAGTATGGAATAGCACCTCGTAGTATGGAAAAACTACATCTCGCTAACGAAGTTCACTCAGCGACTCACCATACTACAATTCCTACAGGTAGGTACACACGACGGCACCTCAGACTATACATGTTGACCTTGAGACCGCCTTTATGCCTTACGTAATAAAAGCTGTTTTCGCAGTTCAACTGTATAACCTGACGTGCTGTCGTGTGTACATTCAAAAGCTCGTTGACCAAGAAAATCAAGTAAATCATTATAAAATTAATAACAAAAGCAAACGTCAAAGATAGTAATTTTTAGTTTCCGTCTCGTTAATTAGGTTAGTAAGCCGGCGATGAGCATGTTTGAAATATAGTGTTCAACACAAATTTGTTTTGCACGGCAAACTTATTGAATCAGCAGCCGCGCCCGGCACACACTACTATAATCTATTTAAATTAACTAAGCGCATCACGCACACATGCACAGTCTGTCGTGCATCACGACTTCGAGACGGAAATACGAAAACACTATTTGTCTCATGCGACCGATTCTCCCTGTTCATTCGCATTCGGGTTCAAGGTCAAAGTATATACACTTGATATGCTGCCCACTGTACCTAATTAATTAAATAAAAAAAAACCACCTCAACAGTGATAATATTTATTACATCAATAGTATCCACGTTTAAACGTAAATTGGTAAGCTTGCTAATATTCGTATTACTAACACCAAAATAGCTTTTATTTCACATATGAACAGGGTTGTTTATGGCAAAGAAATACTGTCACTAGAAAAACAATCACTTGTCTTATTTGGTAAACAAACTTCACCCAACTCTTTAATGAAAAAAACAATTATTAAATACAAGAAATGGTTTTCCACACATAGATTTTACGAAAGAAATTACTAATATTATTGACAATTTGATTTAAATAATTAATGAATAAATGCTTGGACAATTCCACACAGCGCCATCTAGCCCCAAACTAAGCAAAGCTTGTAATATGGGTATTTGAAATTTTGAGATTTAAGCATTCACAATGCTATTTTTATATAATACTAAATAATATACTAGAAAAAATAGGACTCGCACCAGATCATGTTCTCGGACGGGAATCGAACCCGCGACCTTTGGATATCCGGTCCAATGCTCTGACCGCTGAGCTACCGAGTCACTAGTGAGAACGTCGAATTTCTTCTAGTATATCAACTCTTACGCTGCAAGCCAGCGCCATCTCACCAATGTAGAAGGAATTAACCTCGACATTCAACTGAACATCTTTCCAGATATTTTTAAACAGTTGATTAAGATGATTCCCGTCCGAGAACATGATCTGGTGCGAGTCCTATTTTTTCTAGTATATTATTTAGTATTGTAATATGGGTGCTAGACAACTGATATACCTACTACTTATATACTTTTTAAATATATACTTATACACTTTTTAATATGCGTAAGTGATTTTGGAAGAGCTTGACGTGTGTTTAAAAATGGATCTCGATATTTGAATGATATAAGTCAGAGCCGCCATGAATCCACAAAATGCAACTACGCGCGTGAGTGCATAAAAATCCCGCACGATGATGCAGATCTGCACTGCAAGTACAAGCGTAGGTGCGTCGACACGCATGAATAAAGAGTTGAGTGAAGATTGCTTACCAAATAAGACAACTAAGGATAAACAGACTGTACCACTACCACCCCTATAGGGGTGATGCCATTATTTATTATTGTTTGTAAGTAAAATATTTTCTCTAGAATACAAAAAGTTATTTAAAATAAAACATGTTACAAAAATACCCCTAATGCCGAATATATTTTGATATTTTAGATTTTAATTTTTGTATGAAACAGCTGATTTCTTTTCGTGACTTCAGAGTTGGTCCCATAGTAAAAGTTGTTCAGTTTGATGGTACCTATATACCATATTCGGCATTAGGGGTATTTTTGTAACATGTTGTATAGCTTGAAAAAATGCACAACAACCTTATTAATTAAACTGGTATCTAAAAAAATATAAGTGCATTTAAGAATTGAACATCAAATCTTTTATCTGACTTAAGATTATGTCACAAGTTGACCAAAAACCAACTCTATGGCTGTGCAATAAGTGTTATTTTTAAATAACACCTTTTATGACACAATGATATTACTTATTTATATCATTTACATACACAAAACTTCTTTTTTGTACCCACAACATATATTTGACAGTCCCTTTTTTATTTAGAGATAAACAGGATGTTACAAAACAAACCGCAATGCCGAATATGGTAGATAGGGACCATCAAACTAAACAACTATTACTTTAAGACCAACTCTGAAATCGGGAAAAAAACAGCTGTTTCATAAGTTTGATATTTTCGTTACTAATTTTTATATGGAATAGATGTTTTTTTTTTGAGTTTTCAGAGTTGGTCCCTTAGTAAAAGTTGTTCAGTTTGATGGTCCCTATATACCACATTCGGCATTATGGGTATTTTTGTAACACCTTGTATTTATCGATTTCGACGTCACTGATAACATTTACATAAAAAAATCTACTTCATTTCTTGAAATAAATGTACCATTAATTTGTTATTTATTTTAACATTCAAAACATGTGTTGGGCACTTACCTGTAACACACTCTATAATATGCTGCCAAAAATACATAATACACTAAGGTACACATAAATATACATTATATTTATTCAAATAAGTACATATAAGGTTTCAACCTCGATTTCAACACTTTTTCTTAAAAAAAAAGATTAGAATAGTTTTCAAAAGTCGCCGTAAATTAGACAAAGTTACTTTCTGGCCTTAAAATACATATTATACACAACCATTCCTTCCTTTTCGAAGATATTTTCAATTTTTACCCTGTAGATGGCGCTGTTTATCATTTTACCTGTGAGAGTTGTATAATCCGACAGGTACAGGAAAATGAGACAATAGAATACTTTATCGTTGTCCGCCACATGTGGCCGCGTGGCATTTAATGAATCAAAAGCGTTACTTCGAATTAAAATAACATATGAAGATATCAAGCAACAGATTTTTTTAATTAATTACTTTTTCAGAGAAACATACGGCTTTACCACTGTTTAAATGTGATGCCGTCTCTTTCAAACAATATTGTCAAAAAAGTGACAGCATCACATTTAAACAGTGTCGAAGTTAAACCCTTGTTGAACACTGTTTTAAAATCTTTTGTGGTATGGCCATTATCAATGAAGATTGGCCTTATTCAACTTTTTTTATCAAGTTATTTCCGCGTGTTAAGATAAAACAGCGCCATCTTTCATCAATTTTAAGCACTAACGCCGTTAACATGAAAATATTCGTAGTTTTATCATTTAAAATTGGACAATAGCATTTCCTAAGGCCACTAGTATCACAACATCAGGGTGGGATCTAAATTCTACGATAAAAATGAGGGTTCATTCATTTTTGGTTGGCCATAGCATAACTAGCTCAGAAATGTTGAAAATCATGTAGACAATTCTGCAACACATCAGCAAAAAAATCGGTTCATAAAAAAAAACAGACGAACATAGAACCTCCTACTTTTTTTTAAAGTCGGTTAAAAAGAAGTAATGCTTGAAAGTCCGTAAAAACTCGTGCGATGGTAAGCTTAATAATTGTTGTTTTTTCGGGATTATGAAAAAACTACTAGCCAGATCTCTGTAAGAAATACCGGCGACTTGATGACCTCCACCTTTTTTGAAGTCGGTTAATAAGGCACGAAACTCTAATATACGTAAATAAAAGCTTGTAAAAATTGTCCATAATTTAAATTATTTTACACTGAAAAGAAACATTACATAATATGAATCAAACAATAATAAAAAAAACAGTTATTAAAATGTATAAAAACATTTTTCTTTTATAAAATGTCAAAATACCCAAAGTAAGCGCTCACCCTTAATTACATATTCAATACAGTGATGCCAGCAAACTAAAAAAACTACCATTATAGTAATAATAAAATACAAAATGAATTCAACCTTATTCAGGCATTTCTTTTTTTTTACCTGGCAACGTTTTAACATCAAGTTATACAAACAACATGAAACACCACAAACATTCTGTTTTTACCTTCGTAATTATGTTTGCGTTTAGTTTTTGTATACATAATACATACATTTCACTTGTTTATTTTTATTTTTTGAAAATATTGTTCAATAAATAGTACGAGAAGCTATACATAATTATTTTTCATTTATTTTACATAAAATTATTAATTTTACTTATTAAAAATTAACAAGCATTTATATTTTTAACATCTCTACATTTCAAGGCCATCAATTCGATAAAATTTATCAATAATCATTTATAAATTCGACTTTTACATCAGGGTCCATACCATAGTCCAGCAGCGGTATCGGCTAAATTCATTGAAGTTCATGTTAACTGTGTTTTGACAGATATATGTGATACATTGCTACTTTTCTTTGATAAGTTTTTATTTGTGCCAAAACAAAGTAGCAATGTATCACATACATATGTCAAAACACAGTTAACATGAACTTCAATGTTTTTAGCCGATAGAGCAGTTCAGGGTTCGATTCTTCGAGTATAATCAAAGCAACAGAACAATGGTAAAATATGAGAATATTTTCATGTTTAACATCTTGTTGTCCCATATCTTTGCAATAAATGATTATGATTATGGGAAATTTGTACAGCGCCATCTACCACCAAAAAGAGTAATGATATTTTTCATAGATAAATTATTCTATCGATTATTATCTTTTACGCGTGTTTTTTTTCTCGTGCTAGGGGTACTGATACACCCACAGATGCACGGGGGGTCTAAAATGACAGATTGTTGAGCGCTTCAATCGTGCTATAGAGAATTCTCGAGTCGCACCGCCCGCTAGTCGCTCTGTTGCGTGGCCAGGTTGCGTGGCTCAGGTCGTTAGAGGTACAGCTTGGCCAGAAAGAGATGAAATTAAATAAAGCACTAAAATTTTTCAGTACAAAATATAGTCAGTGTTGCCAAGTTATACGTGGTTTTGACGTGTTTGCATAGAAAGTGGCGCCCTCATTTTTCGTCAACTCTTTATGGTCAAGCTGTATCTAGCAAGCCCAATTTCTCATTGGTTAAGAATTCCCCAAAAAGTTATAGATTAGAAATATATTTTCATATAATGCAGAATATATAATATCTAGAGTTAGTTTCGCAGTTCATTTCATAGGCCCTTCTATTTATTATATGGTCTGTGGATATAACCCAATCTATAATCCGCACGCGATTGGATTAGGATGGGTCCTTGTCAAAGTAAATAAAAAAATGACAGTAAAGCAGTCAAGTAGCGCTAGCAAAAAAGTTCTGAATCTATTTAAATAAAAAATGAAAAAAGTAATTACCCCTTTTTCCACCAATATTAATTAATCACTAAAATAATCACACAATAATATATAAATCTCGCATTTAAAATAAAACTCGAGCAGAAATCCACGCGTACAGTTGTACACAACTAGCATTATGCGAGCATCTACGTGAGTTTGCCGACGCTGCGGCTGGCCGACGGACCGTGCGCGTCTCAGTTCCAAAAGGTAGCATCCCATTCCCATCGCGCGCGGATTATACAAGTTTATGTTGTGAATAGATATTGAAATCTATATATGTTTTCTTAAAGCTGAAAATCTATTGAAGCAATTTTATGTTGGATGTTTCAAACTGTAAATAATTGTGTTTCATAAAGCATTTGCTATTTAAATCTATTCTTACATAAAACCGACTAAAGAGACCACCCATATTCACTAACAACTCTCAAACGACCCTTAACTACGCGAACGCACTGCGTTGAATAGAGCTCTGTGATTGGTTCGTTTGTTTTACGTATTACGTGTGATTGGTAGTTGGTCTGTGCGTCCGCGGGTACTGTGATACCTCATAGTAACGTTTGTGAATACGGGTGGGAGCCATGGGCGTAGCGAGGTATGGGCAGGGAGGGGCAGGTGCCCCTTCCCTTAGAAGAGCGGTCGTTCTTTGGGAAACTGTAATTCTGACGAGCTTCGTAGCTTGCGACATACTTTTATTTATTTATTTATTTAGACAAAACAACTTATAGGCTTACAGAGTAGGTATTCCAAAACGCCAGCAAGTCTCAATACAGTATGCACAAATTATATAGAAAAAAAAAACTAATGTCAAATAAGGAGCAATTGTCAAAGATGAAAACAACTTCAAATTATTAATTACAAGCATTCAGTCAAATAATGTAACAACAAGTCAGAAAATAAAATTAAACAAATGTCAAATAAGGAGCAATTGTCAAAGATGAAAACAACAAATAACTTAAAATACACGTTGTTTACATCATCAAACATCGATCAAAACAATATAATCTAGAATTACCCCCCCTCCTCCCCCTCTTCCCCCATTCAATCCCCGGCTACGCCCTTGGTAGGAGCTATTACATTAGGTACTTATATTAATGTCCTTTTGACTGGTCAAATGGCACTAAATTGCTTAGAATTATGTTCGTGGTACGTAACGACAATTTTAACAGTTAACATTCAAAGAAAATTGTTTTCTATTTTTAAATTGGTACTACTAAAGTATTTAGTACAAGAATTATACATTGTTTTAAGAGAAGTAGAAGCTTTTTTATTTTTCAGTATTAAATAAATGTGGTTAACATTTATTTTCATCTAATGGCGTGTCTCCTGCTCCTAAAAATAACAAAACAAACCAACAAAACATATTATCAAAACATGTTAGCAAAATATTGCAGTCTCCTGCGACTTTTAAACACGAACATCTAACAAACATCTACCTACTCGACAAATGACTTCGGACGAAAGACGTACTCGAAATGAAATTTCCCCTCCCCCCGCAGGCGAACACGGGGATGTTGTCCGTCCGCCTCGGATAACATGTTTGCTTGTTTGAGCTAACAAAACAGTAAGGCCACGCCCATATTTTGTTAGATGTTTGATGTTAGGCGTTAGATAACACAAAACAGTGTCGCAGGAGACACAGTTTAATATTTTCTCTTGGTTACAATGTTATTTATTCTTTGTTTGTTTGTTATTGGTTACATGTTAAGTAATTTACTTAAAAAAAAACCCATTTCATTTTAAGACAGTAAACCACTCTTGCAAAAGCATAAATATTATTACTTATTGCTATCCGATTTTTGTGATTGCCATCACTCTGTAACTAATATTTAGTGATAATTTTAGCACACATATCTGAAATATAATTACTTGCGTGTCGAAACATATAATTAATCTACATATAGTATACAATGACATCTACATTTAAATGACTTATTATAAATTGACTCGTCACCAAATTAAAAACTGTTAAATCAAATAGCATTTAAAATATTATTTTACAATAATGTCAAATCTCATAAAGTACAAAATTATTTAACTAGAAAAGAAAATGTAGGATTCATTTATCATGTAACTTTAATGTAAAAATCTGTCAATATCGTTCTTACAAGCACCTTTTTACTATAAAAAATATCCTCAGAATAATAACACCTAAAAGCAGACTCCTCGTATGTAAAGTGAAGCAAAAAATATTGAGCCAAAATGGCTTAGTTTTCAGATTTACATCCTTCATACGTTACCTAGTCGTAACTTAAATCCAATAAAGTAACTAATCCCCTAAAGGTAGGGAAATTTAAACTTTTTCGTTCTTATAGGTACGATTAAGTAACGTATGAAGGATACAAATCTGGCATACCTACCTGTCCGCCATTTTGAAAAAAGACAGTTTTGGACAAACAAAAAGTAATAAGTAAAAAAACCTCGTAAGTGATATACTTACCGAGATATTTGAGTTTGAAGTTGAAAAACAAAATCTGACATTTTCTAAATCAATCGATAGAATAAGTCATTACAAACAAAAAGTAATAAGTAAAAAAATCTCGTAACTACACTGAGATATTTGAGTTTGAAGTTAAAAAAAAAAACCACTAAATCCAGAAAGTGATTTTGTTTATCAACTTCAAACTCGAATATCTCAGTAAGTATATCACTTGCGAGATTTATTTCTGATTACTTTTTGTTTGTAATGACTTATCCTATTGATTAATCCAAAAAATTACAGATTTTGATTTTCAACTTCAAACTCAAATATCTCAGTAAGTATATAACTTACCAGATTTTTTACTTATTACTTTTTGTTTGTAATTACTTATTCTATCGATTGACAAATTTTAGCACAAGCCTCCAAAACCGAACCTTTTTTCAAAATGGCGGACAGATAGGTATGCCAGTCTTCATACATAAATGACCGATGGCTTATTGTCTCAGTATTTTTTGCTTCACTTTTGACAGTGCTCTTTGTAGGGAACCATCGTTCTAGGTTGTTATTATTCTAAGAAAATATCATGATAAATTGTTCCAATTATATAAAATCTTAAAGACAACCAAAAACTTATGGCACTAGGTTGTATCCATATAAATCAACTTTCATTAAAATTGTATACATAATATATTTTATTTAATATGCCACAAAACAGGTTGAATTAAATGTAGCTAAACTTAAGAATAAAAAAAAAACTTAAAATTATAAAAACTGGGCACTTATTGCAGGTCACCTGAAAAATAAACTTAATTTTTAGACATATAAAAAGATATTTGAATAGAAAAAAATATACAAGGTGTTACAAAAGTACCCCTAATGCCGAATATGGTAGATAGGGACCATCAAACTGAACAACTTTTACTATGGGACCAACTTTGAAATCGCGAAAAAAAAATCAGCTGTTTCATACAAAAATTAATTACGAAAATATCAAAATGTATGAAACAGCTGATTTTTTTTCGCGATTTCAGAGTTGGTCCCATAGTAAAAGTTGTTCAGTTTGATGGTCCCTATCTACCATATTCGGCATTAGGGGTACTTTTATAACACTTTGTATAAATGGTCGAAACTGTTATTAGGCATCACTAAACTCTCCAAATAATTATAATCCATTTCGGAATTTTGCGACTATAAGTTCTTTTTGCAGAACTCACAACTAATTAGTCTTCTGAGTCCTGAGTTCTTTTGAGTCTTTTCAGTTCTTTCAGTCCTAAAATTTCTTGAGTCGTTAGATTTATTCTAAGTCCTTTAAGTTCTTTGAAGTCTTATGAGTCGTGTGAATTATACAGCAGGACTGCAGTCCAATCAAAAAGACTCGTGTCATGAAGCCTTTGAGTTCTTTAAGTCGTGAACTATAAAGTAGAAAACTGCCAGCCCAATCAAAAGACTCGCACATCATGAAGTATTTGAATTGTTTAAATTACTATAGGTAGGCACACCTCTGTAATTTGATTATTAAAGTTAATGATTACTCACACTTGCACTTTTTTTTGTGTAGCAAACCACTATAAAATTAATTAAGCTTATACAATGACATTCCACCTTAAGAATGGACCTCATCATCATCATCATGTCCTTCTCACCGTATCCGGTGATGGCGTACCTTACAAGATAACCTGGTCTTTGTGACGTGATCGAATGTGGGTAGCGAATCCAAATTTGATCTTAGAAACACGATCACAAGTGTAGCTGGCCTGTCGCGTTATAATAATAAGTGTAGGTAGGTTTTCGTAAGACTGAGCTCTTTTTTAAAAGGACTCAGTCGCGAGTTCTTTTCGTAAGGCTGAGCTCTTTTTAAAAGGACTCAGTCGCTAGTTCTTTTTAGGAAAGCTAAGTTTTTATTTAAAGGACTTAGTCTGGAGTTCTTTTTGTAAAGAGTGAGCTCTTTTAAAAGACTCAGTCTCGAGTTCTCTTTGGCAAGACTGGAGTTTATTTTAAGAAGACTAAAAACTCAAAGAAGCTTGAGCTTTAACTTACTCCTTTTTGACTTGAGTCTTCAAAAAAAGACTCGAGTCTCAATATTAGGACTAAAAGACTCAGTTCTTTTACAACACTAGTCTAATAGACACTGTGTTTTGTCCCTTCGTCTTAATGTCAAATTCATCACTGTCATAGTTTAATCACTGTCAAACTATGACAGTGATTAACCATTGTGTAACTATACATCTGCTATACAATCTTTATAGTAAGGGGGTCCATATTAATAATTAATAAAGATATTGCGGTTCGTTAAGTGTCCCAAGATTTTACTGATTTCTGGGTTTAGAGCCCTTTCATAGACTTAAAAGGGGCCCAATCAAGATACTTATTTACGTAAATCATGAAAAGAATGCGTCTACGCACGCGTCTTAGTGAAATTTTCCCTATATTTTCAAGCTATTAATTTTTAACTTTTAAGTGCACATATACAGTAAAGCGCGCCGGTGAAAATCATTTGCGAAGACGACCTCCGTGGTCGAGTGGCTTTGTACACCGGTTTTCAAGGTGTCGCCATCTCTGAGGTCCCGGGTTCGATCCCCGGTTGGGTCAATTTAGAAAAACTAACTTTTCTATATTGACTCAGGTCTGGGTGTTTGTGATACCACCGTTGTCTCTGGTTTCCATAACACAAGTGCTTTAGCTACTTACTTTGGAATCGGAGCAATGTATGTGATGTTGTCAAATATATATGTTATGTTTACATTTCCCTATAGTAAAAGTTTGCCACAGGCGGAAAACAACTTTAGATTTAAATTAAATCAATGTTTAAATACTATGGCATTTCATAATAGCCAGCAGTTTCATATAATTGACATTAATAAATTAATTGACAATTTTTACCTGACAAAAGATAAATACTATCTTTCAAAATTTTACAAAAGACAGTTAGCATTATCGCTATCTTTTTATTTTGAACATTTAGCCAATAATTTGGCTAGTAAACCTTCTGCTTTTATTGAGCAGGTAAACTCTGACATGATAAATCTATCTTTGGAATTTGTTCCAAGCAATAATAATGTTTCTATTAACGATAATTTAATTAATTTAAATTGCAACTTGAGACAATAGAGGTGCACTCTAGCTCAGTGATGACAAAAGAAAAGTCGAAATGCTTAAATATAGTTCATCAAAATATGCAAGGCTTTTCTGGCAAAGATTTAGAAGTTAGTTTGTTTTTAAATTCTGAGAATATTGATGTGTTATGTGTTACTGAGCATTGGTTAAAAAATTATGAACTGATCATAAATATAGATAATTATAGTA
This sequence comes from Catoptria pinella, assembly GCA_963556745.1. NCBI lineage: Eukaryota > Metazoa > Arthropoda > Insecta > Lepidoptera > Crambidae > Catoptria > Catoptria pinella. Next base: position 5,447,428 of record OY750788.1, on the reverse strand, counting down.
ATGCAAGTTCGTTTAGTAGGAATTTTGCTATAAGAGGTGGAACACTTATATTATTGCATAATTCAATACAATATAAAGAGCGCAAAGATGTAATATCTCATACAATTGAACAAATTATTGAGCTCTCTTGTGTGGAACTGGAACAAATGATTATAATTTGTGTATATAGACCCCCATCTGGGAACTACCCAGCGTTTGAGTCCGCTATGGAGGAAGTTTTAATAAAAACATGTAGAAGCAATAAAAAAGTGGTGGTATGTGGGGATTTTAATGTTGATATTCTAGAATCTAACCACCTCTCGAGTAGGTTCATTAACTTATTTAAATCTTTTAATTTGTTTCACACTTTTGAAGAGCCGACTCGAATAACGCCCACATCAGCTACTTGTTTGGATAACATTTTTTCAAATTGTAATATCCTTAAAAAATATATATTAAATTGTATTAGATCCGACCATAGCGGACAATTTGCCTCTATAGAGCACCATCATGTCTCTCCTAAACGCGAAATAGTTTGTAGGCCAATAAATAAACATTGTGTAGATAAATTTAGGAATAACGTTATGGATAAACTTGAAAATTTACCAGTACCTTCTATGGAACCCAATATCCTTTACAATCATTTATTTAGTGTGGTCCAAATTGAATTTAATAAAAATTTTAAACAAAGAGTAATCAAATGTAGCAATAAAAAGGAATTTAGTGATTGGGCCACACCAGGTATTTATCAGAGTAGAAATAAATTATATGAACTGTATGCTTTAAAAGCTACTTCCTGTGACCCTAATTTCATTGAATATGTCAGGAAGTATTCCAAAACATTTAGAAATGTGTGTATTCTCGCAAAGTCCATGTCTATCTCAAATAAAATTAAATCATCAGCGAATAAAATAAAGGCTACATGGAATATTATTAATCAAGAAACAGGGAAACCAAAAGATAAAATAAATTCTTTCTCTCTTAGACTTGGAAATAAGACTGTAGATGCCGATATTGAAGTTGCGGGTGTTTTTGAGGATTTTTTCACTCGGGTTCCCCTGGAAACTACTGGTAATCTAAATTCCTGTCCTAACATTGCTATCGCCCTCCTTGAGTCAAGTGTTGATAAGTGTAATGAAGTATTCAATTTTAAATATATTAACAGTGATGATATCATAAAAGCTTTTAAAATAATTAATGTTAAAAAAACAGAGGATCTATGGGGCATTTCTACCAATATTATTAAATCAATCATTGATGTAATAGCTCCTTATTTAGCGTTTATTTTTAACAAATGCATTGACGAAGGTACCTTTCCTGACTTAATGAAATATAGTAAATTAATTCCTCTGTTTAAAGCAGGTGATAAAAGTGATCCAACAAATTTTAGACCAATATCTATTTTACCTGCACTAAGTAAACTATTTGAAAAAATTATATATCTTCAATTATTAGAATATTTTACAAAGAATAATATACTACATAAGAATCAGTTTGGTTTTTCTAAAGGCAAAAGCACTACTGATGCTGGAATTGCACTTTTGAAGCATATCTTTGACGCTTGGGAGGCTAAGCAAGATGTAATTGGCATTTTTTGTGACCTTTCTAAAGCGTTTGATTGTGTTGATCACATAACTCTCTTAAAGAAGTTGGAACATTATGGTGTCTCTAATAAATCAGTTAGCCTTTTGCAATCTTATCTGTGTGGTAGAACACAACAAGTAATTATTAATAAAGCAGCATCTACTGGAGCCCCCATTAGCATGGGCGTGCCCCAAGGATCGATATTGGGACCTTTACTGTTCTTAATCTATATTAATGACCTACCTTACTACGCGGAGAATTTATGTGAGACAGTGCTATTTGCAGATGATACCTCCTTAGTCTTCAAAGTCGATAGAGGTAATAATTGTTCTGACGATGTAAATAGTGCTCTCTCTAAAGTTTTGAATTGGTTTAACATTAATAATTTAGCATTAAACCCGAAGAAAACAAAATGTGTAAAATTCACTTTACCTAATGTAAGGCAGGTAGACGTGCATATTAATTTGAATGCAGAAGTAGTCGAGTGTGTTGAGAGCACAAAATTTCTAGGTATTACAGTAGATTCACGACTACAATGGGATCCACATATTGATGCCTTGTCGAGTAGACTCAGTTCTGCGGCATTCGCAGTTAAACAAATAAGGCTCTTAACTGACATTGAAACGGCAAGGCTGGTCTATTTTAGTTATTTTCATAGTGTAATGTCCTACGGAATGTTGTTGTGGGGCTCAGCAGCTAATATTGGAAATATTTTTGTGCTCCAAAAAAGAGCTGTTCGCGCCATATACAACCTTCGGCCGCGAGATTCTTTAAGAGAATTGTTTAAAGAAATTAATATTTTAACAGTGGCAGGCCAATACATCTATGATAATTTAGTTAATGTAAGGAAACATTATTGCTCACTTGCTAAAAATAGTGATGTACACCGTTTTAATACAAGAAATAAAGACAAACTTGCCGTTCCTAGTTTTAGACTAGCAAAAACTAGGGGCTCATTTATGGGGAAAGGAATTGCCCTTTTTAATAAAGTTCCACGAAATGTAATTGAACTGCCTTTGCATGAATTCAAAATACATGTTAAAAAGACGCTCATGAGCAAAGGTTATTACAAAGTAGAAGATTATTTAAAAGACAGCAATGCATGGATGTAACATTATAAGTAACTATCCTAATTTTCAGTTTTTAATAACTTTATTGTTTTATTTATTATGTTGTTTTAAATTAAGGTATTTGGTAACGATATAATTTCTTTGTAAATATCGTTACTCTGATTTCTGACAAAGCTGATAAGTTTCTTGCGCCCATTCTTCTTGTCAGCTAAAAAAGTCTCGAATGGGTGGTAGGAAAATATAGACCATTCAAAAGCACTTAATATCTAAGTTTATTTGAATAAAGAATATTTCATTTCATTCATTTCATTTCATTTCATTTCATTTATTTGCGATTGTAAATTTTTACGTAATTGACGGCCATTGACGCAAACATTGATCGTTTACATGTGCAATTGAAGCGACTGTCAATTGCTCTAACAGTGGCATTGATGGAAAAATTGACAATCGCAAATGATCGTTACCAGAGCGCTTAACGTGGTAATTTATATATTTAAAAATTAAGAGTGTATAAAGACGCTAAATTAGTTATTTTTCCAACCTCGTGCCAGCTTTCGTTAGACAGACTAAAGGCCGAATACTGAAAGGCTTCTTAGCTAAAATCTTTAGTTGAGGTCTCCTTAAATTTAATGAAGCTGTCAGTTTCATAGAGTTTCTGTCAAATCTGACAACTTTTTTGAATTTAACGTTGCCTCATTTTTAAGATTTGGCAGAATTGTGGCCAGTCGCCCAAAATAAAGATTCGTTTGAGTATATGGCTGTAAGTAAGGCAGGAGTATACTTACATCATTTCATGGTCATACTCTCGTACAGATTGAACTCGTCGAATCCGTCGGGGTCGAACGCGCGCATTTGCTCAAACAGGTCGCTATCCATAAACGTGCTCTCGGTCGGCGCAGGAGTGGCCGCGCTAAAGCAGCTGTTGTGCGTATGGAAGTGTACGTGTATGAAAGTGAATGTGTATGGAAGTTTATGTGTATGAAAGTGTATGTGTATGAAAGTGTATGTGTATGGAAGTGTATGTGTATGGAAGTGTATGTGTAGGGAAGTGTATGTGTATGGAAGTGTATGTGTATGAAAGTGTATGTGTATGAAAGTGTATGTGTATGAAAGTGTATGTGTATGGAAGTGTATGTGTATGGATTTGTATGTGTATGGAAGTGTATGTGTATGAAAGTGAATGTGTATGAAAGTGTATGTGCATGGGAGTGCATGTGTATGGAAGTGTATGTGTATGAAAGTGTATGTGTATGGAAGTGTATGTGTATGAAAGTGTATGTGTAAGGAAGTGTATGTGTATGGAAGTGTATGTGTATGAAAGTGTATGTGTATGAAAGTGTATGTGTATGGAAGTGTATGTGTATGAAAGTGTATGTGTATGGAAGTGTATGTGTATGGAAGTGTATGTGTATGAAAGTGTATGTGTATGGAAGTGTATGTGTTGAATGTGTCGTTGAAAATTATGACCAATGATATATTTTTCATTAAAGTTAACATTTGGAAGTTGTACGTGCCATTTTCAATAATGACCACACAATCATGATACGTTTTTATATTCGATAGTTAAATCATTATAATTGAAAATTATTCAATTGGGCATTCATGTGACCATTGCATTTAATTGAATATTCGAATATTTAACAAGAATTTAAGGTTACATGTTTATTCAAGTGTTTAAAAGTGGCGATGAAACAATAGGCGTAAAAATACAATTAACGTAGAGAAAATATTAAAGTATTGTATTATAACGAGCAATTACATTTTTAATATCAAATGTGTTGTGTTATGTTTTTTTGTGTAGTTGTGTTGTTGGCAGACGCAGCGACGACAGGACGAATCGGGAAAGAAAGAAAATGCAACACATTAATTCACCGACGGTCGTGAGAAATTAAAAAAAAACCTAACGCCTCGCCAAAATGTCAGCACAGACAATAAAGCCATAATAAATCGACATTACAATAAAAAATACTCGAAAATTAATAAACAATAAAACAATTATTTATAAAAAAAAGGAAATCAGAAAAAAACCGACCGTCTGTGTTGCATTTTCGCGAAGGGAGATGAAAAACGTCTTTGTCATTTCAGATGTATTAAACAAAAAAACATTATACACTCAAAGACATTTTTTTATCAAAAAAAAACTTTTTTTTTTCTTTTCACGTATATTTTGTATACAAATACGTTTAAAACAAACAAGCGTCAACATCTTAACACTGTCATGTATTTAAAGATCAATTTACGGACGATGAAAACCAAATCTTATGGAGTCATCATTAAAATCCACATTTCAAAATGATATGTAACATTACAATAATACTTTTTTCAGCCACGCAAACCAAACAGTTTAATACCCAATGGTTATCACATTTTTCTAAAGATTTTTTTTCACCGTCCAACGAGATAGTGCTCTAAAATTAGCACAATAAAGTCCATTTTCGTGTAACCCAAATACTATTTTCTATATCAACATTTTTATCTACTCGCACAAAAATTTTAAAATCACAAGATAATCATAATGATTTATATGATATTAAATAATATTATTTCTAGAAAAAACACGAAATACCCGTGACCTTTAGGAATCTGGTCCAATGCTCTTCCAACTGAGCGGACTTCCAAAGGTCGCGGGTTCGAGTCCCGCCTGAGAAAATAATCAATTTTCTTTTAGTATATCTAGTCCTTGATATTGTAATTATAATTGTATTAGGTGGCGTTCAATCGCAATAATTCGGAATTTAATAATTCGATCAAAAATCCAAGTTTAATAATAGAAAAAAGATACCTTAGAAAATGACGCAATACAGCCGCCATTTAGAATAAAACATAGCCAGTGTCACTCGGGATTATGTAAGGAATTTCGATGATAAACCAAATCTATTTAGATATAAGAGTAGCGGCATCTACCTACGCCGCACATACCACAACACACAGTACAACAATAAGTTTCATCACCGTATTACTAGATGGCGCTAGTGTCTAAGAAACATAACGATTAGTATGGAATAGCACCTCATAGTATGGTTATACTACACGTTCACTTCATGACATTCAGTGACTCTGCATATACAACATGTTACAAAAATACCCCTAATGCCGAATATGGTATATAGGGACCATCAAACTGAACAACTTTTACTATGGGGCCAACTCAGAATTCGCCAAAAAAAATCAATTGTTTCATACATTTTGATATTTTCGATTTAAAGAGCATCATGTGCTTTTGGCATACCTACCTGACCGCCATTTTGAAAAAAGTCGGTTTTGGAGGCCTGTGATAAAAGTGGTGCCAATCGATAGAATAAATTATTACAAACAAAAAGTAATAAGTAAAAAAATCTCGTAAGTGATATACTTTCCGAGATATTTGAGTTTAAAGTTGAAAAATAAAATCTGTCATTTTCTAAATCAATCGATAGAATAAGTCTTTACAAACAGAAAGTAATAAGTAAAAAAATGTGGTAAGTAATATACTTACTGAGATATTTGAGTTTGAAGTTGAAAAACAAAATAAGTATTTTTTTTAGATTAATCGATAGAATAACTGGAGCACACTTCGTCAACTGAGCCATGGACGCTTCCTACATACATAAAATAGCTTAAAAACAATCTGCATAGACATAACCACTAAATCCAGAATATGATTTTGTTTATCAAATTCAAACTCGAATATCTCAGTAAGTATATCACTTGCGAGATTTTTTTCTTATTACTTTTTGTTTGTAATGACTTATTCTATTGATTAATGCAGAAAATGACAGATTTTGTTTTTCAACTTCAAACTCAAATATCTCGGTAAGTATATCACTTACGAGATTTTTTTACTTACTACTTTTTGTTTTTAATTACTTATTCTATCGATTGACACCACTTTTAGCACAGGCCTCCAAAACCGACTTTTTTCAAAATGGCGGACAGATAGGTATGCCAGTCTTCATACATAAATGACCGATGGCTTTTTTGTATGGAACAGCTGTTTTTTTTTCGCGATTTCAAAGTTGGTCCCATAGTAAAACATGTTCAATTTGCCGGTCCCTATCTACCATATTCGGCATTAGGGGTATTTTTGTAACACGTTGTATACAACCTCCGACCATCATCGGTTGGACCGCGGTCCCCAAGCTAATACCACCCAGCCCGGAGGAAGATCTTCCATTTGACCTTCCTACCAGTGGCTACCTACATCCCTACATTCCATTCTATATTTATTTCATGTTATACCCCCTTCCTAATAAATACTGTATAGCAGATGTATAACTTACACAGTGTTTTGTCCCTTTCTTTTTAATGTCAAACTTAAATAGTTTGACAGAGAGTCACCACTGTGTACCTTATACATCTGCTATACAGTATTTATTAGTAAGGGGGATAATGATTTAAAGAAACTCACATACACACAAACGTAAACCCTGAAAACATAACACTCCTTTCTTTGGGCAGTCGTGTAATAATAACAAAAAATATTAATTTCGTCACATTAGCACGAGTAGATAAAAACATTGCTTTAACTCCTAACTAAGCTTAATTATCAATAGTCACATCCATTTATCCATAAATTTTAAAAGCAATAAAATATATAGTACTTACCAATCGCATTAAAACTATTTTATAAAATTAAATTCCTTATCTACTAACTAAATGTTAAAATCTTGTTCATTGTAAAATGCTAGTATATGATGAAAAATACAATGTTTACGTATTTTTATAACGTCTTATATCATGACATGATAAAATGTGGAGATGGATAAAATTATAAATACAGTGTTAATGGAATGATTTCGAATCAGTGGGAAAAAATCCTTCATTTTATATAAGTACCCCCTTACTAATAAAGATTGTATAGCAGATGTTTAAGTTACACAGTGGTGACTTCTGCCAAACTATTTAAGTTTGACATTAAAAAGAAAGGAACAAAACACTTTCTTTTTAATGTCAAACTTCTTCTTCTTCTTTTTTTGTTATGGCAATCTAGTTTCCTCTTGGAAGTAATTTTTGCCAGTGTCAAGTGTTAAATAGTTCAGTGGTAGATATTGTTTAATTTTTCATTAGAATGCGGGTGCATCGCATTCCAATGCTGCTTGGAGCATTTGGCACCAAGTATATCAAGTCAGTTTACTCGGTTAGTTCAATGTCAAACTTAAATAGTTTGGCAGAAGAAGAAAGGAACAAAACACTTTCTTTTTAATATCAAACTTAAATAGTTTGACAGAAGTAACCACTGTGTAACTTAAACATTGCTTTACAATCTTTCTTAGTAAGGGGGTTAATATGTTAAAATTTAGTTTTTTTTTCACTAAAACAAAATATAACCTTTTTCTCCCTTACTAATAAAAATTGTATAGCAAATGCATAATTACAGTATTTTGTCCCTTTCTTTTGCATGTCAAACTTAAATAGTTTGACAGAGAGTAAACTTTGTATAACTATACATCTGCTATACAATCTTTATTAGTAAGGCGGCAAGTTTACAAGTGTAAACATATATTTTGATTATTAATAGTTTAACGAACATACATACAATAAGAAAGGGTGACTGATTTTTTTAATATAAAAACATACAAATATGATAATATACAGAAATGCCAAAGGAATGTGCATAAAAGTAGGCAGTGGTAATACGCGTTCACTTCATCATTGCCGCTACCTCCCGGCCCGCTTCGTCATACCGCACCCCCTGCGTCGCCTCTAGTACGGCTAGCAACGCAAAGCTCAATTTTTGTTTCTGTTGATTTAATCATTACGTTCGTTATTTGTGTTGTTGTAATGATTAAAAGAGTAAAGTTCCAACATAATGGCGAACCTAACTTGTTAAATAAATTAATGACACTTTTTGAACAAGAAAAAAATGAAAAGCAGTTGAAAAACATGATTACTTTTTTGTCTACAGTACCGTTAACTGTGAAGTAATAACGGTCGTCGACGGCAATCACGAAGTGAACGCGTAGTAAGGCGCACTGGATTTTAACGATTGTAAATATCGTTCCATCTGATAAAAGTTTTTTGCGCCCATTTTCCTTGTCAGCTAAAAATCGTCATAATAGTTAAACATGCTTATAATTGAGCTTATTTGAATAAAGAATTTCAATCATTCAATTCATCATATACTAGCAAATACTCGTTAAAATACAATTCAACTTAAAATATATATGTCATGTATCAAAAAACTGTACTTAATCGATAAAAAAATCTAGCACCGAATTATACAAAACAGTAAGAAACCCTCATAAACATATTTTGCTAAAGTAAAAATTCGTATGAGAAAAGCAAATCTTAAACATAACCTAATTTTTCAAGTCTTATTTTTTCTACAACCGAGAGAATAGTGTTTTTTTTTTAAATTTCTTTCACTTTTTTTATTCGAAACAGCATACAAACATCTTATTGTATACTTAATAACATTAAAATTAAAAAAAACTATTTCTTTCTACTAATAGTAAAACAAGAAAAAACAGCTGTAATAATTATTTTTTTAAAGTGAAAGGAAAAATACATGCAGGACGGTTTTGATGTAGTTGTCAACGATTTTAAAGAACTTGTTAATTTTAAAATTACTTTGGCATATTCTAGCCTTCGAACAAAATTCGTCTTATCAAATAGAGTTAATATTTTTTAAACAAATCATTGACTTCATTGTGTTTTTATGTTATATTCGCACCGACAAATCTTTGTCTTACTTACATAACTTTACAAACCACTTAGTGGCCAACGGAGGTATACATATATATATTTCTATCACACAGTCTGTCTTAGTTGCATAATAGAGAAGTAATTAAATATCAAAATTTTATAAACCCGCAATGTATGTACAACAACAGCTATTTGCTCGCGATCGAAGGTCGTGGCTTTGGTGTAAGCGCCCGCGATGTTATCGAGTTGTTACGCGTACATTGCTACTCAACGAAAAATCAAATCTCAACTATGCATTTGCGACAAGTGGTCCCATAGAGAAAGTTGCTTAACTCTAAGGGTAGCATCATCTTTTAAATTGTTCGCTAGGGTGCTACTAACACCCTGTACAACATGTTACAAAAATACCCCTAATGCCGAATATGGTACATAGGGACCATCAAACTGAACAACTTTTACTATGAGACCAACTCTGAAATCTCGAAAAAAAAATCAGTTGTTTCATACATTTTGATATTTTCGCTGATTTTTTTCGCGATTTCAGAGTTGGTCTCCATAGTAAAAGTTGATCAGTTAGATGGTCCCAATATACCATATTCGGCATTAGGGGTATTTTTGTAACATGTTGTATAACTTTGCCAATAGTGAGTGAAGAAAAATATTTTGTAAACGATTCGTATAAAACATGTATAAAGTAGATATATAACTACATACATTATGAAACACTTTATCAAAAAATTCAAATAGGAATTATTATACCAGTATGTATATGAATGTATAAATAAAGATATTTTCGTTTGGTCTATTTAAAAATAATTTTCAATAATTTTCATATATTTTTCGATCAAAATCAAAAAGATTATTGATTGTAAATGTTTGATTATAACGAATTATTGAGCATACGCTGAGCCCAAAAGATATTGTTTAATACCTTAAAAGCAACTTTCTTATTTCTCAGCAAAAAAATTAAAGATTTAGGTCATTTAAGACCGTAGTTAGTACCTATACTTTTGAGCAGGTCACAGTTTTTTTTAAAGAAACCTAATAATGGTATATGAAAAAGGTGATAGAGACATTACTCAGTTAATTTGACAGAGGTGTAAAGTGCGTTTCAAACATAAGGGAAAACACCACGGTAGAGAGAATTGAAAAATTCCTATAGAAAGTTGACAAAATCAACGTTTCGTAATTCCCTGTTTCCTCCTCCAAAACTAGGCGGATTTAAATACTATTTTCATTAAAATTTAAAGAAAGGATTAGGCTGTGTTCCTATGTTTTCCTTTTTTCATAAATTAATTATTAAAAGAGATAAATTAATCTCCAAAAACCTAAAAAAATCCCTAGTTTAGACATCCAGCAATTAAATTTGACGAGATTATATAAAAAAAATCAAAAAATAAGAACACAGCCAAAGCATTTCTTTATTTTTTGATGAAAATAGTATTCAAATTAGTCTAGTTTTGGAGGAGGAAACAGGGGACTACGAAACGTTGATTTTGTCAACTTTCTATAGGATTTTTTCAATTCTCTCGACCGTGGTGTTTCCTCTTAATGGCATGGCGGCTTGGAACATCGCGCGAGGCGAGACGATGCGAAAAATACAATAAAATTTCGATGTAAGTAAGTGGCTATGGCCACAGAATATCTAATAGTACAAGTACAGTGACACTCTGCAAGATAATTTAAATAAATAGCGACTTTTACTCCGACACAATAAAGCGCAATTTAGGTCGCATATTGAGGCAGGATCTCTTCAACATAATATTCAGCGAAAAGGGAAGTACTACCGAGCTAGGTGTCTGTGCTCCGCTACATCGCACAGCGCTCCCTTCCCCTCAGTTATTTTTACCAAGAAGTTGCTTCTCTTTCTATCGCGTACTCTCATTTCTTCTAACGACAATAATAAATGAACTGCGTAGCATATCATAAAAGGAAAGTGATTGTACTTATTATGGTATAAGAAAACATACAAAAATATTGGAATATTTCTGTTAAATATCTTAAGGGCGCGTAGTCTGCACTAGCGCCGCCATTGGAAAAAAATCATAGTGCTTAAATAAAGACGAAATTGCGAATTATCTCTCTGCAGTGCACTCCGAGGAAACTATGTGGTACTTTTTATCACTTACACAATATTTTCTAGCCTGTCGTTTAGTTTAATGGAGTTTTATTGCTAAATGTGACCACTTTTCGGAAAAAATCTCCATTAAACTAAACAACAGGCTAGAAAATATTGTTTAAGCTATAATAAGTACCAAAAAGCTTCTTCGGAGTGCACTACAGAGAGATAATTGACAATTTTGTCATTATTTAAGCACTATGATTTTTTTTCCAATTGCGGCGCTAGTGTGCAGACTACGACCTCTTCGGCGACAAACTTACGACGCGTGCGACTAATGCGACTATACGCGACGCGGCGAGCGCGTGAGTGAGTATCAAACTAACGGGGCGCGGCCCCTTAAGTGCCGAGTGTCACTGGGCTGCTACTGGGCTAACTTTACAGCCATCATTAAGTTTAAAACGCTCTGTAAATATTAGATTTTTGATCAATTTTAGTTTTTAAAGAACATCATGTGCTTTTGGCATACCTACCTGTCCGAAATTTTGAAAAAAGACGGTTTTGGAGGCCTGTGATAAAAGTGGTGCCAATCGATAGAATAAGTCATTACAAACAAAAAGTAATAAGTAAAAAAAATCACTTTTAGCACAGGCCTCCAAAACCGTCTTTTTTCAAAATGGCGGACAGGTAGGTATGCCAGTCTTCATACATAAATGACCGATGGCTTTTTAAATTCGTAATACCCTGCGTTTCCTTTGATTTAGATTCAGAATACATGGTGTAAAAATAATCCCATACTTTCTGTATTATTACTTGGCTACTGCAAAATTGGACCCTAAAGTTAATATTTTTAAACATTTAGATTAGTATTGAATAGTTGTATAGAAATATTGAAGTTTTTTTTTCATTTATTTATATTCATTGCGTTATTTCGTTGAAAAAGTTAGTTGTACATTATTAAAAAATTAGTTACATATTATTTGACGACCTCTGTGGTGGAGTGGTTTACACCGGTTTTCAAAGCTGTCACCATCTCTAAATTGACCCAGCCGGGGGTCGAACCGAGTTACATATTATTTGACGACCTCTGTGGTGGAGTGGTTTACACCGGTTTTCAAAGGTGTCACCATCACTAAATTGACCCAGCCGGGGGTAAAACCGAGTTACATATTATTTGACGACCTCTGTGGTGGAGTGGTTTACACCGGTTTTCATAGGTGTCACCATCTCTAAATTGACCCAGCCGGGGGTCGCACCGAGTTACATATTATTACAGTGGTGGTCACATAATTACCTTATTGGGAATGTATTTATATTTAACATAATATTATAATCTAATTGCATAGAATACAATGAAATAGTTAATTTCTATACATATAAAATAAATACGTTACATATATAAATGTCAGTTATTCAACATATCAATGTTAGCCGATTCACATAACACATTTTTCAATTATCTTATTATTAAATGTTTATATTTTTATTTTGCAATATTAATATTAAGTCCATGCTTCATACATTTAAAACAATAATCTTTGTTTTTTGCATGAGATTAGGGCTGCCATCCATCCGGGTTTCCCCGGATGTCCGGGGAGCGTCCGGGCGGGGTAAATAGTGTGTTGGGGAAAGAGTGTTAGGTTTTTATTTTAATGTAAAAAAAATTTTTGAAGTGCGTCCGGGTAAAATTATTTTTCACTCAAATATCCGGGTTCCGTAATTGAGGTGATGGCAAACCTACATGAGATCAACACATAAGTTCATTTAGTCCAAATACCTAACTTAAACCAATTAGCATATTCAAAAATATCAATTAATGTTAAAAATGAGAAACTACCTATTAATGTTGAAATGTAAAAAAATACTGATAGTTTTAACCTAATTTAAAATAATTATGTTGTTCGAATTTGTTTAATACTGAATAATTGTGACGTAAAAAATAAATGAATTATAAGTAATTTTAAGTGTTTTTTCGGGGGACTTACACTGATACCCGCGGGCTGTTTAACAATCTTCAAGTGACAGTCGCAATCGCAATTGTGGTTAGACAGCAATAATTGTACAGTGCTCCCAAAGTGATAAGGCGCATATAAATCTTCGTCACTGTTCGGCAACAGTCGTATTCCAGGAGCGTCGGAAGACGATATGTATACAAGGTGTTACAAAAATACCCCTAATGCCGAATATGGTATATAGGGACCATCAAACTGAACAACTTTTACTATGGGGCCAACTCTGAAATCACGAAAAAAAAATCAGCTGTTTCATACATTTTGATATTTTCGATTTTAATTTTTGTATGAAACAGCTGATTTTTTTTCGCGATTTCAGAGTTGGCCTCATAGTAAAAGTTGTCCAGTTTGATGGTCCCTATATACCATATTCGGCATTAGGGGTATTTTTGTAACACCTTGTATAGAGTGGTTAAGTGCATTTTCTTCATGCATAATTTAGTAGAATTATGTATAATAATTCGGATGTTTCCGGGAATACGACAATAAGCGAAGATCTGCATGTGCATTATTAATTTGGGAGTACTGTACAATTATTGCTGTCTAACCACAATTTCCTGGCCCAGCGATTGCGGAGGTTAAGCAACTTGCGCAAGAGTCGGTCATGGGATGGGTGACTGAACATTTATTGTCACGAGCTCTACCGAGTCGCTAATTGGTCAGTACATTGGGCCGGAATCCCAAGGGTGCGGGTTCGAGTCCCGTCTGAGCGGTGAGTTTTTTCTAATATTATTTATACGATCTTTATCAGTAAAGGGGTTAAAATATAATTATAGCACTTTATGACAGGTTCACATACAATGTACCCAGTAATATAGTGCACAAACGAAAGTACGTGAAACTAGACTCAAATGTAATAATTTGTCTTTCATGTATAATCAATTATTTTAGTTGTAAGTTTTAGTAAAATAGTTAAATTGTAAGTGTACTAGCTTAAAATTCTGTACATAACACGTTTTGTTAAGTAAAGGTGACTCTTTCTGGCACAGGTGCCTTGGCACTTAAAAGAAAGAGCTCACTTTAAATCTCTGCTAAATTATTTTTGTTACAGAAATAAAAAAAACATTTTCATTTTCCATTTTCAATGTATTGTTAAAAAAATGGTTTGCTTTTTTTAGATATTTTTTAAAGAGAGGTTCGAGCCTACTTTCACTTCGTTTCGTTTGTGCACACTTTTCCTTAGCATCTATTCCTTTCTAATACCAATCACTAATACCAAATGGTATTTGTTTATTACCGTTATAAAAATTCTATTCCCAAAGAATACCAAATTTTAAAATTTTTAATATAATTTTTAATAAATTTGGTATTCGTTGGGAATAGAAATTTTATAACGGCAATAAATTAATACCATTGGTATTAGTTTTTGGTATTCGAAAGGAATAGATCATCCTTAGTAAGGGAGGTACTCGTATAATATGAGTCAGTTTATAGGCAACTCTTGTTATTTTCCGTCGATTAACAGAAATAAGCAACAAATCTCTACACTCCAGCATATTTACGGTAAGAATGTTTATAAACAAACCGCCTATACTTAAGAGAGGAAACGTGGTATACTAGCGACAATTAAAGCTATGCAATAATCAACCATATTCTAAACCATTGGTTCCGAACCTGGGGCAATTACCCCCGCTAGGGTAAAACGGCTATTTTACGGGGGCAACAGAGTTGGTGCCTAGTACGAATGATTATAATAATATTATAATCATTCGTACTAGGCACCAACTCTGTTGCCCCCGTAAAATAGAATGTAATTATTATTATTTTCGTACTTAAACAAAATGATACTAGGTACGTGGTATAGCGCTTTTTCGCGTTGCGTGTAGTGTGCGTGTATATTCACAAAATGCAGCGTGATGTGTATGCGAGCGGTGGGGTAAACCCAACAAGTTGGGGGTAAAGTCTTTCCCTACATAGGTCATAAGGGTAACAATATTGAAAAGGTTGGGAACCACTGTTTTAAAAAGATAGTGAAAGAGTAGATTTCGTGAACTAGTTAGGTTAGATTTAAATATATTTTCATTAAAATTTAAAGAAATGAATTGGCAGTGTTCCTTTGTTTTCTTTTTTTTTCATAAAATAATTATTAAAAGAGATTAATCTCCATAAAAAAATTGCCATAGTTAAGACATCCAGCATTATAAAAAAGCAAAACATAGGAACTTAGGAACACAGCCAAATCCTTTTTTTATTTTTTTATGTAAAAAGTATAACTACTACAAAACGTTGACTTTGTCAACTTTCTATAGTAATTTTTCAATTTTCTCAACCGTGATGTTTTCTATTAAGGCAAAGCAGTTCACGTAATCTACTCTTTTACTATCTCTTCAGAATATGGCTGATTATTGCATAGCTATAATTGTTGGTAGTAAATTTTTATTGATTTCTATAATACTAGATCATCTATTAAAAATGTAGGTTATTGTGTTAGATCAATAAAAAAGCTGTCCTTTTTGCATAAACAATCATTGTCGTTGAAAATACGGAAATATTTTTATAAGTTTTTATGGTGTTATTCAGGGTTTTTTTACAGATTTACCGATCCATTGTTCAATATTATGTTCGGTTATTGTGTTTCTTTGTATCTTTTTCAGTCTACAGTAATTTTTGTAAAGTAGAATTCTACATCAGTTCTTCACATTGGAAGATCAAAAATCAATCTCTTCATCAGATCAACTGGCCTCGCCTTAACCTCAAAAGTATTTTTTTATTGCATGTTATACTAGGTGTTACAAAAATACCCCTAATGCCGAATATGGTATATAGGGACCATCAAACTGAACAACTTTTACTATGGGGCCAACTCTGAAATCGCGAGAAAAAAATCAGCTGTTTCATACATTTTGATATTTTCGATTTTAATTTTTGTATGAAACAGCTGGTTTTTTTTTCGTGATTTTAGAGTTGGTCCCATAGTAAAAGTTGATCAGTTTGATGGTCCCTATATACCATATTCGGCATTAGGGGTATTTTTGTAACACCTTGTATAAATATATGTGTATCATTGATAGCTTACTTATGTTTTCCAAGTTGTATTTATGGCGTTAACTCACTGAAACTTAACGTGTTTGTGGAGTAATTACAAAAAATGCGCTAATTTTTGTTTACAAACATTCTTGCCGTAAGATGTTCGAAGTATAGTAGACATATCTTTTACTGGACATAGAAATGATTTAAAATGTTAAGGTTTAAAAACTATACTAAAATTATATTGCACTTAATTCTATCCATTTAAAGAGACTGTAAAAATTGACATTTTTCTCGTATTTTTTAAGTATACATCTTCTTAAAGTTGCAGTATAGTGGGACCGCAGCTAGAAAGAAAATTGCACGGAAATATATACAATTTTAGTCAAAACTTAGAAATACATTTAATTTTAATTTAGTATTGAACTGATTTTAATCCATAAAGACCTACTTCGGATAGCTATAAAGTAACAGATTTTTCAAACTCCTTGTGATTGGGCAAAAAATTACAATCCATAATATGAAAGATTTACTGTATACTTATATCATTTTTTTTCTCTTTATGAATTAAAATTCGTTCAAAAACAATAGAAGGAAGCACTGCGTCGAAAATAAGGCACTTTAGTTTGAGTTGCATCATTTCGATTCAACCTTAACTTTATCAGACACAACAAACTTATCTGACTCGGTGACAGAGCCGCCGTCGTCTATGGCGTAACCTAGGTAACATAACTAATTTCAATTTTGGCTACCGGTCCAGATGAGTTTGTCATGTACAGTTAAATTAAGATGATACAACAGAACTATAGTATTTCAAATTTAGAAAAAAAATCAATAATTAAAATAAGGATGTGACTATCAAATCAAACTTAATAGCAAAATAAAATTAAGATAATTAAATTAAAGAAAATAGTCCGATTCATCTTGACTCTCCGCAGAACGGAACGTTAAAAATCTATCATGTACCTATTGAAAAGAAAAACAACATAAAAATACAAAATTAAAATCAAATATAAATAAAAAGCTATGTAAAAAAAGTGTTATTGATAATATAATATAATAACTCTCGTTTATGCAGTGTTTAGTAATATGTGTATAAATACTTATATTACTAATTTACTATGTGTGTAATTTAAAGTGATATGTATACAACATGTTACAAAAATATCCCTAATTCCGAATATGGTAGATAGGGACCATCAAACTGATCAACTTTTACTATGGTACCAAGTCTGATATCGCGAAAAAGAGTCAGCTGTTTCATACAAAAATTAAAATCGAAAATATCAAAATGTATGAAACAGCTGATTTTTTCTTCGCGATTTCAGAGTTGGTCCCATAGTAAAAGTTGTTCAGTTTGATGGTCCCTATATACCATATTCGGCATTAGGGGTATTTTTGTAACATGTTGTATAATAACTAGCTAACCTGGCAAACGTTGTTTTGCCTTATTAAAAATAGGGGTTGGTGGTAGAAAGGTGAAAATAGGGTTGTACTAATTATTAATGCCGAATCATTAAAAAAAATTTGACCAAAAAAAAAATTTGGGGTGGACCACCCTTATCAGTAACTTCCTATTCTCAAAGCTACTGAATATACACACAACATTTCATAAGAATCGGTCAAGCCGTTTCGGAGATTTCGTTACAAACACTGTGATACGAGAATTTTATACAACCTGGAGACGACAATGCGACAATAAATTAAATGTCGTATAGCTAAGAACGCTCCCATGCAGTCTCATAAAAAAACAATTAAAAATATCCAATAGTTTAGTCACAGGAAACATTTTTCAGTTACGATTTTCAGTACAATTAATTACCGTGCTATTTAGTTTGTTTGAAAAAGAAAAAGTTTATTTCGTTCCTAGGAATTATTTGATAGTTTTAAAATACTCCTATGAACTAGTCTCACAAATGTTTTCATTTATTGTCGTATTGTCGTACCACCCCGTATATTAGATATTGTGTTGTGTACCTGTATAATTCTAGTATTTATAATAATTAACTACTTATTACCAATTGCGCTATACAAGGTGTTACAAAAATACTCCTAATGCCGAATATGGTATATAGAGACCATCAAACTGAACAACTTTTACTATGGGACCAACTCGGAAATCGCGAAAAATAAAACAGCTGTTTCATACATTTGATATTTTCGATTTTAATTTTTGTATGAATCAGTTGATTTTTTTTTCGCGTTTTCAGAGTTGGTCCCATAGTAAAAGTTGATCAGTTTGATGGTCCCTATTTACCATATTCGGCATTAGGGGTATTTTTGTAACACCTTGTATACTATTTTTTTTACATTTTAATCATCAAATACTTAATTCAACTAAATAAGCATTGTATAGTAGACTTTAGTTAAATGTCAAGTGTTAGTGTATGTAACTGGACTGTAGTGAAGTGTCAAGTAGTGTTAGTATATGATACTTGATTATAGTGAAGTGTCAAGTAGTGTTAGTGTATGTTACTTGATTATATTGAAGTGTCAAGTAGTGTTAGTGTATGTTACTTGATTATAGTGAAGTGTCAAGACTACTTGAGACACTAGTTAGTAACATACAGTTACTGGACTGTAGTGTTGTGTCAAGTAGTGTTAGTGTGTGTTACTGGACTGTATTGTAGTGTCAAGTAGTGTTAGTGTATGTTACCTGCTGTGCACGGAGGGCGTGCTCCGGTGCGAGTCGGGCGACGCGTACGCGGGCGCCGCCATGTATGGCGGTAGGGTTGTCACCAACACGGGTTTTACGTAGCCGTTTTTGAGCATTTCGTTTTCTGTGGGAGAAAATGTTTTGATCAAGAAACTTTTCTTTAATAAAAATTATAATGAGGATTTTATATAAATATCTCAACAATGAAATAAATGTATAAATAAAGTATGGAATGATACATTTCCACAATCACAAAGACTGTGAAAAAATTGTCATGTTGAGTAGCAAAGCTTTTAAAATACAAATCTCAGTTAATGCAAAGAGATGAAGTTTACTCCGTCCGCTAGATCTTGTTTTCTCAAAGAGTTAAGACTTCACACTTACCTAATTTAGTTTAGTATGTAGAGCAGATGATGTCTTAACTCTGCTAGAGACTAAGCACAAGGACTTTATAGAGTTTTAAGACATCACACTTACCATACTTGCTACAGTATTTGGAGAAGACAGTATATTTAGCATTATGCTCGGGTACAAATCACCATGTCTACTAAAGACCGAAGCATCAGGTCTTAAGACTCACCTGGTTTAGTGTAGTATTTAGAGAAGACAGTATTTTTAGCAATATGCTCGGGTACAAATCACCTTGTCTACTAAAGACCGAAGCATCAGGTCTTAAGACTCACCTGGTTTAGTGCAGTATTTAAAGAAGACAGTATTTTTAGCAATATGCTCGGGTACAAATCACCTTGTCTACTAAAGACCGAAGCATCAGGTCTTAAGACTCACCTGGTTTAGTGTAATATTTGGAGAAGACAGTATCTTTAGCGATGCTCGGGTACAAATACTGCAGCTGCGGCAAGTCCAGCACTCGGTCCGCTAGAGACCGAAGCATCAGGTCTCTAGATGTGAACGGTTGTAGACTGTACACTTCGTGGGCCTCTGTCAAAACATAATTTAAGGCAATCAGTAAATTCCAGATTTTTTTTTTTTCTTATTCAGATTATAGAATGTCAGTGTTATGAAACGACATATCTCAAAAAATATAATAAACTAATAGATTTTTTGCATTTCACAATGCTGATTTTATATTTATATTAAGCTTATAGTTTTATAAATATCAGGGGCCATATTTTTTTAATCCTTCGGCTGGCGTCAAGCTCTCTTTACTACTCATTTTCATTTAACATAACAAAATCCGTATTTTTGAATCACTCGTAGGTCAGCTAGTTGTCAGTCATACCTTCATTTTTTTTTTGAGGTGACTGGCCTCTTCCGTTTATCACAGAAATTCCGCCAACGTCCCGTAGTGAAAGATACACGGTGATTTCCGGGGGGTAAATACTCGGTAATTTGTAGAAATTTCCTTCTGGTCAACGGTTTAGGAGGGACATTTAATTGTCAATTGTGACATTATGCCGTATGCTACTTAAGTCACAGAAGCTTAAATTGAATATTTATGAATTTAAGCGTCCTGCACACGAACGATTCAAAAAACAGCCCCTAATTTTTTGAAAATTCTTTTTAAAAAATTGACAAATCTTTGCCATGTCAGACTTAACATGATATCTAGATTTCAAATCAAAAAAGTTTGCTTATTAAGTTGAATTTGAAAGAAAAAATCTTATATTTTGTAAAGCTAGGTATTCTTGAGTATTGATTTCTAAAGTAATGGATTATTTCTATACAATGTGTTATAAAATAACCCCTAATGCCGAATATGGTAGATAGGGACCATCAAACTGAATATCTTTTACTATGGGACCTACTCTGAAATCGCGAAAAAAAGTCATCTGTTTCATACATTTTGATATTTTCGTAATTATTTTTAGTATGAAACAGCTGATTTGTTTTTTTCGTGATTTCAAAGTTGGTCCTATAGTAAAAGTTGTTCAGTTTGATGGTCCCTATATACCAAATACGGCATTAGGGGTATTTTTGTAACACGTTGTATAATTTAAAACGAGTTTGATAAAAGAACTATTGAGGAATTAAAAAAATATAAGATTGTCACTCACCTCCGACCCATGCGATAGTGATGCCCCCTAGCTCCGAGTCGGAGAAGCGCAGCAAGAATGTGCCCGGAGAACATTTGGACAACATGTCTTCTGCTTGTTTCTTTTGTATAAAGCCCATGATTAGCCTACAGAAACAATGTTTAACATATTATATTTATATTTGACAACATCACATACATTGCTCCGATTCCAAAGTAAGTAGCTAAAGCACTTGTGTTATGGAAATCGGAGACAACGATGGTATAATAAACACCCAGACCTGAGCCAATATACAAAAGTTCGTTTTCTAAATTGACCCAACCGGGGATCGAACCCGGGACCTCAGAGATGGCGACTCCTAGAAAACCGGTGTACAAAGCCACTCGACCACAGATGTCGTCGAAATAAATATAAACGAAGAATTAGATTAGAGTATCTTCCTGTGCCCAAACTGTTAAATAAGAAATTGATTATCTTAATGACTGCCATGTGTATAAAAGTAAATTTTTTTTTGCTTCATAATTTCAGATAAATGTTTATTGCTCGGTCAGATAAAGGGATTTTTGCTCAACATCGCGTACCCAACATCTACACGCTATCTTTCTTTCTCACTTCCACTATAAGCTAATTATAAAATCACATGCCGTTTTTAATACTTTTTCTAAAAATCAGTGTTAACTAAATCACATTACAAAAATCAAGTATCAAGCCTTACCACAAAACATTTTAAAACACTGTTTAATTTTGACACCGTTTAAATGTGATGCTGTCAAACAATATCGTCAAAAAGTGACAGCATCACATTGAAACAGTGTCTAAGTTAAGGCCCCTATATACCTCAAGTGGCGCCCTCATTTTAAATTAATTTATTGCTCGCTAAGTACATAATGTATCGAAAATTCACATGTACAGATTGAAGCTAAGGTTCTATAGTTTATTTACAAACAATAACTTCATTAAAATACAGTTCGTTGTAGTAGTAGTTCGCAAAAGTGCAAATAAAAGTGGCCACTTTTAGCACTTTTGCGAACTACTACGCCACTTGAGGTGTATAGGAGGCTTAAACACTTCTTAAACAGTATTTTGTGGTTAAAGTCTAAACTCACCCATCGCACCACAGCGTCCTCAAATAATCCCTGGTCACCTTCACCACCATGTAGAACCACTCCCAAAATGTGAAGTTCCTGTCCGGCAACGCGTCCTTGCAGAACTGCGTCCAGCTGACCATGGCCGCGCTGAGCTCGGGCGCGCCCACCGGCACGGCGGACCTGCACGCGCCGGGGATGCTTTGCAACGGTCAATCAGCCCGAAACTTAGATCTATTCCTTTCTAATACCAAAAACTAATACCAATGGTATTTGTTTATTGCCGTTATAAAATTTCTATTCCCAACGAATACCAAATTTATTAAAAATTGTATTAAAAAATTTAATATTTGATATTCGTTGGGAATAGAAATTTTATAACGGTAATAAACAAATACCATTTGGTATTAGTTTTTGGTATTAGAAAGGAATAGATCGAAACTTACACAATACCACAGAATTTATGATAGTGTTGTGGTCTCGGCAGTCAAATGCGCAATGATAAGTTAAGGCTGCATAGTCTGCACACTAGCGCCGCCATTAGAAAAAAATCATTGTGCTTAAATAAAGACGAAGTTGTGAATTATCTCTCTGCAGTGCACTTCAAAGAAGCTTTGTGGTACTTTTTATCGCTTAAACAATATTTTCTAGCTAAATGGGGTTTTATTGTTAAAAGTGGCCACTAATCGCAATTAGTAATTAGTAAGTCGCTATACTGTAATCTAATATGAGTCTACGATAACTCAACCCCGAAACAACTCAACCCCGACAACTCAACCCCGACAACTCTACCCTGATAACTCAACCCCGACAACTCAACCCCGACAACTCTACCCTGATAACTCAGCCCCGACAACTTACCGAAATTCTACTACCACATCACTATTGAAATAATGGTGACATGAGCATTGGACCGGACATCCAAAGGTCGCGGGTTCGATTCCCGTCCGAGAAAATGATCTGGTACGAGTCGTACTTTTTTCGACTATATTATTTAAGATATAAGTGCATTAAGTTTATTGTCAAAATTACTAAAATTAAATAAATAAATGTTTTTTTATTATATTTTATCCCCCAAAGTTAATTTTATTCATAAAATGAGAAGAAGTCAGCCTCTTCTCTAACGTAACTCTTTGCTAAGATTTTAAAAAGTACCGTATGTTTTAGACGGAGCATCTTGATAAACCGTGCGTTTTACATTACCATAACGCACAAGTACGTATTGAGATACAATACGATATTGAAATTGGTGTAATAAGAGACTCTTTACAGCAAATATGTTATAATAGTAGTTTACGATACAAGGTCGGTAAGGACGTTTTTAAAACGAGTTGACGTTTTATAATCGTCACGAGTTTTAAAAACCTTAACAACCGTATGCCGTACTACGTTTTGCAATATTTTTGCGATAAAACATAGGTACCTTCTGAAATAAACCGTAAACAAAAACGCACGGTGGTGGCGTGCGGTAAAATTAACTTACCGCACGCTGTACTGTCATCGAAAACACATTTTCGAGCAAATGTATTGAAAAATAATGTGTTGATTGTCTACCTGAATATCTTCTCTGCCAAGAAGCGCAGGTTGTCCTCTGAAAGGTCACCCCCCGAAGTGGCAGAGTAGAATTTGATGCGCAACGTCTCCGCTAGTTGGCCCCAAGTGACCTAAAGTAAGTGATAGTGAAAAGTATATTATGACATTAGTGAATAAAGACGGATTTAAAGCGAGGGTCATAGATGAATCACGACCAAGTGAAGGATTCTAACGATTGAATCACGGCCGTATGGAGTGATTCTAGTTTTAGAATTTAGAACGACGCAAGTAATTCATGGCCTCGATATAAATCCGTTTTATTCAAGAGTTGCATACTATACAACGTGTTACAAAAATACCCCTAATGCCTATCTACCATATTCGGCATTAGGGGTATTTTTGTAACATACAATATGTTATATATTTTATACTATATTTTATACCATGACTACGAGAAAAAGAAAGATTTAAGCGAAAATATTTTTTCCACAAGGAGTTTGTATATCGAGAACTCTTTGCACAAGGAGGTTGTATAATGTTGAGATAGAGGTCGTATTGTGTTCTAAATTCAAATACCAAAATAGTGATTAAAAGTGCTTTTATTCAGTTTTCAGTGAATAAAATAAGCTTTTTAGAGGGGGAATGGTATAAAAAAAATATTCAGTTTTAGGCGACGCATCGATTAACTGTCTCGCTCAAACTCTCGTAAATTACACTTAACTATCTCACTCATGGCAAACAGTTTTGCGACGGCAATCCGGTTTTTTTTTCGTTTAAATAAAAATCTATGATATATTTTAAAAAATCCAACTGGCATTTTAAAGTGTGTGTTTAGACTAATCTACTAAGAAAATTCAAAGCCTTAAATCGGTCATGTTTGTCTGTAAAATGCAAAGCTCTGTTTTAAAAGAGGTTTCTTTGATATTTTTTCTCTGTTATAAAAGTTAACGAATCGTGTTTCTGCAACTGACAAAATGAAGTCAATAAAATAAATAATCATGTTACTAAATATCACTTTTATATGTTTTGTAATTGATGAGAAAAATCGTGATTCCTGCCACCAAAATAAGAAGTTTACAAAAAAGCGTGCTGAAGCCAAGTGTTCCAATTGCTGGCCTTGCGAGTAGGTGCTGACTCACGTACACCCTAAACACTATATCATATTGAATGATGGGCCTTGAGATACCTCTTGCAGTATTTTGTCACTAGCTCTGTAACTAACTAGAGTTGAGTCATTCGTGAATGAATCCTTTAGTTGGACTAGTTCATTTATCAAGTATATCTCCTTCACTCGTTCATTCGGGTCCCAATTACTTCAGTACTTCATTTAGTTCACACTTCACTGAAGGAGAGTAAAGCGGACAGATAGATTACGAACACCGCGTGCGGAAGCGAGACAGTTGCACGGCTCGGCGGCCAGCGGTCGGTCGGAGTCGGAGTCCGCCCGCGCTCAATTTGACTTCAACAACCCCTATTGCGCTAACATTAAGGCTTAGTTTTACATAACGACAAAGTGACACAAATGGACTACTGAAGTACTGAGACAAGTGAACTAGATGAACTAAATGTGTGATATACTTCATCGAGTCCAATTGAACTAATCATTCTTTAGACTTCAGTGAAGTATTTTGCGAATGTCTATAACTATCGTGATTGTAGTCCACTTGTGGGGCTCCTGGTTGCCGTGGACTATGATGGGCTTGTAGCGGCACCTACCTTACCTACGCCGCGCACACCACGACACACGGCACGACAACAAGATTCCTAACCGTGTTTACTAGATGGCGCTAGTATCAAGAAACACGAACATTAAGTATGGAGTAGCAACCTCGCAGTATGGAAATCCTACATCTCGCTAACGAAGTTCACTCAGCGACTTAGCATATTCACAACTTCCAACCATCATCGGTCGGACCGCGGTCCCCGGGCTAATACCACCCAGCCCGGAGGAAGATCTTCCCCTTTGGCCTTCCTATCAGTGGCTACCTACCTCCACATCCTTTCCATACTATCACTCCTACAGGCTGTTATGGTACGTACCTTATCTGGTACAGCGAATGGTACTCGGCCAGGGGGGCTGAAGGCATTGTCCCACGTGACTGTAGCCCACCCGTGGGGTTCTTGATTACCGTGGACTATCACCACTACTGGAAGGGATAATGTCCACACCTGTTAGTTGACAGAAAATAAAGATAGTTAAACAAAATGACTGCATAGTTAAGTGAGCATTCTTCAAGTTCCCATAAAAAATCAATGAGCATGTCCACCAGCCATTTTTAATGTCCCAACTGGGGCCGGCTAACTTTTCGAATTTCGGCGGGTCTGCCGAGCTTCAACTTAAAACAGATAAATGGAAGTAAGGAGTTTCGTATTGTACTATTCGCCGAAGTTATTTAGAAGATATCGATGTTCGTGTGACATCATGAATTGGGGTTCGCCATTTTGGCCCGATTGGGGCTCGATTTATATGTTTTAATTTGAAACCCGGGAGACTTTCCGAAGTTTGATGCGTTAGCCGGTACGGCCCCTGCTGGGACACAGCCTTCCTAATGGGTGGATGAGTTCTGCAATAAGTTATGCGCTTACATACATTTCAGCGATTCATTTTTATTTTATTTGACCACCTTCGTGGTCGAGTGGCTTTGTACACCGGTTTTCAAGGTGTCGCCATCTCTGAGGTCCCGGATTCGATCCCCGGTTGGGTCAATTTAGAAAACTAACTTTTCTATATTGGTTTAGGTCTGGGTGTTTCTGATACCACCGTTGTCTCTGATTTTCATAACACAGTGCTTTAGCTACTTACTTTGGAATCGGAGCAATGTATGTGATGTTGTCAATTATTTATTTATTTTTTATGTTATTTATAGCGGACTAGCGACCGCCCACGACTTCGTCTGCGTAGACAGTTATTTTGCTATCCATCGGGAACTGTTATTTTTTCTGGATTAATGTACCCTATATTCTATTCTGTACCCCTGACAACGTTTATGCAAAAGGGGTATATTTATATTCTAAGAAGAGGTGTGTCATTTTTTTTTCGATGTCGCTTCCAAGAAACTGTTTCATCGCAAGAATCTTATTCCAATAAGCCTAAAATATTCTACAGCGTAAGTCTATCATGGGCAATTTTTGAGATATTTAGGTTTAAAAAACAGACGAACATAGAACTCCTTTTTTTGAAGTCGGTTAAAAATAATATTTGGGTTATTTTTTTTAAATAGTTTTGTTATTGATCTAACACAATAACCGACTACATTTTTAATAAATGATCCAGTATTCCAGAAATCAATAAAAATGTACAAAATTTCGTCAATTTTCTGGCGAAGCGACAATTAAAATCAATGCAATAGTCAACCGTATTCTAACCCTCTTACTAATAAAGATTTTATAGCTGATGTATAGTTACACAATAGTTACTCTCTGTCAAACTATTTCGGCCTACCACAAAAGATTAAAAAAAACTCTTCAACAAGTGTTTAACTTAGACACTGTTCAAATGTGATGCTGTCACTTTTTTGACAGTATTGTTTGAAAGGGACGGACATTACATTTAAACAGTGTTAAAATTAAACAGTGTTTTAAAATGTTTTGTAGTAAGGCTGTTTAAGTTTGACATTAACCCCCTTACTAATAAAGATTGTGTAGCAGATGTATAAGTTACACGGTGTTTTGTCCCTTTCTTTTTAATGTCAAACTTAAATAGTTTGACAGAGAGTCACCACTGTGTAACTTATCATTTGCTATACAATCTCTATTAGTAAGACCGTAAAGATAATAAATAAATATTTGACAACATCACATACATTGCTCCGATCCCAAAGTAAGTAGCTAAAGCACTTGTGTTATGGAAATCAGAGACAACGGTGGTATAACAAACACCCAGACCAGAGCCAATATAGAAAAGCTCGTTTTCTAAATTGACCCAACCGGGGATCGAACCCGGGACCTCAGAGATGGCGACACCTTGGTAACCGGTGTACAAAGCCACTCGACCACGAAGGTCGTCAAATAAAATAAAAATGAATCGCTGATATGTATGTAAGCGCATAACTTTTTGCATAACTCATCCACCCATTAGGAAGGCGACACCTAGAAAACCGGTGTACAAAGCCACTCGTCCATGGAGGTCGTCATAACAGAGATAGTGAAAGAGTAGATTTCGTGAACTGCCTAAAATAGTAATCTCACCTGGAACACCAGCTCGCCTCCCCCCACATTGAACTGGGATTGGAACAGGAGTGTCAGTTTCTCGTCCATAACACTTTCTGTCCCTTTCTTCTCTGCGCGTTTTATTTTACGGAGTTGCATGTTTCTGTTTAGAAAACGGGATATTTATTAAAATCGTTGACCGCAAACGGCATTTCATACAAACTTTCGAAATGAATGAACCGATTTTAATGAAACTTCATACACAAGCAGAATACATTGATCTAAAAAGTTGGTTAAAAACATTTTCGATAAAAGTGTTACAGCTAAAATAGACCGATTTTAAATTTTCCAGATAAACGGAAATTTCCAATATTCTTTTTTTAAATAAGACATTTTAATTTTTTTTCAACTAACTTTAAGTTTCATTAAAATCGGTTCATTCACTTCGAAAATTAAGAACTTGAATGTTCGCCATAATTTCACCCCGCCACCGTAGTCTATTGTCAATTTAATCGCATTGTATCGCGTTGCGTGGTGTAGTTGTGTCGTCTCATGTGTGGTGTAGTTGTGTCGTCTCATGTGTGGTGTAGTTGTGTCGTCTCATGTGTGGTGTAGTTGTGTCGTCTCATGTGTGGTGTAGTTGTGTCGTCTCATGTGTGGTGTAGTTGTGTCGTCTCATGTGTGGTGTAGTTGTGTCGTCTCATGTGTGGTGTAGTTGTGTGTCGTCTCATGTGTGGTGTAGTGTCGTGTTGCGTCGTCGTGTGGAGTATGTCCCCACATTCTACAGGCCGTTTGCCATTGCACGTTTGGGTCACGACGTCTCGTGACGTGTTGGTCGTGTCGTGAGGTGACATGTCGTGTTGTGTCGTGTCGTGACGAGTTGGTCCTGTCGTGTCGTGACATGTCGTGTCGCATCGAATTATACATTACCTGAAAGAGACACTAAGCTGCCTGCTCGTGGCCTGGTACTCCATGACCCCGCTGTTCAGTATGTCCCCGCATTCTACAGGCTGTTTGCCGTTACTCGTCTATGTCGTGTCGTGTCAAGTGATGTGCAGTGCGTGTGATATTATGTCATGTCGAGTGGATAGGTGACGTCATTTTTATTTGCATCAAGTCGAGTTGCGTAGTGACATGTCGGTCACGTCGTGCCGTGTCGGTTGTGTCGTACCGTGTCGGTCGTGTCGTGATAAACCGTGGTGTGTAGTGCGTATTATGTAATGTCGTGTCGAGTGGATAGTTGACGTCATTTTTTTTTGTATCGAAGCGAGTTACGTAGTGACGTGACGGTCATGTCGTGCCGTGTCGGTCGTGTCGTGCCGTGTCGTGATAAAACGTGTCGTGTCGTGTCGCACCGTGTAATACATTACCTGAAAGAGACACTAAGCTGCCTGCTCGTGGCCTGGTACTCCATGACCCCGCTGTTGTTCAGTATGTCCCCGCATTCCACCGGCTGTTTGCCCTTACCAGTCTGGGTCTCGCTTTTGAGCAACAATTGGGCTTGCTGCTCTGATATTATTACAACCTGTGAGGAAAATATAGTTTATTTTAGCCATAGAGGAAAAAAACAAATACTTACCATATTTGAGGTCAAATCGAGTCATATAAAAAAGTTAAGAAGTCAAAAACTAACTTTCTGTCATTGTTTTATTTTAGAAATATTAAGAGCGCGTAGTTTGCACACTAGCGCCGCCATTGGAAAAAAAACATAGTGCTAAATAATATACTAGAAAAAATAGGACTCGCACCAGATCATGTTCTCGGACGGGAATCGAACCCGCGACCTTTGGATATCCGGTCCAATGCTCTGACCGCTGAGCTACCGAGTCACTGGTGAGAACGTCGAATTTCTTCTAGTATATCAACTCTTACGCTGCAAGCCAGCGCCATCTCACCAATGTAGAAGGAATTACCTTCGACATTCAACTGAACATCTTTCCAGATATTTTTAAACAGTTGATTAAGACGAGAAAGCTATATAACTTTTTTAATTTTGAGATTTTTGCATTCACAATGCTATTTTATATAATACTAAATAATATACTAGAAAAAATAGGACTCGCACCAGATCATGATCATTGGACCGGATATCCAAAGGTCACGGGTTCGATTCCCGTCCGAGAACATGATCTGGTGCGAGTCCTATTTTTTCTAGTATATTATTTAGTATTATATAAAATATCATTGTGAATGCAAAAATCTCAAAATTAAAAAAAAAACATAGTGGTTAAATAATGTAAATTATCTCTCTGTAGTGCACTCCGAAGAATTTGTGGTACTTTTATCGCTAAAACAATATTTTCTAGGCAGTCATTATTTTAATGGAGTTTTATTGTTAAAAGAGTTCACTTCTCGCTATTTAAGCACCCCCGGACGCTTCCCGGACGCGCTACAAACTAGGACAAATCCGGGGAAACCGGGACGGATGGTAGCTCTATATAAAAGCGACCGCCCGCGACTTCGTCTGCGTGGAAAGTTTTTTGTTATCCCTCGGGAACAATGTTTTTTCGAATTGAAAAGTACCCTATGTCCTACTCTGTAGCTGACAACGGGTATGCAAAATTTCATGATGATCGGTTCAGTAGTTAAGACGTGAAGGCGTAACAAACAAACAAATGGACTTTTGCATTTATAATATTAGTAAGGATGCGAAAGTCCGTTTGTTTGTTTGTTTATTACGCCTTCACGTCTTAACTACTGAACCGATGATCATGAAATTTTGCATACACGTTGTCAGAAGGACAAAGAGTACCTTTCTTACCGAAAAAAATATTTTTTCCCGAGGTATAGCAAAAAACTTTCGACGCAGACGAAGTCGCGGGCGGTCGCTAGTTTATAATATTAGTAAGGATACTTACACTGACTCTTGGCGGAGTCATATACACGTTGAGCTGACCCCCGACTAGTAACCGCACAGTCGCCGTGAACCTGCAACAATATACACAATTTATTATTTGTGGACTAGCTCCCGCCCGCGTCTTTGTTTCGGAAAATTGGCCTATTTCCGTTGTCCCACACCTTTGCCCAACGGGGGATATCGGGAAAAAAATTTTTTCTTCATCTGTTTTAAGTTTAAGCCCAGCAAACTTTCCGTTCAATGCGTTAGCCGGTACGGCCTCCTGTTCAAGAACAGCAAAGCAAAGAAATGAAACCGGTAGGTCTGGGGCCAGCCTTAGTTGCATAGAAATTTACAGAAAAGTAATTAAAATATCAAAATTTTATAAACCCGCAATGTATGTACACACGACAGCACGTCAGGTTATACAGTTAAACTGCGAAAACAGATTTTAATACGTAGAGCATAAAGGCGGTCTCAAGGTCAACATGTATAGTCTGAGGTGCCGTCGTGTGTACATACAACAACAGCTATTTGCTCGCGGTCGTGGCTTTGGTGTAAGCGCGCTCGCTCCTGCGATGTTATCGAGTTGTCACGCGTACATTACTGCTCAACAAATCTAAACTATGCATTTGCGACAAGTGGTTCCATAGAGAAAGTTGCTCAACGCTAAGGGTAGAATCATCTTTTAAAGTTTTAGCTAGGGTGCTACTAACACCCTGTATAAAGCTAATAGCCGAATGCTCAAACAATATCAACTTTGAGGGGCGCTCAAACATCATGCTGTCTTTGTCGTATCTTTGACATTTGATGCGACAGGACGATTTTTGAGACGTCAAAGTGACGTTTGAGTATTCGGCCATAAGTTTGTCGTTGTCATTCTTACCTCGTGTTAGTCTTCATGACCTGCGGCGGTTGTTTCTCTATAACGAACGTGGAGGTCACCAGGGTGGACAGCAAACTTGTCACCTGCGGAAAAGCCAACGCTATAGATTCAGATGAAATAATCGCTTCTCAAATACTGTCTAACACGTAGAAAATGTTGTCTAACACGTAGATAATGTTGTCTAACACGTAGATAATGTTGTCCAACACGTAAATAATGTTGTCTAACACGTAGATAATGTTGTCCAACACGTAGATAATGTTGTCTAACACGTAGATAATGTTGACTAACACGTAGATACTGTTGTCTAACACGTAGATAATGTTGTCTAACACGTAGATACTGTTGTCTAACACGTAGATAATGTTGTCTAACACGTAGATAATGTTTACTAACACGTAGATACTGTTGTCTAACACGTAGATACTGTTGTCTAACACGTAGATAATGTTGTCTAACACGTAGATACTGTTGTCTAACACGTAGATAATGTTGTCTAACACGTAGATAATGTTTACTAACACGTAGATACTGTTGTCTAACACGTAGATACTGTTGTCTAACACGTAGATAATGTTGTCTAACACGTAGATAATGTTGTCTAACACGTAGATACTGTTGTCTAACACGTAGATAATGTTGTCTAACACGTAGATAATGTTGACTAACACGTAGATACTGTTGTCTAACACGTAGATAATGTTGTCTAACACGTAGATAATGTTGACTAACACGTAGATACTGTTGTCTAACACGTAGATAATGTTGTCCAACACGTAGATAATGTTGTCTAACACGTAAATAATGTTGTCTAACACGTAGATAATGTTGTCCAACACGTAGATAATGTTGTCTAACACGTAAATATTGTATGTAAAGTGATGAAATAAAATTAACCTAATTTAAGAGCGCGTTAAGAGCGCCATTGAAAAAACCATAGTGCTTAAATAAAGACAAAATTGTGAATTTTCTCTCTGTAGTGCACTCCATAGAAGCTTTGTGGTACTTTTTATCGCTTAAAAGTCCGGCGAACAGCGAGCTTCCAAAATGATTTGCAATTTGAGCATAATTAACTAATCATGTGATGTTATTCGGATTTAGACAGTATTTGTCTAGGTTTCTATTAAATAAAAAATCCAAAGTACTAACTCCATTAAAAATAAATGTCAATTTAATTTTTTCATACAAAACTGTTAATCGAGACCGCTGAGATCATTTTTCAATTTTTGACGACTGTATGAAATATAACAGGTTGAAAAAATAAATAAATTTAAAAATTAAAAAACCCGCCTGCATCAAAGGCAAAGATGGAAACAAGATCAATTATTAAAGGTAACATATTAACATGCAGTGAGAGGCATGTATAAAGTGGCAATATGAATAATTTGACTTGACGTTGAGGAACTCCGTGGTCGAGTGGCTCTGTACACCGGTTTTCAAGGTGTCGCCATCTCTGAGATCCCGGGTTCGATCCCCGGTTGGGTCAATTTAGAAAACGAACTTTTCTATTCTGGCTCAGGTCTCAGGTCTGGGTGTTTGTGATACCAACGTTGTCTCTGATTTCCATAACACAAGTGCTTAAGCTAGTTACTTTGGAATCGGAGCAATGTATGTGATGTTGTCAAATATTTAATTTAATTTAATTAATTGATTTAATTAATTTAATAATTAATTTAATTAATTTAATCATTTAACTCTATGCCTCCGACTGCATGTTATTATGTTGCCTTTAATATTTGATCTTGTTTCCATCTTTTCAGTTGTCTTTTGATGCAGGCGGGTTACGGTTATGATATATTTTTGAAATCCTTATGATAAGCCCTTTAATTTGATACCCATATGGCAGTATTCTAAAAAATAACTTTATTTTCACTTCAAAAACCGCCATGTTGGTTTTTTTAACGTCACTTACCTAAGAACACTAGGGCTGTCGAGATGAATCTAACGATATATTAATAATAGAAATCCGTTCAGCCGTTAGATATGAGGTAAAAAAGAATATTACATACAAACATACATACAAGATACGCGCGAAAAACATAACCCATTCCTTGCACTCGGGTAAAAAGCAGCCCTTGACGAGTTTCTTGCCGGTTCTTCTCGTTACAAGGTCCCCCGCTGAGGGCGCGCGAACCGATGGCGTAGCTTCTTTGACATTCACAAGTGCTTGTAACAGCCTAGATTGAATAAATGAGTTATGATTTTTTTTAATTATTATTATTATTACTAACCTGCTTGCTCATGTCGTCGAGCATCTCTGACAGATGTGGCTGTCTCAGCTCGTGTATCGCCTTGTTGTTGATGCGAGCTACATTCGTCACCTGCAGACATAATAAAATATCATTAAGAGTCCGACGAACAGTGAGCTTCCCATACAAACGTAATACCAAAATTATTTGCAATTTCAGCGTAATTAACTCTACTTGTAATGTAATTTGGATTAAGACAGTATCTGTCTAGGGTTCTGTTAGATAAAAAAATCACAATACTAAACCAAATAAAAATTAATGCGATTTACAATTGTAAATATTAATAACTAATATTTTTATAAAAATAGCATTGTGAATGCGAAAAATCTAAATTTAATAACTAATATTTTTTTCATACAAAACGAGGGGGCCGAGGCAACACTCGGGGATAGGGGAGGCATCCGCCGTTTGAATCATTTGACTCACACACAACCAATGTTGCCAATTTAGTGCTTTCGGCACTAGATCTAGTGCATTTCTGGATGTTTTAGTGCTCAAAAATCCATAACAGTGCCTAGTGCCCTAACTAGTGCATTTTTTATAATTAATTAACTAGTGCATGCTTAAGGACGCCGTGTCATCCCTAAGAACGTTGCAGCATGCCAAAGCATAGTTTCCGACAGTGTGCGCATGCATGTAGGATGCCGAAGGATCCTTTTCCTTGCCGATGCCGATAATGAGCGCCGGGCCTAATATTGTCATGATGGGTATGTCAGTGTGCATGTGTATGTGTGTATATTTTTGTGTGTGCAAGTGTGCATGCGTATTTGCCTCCTTCATCAATAGACACAGCAGATAAAAATGAATTCTCTCGCACTGTATTTACCTGTTGCCTGGAGGTCCATATCAGATCAGCCAACAGCTCGCACCATTCTTGTATAGTATTCAAGTTAGATTGCATCGGTACTCCGTTACCGCTCAACTGTTGTTCGCGTTTCCATCTAGAAAATAACTAATATGTAAAAACCTGTATAAATAAAATTTAAAGTCCTGACTGACTGACTAAGATATCAACGCACAGCCCAAACCGCTGAACCGACCGACGACCTCCGTGGTCGAGTGGCTTTGTACACCGGTTTTCAAGGTGTCGCCATCTCTGAGGTCCCGGGTTCGATCCCCGGTTGGGTAAATTAAGAAAACGAACTTTTCTATACTGGCTCAGGTCTGGGTGTTTGGTCAAATTATATACAACCTGAAGACGACAATGCGACAATAAATTAAATGTCGTATAGCTAAGAACGCTCCCATGCAGGGTCATAAAAAAACAATTAAAAATATCCAATAGTTTAGTCACAGGAAATATTTTTCAGTTACGATTTTCAGTACAATTAGTTTTATATTTATTTCATTCCTAGGAATTATTTGATAGTTTTAAAATTCTCCTATGAACTAGTGTCACAAATGTTTTCATTTATTGTCGTATTGTCGTCTCCACCCCGTATATTAATGTGTAAATGTTACATAACTCACTTGATAAGTTCCTCGTCCAGCACTTGGCTCTGCAGCTGGCGCAGGTTGGCGATGTTGTCCTTCATGTGGTCCGCCAACTCTAACTGAGCTTGGTTAATTTGAGCAACCTAATAAAGAAATAAAAGTTTATTAATTTAATTTAATTACTTACTGCGCTACTGTAAAATCGTGGTGTTTGGGTGTGTGTGTGTGTGTTAGTGTGTGTTTGATCTGTGTGTGTGTGTGTGTGTGTGTGTGTGATCTGTGTGTGTGTGTGTGTGATCTGTGTGTGTGTGATCTGTGTGTGTGTGTGTGTGTGATCTGTGTGTGTGTGTGATCTGTGTGTGTGTGATCTGTGTGTGTGTGTGTGTGATCTGTGTGTGTGTGATCTGTGTGTGTGTGATCTGTGTGTGTGTTAGTGTGTGTGATCTGTGTGTGTGTGATCTGTGTGTGTGTGTGTGTGTGATCTGTGTGTGTGTTAGTGTGTGTGATCTGTGTGTGTGTGGTCTGTGTGTGTGTTAGTGTGTGTGATCTGTGTGTGTGTGTGATCTGTGTGTGTGTGATCTGTGTGTGTGTGATCTGTGTGTGTGTTAGTGTGTGTGATCTGTGTGTGTGATCTGTGTGTGTGTTAGTGTGTGTGATCTGTGTGTGTGTGTGTGTGATCTGAGTGTGTGTGATCTGTCTGTGTGTGTGTGTGTGTGTGTGTGATCTGTGTGTGTGTGTGTGTGATCTGTGTGTGTGTGTGTGTGTGATCTCTGTGTGTGTGTGTGTGATCTGTGTGTGTGTGATCTGTGTGTGTGTGTGTGTGATCTGTGTGTGTGATCTGTGTGTGTGATCTGTGTGTGTGTGATCTGTGTGTGTGTGTGTGTGTGTGATCTGTGTGTGTGTGATCTGTGTGTGTGTGTGTGTGTGTGTGTGATCTGTGTGTGTGTGATCTGTGTGTGTGTTAGTGTGTGTGATCTGTGTGTGTGTGTGATCTGTGTGTGTGTGATCTGTGTGTGTGTGATCTGTGTGTGTGTTAGTGTGTGTGATCTGAGTGTGTGTGATCTGTGTGTGTGTGATCTGTGTGTGTGTTAGTGTGTTTGATCTGTGTGTTTGTGTGTGTGTGTGTGATCTGTGTGTGTGTGATCTGTGTGTGTGTTAGTGTGTGTGATCTGTGTGTGTGTGATCTGTGTGTGTGTGTGTGTGTGATCTGTGTGTGTGTTAGTGTGTGTGATCTGTGTGTGTGTGGTCTGTGTGTGTGTTAGTGTGTGTGATCTGTGTGTGTGTGTGATCTGTGTGTGTGTGATCTGTGTGTGTGTGATCTGTGTGTGTGTGATCTGTGTGTGTGTTAGTGTGTGTGATCTGTGTGTGTGTGATCTGTGTGTGTGTTAGTGTGTGTGATCTGTGTGTGTGTGTGTGTGATCTGAGTGTGTGTGATCTGTCTGTGTGTGTGTGTGTGTGTGATCTGTGTGTGTGTGTGTGTGATCTGTGTGTGTGTGTGTGTGTGATCTCTGTGTGTGTGTGTGTGATCTGTGTGTGTGTGATCTGTGTGTGTGTGATCTGTGTGTGTGTGTGTGTGATCTGTGTGTGTGATCTGTGTGTGTGATCTGTGTGTGTGTGATCTGTGTGTGTGTGTGTGTGTGATCTGTGTGTGTGTGATCTGTGTGTGTGTGTGTGTGTGTGATCTGTGTGTGTGTGATCTGTGTGTGTGTTAGTGTGTGTGATCTGTGTGTGTGTGTGATCTGTGTGTGTGTGATCTGTGTGTGTGTGATCTGTGTGTGTGTTAGTGTGTGTGATCTGAGTGTGTGTGATCTGTGTGTGTGTTAGTGTGTTTGATCTGTGTGTTTGTGTGTGTGTGTGTGTGTGTGTGTGTGTGATCTGTGTTAGTGTGTGTGTGATCTGTGTTAGTGTGTGTGTGTGATCTGTGTTAGTGTGTGTGTGATCTGTGTTAGTGTGTGTGTGATCTGTGTTAGTGTGTGTGTGTGTTATTGTGTGTGTGTGTGTTTGTGTGTGTTTGTGTGTGTGAACTCACCAGCACGTTAAGTTTCCTCTCCATCTCCTCGATCTGCACCCTCAAGCAGGCCTCCAGGTCGCGCCGCTCGGTGGTCATAGGCCCGGCCTGCTGCAGGTAGCTTATGTGCCCTGGGAACAATCACATCAATTACCTTTTCAATACAGTTGCTCGAAACTGTCGAAAACGACCTCCGTGGTCCAATGGCTTCGTACACCAACCAGTTCAAGGTGTCGTCTCTGAGGTCCCGGGTTCGATCCCCGGTTGGGTCAATTTAGAAAAACGAACTTTACTATATTGGCTCAGGTCTGGGTGTTTGTTATACCACCGTTGTCTCTGATTTCCGTAATACAAGTGCTTTAGCTACTTACTTTGGAATCGGAGCAATGTATGTGATGTTGTCAAAATATAATATAATATAATATATACTCACCCTTGTTCTTGATGCACTCGTGGTACTGCAGTGAGAACGACTCCATATTGGCTTGCAAGCTCCTAATTTCTTCGCTCACCATGTTCACTTTCTGACGGACTGTTTGCAGTCCAGTTATTAGCTGAAAAGAAGCACTCAACTTAGTAATAGACTTTCTAGTAATAGCGGTAAAATTGATTGATTGTCTTGCTTTTTTCTAATTTTTAATATTTTTTTATTAGATACGATTAGTATTTTTATTCGATAAGGGTTCGATGTTCAATAAGACCCTTAATAAAAAAAAATTGACGCTGCTAGTACTGAAATAAAGATTTGTAATGTTAATGGATAAGATATTTTGTTGAACTTCTGCAAAAAAACGGTTCATCAGCATCAGATCAGGTGGTTAATTGTTTAATTTCAAAATCTATCGCAATTGCTTTCATTTGACAGATGGATGTGACACATTGCTGCATTTCTTTGGTAAGTTTCTATTTATGCCAAAAAGAAGCATCAATATGTTACATCTTGAAAGCGATTGTGATAGATATTGAAATTAGACAATAAAAGGGCTGGTAATTTTGATTCTCGCTGTGATAACTTTATTGCTTTTAGTACAAAAAGGCCGCGAACTTTTCCGACTACCTAGTACATTTTCACCTAACACCACGGACCTGAAAAAAAGACGGACGTAATATCACACTAAAAAGAAGTGAAGCATGCAAGGTCCTACAACTTCGTATGTTGTACATGACCTACACTCACACAAATACACCGGTCGTTTTTCCAGGTGTATTTGTGTGAGTGTAGATCATGTACAACATGAAATTGAAAAATTCTTTATTCAAATAAGCTCACATAATAAGCATTTTTAAATCGTCAATTTAAGCTCACATAATAAGCATTTTTAAATCGTCAATTCTTTTATCCTACCACCCATTTTGGCGTCTTTTAGCTGACAAGAAAATTGGGCGCAAAAAACTTATCAGCTTTTTAAATTTTGAGATTTAGCATTCACAATGCTATTTTATATAATACCAAATAATATACTAGAAAAAATACGACTCGCACCAGATCATGTTCTCGGACGGGAATCGAACCCGCGACCTTTAGATATACCGGTCCAATGCTCTGACCGCTGAGCTACCGAGTCAGCTTTATCAGAAGGAAGGATATTTACTAATTTGTATTTCGTTTCCGAAATAATTGGACCTTGCATGCTTCACTTCTTTTTAGTGTGGTATTACGTCCGTCCGTGCCTAACACTAACCTCGCTGTACTTCCTCTAAATATGTTTATCGTTTCCGAAATTGTAGGACCTTGCATGCTACACTTCTTTTTAGTGTGGTATTACGTCCGTCCGTGCCTAACACTAACCTCGCTGTACTTCCTCTCGGTGTGCGGTTGCGCCGTGTACTGGGGGCCCATCGCGTTCTGTATCACCTCCATCTCCAGCGCGAGGCAGCGGCGCATGTACGCGTACAGCTCCTGGGGTGCGTGACTGGAACAAAACATTAGTAAAATATTGTTTTTTTTACTTTTGTAACAGTATATGTAAAAATATAACATATTGACGACCTGGGGCTCTACCGGCTAACTTTTCGAACTTCGGCGGGTCTGCCGAGCTTCAACTTAAAACAGATAAATCGAAGTAAGGAGTTTCGTATTGTACTATTCGTCGAAGTTATTTAGAAGATATCGATGTTCGTGTGACATCCTGAATTAGGGTTCGCCATTTTGGCCCGATTGGGGCTCGATTTATCTGTTTTAATTTGAAGCTCGGCAGACTTTCCGAAGTTCGATGCGTTAGCCGGTACGGCCCCTGAGTGGTGCAGTGGTCAATATGCCGGTACGCAAGAAGTCCCGGGTTCGATTCCCGGCCAGGCAGAAATCGAAATGAAGAATTTTAATTTCTGTGACGAGTCTGGGTGTTACTATGTATAATAAGTGTATATTTAAAAAGTATATAAGCAGTATAGCAGTTGTCTATTACAAGCTTTGCTTAGTTTGGGGCTAGATGGCGCTGTGTGAAACTGTCCAAGTATTTATTATTTTTTTATAATGGGTTGACATATTAATGATATTGATACCTGTACTGCAAATGTATATTCTTCGCAGCCTCCAACAACTTCATTCTGGTCACGAACATGTCTGAAGACAGCAGCAGTTCCGCGTGAGTGTTGATCTCGTGCACCAACTCTTCAACGAAGTATCTCTGCTGTTCCTCGGGCTCCGGGGTCCTGGTAGGGGCGAGGCTTTTCAAAGCGTTATTCATAGAGAAATTAAAAAAAGTACTTTGAAATAAATTCGCTTATTATGTTATCTCGAATGCCAAAAGACCGAATAACAAAATCTCCAACACACTTGACCGACAGAGAAATATACAAAGAAATAAAATAAAAATAAATCATACAAGGTGTTACAAAAATACCCCTAATGTTGAATATGGTATATAGGGACCATCAAACTGATCAACTTTTACTATGGGACCAACTATGAAATCGCGAAAAAAAAAATCAGCTGTTTCATACAAAAATTAAAATCGATAATATCAAAATGTATGAAACAGCTGTTTTTTTTCGCGATTTCAGAGTTGGTCCCAAAGTAAAAGTTGTTCAGTTTGATGGTCCCTATATACCATACTCGGCATTAGAGGTATTTTTGTAACACCTTGTATAGTTTTGTTTATTGTTTTATTTATTTTATTAAGGGCCTGTTTTACAATGTAAAAGAAAATTCTGAGTAGCTTACTTGACAGATGTTTTGACATATTTTTCATATCACAAATGGCAAATCATCTGTCAAGTAAGATACTCAGAACTTACTTTTACATTGTGAGACAAGGACTAAGTATTTTTATTTTATTATTTTGGAATTTTAATTTAATTTGATCTAATACTAAATAATATACTAGAAAAAATACGACTCGCACCAGATCATGTTCTCGGACGGGAATCTGGTCAGAGCATTGGACCGGATATCAAAAGGTCGCGGGTTCGATTACCGTCCGAGAACATGATCTGGTGCGAGTCGTATTTTTTCTAGTATTAGATCAAATTAAATTAAAATTCCAAAATAATAAATTAAAAATACTTAGGCCCTGTCTTACGTATATTATTTAGTATTTTATAAAAAAGTCAACGTGAATGCTAAAATCTCAAAATTTTAAAAATAATTTGATCTTTTACTAAGAATGAATTTTTAATGTAATTGTTCTGTAATAATGATTGTTTTGATCTTGTAATTGTTTAATGTAAATGATGATATGGGTTAATTCAGAATTACAGTTTACCAGCGAACAACCGCTCTTTTAAAGAGCTTATTAGAGCTTCCTGAATTAAGAATCCGATATTCAGAGTCCGATTTAGCATCCGTTACGGACGAGAAATTTAAAGTCATCATTCAAAGTTTTTTTATTCGGTCTTTTGGAATTCGAAAGGTCTAAAAGCATTTTTGAGGTCTTAATGTTTATTAAATAAGACTTAAAGACTTAGGGCCTGTTTCACAGTCAAAAAAGTTCAGAGTATCTTAATTGACAAATGATTTTGACAGTTGTGATATGAAAAAATCATCTGCCAAGTAAGCTACTCTGAACTTACTAATTGATTGTAAAACAGGCCCTTAATAAATAGGCACATTTGAATTGAATCTTAATAAATGAATATATAATATTTACAAAAAATAAATAACTTTTTGAAAATTTAATAATGATTAATAATTTATTAACCCCCTTACTAATAAAGATTGTATAGCAGATGTATAGTTACACAATGGTTACTCTCTGTCAAACTATCTAAGTTTGACATTATAAAGAAAGGGACAAAATACAGTATAATACATCTAATATACAATCTTTATTAGTAAGTCTATGAACTTATAATAAGATTCTAATTTAATAATTAGGGACTAAAAAACAAAAAATCTTCACTACCAGTTATAAAGTTGAATTTTCAAGTGTTGCCATATCAATTATTGTTAAAATAGTTAATAAATAAGGCAAAAAATATATTGTTTGTTCTTACCAAATTCTGCTTTCGATCCATGGCGCTAAACAGTGTCTCACTTCAATCGGAAAATGGTCTACATAGATAGCCCGCACCTAATAATAATAAAATATTGTTACTTTTTGGAATAATACTCAAATTATCAGAGGAGGGTCTAAAATAAATGAAAAATAATAATTTATTTCAAATAGATCAACAAGCTTAGAATAACAACACCTAGAAGCAGAGTCCTCGTTTGTAAAGTGAGACAAAAAACTGAAAACTCAGTTTTCAGGTTTATATCATTTATATGTTACCTAATCATAACCAAAATTCAAAAAAACCTTAAAAAATTGCTATAAAAAAACAGCCTCAAAAAACAGCAGCTCTAAAAAGCAAGAAATAATATTCAAATCTGCATAATTACTATTCAAGTACCTACGCATATCTGATATTACAAAAATGGGACCAACTGGGGATCAAACCTGATAAAGTGGCGTTTGAATCATGTCAATCGGTTCAGCCGTTTTCGAGTAATCGGTGGACATACATAAAAAAAAAACAAATAAACAGTCGAACATAGAACCTCCTCCTTTTTTTGAAGTCGGTTAATAAAATAGTAACTTATTCTCTAAAGGTAGGGAAATTGAAACTATTTCGTTGTTATAGGTACGATTAGGTAACGTATGAAGGATACAAATCTGAAAACTGAGCCATTTTGGCTCTGTTGTGTTTGCCTCACTTTTGACAGTGCGCTTTGTAGGGAACTATCGTTCTAGGATGTTATATCTTCGATCGGGCACATTCGGCCTGCGATAGCGGAAGTTAAGCAACTTTTGCAAGGGTCAATCATGGGATGGGTGACCCAATATTCATATCTATTCTGTGCTAATATTATTTCGTACTCCACCGTGCTTAAAGGGCTATTCACGATTGACGGAAACCAACTTTATTTCTACCTTATGCTACCAAACTTTGTAAATGCATTGCGCTTTCCCGTCGGAAAGTGAATCGAATGCCAGTCGAATGTATTTGTGAATAGCAGTTTTCGAATCTATCGACATCGAAATTATCGAAAGATACGTATTCGAATCGAAAGCTTACGAGTAGATTTCCGACGATCGTGAATAACCCTACTGAAGGCACGTTAAGCCGTTGGTCCTGGCTGTATTTCCGCATTCGAATTAAAAATACCTCCTATTTGAAGTAAATAAATAAAACTATTTCCATTTACAGCACAAAAAGTAGGTTTTAAAAATGTTTGGTGGCAAAGGAAATTTTACCCATTGCTCGTTTAGTCTGTAAAAAAAAGATCTTTTATACGTAACTTAAGTAAAATCGTTTTAAATCTATTAAAATGTTATTAATGATAAAGTGGGCTTCACGCGATGTTCGTGATCTTTATGCAAATTATATTTATCAGAGAAATTGTTGTATGACAAAATTATTTGTTTAAGAAAACTGAAAAATTATAATTAAAGATTTTTTTACTTATTTAATAAAATATAGTAAAAAATGTTGCGTATATTACATCTCTCAGGGTTAGTGTAACTACGAGCACAGAATAGATTATAAGTACTACGTACAGAAACACTCCCCGCCCGCGAGTTCATGTGACGATTCGTGTGCTCGTTTAGTCGTGATTGTCAACTGTCTACTTTATTGTGATATTCAAAGCAATGCGTCGTAACTTTATTTACCAAAAAGCTCCAATTATGAATTGAACGCATACAGTACAAACTACACGTCACGACTACACACAGTTGCGCGTGAACAAAAACTTTATCTGACGTCATCTGCTTTGCCGGGGTGTGCAGGGTTAAGATACTGCTCTCTGTTTTTCAGAGATGTCTCTCTTAGTCAAAAAATGTCAATACAACAGAGTATACACGACCCCACGTTAGAATTAACAGTTGTACAGCAAAAACAACTTTTATTACGCAGGCGGAGCAAGGCGGTCTCGCGGTCAACGTGATACGTCTGATGTGCAGTTATCTGTACTAATTGTTCAACGACTTCCGTTGATGAACGTACACACGACAGCACGTCAGGTTATACAGTTAAACTACGAAAACAGCTTTTATTACGTAGGGCGTAAAGGCGGTCTCATGGTCAACATGTATAGTCTGAGGTGCCGTCGTGTGTACCAGAAATATCTTACCTTTTGCAGACTTTCCGGTGGCAGCTGCTGAGCTCTGGCCCAGAGCGACATCTTAATTCTGAAAAAAAAAAAAAAGTTTTTTATTTTACTATAAGACGTTAGTATTATTATACTCTGTGCTATGAGCTTATTTTGGTTATAAAACTAGCTACCGTGTCCGCGACTTAAACCGGATGT
This sequence comes from Catoptria pinella, assembly GCA_963556745.1. NCBI lineage: Eukaryota > Metazoa > Arthropoda > Insecta > Lepidoptera > Crambidae > Catoptria > Catoptria pinella. The sequence goes on along the minus strand of OY750788.1, from coordinate 5,403,570 downwards.
GAACTGTTTGGCTGATTTTAGTCTCACGCTGACCGCACGCGCACAGTCGGCGCTGATGGCCGAGATATATGAACTTCTAGAAGCGTTTTTGAATGACGCTTAGCTATCAGCACGCACGGTCGCCTGCGCCGACAGCTATGCGGCCGTACGCGTCGTGCGTCGGCGCCGACCATCGCACGAGCGCCTCTGATTTCAGTTAGACATGCGCAAAATACTTCACAGAAGTGTAAAGAATTATATAGTTCAATTGGACTAGATGAAGTATATCACACATTTAGTTCATCTAGCTCACTTGGCTCAGTACTTCAGTAGTCCGTTTGAGTCACTTTGTCGTTATGTAAAACTAAGCCTTAATGTATGCGCAATAGGGGTTGAAGTCATATGGAGTGTGGGCGGACTCCGACTCCGACCGACCGCTGGCCGCCGAGCCGTGCGACTGTCTCGCTTCCGCACGCGGTGTTCGTAATCTATCTGTCCGCTTTACTCTCCTTCAGTGAAGTGTGAACTAAATGAAGTACTGCAGTAATTGGGACCCGAATGAACGAGTTAAGGAAATATACTTGATAAGTGAACTATTTCCTTAAAATAAAAATACATACCTTGTGTATTAATATTATATTAGAATCCTTCTCCCTCGTGACTTATCTGCGAAAGATAAGTTTTATCAGTTAATAAAAAAATTACAAACATGCATTTTAGTAACAGTTTACATCCATCCAAAACAGTCTATTATTTTTCTACAGATTTTAATACTCACTCAATACCTGATTTCACCATTAATTTTAAATGGGATAAAGAGCTAAATATATTTGAAATTTTGAGATTTAAGCATTGTGAATGCTTAAATCTCAAAATTTCAAATAGTTAAATAGCTTTCTCATCTTAATCAACTGTTTAAAAATATCTGGAAAGATGTTCAGTTGAATGTCGAGGTTAATTCCTTCTACATTGATGAGATGGCGCTGGCTTGCAGCGTAAGAGTTGATATACTAGAAAAAAATCGACGTTCTCACTAGTGACTCGGTAGCTCAGCGGCCAGAGCATTGGACCGGATATCCAAAGGTCGCGGGTTCGATTCCCGTCCGAGAACATGATCTGGTGCGAGTCCTATTTTTTCCAGTATATTATTTAGTATGAGCTAAATATATTTTAAAGAGCTGTTATAAGAAACATGGAAAAATGGTTAAAAAAATTGCTAATAATAATAATTATGTAATAAAGAATTCCTCATAAAATCTTGCATCAATTGTATCAATGAGCTAGTGAAATTGATTTAAAATAAACAGAGATCTAACTCCACATTTAGAACCAATTTCACCAAATGTCAATAATCCCGTTTAGTGTAATCTAGTTTAATTCACCAACGCCCGAGCGGACGCATGCGGCCGGATAACAATGGAATTTCTATTGTGTCTTATTTTTCGGGCGTTGAAGGGTTAAACCAGGGGAGGCTCACTACGCGTTTAAACTTTTATATTAGCCTACTGCTCGCAGCTTACTCAGTCGAGCCAGCGCACGAGGAATGTCATGTGTCGGTTGAGAGAGCTACGCGACTAACGCGACAGAAAGAGAAGGCGCATACAATAATAGGCACCCAGCGCTGTGCAGTTCGAAATTGTACTTTATTTCCGTGCAGCGAGAGTAACTTATTATTTGATTGTCCTTGCGCAGATGGACTTCTGTACATTTAACAATTTAATTTAATATGACAATATATTTTTATATAACAATTAAAATTTAAAAGACTTATGACAACTGTCTAAAACTGTTTACTAAATAAGACAAGTAAGGTTAGAGACTATATACATCACTTAGGCCTGCTAGGAAATTGCACAAGGTCACAACGCTTCCTACATAAGCTCTGCCTAAATTATATTGTCTAGGTCAAATGCAATATTTAGTGAACTTCTTGATGTAAGTGTAGCTCTGTCAATTTGTTATCTATTAATTTGTTCATTCATTGCCTACATCTAGTTTTACTTTTACTTTTTTTCAATTGATGACATCCATAATAATATATGACAACATCACATACATTGCTCCGACTCCAAAGTAAGTAGCTAAAGCACTCGTGTTATGGAAATCAGAGACAACGGTGGTATCACAAACACCCAGACCTGATCCAATATACATAGAAAAGTTTGTTTTCTAAATAGACCAAACCGGGGATTGAACCCTCATTGGGACCTCAGAGATGGCGACACCTTGAAACAAATGTACAAAGCCACTCGACCATGAAGGTTGTCAATAATGGTTATTGGTTTAGTTAATACTACACATTTATCTCTGCCTCTTACTGTTTAATAATAATAAATGGAGCAAAACAATGATGTACTGGTACCCAAGAAACGCCAAAAGGAAACGAGGAATAACACACAAAAGATGGGTTGATATAAGGTCCATTGCGGGGTCATCTTGGACCAGAGGCTATAGGAAGTTGTGGCGCCAAATGGAGGAGGCCTTTGCCAATGGGCAAACAGACTTATAAATAAATACTAATTACAATAACTTTAATATGATGAAAATGTCTGAAGAAGGGATTATTTATTTATATTACTACACAAATAGATTTAAATCCTTTGCATAAACTAACCACAATGTTATCTTGAAGTAACAAAATATAACTCGGCATTTAGTTGCTTTCTGTATTATTTGTTGTATAAACGAATCTGACAAAATACTTTGAGTAGGTCCTAATCCATAAAAAATCAGGAAAACAATTAGTTATATTATTAAAAACATTAAGTATACAAACTTTAATAATACTGTGGCTTTAACAGGAAAAAATTGGACACAAATATCTACTGAATGACCAGTCATAGAAATTAACAAAAACCATAGATAGGTTTAACTTTATGTGACTCACACAAGATCATACATACATAATTGTTCAGGCAGCTGGAGTGAGGAGTAAAACTTGACTGCGCTAATTATACATACGCCATTCCAGAAATTATTAACCACGAAGAGAACAAACGAGAAATAATAATAATGAATAGGTACACAAACTAAACTACGCGTCAGAAAAGTTTTACCATCTAACAAGAAGAATTGCGTTCAGTCACTTGTTACCACGGAGTTATTATCCATCCCGGGTACACTACACGAGAAATTTACCTGTATCGAGCGCGGCTACCGAACGAATCCCCGTCGCTAGCGAATTCTCGGAATTCTGACATTTACGCACACCAACTAAACACCGACATCATGCGCCGCGCCGTGCACACCCACACAGGCGAGGATTTTTAATTTTAGCTGTATCAACAAACAATGACCTTTGATAGAATACATACCTTCTCGTCATATAATGACAAATGATCAGCCCACCGATATTCACATCATAATTCAATCACTAAATACACTCGCTTATTACGTGTTGAAGAGTTTTTATCAATTAGTTAAAGATGCATAAACCGGTGATAGTGAGCACGCAACGAGATAAAAAAGTGATAAAAAAATAGAATTAAAAAACAGCCAGTAGAGTGAGCCAACTTCATCAAACACAACAAAACGTCATTTTGCTTGACAATGACAATACTATACTTGACATTGACAGATTTGACAGGTGGAATGATACCCGCCTTTCTGGGGCTGCTGCGGTCCACATAGCAATAATATCGATATTATCGCGATAACAGCTGAACTTCAATGTTTTTAGCCGCATGCCTCGGAGCTTAATCACTGTGAGCATCCTGTCAATTATTATATACAATTCTAAGACTCCGTAATCCGTAAAAAGTGTTTTTTTTCTAATTTCAATTATTGTCAAACGAGACGAGTGTCAGAATATAATTTCGTCAAAAAAAAATAGTTCGTTAGAGAAGAAGCTTTTCCTCACTCCACAATAAAATGATTAGTTAGCATTTTGTGAATATTAGTTATGAACGTATTATAAAGGTGGTTGATGCTAAAAAAGGTGAAAAAAATATGTTGGGTGCACACGACTATACTTTACTTGTTTATTATAAACAACATTTAACTTTCTTAATGAATGGGGATGGGGGATAAAGGTTTCAACACCATATCGTACCGGGACTTGCTTCTAAGTTTTAGCGGCACGCACATTATTGTACACTTTCTTAATCCAAATAAAAAATCCTTCTAAAAGTTAGAAAAGAAATGTACAATTTGCAATTGCAAACAATACGGTTGCTATTTATAAAGAAACGAATTCCCTCTAGTTAGAGTGCCATCTAGTACATTTTTAAGGAACGTTGCCTGGAAATGCGGCTCCCAATGCGAGCGCGCGAGTAGCGAAGCGAATAGCCTCATCGCCCCGCCACTGTCGCGCATGTACGATTACGGCATTAAGATTAAATAGTTCCTACGTTCTAAATATTATTTTTTGTAGCAGATATTTTGACATTTTACGGTCTCTCTTTTTTCTTATATCGAATATTGAATATTTTATCGAAATTTTAAGGTAATTTCTATAATCTGGTAACACTTACTATAGTTTCATGATTTCGCTAGATGGCGTTAACTGTAATCAAAACGTTCCGTAGCACATACTTATTGAAAAAACAAAAGTACATTAAAAATGACACGCACTCAAATATCAATAAAAATAAATATAAGAAAAAAAAACCGTTGTAATTTTTAACTTAATTTTGAGTATAAAAATATAGGTGCTTCTAACTAAACCAACAATTTCATCATTTATTTATAATCAAGTTGCGTGAAAAGTATCGTGTTAATTCAAGACTGCCACCTAGCGGGAATTTTAAAAATTAACCAAAACAAAACAAAACTTTGTCAAATTCATAAATAGATCCTGTCAGTCATTAAAAATGTTTTAAATAGATACAACAAATTATTACTAGAAGTTTCTAAATTCTACGTATAAAATGCAAGCAAAATCGAAAATACCAAAGACGATGTAAGATTCTTAAATTATTATTTTTTCCTTTTGTTCATCATTAACAAACCAACCAATGACTGTAAAGTTAAGTAAGTAACTGCTTTTCATAATCTTTCAGCCAAATTACGTACCCAGCACCATATTCTCAATCTTGGACAGAAAACAAACCCAAAGCGCCAAGCAATACCAAGAGGCAATCGTATGATTTTGGGTAAGAATTGAAAATATAGGTAGGTACATACTACTAGGTTCTTAGATTCTTACGTTACGACGTTTACAAAAATGTTCTCGCTGACGTATTTTAATAGTGTGGAACTTGATCGTAACGGCGGGGCGCTCTATCGGGTCGAAGATTTTGACTCGGGACGTTCAATATTATTTGTAAGAAACTCCATAATATTGCATAATAGTCCAGTAGTCAAGTCGGTATAGGTACTCCACTTAGATCTCGTTCGCTCTCGGAGCTGGAAGCTTTTTTTACCGCCTTGTTTCGACGCTTTTCAAACGAGCGTATGTGCCAAAAGTGGCCACGTTTTGCTCTTTTGCCTACCTACTACAACGAACTATATTTTACTGAGGTAGACTTAATTGTTTGTAAATAAACTATAGAACCTTAGCTTCAATCTGTACGTGTGACCTTTCGATACATTTTGTACGTACTTAGCGAGCAATAAATTTAATTACGATGAGGGCGCCACTGTGAGACTAATCGCCTTAATGTCCCGGCCCACCACAATGCGGATTATTTGTGATTTTCTAAGCAAAAAGTGATTTATTGATTCTGATAATAAACACTATTTTGTCACTGGGGCATTTTGATTTTTTGCCAACTTTGAAATAATAGAAAATTCGTCAAATCGAGCCTACATTTCGCGTAGGGGTTTATTTTGTTTCCCTTTTTGCTCTACTATACCTCAAAAGTAAAAACCATTCTCATGTCCAAATACCCAATAGGTTTTTAATTTCATTACAGCCTAGTTAAGAAAAACCCACCGTTAGGACGCTCCAATGCGGCCCCAAAAGAGAAGGTCAATAAGAGAGAGAAAAATAGAGGACCACCTATCAATGTAACGTAAGTAATTAAAAAATATTAGCGCAACTGGGACTTTTTCACAAAATTCCCATTTGACACCGTTTGAGACAACTGCAAAATACCGCCTTATTTATTCGTTTCCCAAAGGATTTTTTTATCTATTTTGTAATTTTGTTGATTTTTTTCTATGTTTTGATATTTTTAGTAAAATCGTGTATCCGTCACCACCGTTTAAAACACCCGCCCCTCACACTGAGAGGAGGGTGACCAAGATCAGGAAAAATGCGATGGTATCTCGTAGACCGAGGTAAGTATCTACCTGCCAAACATTTTGTTCCCGTTTGTTTACTGAGCAGGTCTACCGTAAATCTAACGAGAATTGTTTTCTCATTAGTTTACAATTTAGTAAGTACCTAACTTGTGGTAGCACTGCTGAGAAAAAAGTCTCATTAGTTAGACGGCAGAACTGCCCAGTAGACCAAGTGGGAACAAAAATGCCAAACGTCCCGAAAACTAGCTCTTTGTCGATAATGTCTGAGGTCTCCCCGAATGTTCGAATGAATCATTAACAGCCATTTTCAATGTCCTCACGGCACAGGCACAGGTAACCTAATGGATGGATAAGAAGGACAGGCCACAACATTATCATTTGTATGAATTGATATACAACGTGTTACAAAAATACCCCTAATGCCGAATATGGTATATAGGGACCATCAAACTGAACAACTTTTGCTACGGGACCAATTCTGAAATCGCGAAAAAAAAACAGCTGTTTCATACATTTTGATATTTTCGTAATTAATTGTTACAAAAATACCCCTAATGCTGAATATGGTAAATAGGGACTATCAAAAATTAAAATCGAAAATATCAAAATGTAGCTGTTTTTTTTTCGCGATTTCAGAGTTAAGCTTGTATGTATGTACCCTGTAAATTGATTCAGTAGAAATGAGCTAATTAAATAATGTTATTTATTTATTTGTGAATCTATGTTAATTATAACTTGTATGAATGTAATGCCTGGAAACGATATACATATTTGTAAATATCGTTCCATCTGATAAAGCTGATAAGTAAGCGCCCATTTTTCTTGTTAGCTAAAAGACGTCATAATGGGTGGTAGTGTAAAAGAATTGACGATTTAAAAATGCTTATTATGTGAGCTTATTTAAAAAAAAGAATATTTCAATTTCATATCTCACCACGGCGTGAGGGCCCAACGCAGATTAGTTTGTTATCGACTGCAAATGCGGCCGAAACTAACAGCTCAAGGGCGTTTTCGCATGTCATGATAGGCTATTGACGATGTATTGAAAACATTCACCAAAACTAAATCAAGTCATTTATTATCTTTATTTAAAAAAGTTTAAAAGTGAGTGAGTCAGCCTAACTGAGCTGCAAAATGCAAAAAACACTCTTAACATGGCTTCCGAAGCACGAAGAAGCTCGAGCTATAACAGGGTAGTCAATTTAAATCTTAAATGCAAAGATAATTGGGTATTTTAAGTTTTGTATAACTTGGTGTGCTACTGACTGTACCAGTAAATATTATTTTCAGTCAAAAGGTAAATCGCGCCATAGACCCTTACAAATCGTGGCTGCCGCCGCCTAGATCGCGGCCCGACCCCACAGCGCCACACCTCAAATACGGCGTCTTCAAATCACCCAAGGATAAACCAATCGCCACTAAGTAATTAATATAATAATATACCTCTTTATCCTATTGTAAATGTATACCTTTTGTAGATTTTTTCAGTTCTATGGAACTACTGGGAAAAAAATCTCAGTAGTCCCATCACAGAAGTAAGATGTGTCATCACGCAGATTTAGTAGAGTGTGTTACACCATGCGTGTTCGAGAGAAATTGGCAAATTTGCCACTTCATTTTAGGTACATATAATTTCAAAGTCTGCCGTCACACATCATGATGCAGCATGATCCGGAACAATGTGAGATCTGCCTGGTAGTATATATTTCTAGAGCATAGTTGCACCTAATGAATGAAAGTACCTATATTTTTCTAGAGCACCAACAACGCAACCATTGACAATGCCCCACAAAGCTCACCGTACGCTCTCTATGGAACATGCCAATAAGAAGAAACACAAGGTTCCAAAAGGTTATAAGCTGATTTTCTTATTTTTATCGCCACCATGAACTGGAATGACAGATCACTTACCGTATGGTGTCAAAATATATGAGTCATCTTTGGTCCATCTGGGGAGTTATTCACGATTGTCGGAAATCAACCGAGTCAAATCGGAAAGTCTATCGATATAGATCTTATTTTCTACCTTATGCTACCAAACTTTGTAAATGCATTGCGCTTTCACGTCGGAAAGTGAATCGAATGCCAGTCGAATGAATTTGTGAATAGCAGTTTTCGAATCTATCGGAAGATATACGTATTCGAATCGAATGCTTTCGAGTAGATTTCCGACAATCGTGAATAACTCTACTGTAGCGGTTAAAAACATGCGCTACAACTACAACAGCTACGAGCTATTGGCTCAAATATAAAGATCCAAAAGTAAACTTTCTCTTCAAAAAGGAATGTTTCTTTGTAGTTGTCTCGTCTCCGTCGTATCTCTCACATTACTAACGTACACACGACAGCACGTCAGGTTATACAGTTTAACTGTGAAAACAGCTTTTATTACGTAGGGCAAAGGCGGTCTCAAGGTCAACATGTAAAGTCTTGAGGTTCCGTCGCGTGTACATCAGGTAGAACAGGCACAGATAGTGCTGTAGTTATCCTAAAGCGTTCATTTTCATTATAAGGTACAGCATGCCAAGACCAAGGCGATTCCTCCCAGGGCGCAGTACAAGTCACCCGCCAGCTCACAATATCACCACCTAACCACATGGATATCACACCAAAAGAAGCATTGCGGAAGTGACAGTTCGTCCGTCTACAAACTATATCCAAAATAAATTCCCTTTTGACAGCAATTTTTTCAAAGCAATCTTGCTAATGTTAAAAGAATAGATGTTTTTGTGAGCTTTCCCAACCATATAGCCAGTATTTGCTTTGCAACTTAGCTGTCAAAAGAGACTTTTTATTTGTGGCAAAATGTAAAACGCCAGTTTTCATTCAATGCATACAGCATGTTTTGGGTAGGGAAAGAATAAGAATTATTAAATAATAGCCCTACTACAATTTTCATCTGTGGCTAACTGTACTTTTACATTGCATTCTGAAAAGACAGGAGCTGAAGAACAGCCGCGCTTAACAAACATGCAATATATCCTTTTCCCCCTAGTCACTACCAGTAGTAGTGCCTACGTGCCTAGGGGGAATAGATGAATTTACTCTACCGTGTCACTATTATCTAAACACTAGTAGTGCTAAAGGAGATTTTGTTCCCCCTCGTCACAACAGATCTAAAATCATTACCCATGGCACTACTGAGCAAGTGGGACTACTATTTCTTCGTACTACGTCACCAAAGTAACAGATCGCATAAATATGAAGAAGGTAAACTTCTGTAATTTTTATTATTTTTTATTTTAACAATAATTTTAAAAATATCAGTTTGTTACATGAAGTTAACCCTTGCCATATTTATGTGATCCTGGTACTTTGGTGACGAATTACGAAGAAAAGAAATAAAACAAAAATAATACTAAACGGGAGTGCCTAGAGTAAAAAAAAGTTCTTTATTTTATCCATTACACTTCTGTTCAATACCCAATTACCGATTGTCACGGGACTCTGGAGAGACTACTGTAGTGTGCCAAATGATAGTGCCTAGGCCCTGGTACTTAGTTGACATACTCGTACTACGAAGAAATAGTAGCGAGTGCCATGTTCAGTAATGCCATGGGTAATGACTTTAGGGTCCGTTGTGTCGCGGGGACAAAATCTCCTTTAGCACTTAAATGTCACGGGAGAGAAAATTCACCCAAGACACTACTGGTAGTGCCTAGGGGGAAAAAGGGACTACCTCATAATAAGTGTAATAAATTGAAGCAAAATATTTGAATGAGACAAGTGAAAAAAAATCCATTTCTTTATTGCATCAAAATAATTCAGTTAAATGTACATATGCCTTGAATGTGTCTACACTCTAAGTAAATACAAAGCTATTATACTAATAGTAATAATGTACATTTTACATAAATAATATACACTTAAAATATGTATTTTAAATCAATACAAGTTCTTACAATTACAAGAATTTTTTCGAATTCTAAATAAAAAGGGTAAGTATGTAGGTTGTTTTGTATAAAACTTTCGTATTTTCACAATTTATTATTCCTAGTCTCTTTTTTTCTTATTTAAGCATTTTATTTATGTTTAGTATCGCATCTCCAAGCGCAAAATTTCCACACTAGACAACACTTGAAATTATGCCTTATCCTGCAATGTAATATAAGAAACCGACGACTGCCACGCCACACAGCCTTAATTCCCATTAGTCCTACTCTAAGTTATATTGATGGAACTAATGGTAATAGTCCTATTTTAAGTTCTAATGGTAATAAAGGGAATTGGAACAAAAGCTAGGAACGGAGCGGGAACTTTCACTGGAAACTGAACTTCCACGCACACGAAGTCCACGGAGACAGACTTTGCCGACGTAATTTTCTACTTATCGAAATGGTGGAAATTCAGCTTCTACTTAGATTCCATTAATTAAACATTCGGATGTCTTATCAACAAGCAGTTATCAGGAGTAAGGTCAAAAAAAGCAGTTATCATTTCGACTTTTTTAATTATGTGGTGATAGGGAATATTGGCCATTTTGCTTTTACTTCCGTTCATTTATTGTGGAATATTGGCCATTCAGCTGTTACTTCTATTCATTTATTATAGAATATTGGCCATTCAGCTGTTACTTCCGTTCATTTATTAGGGAATATTGGCCATTCTGCTGTTACTTCCGTTCATTTATTATAGAATATTGGCCATTCAGATGTTACTTCCGTTCATTTATTAGGGAGTATTGGCCATTCTGCTGTTACTTCCGTTCATTTATTATAAAATATTGGCCATTCTGCTGTTACTTCCGTACATTTATTAGGGAATATTGGCCATTCTGCTGTTACTTCCGCTCATTTATTGTGGAATATTGGCCATGCAGCTGTTACTTCCGTTCATTTATTAGGGAATATTGGCCATTCTGCTGTTACTTCCGTTCATTTATTGTGGAATATTGGCCATTCTGCTGTTACTTCCGTTCATTTATTAGGGAATATTGGCCATGCAGCTGTTACTTCCGTTCATTTATTAGGGAATATTGGCCATTCTGCTGTTACTTCCGTTCATTAATTGTGGAATATTGGCTATTCTGCTGTTACTTTCGTTCATTTATTAGGGAATATTGGCCATTCTGCTGTTACTTCCGTTCATTTATTAGGGAATATTGGCCATTCTGCTGTTACTTCCGTTCATTTATTGTGGAATATTGGCCATTCAGCTGTTACTTCCGTTCATTTATTAGGGAATATTGGCCATTCTGCTGTTACTTCCGTTCATTTATTATAGAATATTGGCCATTCAGCTGTTACTTCCGTTCATTTATTAGGGAATATTGGCCATTCTGCTGTTACTTCCGTTCATTTATTATAGAATATTGGCTATTCTGCTGTTACTTCCGTACATTTATTAGGGAATATTGGCCATTCTGCTGTTACTTCCGCTCATTTATTGTGGAATATTGGCCATGCAGCTGTTACTTCCGTTCATTTATTAGGGAATATTGGCCATTCTGCTGTTACTTCCGTTCATTTATTGTGGAATATTGGCCATTCTGCTGTTACTTCCGTTCATTTATTAGGGAATATTGGCCATGCAGCTGTTACTTCCGTTCATTTATTAGGGAATATTGGCCATTCTGCTGTTACTTCCGTTCATTAATTGTGGAATATTGGCCATTCTGCTGTTACTTTCGTTCATTTATTAGGGAATATTGGCCATTCTGCTGTTACTTCCGTTCATTTATTAGGGAATATTGGCCATTCTGCTGTTACTTCCGTTTATTTATTACGGAATATTGGCCATTTTGCTGTTACTTCCGTTCATTTATTAGGGAATATTGGCCATTCTGCTGTTACTTCCGTTTATTTATTACGGAATATTGGCCATTTTGCTGTTACTTCCGTTCATTTATTAGGGAATATTGGCCATTCTGCTGTTACTTCCGTACATTTATTATGGAATATTGGCTTTAAATTATTAGGTTTTTAATGATAGATAGGCAAGCGCTTGCCCGCTATCAAGCCTGATGGTAAACGATGATGCGTTCTACAATGAATCACGTTTGCCTACAAGATAACTATTCACTCTTGACTTGAAGGCCCACAGATTGTACCTATCCGAAAAACAAAGCAAGTTCCACTCTCTAGTGGTATGATTGAAAAAATTTGAAGCAAAACTTTTTAGTGTCTTGCTAATTATTAAGAACACTACACTGAACACCGGCACGTCAGCTCAACAGTCAACTAACTGCACATTCCACTCCTGTCCGTCAGCGAGCACATAAGTAGCTTCCCCATCCCACACTTCCGCCACTTCCTGCTCCTCTTCAAGGTGTTCCTCAACTTGTTCCTCAAGTTGCTCCTCAATTTGTTCCTCAAGTTGCTCCTCAACTTGTTCCTCAACTTGTTCCTCAATCTGCTCTTCAATTTGTCCCTCAATCTGCTGCTTAAGTTGTTCCACAATTTGTTCATGTTGAGTTTCATCTTCGACCAGCTGTTCGACCGGGACTTCGACAGGTTCCACCTGGAAAGAAGAAACATAATAAGATTATATGGTTCTAGAAAACAACCTGGCTCTGCGAATAATACCAACGCCTTATGAATTATTAGGAAACAGCTGTAAGTATTGTTTGCACTTCAGAGCGCGTAGTCTGCACACTAGCGCCGCCATTGGAATAAAAATCATAGTACTTAAATAAAGACGAAACTGTGAATTATCTCTCTGTAGTGCACTTCGAAGAAGCTTTGTGGTACTTTTATCGCTTTGTGGTACTCGTAATGCCCTAACGGTACTTTCCTAAGTTTAGGGAACTAGTATCAAGATTAAAGGAAGAGTAAGAGTTGATATACTAGAAGAAATTCGACGTTCTCACTAGTGACTCGGTAGCTCAGCGGTCAGAGCATTGGACCGGATATCCAAAGGTCGCGGGTTCGATTCCCGCCCAAACATGATCTGGTGCGAGTCGTATTTTTTCTAGTATATTATTTAGTATTATATAAAAATAGCATTGTTAATGCTTAAATCTCAAAATTTCAATGATTAAAGGAATTAGATAAGTGCCATAAAATCAAGCGTCGTCTGAAAAGTTCGCGGCCTTAATTACTAAAAATAAGGATACCACAGCGAGGAACATCTTTATCATCAAAATTACAAGACCTGAAGCTGCTGAACTATTTTTGCAGTTGTATTCGACAAAACAACATCTCGATGAACATTACAAACCATTTTTTGCGCACTAGCAGCATCCATTTTTTTGTTAAGGGTCTGACTGAACCCTTATCAAAAAAAATTGCAACACATATCTAATAAAAAATATTAAAAACATGAAAAAGCAAAACAATATTATCAATTTGTTTTATTTTTACCGCTATTACCAGAAAGTCAGCTGTTAAACAATATATTACATTCCCGCCTAAGTTTAGTATTGCCAGAAATATAACACGCAAAATTCATTCTGCAAAAAGGCCGCGAACTTTTCCGACTACCGATTATTTCGAATGAGTCGTTATTTGAACATAATTGTTATTTTTCAGGATTTTGAAAAAACTACTAGCCAGATCTCTGTAATTTTTTTATGGGACCACAATGAGCTATTTTCTTTCAAATAAAAAAAGAATAATTGAAATCGGTTAACAACTGGTGAAGTTATGTTAAAACATACATTAAAAAAAACCGTCGACTTGATAACCTCCTCCTTTTTTGAAGTCGGTTAAAAACAAGTCTTATTTATTAAATTTTAGATTTTTCGCATTCACAATGCTATTTTTATATTAAGATAAATAATATTAGAAAAAATACTAGAAAAAATCGACTCACCCGTAGCACCTCAGACGGGACTCGAACCCGCACCCTTGGGATTCCGGCCCAGTGCACTGACCAATTATGCTACCGAGTCACTAGTGGGAGCGGCGAAATTTCCTAGTACTTTTTACTTCTTCGCTGCAAGCCAGCGCAATGCTGCTTCATCTTTATCGATTGTCAAAACATCTGGAAAGATGTTTCTTTCAAATGTGGGGGTAGTTCCTCACATTGATGAAATTGCGCTGGCTTGCAGCGAAGAAGTTAAAAGTACTAGAAAATTTCGCCGCTCCCACTAGCGACTCGGTAGCTAGTTGGTCAGTGCATTGGGCCGGAATCCCAAGGGTGCGGGTTCGAGTCCCGTCTGAGGTGCTACGGGTGAGTTGATTTTTTCTAGTATTTTTTCTAATATTATTTATCTTAACAAGTCTTATTTTAAATAAATTGACTACTACTGTCTAATTATTAACTCACCTCAACTTCTACGGTATCTCCACTCATCATTCCGATCAACTCGGCATACTTTTGTTTCTGCTCATCGGTCATGTTGGCCGGGTTGTGATTCTTCAAGTGATAGTTCAGATGTGAGCTCTGCTTGAATCGTTTGGCACATATGCCACATTGGAACGGTGACACGTTGGTGTGTGTTCTCATGTGTTGCTTCAAGTGGATGGATTGGCAGAAAGCTTTACTGCAGATCACACAGCGGTACGGCTTCACCTGTAGACCATAAACAACAATTTAAAATCGAGAAGAGATAATTAAATAAATAAATAATAAATATTTAGATAAATAATATTAGAAAAAATACTAGAAAATATCGACTCACCCGTAGCACCTCAGACGGGACTCGAACCCGCACCCTTGGGATTCCGGCCCGATGCACTGACCAATTATGCTACCGAGTCGCTAGTGGGAGCGGCGAAATTTTCTAGTACTTTTAACTTCTTCGCTGCAAGCCAGCGCAATTTCATCATATTTTTTATAATATTGTTTATCTTAATATGAAAATAGCATTGTGAATGCGAAAAATCTAAATTTAATGATAAATATTTTTTTTTAATTTTGATATTTAAGCATTCACAATGCTATTTTATATAATACCAAATAATATACTAGAAAAAATAGGACTCGCACCAGATCATGTTCTCGGACGGGAATCGAACCCGCGACCTTTGGATATCCGGTCCAATGCTCTGACCGCTGAGCTACCGAGTCACTAGTGGGAACGTCGAATTTCTTCTAGTATATCAACTCTTACGCTGCAAGCCAGCGCCATCTCACCAATGTAGAAGTCCGAGAACATGATCTGGTGCGAGTCCTATTTTTTCTAGTATATTATTTGGTATTATATTAATGATAAATATTTGACAACATCACATACATTGCTCCGATTCCAAAGTAAGTAGCTAAAGCACTTGTGTTAAGGAAATCAGAGACAACGGTGGTATCACAAACACCCAGACCTGAGCCAGTATAGAAAAGTTCGTTTTCTAAATTGACCCAACCGGGGATCGAACCCGGGACCTCAGCGATGGCGACACCTTGAAAACCGGTGTACAAAGCCACTCGACCACGGAGGTCGTCATGTTTGTGAAGAATTTATTTATTGATTATTATGGTCGAATATCTCACCTTAGTATGTATTCTTAGATGTTGGTCGAGTCCAGACTTCTGCGTGAAAGCTTTAGGACAGAATGTGCAGGAGAATGGGCGATCTCCGGTGTGGGCCCGCATGTGCTGTTGTACGCCGCCCTGGCGTTCATAAAATTAATATAAATACATGCGTCGACACAGCACAGCGCCATCACATATTGTTATTTGGCTCCTAGCTTGGGAGATGAAGCAAACAGCCAGTGTTGCTATAGCGCTAAGAAGCTAAGAACTATGTTTATTGATTTGTACATCTTATACTAGGTGTTACAAAAATACCCCTAATGCCGAATATGGTATATAGGGACCATCAAACTGAACAACTTATACTATGGGGCCAACTTTGAAATCGCGAAAAAAAAACAGCTGTTTCATACATTTTGATATTTTCGTTTTTAATTTTTGTATGGAACAGCTGATTTTTTTTTCGCGATTTCAAAGTTGGTTCCATAGTAAAAGTTGTTCAGTTTGATGGTCCCTATATGCCATATTCGGCATTAGGGGTACTTTTGTAACATGTTGTATAGGGGCCTTATATGACCTTGTTTCCATCTTTTCAGTTGACTTGACTTTTAATGCAGGCGGTTTTTTTTTAAATTTTACCTGTTGAGTGAACCGCTTGTGGCATATTTGGCACTGAAACGGCTTCAGTTTAACATGCGCCGCGCTCGTGTGGGAGGACAGCTCCTTGTTGGTGTTGAACCCTGCTCCACAAACCTGGACGAGGGACCATGTTTTTTTTTTAATATTAGACAACATCACAAACATTGCTCTGATCCCAAAGTAAGTATCTAAAGCACTTGTGTTATGGAAATAAGAGACAACGGTGGAACTACAAACACCCAGACCTGAGCCAATATAGAAAAGTTCGTTTTCTACATTGACCCAGCCGGGGATTGAACCCGGGACCTCAGAGATGGCGACACCTTGAAAACCGGCGTACAAACCACTCGACCACGGTGGTCGTCATGACCATCAGCCATTTGTAATGTCCCCACTGAAGGCACAGGCCTTCCTTATAGCTAAGGATGGGCCATAACTAGGGTTACCAACTTTTTTGCATTAATTATAGTATTTTCAAGATTATTACATATAAAAATATACAACATGTTACAAAAGTACCCCTAATGCCGAATATGGTATATAGGGACCATCAAACTGAACAACTTTTACTATGGGACCAACTTTGAAATCGCGAAAATAAAAATCAGCTGTTTCATACAAAAATTAATTACGAAAATGTATGAAACAGCTGATTTTTTTTCGCGATTTCAGAGTTGGCCCCATAGTAAAAGTTGTTCAGTTTGATGGTCCCTATCTACCATATTCGGCATTAGGGGTACTTTTGCAACACGTTGTATAGTAGATGGCAAAAAAGTTTACATAAATATAGTAGGTTTAAACTTATTTTTATTAAGGATTTCAGTATGAAATTGCCGTTAGTATGGAGAGTTTTAAAGAGATTGCATTTTCCATATTAACAATTTCTTGATTTATTTAACAACCATGAACGCTAATGTTCTCAAATTTTTATATACAAATGTTTAAACATTTAATATATATAATAATATTTATTAATTAATGACACATGTGTTAAGTGAAAAATAAGTATTGGCTAAGTTACAACTACAACGGATTAAGTGTTTATTTCTGCTAACATAAAGTCTCTTCCAAGGGTGCTGCGTTGGTAATGTTGGTATGCCCTAACTTGTAAATTTTTTCACTTGAAAAATATAGTAATTTTGCCTACTAGAGTAAGTATATATAAAAAAAGTAATCGAGCAGCATAATAAACCAGTCGGTAGATTGAAGAGAAAATGCAATTTCCACCGGTGGATTGACGCGGAATATAAATTACACGTGGACACACGTGTTTATGTTAACTGTTTTTTTGACAGATGTATGTGATACATTGCTACTTTTCTTTGGTAAGTTTTTATTTGTGCCAAAACGAAGAAGCAATGTATCACATACATATTAGCTACGTGAGAGTGGACTAAGAATAAGGAAACACCTTTTTACTAATGAACAATAATGTAATTTCTATGTGTCGGTTACAGACCTTTTTATGACATTTTATAACAGCAAAAACCAACTGACACTTAGCTAATAAAGAGCATAAGTGCTCTATGGCGACCAGCCAGTTTCCAACATCCCCACCACACAGTTAACATGAACTTCAATGTTTTTAGCCGATAGAGCCTCAGACCGGTTTCAATCGAGAATTATTAGCAACAGAGTTACGTAATCAGCCCCCGATCCAATTCTCGATTGAAATCATGCATAATAATGCCTGATTTTTATGCTTAAGACAGAGCAAAAGACATTTCTGCTTGTCCTGTAAAATTTTTTCAAATGTGGCTTACTGTTTTTCTTTTGAGCAGCCAAAATTAACTACAAAAACTATAGTGAAATACTCACATCGCAGTTATAAGGGAACTGGCTGTCTCCGTCTGAAGACAACGGCTTCTCACACACTTGGCAACGCAATCCCTGCAAACATATTATTAATTAAATAAATAAATATTTGACAACATCACATACATTGCTCCGATTCCAAAGTAAGTACCTAAAGCACTTGTGTTATGGAAATCGGAGACAACGGTGGTATCACAAACACCCAGACCTGAGCCGATATAGAAAAGTTCGTTTTCTAAATTGGACCAACCGAGGATCGAACCCGGGACCTCAGAGATGGCGACACCTTGGAAACTGGTGTAAAATTTAATCGCATTGTACATTATTTTCATTATTATTTACAACGTGTTACAAAAATACCCCTAATGCCGAATATGGTATATAGGGACCATCAAACTGAATAACTTTTACTATGGGACCAACTCTGAAATCGCGAAAAAAAATCAGCTGTTTCACACAAAAATTTAAATCGAAAATATCAAAATGTATGAAACAGCTGATTTTTTTTTCGCGATTTCAGAGTTGGCGCCATAGTAAAAGTTGTTCAGTTTGATGGTCCCTATATACCATATTCGGCATTAGGGGTATTATTGTAACACCTTGTATATTTCAACGAGGGAACCTTCGACCAGGATAAAAAGTATCCTGCTTTTAATCTAGGTTACAAACTGTGTGCCGAATTTCATCAAAATCTGTCCAGCCGTTTAAGCGTGAAGAGGTAACAAGCCCACACACACTTTCGCTTTAATAATACTAATTAATAGGAGGATTAAATATTATCAACAGAATTTTATTTGACCTTAAGTGAGATAAAATCTATCCCTTTACTAAAATTCACCAAAATTGGACAAGCAATTTAGATTTTTTTATAATGATAAATGTATGCATTATTCATTTATACCTTTCTTCGTCGCGTATGCTCATCTCGGTAGTGAGTGGAATATTCGCAGCAAGAAAAGAATATTCTATGGCAGAACCCATCTTGGACACACTCAAACGGACCCCTGAGAAATAAACAATAGCGGCCTTACCACTAAAGATTTTAAAACACTGTTCAACAAGTGTTTAACTTAGACACTGTTTAAGTGTGATGCTGTCACTTTTTTGACAATATTGTATTAAAGAGACGGCATCATATTTAAATAGTGTTTAAGTTGAACAATTGTTGAACAGTGTTTTAAAAACTTTTTGACAATATTGTTTAAAAGAGACTGTAGGAGTGAATAGTATGGAAAGGAAGTGGAGGTAGGTAGCCACTGATAGGAAGGCCAAAGGGGAAGATCTTCCTCCGGGCTGGGTGGTATTAGCCCGGGGACCACGGTCCAACCGATGATGGTTGGAAGTTGTATACAAGGTGTTACAAAAGTACCCTTAATGCCGAATATGGTAGATAGTGACCATCAAACTGAACAACTTTTACTATGGGACCAACTCTGAAATCGCGAAAAAAAAATCAGCTGTTTCATACAAAAATTAAAATCGAAAATATCAAAATGTATGAAACAGCTGATTTTTTTTTCGCGATTTCAGAGTTGGTCCCATAGTAAAAGTTGTTCAGTTTGATGGTCCCTATCTACCATATTCGGCATTAGGGGTACTTTTGTAACACCTTGTATATGCTAAGTCGCTGAGTGAACTTCGTTAGCGAGATGTAGGATTTCCATACTGCGAGGTGCTACTCCATACTTAATGATCATGTTTCTTGATACTAGCGCCATCTAGTAACACGGTGAGGAATCATGTTGTTCTGCCGTGTCGTGGTATGTGCGGCGTAGGTAAGGTAGGTGTTGCTACAGACGGCATCATATTTAAATAGTGTTTTAATAGTAGGTTGTACAACAAGTGCATAAGTCAATGGATAGTCAAGTCGAGGGTAAAATAGGTTTTATGTACGAGTTATACACTTTGCTTTTCACTTCGATTGTGAGGAAATTAAAAGTAAATATTGTATAACACTTTCAAATTGCACCACAAAGAAAAAATCAAGACTTCCCGCCAATATACATTATTCTCTTTTTTTATATATGGCAGTGGCAATAACTTAGCATAGATCATAGTCCATAATGCTCTTGAAATACTTATTTCTTAGAAAACTAGTGCTTAGGGAGTGAACATACTAAAAGCCCCCGAAACGGTCTTTTAGTATATTCACTCCCTAAGCACCCTAAAAAGAATCACTTACGTTACCCGCTCGCGCACTCTACAACCCCTTTATTGGCTGGACTACAAAAAAATGTAACTTTTACATTATACAACGTGTTACAAAAATACCCCTAATGCCGAATATGGCTGTTTCATACAAAAATTAAAATCGAAAATATTAAAATGTATCTAATAGCCGATTTTTTTTTTTCGCGATTTGAGAGTTGGTCCCATAGTAAAAGTTGTTGAGTTTGATGGTCCCTATATACCACATTCGGCATTAGGGGTATTTATGTAACATGTTGTATATTCTGTGCTTTTACTGAGTATTTGTTGCTTCAAATAAAATGTTTTTTTTTTATTCAAACAAAACAATTAAAGTTTAGTTAACTATCAACTTCTATTGCATTCACAATCATAGACTTTAGAAAAAAATATTTAAAAAATAGCTTGTCTTCGGTTTGCTCAGGTGGGAATCGAACCTGCGTCTTTAACCTCCTTGTATTCATAAGGAAGTACCAAGTAACTATGCTTACGTAATCGGCGTTGGTTCCTTCTGCCTCTTATAGACCGTTTCCCTCTTCTTTCCACCATCAACTTTGGCCAACTTTCTCTTCCTGTCTGCCTCCAGGTCATCATCAGACTTGATAATGATATAGCTGACATCTTCAGAGACCAGGGAGGTCAGTGACCCCGGTTTCATTGATGACACTATTTGCTCGGTTTTGATCTGAACTGCTTGAGGGTCAACTTTTTGGAGGCGATGTCTGGAAGACTTGTTCGACTTCTGTTTCTGTGATAAATAATTTAGCTAGATAGGATTTAATATATTACATTACATTGTATTAAAAAGGAAAAATAGATTTTAAGAGTCCAACGAACAGTGAGCTTCCCATACAAACGTAATACCAAAATGATTTGCAATTTGAACATAATAAACTCTTTCTGTGATGTTATTCGGATTAAGACAGTATTTGTCTAGGGTTCTATCAAATAAAAAATTCAAAAACCAAACCAAATAAAAATTAATGAGATTTACAGTTTTGTATGAAAAAAATAATTGCTATTTATTTTGAATAGGGTTGAATTTGGATTTTTTATTTAATAGAACCTTAGACAAATACTGTCTTAATCCGAATAATATCACAACAAGAGTTAACTATGCTCAAATTGCAAATCATTTTGGTATTAAGTTTGTATGGGAAGCTCACTGTTCGCCGGCGTCTTAATTACTGTTTTTTTTTTAATTGTACTAATTACCTTTATCCAATACTCAAAATTTTAGTAATGAGTGAAAACTTTACTGATTTATGCTATACCTAGTCAATATTTTATTTAAAAGATCAATTGCTTTGAATTTATTTACTAGATTCATTTATTTGGAAAACAATGCAATTAAACCCTGGAACTCATTTGCTCATAGTGGAAAGCACTGATTGCAGATTTAAAATGAGAGAATAATAAATAAATACAGAGACACACTAACCTCAGAGCCGCCAGGTTCAGTCCAAGTGCTCGGGTCCCCACTGGCGAACGCATCGAAGTGCTCCATCATGGCATGGTTGCGGAGTGCCATGGGGCTGACGAAGCTCTTGCTGCATATACGACAGTTGATTGTCGACTCCTCCTCCTCCTCATCGCTTATCACCTCTTTCTAGAATTAATATTTATTTAAGTTGTTGTTGTTGGCCTTTGTGTCCAGATGACAGACAAAGGAAGGGAAGCTGCTATAGTTCTATAAAAAAAAAATTACTTAACAGATTATATTTCTTTTTTTTCTTAAAAAAAGGCTTGTAAAATAAAAAATAAAAAACTGCTTAGTTTAGCAACACCCGAGCTGCTGAATGCGGCGGGATAGCAATGGATTTATTGTGTCTCATTTTCCGGCCTTGATGGGTTAAGAGCGTAATAAAAAAACCTATTGAACGACTCTTAATTGTTTAAAAGCTTTCTACATCACATTGGCGGAATTGTGCAAAGACCACAGAGCAAGTCATTCATCCATTATGAAGAAGAATTGATATTGAAAACTGATACATTTGATTAAGTTCTGACTATATGCTTCAGTGGACGATGGAACAAATAGTTAGTCCCGATTAGAGCTTCTATGTTTGCTACAGCAGCATACTTTGCTTGCTTAGATGTTAACCCTTCAACACCCAGAAAATGAGACCAAAGATATTCGATTGTTATCCTGCTGCCTGCGGCCACTCGGGTGATGATGAATTAATTGTCACCGAAGATTCAGGCACACTTTTTAACCTCTATGAATTACATATTTTATGTTTGAAGAAATTACTCTGACTGAATATTCACAATTGAATGAATGAATTCTATGTAGGCAATCGAGATGAGATATTAGGTGATGGACTAAAATATCAGTTACATTAATAAAGTACATAAACAGTGCTATTTAAACAACATTACTAAATGTACAACAGTGCTAAATGAGTTGTCTTTACATTACAAGACAGATTAATATACATAGCACTACTTAAACAACAATCACGACATGTTTCCAAGTAAATATGTATTTTCACATAAGTTAACTGCATGTAGTTTATGAACAGATTTGACAGAGTAAGCGGTAAGAATATAATTTCTATAGAAAAGTTATAAACAGGTGGTAAATACTTACTTTTATATTTTGATGATTCATAATCAAAGCCTTTATTTTGGGTAAGGGCACCACATTAACGAACCTAGTCCCAGACATTTTGATTAGTAGGCAGGAACCTAAAAAGAAAATGATTAAGTTATTTATATTTTTGTATGTGAATAAATTTTTCAAGACACTTCTTGAGACGATAAGGTATAAGGAGGGTATTTTACTGGACGCAACAATGGTAAATAAAGGTCCTTGTGTTATTGTTCTAATTTATAAGGTGGCCGTAGCAATAAGCTATTTCAAGAAATGAAAAGACACCAAATAATTTAAAATTACGATTTTCAGCGGGAAGCCGGGAAAAGAAAACTATTGTCAAAAATTACTTTTTATAAATTAAAAAATAAGATGCGGCACTGGAATCAACCACCACAAAAGGATAAAGTCATAAAAGGGTTATTGATTTTCACCACGCCATGCCATTGCGTATTTCTTAGATATCATTAAACCAGAGAAATGTTTACAAAATACTATAAACTATGGAAAGAAAACATAATTTACCTTCGAAATATAGACTTTTCAAGAAAAATCCGAAAGATTGGCGTTTGTTTTTTTTTAATTAAAAAAAAGAAGTCCAAAAAAAAGAAAAAATTAAAAAGTTATGCTGATTTCAAAAATGTGACAATTTGACTGACGTTTCGAAATCAGCCGAACAAAAAGGATTTATTGTGAATGCTTGGTTGAAAAACTCCTTGAATTTACAATTAATTCAGACAAATTGCACTAAATCACAAGCTTATTACGCGTCCTGACGCCATTTTGTGATGGGTGCGGTTTTATTTTTAGTAACGTTGCGTGGCGGTATCGACTTTATTTTTTATTAAAAAGCACTCTAAGACAATGCGATAAAGTTTATTATTGCATAACCGTGTTTGGAAGTTAAAACAACCATAGAGATGTAGAGTTCCGTTCAAAAACAACTAGGTTTCCAATAAACAATTCACTTAATTTAATACATTAGTCTATGAAAATAACACCGTTGTTGTGCCGTGTTTGTTTTACAATGCGAGTGATCCGCTGTAATTTCTCTCGAGAATGTATGGAGAAGAGAAAATTGTACAGATTTAAATACGACGTTTTGTACCACAAGCACTCTGACGTTAGTCACTTCAGTTGTACTCATCGGTAAAGCATTCAGTACCTACTACTCATCATTGTCAATTTAATCGCATTGTATTTGCAGATGTTTTCAAATACCTGTTCTGAAATGTTTCAGTAGGTACTCAGAGCTATGAGCCAATTTAAGGTTGCACAATAAGATATTGTATAATAAGTTCGAATAAAGTCTTGGATGAATAAACCGCCATTTTATAAAACAATACAATAATAATAATAATCAATGCTTGGCCAATTTCACACAGCGCCATCTAGCCATCGTGGTAGATAATAATTTCAGTAACTACCCTGCTACCCATATTAATAAATACGTAATGTAACTCAATGAAGTTGGTAAAAAAGCAACGGCGCGGCGGTATTTCACATTAACTGATACACAAATTAAAGGCATAAACAACCTAACTTAAACCGAAAAAAAAAACAATACTTAATTTCAAGTTTAATCGATAAGCCTTAGTGACGCAACTAGCAGAAACTTTGATGCTACCAAAAAATTAAAACTGAAGTTGATTAAACCATGGCAGCGCCTAAAGCTACCACAATCAAAGAAGCCATAAAAAAATGGGAGGATAAAACTGGGCTGTCGGCAGCGACGGCCACAGAGGTCGGTTTGATGTTCGTATGGCCGCCTATAGAGAAAATGGACAGCTCTCTTGCTGCGCTCACTTACTGCGAGTAAGTGGTTTTAATAATATACGTCCAAAATATGAATTTAAAGTTCTTTTATACGCCTAACAACCGAGCTATAAGCTATAACCATAGTGTAAAGAAAATGCTACAAGTAACTAGTATTTATAATTAAGGCAAATATTACGGCGATATGCGAACATTATTATTATTCATATAAGGTCAGCGTCCACATCCGTCCACCGATGTAGTCTTTCTATTATATTTCCAATAAGTTAAATTATTTACCAACTAGAATAAAACAATTCAGCTCTAAACACACAGATGGTACTCAAATCCACGTCTCTTGGTAATCCGGATATTCCGGACCAACGCTTGTCAAAATATCTGGAAAGATATTTCATTTGAATATCTTGCAGCAAGAGTGGGATATACTAGAAGAAATTCGACGATGCCACTAGTGACTCGGTAGCTCAGCGGTGAGAGCATTGGACCGGACATCCAAAGGTTGCGGGTTCGATTCCCATCCGAGAATATGATCTGGTGCAAGTCGTATTTTTTCTAGTATATTATTTTGCTACAAGAAGATTCGTAGAAACCTTTACGTAGTAGGTACTTTTTTATTATGGTATAGGTAGGTATACCTACCGAGAATAATATTGTAACTTATTTTCAGAAAATTGAGCCTGTCAACGAATATGATAGAGAAGGTCACAGGAGTGAATGGTTTGAAGAAATTACGCATTCTGTCATTAGGTAGAAACTACCTCAAGTCATTCGCTGGTATGGTATGTAAACAATTGAGGCCCGAATAGTGAACCCTGAGGAACACCAAAATAAAATAACTACACACATTTTGTTAAATAATTTTACGCTACATCTGGGCGAATCGATTTACCCATCTATATGTCAATGTCCCCATGACATAAATGTTTGCTTTATACGTCTTATCGACATCAGCTATTTTTAATGTCCCCACTGCTGGGGCACAGGCCTCTTTATGGGTGAATTTGGAGGATGGGCCATTACCCACCACGCAGGCCCAATGCGGATTGGTGGGTGTTAACGACTGCAAATGCAGCCGGGACCAACGGCTTAACGTGCCTTCCGAAGCAAGGAGGAACTCTAGATAGTGAATTTTTGGTCACCCATCCCATGACCGACCCTTGTAAAAATTGCTTAACCTCCGCAATCGCATGGCCAGGCGCTACACCACTGCGCCACCGAGCTCCTCATACGTCTTACACTCCACTCTGTTCATTATTTGCCATAGTTTGGTTGCAAAAATATAAAAATAAAATACCGTCGACTTGTTAACCTCTTCCTTTTTTTGAAGTCGGTAAAAAGTTGAAATTGAGAATAATTACTGATTTATACGTTCTTGAATGTAAACTATTTAAAATATGTCTGCTTATTTAAAACAAATAATTATTATTTTACACAATACAACAAGAACGTAAAAATTAATTTAAAAAAAAAAATTAAAATAATATTTTCTCGCAGGAACCTTTAAGCGATACTAATTACTGAGAGACTAATTACTGATTTGCGAGAATAATTACTGATTTATACGTTCTTGAATGTAAACTATTTAAAATATGTCTACTTATTTAAAACAAATAATTATTATTTTACACAATACAATAAGAACGTAAAAATTAATTAAAAAAAATATTTAAATAATATTTTCTCGCAGGAACCTTTAAGCGATACACTAGAAGAATTGTGGATTTCATACAATTTGATAGAAAAACTGAAAGGGATCAATGTGTTGAGGAATTTAAAAGTCTTATACATGAGCAACAATCTCGTCAAGGAGTGGAGCGAATTCAATAAACTTCAGGTAGGTATACCGTCATAGAAATTAATTTATAGGAGTCAATATTGTATCAATAATAGTGTCCAGGCCGATGATAGCCCGGACAGCAAATGAAAGGCTTGATGATGAATTGAATCTACAAGGTGTTACAAAAATACCCCTAATGCCGAATATGGTATATAGGGACTCAAAACTGAACAACTTTTACTATGGGGCCAACTCTGAAATTGCGAAAAAAAATCAGCTGTTTCATACAAAAATTAATTACGAAAATATCAAAATGTATGAAACAGCTGATTTTTTTTTCGCGATTTCAGAGTTGGTCCCATAGTAAAAGTTGTTCAGTTTGATGGTCCCTATCTACCATATTCGGCATTAGGGGTACTTTTGTAACACCTTGTATAATGCAATATACATAATTAGGTAAGATTATTTTTACAAAAACAAGCCAATCAATATGTATGTGCTCCTTGCACGGTGGTTGTATCAAGAAGAGCGGGCCCAACCTCTCCGGCGTTGTTGAGCCATGGTGTAGGGCGCCGGCCGGCGCGGTAGTCACTGGTCGGCAGTGTTGCCATTGTTAATTTGTCAGTTGCCGTGTTTTGTTAGTAAAATTGCCGTAGATCGGCGGAAAATCGAAAAAAATACCGTGTTTCGATACAATTACAGCACTGCACTGCATTATGAAATTACCGTGTTTGTATGAAAACTTCTGCCTTAAGCGGCCGTAGCATGGTTAATTTTGACACCAATTACCGTAGAACACGGTAATTACCGTAGCATTGGCAACACTGCTGGTCGGCGCGGCTTAGCGGCGCAATGAGACCGCCGCGGAGGCGGGGCGCGGGGAGTGACGCGCAGCAACAGCGCATGCGCGACGCATTCAGATGCTTTAATCTTTGGTCCGTATAAATGTGATGCGTTAATACATAGTGACATACTATACATACATACGGGGGGCTGATTACGTAACTCTGTTAACCGCAGTTACATTGCTGCTTTAATAAGATAGTTGTCACATTGGTTCTAACTAAAGCAATGTAACTGCTATTTCTGTCAGAGTTGATTGCAACTTACATAATCAGCCCCCTGATGATGGTAATGTCTTAGGAGCTCCCACATTTAGAAGACTTGCTGTTCGTCGGTAACCCGTTGTATGACGCATGCGAGCTGGACGCGTGGCGGTCGGAGGCTGCGCGGCGGCTGCCCGCCCTCAAGAAGCTCGACGGAGAGACGGTGATCAGGGATGATGACCCACCCCTCACGGTCGCTGATATGCAGGTACAGACACCACACCAGCGGCGGTATCGGCTAAAAACATTGAAGTTCATATTAACTGTGTTTTGACAGATGTATGTGATACATTGCTACTTTTCTTTGGTAAGTTTTTATTTGTGCCAAAACGAAGTAGCAATGTATCACATACATCTGTCAAAACACAGTTGACATGAACTTCAATGTTTTTAGCCGATAGAGCCCCAGATGATACAAGTGAATGCAGACTCGGCCGACCTACACGCGCCGAACATCACCATTCTTTAAATAAAATTCTATACGATCTCGCACATATGTAAAAAAAAGTAAAAATACCGTCGTCTTGAAAACCTCCTCCTTTTTTTGGAAGTAGGTTAAAAAAACTACAGCCACTGTGGACACCACACCAGATGATACAAGTGAATGCAGACTCGGCCGACCTACACGCGCCGGACAAGCCGCCATTCTTTGAATAAAATTCTATGCGACCTCGCACATATAAAAAAAAAAAAAAAAAACCGTCGTCTTGAATACCTCCTCCTTTTTTTGAAGTCGGTTAAGAAAAACTACAGCCACTGTGGCCGCACTGTCCGCACCATACAAATAAGGACTGCGGCACGTGCGCTGCGGCGTAGTCTGCATTCACTTTAGAATACTGTAAAGGTACGCACAAGAAGTGAATATTTTAAGACTCCTATATACCTCAAGTGGCGCCCCCATTTTAATTAAATTTATTGCTCGCTAAGTATGTACATAATGCATCGAAAATTCACATGTACAGATTGAAGCTAAGGTTCTATAGTTTATTTACAAACAATAACCTCAGTAAAATTTAGCTAGTTAAAGTAGTAGTTCGCAAGAGTGCTAAAAGTGGCCACTTTTAGCACTTTTGCGAACTACTACTACAGCTACTACAGCGAGCAATAAATTTAATTAAAATGAGGGCGCCACTTGAGGTATATAGGGGCCTTAAGAGCTTCTTCTTCGGTACGCATCACGCGTACATGTATATGCGCAGACGGCCGCCATTTGTGGTAATCTTTCGTGACTACACTAAGACTCGTCAACCTCAAAATTCGCTCCACTGAGCAAGTAATGTTCAATCTTTATTGTTAATAAAGATCTTGGATGAAACTAATTAACAATAAAGAATTTATTTATAAACACAAGACAGCGCTTCCGATCTTATTACGTTTTAATCACAGTTTTCATTTTTGAATTGTGAGATTTAAGCATTCACAATGCTATTTTATATAATACCAAATAATATACTAGAAAAAATACGACTCGCACCAGATCATGTTCTCGGACAGGAATCGAACCCGTGACCTTTGGATATCCGGTCCAATGCTCTGACCGCTGAGCTACCGAGGCACTAGTGGGAACGTCGAATTGCTCCTAGTATATCAACTCTTACGCTGCAAGCCAGCGCCATCTCACCATTGTACAAGGAATTACCTCGACATCAACTGAATACCTTTCCACTATTTTTAAACAATTGATTAAGATGAGAAAGCTATATAATTTTTAAATTTTGAGATTTAAGTATTCACAATGCTATTTAATATAATACCAAATAATATACTAGAAAAAAGTTTTCATTTGTTTTGTACTAATTACGAATTTTTGGTTTCAGCCTGATGGCGGTGACGCTGTGGAGACATTGGTCAGCGCAGAAACCAATGATTAGATAGAAACATACCACGAACAGCGGCGGTATCGGCTAAAAACATTGAAGTTCATGTTAACTGTGTTTTGACAGATATATATATGATACATTGCTACTTTTCTTTGGTAAGTTTTTATTTGTGCCAAAACGAAGTAGCAATGTATAACATACATCTGTCAAAACACAGTTCACATGAACTTCAATGTTTTTAGCCGATAGAGCCCCTGAACTATTGAAGTCAGGCCCATCTTTCCCACTGGGCACTCAAGGCAAGTGCCCAGGGCCCCGCGATCGATAAGGGCCCCCTGGTTACTGCAGGGGGCAGGGGGCACATCGCTGAACAATAACGGATGCTTATTACCAAAAAACATATCAAACATATTTAGGTATTGCGAAAACTTAAACAATAATTACTGACTACAAATACTACTTGCTTACTAACTTTTGCATGCGCATAGCTATCCTACTCTTCCCCGAATATCGGCTTTCTGACATGTTTAGATAAAAAGTTAAATAAATTAAAGATGGCCTTGATTGAAGTCTATTTTAAAATACGTATTCACCTAGGAGTCTAGAAACGGGAACTAAAATTATAATATTTTTTACTAGCAACATGTGGTTTTTGCATACAAAAGTTGTCCAGTGTTGCCATTCACTAAGGCTGGCCACAGACCTACGGGTTTCATTTCTTTGCTTTGCTGTTTTAGTTGAACAGGGGTTACCAGCTAACGCATCGAACTTCGGAAAGTCTGCCGGGCTTCAAATTAAAACAGATAAATCGAGCCCCAATCGGACCAAAATGGCGAACCCTAATTTATGATGTCACACGAACATCGATCTTCTAAATAACTACAATACGAAACTTAAGTAGCAATATTTCACATACATCTGTCAAAACACAGTTAACATGAACTTCAATGTTTTTAGCTGATATCGCCGCAGGAGTAGATCACTAAAATCATAAACGTTTGTTCTACGACTTTCCGAAAAAGATCGACTTTTCATACAAAACTCTTAGAGCATTAAGAAAAAATTAAATCAGCTGTTCGGACTTCTGTATGAAAAGTCGTTTTTCTTGTTTATGATTTTAGTAATCTACTCCTGCGAGGTTGATGGTGTGTTACAAATAATCCTGTTTAAAAGAGCGTAGTCTGCACACTAGCGCCGCCATTGGAATAAAAATAATAATAAAGACGAAATTGTAAATTATGTCTCTGTAGTGCACTCCGAAGTTCATGGAGATATTGTTAAAAGTGGCCAGTTATCGAAAAAAAAAACTACATTAAACTAGACGACAGGCTAGAAAATATTGTTTAAGCGATAAAAAGTACCACAAAGCAAAAAGTGTATCACTGTGACATGGTACATGTGCAGGCAAACGAACCGCGTTATGTCATACTGTTTTAATTTTTATTTATTTTGTAATTTGTTAATTTTGTATAAATTGAAATTCTGTGACTCTTGGAATTGGAACTCATGGAACTTGTTTTCTGAAACAAAATAATAATAAAAATAAAAAGCTTCTTCGAAGTGCACTACAGAGAGATAATTCACAATTTCGTCTTTATTTAAGCACTATGATTTTTGTTCCAATGGCGGCGCTAGTGTGCAGACTACGCGCTCTTAAGGAAGTTGCAATCTAGAATAAAACAATTAAATTCATAGAAAAAAATATCTTTTTATTTTTCATGTTTTCCTTACACTTATTAACATTATGGCTATTTATTGTACATCTTCATAGAAGGCATTCTTAACTTACAAACTAATTTTCACATATTCTTATAATCTAAGATATTAGACATGTGATGTCGTTCAAAAGATTCTCACCTTTATAATGACAATGGAGCTCTGAGTTCAACCGAAACTCGACCGAATATACAACATGTTACAAAAACACCCCTAATGCCGAATATGGTATATAGGGACTATCAAACTGAATAACTTTTACTATGGGACCAACTCTGAAATCGCGAAAAAAAAATCAGCTGTTTCATACATTTTAATTGATGTTTTCGATTTTAATTTTTGTATGAAACAGCTGATTTTTATTTCGCCATTTCAGAGTTGGCCCCATAGTAAAAGTTGTTCAGTTTGATGGTCCCTATATACCATATTGGGCATTAGGGGTATTTTTGCTAACACGTTGTATTATATTGAAAATGACACACATTTTTTTATAAATATGTAGATAATACTTAATGGTGAGATGCCCTGAACTAATATTTCTGCCATATTTGATAAGTAATATAATATTTCTTAACAATTAACCAATCAATAACAATAAATATCAGACATTTCTTGTGACAGGGTACACAAACTCCTAGACGCGACAAAAACAACATTTGCAAGCTTTCTTGAGCAGTGTACTAGGTTTAAAGCCAATAGTTTTAAGAAAATAAAATACACACTGTACATGTTTCAAGACATTCATTGTGCTTTACACAACTACACTGGGCAGCAAAGAAACCGGGCCACCACATTATTTTCATACAAACGAGGTAACTTTGAAGCCTTGGTTCTCCGTCAGGAATTGACCTAGCTGTGAGCTGATGATGGCCATCCAGGGAGTGAATGGAGAAGATTCAGATCACCATACACACCCAACTGATCTGATCAGCATTCTACGAGATATAAGAATATGTTTAAAAAAACCGCGAAATTAGCATAAAAATGTATGGCAATCCTGAAACTGAAAACTCTAATCCTTATATCTTGTAGAATGCTGATATCAGTTGGGTGTGTATAGCGATCTGGATCTCCTCCATTCCCTCCCTGGATGGCCATCATCAGATCACAGCTAGGTCAATCCCTGGCGAAGAACCAAGGCTTCAAAGTTACCTCCTTTGTACGAACTACGAAATAAATATGGTGGCCCGGTTTCTTTGCTGCCCAGTGTATGTATTTTATTGTTATGATATTACAGTCGTTAATAAAGCGAAAATGCCTTAAATTCCGTCCTAAAACAATATATTAACGGCCTTACCACAAAGATTTTAAAACACTTTTTAAATGTCATGCCGTCTCTTTCAAAGAATACTGTCAAAAAAGTGACATCATCACATTCAAAGTGTAAGTTAAACACGTTTTAAAATCTTTTGTGGTA
The DNA here is from genome assembly GCA_963556745.1 of Catoptria pinella. Lineage (NCBI taxonomy): Eukaryota > Metazoa > Arthropoda > Insecta > Lepidoptera > Crambidae > Catoptria > Catoptria pinella. The sequence continues at coordinate 5,371,205 of OY750788.1, read as the reverse complement.
AGGCCGTAAATGTTTACATAAGTACTATTTTTCTCAAATTAGATTAGGCTGCCAATATTATAAAGAAAACTCATCTATCGTGTAATTTAAAAATGGAAAAATTTGAGCAGGGTTGGCTTATTTAATTTAAATTAAAAAAAAATTCTTCGGCCTTAGAATAATAACAACCTAGAACGATAGTTCCCTACAAAGTGCACTGTCAAAAGTGAGGCAAATAAAACTGAGCTAAAATGGCTTAGTTTTCAGATTTGTATCCTTCATACGTTACCTAATCGTACCTATAACAACGAAATAGTTTCAATTTCCCTACCTTTAGGGGATTAGTTACTATTTTATTGGATTTTAGTTACGATTAGGTAACATATGAAGGATATGAATCTGAAAATTAAGCCATTTCGGCTCAGTATTTTTGCCTCACTCTACATACGAGGCCGAGTCCTTCTAGGTGTTATTATTCTAAGTTATGAAATCTCATATCTGTCGTGTAATTAGAAAATGGAATAAATTTAGCATGACTGGCTTATTTATTTAATTTAAATAAAAATAAAAAATAGCTTCGGCATATTTGATTCTGCGAAAACGGTTTTTATTACTTAGGACAAAGGTGGTCTCAAGGTCAACATGTATAGTCTGAGGTGCCGTCGTGAGTACATGTCGCAATATTAACGACAATAAATAAACGTAAACATACAGCCTGAAATTTGAATCATTTGGTTCCCTTAGTGGGGTGGTTCCACTCATGATTACAAGCAACTTTTACTATGGGGTCAACTCTGATACTGCTAAAAAAATCAGCTGTTCCATACATTAAGGTCGAGTAGGTACAGCGCTTTTGTATGGAACAGCTGATCTTTTTCGCGATATCAGAGTTGGCCATAGTAAAAGTTGCTTGTAATCATGAGTGGAACCACCCCACTAAGGGAACCAAATGACTAAAATTTCAGATTATACAAGGTGTTACAAAAATACCCCTTATGCCGAATATGGTGTATAGGGACCATCAAACTGATCAACTTTTACTATGGGGCCAACTTTGAAATCGCGAAAAAAAAAAACAGCTGTATCACACAAAAATTAAAATTGAAAATATTAAAATGTATGAAACAGCTGATTTTTTTTTCTCGATTTCAGAGTTGGTCTCATAGTAAAAGTTGTTCAGTTTGATGGTCCCTATATACCATATTCGGCATTAGGGGTATTTTTGTAACACGTTGTATACAACGAATACTTTACATGTATATCCTTCTTAAATGTTGTGCGGACGTGATAGCGTTACATTGAGGACAAATCTTCTTAGCTTTCAGCGACTGCAGCCAGCAAACCTGCAAATAAATAAAGTGAACCTTAATCAAATAAAAAAATAACAAAAAAGATAAATTTGAAGCGCTCATGGTGGAGCTTGACAGACTGTTCCTCGATCACGTTTGCTAAGCCACGCTCGGTCTGGCCAGGTGTTGGATGGGTGACCGTAAAGTGGCATGCTCGGTCTGGCCAGGTGTTGGATGGGTGACCGTAAAGTGGCATGCTCGGTCTGGCCAGGTGTTGGATGGGTGACCGTTAAGTGGCACGCTCGGTCTGGCCAGGTGTTGGATGGGTGACCGTTAAGTGGCATTACAACTGAGCGGTTCCGTGCTTCGGAGGGCACGTTAAACCGTCGGTCGCGGCTGTCGTCATCTGATAACAGTCGTTAAGCCAAGTCAGATGCCTTAGGCGGCTTGATAAACTCTAACACCAGAGGAGGCCACTAATCCTCATACGATAAGAAGAAGATAAATATTATCGGAATTACCACGAAAGATTTTATAAACACTGTTTAATTTAGACACTGTTTAAATGTGATGCCGTCTCTTTTAAAGAACATTGTCAAAAAAGTGACAACATCACATTTTAACAGTGTCTAAGTTAAACTCTTGCTAAACAGTGTTTTGTGGTAAGGCCGATTGGGTTTAAGTATGAAATTGCCATTTTGTATGGAGATTTTTTTATTATCAACAATAAACGCTAATGTTTTAAAACTTTTAAGCACTAATGTTAAAACACTAACGGCCTTACCGCAAAAGATTTTAAAACACTGTTCAACAAGTGTTTAACTTAGACACTGTTTAAATGTGATGCTGTCACTTTTTTTTTATTTTTTTATTCTCGATATGAATCGAGAATTGTTAGCAACAGAGTTACGTAATCAGCCCCCGGATTATATGAAGTATATGGAGTCACACAGATAGTTTATAGGATTGATTCAAACATAGGACTTCACCCCGGCCAAAGGTTCCTAGGTTATTTTTTTCAAATGTCAACGCAGACGAAGTCGCGGGCGGATGCTAGTTTTATCATAAACATACCTCGCAGTATACATGCCAACATTGTATGGAGACAGCGGGCGAAGTATGAGGCCCCAGGCAGATCAGACACTTGGCCTGTGAAACAACACAATAATAACTTAAATTAAATTTTAAAAAAAATACTACAGGCACAGGGACCCATAATTTTGAATTTTACAAAATAGAAAAAAAAGTGACCAACCATCAGCCATTTTTAATGTCCCCACTGCTGGGGTACGGGCACAGACCTTCCTTATGGGTGAATAAGGCGGATGGGCCATAACCCACCACGCGGACCCAATGCGGATTGGTGGGTGGGTGACCAAAAATTTATTATTTCGAGCTCCTCCGTGCTTCGAACGGCACGTTAAGCCGTTGGTCCCGGCTGCATATGCGGTCGTTAGCACCCACCAATCCGCATTGGGCCCGCGTGGTGGATTATGGTCTATCCTCCTTATCCACCCATAAGGAAGGTCTATGCCCCAGCAGTGGGGACATTAAAAATGGCTGATGATCAAATATTATGATGATAAAAAATTAATATAAAAACAGCCTATTCAAATGTATTTGGTAACGATATATTTAAATTTGTAAATATCATTACTTATTTCTGTTAAAGCTGATAAGTTTCTTGCGCCCGTTCTTCTTGTCAATTAAAAAAGTCAGGAATGGGTGGTAGGAAAATATAGACGATTCAAAAGCGCTTAATTACTAAGGCCCACTTGTAGCAACATTTACTAAATCTCGATTTTGTTAAACCCAGACTTTACTCATACGAATATGTCAAATTTTTAAATCGACATTTAAAATTTTGTCAGTTTCATAAAGGCTACATCTAGGTTTAACAAAATCGACATTACTGCAAGTGGGTCTAAGTTTATTTGAATAAAGATATTTTTGTCTTTGACTTTTGTGAAGTGTTTTACCGCCTCTGTAGTCTAGTGGTTCGCCCACCCGTGTAAGACGCAGGGGCGGGTTCGATTCCCAAGAGGGGGGTACATTTGTACTCGGTTCGGTTGGTGGTAGGGCTTACTTCAAGTCTGCCTGGCTAGCTACCACCATCTTACCTAAGTCTGACGCCATAACAACAATTTAAAAATTGTTGTGTTCCGGCAGTTAGAGGTAAGATAACCTGGGGACTAATTGTCTAATTTCAAAATCTATCGCAATCGTTTTCATTTGACAGATGGATGTGACACATTGCTGCATTTCTTTGATAATTTTTTATTTGTGTTACATCTTGAAAGCGATTGCGATAGATTTTGAAATTAGACAATAGAAGGCCAGTTCCTCAGTGGTGAGGATTCCGGGTGTAGTGCGCTTACACCTTCTGACTTATCGTCACTTAACATCAGGTGAGGTGAAGGCCAAGCGCTAACCCGTTGTGAAAAAAACTTAAATTTTTAAATTACCTCCGACGCAGTGTTCCTTTTATTTTCCAACTCTCTGATCTTCGCTTTTAAAGCTTGTATTCTAGTCTGTAAATGAATAAAATAATTACAATCACAAATAAAACAAAAGTGACTTGGTAGCTCAGTCGTATATTTTCTAGTATATTATTTAGTATTATATAAAAATAGCATTGTGAATGCTTAAATCACAAAATTTAAAAATTATACAAGGTGTTACAAAAATACCCCTAATGCCGGAAATGCCAATGAGTATTAATGAAATTGAAATAATGGGCACTGTTCTTTATTTATTAGCTATAATATTTACGGAGAAAAACAGTATCGAAGTTTTGCAAAAATATCGACAAGATTTTGAAAGATTCCCATCTCTGCCTGATCAGCTGTTCCGGCCTGTTCCGGTCATTGGCTTCCAAATCAAAGACTATTCGTTCTTCAGACTGGTTACATCTGTTGATATTTGTACCTACGTTTACAGTACAGTGACCTAAGTATTAAGCTAATTACGACATAAGCGTATTTAAAATAAAATAAATACCTGAGACATTACAGTAACGTAATTTCTAAATTACATAGTTACTGAATTAATTATTTCAAAAATGTAAAATTAATTTCTAAAAGACACGTAAGCATCATCATCAGTATTTAAATACCATGGATAAGTTAAGTAAATTACTAATTTTACCTAGAGAATTCTTGCTTTGATAGGTAATTTCAAGCAGGTACCAGAAGTCCTATCTGTTGTTGTTTAATCTTTGAAATCGTGTTTGAGACGCGTGTTACGTATCGCTCTACCATACGAACCGCTGACAGCCAGTTTACCTAGTTATTGCGCCGCATGGAAACGGCCGCTCACGAGGCGCCGACGCAGCATAACGTGATGCCCCGACACCGGACGGAGTTTCGTCATTCTAGAATTCACTTTTGTATCTTGCATCGAACAATTGTCACGTAATTAACTTGTAATTTTTATTATAATAAATAATTTTAAATTCAACTTTGATTTTTTTTGGATCCTTCGGCTGTCGCTTTTATAATTGGCGCAGTCGGTAGGATCGCTGTAAAGTAGAGTCAGTGAATCGATCACGGCCTAACGGCGGTCCAGAATCTACGGAAGCTGCAGTCCGGAGGAGATACCAGAAATCGATCGCCAGAGAAATCAAAGATGCGTATGTGAGTACCTAGATCTTACTAGAGTTGCTTTCCTTTTTATTCCTAGTGTTCTTATAATTAATTTCCAAGATTTTCCATCCACGGCAATCTCGGTCACTTAGGCTTAGTAATACGAATAGGTTGTTAGAATTGGATTCGCGTAGAAATCTAGATACAATTATTGAAACACCGGAAACTGACTATTGTGATAAAATGTCGGACGCTCGCGTAGAACAAATTTACAAGGTCCTTAGGCTAGTCCCGGACTTTGACGGAAACTCCGCTGTGCTTACACGATTTATTCATCTTTGCGATGAGATAGTAAAGCAATATATGAATACCGATCCGGTTCACGAACTCGGTAATTTAGCTGTAATTAATGGTATATTAAATAAAATAACCGGCCCCGCGGCCCGTACAATAAATTCCAACGGAGTCCCTGGAAGTTGGTCAGGAATACGTAGCGCCCTTATTAATAACTTTGCAGACCAGCGCGATGAGGCCTCGCTTTACAACGATTTGTCACTTCTTACACAAGGTTCAGCATCACCCCAAGAATTTTATGAACAGTGCCAAAATCTTTTTAGTATAATAATGACATACGTTAATTTACACGAAACAGTACCAACTACAATTGAGGCGAAGCGAACCTTGTATAAAAAGTTAACCCTTAGGTCTTACCTGCGTGGTCTCCGCGACCCTTTAGGAGCTCGTATACGATGCATGCGACCTGAAACTATAGAGGACGCTCTGGAATATGTCAACGACGAGGTAAATACGTTGTACTTACAGCAGCGCAACGATCATCTTCCTGAGAGAAAGTTGCAGTCCACGTCTTCATATAATTACCAACCAAAGTTTTCTTACAGCTTGCCACCACCAGTACCGTTAGCACTACCCCCTCGAACATTCAGTTTTAACCCTCCAAAGCCATTTAATATGCCCGGTCCGTCAAGGCCATTTAATATGCCCCCTGGACCTTCTAGACCGTTTAATGCACAACCACCACAGAGGTCAATGCCAAGTTGGAAGCCCCAACAGCCTCATTTTAGTGGTCCAACACGCACTCAACAAATGTTCGCTGCACCCCCACCTAATTACAGACCCCAAAGTAACGTTTTTAAATTGCCACCCAAAAATTCAGGTTTTAGCTATAACAATGCGAACACCTCGCCTTCACCCATGAGTGGTGTTAGTCATTACGTTGCTAAGCCTTTCCAACCTCGTACACCCCACGATTGGACTAAATTCGGGAATCCACCCCCGTCCAACTACTTTAAGACACGAGAAATAAATTTTAACGAATCTTACGACCCGACAGAGCAGTACCAACCCTACTATGACTACTACGATTATAACCAGTACGAGCAGGACTATTACGAACAAACCGATCTTACTGATAACTATTACTATCCTTGCTATTCCGAAAACCAGCCCCCGATAGACGAGACTTGTGACGCAAACGCTACAGACAATAATGAGGATTTTCAGATCAAGGACAAATCAGAAAAACCAAGATAGAAATTAATTTACATACGCAACGTCAACTCCCTTACATTCAAATAACTAATCCACCACTTAAGTTTTTAATAGATACAGGGGCCAATCAATCTTTTATTAGTCCGATGGCTGTAGAAAAGTATTTTTCTCACATACCATGTAATTACGACCCTTTTGAAGTAACTAATATTCATGCAACTACGCGCAACGATTATTCTATAACTTTACCTTGTTTTACAGAGTTTAATGAAAGCAATGATATAACTCTATTCGTTTATAAATTTCATGATTACTTTGACGGTTTGATTGGCTATGACTTACTTGAAAAACTAGAATCTAGTATTGATTTAAAAAATAAAGAGTTAACTACAAGACAGTCTAAAATTCCATTACTTATGTATGATTCTCGTAACTGCAATCTTTACGAGGAGATAATACCCGCGAATTCATCTAAGTTACTCCGAATACCAGTGAATTTCCAAGATGGCGATGCGTATATTTCAGAACAAACTATCTCAAATTGTCATATAAACTATTGTGTAACTAACGTTAAAAATAATCGCTGCTTTGTAGAAGTTAGTAATCCCACTAGACACGACATTATATTTTCAATGGATAGGCCCGTTAGTGCAGAAGTATTTAATATCAAGTGCATGCGTACCGAACCACCACCGGATCGCGTATCCCAAGTTTTATCCCGTCTTCGCACAGACCATTTGAACCCTGAAGAACGTGCTAATCTAGAGACCCTTTGTGCTCGTTATGCAGATGTCTTTTACATCGAAGGTGAACCCTTGACCTTCACAAATAAAATCAAACATAGCATACGTACCACCGATGAAATCCCAGTATACACTAAATCTTATCGATATCCCTTCATCCATAGGCAAGAGGTACAGGACCAAATTACTAAGATGTTAGATCAGGGCATAATACGACCTTCTCAATCAGCCTGGAGCTCACCTATCTGGGTAGTTCCAAAGAAGGCGGATGCGTCAGGAAAAACCAAATGGCGTATCGTCGTAGACTTTAGAAAAATTAATGACAAAACTATTGATGATAAATACCCTATTTCGAATATCTCTGATGTCTTGGATAAACTTGGTAACTGTCACTACTTCACCACTCTAGATCTTGCTAGTGGCTTCTACCAGGTGGAAATGAACCCTGATGACGTCCAGAAGACAGCTTTCAACGTAGAACATGGGCATTTTGAATTTTTAAGAATGCCCATGGGACTTAAAAATTCCCCGTCCACGTTCCAACGCGTTATGGACAATGTCCTCAGAGATCTGCAAAACGTAGTATGCTTAGTATATCTAGACGATATTATAGTTTTCAGTGTTTCTTTACAAGAGCATATGGTAAATTTAGAAAAGGTATTTAACAGGCTAAGAGAATCGAACTTTAAGATTCAAATGGATAAGTCCGAATTCTTAAAACTAGAAACGGCTTACCTTGGTCACATAATTAGTAAAGACGGCATAAAACCTAATCCTGACAAAATTGCGGCCATACAGAAGTTCCCCCTTCCAAAATCAGCTACTGAAATAAAGCGTTTTCTGGGATTACTAGGCTACTACAGGAAGTTTTGGTTTTTGCCAAAATTACTAAACCTATGACTCACTGTTTAAAAAAGGGCTCTAAGATAACACATAATGACGTAGACTACGTAAACTGTTTCGAGATCTGTAAAAAACTTTTGACAAATGACCCAATCTTGCAATATCCTGACTTTAACAAGGACTTTATACTAACTACAGACGCTTCGAATTACGCGATTGGTGCTGTACTTTCCCAGGGCACGATAGGCAGTGATAAACCGATTGCCTACGCGTCACGTACTTTAAACTCTAGTGAAATTAACTACAGTACTATTGAAAAAGAACTTTTGGCTATAGTATGGGCTACGAAATACTTTCGGCCATACTTATTCGGAAGGAAATTTAAGATAGTTACTGATCATAAACCATTGCAATGGGTTATGAATTTAAAAGAACCAAATTCTAGACTAACACGTTGGAGATTAAAATTAAGCGAATATAATTTCACTACAGTTTATAAGCAGGGCAAGCATAACACCAACGCTGACGCCTTATCCCGCATTGAGATCAATAATGAAGATACCAGTTCCATCTTGGTCAATCCTTCTGAGAGACCACCATCACTAAACGGATCCAGTACAGCAACAGCTCACACCAGCGCTGAAAATCCCATCCTCGAGATCCCTATTTCAGACGACCCACTTAATAAGTTCAATAGACAGATATGTTTTGTTGTAGTAGGAGACATAAAAAAACGACCGACTGTGACAAAGCCCTTTGAGACGCATACTAGAACAACTATTCAAATATCAGAGTCCAACCTTGAGGAAGACGTTATCCATGCTGTTAAGGAATATGTGAACCCAAAAGTTCAGACTGGTTTGATCATCCATCCTCCCCTAGCTATGTACAAAATAATTCCGATAATACAAAGTAAATTTAAAAGTTCCGCTATGAAATTGATCTTAACTAAAGTTGAATTAGAAAATATAAAAGAATATTTACGCCAACAAGAAATCATACAAAAATATCACGAAGGTAAAACCAACCATCGTGGTATTAGTGAATGCTTCCTAGCCTTATCATCTAAATTCTATTGGCCTAAAATGAAGGAACATATAACAAAATATATTAACGAATGCACCGTTTGTGGTCGCGCAAAATATGATCGACACCCCATTAAACAAAGATTTTCTATAGTACCCCCTCCTAGTAAACCATTTGAGATACTTCATCTTGACCTTTTCACGGTACAAAATGAAAAGTATCTTTCTTTAGTTGATGCTTTCTCGAAATACGCTCAAGCGTATTATCTCAGAGATGGCACAGCTTTAAGTGTTGTTCAGTCCTTACTAAAATTTTGTACTCATCATGGTGTCCCTATGACTATAATTACAGACCAAGGTCCCGAATTCTCAAACCAGCTATTCTCTGAGTTCACACGGCTTCACAGAATCCAGCATCATAAGATCCTCGCTCATACACCTAACGATAATGGAATAGTTGAAAGGTTTCACTCGACTATCCTGGAACATCTTAGAATTTTAAAATTAGAGAAAAATAATGAACCAGTAATTAATTTAATGCCATACGCTTTACTTGCATACAATAGCTCCATTCACAGCTTCACTAAGTGCAGACCCATAGACTTGATAACAGGACACTTCGACCCACGTGACCCTCTCGACATTGACTTATCCGAGCACTTATTACAACAATACTTACTAGAACATAAAAAACGAATGACTAACGTATACGACATAATTAACGAAACAGCTTTACATAACAGAACCGAACTAACCGAAAATAGAAATAAAGACCGTGAACCTGAAAAAGATTATGTCCCAGACCAACAAGTCTTTATTAGAAATCAGACAGACAGAAACTAGCCCCACGATATACTCAGGACACTGTCCTTGCCGACCTCCCTATTCATATATTCACTAAAAAGAAACGTGGCCCTGTTGCCAAATCCCGTTTGAAAAGAAGCCCTAAAGACCCGACATTGTTACAGGACACTTCTATTACCGATCCTGCTTCAGCTGACCAGAGGACAAGATGTAACGATTGACTCCTTGGACGACGGACCAGGAATCCTTCCTTTTAGACTAGGGCCTACAAAGATCGTATCTCACTATCACTCCTTCTTAAACTATATTGACCTGAACAATATATCTAATCAAATAAATCTAGCTATAGCACAATTAAATGAATTAAGACCCCAGTTAAATAATAAAACACTATTTCTTTATGATCCACATATCGAGCATTTGCGTACTAAATTAGATAAAATATCAGAACAATTATTAAGTTTCAAACCAAACCGTAGTAAGAGAGGTCTTATCGACGGACTCGGATCTGTAATAAAATCAATTTCTGGTAACCTTGATTATACTGACGCTATTAAATATAATAATGCAATTAAAACACTACAAAATAATGAACAAAAATTAGAAACTGAGATCAATAACCATATTACTCTTAATAAAGATTGGATCCTTCATAGCACTAAAGCGATAGATATTTTAGCGAAAAATCAGAATAAGATAAATCAGGTTCTCAAAGTTATCATGGATAGTGACAGTAGCAAAGATAATGATCTAGTTAAATATGCCCATCTGGCGCAGCATCTTATTATCTTAGGAGATAATGTTGAGGATTTATCTCAAGAACTATATAAGTTAGAAATTACATTAGGTTTTATTCGTACATCGAGTACGCCCCATTTTATTATAAGTATTGTAGAAGTTAAAAATATATTAAGTAAACTAAGGACATTATATTCTAAAGATGAGGTCCTTGACGTAGAGTATAGAGATTTCTACGACATAGTTAAGTTAGGTTATTTTTACGTAGATAATCAGATAACTATAGTTATTAAAGTGCCGATTGCCTTCCCATCCAATTTTGACATGTACAAACTAGCCATCATCCCTAATAAAAATAATAAAATCCTAATACCTCCCTTACCTTACATAGCAACCTCTAGGACAGATTATATGTACATGGAGGCTGAATGCCCGAAGGTAAAATCCTGGTTTCTCTGCGAAGCAAAATCCCAGTACAAAATCCAGAGTGATCCTGACTGTATCCAGCATCTCATAAGCAAACAGCAACTTCATGAATCCTGTAAGCCAACTTCAGTATCACTTAAGAAGGAAGCACTCGAACAACTCGATGACCGACACTACACACTATGTCTTCCTAAGCCCACCAAAATCAAGATAACCTGTGGTCAAGAATTATACAAAACGCTACAAGGAAGTTATCTCGCCGTCATCCCATTCAACTGTTATCTGAAGACGCCGGAGTTCACTATAGCTAACACGAACGAGCGAATCGAAGGACATGCAGTGACAATTATGGAAATGCCTCCGTATGATGAGTCGAGGCCCCAAGAACATCCAGGATTTATCTTAAACACGGTTGACCTGAAAAATCTCCATTCCATCAATACGAAGATCTCCACGCAGACTCCAATTCATCTGGAACAAGTCGACGATCTATCCTTATATCATACTACGATCCCAATCTACGTCATACTATTCATAAGCATCGTAGCACTCATAACCGTCGTAGCAATTAGACGGCTACGAAACCGAAGCACTGATATAAGAAATAACTCCAAGGGGAGCAGTGATGACGTCCCCGATGCCATTTATGCAGTTCCGGACCTGGGAGCCATGAACCAACAAGATAAAAAGATGGACCCCAAAATCATCTCAGCGACCATCTCAAACAAGGGTTTCTAATAGTCGCTGATCTGCGGGGGGAGGTGTTACGTATCGCTCTACCATACGAACCGCTGACAGCCAGTTTACCTAGTTATTGCGCCGCATGGAAACGGCCGCTCACGAGGCGCCGACGCAGCATAACGTGATGCCCCGACACCGGACGGAGTTTCGTCATTCTAGAATTCACTTTTGTATCTTGCATCGAACAATTGTCACGTAATTAACTTGTAATTTTTATTATAATAAATAATTTTAAATTCAACTTTGATTTTTTTTGGATCCTTCGGCTGTCGCTTTTATAATTCGCGCGCGCGCCGGGCTTGTCCGCGAACAAAAGTCGGCATCACACAAAGCCATCAAACGATTCCGCCGCGGCGCGCGCTATGGCACAGTTAAAAAAATGTCAGTAGTCTTAGTTGTTCCGATTAGCATAATATTCGTTAATAGTTTTTATGGTATTAAGATGTATGTAGGTACAATGCGAATAATTTAACTTTGTACAACAGAAGTGAACACCTTCAGAGCGCTTGCGAAACAAAAGGATGTATTTTAATCTGTTGAAATCTGTGTGCACCGCATCATACATTCTCGAGAGAAGTTGCCGCGGATCACTGTCTATTGTCAATTTAATCACATTTTATTTTTATTTGAATAAGATGTAGGATGGTAGGAGAAAAAATACTATCGGACCTTATGAAAAGAAATGTATGAAATTTCTACTGTTGTTATTGACGCAAAGACTAGTTGAGCAGTGTTGGAAAAATAACATGAATTTTAAAAAAGATCATGAAAAATGAATTATTTTAAAAACCTGTAAGTAGGTAAGTAGATTGATTAATTTTGAGGTAGATTGATTTAATTATTCTTGCGCCTTTTATGGAGAACTAGCTTGCCACCCGCGACTTCGTCGTGGTCAGGTCAGTTATTCCTTTTATTAGGTACCTAGGTAACTTGTGTGAAAAATAGGCCTACTGGACAAGCTTGTGCGGTGTGGTACGACGCACCGACCGACCGGTTGTTCGCGTGTTCGCTCGACGAACACGCGAACAACCGTGCCAGGCGCCGTGCGTACGGACTACGGTTAGTCGCTTTCCTGCCTTCAAGCAGTACTGTGTGCGTGTGTGTGATAAAAATGGAATCAAACGACATGGAAAAAAATGCTACAATTCAATTAATCAGACTCTATCGGAAAATCCTAAAATCAACTTAATTTTGCACCTTATCACAATAAGAAAAAATTACAGTACTGCCAACATAACGCCATAGGTACTATTCAATGAAACGCATTCTACCCAGGTTTTTCGTTAAGTTTGATTAGTTGTTAATTTATTTTAAGTGTAATAAAACTATTATTAGTTATTTTAATCATGCCCGTACGTTCGCAGTGCTTGGGAATACGGGTACATAGTGATGTGTTATGGTTTAGTAGAAGCATGTGGCTATGCTTCTCTTGCCTTTATTGGCAAGAGACTGGTTTTTATTTAGCATATCATTTGAACGGCTCGAGATGAATGGAGTGCAGTTCGAGCTACATCTTTTGAGCATGTAATGTAAGTAATGTAATTCTTGGTTGAAATGAAACGATTTTTTTTGTCACACATACAAACTGTGGGCAGCGGTGGCGTTTCTATGAAGCGCGCGTAGTTTTATACTTTTAAATTGGTGCGGGTCAGTCCGTCCGTCGCGCGTCGTCGGGGGTCTAGTACTGAAAATCGAAAGTTATTTCGTCGAAATCGATGGGCTATTTTACCGATGGGTCATTTCACCAAAAAGCCATTTGACGGAAAATTTACATCACCGATAGTACATTTCTTCGAACGCCATATTATCGAAAGGCAAATAAAATAGTCTCAATTAAAAAGTTTTATTTAATAATCATAAATTTTAAGTGACGCTAAATTACTTTTATAAAAATAAACCACTATTCGCATTATTAAGAAATAAAAAGTATTTAGTAGTTTAGTAGTCAACATCGATTTTCTTAGATTTTATTTCTCTTTCGATAATATGGCGTTCGAAGAAATGTACTATCGGTGATTTAAGTTTTTCGTCAAATTGATTTTCAGTAAAATGACCCAAAGGTAAAATAGCCCATCGCTGAAGTGAATTTTCGATGACATGTAACTTTCGTTGATCAGTCCTAGACCCGTCGTGGCTCCGCCTACATGTTCGCGAACAAATCGGTGCGCGCACAAAGTGGTATGAACAAGGTCATAGACCGGAAATAGAGATGTGGATTAACATTGTCGATATTTTTATTCACGATTAAAAATAGCTAATTTTAGACGAAATTAAAACTTAATATTAGGGATTTGAGAAATTTACAGAGGACTCTTTACATGATGTACTTCAACCACCTTTCGGGATTAGGGGTATTTTTGTAACACCTTGTATAGCTTTCTCATCTTAATCAATTGTTTAAAAATATCTGTAAAGATATTCAATTGAATGTCGAGGTAATTCCTTGTACATTGGTGAGATGGCGCTGGCTTGCAGCGTAAGAGTTGATATACTAGAAGAAATTTCGACGTTCCCACTAGAGACTCGGCAGCTCAGCGGTCAGAGCATTGGACCAGATATCCAAAGGTCGCGGGTTCGATTCCCGTCCGAGAACGCGAGTCGTATTTTTTCTAGTATATTATTTAGTATTATACAAGGTGTTACAAAAATACCCCTAATGCCGAATATGGTATATAGGGACCATCAAACTGAACAACTTTTACTATGGGGCCAACTCTGAAATCGCGAAAAAAATCAGCTGTTTCATACATTTAGATATTTTCGATTTTAATTTTTGTATGAAACAGCTGATTTTTTTTTCGCGATTTCAGAGTTGGTCTCATAGTAAAAGTTGTTCAGTTTGATGGTCCCTATATACCATATTTGGCATTAGGGGTATTTTTGTAACACCTTGTATAGAAATAGCATTGTGAATGCTAAAATCTCAAAATTTAAAAAAAATCAAGATACTTTTTATCCCGGAGCCAGAGATTCCCTAGGGAGTTTCCGAATATCCACGCGAAGCCGCGGGCGGAAGCTAGTAAAAGGCAAGACTAGGGTTTTCGAGTACCCGGGCTTTTTTCGTACCCGGGTATTTTTAATTATTGAAAACTGAACAAAATTTGCAAATTTGAACAAAATACTGACATAATAAATCCCTTTCTGGAAAGACGATAATATAACTGTAATATTTTGAGAATTTTGAACTAGTATTATTGGAAAATATAATAGAACAACTTACCTATTACAGGTATATACAACGAGTTTCAAAATAACTCCTAATGCCGAATATGGTAGATAGGGACCATCAAACTAAATAACTTTTACTATGGGACCAACTATGAAATTGAGAAAAAAAATTAGCTGTTTCATAAAAAAAAAAATTACAAAAATATCAAAATGTATGTAACGGCTTATTTTTTTTCGCGATTTCAGAGTTGGTCCCATAGTAAAAGTTGATCAGTTTGATGGTCCCTATCTACCATATTCGGCGTTAGGGGTATTTTTGTAACACCTTGTATAGAAATAGCATTGTGAATGCTAAAATCTCAAAATTTAAAAAAATCAAGATAATTTTTATCCCGGAGTCAGAGATTCCCTAGGGAGTTTCCGAATATCCACGCGAAGCCGCGGGCGGAAGCTAGTAAAAGGCAAGACAAGAGAAATTCTCTCGTTAAAATGATTACGGTATATAGTTATTCCTACATACATTTTCGTATTAAAGTTCACAGTACCTCAGCGCTGGCCTCTACTATTCCGTTAGGTTTGTGTTTCTGTTCCGACGTTTCTTGTGAGGACGCGTCCGACAATGCTTCCGCGTCGATCTCTTCTGAACTATTGCCGTCCGGAATTACCGCCTGTAACAATGGAAAATTCTCTCATCAATCCTACTATCCGAATCTATTAATATTATAAATGGTGCTTCTTATAATAAATCGTAATTTTTTTATTTATTTAATTTTAATTTAATTTAACCAATTTTAATTTAACCAATAATTAATCGTAATTTTATTTTATTTGTAGATACAAAACTGCAAAGTGACAATCCTAGACGCAATTTCGCTAATCAATCCCATTGAGAGTCCGGCGAACAGTGAACTTCCCATACGTTGGTAATACCAAAATGATTTGCAATTTGAGCATAATTAATTTTTCTTGTGATGTTATTCAGATTTAGGCAGTATTTGTCTAGGTTTCTATTAAATAAAAAATGAAAAATACTAAACCAAATAAAAAAGTTCTGTATGAAAAAAAATAATTGGCATTTATTTTGAATTGGGTTAGTATTCTGGAATTTTTATTTAATAGAAAACTAGACATATACAGTCTTAATCCGAATAACATCACAAGAAGAGTTAATTATGCTCAAATTGCAAATCATTTTGGTATTACGTTTGTATGGGAAGCTCACTGTTCGCCGGTGTCTTAATGGTTAAAAGCAAAATACAATTTATGTCTAGGGTTGCCACTATGCAGTTTAACATGAAAAGAAAATTAAGGAAAACCATTTCCAAGACTTCAGTTGTTTTAAACGTTATCAATAGAAAAGCAATAAATCTATTTTTAGTGTTTATTTATTAATATCAATCACACACTGCAGGATCTAAAGATATAGTTAGTTCGTTTTATAGATGGGGATCAAAAGGGAGGTCGACACAACCTCTCTGAGTTTTCTTCCGCCAGTTCTTTCTCTCAGAGGCCTCCCAATTTGTGAAATGGTAGTAGATTCAGTAGCAAGATCTTGTTTTCTAATTAACTTTATTCAATTTAATTCAGTAATAATTATTGAAATCAGAACGCAGCTATAATTTAATTTAATAAACTTGAATACATTTTAATAAAATTTCGAGCGGGTAATTTCATAAAAATATGAGCAGCCTTTTTTGCTTTAGTCCTCCCGCGACCACGGCCCCTGGAAAGGTGTCGAAACGTCGGGAATTCTAAAAAACCAATAAATACAAACTAAATAATTCCAAAACAACACCTGAATTAATAATATAGTAAAAAGTGTTTTATTTCTAATGAACTGTACGCGCGAAAGTCTTAGAAGTGTATATCTAACACTTACATCAGGCGCTATCCTGGACGGCGAGTACTGAGGGGGTCCGTATAGCTCCGTATCCTCGTCCCCATCTACTACCTGAGAACAACGTATCGATATTAAAGACGAATCATAATGGGTTATCATTATTATACAATATGTTACAAAAATACCCCTAATGCCGAATATGGTATACAAGGTGTTACAAAAATACCCGTAATGCCGAATATGGTATATAGGGACCATCAAACTGAACAACTTTTACTATGGGACCAACTCTGAAATCGCGAAAAAAAATCAGCTGTTTCATACATTTTGATATTTTCGATTTTAATTTTTGTATGAAACAGCTG
Source organism: Catoptria pinella (assembly GCA_963556745.1). Taxonomy (NCBI): domain Eukaryota; kingdom Metazoa; phylum Arthropoda; class Insecta; order Lepidoptera; family Crambidae; genus Catoptria; species Catoptria pinella. The sequence continues at coordinate 5,354,151 of OY750788.1, read as the reverse complement.
ATTTTTTTTTCGCGATTTCAGAGTTGGTCCCATAGTAAAAGTTGTTTAGTTTGATGGTCACTATATACCATATTCGGCATTAGAGGTATCTTTATAACATGTTGTATATGTATACACACAACAAAGTCTAGAGATCAAGCACATTTTGACAGTTACTGAAAATTTGTTTTTACCACACAGACGAAGTCGTTGGTGCTCCGCAGTACTCACCAGCGCGTGGTCGTTGGAGGCCCTCCTCACGCAGGTGGCAGCCCTGGCCTGGTGGTCCTGCAGCGCGGTCGCTCGCACGCGCCACTCGCCGCACCACTGGTACTCCGCCCCGAACCCGCCCGAGGGCTCGTCGTTCTGTACACAATAAATAATATGGATCCTAACTAATATATCCTACTACTATTCTATTCTGACTATCCCCACTTCCTTCTTACTTTATTTTTTTTCATATTTGTTTGCTAACATGTAATCGGTCTTTGGACCATAAGCAGTTGTTTTGTTTTAATGCAGGCGTGAAGGCATGCCTTTCCACTGTCAGGCTGCCTTTACGTTTTGCTAACTGGTAAGGTTCTTGTATGTTGTCCCAAGTATACAGTCTCTTCAGACGTCTTGCCTTACCTTCGCCTTACTAATATTATTAAAGTTTTGTTTGTTTGTTACACCTTCATGTCTGAATTACTCAAACTCAACTGATATGACAAATGCATGGCTTACGCTGCAACTAAGATGCCTATACGTGATAGCCCTCCTTATCCTATCTTCTTATATATAAAAATGAATTGCTGTTCGTTAGTCTGGTTAACACTCAAAAATGGCTTGACCAATCGGATTGATTATTTTTTTGTTTTGTTCACTCTATAGTGAACAAACCAGTACTTTTACTGGGGTGGATAAGAAACAAAAAAAAAAGAAAAACCCAAAAGAACAGCTCAATAATTGAAAATTCATCATTGGCAATATTGTATAGGAATCTCCATTTCGGATAAGTTAAACATCTGAAAGATTGGGTTAAAATATACTGATAAAAAGCATTCGGTGAAATAAAGCATACGTAGTGCTGCTTTCATTTTAGTGTATTAAGCTGCTTTGTTATTAAGTAACTAATTAAATAGATGGCACTGGTTTTCAATATTTCAAAACTCCCAAAGTAAAATTGATAATCATAATAAATTGTAGGTGATACGAAGTTCACAGGGTCCACTAATTAATATTATAAATGCGAAAGTGAGTGTTGTTATGCTTACACATGTCTCAACCGGTCATAATGAAATTTTTGCCTTACCACAAAAGATTTTAAAACACTCTGTAATTTAGACACTGTTTAAATGTGATGCCGTCTCTTTCAAACAATATTGTCAAAAAAGTGACAGCATCACATTTTAAACACTTGTTAAACAGTATTTAAAATCTTTTGTGGTAAGGCCGCTAGCATACGCATTATCAGGGGTACAGATGAGCATCATTTATCCAGAAAAAGCACCATTTCTGAGGGACAGAACAATAGCGGTCCAACAGACCAAGTCATGGGCAGCCGCTAGTAATCAAAACGGAAAAACTTACCTCTACATCTATGCTGCCTTCCTCCGAGCTAGTATCTGGAACATCCTCATCCAAAACCGCCCCAGTCCGCTTTAGACACCGTAATGCATGCCGTTGCAATCTCGATGTGGGTAATGTGGTGTTGCATACGGGACATTCTCCTTGTTGTGGTGGTGGGGTGGACCGTCTACGGGCACGGAGGCGGCGGAGACGATTCGAGTGGATGCGCTACAATTATTAATTTTATCTCTAAAGTTTTCAATCTGAATGAAGGTTACAGTTTGTATTTATTTGATGATACAACTTGATAGAACTTTCTTTTCAATACTACTTTTTAATTACATTACCTTTGATTAAATCATTAATTTTATTTATTAAAATAAATTACAATCCCAAACAGTTTACAATCACACTGTATTATATCTTTACACATTGACAATGAATCTTAGTACTCCAAAAGATATAACTTTTTGCAAAATTTGCCAAATAAATAACATATGGAAAAACTTTGTTTTTGTTTACAAACAGCTAACCTGATAGACATCACTTCCTGGACATCCAGAAACATCCACTTCTTGTTCCTCAACATCTTCATAGGTACCAGAACTGGAACCAGGAACTGCTATGCTTGATGAAGAGTTCACACTCAACTTTCTTTTTGAACCAGTTGATAATTTACTCAGTCTTTCTACTTCTAATGCTAAGTGACTGTCCAGTTCGCCTTGTCTGATAGTACAACTACAAACTGGACAATTAGGCAATTCACTTACTTTCTTTCTACTTCTTACACAATTTAATATCACACCCTCATCATACAACCCACTGTAACTAGATCCCGGGCTATTGTTCATCGAATTCGAACCCCCATCCATGTTATTAAAAAGCAATATAGGTAACATCTCAACAATGTTATTGTTGGACAGCTTTGGACAGCTATTCTAAATCGGACGACATCACAAATATTACAACAGGAAAACAGTTATTGAGCACATAAAATCACAAATGGAAGTTAGACGAATCCTATACAACTTATCTTGCAGTTATTAAGTGATTCAATTACGTAAATAAAGCATTAATTGGAAACCAAACAACATTAATTAAATCGGTCGGTCGGTGGCGTACGTAATTTTTTTTCAAATAACTAAAAAAAAAATTAAATGACACTTCAGGCAGTCACCACACCAATTTGACAAAATTGACTAAAACGATCAAATATATTGAATTTACTATTGTAAAGTTGGTATTTATCTACCACTTCAGTGATTTGACGAAATTCAGTGAGCTATGGAACACAGCTGCTAACATAAACTGTCAATGTCATCTGTCACTAAAACATCTTTCTTTATCTTCTTTTCTTTAAGAATATTCTTCTGAGGCTGTCACTGTCACCGTTCAAAAACGTTTTGTGCGTCCCCCGCTAGTCATCCACACCACAGACGACTCTGATTATGCTTCTTCGCTGCTTATACCTCGTGCTAAGTCGTGTGCTAACGAAACGCGTAATGTTTTCTTTTGCAGCTGTTCCTGAATAAACCGATACGGTATGGGTATCGAACCCAGAACCCCTGTGTCTAAACACGGGTGTGGGTGAATCACTAGACCAAGGGGGTCAAAAATGTTATTTTTATCCCACAACTGGAATGGGTAAATATAATTTCAGTTATATACATATCACTACATGTTATCTCACTACTAGTCTCATTATTAACTAACCGACAAGAAACAACTGGGAAAGCGCCGTTTTCGTACGTATTAATGCATTATGTATGTGCATTGGATCTAATGAAAATAGCACACCACAGAATTGGCTCATGGAATAAAATGATTTGTTAATACTTGATGAAATGCTCATTTTAAAATATACGCTTGGCGCAAAATTTATTCCAGTAAGTGGACATATAAATGGATAAGGGAATGTTATTATTGGCAAATCTGCGACGAGCAAATTTCAATTAACAACAAAATAAAACCTTTATTTACGAGTATTTAAAGCAATATTTATTTTTTATACACAAAAAGCCGTTAATATAATTATGACATTTCTGCTGTGTTAACGGCACTATGTATGGCAGGCATTAACCCTTCAACGCCCGGGAAATGAGACACAATAGATATTCCATTGTTATCCGGCCGCCTGCGTCCGCTCGGGAGTTGATGAATTAAGTCGCGTTCTTTCTAATGTCTAGCCCCCGTATTACAATATCTTAAAACTTGTCAGGTTTTCTGAATGGTTATGAATGTGTCTATTTTTTTTGTTATATAGTTAGAAAGAGATGTAACTCTAGCAATAAAACTGGCAAGTTTTAAGAGCATTAATACCTTGTGGGGGGTATTTAACCTCTTAAAACTTGTCAGTTTTCTGAATGACTATAAATGCGTCTCTTTTAAGCCTTTCAGCAAATAAAAGGGATGCATTGATTGCCGAATGGCAAAGGAATCAATCCATTCAGAAAACTGACAAGTTTTAAGAGGTCGTAATACCCTCCGAGGTCTTCCTTACATTTAGGCTGGGCCCAGACCTACCGGTTTCATTTCTTTGCTTTGTTGTTCTTCTAGAACAGGGGCCGTACCGGCTAACGCATCAAACTTCGGAAAGTCTGCTGGGCTTCATATTAAAACAGATAAATCGAGCCCCAATCGGGCCAAAATGGCGAACCCCAATTCATGATGTCACACGAACATCGATATCTTCTAAATAACTTCGGCGAATAGTACAATACGAAACTCCATACTTCGATTTATCTGTTTTAAGTTGAAGCTCGGCAGACCCGCCGAAGTTCGAAAAATTAGCCGGTAGGGCCCAAGGCGGCCGTACCGGCTAACGCATCAAACTTCGGAAAGTCTGCTGGGCTTCAAATTAAAACAGATAAATCGAGCCCCAATCGGGCCAAAATGGCGAACCTCAATTCATGATGTCACACGAACATCGATATTTTCTAAATAACTTCGGCGAATAGTACAATACGAAACTCCTTACTTCGATTTATCTGTTTTAAGTTGAAGCTCGACAGACCGGCCGAAGTTCAACATCATAGAAAATATGAGTCTATGTGTGTGAGAAAAAAATCGGCAATTTCATACTTTACATACGGCCTAAGGGATGCGATAAAACTCTTATACAACATGTTACAAAAATACCCCTAATGCCGAATATGGTATATAGGGACCATCAAACTGAACAACTTTTACTATGGGACCAACTCTGAAATCGCGAAAAAAAATCTGCTGTTTCATACAAAAATTAAAATCGAAAATATCAAAATGTATAAAACAGCTGATTTTTTTTCGCGATTTCAGAGTTGGTCCCATAGTAAAAGTTATTCAGTTTGATGGTCCCTATAAACCATATTCAGCATTAGGGGTATTTTTGTAACACCTTGTATAAATGGACTTTAATGTATAATATTATTCGTCTGTGTTTTGACACAAAGGTTTTATGGTTTCTTGCTGTTTGTTATTTTGTTTCTAGCTCGTGCCTTTTAGTCGCCGCTGATTTTCGCAATGTACGGCGTTGATGTGGAATGTGAGGTCTTGAGAGTCGTTGAACGGGTTGGAGCAAAATTTGCACGTGTAATTTGTTGATGTTTTGTGTGTCTGAAAAGAAGATACGAAAATTATTGAGCTTCGTCCACACGAGCACGTCAGTACGTCAGGTTAAACAGTTAAACTGCGAAAACAGCTTTTATTACGTAGGGTATAAAGTCGGTATCAAGATCAACATGTATAGAGTGCCGTCGTGTGTACAAACTGAGGCGAATTCCGGCGCGACGCGGGACGCGATTAGGGGCTCTATCGGCTAAAAACATTGAAGTTCATGTTAACTGTGTTTTGACATATGCATGTGATACATTGCTACTTTGTTTTGGCACAAATAAAAACGTACTAAAGAAAAGTAGCAATGTATCACATATATCTGTCAAAATACAGTTAACATGAACTTCAATGTTTTTAGCCGATAGAGCCCCAGCTCGCGTTGATTGCGTCAGCTAACTTGTATGGACGTGTTCACATTGGAGCGAATAGTCGCACGAGTTGCAGCGAAATATACGCGGGATAGTGTCTAATTTTACAAAAGCCCCCAAAAATAATTCAATGTTGAACATGAAAATTTTGATTATTTGAGACGACCGATGTTCGAGTGGCTTTGTACACCGGTTTTCAAGGTGTGGCCATCTCTGAGGTCCCGGGTTCGATCCCCGGTTGGGTCAATTTAGAAAACGAACTTTTTGTTTATTTTTCGAATGTTTTTTTTCGCAAACACTGGCTTTATATCAAGAGTTTGTTCTTTTGTTCTAAGACTTTCCGAAAAAGAAAAAAAAAACGACTATTCATACAAAACTCGATATTTGTTTATAAATAAATATTTGACAACATCACATACATTGCTCCGATTCCAAAGTAAGTAGCTAAAGCACTTGTGTTATGGAAATCGGAGACAACGGTGGTATCACAAACACTAGACCTGAGCCAATATAGAAAAGTTCCTTTTCTAAATTGACCCAACCGGGGATCGAACCCGGGACCTCAGAGATGGCGACACCTTGAAAACCGGTGTACAAAGCCACTCGACCACGGAGGTCGTCGTTTTTGTCTACTGTTCGGACATTTGTATTGAAAGTCGATTTTCTTTTTGTCTTTTTTCGGAAAAGTAGAGCAGACGCTGTTGTTTATGATGTTAGTAATCTACTCCTGCGAGGTTGTTGGTGTTTTACAAATAACAGGGTTATTTATGAATACTTAGTTACTATAGGCGATCGTTGCCCGATAATACAACATGTTACAAAAGTACCCCTAATGCCGAATATGGTAGATAGGGACCATCAAACTGAACAACTTTTACTATGGGACCAAATCTGATATCGCGAAAAAAAAACAGCTGTTTCATACAAAAATTAATTACGAAAATTTCAAAATGTATGAAACAGCTGATTTGATTTTCAAATCATAATATTACGTTACTCTTTCGTTGTGTAAGATTCTTTTTTTAATAAATACAGTTTCCGGTAAAGTAAATCCGGTAAATCCGGCCCTGTGGTCATTACTAGTAATAATAGATAAATAAAAAAGCCTTAAATACCGCTCTCATGTGAATCTTGAGGGAATTCTCCTGGCTGAACGACCTCTCACACAATTCACACTGATAAGGCTTGGACAATGAATGCACCTGTGAAAATAAATAAATAAATATTTGACAACATCACATACATTGCTCCGATTCCAAAGTAAGTAGCTAAAGCACTTGTGTTATGGAAATCAGAGACAACGGTGGTAACACAAACACCCAGACCTGAGCCAATATAGAAAAGTTCGTTTTCTAAATTGACCCAACCGGGGATCGAACCCGGGACCTCAGAGATGGCGACACCTTAAAAACCGGTGTACAAAGCCACTCGACCACGGAGGCCGTCATCAAAAATCATCAAAAACATAATTATTTTACTAGCAGAGCTTAGAATATTAAAATCCTAGAACGATAGTTCCCTACAAAGCGCACTGTCAAAAGTGAGGCAAATAAAACTGAGCCGAAGTGGCTCAGTTTTCAGATTTGTATCCTTCATACGTTATCTAATCGTACCTATAACAACGAAATAGTTTAAATTTCCCTACCTTTAGGGGATTAGTTACTATTTTATTGGATTTTAGTTACGATTAGGTAACGTATGAAGGATATAAACCTGAAAACTAAGCCATTTTGGCTCAGTATTTTTGCCTCACTCTACATACAAGGACTCGGCTTCTAGGTGTTATCATTCTAAATTATGGTCAAATGCTTAAAAACATAAAGTACACTGTATTCGTTCATTATTAATATTCCTTTAACTTAGAATAATTAATTCATTTCAAATAATGTTTTAATATATCTTTACTTTTATATGTGTTACAAAAAACAATTAAGGGGCTGACATGAGCCACTAGCACAGCGAGTAGATTTTATTTTATTTATTCTAAATAACCCCAATTTCTTAAAAAAGGAATCAGTCAAGGTTTTGTTAATAACGTCTAATATTTATTGAATAACTTTACACAGTTTGAAAAGGCATTCAAACAGTTTAAATCGCGATTTTGTTAAAAGTGGCCACTGTTGGTTCAAACCCGTTTTTAAACTATTGCACGCATTTTGTAATGTTGTAACGTTATTCAATAAACATTAGACGTTATTAACAAAACCTTGACTGATTCCTTTTTAAGAAATTGGGCTTATTTAAAATAAATAAAATAAAATCGACTGGCGACGCTAGTTGGCTCATGTCAGCCCTTTAAGGCTCCTATATACCTCAAGTGGCGCCCTCTTTTTAATTAAATTTATTGCTCGCTAAGTACATAATGAATCGAAAATTCACATGTACAAATTGAAGCTAAGGTTCTATAGTTTATTTACAAACAATAACCTCAGTAAAATTTTGTTCGTTGTAGTAGTAGTTCGCAAAAGTGCTAAAAGTGGCCACTTACACTAAGGGCGCCACTTGAGGTATATAGGGGCCTTAAGTCTGTGTCCGTGTCATACTCACAACGGTATAATGGTTTTCTAAGTCGGCTCTTTCAATGAATGTTTTCTTGCATATATCACACCAGTACGGTCGCGTCTTATTGTGTGTCAAGTAGTGTTGTTTGAGCATGTCATATGTGCCAAACTTTTCGTCACAAACCGGACAAGGAAATGGTTCTTCTTTGTGGTTTTTGCACATATGCTGTTTGTAAGTTGATTTCGTCTGTAAAGTAAAGTAAAAGTAAGTAAAAAATTGTTTTATTCAAATAACCTTAGTAATTAAGCGCTTTTGAATCGTCTATATTTTCCTACCACCCGTTCCAGACTTTTTTAACTGACAAGAAGAACAGGCGCAAGAAACTTATCAGCTTTAACAGAAATAAGTAACGATATTTACAAACTTAAAAGAGAAAACAATAATTTATACCAGGGGGCTGATTACGTAACTCTGTTGCTAACAATTCTCGATTGAAATTGATTGAAACCGCAGTTACATTGCTGCTTTAAGTAAGATAGTTGTCACATTGGTTCTTACTAAAGCAGCAATGTAACTGCGATTTCTGTCAGAGTTGATTGCAACAATGTTACATAATCAGGGGGCTGGGTTGTTATTACGAATTTTCAGACTCGCATTCCATGCGAATGGTGCGCATCAATACTCATATTCGCATCAAACGATGTAAAGACGACCTCCGTGGTCGAGTGGCTTTGTACACCGGTTTTCAAGGTGTCGCGATCTCTAAGGTCCCGGGTTCGATCCCCGGTTGGGTTAATTTAGAAAACGAACTTTTCTATATTGGCCTCAGGTCTGGGTGTTTGTAGTTCCACCGTTGTCTCTGACTTCCATAACACAAGTGCTTTAGCTACTTACTTTGGAATCAGAGCAATGTATGTGATATTGTCAAATATTATTTTTATTATTATAAATATGGTAGGATCTGCAGTGTTGCCAACTGCTAGCTTTACCCAGTTGCTAGACATTTCTCAAAATGTTGCTAGATTGGCATTTTTTGCCTTAAAAAGTTACTAGACTAGATAAATGTTACAGTGCGATAGGTTACAATAAAATGACAATTTTTGACTGAAAAAATTTAGCTACTAGTTTCATTAAATTGTAGCTGTTTGTCACCAAATAATATCTACTACGCGTTCACTTCGTGATTGCCGTCGCCGACCGTAATGACGTCACAGCTAACGGTACTGTAGACAAAAAAGTAATCATGTTTTTCAACTGTTTTCATTTTTTTCTTGTTCAAAGAGTGTAATTAATTTATATAACAAGTTAGGTTCGCCATTATGTAGGAAATTTACTCTTTTAATCATTATGACAACACAAATAACGAACATAATGATTAAATCAACAGAAACAAAAATTGAGCTTTGCGTTGCTAGCCGTACTAGAGGCGCCGCAGGGGGTGCGGTATGACGAGGCGGGCCGGGAGGTAGCGGCGATGATGAAGTGAACGCGTAGTAGATCTAGCTATAAAGTTGCTAAGTTAGCATCACTGAGGATCTGTAATAAATAACTGTGTTTTCTGCAAAAAAATGTGACTCGGTAGCTCAGCGGTCAGAGCATTGGACCGGATATCCAAAGGTCACGGGTTCGATTCCCGTCCGAGAACATGATCTGGTGCGAGTCGTATTTTTTCTAGTATATTATTTGGTATTATATAAAATAGCATTGTGAATGCTTAAATCTCAAAATTTAAAAAAAAATTAGTTTGCACCTACATTAAATGCCGCACCGCAGACATCACAGATGTATTTGGCAACCCTGTCCTTTATGTTATGATCCTTTTTTATATGATAACGTAGTCTAAATTGCTTCACAAAACCTCTATTACACTGAAAAAAAAAACAATAGTTTAAACCTCAATTAAGGGGCTGACATGAGCCAACTAGCGCCGCCAGTCGATTTTATTTTATTTATTCTAAATAAGCCCAATTTCTTAAAAAAGGAATCAGTCGAGATTTGTGAATAACGTCTAATATTTATTGAATAACTTTACACAGTTTGAAAAGGCATTCAAACAGTTTGAAACGCGATTTTGTTAAAAGTGGCCACTGTTGGTTCAAACCCGTTTTTAAACTATTGCACGCATTTTGTAATGTTGTAACGTTATTCAATAAACATTAGACGTCATTCACAAGACCTTGACTGATTCCTTTTTTAAGAAATTGGGCCTATTTAGAATAAATAAAATAAAATCGACTGGCGGCGCTAGTTGGCTCATGTCAGCCCCTTAAACTAGCTTCTGCCCGCGACTTCATCCGCGTGGACCGTACGGAACCTTTGACTAGGATAAAGAGTAACCTATATTTTAGTCCAGGCCCATATTTAATAACGTGACAATTTGTCAATTGTCATGACAATTGACGACCTCCGTGGTCGTGTGACTTTGTACACCGGTTTTCAAGGTGTCGACATCTCTGAGGTCCCGGGTTCGATCCCTGGTTGGGTCGATTTAGAAAACGAACTTTTCTATATTGGCTCAATAAATACTTATTTTTAAATATACAAGGTGTTATAAAAGTACCCCTAATGCCGAATATGGTAGATAGGGACCATCATACTGAACAACTTTTACTATGGGACCAACTTTGAAATCGCTTTCGTTTTCAAAGTTGGTCCCATAGTAAAAGTTGTTCAGTTTGATGGTCCCTAAATACCGTATTCGGCATTAGGGGTACTTTTGTAACACCTTGTATAAGGCCGGGAATCGAACCCGGGACAGGGATCATACTTGTCTGTAGAGCCGTAGCGGTGTGGGGTGACCCCTTTTTTTTTTTGTATGCCGAAGAAAATGCATTTACACGTCCCCCCCGCAGGTTAGAGGGGGGGGTCACCCCTGCCCCACATCGCCCCCACCTCATCTTTGCCCGTATGTATGTAATTAATATTCTTTAATAAATAAACAAACCTTACCACAGGGCAATAACAATATCCGGGTCGCGATCTGAAAATATATTGAGACTTCAGAAAATCTTTTGTAACTACACAGTCTCTGCCTCCACACACACACACACACACACACACACACTAGGCAAAACAATACAGAAGAGAAATGAAAACCGGTATCTTTTTTCGGTTTTGGATCTAAAACCGGTTGAACCCGGTTTTAACCGGCTAAAACCGGTTCGAACCAGTTTGAAAGAAAACTATTGCAGTATGTGCAATAATACGTAAATAATAAATAAATAAGTGTTTTGTACGCACGACAGCACGTCAGGTTATACAGTTAAACTGCGAAAACAGCTTTTACTACGTAGGGCATAAAGGCGGTCTCAAGGTCAACATGTATAGTCTGAGGTGCCGTCGTGCGTACAAACAACGGCACCTCAGACTATACATGTTGACCTTGAGATCGCCTTTATGCCCTAACTAATAAAAGCCGTTTTCGCAATTGAAATTGAAAAATTCTTTATTCAAATAAGCTCACATAACAAGCATTTTTAAATCGTCAATTCATTTATCCTACCACCCATTATGACGTCTTTTAGCTGACAAGAAAAATGGACGCAAAAAACTTATCAGCTTTATTAGAAGGAACGATATTTACAAATATGTATATCGTTTCCAGACATTACATTCATACATGTTACCATTAACATAGATTCATAAATAAATAACATTATTTAATTAGCTCATTTCATGCAGTTGAACTGTATAACCTGACGTGCTGTCGTGTGTACAAATATGAAGTTTTTTTTTTTTTAAATTTTGAGATTTATGCATTTACAATGCTATTTTATATAATACCAAATAATATACTAGAAAAAATACGACTCGCACCAGATCATGTTCTCGGACGGGAATCGAACCCGCGACCTTTGGATATCCGGTCCAATGCTCTGACCGCTGAGCTACCGAGTCTCTAGTGGGAACGTCGAATTTCTCCTAGTATATCAACTCTTACGCTGCAAGCCAGCGCCATCCCACCACTAGAGACTCGGTAGCTCAGCGGTCAGAGCATTGGACCGGATATCCAAAGGTCGCGGGTTCGATTCCCGTCCGAGAACATGATCTGGTGCGAGTCGTATTTTTTCTAGTATATTATTTGGTATTATATAAAATAGCATTGTAAATGCATAAATCTCAAAATTTAAAAAGTTATATAGCTTTCTCATCTTAATCAATTGTTTAAAAATATCTGGAAAGATATTCAGTTGATGTCGAGGTAATTTCCTTGTACAATGGTGAGATGGCGCTGGCTTGCAGCGTAAGAGTTGATATACTAGGAGAAATTCGACGTTCCCACTAGTGACTCGGTAGCTCAGCGGTCAGAGCATTGGACCGGATATCCAAAGGTCGCGGGTTCGATTCCCGTCCGAGAACATGATCTGGTGCGAGTCGTATTTTTTCTAGTATATTATTTGGTATTATATAAAATATGAAGTTGTTGTATTTTCCCGTATTTATTGGTTTTACCATACCATCAATGCAGACTTTTGCTAAAGAATGGACTGACGCCAGACTGATCATGTAATCTCCCACTATGGCGGATAAAATATAAATTTGAAGACGTACATACGCGGTTTTATCTTCTTCACACTCTTCTTCTGCCTTACAGCCGGTGTGATGTCGTCATCCTCTTCTTTTAATATGATCATGCTTACATCTGCACTGGCAAGCGTTATCAATGGAGCAGGAGACATGGCCGATAACACTGCTTCTTTTGCAATTTGAGCTCGTATGTCATCTCCAAGTACCAGCTTCTGAGCTTCGATTTTTTTTCCGGTTTTGGGTTTTTTGTTTGGTTTATTCTGTATGAATCAACAATAATAATAAATAATAAATAAATAATAAATATTTGACAACATCACATACATTGCTCCGATTCCAAAGTAAGTAGCTAAAGCACTTGTGTTATGGAAATCAGAGACAACGATGGTATCACAAACACCCAGACCTGATCAATATAGAAAAGTTCGTGTTTCTAACTTGACCCAACCGGGGATCGAACCCGGGACTTCAGGGATAGCGACACCTTGAAAACCGGAGTACAAAGCCACACGACCACGGAGGTCGTCGAAAACATAACTTATTATTATTATTTGGTAGGGGGGACGCCAGCGAAGCCGGACGGGTGATCAGTCTCCCTAATCGGAACCATTTCACCGTTCCCCAAAAAAAAAAAACATAACTTACAGCAACAGTAATAAGGCCAGTCCATTTTTCCGGGTCCCCTTCCTCATAAACTTCAAAATGCTTGCTCATAGCGTGGTTTTTAAGTGCCAGTAAGCTACTGAAGGTTTCGCTGCAAATGCGGCAGCCGAAACGTTCTGTCTCATCATCAGACATTACTGGAATAACATAAATTGTTTTAATGATTATTGTCATGCATATTTTTAATGTATAAGTACAGTGGGCTGGAAATTAGATGTGGGCTGTTATGTTAGATGAGATGGAAATTAGATGTTGGCTGTTATGTTAGATGAGATGGAAATTAGATGTTGGCTGCTTGGCTGTTATGTTAAGTGAGATGGAAATTAGAAGTTGGCTGCTTGGCTGTTATGTTAGGTGAGATGGGAATTAGATGATGGCTGTTATGTTAGGTGATATGGAAATTAGGTATTGCTGTTATGTTAGGTGAGTTGGAAATTAGATATTGGCTGTTATGTTAGGTGAGTTGGAAATTAGATATTGGCTGTTATGTTAGGTGAGTTGGAAATTAGATATTGGCTGTTATGTTAGGTGAGATGGAAATTAGATATTGGCTGTTATGTTAGGTGAGATGGAAATTAGGTATTGCTGTTATGTTAGGTGAGTTGGAAATTAGATATTGGCTGTTATGTTAGGTGAGTTGGAAATTAGATATTGGCTGTTATGTTAGGTGAGATGGAAATTAGGTATTGCTGTTATGTTAGGTGAGTTGGAAATTAGATATTGGCTGTTATGTTAGGTGAGTTGGAAATTAGATATTGGCTGTTATGTTAGGTGAGATGGAAATTAGATATTGGCTGTTATGTTAGGTGAGATGGAAATTAGGTATTGCTGTTATGTTAAGTAAGTTGGAAATTAGATATTGGCTGTTATGTTAGGTGAGTTGGAAATTAGATATTGGCTGTTATGTTAGGTGAGATGGAAATTAGGTATTGCTGTTATGTTAAGTAAGTTGGAAATTAGATATTGGCTGTTATGTTAGGTGAGATGGAAATTAGATATTGCTGTTATGTTAAGTAAGTTGGAAATTAGATATTGGCTGTTATGTTAGGTGAGATGGAAATTAGGTATTGCTGTTATGTTAAGTAAGTTGGAAATTAGATATTGGCTGTTATGTTAGGTGAGTTGGAAATTAGATATTGGCTGTTATGTTAGGTGAGATGGAAATTAGGTATTGCTGCTATGTTAGGTGAGTTGGAAATAAGATGTTGGCTGTTATGTTAGGTGGGATGTAAATAAGATGTTGGCTATTATGTTAAGTGCAAGTCACTGTGCAATACATAATTTAGATGTTAGCTGATAGGAGAGGTGAGGCTGTGAAGCAAGGCTACACGAATAGCGGCTAATTTTACAACCACCATTTAATTTGCATCACACTACTAAGTTTATATTTCCAATCTTATTGGCGGCTCGGAACATCGCGCCTGATGACTCTCTTAACAAAATTTCGATTAATTAATAATATTGAAACACATTATACTATACTAATATTTTGTAAGTTTATGTTTGGATGGAGAAGTGTATTACGGAGGATGGATCACAACGCAGTACCTATGCCCACTACGCAGGCTCAATGCGGATTGGTGGGTGTTAGTGACTGTAAATGCAGCCAGAATAACATGCAAGCACAGAGCAGTTTCATACATTAAGTTCTTGGCTCCCCACTGCATCATCAAGCTTCTCTATTTTACTAAATCAAAATGATGCGACCACATCCTGATTGGTATGCGTCGATTTAACACTACTGTGCATCTGCGGTGGGTGACCCATCCATCCTGATCCTTAATTATAGCATGTGCATAAAGACGAGCATCAAGCGCACTTTGATCAAACGTTTATTTAAAGTAAACTTGGACAGTGTTCTACTTTTCTCAAAGTCTGATTTGACAAAGTGGTTTTGATGACTACTTTGATCATGTAAATGAGCAATCAAAGCATACTTTCATGACAGTGTTTAATCAAAGTGGACTTGGAGCCGTGTTCACGGCATTGGACTTGGAGCTGTGTTCAAGAGTGGCAAAAATTAACAAACTGATCCAAGCATAGTCAACCTGTATCTACTTTGTCTAAGCAGACAATGAGCAAGTCAACAGGTACCTATATAAGTAAACTTTGATCAAAACTACTTACAGCTAGCTACAGCTTAAATCATTAGTTGTAATGCCATACGCCATACAGTTTTAGGAATAAGTATATAAGTTGGTTGGCTAAATGAATACCCCTGAGTAGGGTTGACATCTTTTTTGGCATCAAATAGTATAGTATTTTCAAGATTATTTCATCTAAAAATATAGTAGACAGCAAAAAAGTTCACATAAATGTAGTAGGTTTAAAATGACTCATATTAAGGATAGCATGATGCCGTTTGTATGGAGAATTTTAAAGAGATTGCATTTTTCGTGTTGACATTTTCTTTATTTATTAAACAACCATGAATGCTACTATTCTCAAATTATTATACAAATGTTACATTGTAAAATTTAAGAAGAAGAATTATTTAAAATTTAAGTTGTTAAATTGTATACAAATGTTTGAACGCTAAGTTAATTAATGACACATGTGTTAAGTGAAAAAGATATGTATTGGCTAAGTTAAAAGTGAAAAATATAGTAGTTTTGCCTACTATACATATATATATTTTTTAAATATAGTAATCGAACCCTCGATATAGTAGGATATTATATTATATAGTAGGGTTAGCACCTACCCCTGAGCCTCAGTCAGGAGACTGTTTATTATAATATATTACATGGCACTGATAAAGCTATGGTAGAGATCGACCAATTCAGACATAGGAGACACAAATTCTAGAATCCTAGAGAAGTAAATGTACTAAATCCCTGACTCTTCAGTCTCCGACCAATCCATCCATGGTAGTCTTGATAGATAGAAAAATAGTCGTTCGCTCACTTACTGATTTTGGTGAGACAGCAATGGTGTTGTGTTGTTGCGGGGCTTTTTCGATTAATGATGCAAGCAATATAATTATAGGTTTATGATAAATAAATTAATAAAGAAAATACACAAGCGAATTCAAAATCACTTCAATTCGTTTCTATTTTAAATTAAAAAACTACTCTTTCTTTGCTTGCCGTTGCCGTGCCGAATTTTATTCAGGTTTTGTAAAAAAACAAACATTCCACAGACCAGACAGATTACAGACTCAGTCAGTAAAAACAGACCACGATATTCTAGATTGCACGAAGTTGATTCTCTTTCTTAATGCTCTAAGATCTTAGAGCATTAAGTCTAAGATTCTCTTAGGCCGTATGCAGAAAGAAAGCTGGAAACTTATAAGCGCTTACCGGCGCTTGTCAGCGCTGGTAACCCGCGCAGGAAAATATATGAACGCGCGCCGATAAGCACTGAACAGTGCCGACAAGTTCCGACAAGCTTCAACACGCGCTGGTCAGCGCTGGGCGCCAGTGTTGCATTATGTACTATAATTATAGTATTCATACTATAATTTCATATTGAGTACTATATACTATCGTTCATATATTCATATTCAAATTCATAGTCATATTCATTTAATCTCCACAAATTTATAATATTAGTACTGATGACGATGGTGGCGGTTGGAGGCGCTGGCTAAAATCCTGAGAGGGTTGAGCAATAAAACCACAAACTTTTACATAAAAGTACATAAACACGGGCCCGTACCACGCAAATAGGTGAAAACGCGGGAAACTGCGGAGCGACGTAGCGCAGTGTCACTTTGAGGGCGGTTTGCGGCTAACTGCCCGATTGAACGGGAGGATGATGCGAGCCCGAGCGCGGTTTTTACCGCCTTTATTTTGAATATGGAACAAATTTTGGCGGGAACAATATTACCAAACTTGTCATTTATATTAGATACTTATCATAAACTTTTTAGAACACAATACATTGTCTATGCTCAGAACGCGTCGTTAACACTCTCCCCCTCAGTGCTGGCTCAGCACTCACCATTTACAAGGAAAGGGGCAACGCGCGCTGCAGACCGGCGCAACACACCTGATTGCGTTCTGACGTCGACTAGTCTCACTCTGTTGTCTTTGCCCGGATACACAGCTTGTATGACGCCTTTGGGCCAAACGTTTCGAGGTGAATTAGGGTCCACCACGAGGACGCAATCACCAATTTTCAGGGCTGGCTGTTCCTGAGTCCATTTTTTACGCGGCAACATTTCAGGTAAGACTTCTTTCACCCATCTATTCCAAAACATGTCTGCTAGTCTTTGTGCTTTTCGCCACTGTTTCCGGAGGTACAGATCCTTATCATTAAAAGACCCGATAACAGGTAAGGTGCATGTTGTGCCTAGGAGAAAGTGATTAGGAGTCAATGATTCGCTACTTCCCGGTTCGACAGAAACATATGACAAAGGACGACTGTTCACTATGTTTTCTACTTCAGCGAGAAGGGTGATTAAAGTTTCCTCTTTAGGCGCACGTTCTTTCAAAATAATATTCAACGAGTTTTTAACAGATCTGATGAGCCTTTCCCAAGCTCCCCCCCCAGTGTGGACTAACAGGTGGAATGAAATGCCATTCCATATTATTATTCACTCCTTCGCTTTCTAGCACCTCTCTATCAAGTTCACTGAGCGCCTTTTGCAACTCTCGGTCGGCGCCTCTCATATTGGTGCCATTGTCAGAGTAGAGATGCTTCGGCCAGCCTCGTCGTGCTGCCATTCTGCGTATGGCCATGATGAGAGAATCTGTGGTAAGCGATGGTACAACCTCAATGTGAACGGCGCGAACTGTCAAGCACGTGAAAAGGACACCGTACCTTTTCTCCCTGCGCCTCCCTACCGTGATCTCGACAGGACCGAACAAATCAAGGCCACAAAACGAAAAGGGTCTTTGATGATGCGATACACGAGCAGCAGGTAAGTCTCCCATCTTGGGTACGCGAGGCATGGTTTTACGGATCTTGCATATCAAACATTTTGATGCAACGTATTTCACAGTAGGTCTCAAACGTAAAATCCAATATTTTTGTTTCAGGTCGTTAACAACGGTTTCCTGATTACTGTGAGCGGCGTTTACATGGTAACGAAGAACAATAAGTCGCGCTACTTGGTGTCGCCCGTCTAAAATTACAGGTCTTTTTGCTTCCAGGTTCACGTCCCTCGCTGCATCTACACGACCGCTAACGCGAAGGAGTCCATACTCGTCGAGAAACGGAGATAAGGTAAGTAACTTACTTGTGTTACTTAATGGTTTCCCCTTTTTGATTGCAGCTATTTCTTCGGCAAAGGATGATGTCTGTGCGTAGCGTACAGTGGGCAGCACATCAAGTGTATACACTTTGACCTTGAACCCGAATGCGAATGAACAGGGAGAATCGGTCGCATGAGACAAATAGTGTTTTCGTAATTCCGTCTCGAGTAAGTCGTGGTGCTCGACCGACTGTGCATGTGTGCGTGATGCGCTTCTAGTTTATTTAAATAGATTATAGTAGTGTGCGCCGGGCGCGGCTGCTGATTCAATGAGTTTGCCGTGCAAAATAAATTTGTATTGAACACTGTATTTCAAACATGCTCATCGCCGATTCACTAACCTAATTGTGTATTTAACGAGACGGGAACTAAAAATGACTGTCTGTGACGTTTGCTTATGTTATTAGTTTAATAATGATTTACTTAAGTATGCTGGAATGGTAAACGAGCTTTTAAATAAGGAAATACTTACGTTAATTATCTTAGTATTTAAAATAGTGTTTAATTTATGATTTACACAAAAAAGTTAAAAAAAAGTCACTAACGAGTGGTAGGAAAATATAGACAATGCAAAAACACTAAGTTCTAAATTTATTTGAATAACATTTTTTGACTTATTGACTTTGATAAGAGGCAAATAAGATATAAAATATATCTTTCATCATTTTAAGTGCAAATGTTGCTTATCTGTGATCTACAAAATTTACTATTTGTGAATAATTTTAAAGGAGCTTTTTCTTTAATCTTAATTTCACAACTCGAAGTCTAATGTTACAAAACTTTTATGTAACGGACTAATTGAACACTAAGCTAAGTAGTGCCACTAAAATGAATAAAAACATATGTTTAGGCTAAGTTGAAACTAACAAAGTGAAGATAATATTTGGTTCTGCATGCGAGTGAAACGAATTCTACAAGCCTTTTGCGTGAGCGTCAGGATGGCTGGTTGTCTGCTATTTATTGCTACCTATTTGCTACCTACAGTCAGTTAATCGCTACCTAATTATAAACCAAAATAAAGGGATTGCAAAATGTCCAACCATTCTGATATCAGGATGTCTGGTCCACTCTCTGTTTGTGTAAACTATGCAAATTCCTGTTATTATTTTTACTTCAGTAATTGCTACCTGATTGCTACCCTCACGTTTATCAATGTCTACCTTGTAGCTGTAACAAGTAAAAAGTTATGATCATTTGAAAATTTTACAGGGAATGGTATTGAAACAAGCTAAAACGATTACAACAATGTTTTTTTTTTAATTTTGAGATTTAAGTATTCACGATGCTATTTTTTTATAATACTAAATAAAATACTAGAAAAAAAAATCCTGATATCAGAATGGCTAGACATTTTGCAATCCGTTTATTTTGATTTATAGTTAGGTAGCAATTAACTGACTGTAGGTAGCAAATAGTAACAAATAGGTAGCAATTTTTGGTCACCAGCTTGACGCGAACCGATACAGACAACCAGCCATCCTGACGCTCACCCTTTTGCAGCTCTGTCGCTCAAGGTCAAGCAAGATAATACACATCATAAAAATGTTCACTATCAATAGGTAATGCATAAAATCGAAATAATAGGCTGCGCGTCTTCCAAGTGATAATGTGCAAAATAAGGCTTACAATTCGGTATTTTTCTTGAATGTCTTGCTTGATCATACACTATCATCGTGTAGGTAGTAAATAGGAAATAAAACACTTACGTTTATACGGTTAATAAAGAATTTATTATTACTATCACAATAAAACCTTTTTCTATTATATCAATTATAACAAAAGAACTAACAAAACGGTATAATAAAAGCTTATTGCTTTTTTCTTGTTTTATCACTGTTTCTGATTCTACAGTTGGTAGGTAGGTAGTATATCGACTAAGATTTAAAAATCTGGGTAAATAAAATTAACTTTTTGAGGAAGCAACAAGATTTTTAAATTTGAGATTTTAGTATTCACAATGCTATTTTTATACAATACCAAATAATAAACTAGAAAAAATGCGACTTACACTAGATCATATTCTCGGACGGGAATCGAACCCGCGACCTTTGGATGCCTGATCCAATGCTCTGACCGCTGAGCTACCGAGTCACTAGTGGCATCGTCGAATTGCTTCTAGTATATCGAATCGTCGAAATATATCGTCGAATTGCTCTTACGCTGCAAGCCAGCGTTAATTCATCAATGTAAGGAATTAACCTCGACATTCTATTGAAATATCTTTCGAAAAAATTTATCTCTTATCTTATCTTTTGAAAAATCTCAAATATAAAAATTATATAGCTGTTTCATCTTAATCAATTGTCAAAATATCTGGAAAGATAGTGACTCGGCCTCAGCGTTCAGAGCATTGGACCGACATCCAAAGGTCTCGGGTTCGATTCCCGTCCGAAAATATGGTCTGGTGCGAGTCGTATTTTTTATAGTATTGTATAAGTAACAACATGTAACAATTTAGTAATGAAATAGTGTTTATAGTTATAATAGAAATAAAAATGAACATAAAATTGATAATTTAATTGATACATTGACGACTCGCTGGACTGGACTAATAAAAAATATTCACACAAATATTGCAAATAGGTAAGTAAAGCAATAAAAGTGGGTTGTTAAACGCAAAACATTCACAAAAAAGTAGACAAACAACAAAAAAACGGTTGCATTGTTCTGTTTGGAAACCTAAAGTGAATTTTATCTTCATAGCTTTAAAGAGCATAATTGAATGAACAACAGCGGTAGATTTTCGGTCTAGTCAAAGGACTTACGATACATTTGTCATGTTAATTTACCATGAAATAGTATTATTTTTAAAATAAATTTTAATAAGGCAAACGTTAATCCACGTTAGTTACATATTAACACCACAATGTCGATTTTCATTCAGATGTAATAAGATCGGCATCGATAAAAATTTGTGCATGTTCAGGATTTAGTAAATAAATAAACTCTAAATCAAAACGTGTGAGAATAACAAAGATGCTCATGACCCGAGGAGCTCATCCACCATTTCTTGTCTCTGTGTGGTGCGGCATTATTTCATTTTTTTCGCTTCTTTCTAGCTTCTTTTGATCTCAGCCGCATAGTGTCCACGGAAATCTAAAACAAAAAACACTTCCAATCAAACTACTATTTAAAACTATTTTTTTTCAACGAAATGAAGCCACATTGTGATTGTGAATCAGTTTAAATCAAGTGAGCAGGCTTCACCGCTAAAAGGCGGGTTAACCTTTAAGTATTAAATAGTCAAGTAAAACCACGTTAAGTAAGGCAAGTAAACGACGGGAATTCAAAAAACCAATAAATCCAAACTAAATAATTCTAAAATAACACCTGAATTATATACGCGCTGTAATCCGTAAAAATTGTGTTTTATTTCTAAGGTAAGGTTTCACTTTACCGGGTTTACATATCAACATGCAAAATCAACAATGAAAATCTCAACACCATAATTATAATCAACAATTTAATATTTCAAAGAATCAAAACATAAACGGTTCAAAATGTTTAGATTATCAACGACTCGCATATTTTGTTAGTTTAAGTTTACACCGATAAGTAAAAAAAATGTTTACTTATTCGAATGCTCTCACACTAAAAAAAAAGAATCCTTCGCCTTTTGTTTCTTTCATGGGCGGCAAGTTCAAAGAATCAAATCACAGGTGTCTGTTTTGCTTATGTTTGGAAAATTACCAAGTCATGAGAACAAAAACTACTTATGAATTATTTTTATTTTAAATACGATATGAAACTATATAATATTTTAAAAGAAGAATAATGAGAATTAATAAGTGCGGCTTCGAGTCCCGTCTGAGGTGCTCGATATTTTCTAGTATTTTTCTAATATAGTTATTTATCTTAATATAAAAATAGCATTGTGAATGCCCAAAATGTCAATTTAATAATTATATACTTAGCTATTTCATCTTTATCGATTGTCAAAACATCTGGATGTTGAAGATGTTTCTTTCGAAAACGGGACGAAAGGTCTCGTTAACTATGCCTAACCTAATGAAATTATTTTATATACTGCTGCAACATTTTTTTAAAACACACAAGAGGGCCTTGACAAAGCTACATTTGAAAATCTTCGTAATTGCTTCGCTTTCGAAAGATGCATTGGATTGACAAAAGTTTTCGTTACTATCGAATTTTAAAACATCAAATCCTTGATTGCAAAAATTTTACTTTTGACTTGGGGGGCAGGTGTAAGAGACTAATATAATTACTCACGTTATCAATTTGAAGAGGATGTTCTTATGTTCTTGTGCTTAAATATGGGTCAGACTATCTACCTATGGCCTTCTCGTGGCGCTGTCGTGATGAACCCTCTTCCCACCGCCGCAGCCAGATGGTTCGTCTCTACGGCAAAAACATAACATTTAATAATAATAAAGTTATAAAAAAACCAAAACAAAATTAAGAAAAAAATAGTAAATTTAGAATTTAATGTATCGATCTATGGCTACTCGTAATCATAATATCTATCATGCCAAGTTATTAAAAAGCGAATAAAATATTTAAGACAACACTTATCGATCATAATAATAATAATTATGAAACCATTGAAAAGAAACGCTATAAATTCGAGATAGGGGCATTGACGAAAACGTCATTTTCAAAGCCTTATTTTTCGAAATGAATGAACCGATTTTAGTGAAACTTCATATGCATAAGCAGGATACATAGGTTTAAAAAGTTAGCAAGGAACATTTTTGAAATGTCTTATTTTATAAAAGATGATTGGAAATTTCTGTTTCTATGGAAAATTTAAAATCGGTCTAACTAGATGTTATACTATTTATCAAAAATGAGTTCTATTAACTTTTTAGACCAATATATTTTACTTATGTGTATTAAATTCATTAATTTTTATAAATAAGGACTTGAAAGTTGGTATGAAATGCCGTATTTCGTCAACGCTCACTCGATTTGTTTAAAAAGACTAACACTTTTGATAAATTTTTACTTAGAAATACTATAAAAAGTTACTTACCGATATTTCAGTTAGTTGTAATTTTTTTTACTGTTGTTTTATTTATTAAAAAACTAGCCGCAACACGACACTAAAAACTGTGTGCACTGTCTACTGAGGTCAAGTGACTGACTAATGACGTCACGCGAGCAGCGAGACGGGGTGGGCGTTGCCCACAAACGTCAATATTTTGACAGCTGATCAGTAATTGGCCCTTAATTTTGACAGCTGAGCAGTCATTGGCAAATTTGCACACACTAAACAAATCCACCAATGATGACAAGGTGACTTTCTTTCTAACACTGTATAGCGTGTCGTAGTTATAGATATGTATAGTGTATACCTTGATATGCTGCTTTGCGTACAATCATCCGCTCCGCTTGTTCCATCATGCTGCAGTCCATGGCAATGCCGCGCCTTTTGAATACATTAGCGGCCCTAAGAACAGTAGCCGTAGCCCTCTGCAGTCGCAACCAAGAAGAAAAATTACTAGGATCAGGTACAGGTAAGTCAATAGGTATACTTTCTCCAACAGAAACCGCAAAACACGCAGTTTCAACCTCACTCGTCACGGGCTGAATCACGTCTACGGGCCAGGATTTCTCCGCAGCGTATAAAAAATCAGGACCTGTGAACCAATTATTGTTAAATAAATGTTGGTCAAACGCTTCTCTGGTACCTATATCAGCGACGTTCATCTTAGTAGGGATGTACCTCCACTCGTTTATACGCGTAAGGTCATCGATCTCACCTAAGCGGTTAGCTTCAAATACTTTATAGCTTCTCGTATTGTTTCTTATCCAATGAAGCACAGTGGTGGAGTCACACCATAGAAAACTTTGAGTAATTTCTAATTTATGTTCATTTGTAATCGTATCAATGAACTTAGCAGCTAACAAAGCAGCTTGCAATTCGGCGCGGGGCATAGTCAATGGCTTGACGGGCATAACGCGACACTTACTTCCAATAAGCGCAACTCTTGTCTGACCATTATCGACCCAACGCCAATAAGCTACGGCGCACATTGCCTTGGCAGACGCGTCGCAAAACACGTGCAACTGCAGCTCCCGATAATCACCCGTCGTAGCGACAGAACCTATCGTAGCATCTTCGTAGCGGTGCGTCGTAGTAGCAAGCTCCGTAGACGCGGATTCCACTGGACTCGCGGGGCGGGCGGTGGCGGAGGCGGCGGCGGGAGGGAGGCAGCGCGGGCTACGGCGGCCGTGTGTGTTTCGAGAGTGACCACCAGCCTGCTTTTCTATCTCGCTCGCACCTGCTGCATTGTAATAGTACCTAGGCAATCGCACCATGTTCACGTTTTTAAGTAGGTCAAGCCAAGTACACCACTTAAAATAAATACTATCTGGAGCGTAATCATCCCATCCTAAATTCAATCGCCAAGTATCTTGTAACATTATTTTCCCTTGTATTGTAAATGGCGACAAAAACCCAAATATATCGAAAATTGACATTATAACACGCAACATAATACGTTTTGTAGGTCTTTCTACTCCTAAAAGAACATTTTCGGGAATACGTTTAAAGGAAACGTCAAATCCTAACTCATCTGTTCGAGGGTACCATATTAAGCCGAGAGTTCGTTCACCCTCGTTTTCTCCCGCTATTTTGAACTTTATTGCAGCTGAGCCTAAACTTTCTTTAGGTATGTTATCTAAAACCGCGAGACTGTTACTTGTAAAGTTTCGGATCTCAAAGCCACCTTGACCATGTATATAGGATATGTCTTCAACCATATCAATCGCTGTAGCCTCGTCCGGAAGACTTTGAATGTAATCATCCATGTAGTGCGAATTATTTATTGCATCGGCGGCGGCTCTGTGCGATGATTCATACCGCGCTGCATTAATATTTTTTATAAATTGGGCTACGAACGGCGAACAATTGGCACCAAATATTAGCGACGTCATTACATATGTTTTGATGGGATCATCAGGGTTGTCTCTCCAAAGGAAACGAAATGCATGTTGATCTTTTTCATTAATTTTTACACGGAGAAACATGTCCTTTATATCACCTGTTACTGCGATTCGATTTATCCTAAAGCGCAGCATAATACCATAAAGCGATGATAAAAGGTCGGGACCGGTAAGTAGAAAATCATTGAGACATAACCCGTTAACTTTAGCTGCCCCATCGAAAACTAGTCTTAATTTATTTTTGTTAGGGTTGTCAACCCCAAAATGTGGTAAATACCAAGTATTATCTGTTACCTTTGTATCTTTTATTTCTCGAGCATAATCATTTTGTAATAAGTGATCTATGCGCTCCTTGTACCTTTGAGCGAAGCCTTGATCCTTACACATTTTTTTTTCAATATTTAAGAACCTATTTTTAGCACTGAAGTAACTATCTGGCATTTTACAATTTTCTTCTCTCCAGGGCAGCCCTACATACCAGTGACCATCGATAAGTTCGGATGTTTTCTGCAGCAGTTGTACAGCGCGCACATCATTAGCATTTTGTCTAGGTTTAGCTGAAATGCCCAGAGAATCAAGCGCGAACTGTCAAGCACGTGAAAAGGACACCGTACCTTTTCTCCCTGCGCCTCCCTACCGTGATCTCGACAGGACCGAACAAATCAAGGCCACAAAACGAAAAGGGTCTTTGATGATGCGGCTAACTGCCCGATTGAACGGGAGGATGATGCGAGCCCGAGCGCGGTTTTTACCGCCTTTATTTTGAATATGGAACAAATTTTGGCGGGAACAATATTACCAAACTTGTCATTTATATTAGATACTTATCATAAACTTTTTAGAACACAATACATTGTCTATGCTCAGAACGCGTCGTTAACAAGTACATAACATACAATGTTAGTGGATAAAGATGTTTGTATTATTATAAATTTACCTTTTCAAGGTATTGAGATATAATAAGTATTAAAAACTAAATATTATATTAACTATAGGAACCATCAATTCATTATATTTTTATACAATGCTAAATTAAATTAAACTCTTAACAATTCTTCTAAAATTAAATCATATCACAAATAATAAATATCTAATAAAAAAGTAATCTGTATCCATATTTACAAATTCCCATAATAAAACAGTGTTACAGTTTACATTCGAAATATTCTTTCATGTTATAAAATGATTTGTCTAATAATTTATTTTTTAGTCTATGTTCAAATGTACTATTTTGAAGGGCTTTGAGATCATTAGGTAGGTGGTTATATACTTTAATGGCCATGTAATACGCATTGTTTTTAAAAAGGGTTAAATTCACTGCAGGTATAACTATATTATGTTCACGGCGACGAGACACATAGCGGCTTTGTATTTCTCCGACTTTAGGGAAGTGATAAGCATATTTTCTCACGAAGCGGCACAGTTCAAAAATATACATACTTGTTACTGTGAAAACTCCTAACTTCTGGAACAACAGTCTGCAAGTATCTCTACGACCGGCTAGCGCTATAATTCGCATGCATCGCTTCTGCAAAACGGACACAGCAGGCGCATCAGTTGAATTGCCCCAAAGTACAATGCCGTAACGTATCCATGCGGCAGCGTAGCTATGGTACGCAGCAAGTGCACACTCTTCGTTGGTGCATTTTCTATAGGATAGTACACTTAAATACTATAATTTGTCCGCTCACTAATTTCTTACCCTCGTCGTCCGTCACCCTCATGCATGTGTGTATGGCAATACCGCTGCTTCAACCTGCTTCTTTTGTGTAGAACGGACCAGCGGCGGTATCGGCTAAAAACATTGAAGTTCATGTTAACTGTGTTTTGACAGATGTATGTGATACATTGCTACTTTTCTTTGGTAAGTTTTTATTTGTGCCAAAACGAAATAGCAATGTATTACATACACCTGTCAAAACACAGTTAACATGAACTTCAATGTTTTTAGCCGATAGAGCCCCAGCGCTGTCAAGCGCCGGTAAGCGCTTATAAATTTCCAGCTTTTTTTCTGTATACGGCTTAGAGCATTAAGAACGGGAGATGGCAAATACACGTTCCCCTTTCACCAAAGTACATGACCAATTTGATCGTGACAGTTTATAAAAACTAGTTGGTCTTGAACACCCGTCATTTTGTAAGAACACATGTCACCGATCGCAGCTCCGCAAAAATGGTGAATTGTGCAGTGTTTTCGTGCAAAAGACGATCTGAAAATTCAAATTTTACTAAGAACGGGATTTTCTATCACACGTAAGTATAAATTTATTACCAAACTTTAATATAATTACGAGAAAACGCACTTTGTTTGTGTAAGATAATGACGACATTGCGATAGCAAAACGATACCAAACACATGTCGAATACCATAGTAAAAGTCGTAGTGCTGCGACAAAGAGAACGAATGCTTATGCTCTAAGAACGAATGAATGATCAAGTGAATGAGTTTTAACTATTATTTTGATGTGATCAGACCAGCACATAAATTATCAAATATTATTTTTTATATTTAATATGTAATAGGTAGGTATTGACTTTTTTGCAAAATCTATACATAGTATTAATTGGAGAAACTGTTTTACGGGTGTGATGTTCTCCTTTTTTAATCTTCTCTTTCTTTTAGGTCATCCCGGCATAGTTACTAGTCCTCGGCTGTCTGTCGGTTATGTAGAAGTGGAGAGAATCTTATAAATCAGTCCTGTCAAAGCCCGGGCATAGGACACCAAAATCATTAACCAAAATAAAGGAAACTGATGCCGAGATCCTCAAGTCAAATTGTTCCAATTGTGCAGCTTCTGCAGGTAAGAAATTTCAAAACTTTTGTTTACTTAAACTTTCCTTGCAAAAAAATTACTAACTACCAAAAAGGAGATTTTCAATTCAACCAATACATATTTATTTGTAGATTATAGGTATTAACATATTATCATACCAACTTTTTCATTTTAAGGTGGCTGCAAGCATTCACTACTGCTTATATTTTGGCTTGAAAAGCGGAGCTGTGAGCCTTCCAGCACATCTACACAAGGCTTCTGGATAAAGCCTACCTTGGCATCGGAACGAACTAATCATGTTTTGGCAGAACATGTATACAAAAATTTAATAATACCTAATAAAAATGAAACACAAATCACTTGTTTTCCAAGCATTTATTATTTTATTTCACTTTATTGTACTATTATGTTTTATTAACAACTCGTATTGAAGAGACCACGACGTTTCAATAGTAATACACAATCACGATTGTATGCACAATAAAGTATCATCTTGCCAATGCAAACCAATAGAAACGGTGCAACAGCAAAAGTATTTAGGCCTATCAATTGACAACCGCCACAACTGGGGTCCTCATATCGAAACTGTGTGCCATAACTTCGTGCTCTGTTAGCTAAATTTGTCATAATCAAAAATAAAATACCGTTCCAAATTCTATTAATCCTGTACAAATCCTTGGTAGATCCTATTATTTCATATGGAATTTCAAGCTATGGACGCACATTTCAACCTACTTAGAGAAAATGTATAATCTACAATTACGAATATTAAAGCTTATAGTTAGTAAGAAAGTAAATCGTATCTATAAAGATAGTATGACGAACTCTTTAGGTAATGCAAGGTCATATCGGTTCATGACAAAGTGAGTTACGCAATTAGAACTGAACAACTCGATAACGTTGCTTCTTTGCCGAAGATTAATCATAGAATACAAACAAGACAGATTACGCAGAAGAAACTTCTCAAGGGCCGCTCAAATAACTTTTACGGAAAGAGAAAATTTACTTGTCTTCTTCCTGTCATAATTAACAATCTACCTAAAGAATTATAGGTTATTCTGGATGACCTCAAACACAAAAGTGTGAAGCAAAAACTCAAAATTTATTGTTCTACTAAAATTTTGCTTTGGAATTTCTCGTATTTAAACAATAGTCAGCTTTTTCTTAACATCATCCTGTGCACTTGCTTTTACGATCAAATATTGTGTTTATTAAGTATTTTTTAAGACCTTAAAATAATATATATATGTATACAACGTGTTACAAAAGTACCTCTAATGCCAAATATGGTAGATAGGGACTATCAAACTGAAATCGCGAAATCAAATCAGATCAAAATGTATGAAACAGCTGTTTTTTTATTTCGCGATTTGAGAGTTTAATTTGATGGTCCCTATATACCATATTCGGCATTAGGGGTATTTTGTAACATGGTGTATACATATATTTTTTATTTTTTTTTTATTCATAAGAATGAAGCAATTTGTTTTTTCTTTTCAATACTGCTTAGTTGTATACCGACTATCTATTTTGACGAACACGTAGTGACTGGACAAACCTAATCGGGTTTTACGTTTTAGTCGCTGGGTTTTTCTATAAATTGTATGTTTTACTTTGTTTAATAAATAAATAAATAAATAATGTATGTTGAACATTTAATTATAAGCGCATTTTAGTGATTGTTGGTGTATATCACAAAATCAAATGAAAACCATTTAACATAATCTTGTTCGTAATCAATCACTCATCTTCCAATCATTCAATTTCATCGGTCTTTTGACGGCACATCACTAGCTGTTGTTGTTAAGTTTGGCGCTGCCGTAGCGTGATCTCTCAGAATTTGTACTGAGATTGTTAGTTCCAAATTTGACCACCCACAATTATAACTGTGTGGGATTTTGTTTTTGTGTGCGTGTGTAACAACAAGACTTTTTTCTACAAGAGTGTGCGTGAATATAAAGTTGTGTGCTGTGCGTGTTTACCTCGTCCCCCTCCAAAATCGGTGAACAAAATCTAGTGTAGAAGAGTGCTGTTGGCATCTCCCGTTCTTAATGCTCTAAGGTATACGGCCTTATATTTATTATTTTGTTGCCAGCTATAAAAAATGTTGCCGCGTTTACGCGGGCGGGACGTGATTTGCTCGCGCTGATTGCGTCAGCCGTCAGCCCCAGGCTAGTGATGGACACTGAAAAAAAATATCGATGTTTTTTTCGATGCAATACATCGGTTAGTTGCATCGATGTTATATCGATTTATCAAAAAATACATCGATGTATTCCATACATCGATTGTTTTTCTGTAAGTTTGATATGAATGTGGTGGAGATAAGAAAAAACAAGCAACCTTTGTTTACTTGTCCAACGTGCTGTTCAGTCAGTTTGAAACAATCCAATGGATTTCAATCACCTAATTAATACTAACACGAGAGCAAAGAATCAGACTTTAAAACAAAAATGCAATAGTTGATTTTTTGTGAAGTCAGTCAGAGAAGTCGACTGTCGGTCGACCGGCCGGCCATTTGCAATTTCATTTTTTTTAGTGTTGCCAGCCGGGTCTTATCAAAAGTAACCTGAAATGAATAAAAGAGTAACCTTTTTGTGTGAATAAAAAACCTTTCGTATTTTTTCCACCTTTTTGTGTGGATAAAAACCTTTCGTATTTTTTCCATTAGTAACACAGAATGGTAAGGTATTAAAAGATGATAAAATAGATTTAAGTAATATTAACTTACAGAAATATTGGTCGGGACGCACTTAAAACCTGTGTAAACACGGTTTTTTTATGTTGGCTAGCTTGGGACTTCGGAGTGATGTAAGATAAAAAAAAAAATTGTTTTTAGTAGGTTTGCCTGTTTGATGCATCGAACAAAAAAACATCGATGTATACTCGATGTTTAAGAATTAACAATACATCGGTTTGATTCGATGTATCGATACAATACATCGAGTGTTTTTAAAACATCGATGTATATCGTCCACTCCTACCCCAGGCTAACTTGTATGGACGTGTTCACATTGGCGCGAATCTTCGCACGTGCTGCAGCGAAATATACGCAGGATAGCGCCTGAATTTTCGAAATACCGTTGTACCTTGGATTATTTTTACAAAAATTAAAATAAAAAAAGTTTCTATACGACCTTTCAGCCACGAAGACTATAAAATAATCTCATCGCATCGCAAATAAAAATCTTCGGAATGTTCGTACCCTACATATTCGTATAAACATAGATTTAGCAATTATTTTCTTTAAGTACCTTTTCGCCAGTCAGCCTGACTTGGCGTTAATGTATTGACTGTAGTGACGTAATACTGTGGTAATTGATAGCAGACTTGATTGGAAATCCCACGTGGAACAACTTTGTAAAAAGGTTAGCAGTGCGGCCTATGCGTTATTCAAACTCGCATCATTACTTAGTACCGAGGCTCTTCTCACAGCTTATCACGGATTAGCGGCATCAATACTAAGATATGGGATTATTTTCTGGGGTAACTCTACTCATAATGATATGGTGTTCAAAAGGCAAAAACGTTGTGTGAGAGCCATGTTTGGTCTAAAAACGACCGATAGCTGCAAACCGTATTTCTCAAAACATAAAATTCTGACACTTCCGTCAATGTATATTTTGGAGATTGTATTATTTGTGAAAGCAAATCAGCAATATTTTGTAAAAATGGCAGATGTTGTTCAGCGTAATCGTCGCGATAACAGTCTGCTCTGCATGCCTCGATCAAAAACAGCTCTTATGAGAAAGAGTATTTTATGTATGGCACCAAAAACTTACAATAAATTGCCCTCATCGATAAAGCAACTTAATTATAATGATTTTAAATATAAAGTGAAAAATTTGTTACACGAAAAATGTTATTACTCTATACAAGAATTTTTAAATGACAAATTGTAAAAAATATGTTTTTAATGATTTAAATAATGATAAGACTTATTTACATTTTTATATTGACATTCTAATTTTACTTATTACTGATATTTTTTATGAATTTTTATTTTTTATGACTGGATTATGCTTTTATTTTAATTTGTACACCATTTATGGTAAAACATGTTTGAACCCATTATTTTAAATGATCATCTTTGTTACACATGTTTTGAACAAATAAATTATCTTTATCTTTATCTTTATCTTTATCTTTATCTTTATCTTTAATATCATAAACTTATTATACTTAGGTATGCTAGTATAAATAAGTTTATGGGTAATATCTACCAACAATTTATGAACATACACACACTCCACATTCAATAAAAAGAAAGTTGATTGAAATAAAAACCACTTGGTACTTAAGCCATTCTGTATTTTATTAATTACAAAAATATAACTTAACATTAGGTATCCTTATGATCCAACTAAAGCGTATACAAATAATAATACTGTAGGATCAATCACAGACCACTTTTCGCAACAAAAACTTCATTAAACTAAACGATAGGCTAGAAAATATGGTTTAAACGATAAAATGTACCACAAAGCTTCTTCGGAGTGCACTACAGAGAGATAATTCACAATTTCTTCTTTACTTAAGCGCTGATTTTTTTTTAAATGGGGCGCCAATGTACAGACTACGCGCTCTTAAGTAACATCTTTTTTTGTTACTTAAGAGCCAAAGCCAAACAGGTTTTTAGGCTTTTAAATAGTTTGTGAATCATTCTTTTGTTCTTCAGTTTTCGAGATTCCTTTTTTCTTGTTGGGCGCCAGTTTTAGATGCACTGTGTTGACGTGTAATTTAAGCGAGTTTGATTGGCTGAAAGTCTTAGCACAAAACTGACAATCGTAAGGTTTCGCCCCCGTGTGCACCTACGGACAACAATGAGATTAAAATCACTTAAGGGGCTGACATGAGCCAACTAGCGCCGCCAGTCGATTTTATTTTATTTATTCAAAATAAGCCCAATTTCTTAAAAAATGAATCAGTCAAGATCTTGTGAATGACGTCTAATGTTTATTGAATAACGTTACAGCATTACAAAACACGTGCAATAGTTTAAAAACAGGTTTGAACCAACAGTGGCCACTTTTAACAAAATCGCGTTTTAAACTGTTTGGACGTCTTCTCAAACTGTCTAAAGTTATTCAATAAATATTAGACGTTATTAACAAAACCTTGACTGATTCCTTTTTTAAATAAATTGGGTTTATTTAGAATAAATAAAATAAAATCGACTGGCGGCGCTAGTTGGCTCATGTCAGCCGCTTAAATACTTTTTTAAATAAACTAGGATGAGAAAAGAAGGTAGAACAAGCTTTTATTTAACTTAGAACCGATTTTTCAATCCTCGAATAAAAGTACAAATAGCTAACTAGAGAATAAAGTTAAGCTTTGGTATCTTACGCCGTCGGCCGCTTATATCGTCACAATGCTTACTATAGCAATGTACTGTTGTGGTCTCTTTCTAACGCTCGGCTGCTCAAAAACAAAACACAGTAAGGCACAACTTGGAAAACTTTTTATTTTATTTTATGATTCACCTAGTAACGCTCTATAAACTGCCCTTCTATTGTCTAATTTCAAAATCTATCGCAATCGCTTTCAAGATGTAACACATTGATGCTTCTTTTTGGCATAAATAAAAACTTACCAAAGAAATGCAGCAATGTGTCACATCCATCTGTCAAATGAAAGCGATTGCGATAGATTTTGAAATTAGACAATTAGCCCTCTGGGGCTCTATCGGCTAAAAACATTGAAGTTCATGTTAACTGTGTTTTGACAGATGTATGTGATACATTGCTATTTCGTATTGGCATTAATAAAAACTTACTAAAGAAAAGTAGCAATGTATCACATACATCTGTCAAAATATAGTTAACATGAACTTCAATGTTTTTAGCCGATACCGCCGCTGGTCTGATCCTCGTAGCGTACGTCGCCTAGAACCCTAAATTATTTTAAGAAGTTTAAACCTAGTAAGAGACAAAATAGTATAGAACAAACACAGTCGGCCTTACCACAAAAGATAATAAAACACTGTTCAACAAGTGTTTAACTTAGACACTGTTTAAGTGTGATGCTGTCACTTTTTTGACAATATGATTTGAAAGTTAAGTGGTGTTACTAGGTTTTGATTTAGTTTCATGTTTTTATTTTTAAGACAGAGCAAAACACATTTCTGCTTGTCCTGTAAAATGTTCCAAATGTGCCTAACTGTGTTTTGGTTTTGAGCAGCCGCGCTGACGTCGGCGTATGAAATATATAGGAATGAATGTTTACGCTGACGTCTGACGTCGTGTAATAGCATAAAATAGGAGACCAAGGCCTTAGTAGTAGGCTAGCATAACTCATTAGAATAAACTATACCGGGATTTATACCATGTACCTGGGGCCGTACCGGCTAATGTATCGAACTTCAGAAAGTCTGCCGGGCTTCAAATTAAAACAAGATAAATCGAGCCCCAATCGGGCCAAAATGGCGAACCCCAATTCATGATGACACACAAACATCGATATTTTCTAAATATCTTCGGCGAATAGTACAATACGAAACTCCTTATTTCGATTTATCTGTTTTAAGTTGAAGCTCGGCAGACCCGCCGAAGTTTGAAAAGTTAGCCGGTAGGGCCCCTGTTTATTATTGACTCCGATATGACCGACTCCGAGACGTCAATAACCATGGAAATTTTAAACATTATACAACATATAACAAAAACACCCCTAATGCCGAATATGGTAGATAGGGACCACCAAACTGAACAACTTTTACTATGGGACCAACTTAGAAATGGCGAAAAAAATCAGCTGTTTCATACAAAAATTAATTACGAAAATATCAAAATGTAATACTAAATAATATACTAGAAAAAATAGGACTCGCACCAGATCATGTTCTCGGACGGGAATCGAACCCGCGACCTTTGGATACCCGGTCCAATGCTTTGACCGCTGAGCTACCGAGTCACTCGGTATTTTTTCTAGTATATTATTTAGTATTATATAAGAATAGCATTGGGAATGCTTAAATCTCAAAATTTTAAAAATATCAAAATGTATTAAACAGCTAATTTTTTTTCGCGATTTCAGAGTTAGTCCCATAGTAAAAGTTGTTCAGTTTGATGGTCCCTATATACCATATTCGGCATTAGGGGTACTTTGTAACATGTTGTATACCATATTTGGCATTAGGGGTATTTTTGTAACATGTTGTATACCATATTGGGCATTAGGGGTATTTTTGTAACATGTTGTATACCATATTCGGTATTAGGGGTACTTTTGTAACATGTTGTATAGCATAACTCACCCTATAATGCCTGTTCAAGGCAGGTTTCTGACTAAATCTTTTACCACATATTCCGCAGCAGTAAGGCCTCTCTCCCGTATGACTCCTGCTGTGTATTCTTAGCTGGTTGTTGTCGGCGAATCGTTTGGGACACACTGTGCAAGAGTATGGCTTCTCCCCTGTATGTGTCCTTTGATGATACTTCAGCGAAGCATTTGACTGTGTAACGCACAACATTTTATGTTAAAAAATCTTTAAATACGATATAATTATTTAAAAATACAACGTGTTACAAAAATACCCCTAATGCCGAATATGGTAGATAGGGACCATCAAACTGAACAACTATTACTATGGGACCAACTTTGAAATCGCGAAAAAAAAAATCAGCTGTTTCATACAAAAATTAATTACGAAAATATCAAAATGTATGAAACAGCTGATTTTTTTTCGCGATTTCATAGTTGGTCCCATAGTAAAAGTTGTTCAGTTTGATGGTCCCTATATACCATATTCGGCATTAGGGGTATTTTTGTAACACGTTGTATATAAAAGCAAAAATATCGAGCCACTGTGTGATTTTCATACAAACATGCTCACTTCACATTCTCATAAAAAAAGCAAATTCGTCGCTGCAATGACTTTTATGTTGCTGATGAAATGTGGCCACTTTTCGCAAAAAAAACTCCATTAAACGAACGAAAAATATTGTTTATGCGATAAAATGTACCACAAAGCTTCTTCGGAGTGCACTACGGAGAGATAATTTACAATTTCGTCTTTATGATTTTATTTCGAATGGCGGCGCTAGTGTGCAGACTATGCGCTCTTAAGCTATAAAATATATAATACAGAAAACAACTTGTCAGCAGTTTTGGTTCCTTATGTATTTGCATAAAATTTTAAGGCATAATATGTCATAGCATAATACGATTACGCCGAATGATGTTTACGCATAATATTATTTAGTCATAACAGCTTATGCATAATTTTTAAGCATAATATTCTTTAACATAAATTTTAACACGCATAATGCAAGCGAGTGGTCGAAACACTAACCTAACCTACCTAGAGCATTATATTTTTTTCTGTCGTCTAAATAATATTAGGCGAATAGACAATATACTTAATAACATTATGCGAAACCAAATTAGTCCAAATGATAATTATGCTAATATAAATAGTATGCCAAAAAACAATAATGCCAAAGTATTATTTATGACAAAAAAAATATGCCAAATCAAATTAGGTATAAAACCATTATGCGAAAAAAGGGATCCCTGTGTTTTGACATAAAATATTTCACAGTCATACAAACAAATTACTATGATGTTTCAGATATTTCAATATAATCATGGTCGACTTACCGGACATTTTCTCCCGCACACTTCGCATACGATATTTTTATTATATTTAAGTCCAAGATGCATTCTTTTTATGTGTGCTTGTAGCTTCGATCTGTTCCCGAAATTAGCACCGCACTGTAACATTAGATTTTTATATAAAACTAGCTTCGCCCGCGTAGACTACAGGTTATATCGTTCGGGCAGAGACTCGATAAAAAGGGAATATTCCTGTTGTCCCTCACTGGTGGATATCGGGAAATAAAGTATGGACGGTCTATTCTGACGACCTCCGTGGTCGAGTGGCTTTGTACACCGGTTTTCAAGGTGTCGCCATCTCTGAGGTCCCGGGTTCGATCCCCGGTTGGGTCAATTTAAAAAATGATTATTTTCTATATTTGCTCAGGTCTGGGTGTTTGTGATACCACCGTTGTCTCTGATTTCCATAACACAAGTGCTTTAGCTACTTACTTTGGAATCGGAGCAATGTATGTGATGTTGTCCACCACAGGGGGATATCGGGAAGAATGTATAGAAAAATATTTTCTTTTCCGATATCCTTCAGTGGAGGCAACGGCAACAGGCCGATTTCCGTTTAAAATATGGCGCGAGCCGTATTTTTTCTAGTATATTTTTTGGTATTGTATAAAAATGTCATTGTGAATGCTAAAAATCTCTAGGAATTTATTCAGATTCTATACCACATGTTACAAAAATACCCCTAATGCCGAATATGGTATACAACGTGTTACAAAAGTACCCCTAATGCCGAATATGGTGGATAGGGACCATCAAACTGAACAACTTTTACTATGGGACCAACTCTGAAATCGCGAAAAAAAATCAGCTGTTTCATACAATTTGATATTGTCATAATTAATTTTTGTATGAAACAGCTGATTTTTTTTTCGCGATTTCAGAGTTGGTCCCATAGTAAAAGTTAATCAGTTTGCTCCCTATATACCATATTCGGCATTAGAGGTATTTATGTAACACGTTGTATATTCTTACCTGCTCACAAGGCAATTGAGCTATTATTATTTTCTTCTTAAGGTTTTTAGTTGTTTTCAATGCTTTTTCGTGATCCTGTAGATGTGTTTTTAATGTGCCTTGCGGTAGTTCCACATCACAAATGAGGCAAGTTGTCCTGTGAAAGAATTACAATATAAAACTAGCTTTCTTCTGTTGTTATTTTTGACGACCTCCGTGGTCGAGTGGCTTTGTACACCGGTTTTCAAGGTGTCGCCATCTCTGAGGTCCCGGGTTCGAGCCCCGGTTGGGTCAATTTAGAAATCGAACTTTTCTATATTGGCTCAGGTCTGGGTGTTTGTGATACCACCGTTGTCTCTGATTTCCATAACACAAGTGCTTTAGCTTCTTACTTTGGTATCGGAGCAATGTATGTGATGTTGTCAAATTTATTATTATTATTATATTATTATTTCGGGAATATGTAGATTTTTTCAAGTTTTAAGTTACAAAATTGGGCATTAAATGTTTTGAAGTTTGAATTTAATTCTTGCGTTTCATTTTTCTAGTCAAGAGTCTGTCAAGCAAAAGGAGCAAATTTTGTCTTTCTCTTACGCCTAATGTCCGGATTACACGAGGGTAGGTTTTCAAACCAGAATGCTAAGCTAGTCTCAGTAAGCCAGTAACTTTGGCTTCATGTAAACAAAACTTCATCTCTAGGCTAGTAAGCGAGAGAGCAAGCATGTTTCAAGCCAGGACAGGAAGAGTACAAGCATGCTCCAAGTCAGGACAGAAAGAGAGCAAGCATGTTCCAAGTCAGGACAGAAAGAGAGCAAGCATGTTCCAAGTCAGGACAGAAAGAGAGAGCAAGCATGTTCCAAGTCAGGACAGAAAGAGAGCAAGCATGTTCTAAGTCAGGACAGAAAGAGAGCAAGCATGTTCCAAGTCAGGACAGAAAGAGAGAGCAAGCATGTTCCAAGTCAGGACAGAAAGAGAGCAAGCATGTTCCAAGTCAGGACAGAAAGAGAGCAAGCATGTTCCAAGCCAGGGCAGAAAGAGAGCAAGCATGTTCCAAGTCAGGACAGAAAGAGAGCAAGCATGTTCGAAGTCAGGACAGAAAGAGAGCAAGCATGTTCCAAGCCAGGGCAGAAAGAGAGCAAGCATGTTCCAAGTCAGGACAGAAAGAGAGCAAGCATGTTCGAAGTCAGGACAGAAAGAGAGCAAGCATGTTCTAAGTCAGGACAGAAAGAGAGAGCAAGCATGTTCCAAGTCAGGACAGAAAGAGAGCAAGCATGTTCCAAGCCAGGACAGAAAGAGAGCAAGCATGTTCCAAGCCAGGGCAGAAAGAGAGCAAGCATCTTCCAAGCCAGGACAGTACTGGCTCGCTGTCTTACTGATACTATCTTTTTATTTTGGCTTCAAAAACTATCCTCATGTAATTCGGATTTATAAGGGACAAATTATATTTTAACAGGAAAGGGGGCCACCATTCGGTTGTCAGCTGTCTTTGGACTATAAAGTCGAAATTACTTACCCAGATTCACTCGCTAACGTATGTTTGATAGAAGTCAATATATGTTTGCTGTAAGCTTCCAAGGAGACAAACCGAACTTTACAATCAACACAATACTTGTCAGTTGAGGAATCTTCGGTTGTATTCTGAAAAACAACAATTATCGTATGAGGATTAGTGGCCGCATCTGGTGTTAGTAGCTAAAGCACTTGTGTTATGGAAATCGGAAACGCCCAGACTTGAACAATATCGGCCTTACCACAAAAGATTTTATAACACTGTTTTATGTAGACACTGTTTAAATGTGATGCTGTCTCTTTCAAACAAATTGTCAAAAAAGTGACAGCATCACATTTAAACACTTGCGGCCTTACCACAAAACACTGTTTAGCAATGTGTTTAACTTAGACACTGTTTAAATGTGATGTTGTCACTTTCAAACAAATTGTCAAAAAAGTGACAGCATCACATTTAAACACTTGCGGCCTTACCACAAAACACTGTTTAGCAAGTGTTTAACTTAGACACTGTTTAAATGTGATGTTGTCACTTTTTTGACAATATTGTTTGAAAGAGACAGCGTCACATTTAAACAGTGTATTAAATTTTTTTGTGGTATGGCCGCAAGTGTTTAACTTAGAAACTGTTCTCGTTACAAGGTCTACCGCTAAGGGCGCGCGAACCGATGGCGTAGCTTCTTTGACATTCACAAGTGCTTGTAACTGCCTACACTGAATAAATGATTTTGAATTTTGTATATCACCTGATCATTCCTATGTGCTTTGCTCTTATGCATCAGAAGGCCGTGTTTTCCAACAAAGCTGTCCCCACATATATTACACACATGTTCTGTAGGATGCCGCTTGCGCATATGCGTCAAGTAAGACGTTGGTTTCCTTAAAAAAAAAAAATTTGACAACATCACATACATTGCTCTGATGCCAAAGTAAGTAGCTAAAGCACTTGTGTTATGGAAATCAGAGACAACGGTGGTATCACAAACACCCAGACCTGAGCCAATATAGAAAAGTTCGTTTTCTAAATTGACCCAACCGGGGATCGAACCCGGGACCTCAGAGATGGCGACACCTTGAAAACCGGTGTACAAAGCCACTCGACCACGGAGGTCGTCTTTTTTTTTCACTGTATTTTTCTGTTTAGTCAGAACATACCTAAACTTTTGACTGCACAGTTGACATTCGTACGTGTATCCGCTGTGCCATTTCTCGTGGTCCCGTGCTTGATTTCTGTTAGAAAAAAAAAATAAGATTAATTGTAATATCCGTGAAGGTTATAAGACAGATCTGTTACATTGGCACGCATCACGCTGCTTCATGCGTGACTGAAGATTTTATAGTTCGAAGGAAAGTGTTAGGTTACTAAAATGCATGACGTAAAACGTGGCAGTGAAGTGCGGTCGGTAGAACAGAATAAATAATAGTACTGGGGCGGTAGTGAGTGTGTGTGATAGACTGAAAGTAAGCGTGATAGATAGACTGACAGAGAGTGTGATAGACTGTTAGTGTGTGTGATAGACTAAATGTGTATGTGATAGACTTATAGTGTGATTGTCTGGTAGTGATTGTGGTAGACTGATTATAGAGAGTGTGATTGTCTGGTAGTAATTGTGATAGATTGATAGTGAGTGTGATAGACAGCGACTTCTATTTAGAGGTAATTACTTTTGGTTTTGTTTTTATTTGAAGGATTTACAGTTGAAATTACAATGATGCGCGGTGGCGGCGTGCGAGCGCAGATGACGCGCGGTTTGGTACTGCATGCGGAAGATGTCACACTCGAATCTGCCACTACTAAGTTATAGCTGCATACGTAGTGAAAGTGATTGACTAATATATTATAGGGAGAGTGATAGTTTGGTAGTGATCGTGTCGTTTCGTGTGATAGACTTGCACTGAGTGTGATAGAAGGATAGAGTGATAGACTGATAGTAAAATAGTGAGCGTGATACACTGAAACT
Organism: Catoptria pinella; assembly: GCA_963556745.1. Lineage (NCBI taxonomy): Eukaryota > Metazoa > Arthropoda > Insecta > Lepidoptera > Crambidae > Catoptria > Catoptria pinella. The sequence goes on along the minus strand of OY750788.1, from coordinate 5,313,050 downwards.
AAGTGTGATAGTGATAGTAGGTAGTGTGATAGTCTGATAGTAGCCTAGCCTCCATTTAGAGGTAATTTCTATTTTATGATACAGTCTACATTATGAATGATCCACTCACGCAGTATGCGCTCGGTGTCCGCACTTGTTGCACGCGTAGTGCCGCTGGTGCGCGGTGGCGGCGTGCGTGCGCAGGTGGCGCGCGGTTTGGTACCGCATGCGGCAGATATCGCACTCGAAGCTACCACTACGCTGCCGGCATCGAAGTCTTCATTATTATCACTCAGTATAGAGAATAAAACCTTAATAGTACACACGACAGCACGTCAGGTTATACAGTTGAACTACGAAAACAGCTTTTATTACGTAGGGCAAAAAGGCGGTCTCAAGGTCAACATGTATAGTCTGATGTGCCGCCGTGCGTACATTACTGGAGAGGCGCCCAAGGCAGACATAAATATTTAATGTTCACTGATGTATCTTAATATAAATAATATTTGACAACATCACATACATTGCTCCGATTCAACGGTGGTATCACAAACACCCAGACCTGAGCCAATATAGAAAAGTTCGTTTTCTAAACTAAAACCCAACCGGGGATCAAACCCGGGACCTCAGCGATGGCGACACCTTGAAAACCGGTGTACAAAGCCACTCGACCAAGGAGGTCGTCATAGGAGTATAGAGAATAAAACCATAAATAGTACATTACTGCAGAGGCGCCCAAGGCAGGCATGAATATTTGATGTTCACTGATGCATCTTAAATATAAATAAATATTTGACAACATCACATACATTGCTCCGATTCCAAAGTAAGTAGCTAAAGCACTTGTGTTATGGAAATCAGAGACAACGGTGGTATCACAAACACCCAGACCTGAGCTAATATAGAAAAGTTCGTTTTCTAAACTAAAACCAACCGGGGATCGAACCCGGGACCTCATAGATGGCGACACCTTGAAAACCGGTGTACAAAGCCACTCGACCAAGGAGGTCGTCATAGGAGTATAGAGAATAAAACCATAAATAGTACATTACTGCAGAGGCGCCCAAGGCAGGCATGAATATTTGATGTTCACTGATGTATCTTAATATAAATAATATTTGACAACATCACATACATTGCTCCGATTTCAAAGTAAGTAGCTAAAGCACTTGTGTTATGGAAATCAGAGACAACGGTGGTATCACAAACACCCCGACCTGAGCCAATATAGAAAAGTTCGTTTTCTAAACTGACCCAACCGGGGATCGAACCCGGGACCTCATAGATGGCGACACCTTGAAAACCGGTGTACAAAGCCACTCGACCACGAAGGTCGTAAGTCGCGGGCGATTGCTAATTAACTAATAATAATATTATAAGATTTACCTCATCATGTTTTTCCTGATGGTTTTCAAAAGCCTTTGCGTCCACAAATCCCTTATAGCACAAATCACATTTAAACGGTGAGTTTTGATAATTTAGTGACTTCGATCGCTCCAGCATTTGTTGTAGTTGTTCCTCTTTGGATAGAATTATCTCTCGTGCGTCTGGCTTCAAAGCTACAAATAAAATACAGCCTTTTAAAAAAAAACAGAATTCAATAAAATTATTAATCAATAAACTTTGAATATCTTGGCTCAGAGTACAGCTTAACCAGAAACAGTAGAAATTAAATAAAATGGAACTAAAATTCGTCAGTACAAAATATAGTCAGTGTTGCCAAGTTATTCGTGATTTTGACGTGTTTGCATAGAAAGTGGCGCCCTCATTTTTTGTCAACTTTTTATGGTCAAGCTGTAGGTAATCCTACAATTTTAGAGCCATGTTAACTATTGCTCAAAATGGCTAGTTCTAGAAATCGAACCAATTATTTTTGACGGCCGGCACTAGCAGAAAGGGCCCAGAATGAATGATCTTCTTTAGTTTTTTATTTGTATGAAAAACTGCAAAGTGACAACCCTAAACTCAAACTATTGTTTGCGATAATAAATCTCATTAATGGGCATAAGCAAACAAAACCTGAATTCCCTATGTCACGGTATCACGCGTTTGTTGTGTTTTTTATAGTCAGGAGAAGGTTCTTATGAAAGAAAAAATAATAAAATTGCGCGGAAAATTGTTTATCTGTGCTACTCGTTTGACCGCAAAATTAAGCTGGTATGTAAAAGGAAAATGAGGGAATTAAAAAAAAAAGAATTATCAATGTATTGGTATTTGTAAATATATACACGTATTAATAAACATTATCACCAAATTTCAAGTTTTTAGGTCAATTAGAAGTTAAATTATGACCGCGCATACCGTCGTTTAACCTCGATGATTGAGTACGTACTTTAATGCCAATTTTTTTTATGATATAATTATAAATGTATAGTTTTCCGATTTTTCCCTGTACTTGTAGTATAAGACGATATTACTTGCCAAATTTCATAGTTCTAAGTCAACGGGAAGTACCCTATGACTTTGGATTCCCTTGAGTGTCGAAATGCGTTGCCGTATGCGTTTTTTGAGGCATTAATGGCCGTATCTTTTTTTTACGTTAACTTAGAAGTTTGATTTTTTCACAGCTGCAAGTGCCTGTAGATTTGAGTATATTATGGTTTTAATTTCAACTCGTTACCTCCATCCGTTCCTGAGATAAGGGTCTTGATAGACAGATGGACAGACAGACAGACAGTTAATGATTTAACTACAAATGTATAGTTTTCAGACTTTTCCCTGTACTTGTAGTATAAGACGATATTATTTGCCAAATTTCAAAGTGCTAAGTGAACGGGAAGTACCCTATGAATTTTGATTCCCTTGAGGGTGTCGAAATATGCGTTTTTCGAGGCATTAATGGCCGTATCTTTTTTTTACGTTAACTTAGAAGTTTGATTTTTTCACAGCTGCAAGTGCCCCTAGATTTGAGTATATGGTTTGAATTTCAAATCGATACTTCCACGCGTTCCCGAGATAAAGGGTCTTGACAGACGGTCAGACAGACAGACAGACAGACAGACAGACAGACAGACGGACAACAAAGTGATCCTATAAGGGTTCCGTTTTTTCCTTTTGAGGTACGGAACCCTAAAAAGAATATTGTTTAAAACAGATGCTTCGGTTGTAAAATAATTAATTTATCGTTAAAGGGGATGTATAAGAAATCAATATTCATAGTTAAGACAGGACGTCTGTCGTGTCCGCTAGTCTGTTATAATAGTGAACATACTTATAATATTCCTTTTTTTTACTCACTTTTAGATGTTCTAATTTCAGATACATTGCTTCTTTTCAGTCTAACCTTTGATTTTTTCTTGTGCCGGTCCACTTTCCACTGTTTACTAATGTTTTGTAGAGGCATGTTGTCTTCGGAATCTGACGATGAATCCTGGTTGGTAATTTCTAAGGGAATGCCATCTAAATCATCTAAAAAAAAATTTAATAATGGTAAGAGAAGTCCGTGGCGTCAAATAGCGCCACCAATACATCTTTAAGAGGAAACATCACAGTCGAGAGAATTAAATAAATAAATATTTGACAACATCACATACATTGTTCCGATTCCAAAGTAAGTAGCTAAAGCACTTGTGTTATGGAAATCAGAGACAACGGTGGTATCACAAACACCCAGACCTGAGACAATATAGAATAGTTCGTTTTCTAAATTGTCCCAACCGGGATCAACCCGGGACCTCAGAGATGGCGACCCCTTGAATACCGGTGTACAATGCCACTCGACCACGGAGGTCGTCATTAAAAAAAATTAATTGAAAAATTCCTATAGAAAGTTGACAAAATTAACGTTTGGTAGTCCCCTGTTTCCTCCTCCAAAACTAGACCGATTTAAATATTCATTTCATTAAAATTTAAAGGAATGAATTGACTGTGTTCCTATGTCTTCTTTTTTTTAATAAAATAATTATTAAAAGAGACATTAATCTCCAAAAACCTAAAAACCATTGCCATTGTTTAGAGATCAATCAAAGTCGAGATTATATAAAAAAGCAAAACATAGGAACCCAGCCAAATCCTTTCTTTATTTTTTTATGTAAAAAGTATTTAAATTGGTCTAGTTTCGGAGGAGGGAAACAGGGGACTACGAAACGTTGATTGTGACAACATTCTATAGGATTTTTTCAATTATATCGACCATGGTGTATCTTCTTAAACTACAGAATAATAATATTGTTGAAATCTTACGGCCTTATTCATAAACATCTAATAATTCTGTTTTAGCTATTGAACCGTTAAAATATTTTTTATCCTTATCCTTATCATTAATTTGTCAAGAGAGTAAAAGAAACAAAACTTAATTTGCTTGTTATTCTGTTTTTACTGGACAATCCTGGATGCCTTACAAAATTTAGGGGATTATGGACAGACGTGTAGCCTGTAAGAAACCTGAAGGTACTGAACTGAGCCAGTCAGTCATTATTGTAAAAGCAAGGAAGTTATGGCTTTACAGCCAATCAAATTATTTGCAACTAAATTGTATGTGTATTTTTGTAATTTTTGTACATCTGATGTCGTCACCGATTAGGTCCCTCCAGAATACCAGCGCTGCGACGGTCTTCCGGCCTTGTGTCATAGTAGCAATTAGCTGAGGCTGGGGCCTAGTTGGCTGTCTTTGTTTTGGGATTTGTTTTGTTTATTCTGTTTATTTATGTTTATATTTTATTTTATTGTTGTACCTTTTGTTAACTAGATAACTGGCCAATAAACGGTTTACTTACTACTTTACTTACTAAAGTACGCATCTATTGAAAATAATACCTTCATTCTGATCCCTCATGTCCATTTCAGACTTCACATATTCTGTTTTAAATGGAGTTTCCTCTTTGACCACTTCCTCAGTTAAAGATATGACTTTAACCGTCGGAGTCTTGCCCAAGGTCCAAGAGATTCCAGTTTGTTGTTTACAAAACAATTCCAGTGAATTTACTGACAGCTGAAAGCAAAATTTGTGAGTCTTTGGGGTCTGATAAAATATTTGTTTTTTCTTTAATAAGTAATACAGTCTTGATAAATTATGATCCTGATAAACTTAAACGTTTTATATAAGTAATTGATGTAATAAAGAACTTATATGATTTTATGTTAATAATAATTATTAATATGTATCTGTTTCGTAAATTGGCTTTTAAACCATTTAAAAAGTATACATAATAATTTATTACACTTTAATATATAAAAATAGTGACATTTTGCAAATAGGTCCTTTTACTACTAAGCCCGAAATAGGCTTATCTAGGCAACAAATCTTTAGTAAGCCCATCTCTTACTGAGGATAGATTATTGAAATTGGTTGTAAATGTATAACAATATACTAACTGTGTACTACTATTTGACTGTTTTCTTTATATAACTTACCTCCAAACCAGAATTTAAAATCTGCACTAGTATCTGATCTGATTTTTTTGATTTCTCTATAAACTTCTGAAACTTTTTAAACAAACTGAAACATATGTAACAGATACATGTTGGCTTCGTATCACCTGTTTCAAGCTGAAAAAAAAAACGAATTTTATTTAAAAAGCTATTATCAGCAGTGAACGGAATGAGGTGTGCTATTTGGTGACAATAAGGCTATTGCCTAGGGAGCCGAGCTTGGCTATATGTTAAATGGAATTTGATCATTCAAGTATATGCATGCTAAGATACTTACTCCAGCAGGGGGGGTTCATAGTTTGCCTAAGGCTGTCAGTGCTCTAATCAAGGCACTGTTTCGGGCCAAGGAACAAGGAAGGATGATAATACTTATCAGATCCGTGAATACTAACATGTTCTCAAAAGTAATATATTTAAGCCAATTGCGAGTTTGGTCGGAGCGTCAGGTTTGGGTTTAAGATTTTAGAACAGTTCAAATGTTACGATTTAGGAAACCTTATAAAATAAAGGTAATAATCTTAGAGGTACATACATAACTTACCGATGTTTCAGTGAATTTCTCGTAAATATTCCGAAGCTGGCCCGATATTAAATACAAGCGGGTATCGTACGCCAAGCATACTCTGCACGCCATTAGGTGGTTCATTTTCTTTCAGATAACTAAATACTTATTTCGAAAAAGACCGAAATCCAAACAAACCAAAGCAACAAACAAACCACAGAATCCACAGATAAACACAACAAACAACAACTGAGTCCAACAACTACTCACTAGAGTTGTGTTGTGGTAAACCCTTAGGGTAAACCGTATGTATTTGTTACTGAGTAAAGCCGGGAATACACATGACTGTAGCTGGCACACTGGCATATTAGCTCCTTGCACGTACCATCTACTTCCATGTGTATACGCTAACTGGCTTGCTAGTAGATCGCACGACATTTGATTTTTGGGCAGATACTGACATGCAATGTGAAGGAGGGGACGCGGGAACCGCAAACCCGGCACGTGTGATCGTACGCGACGGGTACAGGCATGCCAGTAGCTGACGAGTTGTCGCTGTTGGTGCATGTATTTTTTTGTTTGGTTTTGTGATCGTTTCAAGTATTTTTTTTTATTCACCATGTCATGATGGGGGAATGACAAAACAATATAATTTATACATTTGTACAGACAGTACGAATGCACAAATCTGTCTCCTTCTTTTCTCTCATTATTTTGGCCATACATTGTATTGCTGTAGCAATACGATGTCATTTAATTCACTTTGAACTTTGAGCATTAAGAACGGGAGATGGCCAATACACGCTCCCCTTTCACCAAAGTACATGACCAATTTGATCGTGTCAGTTTATAAAAACTAGTTGGTCTCGAACACCCGTCATTTTGTAAGAACACATGTCGCCGATCGCAGCTCCGCAAAAATGGTGAATTGTGCAGTGTTTTCGTGCAAAAGACGATCTGAAAATTCAAATTTTACTAAGAACGGGATTTTCTATCACACGTAAGTATAATTTTATTACCAAACTAAAATATAATTACGAAAAAACGCACTTTGTTTGTGTAAGATAATGACGACATTGCGATAGCAAAACGATACCAAACACATGCCAAATACCATAATAAAAGTCTTAGTGCTGCGACAAAGAGAACGAATGCTTATGCTCTAAGAACGAATGAATGATCAAGTGAATGAGTTTTAACTATTATTTTGATGTGATCAGACCAGCGGCTCGACCGCCTAACTGAAAGCGATAGCCATAGCCATAGCCATAGCCAAAGCAATGCTCAAGCTATGGCTATCGCTTTGAGCGACCGCCTAACTTTGCCGTGCTCTTGCTTTGGCTAATGCAATCGCGAATGAATGAAATTGAATGACTCAAGTCTCCGTTTTATTCACGCATTTGCATTTTAAAATCATATTAAGTTTTTGACTGCATAAAATGTCGGATTTATTTTATAATTACTATTATTTACGAAAAGACCTAAATAAATGTATCATATAAGCTCTGTTAGGTAAATTTGTCAATTCATAAATAAAAATGTTTAAAATTCCATAATTAAACGCGTTAAGTTGACATTTGAAATATATTTTTAATAAAATCTTTGTTCATTAGTGAAAATTTGTGATTAAAATTTGGATTCTGTTTTTCTAAGGTAAGTGCCTACTTTTATATGAAGCATTGGCAAGTAGTAAAATGAAAGTTGGCGAAAAATTATCGCGAGTACCTACGGAGTAGCTAATTAAAGAGTTTGTTTTGGTGTTTACGACTGGGTTCAAGAAAGTAGAAGACTAGAATTAAATCGGTCGAAGCGTAGATTCACGCAAAAAAGTTATTTCTTTGTGTATGGTGCTTCTATAACAAAAGGATAAGCTTTTCTACCATGGCCAACCACTTGCATTTTGCTTGTCTTTGTAGGTTTTCAGTTTCTTCTACCACATTTCAGATGCCTGCAACAAATAAAGTGTCTGATGCGCAGTTGGAGGTGTTGGTGGCGAGAATGAAGTATACACTGCATACACTGCAAGCCAGAGCAACTGGGTGGCTCGTAGGCTAAGCAACAAATGCTTAGCCTGTGGAAGACATTGGCCTCCAGTTTAAATGCAAAGGGTGATGGCGTCACCAAAAGTAACAAGGAGTTGAGACAAGTAAGTGATCTTTTTACTATGATGTTGTGTCAGAAGATTCTATGATTACTCGCAGGCACAGCGAAACGCAACTCACTCGCTTTTTTAATGTATATGTATTCTCATGTCATATTTTTGTAATCTATATAATCATACTTAAATCACTGCCATTAGTGTCTGTTTCTGACATGGTTCCGATAAAATATCAGTGCTCTGTCCTCGGGCAAAACAATATGCTGCGTCGGGACCTAGGTGTTGCTGCAGCATATACATAAATATACTGTTTTAATCAATTTTTATTAGTGTTTTTAGTAGTGTAGTTAATTTCAATTTAATTTTTTGTGAATGTAGGTAATATACAAAGATGTTACAACTATCTACATATTTATTTGTTGTTTAACTTTCACATATTTTGAATATACTCATCATCGCTCAGACAAAACTGGTAACAATATAAACTTGACAGTATTTCGTTGGCAATGTTTAATCAATAGATTTACATTTTCAGTTGATGAGGAATGAGGCTGCATCTGCAAAGCTTGTCGCAGGTTGCATCTGCAGGCCTATCTAACGCCCATCCAGGTAAGTGTTTTCCAAAAGGAATATTAACATTTAGCACAAAACCAAAAATCTTATCTACAAATTAAGAAAGTTAAAGGGTTGGACTGTGATTTCAAAAAAGTGTTTGTTTTTTATGCACATGTTTTTTTCTATCTGTTTGTCTGGGTCTAATCCTTAAAAAAGTTAAACCGATTTCGACAGACTTTCACTGGCAGATAGAGGACTTTAAGACAATATGACTGTGTTAATGAGTGTGTATTTTGTTTCAGCGAAGAGAAGACACAATGTTATCCGGACAAGCGCGGATGCCGACGATCCTCCTGCCGAGAGATCCCGACAAGATAGTGAGTGCTCAAAAGCTACATATCCATTCATCCAAGGAAAATGTATTTTATAGGAATATAGCTACCATTCAATGGCAGGATGATAGAAAATTTTAAACCGCGCTGCTCAAAGGTTTTCAGTCAAATAGGTTAAAACTACCCTATTATCTGTCAAATTATCCTGCCATTGCAACATGCAGTTACTAAGAGATATGTAATTGTTACAGCGGCTCCGGCGCGGTGGGCGCTGGGTTCTGACCGTCGCATCCGCGAGGAGGGCCGGCGCAGGCGGTATCAGCGGCAGCTATTATGATTTATAAAAGCTGATAAAGTCGTTTATCTATATTAATTTAATATATTTGCTATTGTAATAAAAACTTAATCATTTCCTTTAACTTTCTTTTATTATTCTCAGGCAAACATTTTAGGTTCTTAAACATTTTGTCATACCTACACAAATTAAACGGCGTTGAAGATCAAAGTTATCAGGGGCTTTATTGCTTAACTTAAAATCTATCACGATTGCTTTTGTTGTATAAGCGATAAAAAGTACCACAAAGCTTCTTCGGAGTGCACTACAGAGAGATAATTCACAAATTCGTCTTTATTCAAGCACTGTTTTTTTTTTTCAATGGCGGCGCTAGTGTGCATACTATGCGCCAAATCTTGTTTACCTCTTATATTATGGTACAAAAAAAGACAGTAATTAACTAACAAGATGTTTGTATTAAAAAAAAAACAAACGTTAAATATTGGTTAAGGGGATCCACCCATTCCATAGGTGGATGTCCGTGCAGTCGCAGACCCAAGGATTTGTTTTTATTGCATAAAAATTATGTGATAAAAACAAATCCTTGGGTATACAACGTGTTATAAAAGATGCCGAATATTGTAGATAGAGACCATCAAACTGAACAACTTTTTCATACTATTTGATGAAATCAGCTGTTTCATACATTTTGATATTTTTGTATGAAACAGCAGATTTTTTTTCGCGATTTCAAAGTTGGTCCCATAAGAAAAGTTGTTCAGTTTGATGGTCCCTATCTACTATATTCGGCATTAGGGGTACTTTTGTAACACGTTGTATAACAACATTTTATTACATACTGTTCAAAACAAAATAGGGGCCACTATGTGTTTTCCAAGGTTTTTTAAAATATTAATTCAGTCTAATTTTATTTCAATTTGATATTGTTCCAAAGCTGTAATAGTCAATTTGACTGTTACTTTTACTATCGAATTTAACTGTATAATTTCTCCTATTCGCCGTGTGTAAAACCAAACCTTAAAAGTGAGCAAAAATGCCTGCTGCCAATTCTAAGAGCAAAATTCCACTATGCGCGTTGCTCTTCACAATTAGGCAGGCGTAAAAGCTGTAATAAAAATAAAATATTAAGTTGGTTTTAGTTTAAAATTTGTACCAAGTAATATGTTTATTGTAGGGTCGTCGCGTCGGGCGCAAAGTACACAGATTTTCCTAAGGTATATTTATATGTATATCTACTAGTGGCGTCCAAGGGTCCATACATGTCGATTCCCATCGGCTTACCTTTTAGAACTCCAATTCCACCGATCCACTATGCAGATCATTACATTTTTGTAGAACGGCTTCCCTTTGCCATAATTAAATTTCACCCCTCGCCACTGATACCTACCTACCCACCAACAATAATTAAAAGACTTCTTTTCTTAGAGGTATGTACCCCACCCGACGCGACCCCTAGGATCAAATTATTACTTACTTGGTACAAATTATAACCAACATAATTTTATTTTTATTACAGCTTTTACGCCTGCCTAATTGTGAAGAGCAACGCGCATAGTGGAATTTTGCTCTTAGAATTGGCAGCTGGCATTTTTGCTTATTTTTAAGGTTTAGTTTGAAAACGCATAACCCTTTCCTTGCAGTCGGGTAAAAAACTTTTAAATTAATTTCCCACAAATGCCATTTTGCAATATACGTTTTCCAGCGTCGCATGATGGCCGTGCCAACATGAGCCGTATGAGGTCATTTGAAATAAGTAATTTATTGTGTAGAAAAATATTTTTTATTCAGAAACTTTTGTATAAGCTACCACACGTTCGGAATCTACATCCCTTGAGAAGAACGTGCAAAAAAATAGATTCTGTTTACAAAGCCAATTAATATTAATTATAGTTACTTAAAATTAACGTTTCTAATTATTTTTTGACAAAACAGTAGCTAAGAATAATAACAACCTAGAACGATAGTTCAAAAATACTGACCCAAAATGGCTTAGTTTTCGGATTTTTATCGTTCATACGTTACCTAATCGTACCTATAAGAACGAAATAGTTTCAATTTCCCTACTTTTACGGGATTTTACTATTTTAGTTACGATTAGGTAACGTATGAAGAATATAAATCTGAAAAATAAGTCATTTTTGTTCAGTATTTTTTGCCTCACTTTACATACAAGGACTTATTTATTTATTTAAATACACACACGAACAGGACACGAACAGCATACATATAAATACATTGTGACAATTATTATAGCAGGTGTAAGTATAAGTCATATACATATGCATCTTATAGGCGTTCACAGCATTGAAGATTAATAAGCTTCTATTCTAGGTGTTATTATTCATTTGATGAAGGGAAACAAACAATATACAATATTAACTTAAAAACTATGATTAATGACTATTACAAAAGACAAAACAGTTTCTACAACAGGATATATAACATAGTTAGGTAGGTTGAATTTAACCGAAACTAACAAAATGCAGTAACAACTACCAATTTTAAAATTTAATCAAAATGAAAGAAAATAAACTTAAGTGGGTATAAATATTTAGGTAGGTATAGTCGAGTTCATTAATATGTTTGCAGTTTTGACATGATGTTGACTTTTATTACAAAGCCATAAAGGTATTGATGAACTGTCAAAAGTGCCAACATATTAATGAACTCGACTGTACCAAAAGTCAACAACGGCACATAGGGCTAAAAATAAATTTCTAAATAAACCTGATGTGTTGTTGACTGTACATTTGTACTATAAATATATATTCTGTGATTAAGTTAATTAATTTTGAAATATCATTCACAAATTATTTCTTTAAATTTACGATATTTATGTCCAAATATGTCAACATTTTGGCAAGTCTTATTATAAGTACTACATGATCTGATTATAAGGCGGTTTTTGGCGTAATTAGTGTAACAACGAGAGGATGCAAAAGTTGGAGTAGATCTAAAGACCTATCTTTTTACATTTATAGAAGATTTTACTAGTAAGGTAAGATGATATCACTATGCTATTAATGATTTTATATAAAAAGATTAGGTCGCGTTGATCCCTTCGCAGCTTAAAGGATGAGATGTCATCAACATTAAATTTCGATGACGATAACATAATTCAAGCGTCTAATGAATTTATTTTGAATTTTCTCAATGGAGTCAATATGAGTAATGTATTGAGGATTCCAAGCAGTTGAAGCATAATATTGTAACACAGATCTAAGCTTTTTTCTATTCTAAGCACAGTAGTATAATTCTGAATACAAATCAAAGTGAAACTAATCAAACAAACAACAAATGAGTTTAAACTTAGCAAAAAACATTAATTATATAAAATAACAAAATGACTTAAGATGTGACTAATCATATAAATACAATAACAAATAACTTAAGCAACAAAGTCTAAAGCCCACTACACACGGAGAGGCGGCCGGAGAGGCCGAGAGGGACAGAGCATTACGAAGAAAAGGGAATGTTGTCAGTATGGTCTCTCCGATCGGCTATCCATGTGTTGTGGGCTTAATCAATACAATAACAAATGACTTAACTTAAGATGAATTTATTAATCATATAAATACAATTAACAAATGGCTGAAGACACTTAGACTAATCCAAATAGCATTCTTGCTTCTCCTATTCCTTCTTCGCTGGGCCTGGCATTCTTGCTTCTTCTTATTTTGTCTGTAAATAAAAGAGATTGTAGTATCTTTTTTGTTTAGTCTTCACTTGGGCAAGGGTCGTTTGAGTATTGTTCTTGAGTACAAGTGACAGTGTGTCTGTACGAGTCATCGTACGTGATGATTGTTTACATTGCTTACTTTGCAATACGTGCAATAATTATTACATATTTAAATCAATAAATTAGTGCTAATTACGCATTCGTTGGAATAGGTTGTTATCATTTCGAACCTTTCCTTCTATCAATCAAATCTTATCATTTATCGTAATATCATAAATATCATTTCTAAACACTATCATCTAGTGTAGGGCACCCTACAGTGTCCTATGAAAATAAATATACTTTGAATTGATTTGACATAGTATGGATTTCAAAGAACTGTCACAGTTCTTTAAAATCCTTATGTGTTGTTTAGTATAATATAGCATGCAGATCAAAATTATAAATTACCTCTACAATTGCTGCAGTTGTGAGCATTGTAGTCTATTGACAACAGCATGACAAGCACAGTGTTCCCACCTACCGCTGGCCAGCAGAGGCTATCGGACAGAATGGGGCACGCGGTGGCTGAACCGCATATCTGTTTGTATAATGCTCCTCTGGACTCCCTAGATAATCATTAAGGAGGGTGTCATCATCCATGGCCGACATGGTTGTTGTGCATAGCCAGAATACCCTGTTAAATTAATATTCATTTAATTGATTGTTTTCAATAAGTATGTAACATTAGTTCAATAATTGTTTTATGATGGCACTTACCTAAGAACCAGAAAATCCGTCCCATCTCCATTCCAGCTTATACAGGGTATGGGTTCAAAATATGAGAGTCATGGCTCGCACCACCAAATGATGTCATAGATGTCTGCAACAGACTGAAGCTAAAATCATTGCCTACACACCTTTGGTAGGAACCACCACTAGCATAAAATTGCAATACAGCTACTATCTGTAACAACAGTGCAATGGCATAAGTAATAATAATGACAAAGATTAGTTGTCTATAAATCACTTTTATTGGATTGATAAATACCTTGATCTTTGGCTTAATAGCTGTTTTTATTTGAGTTGAATGCAAGAGGCATCAAATCTTCGCAAAGCGTACGCGGACATTTCCCAAGCGAATATCCGCTCCGGCAGCTGCATGGGCATGTTGTCTTCCCACAGCGATCTCCTTCAGCTCTTCCCTCATACTTTCTTCCTCCACTTCAACCAGCAAGAAAATTCGGGCCATTTCTTACTTAAAACAGAAAAAGAAAAAATAAATAAACAAATAAACGATCAAGCTACCTACTTAATAAAAACGTGTTAAAAATAGCAAACCTTATGCAGTATCCACAATATAATACACTAAAAACTTGATGAAAAAAACAATTTTAGTACTAAATAAAAAGCACAAATTGATAAAATCGAAATAATTATCAATATTTTGTTGAAAGCTGTGAGACAGTAGCAACTGCTTTCATGACAGTTGGAATTGTTTTCCCTGACAGCAGCGGCCATCTTGAAATAGTTAGGCGGTCGCGATTATCTGTCAAATCCATACATTTCCATTCGTTCATTGCTTTGACTCAAGCTTTCAAAAAAAGTGAGGTTAATTCTTGCTCAAGCTTTGATAGGCGGTCCCAAATGACAAGATGACGTCATAAACCATAGCAATAGTCAAAGCAATCGAGTTAGGCGGTAGAGCCACAGCACATAAACTGTCAAAGAATTTTTTTTATAAATAATATGTAATAGGTAGGTATTTACTTTTTTTGCAAAATCTATACATAGTATTAATTGGAGACACTGTTTTACGGGTGTGATGTTCTCCTTTTTTAATCTTCTCTTTTTTTAGGTCATCCCGGCATAGTTACTAGTCCTCGGCTGTCTGTCGGTTATGTAGAAGTGGAGAGAATCTTATAAATCAATCCTGTCAAAGCCCAAGCATAGGACACCAAAATCATTAACCAAAATAAAGGAAACTGATGCCGATATCCTCAAGTCAAATTGTTCCGATTGTGCAGCTTCTGCAGGTAAGAAATTTCAAAACCTTTGATTACTTAAACTTTCCTTGCAAAAAAATTACTAACTACCAAAAAGGAGGTTTTCAATACATATTTATTTGTAGATTATAGGTATTAACATATTATCTAACCAACTTTTTCATTTTAAGGTGGCTGCAAGCATTCACTACTGCTTATATTTTGGCTTGAAAAGCGAAGCTGTGAGCCTTCCAGCACATCTACACAAGGCTTCTGGATAAAGCCTACCTTGGCATCGGAACGAACTAATCATGTTTTGGCAGAACATGTATACAAAAATTTAATAATACCTAATAAAAATGAAACACAAATCACTTGTTTTCCAAGCATTTATTATTTTATTTCACTTTTTTGTACTATTATGTTTTATTAGAAATAGAAATCGAAATATTTTATTCAATATAACGTCTTAATATTATAATACAAGTGGTTGGGACCTTCCTATTAAGTATTTAAAATACTTGTGTCAGGAGGTCCCGCTCTTCCTTACTTAATGACAATAACATAAGACTTGATTTATTAAAATTACAATTACAAAATATCAAAACTAAAATAACACACATAATTTGTATGTAATGTTTGCTTTCATTGTTTTAATTTTTATTTTATAGGATAATTATATGTGTGAATAACTATGTGGGTGTATGCATGAGTGTGTGTGTACGTGTATGTGTGGTGTGTGTGTGTGTGTGTGTGTGTGTGTGTGTGTGTGTGTGTTTGTGAGTGTGTGTGTGTGAGTTTGTGTGTGTGTGTGTAGTGTGGGAAAGTGTGAATTATGGGTTAAGGATAACCAAACGTAGATCAATGTATAAATACTTATTATTCAATAATAATGATAATTAATTGGATAGATTACTTCATGTACCGTAAAAATGCCTCAGTTTCATCGTAGGATTTTGTTAATAACCATTTTGATACAATTTCTTTACACCTTCTTAAGTTTACTTCATGAATATTAAGATCATCATTTAATTTATTGTACATATATGCTGATTGCTTTTCGTATTGATGCTTAGCGAAATCGGTTCTAGATTTTAGTAACTTAGCAGGTTTATCTTTTCTCCTTTTACGCGTTACATTGGCTTTAAATGGCAGAGATTTGTGTAACTTTAGAGTTGTTGCGAGAATGTACAGCCTTCTGACCGAGAGGAGTTCAGAAAAATTATAAAGGTCGTTAGTAGGAAACCTAAATGGTTTAAAATGCATGACCTTGAGTAGACATCGCTGACTTCTCTCTAATTCCAGAAATTTAGTCTTGTGTGCACCACCCCACACCGAAATGCAATATCCTATCAAAGATTGAGCCAAAGCAACATAAATTTGATTGATGAGTTTCTTATTAGTAACATATCTCAATTTTCTAAAAATCCACGTTAGCTTCCGTACTCTACAGCTCATTGAATCTATGTGAGAGTGCCAATTCAAATGTTGATCTAGAATAATCCCTAAGTACTTTGCTGTTTTAACTCTCTCAACAACAGTACATGTACAAGTTTGAGAAACAGTTTTCTCGCACTGGTGTATTTTTAAAGCTAGAGTGCTACTCGGTTGCGTTTTGCTATTGATGGTGAAGCATATATAATTCGTCTTTGATGTATTTAGAGTTAGAAGATTCGCTTGCAGCCAATTAGTAACAACTGCAAGTCCACGTTCGGCACTATCAAAAACTGAATTCCAGTCCCGCCCTGTAAACACCAATGCAGTGTCGTCAGCATAGGAGAATACTCGCCCATTTTTAATATTAAGGTTGGTTAAATCGTTAATATATATCAAAAATAAGGTAGGGCCGAGTACGCTCCCTTGAGGGACGCCAAAAGAGACATCTGAGTCCTTACTCAAGCAATCGTCTACCTTTACCCTCTGCCTCCTGTCCCGCAAGTAGTCCGTCAAAAGTTTCAGTGGAATTCCTCTTATTCCAATCGAATCAAGTTTTTGTACAAGAGTAGGCAGAGAAACCGTGTCGAAGGCCTTTTTAAGATCGAGGAAGACTGTTAGACACTTGTTTCCATCATCCAGGCACTTAACTATTGACGACGTTAAGGCTAAGACCGCATCTTCTGTGGATTTTCCACGCCTAAAACCAAACTGATTTTGCGATAGAATGTTAAAATGTTCAAGGTAGTTGATAAGACGATTATTTATTAACTTTTCTAAAATTTTGGAGATAACTGGCAATACAGAAACTGGTCTATAATTATTAATATCACTCCTGTCACCACCCTTGTACACCGGAGTAATTAAAGATCTTTTTAGAGGTCGAGGGAAAGTTCCATTTTGAAAGCAAAGATTTGCTAGATGGTTGATTACGGGAACCACGATAGATCTTGTCAGCTTTAGAAATCTAGTTGGGATGTTATCCCATCCAGGCGCGCTTTCGGACTTAAGACCTGACAGAACAGTGTCAACCTCATAAGGGTCGGTATCTAAGAGGGCAAAAGACGACGACTGCGAGCACCGCTGGAGTAACTGCTTATCAAGTCGAACAGTCACATTTTCCTTAAGTATATCTTCGGCAAGCTTTTTACCAATGCATTAACAACTCATATTGTAGAGACCACGACGACGTTTCAATAGTAATACACAATCACGATTGTATGCACAATAAAGTATCATCTTGCCAATGCAAACCAATAGAAACGGCGCAACAGCAAAAATATTTAGGCCTATCAATTGACAACCGCCACAACTGGGGTCCTCATATCGAAACTGTGTGCCAAAAACTTCGTGCTCTGTTAGCTAAATTTGTCATAATCAAAAATAAAATACCGTTCCAAGTTCTATTAATCCTGTACAAATCCTTGGTAGATCCTATAATATCATATGGAATTTCAAGCTATGGACGCACATTTCAACCTACTTAGAGAAAATTTATAATCTACAATTACGAATACTAAAGCTTATAGTTAGTAAGAAAGTAAATCATATCTATAAAGATAAGTATGACGAACTCTTTAGGTAATGCAAGGTCATGTCGGTTCATGACAAAGTGAGTTACGCAATTCTAACTGAACAACTCGATAACGTTGCTTCTTTGCCGAGGATTAATCATAGAATACAAACAAGACAGATTACGCAGAAGAAACTTCTCAAGGGCCGCTCAAATAACTTTTACGGAAAGAGAAAAATTTACTTGTCTTCTTCCTGTCATAATTGACAATCTACCTAAAGAATTATAGGTTATTCTGGATGACCTCAAACACAAGAGTGTGAAGCAAAAACTCAAAATTTATTTTTCTACCAAAAATTTGCCTTAGAATTTCTCGTATTTAAACAATAGTCAGCTTTTTGAGATTGCGATTTGAGAGTTGGTCCCATAGTAAAAGTTGTTCAGTTTGATGGTCCCTATCTACCATATTCGGCATTAGGGGTATTTTGTAACATGGTGTATATATATTTTTTATTTTTAGTTTTTTTAATTCATAAGAATGAAGCAACTTGTTTTTTTCTTTTCAATACTGCTTAGTTGTATACCGACTATCTATTTTGACGAATACGTAGTGACTGGACAAACCTAATCGGGTTTTACGTTTTAGTCGCTCGGTTTTTCTATAAATTGTATGTTTTACTTTGTTTAATAAATAAATAAAAAATGTATGTTGAACATTTAATTATAAGCGCATTTTAGTAATTGTTGGTGTATATCACAAAGTCAAATGAAAACCATTTAACATAATCTTGTTCGTAATCAATCACTCATCTTCCAATCATTCAATTTCATCGGTCTTTTGACGGCACATCACTAGCTGTTTGTTGTTAAATTTGGCGCTGCCGTAGCGTGATCTGTCAGAATTTGTACTGAGATTGTTAGTTCCAAATTTGACCACCCACAATTATAACTGTGTGGGATTTTGTTTTTGTGTGCGTGTGTAACAACAAGACTTTTTTCTACAAGAGTGTGCGTGAATATGAAGTTGTGTGCTGTGCGTGTTTACCTCGTCCCCCTCCAAAATCGGTGAACAAAATCTAGTGTAGAAGAGTGCTGTTGGCATCTCCCGCGGCTCGACCGCCTAACTGAAAGCGATAGCCATAGCCATAGCCATAGCCAAAGCAATGCTCAAGCTATGGCTATCGCTTTGAGCGACCGCCTAACTTTGCCGAGCTCTTGCTTTGGCTAATGCAATCGCGAATGAATGAAATTGAATGATTCAAGTCTTCGTTTTATTCACGCATTTGCATTTTAAAATCATATTAAGTTTTTGACTGCATAAAATGTCGGATTTATTTTATAATTACTATTATTTACGAAAAGACCTAAATAAATGTATCATTTTAGCTCTGTTAGGTAAATTTGTCAATTCATAAATAAAAATGTTTAAAATTGCATAATTAAAAGCGTTAAGTGGACATTAGAAATATATTTTTAATAAAATCTTTGTTCATTTGTGAAAATTTGTGATTAAAATTTGGATTCTGTTTTACTAAGGTAAGTGCTTACTTTTATATGAAGCATTGGCAAGTAGTAAAATTAAAGTTGGCGAAAAATTATCGTGAGTATCTACGGAGTAGCTAATCAAAGAGTTTGTTTTGGTGTTTGCCACTGGGTTCAAGAAAGTAGGTGAGTAGAGTACCTATCCTGTGACGTTGGTTGAGCCTTGAAGATATGAATTCAAAGACTAGAATTAAATCGGTCGAAGCGTAGATTCACGCAAAAAAAGGTATTTCTTTGTGTATAAAAGAATAAGCTTTTCTACCATGGCCAACCACTTGCATTTTGCTTGTCTTTGTAGGTTTTCAGTTTCTTCTACCACATTTCAGATGCCTGTAACAAATAAAGTGTCTGATGCGCAGTTGGAGGTGTTGGTGGCGAGAATGAAGTGTCATACACTGCAAGCCAGACCCATGCAATTGGGTGGCTTGTAGGCTAATCAACAAATGCTTAGCCTGTGGAAGACATTGGCCTGCAGTTTAAATGCAAAGGGTGATGGCGTCACCAAAAGTAACAAGGAGTTGAGACAAGTAAGTGATCTTTTTACTATGATGTTGTGTCAGAAGATTCTATGATTACTCGCACAGCGAAACGCATCTCACTCGCTTTTTAAATGTATATGTATTCTCATATAGTCATCTATCATATTTTTGTAACCTATATAATCATACTCAAATCACTGCCATTAGTGTCTGTTTCTGACATGGTTCTGATAAAATATCAGCGCTCTGTCCTCGGGCAAAACAATATGCTGCGTCGGGACCTAGGTGTTGCTGCAGCACATACATAAATATGATACTGTTTCAATTTATTTTTATTAGTGTACTTGTATTTTTAATTTCAATTTAATTTTTTGTGAATGTATTTAATATACAAAGATGTTACAGCAATGAATCTGTCCACTATCTACATATTTATTTGTGGTTTAACTTTCACATATTGTCAATATACTCATCATCGCTCAGACAAAACTGGTAACAATATAAACTTGACAGTATTTTGTTGGCATTGTTTAATCAATACATTTACATTTTCAGTTGATGAGGAATGAGGCTGCAACTGCAAGGCTTGTCGCAGGTTGCATCTGCAGGCCTATCTATCGCCCATCCACGTAAGTGTTTTCCAAAAGGAATATTAACATTTAGCACAAATCCAAAAATCTTATCTACAAATTAAGAAAGTTAAAGGGTTGGACTGTGATTTCAAAAAAAGTGTTTGTTTTTTATGCACATGTTTTTTTTCTGTCTGTTTGTCTGGGTCTAATCTCCAAAAATGTTAAACCGATTTCGACAGACTTTCACTGGCTGATAGAGGACTTTAAGACAATATGACTGTGTTAATGAGTGTGTATTTTGTTTCAGCGAAGAGAAGGCACAATGTCATCTGGACAAGCGCGGATGCCGACGATCCTCCCGCCGAGAGATCCCGACAAGATAGTGAGTGCTCAAAAGCTACATATCCATTCATCCAAGGAAAATGCATCTTATAGGAATATGGCTACCAATCAATGGCAGGATGATAGAAAATTTTAAATTTTTTTACTGCGCTGTTCAAAGGTTTTCAGTCAAATAGGGTAAAACTACCCTATTATCTGTCAAATTATCCTGCCATTGCAACATACAGTCACTAAGAATGTGTAATTTGTATGTAATTATGTAATTGTTACAGCGGCTCCAGCGCGGTGGGCGCTGGGTTCTGAGGACCGTCGCATCCGCGAGGAGGGCCGGCGCAGGCGGTATCAGCGGCAGCGGCAGCTATTATGATTTATAAAAGCTGATAATGTCGTTTATCTATATTAATTTAATATATTTGCTACTTTAATAAAAACCTAATCATTTCCTTTAACTTTCTTTTATTATTCTCAGGCAAACATTTTAGGTTCTTAAACATTTTGTCATACCTACACAAACTAAAACGGCGTTGATGATCAAAGTTATCAGGGGTTTTATTGCTTAACTTAAAATCTATCACGATCGCTTTTAATTTGGCAATCGTGTTTATCCATCATTGGTCTCGGAGACAGTCTGTCACAGTGCCTTGTAATGCCACAGCAATGGACGTAATATTCGCGCCACATTGAAAGCGATTGCGATAGATTTTGAGTTAGACGATTAGGTTACAGATTATTTGTAGTACCACGGAACAGATTATTTGTAGTACCACGGGTTAAAAATATTTCTCGTGGTACTATGGAATCGATTGGTAGTAGGACGGGATTTTGTTTTACCCGTGCAGTACTTGCACTACACACACTTGGTACTACACCACAAATCCCTTCCGCATCTAGGTACTACTAAAGTGGCCCCTTTTCAAAACTCCATTAAACTAAACGACAGGCTAGAAAATATTGTTTAAGCGATAAAAAGTACCACAAAGCTTCTTCGGAGTGCACTACAGAGAGATAATTCACAAATTCGTCTTTATTTAAGCACTATGTTTTTTTTCAATGGCGGCGCTAGTGTACATACTATGCGCCCAATCTTGTTTACCTCTCTTATATTATGGTACAAAAAAAAGACAGTGATTTTCTAACAAGATGTTTGTATTTAAAAAAAAAACAAACGTTAAATATTGGTTAAGGCGATCCACCCATTCCATAGGTGGATGTCCGTGCAGACGCAGTCGCAGACCCAAGGATTTGCTTTTATTGCATAAAAAATATGTGATAAAAACAAATCCTTGGGTATACAACGTGTTACAAAAGTACCCCTAATGCCGAATATGGTAGATAGAGACCATCAAACTGAACAACTTTTTCATACATTTTGATGAAATCAGCTGTTTCATACATATTGATATTTTCGTAATTAATTTTTGTATGAAACAGCTGATTTCATTTTCGCGATTTCAAAGTTGGCCGCATAGTAATGGTCCCTATCTACCATATTCGGCATTAGGGGTACTTACATACTGTTCAAAACAAAATAGGGGACACTATGTGTTTTCCAAGGTTTTTAAAATATTAATCCAGTCTAATTTTATTTAAATTTGTTTTATTTCCAAGGCTGTAATAGTCAATTTGCGGACTTTACTATCGAATTTAACTGTATAATTTCTCCTATTCGCCGTGTGTAAAACCAAACCTTAAAAATGAGCAAAAATGCCTGCTGCCAATTCTAAGAGCAAAATTCCACTATGCGCGTTGCTCTTCAGCAGGCGTAAAAGCTGTAATAAAAATAAAATATTAAGTTGGTTATAATTTCATATTTGTACCAAGTAATATTTTTATTGTAGGGTCGTCGCGTCGGGCGCAAAGTACACAGATTTTCCTAAGTTATATTTATGTATATGTATTTCTACCAGTGGCGTCCAAGGGTCTATACATGTCGATTCCCATAGGCTTACCTTTTAGAACTCCCATCCCACCGATCCACTATGCAATCATTACATTTTTGTAGAACGGCTTCCCTTTGCCATAATTAAATTTCACCCCTCGCCACTGATACCTACCTAGCCACCAACAATAATTAAAACACTTCTTTACTTAGAGGTATGTACCCCACCCGACGCGACCCTAGGATCAACATATTACTTACTTGGTACAAATATGAAATTATAACCAATATAATTTTATTTTTATTACAGCTTTTACGCCTGCCTAATTGTAAAGAGCAACGCGTATAGTGGAATTTTGCTCTTAGAATTGGCAGCTGGCATTATTGCTTATTTTTAAGGTTTAGTTTAAACACATAACCCTTTCCTTGCGGTCGGGTAAAAACTTTTAAATAAATTTCCCACAAATGCCATTTTGCAATATACGTTTTCCAGCGTCGCATGGTGGCCGTGCCAACATGAGCCGTATGAGGTCATTTGAAATAAAGTTATGTATTGTGTAGAAAAAGATTTTTTATTTAGAAACTTTTGTATCAGCTACCACACGTTCGGAATCTACATCACCTGAGAAGAACGTGCAAAAAAATAGATTCTGTTTACAAAGCCAATTAATATTAATTATAGTTACTTAAAATTAACGTTTCTAATTATTTATGACAAAACAGTAGCTAAGAATAATAACAACCTAGAACGATAGTTCCCTACAAAGCGCACTGTCAAAAGTGAGCAAAAATACTGAGCCAAAATGGCTTAGTTTTCGGATTTTTATCGTTCATATGTTACCTAATCGTACCTATAAGAACGAAATAGTTTCAATTTCCCTACCTTTACGGGATTTTACTATTTTAGTTACGATTAGGTAACGTATGAAGAATATAAATCTGAAAAGTAAGTCATTTTTGTTCAGTATTTTTTGCCTCACTTTATATACAAGGACTTATTTATTTATTTAAATAGGAACACGAACAGCATACATATAAATACATTGTGACAATTAATATAGCAGGTGTAAGTATAAGTCATATACATATGCCTCTTATAGGCGTTCACAGCATTGAAGATTAATAAGCTTCTATTCTAGGTGTTATTATTCATTTGATTAAGGGAAACAAACAACATACAATATTAACTTAAAAACTATGATTAATGACTATTACAAAAGACAAAACAGTTTCCACAACAGGATATATAACATAGTTAGGTAGGCTGAATTTAACCGAAACTAACAAAATGCAGTAACAACTACCAATAATTTTAAAATTTAATCAAAATGAAAGAAAATAAACTTAAGTAGGTATAAATATTTAGGTAGGTATAGTCGAGTTCATTAATATGTTTGCAGTTTTGACATGATGTTGACTTTTATTACAAAGCCATAAAGGTATTGATGAACTGTCAAAAGTGCCAACATATTAATGAACTCGACTGTACCAAAAGTCAACAACGGCACATAGGGCTAAAAATAAATTTCTAAATAAACCTGATGTGTTGTTGACTGTACATTTGTACTATAAATATATATTCTGTGATTAAGTTAATTAATTTTGAAATATCATTCACAAATTATTTCTTTAAATTTACGATATTCATGGCCAAATATGTCAACATTTTGGCAAGTCTTATTATAAGTACTACATGATCTAATTATAAGGCGGTTTTTGGCGTAATTAGTGTAACAACGAGAGGATGCAAAAGTTTGAGTAGATCTAAAGACCTATCTTTTTACATTTATAGAAGATTTTACTAGTAAGGTAAGATGATATCACTATGCTATTAATGATTTTATATAAAAAGATTAGGTCGCGTTGATCCCTTCGCAGCTTTAAGGATAAGATGTCATCAACATTAAATTTCGATAACGATAACATAATTCAAGCGTCTAATGAATTTATTTTGAATTTTCTCAATGGAGTCAATATGAGTAATGTATTGAGGATTCCAAGCAGTTGAAGCATAATATTGTAACACAGATCTAAGCTTTTTTCTATTCTAAGCACAGTAGTATAATTCTGAATACAAATCAAAGTGAAACTAATCAAACAAACAACAAATGAGTTTAAACTTAGCAAATAACATTAATTATATAAAATAACAAAATGACTTAAGATACTTAGACTAATCATATAAATACAATAACAAATAACTTAAGCAACAAAGTCTAAAGCCCACTACACACGGAGAGGCGGCCGGAGAGGCCGAGAGGGACAGAGCATTACGAAGAAAAGGGAATGTTGTCAGTATGTCCCTTTTTTTTGTATTGCTCCGTCCCTCTCAGCCTCTCCGATCGGCTATCCATGTGTTGTGGGCTTAATCAATACAATAACAAATGACTTAACTTAAGATAAATTTATTAATCATATAAATACAATTAACAAATGGCTGAAGACACTTAGACAAATCCAAATAGCATTCTTGCTTCTCCTATTCCTTCTTCGCTGGGCCTGGCATTCTTGCTTCTTCTTATTTTGTCTGTAAATAATAAGAGATTGTAGTATCTTTTTTGTTTAGTCTTCACTTGGGCAAGGGTCGTTTGAGTATTGTTCTTGAGTACAAGTGACAGTGTGTCCTATGAAAATAAATATACTTTGAATTGATTTGACATAGTATGGATTTCAAAGAACTGTTACAGTTCTTTAAAATCCTTATGTGTTGTTTAGTATAATATAGCATGCAGATCAAAATTATAAATTACCTCTACAATTGCTGCAGTTGTGAGCATTGTACAGTCTATTGACAACAGCATGACAAGCACAGTGTTCCCACCTACCGCTGGCCAGCAGAGGCTATCGGACAGAATGGGGCACGCAGTGGCTGAACCGCGTGTCTGTTTGTATAATGCTCCTCCGGACTCCCTAGATAATCATGAAGGAGGGTGTCATCATCCATGGCCGACATGGTTGTTGTGCATAGCCAGAATACCCTGTTAAATTAATATTAATTTAATTGATTGTTTTCAATAAGTATGTAACATTAGTTCAATAATTGTTTTATGATGGCACTTACCTAAGAACCAGAAAATCTGTCCCATCTCCATTCCAGCTCATACAGGGTATGGGTTCAAAATATGAGACCAAATGATGTCATAGATGTCTGCAACAGACTGAAGCTAAAATCATTGCCTACACACCTTTGGTAGGAACCACCACTAGCATAAAATTGCAATACAGCTATTATCTGTAACAACAGTGCAATGGCATAAGTAATAATAATGACAAAGATTAGTTGTCTATAAATCACTTGTATTGGATTGATAAATACCTTGATCTTTGGCTTAATAGCTGTTTTTATTTGAGTTGAATGCAAGAGGCATCAAATCTTCGCAAAGCGTACGCGGACATTTCCCAAGCGAATATCCGCTCCGGCAGCTGCATGGGCATGTTGTCTTCCCACAGCGATCTCCTTCCCAGCATCAGCTCTTCCCTCATACTTTCTTCCTCCACTTCAACCAGCAAGAAAATTCGGGCCATTTCTTACTTAAAACAGAAAAAGAAAAAATAAATAAACAAATAAACGAGAAAGCTACCTACTTAATAAAAACGTGTTAAAAATAGCAAACCTTATGCAGTATCCACAATATAATACACTAAAAACTTGAAAAAAAAAACAATTTTAGTACTAAATAAAAAGCACAAATTGATAAAATCGAAATAATTATCAATATTTTGTTGAAAGCTGTGAGACAGTAGCAACTGCTTTCATGACAGTTGGAATTGTTTTCCCTGACAGCAGCGGCCATCTTGAAATAGTTAGGCGGTCGCGATTATCTGTCAAATCCATACATTTCCATTCGTTCATTGCTTTGACTCTTAGAGCATTAAGAACGGGAGATGGCAAATAGACGCTCCCCTTTCACCAAAGTACATGACCAATTTGATCGTGTCAGTTTATAAAAACTAGTTGGTCTCGAACACCCGTCATTTTATAAGAACACATGTCGCCGATCGCAGCTCCGCAAAAATGGTGAATTGTGCAGTGTTTTCGTGCAAAAGACGTTCTGAAAATTCAAATTTTACTAAGAACGGGATTTTCTATCACACGTAAGTATAATTTTATTACCAAACTAAAATATAATTACGAGAAAACGCACTTTGTTTGCGTAAGATAATGACGACATTGCGATAGCAAAACGATACCAAACACATGCCATATACCATAATAAAAGTCTTAGTGCTGCGACAAAGAACGAATGCTTATGCTCTAACAACGAATGAATGATCAAGTGAATGAGTTTTAACTATTATTTTGATGTGATCAGACCAGCACATAAATTGTCAAAGATTTTTTTTATAATTAATATGTAATAGGTAGATATTTACTTTTTTTGCAAAATCTATACATACTATTAATTGGAGACACTGTTTTACGGGTGTGAAGTTCTCCTTTTTTAATCTTCTCTTTCTTTTAGTTCATCCCGGGATAGTTACTAGTCCTCGGCTGTCTGTCGGTTATGTAGAAGTGGAGAAAATCTTATAAATCAGTCCTGTCAAAGCCCGAACATAGGACACCAAAATCATTAACCAAATAAAGGAAACTGATGCCGAGATCCTCAAGTCAAATTGTTCCGATTGTGCAGCTTCTGCAGGTAAGAAATTTCAAAACTTTTGTTTACTTAAACTTTCCTTGCAAAAAAATTACTAACTACCAAAAAGGAGGTTTTCAATTCAACCAATACATATTTATTTGTAGATTATAGGTATTAACATATTATCATACCAACTTTTTCATTTTAAGGTGGCTGCAAGCATTCACTACTGCTTATATTTTGGCTTGAAAAGCGGAGCTGTGAGCCTTCCAGCACATCTACACAAGGCTTCTGGATAAAGCCTACCTTGGCATCGGAACGAACTAATCATGTTTTGGCAGAACATGTATACAAAAATTTAATAATACCTAATAAAAATGAAACACAAATCACTTGTTTTCCAAGCATTTATTATTTTATTTCACTTTTTAACAACTCATATTGTAGAGACCACGACGTTTCAATAGTAATACACAATCATGATTGTATGCACAATAAAGTATCATCTTGCCAATGCAAACCAATAGAAACGGCGCAACAGCAAAAATATTTAGGCCTATCAATTGACAACCGCCACAACTGGGGTCCTCATATCGAAACTGTGTGCCAAAAACTTCGTGCTCTGTTAGCTAAATTTGTCATAATCAAAAATAAAATACCGAAGTTCTATTAATCCTGTACAAATCCTTGGTAGATCCTATAATATCATATGGAATTTCAAGCTATGGACGCACATTTCAACCTACTTAGAGAAAATTTATAATCTACAATTACGAATATTAAAGCTTATAGTTAGTAAGAAAGTAAATCATATCTATAAAGATAAGTATGACGAACTCTTTAGGTAATGCAAGGTCATATCGGTTTATGACAAAGTGAGTTACGCAATTCTAACTGAACAACTCGATAACGTTGCTTCTTTGCCGAGGATTAATCATAGAATACAAACAAGACAGATTACGCAGAAGAAACTTCTCAAAGGCCGCTCAAATAACTTTTACGGAAAGAGAAAATTTACTTGTCTTCTTCCTGTCATAATTAACAATCTACCTAAAGAATTATAGGTTATTCTGGATGACCTCAAACACAAAAGTGTGAAGCAAAAACTCAAAATTTATTTTTCTACCAAATATTTGCCTTAGAATTTCTCGTATTTAAACAATAGTCAGCTTTTTCTTAACGTCATCCTGTGCACACGCATTTACGATCAAATATTGTGTTTATTAAGTATTTTTAAAGACCTTAAAATAATATATATATATATGTATACAACGTGTTACAAAAGTACCTCTAATGCCGAATATGGTAGATAGGGACTATCAAACTGATTTTTTTTTACTATGGGACCAACTTTGAAATCGCGAAAAAAAAACAGATCAAAATGTATGAAACAGCTGTTTTTTTTCGCGATTTGAGAGTTAATCCCATAGTAAAAGTTGTTCAGTTTGATGGTCCCTATATACCATATTCGGCATTAGGGGTATTTTGTAAAATGGTGTATACATATTTTTTATTTTTATTTTTTTTAATTCGTAAGAATTAAGCAATTTGTTTTTCTTTTCAATACTGCTTAGTTGTATACCGACTATCTATTTTGACAAATACGTAGTGACTGGACAAACCTAATCGGGTTTTACGTTTTAGTCGCTGGGTTTTTCTATAAATTGTATGGTTTATTTTGTTTAATAAATAAATAAAAAGAATGTATGTTGAACATTTAATTATAAGCGCATTTTAGTGATTGTTGGTGTAAATCACAAAATCAAATGAAAACCATTTACCATAATCTTGTTCGTAATCAATCACTCATCTTCCAATCATTCAATTTCATCGGTCTTTTGAAGGCACATCACTAGCTGTTTGTTGTAAATTTGGCGCTGCCGTAGCGTGATCTGTCAGAATTTGTACTGAGATTGTTAGTTCCAAATTTGACCACCCACAATTATAACTGTGTGGGATTTTGTTTTTGTGTGCGTGTGTAACAACAAGACTTTTTTCTACAAGAGTGTGCGTGAATATGAAGTTGTGTGCTGTGCGTGTTTACCTCGTCCCCCTCCAAAATCGGTGAACAAAATCTAGTGTAGAAGAGTGCTGTTGGCATCTCCCGTTCTTAATGCTCTAAGCTTTGACTCAAGCTTTCAAAAAAAGTGAGGTTAATTCTTGCTCAAGCTTTGATAGGCGGTACCAAATGACAAGATGACGTCATAAACCATAGCAATAGTCAAAGCAATCGAGTTAGGCGGTAGAGCCACCGTTCTTAATGCTCTAAGACTTTGAATGTTTTCCATTGCAAAAACTACTAAAAAGCGTGGGAATGACACGTACTGTCTCGTAAACTGTCTTGGAAATACAGGCATGCAAGGTCGTAAATTGCATGCAAGTTTAGCTGGCAAATGTATCCATATTGCGCCAGCTACTTCCACAGAGATTAATATGCCTTGGAGATTAATATGCCATTAACAAGTATGCACGCTATTTTCCCGTTTTACAGGCATGTGTATCGCCGCCTTAAAGGATACACCGCCCGATTCGAAGTACCGAATCGGTACTCTCGATTAAATTTCGTTACTCGTTACAGTCACTGTATGTACACCGTATGCAAACGGTGCAGGAACTTAAATGCAACGAATTAATGTGAATATGAATGTATGAGTGCTTGTTTTGTTCGGATATTTTCGTTTCTAACGTAACACGCGCTAGTAACGAAATTAAAATAATGTACAAGACCTACAAGACTGATTCGTGTGTGAAAAGTATGGAAACACGAATTCAACTCGATAGTTCAGTTGTAACAAAAGTAACGAGTAACGATACGACGTAAAACGACCCTAAGTAAAACGACAGTGCGTAGGCTTACTGGACGCTAATGATAATAATATTACCACGACCGATTTTTTGTGTCCAACGAGCACCCCACTATGTACTTCTAGCTTAGAGCATGAAGACTTCTAGCATGATGGATATTTGCACGCCTGACGATCGAGCACTGCTGTCCTTGAAGATGGATAGTGAGTAGAGGGCTTAACATTGCTTTGCTATCGTTGGTTGCTGTGGTTGATGGTCTGTCTGACAGAGTCAACGAAACGAAACGTTTAACATTTACATTCTCTTTGAATTAAATCTATAATTCTTTCTATATTCATTATTATTGTGAGTAAAAAAAATAACTTTATAATTCGTGATGATCAACCTAAAAATCAACAATGAAATTACAAATTAAATGAAATAAATAGATGATAATAGTATGTAGGTACATGTTGTACCTACCTAATAAACTGCAGTCGGAAACCTACGGTAAGTCCTCATATTTAGCTTATATGATCAGTCAAAGGGTAAAGTTTAGGTGCATTATTATTATTTCGTTGGAATTGGAAGCAGTTGAACGACTTAGGTAAGTACCTAACTATTTAGTAACACAAACATTTTGATAGCAATACGTTACTTATAAATTTTAAAACATCATAAAAGTAAATAGCTGCTAATTTTTATAACATAGGAAACAACTTGAATGTTATTTACCAACAAACCAAAAGTTTTCTGATTTGAAAACGTAGGTATGTAGGATGATAGTTTGATACATTATTCATTAAATAAAAGATGAATAAAAAATAGTTCTTTGTTGTGCAGTGTGCACTAAAAAAAACGATAAGTAAGTATTAAAATATTTTGAGTTGTGAAACATGTATGTATGGCTGTATGCCTATATGTATAGAGATTAGGTTCACCATTAAAACTTGAAAAGTTTGGACAAGGCCAGACTATATCTGAACATTAAAAAAAACTAGTTATAGATATAGTAATGGTTAAATTTCGTTCAAAATCCTAATTCTTACTAATATTATAAATGAGAAAAATTGTGCTTAAACAGCTGGACGGATTTGGATGAAATTTGGTTGGTAGACAGATTAGGACCTAAAATAATAGGCTACTTTTTATCCTGGTCAAAGGTACCCTATTATGGTCCACGCGGACAAAGTCGTGAGTGTCCCTTTCTAAATGAGACGTCCAGACAAATCAATTAGCCAGATAAGTCTAAAGATGTAAAAAAGTAACTTTTGAGGTTAAGTATGGGTGGTTTGTTTGTAAACATTATTGGCTGGAGTAAGAAGTGTTTTTGTTGCAACAACACTGTATTTGGATGACGAAATAAATGACGAATGATAGAATGGAAGAAAATAAATTGGGACGAAGGTAGGAAAAAAATCGGGACTTATAAAAACTAAACTAGGTTCATTCCTTTCCAGGTAATCGACCGTCGTCAGAATCCGTATGTAATTTAGCATCATGTACACAAACCTCCTAGATTTTGTTTGCGACTATTGCAGTCGCACCTTCACTCGGAAATACAACTTACAAACGCACATAGAGAACTGCCATCTCAATTCATCATGCTACTGCGATATTTGCGACCAAACGTTTGGTAGTCCCGCGGGCTTACAACTACATTTATCCAGAGGCCATAACCGGTATGGCCAACCATTCCCAGAATGTGATATCTGCGGGCGAATATTCACCAGAAAGCAAAATATTACATCCCATATGATCACAGTTCATTTACAAGGTTTAGGTCCAGAAATAAAATGTCATATTTGCGATAAAACTTTTACTACTGAGAGAAACCTAAAGAGGCATAACAGCCAGTTGCACAATCCTGATGCTGAAAACTTAACATGCGATAGTTGTAATAAAGCATTTAAAGGAAAACACTCGTTAATTGCTCATATACAAGCTATGCATAATTTAGCAGACAGGGGCATCATCAAATGCCATCTCTGCGATAAAGTCTACACAAACAATAGAAATCTGAAACGCCACATTGAAATGTATCATGGTGAAAAAGGAGAATTCAAGTGTGAAATATGCCCTAAAGTTTACACTTCGAACCAGAGTTTAAGGCGGCATGTTAGAACAAGACATTATTCTAACGATGGAGACACGTGTGTTTGTGAGTATTGTAATAAACATATCGTCGGAAGAGAAAATTTGGATAGTCATGTGTCCTTCTTTCACAAACTCGATGATGATTTGGATAGCGACTCAGCTTCTTTGGATTATCAATGCGAAAGTTGTTCCAAGGGATTTGGAGAAGAGCCTTTGTTAAGACAACACGTCAAAATGGAGCATTCATTCAAAACTTTTTATGATTACTGCAGAAAATCGTTGTTGAGACAAGAAGACGTGAGTAAAGTCAGCAAAAGTATGTTTTACAAATGCGAATATTGTGTCAACGCTTTTAGCAGCGTTTATGAATTGAAAGACCACATGAGGGTGAATCATGATAGGGAATATTCTCTATCTACCTGCAACGTTTGTTTCAATAAGTTTTATAGCAAAGAAACCATGTTTGATCATAAAAAGATTTGCTTGCCTCCGCCTAATGTAAACCGCTGTAGTCACTGCGACAAATTATTCACAGATATATCGAGTTTACAGTTCCATATACGTATTTTTCATCCCCAAGCTCAAATCGCTGATTCCAATATAAGTTCTACAAACGTTGACGATATTTCAGATAATTATAAATGTTCGCATTGTGACCGAGTATATTACAGTGATAGGTCTCTCAAACATCACACAAAACTAAAACACACAACTGATGAACCCGTAGAATGTGAATATTGCGGTAAGATTTGCAGTAATAAATATTACTTAGCGTCCCACACTAAAATAGTCCACAGTAACGATTCCTGGTCAAAATGCGATTATTGCGACAAGCAATTTAAATCAAAGAGGAATATTCGAAGACACATAGAATATACGCATCTAGGAATGCAGAGATATAAGTGTATTGAGTGTGAAACACTTTTTAAAGAGAAGAGAAGTTTAAGGAAACATGTAAGGACTAAACATCCGAATTCGGCAGCTTTTCCTCAGTGCCATATTTGCCACAAGAGATTCGAGTCTGCCAAGTCCTGCAAGATTCACCTAAAATTGTTACACTCCTTCAATATGAACACCTTTCCCTGCGATCTCTGCTCAGTATCGTTTGGTTCAAATGCGGCATTGTCCATTCATTTACAAACGAAGCATTTGGCAAAAGACGAAATTTACAAATGCAAAGAATGCAACTTAGTATTTAAAGGACAAGAAAAATTTGAGCAGCACCATGATCTATGCCATGTTAATTTGGTCCCGAATATAAAGCAGAAGGTTTTGCCTCGATGTATTATATGTATGAAAGATTTTAGCACACGAAAGACATTGAAAAGACATATAAAGAAATTCCACGATGATTTTGATGTTGATGAGCTGGCCACTTTTGGCTCGAGGCGTCGTAACTTTAATGTGGAATGCGAAGATTGTATTAAGAACTTTAGTGACGCATTTCACTTCAATATTTATCAGAAACTTAAGCATCTTAGAGACTCGGTGATCTTCAAATGTGAGTCGTGTCAAACTTCTTACAATTCGTTAGAGTATTTCATACAACGATATAAGTTGACAAATTGTGCTTTTAAAGGGAAAATTATTTTGAGCGACCTTTGCACTGCTGAAATGAGTGATGGTGAATCTTCGTATAATTGCTTCGGGTCGTTTCACGAGATGATGGAACCGGAGAGTACTACAAATGATGTTCAAGTAAAAATTGAGCCATTAGAAGAGATGGAACACGTTAAGACTGAAGAACCGTTGAAGCCTTAGTTAAAGTTACGAATTTTCAAATTTAAAATTTCATGAACTAGACCACCACGTAAATGTGGAACTGCCCGCATTATTTTTTAAATGTAACGATAATATTTCAGAGTATAAGTGAGAAAAGCTGCATTTTTACTAAGACTTACTATACAAGCCTTGTACAGGAAGCTATTTCTATTAAAAAATTACTATACAAGCCTTGTACAGGAAGCCAACTCCCGTTCTCGGCTGTACTGTAATGTACTAGGTATTATTTGTTTGACTAAGCGCAACATTGATATTTTTCATTACATAAGTTGCAACTGTACATAGAAAGCAAAATAATCATTTTAATATGTCTCAATCAAAACTCATAAATATATTTTTTGTAATTAAAAACAAAGGAGACTCGGCCTTTTATGCCCTTTGAAAATTGAATGTGGATATCGGATCGTTTTTCAATGACTCATTATTTCCGTAGTGTTTCCATATAAAAAAAGCATAATTAAATAACTTTTATTCTACATGCGCTAAAAATATTATTGGCTTTATTCTAAGTTCAATCACATACAAATTAAGCATTTTTCTATGATGAGTGCCGCATGCCGGTTCTCTTTAAAACAATGTCCTAATAAAAACGCTGATGTATGGTGACCCTACCTTTTTGTACTTTACTTTTGATCATAATCTAGTACATAGGTATAATCCCCGCAAATTGCTAATGCTTCTGGAGGCCATATTTTTAAACTCAAAAAGGAAAAAGCAATTGTAAAGTTTTCATATACCTAAACCTTAACCTAAATAAAATTATAATTCAATAATAGAATTTTCTTGTTACACATTATGTTTAGTTGCGGATGATGTTAACATGGATGTTAATGTGACAAGGTTCCTGCGCATTAGTAATTTACGGGGATTGTATTTAATATTGTCAAATAAATGAATAGTGCAATAGTAAACTATGTTTATTTTTGCTTATCCAATGAAACAAAATAAAAAAAAAATGTTCTTGCAACTTAACTTGTGTTGTCTTCCTTTATCATTTTTTTTTGGAAGTATGAACTATCAATGTAAAACAGGCTATTTATTAATAATCAATTAATTTTAATACTTGATTGAGTGCCTTTGTTAGCTTTAAGTCAGATTATCTATACCGAGTTATCTATTCTTTTGCCATATAGCCACTTTGCTGTAAAGCAAATCTGTCTTATAGTTAATCTGACCTAAAACACACAGAATTAGTTTAGTACTGACGTACAGAATGGCCACTCCCACCAGTCGGTGGTAACACACCCCGCACTAGGTTGGCTAATTATTTGTATCCATAGATTTCATAACAGTTAACCTTTTCAGCGAATGTTTAAAAAGGTTCAATCTCAGGTAGGTTACCCTGTACACTTCACCCACACACACACACACTGTGTACAGTCGTTGTTATGTAGTAGAAGTAGGAGATAAAACGAGTGTGCCTAAAGCAAAGCAAAAGGGATTGAGCTTTCAGTTTTTCAAACTGAATGAATTAAAGGCCTACAAAAAAGATGTTTAAAAGAATAGGTAACACCATGAGAATAAAAAAAATATATTTTATCATGTATAGTAGGTATACTAATTTTATTATTAAAACTTAGCACTTTTTCTTCTACCACTACTAACTGTACTTAATGGCAACTTGAGCTGTGCATATTTCCTGTTACCAGATGTAACAATTGTTGCTCCGATCACTCTAAACTTGGTCAATAAAGTCTTAGAACTGAATTTAACATTTTTACAGATATCTTCTATATCACATTTTAAATTATTGATTAATAGTAAAAACACTAAAGCGTGGCAAAATGCTTTATCTTTGTATTGCATTGGCCTGTTACGTTTACCATTTACATTAGTGGTGAAGTTTTTCATTATGACCTCGTTGAGTGTAGGAGAAGAGACACATACAACAAAGTTCTTTTTCAAAATTTCCTTTAAAATTGTCGAAAAAAGTTTCAACAAACTACTAGTGTACAAAGCAAGCACTGTCAGTTCTTCTGATAATTTTTTCTTGGTTACAATATCTTTTATCCATGGCTGCAATTCACCAGTGTAATCTTTACTTTCAATTTCAGAAAATATCTTTTCATATTGTTCTTTACTCAATATTTTATATAAATCATACACATCTTCTGGCTTATCGGCTGATCTATTTATTGGCGGGATGTAGAAGTCATCAGAGTCCGTTTTGACGTAAGAAGATATATCTAGTTGGTCTTCCGTTATATTCACTGTAACATTATGCATTTGTTCCATAACAATTGTTTCATTTACTTTCAACTTCTCCCTTTGTTCCACTTGCTTTTTCTGCTTTTTGGAACCAAACTTTCTGCTTAATTCCAAATAACTAGTGTCTATAACTGTA
Organism: Catoptria pinella; assembly: GCA_963556745.1. Classification (NCBI taxonomy): domain Eukaryota; kingdom Metazoa; phylum Arthropoda; class Insecta; order Lepidoptera; family Crambidae; genus Catoptria; species Catoptria pinella. Next base: position 5,276,928 of record OY750788.1, on the reverse strand, counting down.
CTAGATTTTTCATCGTCACATTTTAATATCGGCCGCAGTTCAGCAGTACCTACTTCTATCAGTCGTACTTTACCAGTAGTTCTATCCCTTGCTAATATCAATGTTTTGCCTAAATCCTCTCTGCTCTCTTCTGCTGAGTAAATAAGCCCTGCTACCTCCGTTGTTAAGGTCTTCTCACCACTGTTCTTATCTTCCAGAAGTATACAACTATTTGACGTGAATGCGTCTGTTGTGTATCCATTTTGAAAGCTAACTACCATGGGATACAATGAACTCTTTGGGTGGGCTTCGTCGATGTGAATTTTAGGCATCTTATTCGATTAAAATATTGTTTATTTTTATTTACAATGCAATGCAACTCACGTCATGTCACGTTTATGTAGGTTATGACACAGACTAGACCATAGAAGAACAGACTAGATAGATTAGGTTAGTTAGCCTTAGGACCAGTGCACACCGCTGGAAGCGATGCGGAACGCATTTTCTTGAGTTGCGCGCTGGCTCTTGTGGTAGCTCGAGGGTGCTCCGAGCGCTGCTTGCGAATTTATTCATACCGGCAAGGAAATATTGGTTTTCCGAAAATCTACTTACAGCTTGGCCAGAAAGAGATAAAATAAAATAAAATGGAACTAAAATTTTTCAGTACAAAAGAGTCAGTGTTGCCAAGTTATTCGTGACTTTGACGTGTTTGCATAGAAAGTGGCGCACTCATTTTTTGTTTGCACCTTATTATAAGTCTTAATGCTCTAAGATTATAAGATTACAATGAGTGTGCTGTCAATTTAACGGCAAAGGAACTATATACTTTCCTGAGAAAGAAAAGAGAAAATAAAATGGAACTAAAAGTCAGTACAAAATATAGTCAGTGTTGCCAAGTTATTCGCGATTTTGACGTATTCGCATAGAAAGTGACGCCCTCATTTTTTGTCACCTCTTTAAGGTCAAGCTGTACGTCCTTTGCTTTCAAGTAGGTATTGTAATTTTCTTTGTATTGTAGAATATTTTCAAATCTATTGTTGTTGAAAATAATTCATCCGCATACTTTAAAAAGCACTGAAATTATTTTCAAAACAGAAAATATAAAAACAAATATGTAGGTAGGTAGGTACTGATTGCATTTTCATTTATTGTTTTCATCATTACATCTGTTTGGTTTCTCATAAGTATTTTTTAACTTCATTGGGTCATAATTAATACTAAACACATAAAAACACGTATTTTCGCACTGTTTGTTTTGATTATCACACACGCATAAATCGTGTTCAATTTCACGAACTCATATAACTCGACTTCGTCCGAGTCTTGAAAACTTCAAGAGAGCATCGAAAAGTCCGAAAACAACAAAGTCAATTCACGAACTAACAACAAAAACTAGTACAGTCACGGCCATAATATGCTATTTTCCAAAGGCCGTAACCTTGTAGCAGGATAAGAGAAGGAAAATGCCCTTTGATTTTATGACTTGATTTTTTCCCTGCTGTTTCTTACATCTAGCAGTGTAATTGTGCCAAGTTTGGTTGAAAAATTCCCAGTGGTTCTGGCGGGAAAAAATAAAATCCGAATTCATGAAATATGACTTCTCTAAAACTATTAAACTTTATCATACTAGTTTTTTTTTCATTTTGGTTAATTAAATGGTATACAAGGTATTACAAAAATACCATTAATGCCGAATATGGTTATACCATAATCCAAGAGTGGTCACTCCTTCAGGAGTCATGCCAGGAATCGTCACATATAAAATGTATCAAAATCCAAGAGTGGTCACTCCTTCAGGAATGAAAAAATTGGAAAGGAAAAGGAGACTCAATTTTCTGTCAGGAGTAGTCAGGACATATACAACATGTTTGTTACAAAAATACCCCTAATGCCGAATACGGTATATAGGGACCATCAAACTGAACAACTTTTACTATGGGACCAACTCAGAAATCGCGAAAAAAAATTAGCTGTTTCATATTAAAATTAAAATCGAAAATATCAAAATGTATGAAACAGCTGATTATTTTTTCGCCATTTCAGAGTTGGTCCCATAGTAAAAGTTGTTCAGTTTGATGGTCCCTATATACCGTATTCGGCATTAGGGGTATTTTTGTAACATGTTGTATATGTCCTGACTACTCCTGACAGAAAATTGAGTCTCCTTTTCCTTTCCAATTTTTTTCATTCCTGAAGGAGTGACCACTCTTGGATTTTGATACATTTTATATGTGACGATTCCTGGCATGACTCCTGAAGGAGTGACCACTCTTGGATTTTGATACATTTTATATGTGACGATTCCTGGCATGACCACGGGGATTGTTGAATTATCCTCGTTGTAAAGAAATAAAAAGAAACCCATTTTTGTCATTGTTTGTAATGTTGTCTAATACATCTAATATTTATATTCATTTTTTTTTACAATAATTACATACATTTCTATGGTTTTTCTCCTGTATGAGTTTTTACATGAACAGCTAAGTCACCGCTTTGAGTAAAACATTTCATGCAACAACTACATTTGTATGGTTTCTCCCCTGTATGAGTTCTCACATGTTTATCTAAGTCACTGCTAGAAGTAAAACATTTCGTACAATAACTACATTTGTATGGTTTCTCTTTTGTATGAGTTCTAATATGTAGTACTAAATGACTGCTTCGAGAAAAACATTTCGTACAATAACTACATTTGTATGGTTTCTCCCCTGTATGAATTTTTAAATGTTTAGCTAAGTCACTGCTTTGAGTAAAACATTTCGTACAATAACTACAATTGTATGGTTTCTCTCCTGTATGAGTTCTTACATGTGCAGCTAAATGACTGCTTCGAGAAAAACATTTCGTACAATAACTACATTTGTATGGTTTTTCCCCTGTATGAATTCTTACATGTTTTGCGAAATTTGCGCCATCATTAAAACTTTTCAAACAATAACTACATTTGTATTTCTTATGTTTGTTCTTTCTGCTAAGTTTATTTTCTGTCACATTATTATTTTTTAGTACATCCTTTTTCAAAACAGTAGTATTTTTACAATTTCGATAGTTTATATTTGGATCAATTATGTGCCATTTCTTTATATGATTTTCTAAGAAGCTTTTGCAGAGATATTCTTTTTTGCATAAATCGCATATAAAAATATTATTTGGAGCAGCAACCTGTTCATTGCTATTTGCTTCAATTTTAGAATTCTTTATGACATTATTAATATTGGAAGTGGTTGTTTCATTGTTTGGTATTTTTGTTTTATTAGGAATTCTTATTTTTTCACTGCGTATTTTAAAGTCAGGTATTTTCTTATTATCTACATTATGTGCCTTATTTTCCTCACCCTTATAGGTTTTTTTAAAGGGTTCTCGTCTTTTCAGTATTTTCTTTTCAGTGTCATTATCCGATTTACGTCTCTTGGGTAAGTGCAGCACCTGTGAAGTATTGTTTAAAAGATAGATTAACAATAGGTAGTTGTGAAAGGTACACACGACGGGACCTCAGACTATACATGTTGACCTTGAGACTGCCTTTATTCTCTACATAATAAAAAATGTTTTCTCCGTTTAACTGTATAACCTGACGTGCTGTCGTGTGTACATTAAGCTCGGAATAGATTATCTGCAATGCAACACTAGTATAACACTTCAACTGCGAACGTCTGTTCCCGAACTGTTGTTCTACGCGCGCACGTCATCCACCGCTCCGCCCCCTGATTATGTAACTTTGTTGCAATCAACTCTGACAGGAATCGCAGTAACATTGCTGCTTTAGTAAGAACCAATGTGACAACTATCTTACTTAAGGCAGCAATGTAACTGCGGTTTCAATCGATTTCAATGAAGAATTATTGTTAGCAACAGAGTTACGTAATCAGGCCCCCGGTACTATACGAGTAGGTGCTTGAACGCGGCGCGCACCGTTGCGAATGACACTGCGCGTACTTTTCGTTCGTCGCACAAAAGCGACAGGCGGCGGGAACAACGCACGCCATACGAATGCACATTCAAATGTATGGAAAATGTTGCATTAATGTTGCGTTGCATTCACGTAATCCGTACCGGGCTAAGATATTTTTATCAAAAATGTTACAATATTTTCGTAAGCTTTTCTTTAACGATAGTACGTACAAACAGTTTCCTTTCATGATATGTTAATGATACGCAGTTCATTTAAAAAGAAGAGACAATCCAAAATCGTCAGAAGAGATGAGAGTACACGATAGAGAGGCAACTTTTAGGTGAATATAAATGTAGGGAATTAGCTCTGTGCGACCGGAATTGCACTTTATTGTGTCGGAGTGAGAGTCGCTATTTATTTAAATGATTTTGCGAAGTGGATCTTCTGTACTTGTACTATTATGTATTGTGTGCCGCTTTACACCACAAAAATCCGCTCCGCCTTAACGTGCTCGCGGCCGACGCGTGTCAACCCTCTGTCTTTGGCCGGCCACGTACTTGTAGCTTCATACCAGTGCGCCTGGCCTGCGACTACTATATTATGCCATATTATAAGTAGTGCGAGTGGAGTTGACGAGTAGCTGCAGGAGAACCACGGAATCACCACCAGACCCAGTACCCGTGAGGCTGGCCCCAGACCTACCGGTTTATTTCTTTGCTTTGCTGTTTTAGTTGAACAGGGGCTACCAGCTAACGCATCGAACTTCGGAAAGTCTGCCGGGCTTCAAATTAAAGCAGATAAATCGAGCCCCAATCGGGCTTAAATGGCGAACCCTAATTTATGATGTCACACGAACATCGATATCTTCTAAATAACTTCGGCGAATAGTACAATACGAAACTTCTTACTTCGATTTATCTGTTTTAAGTTGAAGCCCGGCAGACTTTCCAAAGTTCTACTAGAACAGCAACGCAAAGAAATGAAACCGGTAGGTCTAGGGCCAGCCTGAACAACGAGAAGAAATGAGAGAAGACTCGACCCAAGCAACTGAGGGGATAGCAATGAAGATGCACAAGATCACTTTATCGAATGAAGCAGACAAGCTCTATACGGGACCAACAACTTCAATGAGTCAATCGGCAGCCCGTCGACGGAGGGATCGTAAGTACTGGAAGAGGAAGAACAGGAACGGAAGTGGGAGGAAGAAGAGAAGAGACGCAACATTATAACAGGATGTGAAAGCATTACATGCGTCTCTTGCCTGGTGCAGTACCTGTCTAGCGGCAATAAAAGGCGGCCGTAAAGTACTTGCGAATTGTCTCACAAGAGACGATTCCGAAACTTGCAAGTGCGCGTTTCATAGTTGACGACCTCCGTTGTCGAGTGGTTTGTTCGCCGGTTCTCAAGGTGTCGCCATCTCTGAAGTCCCGGGTTCGATCCCCGGCTGGGTAAATTTAGAAAACTAACTTTTCTATATTGGCTCAGGTCTGGGTGTGTTTACCACCGTTGTCTATGATTTCCATAACACAAGTGCTTTAGCTACTTTGGGATCAGAGCAATGTTTGTGATGTTGTCTAATATGTAATATGTATAGTGTGGAAGTTACAAGTGCCCAAGGGAGAGATGGAACACTTACAATACAAAGCAATGAACGAGTGTGGGGCAGCGACGAATGGATCATGCTACCTGCAGATGGAAGTCGGCGAGTGGAGCAGGAACAGGGTCCACGTTGAACTTGGAGAGGAACAGGCGAAGGGTTCAAGAAAAACAAGCAACTATGAAACCGGAACAGGTGCAACTACTCGCAATTTCACCAACGAAAGTCTTGTACTGCTACTTTGAAAAAATCTAGTTATTAATAATTTAACCTGTAGCGGTGCGATCATACCGCTACATAAGCAAATCGACGAATGACGAAGAAATGCAGGATCAGCAAAAAGTACAATAATATGTAAACATTACGCAGACGTGACGTCGCACTACGTCAAGCTAACATTGTTTTCTAAGCACTTTGCATTAATACAAATTCCAACATCAAACAGTTGGACCGCGGTCCCCGAGCAAAGACACCTAGCTCGGCGGAAGTACTTCCCTTTTCGCTGAACATATATTCAGCGAAGAGATCCTGCCTCAACAAACCCATCAAGGCCCGGATAATGAGACACAATAGATATTCTCTTGTTGTCGGGCCGGGCGTTGATGAATTAAAAGACTTACCTCAGCATGTTTTTCCTGATGGATTTCAAAAGCCTTTCTGTCCACAAATCCTTTATAGCACAAATCACATTTAAACGGTGAGTTTTGATAATTTAGTGACTTCGATCGCTCCAGCATTTGTTCTAGTTGTTCCTTTTTGGACAGAGTTATCTCTCGTGCGTCTGGCTTCATAACTACAAGTAAATAACATCAAAAAAGTGTAGTAATGGGAAGAACATTTACCAACATTTATATCAGGCTTCACACCCATAAATCAGTTTAAAATAGACACATTAATAACAATAATAAATTAAATCACAAATAAGGCATTTAAATTTAATTCATTAAATAAAATTAAATTGGCAATTAAATTCAAATTAAAATGGGATAAGAAAATTATAATTAATTAGATATAATATTTTTAAGACCCCCTTTCAGTCCCTGTTGCAAAAAAATATAAATATTTTTATTTCTCTCTTATTTACAAAATAGTTGGGCAAACGCCATCTAAAACTATTTCAAGTTAATAGCATCAGTAGTTTTTGAGATATCCAGCTGTGACAGACAGACAGAACAGACCATTTTGGTACGGAACCCTAAAAAGTAGTTGAGTGTTGCCATACAATAACACTTATGACAAAGAAAGTGGCTTTATTTTCTACACTTTTTGGTCAGACTGTTGTATATCAGTCCTTATTTTTCTACTCACTTTTAGATGTTGCAATTTCTGATACATTGCTTCTTTTCAGTCTAACCTTTGATTTTATATTGAGAAAATCTGCTTTCCACTGTTTACTAATAATTCGTAGAGGCATGTTGTCTTCTGAATCTGACGATGAAACCTGGTTGGTAACTTCTAAAGGAATGCGATCTAAAACAAGAATAATTATGTTAATATTATAATATTGAGCTAAATACATCATGGCTTCAACTACAACGTACCACTGTACAGTCTTACACGTGTGGACGAACCACTAGACCAAAGAAAATGCAATCGGAACCAAGTGCGAATAAGACTATTTGTATAAAAGCTGTGTCAAACCCATGGCAAAGGGTTATTTTATGGCATTCTTTATTTAGACAAAATGTTAAGTTACTAAAGTAATAAATAAATAATACCTTCATTCTGATCCCCCACGTCCATTTCAGAATTCACATATTCTGTTTTAATTGAAGTTTCCAAGTTGAACTCTTCCTCAGTTGCAGAAATGACTCTAACCGTTGGAGTCTTGCCCAAGGTCCAAGGGAGTCCAGTTTGTTGTTCACTAAACAATTCCAGTGAATTCACTGTCAGCTAAAAGCAAAATTTATGAATGATAATAATCTTGGATTCCGATACTATATAAAGTAGGTACCTACTCTGTGACAAAGAATATATAATAGTACTATTCTGTGATACAAATTGAGGCAGTTTGCAAATGTCTGTTTGTATCACCATTAATATCAGTGGCCCCTCACAAAGTGGCAGATCGCTGTGCAGTGTGTTAATTGCCTTCTGATTTAAAGATCATTGTTGTGTTAGTGCTATGAATGTCTCACCAGGGTGGCTCACTTCACACCTACTGCTCGAGGCTCACTCAGTCGAACCAGCACACTGAATGTTGTGTGTTGGTTGAGACAAAGCTATGCGACAGAAAGAGAAGGTGCATATAATAATAGGCTCACAGCACTGTGCATTTTGAAATTATACTTTATTGCCGTGCAGTGAGAGTAACTTATTATTTTATTGTCCTTGCATGGATGGGCTTCTGTATGTTTAGTACTATTATATACACTTTTACACTTTTTCAATGTAGGTATTTGGTGATACAACTGACACATGTTTTAAAAGGTAGGTATGCAGGCAATGTATTTTTATACTCTTCTAAACTACTATTTTACTGTCAACTTTATTTAACTTACCTCCAAACCAAAATCCAACATCTGTTCTAATAGCTGATCCGATTTTTTTGATTTCTCTATAAACTTTTGAAACTTTTTCAACAAACTGAAGCAAATAAAACAGACACATGTTGGCTTTGTATCGCCAGTTTCCAGCTGGAAAAAAAGAGAATTAAAAAAACTAAATAATAGCAATGTACATGAGGTGTGCAATTTGGGGCCAGGGACAGATTTTCCCACTTAAAGATGGGTAGGCCCATCCAGCAGGGGAGGGGGGTTCATAGCTTACCTAGGACTGTCAGTGCTATAAATCTGGCACTGATGAGAGCCAAGTAACAAGGAAGGAAGTAGATAATACTAACTAATGTTCTACATTTGAAGATTTGCGGATTTAACATTTTAGAACAGTTCAAATGTTACGATATAAAAACAAAGGTACTTATTAATATTAATAAAAATTAATAAACTTAGATAGCTTACCGATGTTTCAGTTAATTTCTCGTACATTTCCCGAAGCTGGCCCGATATTGAATGCAAGCGGATATCGTACGCCAAGCATACTCTGCACGCCAATAGGCGGTTCATTTTTAGTTGTTTCAAAAAAATGTACTAGAAATCTAAAACATGTTGAATTGCAAGCCACAGCACAGACCTCAGCTCCGTGTTCCAAGCATGTAAAGTTTATGATTGTTCTAGTTCTAATTCTTCTTGGAACTTCTTGGGAATACGGGGAAAATAATAATTACACTCATCTCCTCAAACAGTAGATATTTTAATAATAATTATCTTTCAATCGAATTACCAACCAACCAAACAAAAACAATGTAGGTAGGTACTTAATGTAAGCCTAAGCTTTGATTTGACAGACTGATGTGATACACTGCTATTTCTTTTTGGCACAATATAAAACTTACCAAAGAAAAAAAGCAATGTATCAAATCTATCTGTCAAATCAACGCGTCGCTTACATCACTAATCTAAGTACAAGATGAATAGGTAGGTAGGTACCACAGAACAATATTACTCAGGGGAGAAGAATTGTATCTCCATAGAAAAAAAATGGCAACCTAAATTTATTTACGTATACAACTAGCGCTGCAGCGGATTGTCAATGAAAACTTCTAAGCGCGCGATTATTCAAACTGCTTTTTTTAAATTACCAAATCAAACTAGTTTGGATCTTTTTGTGAAGAGATGTCGATAATATATAATGTATCACTTTCTTTAGTGATAAATTATATATTAACATCCCTTCACAAAAAGATCCAAACAAATTTTTTCAGTAAAATGTTGTTTTCCTTATTATTTAATAAATAAAACAATTCTTTTATACTTAATGTACGGAATTTTTATTAACATAATATACACTTCTCTTATTTTACACAAAATGGCTCATTCATAAGATAGTTTGATGTTATGGCATAAGAATAATTCTTATGGTTAAAGCTAGGATGACCGAAAATAGGGTATTTTGTTAGTATACTGAAACATACACCTTTATAAGATGATATATTCTCCAATTGTTTCCGCGATCCTCGTTTTATCATTAATAAATCTACACATAACATTGAACAGTTTAAAATTAAATTGGACAGGTTTCAATTTAATTACATCTAAGTCTTTGGAGGTTCTTTTAAAAGTTGTAAGAAATCAAGCCATTGACAAATTCAGTAAAACAGCAGTACAAAACATTCTCTAATAACTGTTCATCTTTTAAGAAAATGAAATAGATATGTAGACGGCAAATTGCAACAGAATATAACAATATTCTATGTATGTCGGTATGCTTTTGAAACAACTGTAACATGCCTTTGTTTCATTGTTTCAAAAGCATACATACATACATAGAATATTGTTAACAACAAATTATTCATTATGAACTTCAAACTACAATTATCAACTTTTTTAAAACAGATGCTTAGAACTTAATCAGTTATAAACACAAACAAATACATTGCGTGCATTAATTATGTTTTAAGATTTTCATTTTTCTCTCCACAGCCTTCTTTTTATCATCTTCTTCCATTTCTCTGTTTTTTAATATTATAAAACGTTTCATTACAATACAAAAAGTGCTAATTTTTAAATGGTTAACATTCACTTCTAAATGCTCTTCACATTTATTTAAAAAATCTAAATTCACATTTTCTAATACATTCATAATTTTAACTTTTATATTTGGAGTCCAAGCATCTGTTCTTAAAAAGTTATTAATTATTGTTGCCATTGTTTCAACACACACAATCATATCTTTATTTGCATATTGTAAAGAGTTAGTTTTATCACTATATTCCTTAAAAGTAATGAATGTGTGTGCAGCTTCATTATTTTCGGACAAGAATGCTTTTCTGCAATTTAAACATTCACTATTTCTTATTTTTTTAATAATAAAGCCGCACACATATGCACAAGCTTGGCTTTCGGGCGTCGCCATCTCAGTTGCTTCGACTGCATCGCAATATATTGATTCTATGTCATATATTTCTTCGCTTATCATAGTCGGAGTTTTATCAACTTTTGGGCTCTGATCTACAGCCATAATAAAATTTATTAAATTATTTGATAATGTGCAGGTGTCATCTTCACAATTTTTTTTCAGACCCGAATATTTTAAATTACTAACTATTGCGGTTTTAAGACCCGCTACAAATTGTTGGACTGTGGGGTTGTTATTGGAACCACTACTATATCGGATGCAGCCGAAGCAATTTTCTAGTGGATCCTGATTTAGCCGACGCGTTGATAGAGATTTTATTCCACTTGATTGCAGGTTTTTCCACAGGTGTTCTATTGCGTTCATTGTGTGTAACCATCCATTCTGAGAGGGAGGATCGACAGCAGACCCTACGTATTTCATATTCGATATGAAATTTTTCATTTCAAAGAATAATTCTAAATGTGGGCTTCTAGGAGTCAAGTTTGTGGAATATTTTTTTCCACCGCGCAAATCTGCAGTGTCTGCGTTCACAGCATCAAAGAGCTGATCAAATTTGTGGGTGAATGTTGCAGTCACGTGGGCTTCACTTGGTAGTTCATCTGTGAAATAATAATAAATCTTATTAGAGATTACCTTCATGTATTATAGTAACTAGCTCCCAATCGCGACTAAGTCTGCCAGCACCTGTCTTATAAGAGTTTGTCATTATTTTTTTACTGCATTTGTTACTTTTAATAATAATATGCTGTCTGGTTGACTTTATCCAACTAATATTATAAATTGAGATTTTATATTATTTTTATGCATTCACAGTGCAGTTCTGTAAGTATAGGAAAAATGTGATAGTAAAAAACCACGAGCCCTATAAGTAGCTTTCATCCCGCCTGAAAGCTACTTATAGGGCTTGTGGTTTTTACTATCACATTTTTCCTATAATATTATAAATATGAAAGTTTACATGTTTGAATGTTTGTAACTCAATCACGCCAAAACGGCTGAACGGATTTGGCTGAAATTTGGGACACAGATACTTTGTAGCCTGGAGAGGTATATAGGCTACTTTTTATTCTGGAAATGTATCACATTCCCGCGGGGTAACATCGTGTAGTTCACGCGGGCAAAGCCGCGGGCGGAAAGCTAGTAATCTATAATACTTGGGTTAAACCCGTTTAATTATGTTTAATAAATAAATATTTATTACTCACTTGTTGCAATTTTGGCTAAGATACCAGCTGAAACGGAGTGGCTAAATACTTGCGCAGCCAGTTTCACTTTCATTTTCTGTTTAATATTAGGATTCAGATGCTGCTCTGACAGTGCAGGAGCAAAAACAAAGTTTGAATTATTTTTATCTAAATTATAAAAGGCTTCAATGTGTGCCCATTTAGCCAAACCTAAAACAATAAAAAAAAAATTCTAGCAAAGTTTCTAAGTCATCATCAGCATCATCATTAGCCACAGCGTCAGCCATCATAAGTTCCCACTGCTGGGGCACTGCCCTTCCTTATGAATGGATAAGGAGAATGGGCCATGACCCACCACGAGGGCTAAATGCGGATTTGTGGGTATTAACAACTGCAATCGCAGCCGGCTTGGCAGGACCAATGGCTTCACTTGCCTTCTGAAGCACGGAGGAGCTTGAGATTAAGTTTTTGGGGACCAACCATTGCGAAAGTTGAAGTTAACTTCAGGCCGAGCGCGCTGACCACTGCGCCACGGGCTTCTCAGTTTCAAAGTATTACTTGGCAAATCTTAGCAATATGTAGTCACTTTTTGGAAGATAAGTATGTAACTGTCAACTAGTACTAGCTAATTACCTAATATGAAGTAATTATTTGTACCTTTTTCATTTCCTCCAATAGACTGGAGTTCAGATTTACACTGAACATTATGTTTAATAAGAAGATTTCTGGTGCATTTAAGCAGATGTGGAGGATCAAAAATAGCAACAACTTCTTTATCATTATGTTTGAAATATGGTTGTGTAGTAGTGGCACCTAATAATTTTAAAACTTTAACATTTACTGTTGACATGTCGCAGACAGTTGCAACAACATTAATGTTTGCATTGAAACATTCTGTCAGTATCTGAAAAGAATTAAAATATAATTTGAAATAAATTATTCTATTTTATAAATAAGAGTAATTTCTTACTGTTACTCAGAAACAAATTAAGAATCCATTTTTAGTCTCCAGGCGAAGCAAGGTTCAGTTTCTCTAGTGCATTTTATTAATATTATAATAAATGAAAATGCTAAATATGCATATTTCAAATAAACTAATTTATTACCTCTTTTAAAGTTACAGCCATCCTATCTGCTTTCAAGGAATGTGATAGGTAATAAGCAATTGGCTGCTTCCATTTTTTCCTTATACCCGAAAGCATAAACACAAGTGCTTTGGTGGCAATTATATTCTCCCTGCCATAGTTGCCAAGATCTTGAAATCCTTTTACTTGATCACTTTTAGGGTCATATGCAAAATGCTTTCTTATTGACATTTCATCAAAGGATAATATACATATATTATAGTCTTCATTGTCTTCTTTTAATTGTTTTGTACTCATTTGTTTCAATGACTCAAAGATATGTTTGTTGATCCCTGGTTTTAAGGGCACTCTGTTTAAAAGTTTATTCAAACTGCTTTGGCATGGCAAAGCAAATAGCCTTCTTAAAAGGCGGTAACAGGCTGGTGACTTTTTATATATCACTAGGGCCATTATTTTTTGCTTCAAAGTGTATCTTCGGCCCTTTGGTTTTTTCGGGCAATTCTTCAATTGGCTTTGCAATAAGACCAGAAATGAACTGCTAATTTTCATGTCACAAAGCTTTTGAATATTTTCATCTTCACTCAGAGTTTTAACAGCATTCTTTTTCTTTTTAATTATTTTTCTTAGCCGAGCTATTTGTCTTAACTTGTTTTTGCAAATTTTATAAAGTTTTAATTCTCTGGGGGACATTTCTTGGGATTTTAATATATTAAGCGACTTTAAAATGCCCTTGCGTCTTTTTGATGCAGATGGTGATTTAGTTTGTAATGGCAAAACTTGTTCATTCTAGAAACAAAATAAAAACCTTTCATCAGAAATCAAAACTCGTTTGTCATTATATAGTAGTCTACCAACACAAGTTTGAAAGTACTAATCTCAAAAACAATACATTCTGAAAAAGAATAGTCTATTTATCTACCTGTTTGCTACATGGCAATTCATCTACACTATTCATAGAAGTTTGTTGGATATTTAATATTCCACTTGTAGAAGGTTGTTCTGTGTGTTGAATAGAAGGATCAATATTTTCTATTGATGACAATGGCACTCTTGTGGGTTGCTTTCTTCCAGCACAAGTTAACAGCTCATTCTGAAAAATATTTTTTGTAATTAAGCTTACAATGAATCAATAAATCTTTCTCTGACCAAATCTTTAATAAAATTCATTATTTATAAAATTTAATAAATTAAAGATTCCTTTCTACATGAGAAATACCTATATAACCTTTTACAATTACTATATGCTAGTAAATTACACTTTTGGTTTTAAAAAAATAACAAGATATTAAAATACTAGAAATAATAGTGAATCGATTCGAATTTAAATTGCGAGCTTGTTGTAGGTGTGTTCAAAATTATTTTAATATTTGTCTGCCTGCCTAGCATGACCATCATTATATCACGCGATATGATATCATACTGTCTTGCTTACTCCCTCCACTAAGGTGTTAGCAAGATATAAGCTCTTTATCATGCGTCAATAGTCGATAAATGCTGCTCATGCTAGGCCAGCTGGTATATAAACAAGTAAAATTAAATAGCATTATGAATGCAAAAAATTAAAAATAATAATTTAAATAGTTAATTTGATAAAACTGTCAAGTTCAAGTTAAAATCATTGTGGTTTTTTAAAGTTTACTTTTACTGATTTAAAATTTTAGATTATACATACCACATTAGATACATTTTCCTGTTCATTCAATACTTCATCAAATTGTCTTGCATAAGGAACAGCAAATTTACTGAGTTTTTGTCTTTTATTATCATAAAATTGCGAAGAACTAAAATGTCTTCCGCATAGAACCTTGCTGGAATTATGCAGAGAAATTAAAGATTCAATGGACCAATTTTCATTCGGCCAACAATATTTAGCCCAAGCACGTGCCCTGCAATTAAATGATTATGTCACATAGCTTTCACGATGTAGAAATCAGACAATATTAATTTTAAACTAGGTAGGTACTTACTTGGTGGCATTGCTGGTTCCTGGATTTGGGAACCTGTGATACGTCACAGTTAAGTCTTCAGAACGAGTTCTTCCGCACTTAGAACATTTTCGATGGTTGTTTGCAGACATTTTGCTTCAATAATATAAAAAAAAACAGTTGCTTATTACTACAAAACTTAACCTAAAACGTACTTTCGTATGATTAACACTAAACTTAACTAATAACGTCCTTGCGTAAGTATAAACCACTAAACTTAATTAACAACGTCCTTGCGTAAGTATGGTAAGTATTTAAAATGCAAAAGGCAAAGAATTTGCAAAATAATACAACAAACAAAATGTGGAGAGAAACCTCGACTCGATCAACACAAATTTGTAAACAACCATGGCGGAAGTGTGACCAGTTTAGAATCGTTTTTAAAATGAAGGATGTTTTTTTATATGGTATACTTGGGCAACACACACATGTAAGATTTATTGTATGTGTGCAATATTATGAGCCAAACTTTTCTTAGGAAGATACCGGACCCTGGTAGGTACCTATTATACTACTCTTCGTCGTTTCCCGCCGAAAATCACAAAAATAGCGAAATGACGTTGACCTTGACCACCAATCACATTCGCGTTCAACTTTTTAGTTGCCTCCGAGACCAAGGAATCAAGACCATACAGTCAAACTTTTAGCAGAGTAATAGAGTATACTGTAACATAAGGAAAGTTACCTTTATACAAAATATTTATTTCCTTTTTTGTTACGTTGGATAATATTTAATTAGGTACGTAGGTATTCTGGGATGATGGATAGAAGATATAAGTACTCGGATCGGAAGACAAGACAGACATCGATGTTATACATTGTATACTTGTGTTACAAATCAAGCATCTCTTTCAGATGTACGTGTCGAAAAAGAGACGGGCAACATCTTTGATTATCTACTTGTAGGTAGGTACGTAGTTAGTCGTGGCGGATCGGATTCTATGCGTTATGGTCTAGTGACCCTGACCCCATTAATTATTTCTCTTCTCTTCACTTCAGACTTCACTTTAGTAGTTCCTTAGATTGCCTGTAAGGAGGTTTAGAGCCGTATAAAACAATTTGATTCATACAAACAAGATAAAGTTTTAGTACCCCTAGGTATTTTATTAATTAAATAACAGTGACCGCGATGTTACAAATAACCACACCTAAGGTTTCAATTTCCTTATTGACCAACTTAAAAGACCTGTGATCACTTCCAAATTGATAAGAAAAACAGGCCTTCTTAAAGTAGACAACCAATGCTATCGTTTATCATATCAGTAAAAATGTACCTACTGCATTACCTATCACTATCAACGTTTAGTAAGAAAAGATAAAACGATAAGGTTGTAGGTATTATTAACTCGCAAATCCATTGTATTGGTGAGAGGGGATCTTGAAAAGAACCCAATTTTTATTTTTTAAGTGTTGAGTGTTTGTTCTTTTTTCAAAATGCGGGGCATAGTTCATTTGCAAGCCGGCCAGTGTGGTAATCAGATTGGATCTAAGGTACGTTAATGTTTTTTTTTAATTACCTAATATAGTTTACCTACCAATATAAACCATTTTGCACCTAACCTAACCTAGTAAAAATGTGTGATGTGTAAACTTGAGAAATGGCAGGAGATTTATGTTAGTACTTATTTAACCTACATAGTTACAGGAGTGCTAAGTCTTAACGTTAGTTATGTATTATTTTGTTGCCGGTCGGACGATTAGAATGTTAGTGATAAAGAAATCGACAGTTTCTTTAATAACCTAAACTGTAAAGTAGATATTTGGTTATCAACCTACTTTCAATAATTTTCCTTTTGTTTTTTGTTAAACTGTTTTCATACAGAGTAAACGACAGGGAAAACATTTTTGAAAAATAGGTAGGTACATACTTATAGTAATCACGCCATCTTGTGTCCGTGAGAATCAATTATTTTTTACCGAAACCAATTTTATTAAGTATTCTGTACTGAAAAATATTCTGTGGTGAAATGGCGTAGTATCTAATCCCTATTAATATTAAGGCTGGCCCCAGACCTACCGGTTTCATTTGTTTGCTTTGCTGTTATAGTAGAACAACAGGGGTCCTACCGGCTAACTTTTCGAACTTCGGCGGGTCTGCCGGGCTTCAACTTAAAACAGATAAATCGAAGAAAGAAGTTTCGTATTGTAGTTATTTAGAAGTAGGGATGTCGAAAGTGAAAAAAAATATCGATATATCGATACATCGATATTTTAAAAAAAATCAATATTGGCATTGATATATCGCGGAATAATTATCGATATATCGATATATCGGCAAACTTAAAAAAAAATATTGTGGTTTTAAAATAACAGTGTATTTAGCTTAGCCTAGCGCAATAATATCAATAGTAATTTTTGTATGTAATGTAATTTATTTTAATGTACACTATACAGTTATTTTTCCATTTGTTTTACGGCTTTGGATTCTAGCGACTTTAAAATTGGATTGGTAGCCGGCGTCGGCTGTGGAGGCACTTCCAAGCCAAGATCCATAAATAAAATAAAAATATCGTTTTTGATACAATTTTCGATATTGGATATTTTATATCGATATATCGATTTATCGGTTAACAATATATCGGCAAAAAATATCGATTTATCGAATTAAAAATATCGAATTTATCGATGTATCGATATTTTTTCAACAAGCCTATTTAGAAGATATCGATGTTCGTGTGACATCATCATCAAATGAAACCGGTAGGCTGACGATTAAAAATCAATTTAAATGTGATGTATCTCAGCATTTTTGATAATTCCACCCCCGAAGGTGAAAAGAGGGGATGGTGAATCTACGTTGTTTTGTTATGTTTCTTACTTCCTGCGTCATTGTCGTTTACTAGAAAAACTTTAAAAAAACCAATGCATCACAACGGAATTTGCCATCATTTACGTTAGAGTACGATAAGAAATTATATTAATTTGCATATTTTTAACTTATTTATTGCGATGCATTGGTTTTTAAAGATTTTTCGAGTAAACGACAATGACGCAGGAAGTCAGAAACAACGTAGGTTCGCCCGGGAATTAAGTCAAGGAAACCTTAACTAAAGATTTTAGCTAAGAAGTAAGTAGGTATACCTACCTATTCGGCCGTTAATAATATTAATGAAAAACGAACGCATTTGAAAGTTTTTTTAAATAGGTCGGTATTTTGAACTCAATGGAACTCCAAAAGGTTGTATTGTTTATCGTATAATTATCAATAGAATAAAGTTAAGGTAATAATTATAGCCTCATATAATACCTACCTAACAAACATACAAGTCTTTGTTACCTAATTTTAAAACTAGCTTAGGGATCCAAAATTAAAAACATAAAACAAATGCCATTCGATGTATAGTGATAATTTTATCCTCTGTGGGGGCCCCCGATAAGGTGGACCGAAGCCGACGGCCTTGAGGGTGAAGGTCGCGGGACACGGGAAGCCATCAAGCCACTGCGGGTAGCGTAGGACCGTTATATTATCGTCACAGTACCTAACTAGGTACCTATATCGTGGATATTCTTTAAGAGGCCTATGCCATCGAATTATTATAATATAAATAAATAAATATTTGACAACATCACATACATTGCTCCGATTCCAAAGTACTTAAGTATCTAAAGCACTTGTGTTATGGAAATCGGAGACAACGGTGGTATCACAAACACCCAGACCTGAGCCAATATAGAAAAGTTCGTTTTCTAAATTGACCAAACCGGGGGTTGAACCCGGGACCTCAGAGATGGCGACACCTTGAAAACCGGTGTACAAAGCCACTCGACCACGGAGGTCGTCAAAAATATGATGTTATGCCCAGCCTTAAGGGTGTCGTGCGCAGGGACAGAAAAACCGAAAATACTGAGGTACCTACTCTTGCGATATTATCCGAAACAAGTTAGACTGGTTTTTGGACCGATTAGGGTATCTTTATTTAGTCGGCTCGGCACCCTTGTTGCCTGCGATATAAGGGTTAATGTACATACCCAAAATTATTCCTATTCCCGAACCCTATTCCGTCATTGTTATGCAAATATTATTAAGAGGCCGGCGAACAGTGAGCTTCCATAATACTAACCCAATTCAAAATAAATGCCAAGTTTTTTTTCATACAAAACTGTAAATCGCGTCAATTTTTATTTGGTTTAGTATTTTGCATTTTTTATTTAATAGAAACCTAGACAAATACTGTCTTAATCCGAATAACATCACAAGAAGAGTTAAATATGCTCAACTTGCAAATCATTTTGGTATTACGTTTGTATGGGAAGCTTGTTCGCCGGAAGTGGAGCGTGAGAAACATGAGTGACTGCTCTACATTTCGGTTTTTAGAGGTATCGGTACCGCCAAATTCGGGAAAGGGTAGGTAGGTGCCGCAGTTTAACAGAATATTTATCTTTTGATACATATGTCGTATTTAAAGGTAGGTACCTATTTAGTTACTGAAATATCGGTCGGGTATAACCTTAGAATAATAACAACCTAGAACGATAGTTCCCTACAAAGCGGACTGTCAAAAGTGAGGCAAATAAAACTGAGCCAAAATGGAGTTTTCAGATTTTAATCCTTCATACGTTACCTAATCGTACCTATTAAACGCAATAGTTTTAATTTTCCTGAAAACTAAGCCATTTTGGGTCAGTATTTTTTGCCTCACTTTACGTACAAGGACTCGGCTTCTAGGGTATAACCTTTTGTTTTGTCCTTGGTCGTGCCGTCGTGCGGCTGATAAAAAAATATAGGGTGGAACCAAATTAAGTAACAATACTGAAACAGGTGATAGTGTTGCTTAAACTGAACAACTTTCTCCAAGGAATATAGGCCGAAAAACGATTTTTTTCCCTATCCATACAAATTCGATCAGCTGACCAATACATTTTGTATGGGAGGATGAATTTTTTTTCGTATTTCGACCCATGTTCCTTGGAGAAAGTTGTTCAGTTTAAACAACACTATTTGAAATTTTGAGATTTAAGCATTCACAATGCTATTTTTATATAATACTAAATAATATACTAGAAAAAATAGGACTCGCACCAGATCATGTTCTCGGACGGGAAACGAGAACATGATCTGGTGCGAGTCCTATTTTTTCTAGTATATTATTTAGTATTAAACAACACTATCACTTGTTTCAGTATTGTTACATAACTTGGTACCACCTTATATGACGACTTTTCTAGTTTGGTCACTTAGAGAGGATGAATGATAGTCGAATCACGAAAGAGATATATTGTGCGAATGTGGAGGGAACGAATGAGCAAGGGCGTCCCAGAAAAACCTACGCGGACCAATTAGAGGTTTTAATAAAAAAGGCTGGTGTACGCAGTGAGAAAAACCGCCGGGCATGTATGAAAAGGTTGATGGTTGTAAATGAAGCAAAAGAAGTGTGCAAGGATCGTAGCAGGTGGCGATCTATAGTCTCTGTCTACCCCCATAGAAAACAGGCGTGAGTATATGTATGTATGTTTTCTTTTATATAGTTCTGGGAGGTGATCTCAGATGAGCACGGCGTGGACCCTCAGGGTATCTACAAGGGAGAGAATCCTCAGCAGCGGGAGCGAATTGACGTCTACTACAATGAAGCCTCAAGCGGTAAGTTCTTCTGCCGGCTCCACACGTTGGCCACAATATTGGCAAATTAATCGTACGTTGCCGGTTTTGTAACAAATGCTTCAAAGAGTTTCTTACAAAAGCATCGACGAACGATACATAAGCCAAGGTTTGGGCCAACGTGTGGAGCCGACATTACAACAATAACAAAGAGAATGTAATCACTACGTTTTAAACTCACCTTTTATTTTGAACATTTTTCGTTCATACTCGTTGTCGTATTGGTTGGTTGAACTTGATGGATTTAAGAGCGCGTAGTCTGCACACTAGCGCCGCCATTGGAAAAAAATCATAGTGCTTAAATAAAGACGAAATTGTGAATTATCTCTTTGTAGCGCACTCCGTAGTAGCTTTGTGGTTCTTTTTATCGCTTTAACAATATTTTCTATCCTGTCGTTTAGTTTAATGGAGATTTTTTGCAATAAGTGGCTACTTTTAACAATAAAACTCCACTTAACTAAACGACAGGCTAGAAAATATTGTTTGAGCGATAAAAAGAACCACAAAGCTTCGACGGAGTGCACTACAGAGAGATAATTCACAATTTCGTCTTTAGTTAAGCACTATGATTTTTTTCCAATGACGGCGCTAGTGTGCAGACTATGCAGCCTTAAGAGTCCGACGAACAGTGAGCTTCCCAGACAAACGTAATACCAAAATGATTTGCAATTTGAGCATAATTAACTCTTCTTGTGATGTTATTCGGATTGAGACAGTATTTGTCTAGGTTCTATTCAATAAAAATTCCAAAATACTAATAGAAACCTAGACAAATACTGTCTTAATCCAAATAATATCACAAGAAGAGTTAAATATGCTCAAATTGCAAATCATTTTGGTATTACGTTTGTATGGGAAGCTCACTGTTCGCCGGCGTCTTAATGAATTTCTTTTTACTCAGTCGCCATCGCCACAAATTAATTTTATCTCATAAAATATACTGTTGACAGGTAAATTCGTGCCCAGGGCAGTATTGGTGGACTTGGAGCCCGGCACGATGGACGCCGTGAGGGCAAGCCCGTATGGGCAACTGTTCAGGCCAGATAACTTCGTGTTTGGGCAGAGTGGGGCGGGTGAGTAATCCCCTCCGGCCGTTTTCGCAACTGCGATTCGCAACCAGTTGCGAATTAAGAATATTTATCTTTTATTGGCAACCAGTTGCGAAACACACAACGAAGTGGCCCTCATGCCACACGCATGCTGGTTTGCGTCTGTCTTTGCAATTAGACGCTGGATTTTATAAATAAAGTCTGGCGAAAGTCTAGAAAATAATAGGAGTCACAATTTGACAACATCACATACATTGCTCCGATTCCAAAGTAAGTAGCTAAAGCACTTGTGTTATGGAAATCAGAGACAACGGTGGTATCTCAAACACACAGACCTGAGCCAATATAGAAAAGTTCGTTTTCTAAATTGACCCAACCGGGGATCGACCCCGGGACCTCAGAGATGGCGACACCTTCAAAACCGGTGTACAAAGCCACTCGACCACGGAGGTCGTTATAATAGGTATCCGTTTTTTAAATAAAATAACAATGCTGTGGCCCTACCATGAGTTAAGCAAACTGTTTACGCTGCCGTAATCTATCGGATATACTGCTCACAGTCAATGCGAGTGAAAGAGAGAAAATGATAGTTTACGGTAGCGTAAACAGTTTGCATCAACTCATGGTAGGGCCACAGGATAGCGACATCTCTTATCCGCTTACTGTTACTATATTTGTAACAGAGACATCTGTTGATGATGATTTTAAGTAAAAAAGTTATTGTTTTTTTTTCACAGGTAATAATTGGGCCAAAGGTCACTATACCGAAGGCGCAGAACTGGTGGATTCCGTACTCGACGTGGTCAGGAAGGAAGCAGAAAACTGCGATTGTTTACAAGGTAAAATCACAGACACTTTAAGGCGAGCATAATGCGACATATTTTCTGAATAAAGAGTAATTTGTGATCTCTTAGTCAGTCGAATTTCAGTGCATAGTACTGTCGATACCCTTTATAACACTCTTAAATTTCTGCTACACAGCTCTTAAGCAGCTATGTGAACTTAAGGCTGGATAATTTGTGCCCATTTAAGAGTTTTAAGAGCTGTATAAGGTCGTATACAGCCTTTATGCAGCTTCCTTATTCAGCTTTAAGTGTGATGGAAACCCGTTATTCAGGTGTTAACAGGGCCGGATTTAAGGGAGGGCAACCGGGGCAACTGCCCGGGGCCTCCACATAAATTGTATTTATTAAAAAAAGAATCTTACACAACGAAAGAGTACCTACCTAATATTACGATTTGAAAACATACCTAGTAATTTTAATTTTAATATTATTTATTACTAGCGGCGGGTATTATTAATTAATAAATGATTAAAAAACTTTGCAAGAAAATATATAACCTTTTGAAAAATAATTAAGGGCCTCCACTCCCTTGTCCCGGGGAGGCCCCTACACCTCTAAATCCGTCTCTGGGTGTTAAGCAGCATCGTGTGCTACTTGGGAGGCCGGTTCACGATCTGATGAAAAGATTGATTTTTGAGCTTCCAATGTGAAGAACTGATGTAGAATTCTACTTCACAAAAATTACTGTAGACTGAAAAAGAAACAAAGAAACAAAAGAACCGAACAGAATATTGAACAATGGATCGGTAAATCTGTAAAAAATCATAAAAACTTATAAAAATAAACTTCCAATCGTCAGATTTCGTAATTTTCAACGACAGTGATATGATTTTTATGCAAAAAGGATAGCTTTTGTTATTGATCTAACACAATAACCGAGTAAACACATTTTTAATAAATGATCCAGTATTCCAGAAATCAATAAAAATGTAGGTACTAATTTTAGTCAATTTCTGGCGAAACTACAATTAAAGCTGTGCAACAATCAACCATTTACAAAAGAGATACTGAAAGAGTAGGTATATATCTAGAATTGGGCCAAAACAATAAAAATATTTCTAATTTTCTTTCCTTAAGAGTCCGGCGAACAGTGAGCTTCTCGTACAAGCGTAATACCAAAATGATTTGCAATTTGAGCATAATCAACTCTTCTTGTGATGTTATTCGGATTAAGACAGTATTTGTCTACGTAGCTAATAAATAAAAATTCCAAAATACTAACCCAATTCAAAATAAATGCCAACAAAACTGTAAATCGCATTATTTTTTATTTGGTTTGGTATTTTAGATTTTTTATTTAATAAAACCCTAGACAAATACTGTATAAATCCGAATAA
The DNA here is from genome assembly GCA_963556745.1 of Catoptria pinella. NCBI lineage: Eukaryota > Metazoa > Arthropoda > Insecta > Lepidoptera > Crambidae > Catoptria > Catoptria pinella. The sequence continues at coordinate 5,253,462 of OY750788.1, read as the reverse complement.
CATCACAAGAAGAGTTTAATATGCTCATATTGCAAATCATTTTGGTATTACGTTTGTATGGAAAGCTCACAGTTCGCCGGACTCTTAAGGAAAGAAAATCAGAAATATTTTAATTGCTTCGGCCGTCAAGATCAAATTCGAAATAATAACAAGCAATTGAAGCATCTTTTACATTGTAGAAGACATGAGATTTTCTCTGTATGAGGAAAAAATCGCCAATTTCATACTATTTGTGGCGTCTGCAAAGAGGTCACCACTCCTCTATGGTTAAGCAGAAAAGAAGATAGTTCTGACTTCTGTCTTACACACTGTTGTCACTGAATTTTTATTGTTGCTTTCTTGCTATTGTAAATTAATATTATCCCTTCCTTACTCGTCCGTATTCCTTCCTATTTCAATGTGACTCTTCCATGTATATATTCTCTGTACATAGCATTTGTGGAGTAAATAATTAACACACGTTGGAAGTGTTTCCATCATAGTTGTAACAACGAACACAAGTATAGTGCGGGCAGGAACCAAAGCCCGCACATATTATTACTGTAAAACAGTGGTTCCTAACCTTTTCAATGTTGTTACCCATATGGGGTAAAGTCTGTTTCCCTACATACCCCCCAACTTGGGGGGAGGGGGCTCACCCTGCATACACATCATGCTGCATTAAGCAAGAAGCAAGAGCACTATACCACGTACCTAGTGTAATTTTATTTAAGTAGGAAAATAATAATAATTACTTTTTTACTCTCTATTCTATTCATTCGCACTAGGTATCAACTCTGTTACCCCCATAAAATAGTAGTTTTTCCCTCACGGGGTAATTACCCCCAGGTTCGGATCCAATAAATAAATAAAATATTTGACAACATCACATACATTGCTCCGATTCCAAAGTAAGTAGCTAAAGCGCTTGTGTTATGGAAATCAGAGACAACGGTGGTATCACAAACACCCAGACCTGAGCCAATATAGAAAAGTTCTTTTTTCTAAATTGACCCAACCGGGGATCGAACGAACCCACCTCAGAGATGGCGACACCTTGAAAACCGGTATACAAAGCCACTCGACCACGGAGGTCCACCTGTAAAACTATTCAATTTCCAGGTTTCCAACTGACCCACTCGCTCGGCGGAGGCACCGGGTCCGGTATGGGGACTCTACTCCTGAGTAAAATTAGGGAGGAGTTTCCCGATCGAATCATGACCACATTCAGCGTCGTACCTTCGCCTAAGGTAATTAAGAGCTATTGTTTTTATCCACAATAGGGGCCGTACCGGCTAACGCATCGAACTTCGGAAAGTCTGCCGGGCTTCAAATTAAAACAGATAAATCAAGCCCCAATTGGGCCGAAATGGCGAACCCCAATTCATGATGTCACACGAACATCGATATCTTCTAAATAACTTCGGCGAATAGTACAATACGAAACTCCTTACTTTAAAGTCCTCCTAAGTTAGCCGGTAGAGCCCCAGAAGCCCTACCGGCTAACTTTTCGAACTTCGGCGGGTCTGCCGAGCTTCAACTTAAAACAGATAAATCGAAGTAAGGAGTTTCGTATTGTACTATTCGCCGAAGTTATTTAGAAGATATCGATGTTCGTGTGACATCATGAATTGAGGTTCGCCATTTTGGCCCGATTGGGGCTCGATTTATATGTTTTAATTTGAAGCCTGGCAGACTTTCCGAAGTTTGTTAGCCGGTATGGCCCCAGGATAGTGCTTGGCCCCTCACTTGGCTCACCTGATGTTAAGTGACGATAAGGCCGAAAGTGTAAGCGCACTACACCCGGAATCCTCACCACTGAGGAACTGGCTATCTTACACAATTAAAATCGAAAATATCAAAATGTATGAAACAGCTGATTTTTTTTTCGCGTTTTCAGAGTTGGTCCCATTTTAAAAGTTGTTCAGTTTGATGGTCCGTACATACCATATTCGGCATTAGGGGTATTTTTGTAACATGTTGTATATAATACTAAATAATATACTAGAAAAAATAGGACTCGCACCAGATCATGTTCTCGGACGGTAATCGAACCCGCGACCTTTGGATAACCGGTCCAATGCTCTGACCGCTGAGCTACCGAGTCACTGGTGAGAACGTCGAATTTCTTCTAGTATATCAACTCTTACGCTGCAAGCCAATGTTGTATATGCTGGGTCGCTGAATAAATTTCGTTAGCGAGATGTAGTTTTTCCATACTACGAGGTGCTATTCCATAGTTAACGTTCATGTTTCTTATACTAGCGCCATCTAGTAACATTCCATATTCGGCATTAGGGGTATTTTTGTATAAATAATAATAATAATTCTTTATTGCTGTAAATGTGGTCAGTACAAGATTATAACATTTATCGTTTTCGTTTCTCACATTTAACCAAATAACATTGGTATGCAAATTGGAGATGGGTCTTGATTATTAATAAATTAACAATGTCTTAAAATAATCATAAATTAAATAAAAAACAATAATAATAACAATCAAAACATGTCCAAAATTAATCGAATTGAATAAATACCTAAAACATAATTATATACCAAAAATAATAATAATAATAATAATAAAAAAAGTGGTCTGATAATATTTAAAATTTGCAATTAATAAATTCCTTAACACTATAAAAACACTTGTCAGCCAGTAATCGATACAACGCACATTTAAATTGTAGGGCATCCAATCGCGCATGTTATTTGTGATCTCGGTATTTGCGGGATCGATGATTTACGATCCCGCGGGATCTCGGTATTTGCGGGATCCCGCAGGTGTAAAATGAGCTGCCTATTAAGTGTTGTGTAAAGAGGTATTTATATGTTAAAAAAATTTCTCAAGTATCCATTTATTGCTTTTAGTATTTACTTCTTCTTACTGTCAGCAAAACCATCAAACAAAACCAAACATGGCGATATCAACAGCGCGGCGCATGCGCGGGACAAGCGCCACGAGCCGCGCGCGGTCGCCAACGGCAGCCAGTCATTCAGTACTCGCGCGCCAGCGCTTGCAAGATGACGTTTCTATGCTACTTTCCAGTCCCGCAAATCCCTGGTAATATCGCTCCTTGCGGGACTGGAAAATGACGCAGGATCTCGGTATTTCGAGATCTCGGTATACCGAGATTGGATGCCCTAATTGGTAGTATGTAACACGTTGTATCGTTGATCGCGCCGCGTGCAGGTGAGCGAGGTGGTGCTGGAGCCGTACAACGCGACGCTGTCCGTGCACCAGCTGGTGGAGAACACGGACATGACGTTCTGCATCGACAACGAGGCGCTCTACAACATCTGCTTCCGGACCCTGCGCCTCACCAGCCCCAGCTACGGGGACCTCAACCATTTGATATCGGTAAGCTTTGTTATTAGATTTCTTTTTAACCGACTCTAGAAAAGGAGGAGGCGTCGAGTCGACGACTGTATGTTTATTTTTTAACCCCGACCCAAAAAGTGGGTTGTTATAAGTTTAGCATGGTTTTTATTATTTTTTTTTTGTTTCTTTACCATAACTTCACCAAATTGTTACCCGATTTAAATATTTTTTTATTTATTTGAAAGAACATAGTTCAGGGACCCTACCGGCTAACTTACATGGCTATCGTAATAGTTTTCTTTTGACGGATGAATGTCATTGCTTTGCTACTTTTCTTTGATAAGGTTTTATTTATGCCAAAAAAAATAGCAATGTATCACATCCATCTGTCAAATGAAAACGATTACGATAGCCATGTAAGTTAGTCGGTAGGGCCCCTGAGCGTTTACGATAGCCATGTTAGTTAGCCGGTAGGGCCTCTGAGCGATTACGATAGCCATGTTAGTTAGCCGGTAGGGCCTCTGAGCGATTACGATAGCCATGTTAGTTAGCCGGTAGGGCCCCAAGCATGCGTGGTCCCATAAAAAAATACTCTTAAGCTAATACTTTTATAAGACTATGTTTCCTTTAATTTAATGCTGTCAGCAACTTACTTTAAGACTTTCCTTTATAAATCTGTGCATTATATTTATGTGAGAGAACAAATAAAGATTTTTTGTATTTAGTATTGAAATTGAAATTGAAAAATTCTTTATTCAAATAAGCTCAAATAATAAGCATTTTTAAATCGTTAGTTCTTTTATCCTACCACCCATTATGACGTCTTTTAGCTGACAAGAAAAATGGGCGCAAAAAACTATATCAGAAGGAACGATATTTACAAATATGTATATCGTTTCCAGACATAACATTCATACATGTTACAAATAACATAGATTCATAAATAAATAATATTATTTAATTAGCTCATTTCTACTGAATCAATTTATTGTATTGTAAAATACTAAATAATATACTAGAAAAAATAGGACTCGCACCAGATCATGTTCTCGGACAGGAATCGAACCCGCGACCTTTGAATATCCGGTCCAATGCTCTGACCGCTGAGCTACCGAGTCACTGGTGAGAACGTCAAATTTTTTCTAGTATATCAACTCTTACGCTGCAAGCCAGCGCCATCTCACCAATGTAGAAGGAATTACCTCGACATTCAACTGAACATCTTTCCAGATATTTTTAAACAGTTGATTAAGATGAGAAAGCTATATAAGTTTTTGAATTTTGAGATTTAAGCATTCACAATGCTATTTTTATATAATACTAAATAATATACTAGAAAAAATAGGACTCGCACCAGATCATGTTCTCGGACGGGAATCGAACCCGCGACCTTTGAATATCCGGTCCAATGCTCTGACCGCTGAGCTACCGAGTCACTGGTGAGAACGTCAAATTTTTTCTAGTATATCAACTCTTACGCTGCAAGCCAGCGCCATCTCACCAATGTAGAAGGAATTACCTCGACATTCAACTGAACATCTTTCCAGATATTTTTAAACAGTTGATTAAGATGAGAAAGCTATATAAGTTTTTGAATTTTGAGATTTAAGCATTCACAATGCTATTTTTATATAATACTAAATAATATACTAGAAAAAATAGGACTCGCACCAGATCATGTTCTCGGACAGGAATCGAACCCGCGACCTTTGAATATCCGGTCCAATGCTCTGACCGCTGAGCTACCGAGTCACTGGTGAGAACGTCAAATTTTTTCTAGTATATCAACTCTTACGCTGCAAGCCAGCGCCATCTCACCAATGTAGAAGGAATTACCTCGACATTCAACTGAACATCTTTCCAGATATTTTTAAACAGTTGATTAAGATGAGAAAGCTATATAAGTTTTTGAATTTTGAGATTTAAGCATTCACAATGCTATTTTTATATAATACTAAATAATATACTAGAAAAAATAGGACTCGCACCAGATCATGTTCTCGGACGGGAATCGAACCCGCGACCTTTGAATATCCGGTCCAATGCTCTGACCGCTGAGCTACCGAGTCACTGGTGAGAACGTCAAATTTTTTCTAGTATATCAACTCTTACGCTGCAAGCCAGCGCCATCTCACCAATGTAGAAGGAATTACCTCGACATTCAACTGAACATCTTTCCAGATATTTTTAAACAGTTGATTAAGATGAGAAAGCTATATAAGTTTTTGAATTTTGAGATTTAAGCATTCACAATGCTATTTTTATATAATACTAAATAATATACTAGAAAAAATAGGACTCGCACCAGATCATGTTCTCGGACGGGAATCGAACCCGCGACCTTTGAATATCCGGTCCAATGCTCTGACCGCTGAGCTACCGAGTCACTGGTGAGAACGTCAAATTTTTTCTAGTATATCAACTCTTACGCTGCAAGCCAGCGCCATCTCACCAATGTAGAAGGAATTACCTCGACATTCAACTGAACATCTTTCCAGATATTTTTAAACAGTTGATTAAGATGAGAAAGCTATATAAGTTTTTAAATTTTGAGATTTAAGCATTCACAATGCTATTTTTATATAATACTAAATAATATACTAGAAAAAATAGGACTCGCACCAGATCAATATTGTATCGTATTGTAAATAAATAAATGAAATAACGTCCAGATGACGATGTCGGGCGTGACGACGTGCCTGCGGTTCCCGGGGCAGCTGAACGCGGACCTGCGCAAGCTCGCCGTCAACATGGTGCCCTTCCCGAGGCTGCACTTCTTCATGCCCGGTACTACTGTTAAGGCGACTATAGCCCTCCACTGGCGACCTAATCTTAATAAGGATCAGTGATAATTTTTAGGGTTCCGTACTAAAATGGTAAAAAGGAACCCTTTTGGTGCGACTCAGTCTGTCTGTCTGTCACAGCTGGATATCTCGAGAACTACTAATGCTATCAACTTGAAATTTGGAATAATTTTAGATGACGTTTGTCCATCTATTTTGCAAATAGGGAGATAAATAAAAATATTTATATTTTTTTCAACAGGGACGAAATTCGAAGTGAGGCTACTAGGGCATATGGGGACTTTTCGACTTTTTGTTTAGTGACTTTTCCAATAGCTCATGATACCAGAAAGATAACTGTGAAGAAATTTTCACCATATATCTTAAACCTGAGACTATATGCACTAGAACACTGCTATTTTGGTGTGAATTATGACGTCTTTATACACCAGGTGAACCTTACGTAGTGCGTATTAAAGCACATATTTCAGTGCGCTTGGCATTTCCTTACAACCTTTATAACTTAAGCATTTTAAAACGGATTTCAATAATTCTTTCACTGGGTTTCATAGCTATGATGAATTTTAATTTCTGTGACAGGTCTGGGTGTTACCATGTATAATAAGTAAACAAGGTGTTACATATACAACATGTTACAAAAATTAAAATCGAAAATATCAAAATCTATGAAACAGCTGATTTTTTTTTCGCGATTTCAGAGTTAGTCCCATAGTAAAAGTTGTTCAGTTTGATGGTCCCTATATACCATATTCGGCATTAGGGGTATTTTTGTAACACCTTGTATATTTAAAAAGTATATAAGTAGTATATCAGTTGTCTAGCACCCATATTACAAGTTCCGCTTGGTTTGAGGCTAGATGGCGCTGTGTAGAATTGTCCAATTATTTGTATATTATTTATTTCTAATGATAATTTACAATTACAGGATTCGCGCCCCTCACTGCCAGGAATTCATTCAATTACAGACCACAATCTGTGCAAGAGCTGATGAGTCAGGTAAAGTATTAAATATTTTTTCGTTTAAGTATAGAAAATATCTATGAGTATACAGATTATGGTCGCTATTATACAACTAGTGATCACAGTCACTTTTGCGCGTGAGCAAGACTGTCTGAATATTTTATTTCGTTATTTAGAGCTTATTAAACCATCCTGAATTAAGGATCCGATATTCAGTTGCTCCTAAACTCGGAGAAATTTAATTGCATTCAGGAATGTAGGATCCGATTTCGCATCCTTAATTCAGGATGAAATGGTCTCCGACATAACGGATGCTAAATAAAGGATAGTGTAATCGCATTTAGGACGCTCCGCCACAGTAGTCATTTAAATAAATAGCTACGTTTGCTCCGACACAATAAAGCGCAATTCAGATCGGATACCGCTACAGTTCCTACGACGTCTCTTCTCTCTCTTTCTGGCGACGCTAGGGTTTGTTTAAATGAACTACGTTATCGATACCTTGCGGCTCAAAGGGCGTAACATTAGTTGTTATTATTCGAACATAGACATTAGTATACTAGGTACTTATTAGCCATTCATTCGAATATCTAAATTAGTAGGTAGTTACGAATTAGTCGAAAAATAGAATTATTCGGAGTCGCGCATCGCTAGTAAAAAATATCATTAAGTATATATATTTTTAAATATCGATATATAATAAATATACAGGTAATAAACATCATTTTTACACATGATTTTTTTTCTCGATATATCAATATATCGTTATTTTTTTTTATTTTTATACGTGAATATGTTTCGATATATTTAAAAAAATATCGATACGATGTATATTTGATTCATTCGCTTCGCCCATCCCTATTAAGGACGCTGAATCAAGGAAGGTGTAATCGGCGACTGAATAACGGATGCTAAATCGGACTCTGAATTTCGGATCCGTAATTTAGGAAGGTCTAATAAGTTCTTTTATACTAAGCAAGCCGTCGCACAGATGGCGCTGTTTTACAGTATGTATGTATGTATGGTGTAGATGTTCAACCCGGGCAACATGATGACGGCGGCGGACCCGCGCCGCGGCCGCTACCTCACCGTCGCCACCATGTTCCGCGGACACATGTCCATGAGGGAGGTCGACGAGCAGGTCAGGGACGTGCAGAACAAGAACTCCAGGTAAGGGGCCGACAGTAACGTCGACGATGTCGTTGTCGACAAATTAACAAAAAGATCCGAAACCCGCGAATCATTAAAGATATCGTTAACAAATAGGACGACGAACAGGTCAGGGACGTGCAGAACAAGAACTCCAGGTAAGGGACCGACGGTAACGTCGACAATATCGTCGTCAAATTAACAAATAGATTTGAAATGAAACCCGCGAATCATTAAATGTTTAAAATGTCAACTTACAATACTACCTACCACGTAATAGGTAAATTAAGAGCGCTTAGTCTGCACACTAGCACTGCCATTGGAAAAAAAACATAGTTTTTAAATAAAGATGAAATTGTGAATTATCTCTCTGTAGTGCACTCTGAAGAAGCTTTGTGATACTTTTTATCGCTTAAACAATATTCTCTAGCCTGTCGTTTAATTTAATGGTTTTTTTTTGCGAAAAGTGGCCACTTTCTAGCAATAAAACTCCATTAAAATAAATAACAGGCTATAAAATATTGTTTAAGCGTTAAAAATTACCACAATGCTTGTTCAGAGTGCACTACAGAGAGATAATTCACAATTTCGCCTCATTTAAGCACTATGATTTTTTTTCCAATGGCGGCGCTAGTGTGCAGACTACGCGCTCTTAACTACTACCTACATTATCTTGAACAACATATCAACAACACTACCTTAAACTTGTAGATACTTTCTAAAAAAAAGGTATGTAGCTATACTATTAAAGACAAAAATAACTACAATAACACTTAACCACAGAATAGGTAAGTGTACATAATAATATACCTTCTACTCTTAGAGCATTATGATCTAAGCTTCTACTATAGCTTGACCATAGAGTTGACAAAAAATGAAGGCGCCACTTTCTATGCAAACGTCAAAATCACGAATAACTTGGCAACACTGACTATATTTTGTACTGAAAATTTTAAGTTCTATTTTACTTAATTTCTTTTTCTAGCCAAGCTGTACCTACATCTACCAAAACAACAGGATAATATTTTATAAACTTTACAGCTACTTCGTAGAATGGATCCCCCACAACTTGAAGGTAGCCGTATGCGACGTGCCGCCGCGGGGTCTGAAGATGTCCGCCACCTTCATCGGCAACTCTACCGCCATACAGGAGATCTTTAAACGCATCTCTGAACAGTTCACGGCTATGTTTAGAAGACGGGTGAGTTAATTTTAAAGTATGTGCTACTGTTATATATACAAGGTATTACAAAAATACCCCTAATGCCGAATATGGTATATTGGGACCATCAAACTGATCAACTTTTACTATGGGACCAACGCTGAAATCGCGAAAAAAAAATCAGCTGTTTCATACAAAAATTAAAATCGAAAATATTAAAATGTATGAAACAGCTGATTTTTTTTTCGCGATTTCATAGTTGACCCCATAGTAAAAGTTGTTCAGAATGATGGTTCTTATACACCATATTCGGCATTAGGGGTATTTTTGTAACACCTAGTATAGCAGATGTATAGTTACTCTCTGTCAAACTATTTCAAGTTTGACATTGAAGAAAAAAGGACAAAACACTGTGTAACTATACATTGCTATACAATCTTTATTAGTAAAAGGGAGGGGGACTTTAGTAAGGCTTCTGACAAGGTCAAACACGGAATTCCTTGTCAAAAGTTATCTGCAACTGGTATTGATAAGTACAATATTTTTCAATTGGAGAATACATTGTACAATACGATTCGATACGATAGTAGCTGACTCCACAGCCGGCAATAAGATTGAAACTCATTAATTCTCGAGACTAAATTCAACCTATTGGTGTTCTTCAAGGTTCGCACTTGGGACTTCTGCTTTTTATTTGGTATGGGAAAATATGATAAATAGAAAATACTTAAGTTTATCTCATTAATTGATTAATATCATCATATCGTCGCACTTTGTATGTGTGTATTTATTTATTTAATTATCTGATCAACAGGCGTTCCTTCATTGGTACACGGGCGAGGGTATGGACGAGATGGAATTCACAGAAGCTGCGAGCAACATGAGCGACCTCATCTCAGAATACCAGCAGTATCAGGTAGGATTTCATTCATTGATTCTTTAGACTAAACTAACTACTACACGTACTAGAGTAACGTACGAAACGAGTGAATTAAACGTACACTGCATAAAAATTGTCATAAGTCTAACAACAAATAATATACTAGAAAAAATACGACTCTCACCAGATCATGTTCTCGGACGGGAACATGATCTGGTGCGAGTCGTATTTTTTCTAGTATATTATTTGGTATTATATAAAAATAGCATTGTGAATTATTAAATTTAGATTTTTCGCATTCACAATGCAATTTTTATATTAAGATAAATAATATTAGAAAAAATACTAGAAAAAATCGACTCACCCGTAGCACCTCAGACGGGACTCGAACCCGCACCCTTGGGATTCCGGCCCAATGCACTGACCAATTATGCTACCGAGTCGCTAGTGGGAGCGGCGAAATTTTCTAGTACTTTTAACTTCTTCGCTGCAAGCCAGCGCAATTTCATCAATGTGAGGAAATACCCCCACATTCGAAAGAAACATCTTTCCAGATGTTTTTGACAATCGATAAAGATGAAACAGCTATATAATTATTAAATTTAGATTTTTCGCATTCACAATGCAATTTTTATATTAAGATAAATAATATTAGAAAGATTTTTTCTAGTATTTTTTCTAATATTATTTATCTTAGCATTGTGAATGCTAAAATCTCAAATATAAAAATTACATATTATATTTCTTTTTTCACAATGGTTTGGGACTTCCGCCCAGTAACGCCTGATTCAATCAAATATTGCATTTAATCTTAATTTAACTATCTATCTAATTCAAAATGATCAATAAATATTAACATTTATTTATACTTTTTTTTTCTAGGAAGCCACCGTGGATGACGAGGAAGTGGAATTTGATGAGGAAGAAGAAGAGGTTGACAACAGCCAGCTTACGAGAGATGCGAAAGATTTCAACTAGATTTTACTTCAAATCTTTACAGATGGCCTACTCAAATGGCTATTCTATTAAAATTAACGCTATTAGGAAGTAAGCGTTAGCTTATGTCATTCCCATACATTATAATTCTATTCTACTAGCGTTAATTTTAGTAGAATGGCATTTGAGTAGGGAGGGCAGTTCTGAGAGCTAAAACAAATCTATTACTTCAATATAACGAGATAACTACCATCTATGAAAGCACACTATGTTAATATGGAGTGTCTTTATTTGCATTCTTTGGCATTTTTCGTCGTTCTATTCTATTCTCTATAGTATAATATGAGTATATTCTCTATAGTATCTTCAGTCTCTAGAAGGTATGAACGAGAGGGTCCGCCAAGGCAACCTCTTGCTCTGAAACGACGCTATTGCAGATTTTAATTAAATGTTATTACAACAAAAAAAATGTGAATTTGTTTTAGTGACTCAATTGTTTTTTTTATTCACTTTATTTCGTATCGAAGATTTAAATGTTGTTTTGTATTATTTATTTATAATAAGATGATTATTAATTCGTGGATTTATCATGAGAGAAGCAAATGTTATCTTGATATTTTTATAATAAATTAGTTTATAGCGAAAACATGTTTTACTTAAAGATTTCATCACTCGAGACGTTACGCTAAACACAAATTCGATGTAAGTGCACTAACTTCACAGCCGACAGTAAGAATGATACGCATTATACACTCGGCGTCAAAAAAATCGCACCTTCTATTACATTAGTTTAGATATGCCTACCTGCTACTGCTAGCACACGTATTATTTATTTAATATTTATATCTATTGAAAGTACATTTATTGGTCTTTTAAACAATCATTTATTGTTTAAAAAATATAACAGTTACCACAATTAAACGCTGCACATGTAATTACTTGCGCATTCATTATAAGGGTATAAATAGGGGTCAATCCAGGAAAATCTGGTAAATTCACTATCGAAACGTTAGAGAGAACGCACGTCAACTGCTCAATTAAGAAAAGAAACACCCAAGATGCATACTATTGGCCATGAAGCTTGTCAAATGAAATTGTTATATTGCAAAAAAAGTGACAGTGCAATGTTGCTGGGAAACTAAATCTCAGTCATTTATTCCGTATGACGAGTGTTCCAACGGTTTGAGAGACTGTTGGTTATATACGAATGGATAGAAGTATATGACAACATTTACTATTAATTAGATATGATTAAAATGGTTTCAAAGAAATTTTTTGAAAAGGTGCGATTTTTTTGACTCCGAGTGAATAACATGTTACAAAAATAACCCTAATGCCAAATATGGAATATAGGGACCAACAAAAATTAAAAACGAAAACATCAAAATGTATGAAACAGCTGATTTTCTTTTTTCGCGATTGAGAGTTGGTCCCATAGTAAAAGTTGTTCAGTTTGATGGTCCCAATATACCATATTCGGCATTAGGGGTATTTTTGTAACATGTAGTATATCCCTGGCGACTTCGTTCACATTGTTATAGAGATGGGACGGATAACCAGTTACTATTCGGTATCCGGCCAGTATTTTACTATTCAGCAGAATACCGGATTGTAGTTTGATTGTCACTGCCAGATACCAAGGACACTGTAAAGAAACTTAATTAAAAAACTGTTTTAATCAAGCCCATATGGCATTTTTAATAAGGTACTTAGAATCAGATATTGATTGTTATAAAATAAAAATGAAAATAATCTTTAATAATGCAAGAAAGAAAATCCAACTAAAACACTTAACCTGTACCTACTCAATACAAGGTGTTACAAAAGTACCCCTAATGCCGAATATGGTATATAGGGACCATCAGACTGAACAACTTTTACTATGGGACCAACTCTGAAATAGCAAAAATAAAATTAGCTGTTGATGTTGAAAATGTATGAATTTTGATATTTTCGTAATTAATTTTTGTATGAAACAACTGATTATTTTTTCGCGATTTCAAAGTTGGTCCCATAGTAAAAGTTGTTCAGTTTGATGGTCCCTATCTACCATATTCGGCATTAGGGGTACTTTTGTAACACCTTGTATAACTGTATGAATGAGTGCAAAATGTTGTGAACGTAAACATAATCAAAACAAATATGGCGGAGTAGCAGTGAGTGCAACAACGCACCGTGTCAGCCCGAAAAGATCCCGAATATTTCCGAAATCAACCGAGCAAAACGCGCGGGCGCCGCCTCTACCCCAACACTGCTCAGTCGCGACTCGTGGGGTTATCATTCGAGGGCACCACCCGCGTGCATACTTTTTAGGCGGCCGGATAATTCGGCCGAATATTCGGCTATCCGGCATATAACAAGGCTGAATATTTAAAAAATATATACAAGGTGTTATAAAAACACCCCTAATGCCGAATATGGTATATTGGGACCATCAAACTGAACAACTTTTACTATGGGACCAACTCTGAAATCGCGAAATAAAATCAGCTGTTTCATACAAAAATTAAAATCGAAAATATCAAAATGTATATTAGACAACATATCAAACATTGCTCATATCCCAAAGCAGCCAAAGCACTTGTGTTATGGATATTTTCGCATTCAAAATGCTATTTTTATATTAAGATAAATAATATTTGAAAAAATACTAGAAAAAATCGACTCACCCGTAGCACTTCAGACGGGACTACGGGTCTAGTATTTTTTCTAATATTATTTATCTTAAGATATTATTATGTTCAATTCATTTATAAATGTAGTCAAACCCCTTACACAAAGTAACTTTTACGACACGGGACTTCGTATCTGGATTTTTCCATTTAAAATCCATCCATACATTGCATATTCTGAAATTAATCTTCTATAATTGTATCTCTTCTACCAAAGCATCTGTTTCTACATTGCTTGCAACATTCCTAAAACCTAGGACCATATCTAAATTTTATTATTTAATACTAAATAATATACTAGAAAAAATAGGACTCGCACCAGATCATGTTCTCGGACGGGAATCGAACCCGCGACCTTTGGATATCCGGTCCAATGCTCTGACCGCTGAGCTACCGAGTCACTACTATTACTTTATTATTTAATTTGAAAACTTAATAAAATGAATTTAAAACGGGTATTTTTGTAGTCACGTACAAGTGTTAAAATTACACGGTGCTACTTACAGTCATATGTATACAGTTTAGAACTTTGTCACTTTATTGTAGTTGTCATTGATTTCTGTTTAGAAAAGTTATAGTTTTTAGAATAGAATAGAATAGATGATTTATTTGTGAAATGCAGGTGTTTGTATTATAATGATGGCAGCTGTCATTTGTTCCCATCTTATATTCTAAGGTATACAAATAATAAAGATATACTATGCGATTATGTAGCAAATAATAATATTAGACTATAAATTTATGTATCTGTTAATTACTAACATGTGTGCTATATGTCCATTGTGTTTGTCCTTATTGCAGATTGCTCAACAGTGGGTTCTACAGTCTCAAATCTAATTTCAACCACCTCTATATCCCGGCGTTGCGTTGTACTTTCACAATACGCCTTGAAGTAGCAAAGCAGAGTCTGTAGATTTAAAAAAAAAAAAAAAAAAAAAACCCCTAATCAAGTCACTCGACACTGGCGAAATCTACAAGGGAACCGCCAAAACATAAAACGAAGAAGAAGAATAAAGATATAATGACACAAAACGAAGTGACAAAGTTCTTAACTGTATACATATGATTGTAAGTAGCACCGTGTAATTTTAGCATTATCGAAAAATATACTATTAGAGAAAAAACATTAAATAATTGAAGTTTATAATCGTTTTGTAAGTAGGTGTTATTATTTAAATCAATTGGTCATAGTAATGTATGTAATTGTATGTATGTTGTATTTGGTAATAGTGTTCGCTGTGAGATGGCCATTTTATTGTTTTTGAGTAAGTATTTTAAATATTGTAATCGAGAAAACAACGAGTTCGTTTATGTTAAGCAACTTTTGCAACGGCCGGTATTTGGATGGGTGACCAAACATTTTATGAAGCTATATATACTAGCTATAAAGTAGTAGATGCTCATACTGAGTTATTAACCGCCGCTGTGGTCTAGTGGTTCGCCCACACGCGTAAGACTGCGTCCCGGGTTCGATTCCCAGGAGGGAGGTGCATTTGTACTCGGTTTGGTTGGTGGTAGAGCTTAATTCAAGTCCGTCTGTCTAGCTACCACCATCTTACCCAAGTCTGACAGTCTGGCACTATAACCACAATTTTAAAAATTGTTATGTTCCGGCAGTTAGAGGTAAGATAGCCAGTTCCTCAGTGGTGAGGATTCCGGGTGTAGTGCGCTTACACTTTCGACCTTATCGTCACTTAACATCAGGTGATGTGAAAGCCAAGCACTATCCCGTTGTGAATAAAAAAGGCGACATTCAGATGTACGAATAATCAGGTTTTAAACTTATCTTTTTAATTTCAGTGACAGTGGTCATCGCTAGTAAAGCCCAGATTCCAAATAACGGTGCAGAACTCATATCCAAAGAAAAATCATTCGACATATACTCGATAAAAAACACCGGCCCCAATGTTCATCCTAGTGGCATTCCAAATTTCGATTTTATGCTCAACAATCCAATTTACACCCGCACTTCTGATAAAAGACAAAAAGAACTCCTCAAAGCTAAACTGAGATCTTTAAACATAATACGTGACAGACAGGATCTAAGCGACATACCAAATCTACCATCGAATCTTGATAACTTAAATGTCAATACAAATACTTCCAGCAACGACACACAAAAAGCAGTGAAAGAAAAAATATTAGAACTAGCAAAAACTACTATAGAACAAGTTAATTCAAAAGTTAGCGTTATCACTACAATACATCGAGTTTATAAGCAGAATAGGTTCTATAAGCTCGGTTATATCATCAGTTATATAAACAGAACTAAGGAGGATATGACTAGTTTGTATAAATATATTGAGAAGAATAAAGACACATGGAATTTGCTGACGCTATTGGATGCCTATGTGCAGGTAAACACATGCATGTTGTTACAAAATACAACGTGTTACAAAAATACCCCTAATGCCGAATATGGTATATAGGGACCATCAAACTGAACAACTTTTACTATGGGAACAACTCTGAAATCGCGAAAAAAAATCAGCTGTTTCATACAAAAATTAAAATCGAAAATGTTTAAATGTATGAAACAGCCGATTCCTTTTTTCGCTATTTGAGAGTTGGTCCCATAGTAAAAGTTGTTCAGTTTGGTGGTCCCTATATACCATATTCATCATTAGGGGTATTTTTGTAACACCTTGTATATTTAACGCTGTTTAACTTAGGGCTGATTTTTAAATCCTTTGACAGTAAGTTTATACAAGGTGTTATAAAATTACCCCTAATACATTTTGATATTTTCGTAATTAATTTTTGTATGAAACAGCTGATTTTTTTTTCGTGTTATCAAAGTTGGTCCCATAGTAAAAGTTGTTCAGTTTGATGGTCCCTATCTACCAAATTCGGCATTAGGGGTACTTTTGTAACACGTTGTATATTAACCAAGGTTATTAAAAGTCATTCTAAAAATGTGGCAGACAAATGAATGACAAATATTTCCAATTTGGCGGTATAATACTAGCGTAAGTAACATAGTTGTCACATTGATTCTTACTAAAGCAGCAATGTAACTGCGATTTCTGTCAGTTTCAATCAAAAGTTGTTAGCAACAAAGATACATAATCAGTGGGCAGGTGTCTAAGGGCTGCCCCCTGATTATGATCGATTGAAACTGCAGTTACATTGCTGCTTTAAGTAAGATAGTTGTCACATTGGTTCTTACTAAAGCAGCAATGTAACTAATGTTTAATCTTAATAAATGCAATTTCACACAGCGCCATCTAGCCTCAAACTAAGCAAAGCTTGTAATATGGGTGCTAAACAACTGATATACTTTTTAAATATATACTTATTATACATAGTAACACCCAGACCCGTCACAGAAATTAAAAATCATAATTTCAATTTCTGCCCGGTCGGGAATCAAACCCGTGGTAGACCGGCATGTTGACCACTGCACCACTCAAGTCGTCAATTTGAATTTGAAGAAAAAAAAATTTTTTTTAGATGAAGAAAACCAAAGAGCTGCTAGCCGACATGATGGCAATAGTGAACGTTATGTCAGTAAACCAACCGCGATCCAACTACTACAACCCAGATGACAGGGCTTACGAGAAGAAACCGCTGATAGCGTGGAGTTACTATGACGACACGACATAAATTAAACAACTTGTGAATTAATAAATAAATAAAAAATAAAAAAAAACTTTCTGCCGTACTCGGAGAAGTCAGGGGGTCCAGCCAAAGTAACATTTGCAAATCTTCGTTATCGCTTCGCTTTTGAAACATGTATGGGATTGACATAAGGTTTCGTTATCAATCGAAATTTAAAACGTCAAATCCATACATTTTTCGAAGCGAAGCGATAGCCAATATTTGTAAATATGACATTGGCTTACGGGCTCTGGTATCGTTTCGTCCTTTACTATTATTATAGAAAAAAGAAAGAGATAGCACCATGTTAAACGAAGCATTAGATATCTATGAATACGTCAGTTTGTCATAAATCCGTTTGAATTTAATTAAGTAAAATAATCTTGACAAGTATCTTTCATTGTTTTTCATTTTAACTCCATTTTATACAACGGCTTAATTATAACACGTCTTTAAAAGGATCTAAAATATTTTTTTACTAGCAACACATGATTTTTGTATTAAAAAGTAGTTGAGTGTTGCCAAATAAAAATACTAGAGACTGGTCAACGAAAGATAAGACTTTACCTGAAAAATTATTAGGTTATTGGAAAATGACCCCTCAAATCTCCTCCGTGACGACCTCCGTGGTCGAGTGGCTTTGTACACCGGTTTTCAAGGTGTCGCCATCTCTGAGGTCCCGGGTTCGATTTAGAAAATGAATTTTTCTATATTGGCTCAGGTCTAGGTGTTTGTGATACCACCGTTGTCTCCGATTTCCATAACACAGTGCTTTAGCTACTTACTTTGGAATCGGAGCAATGTATGTGATGTTGTCAAATATTTATTAAAATAAGGCGCAAAATTAGTTCCTTTTCCAACCGAGTCTCATCTTTCGTTGACCAGACTGTAATGATGTCATTAGAGTCTGGTCAACGAAGGATAAGGAGCCCCTTTCCATGATGTCATGGAAAGGGGCTCCTCCATTATTTTCTAAATAAAATTTTATAAATAAAAGAATTTTATGTCAAGTAATTATGAATTTATTTACAATATCTATATCATGAACACCATTATTTATATTATTTATTATGGCGGCGTAGAATATTCGTAAAACTAATGTTTAATATAATAATAAATAAATGCGATTATTAAATAGTGTCCTTTTAAAAATACAAAACCATATTTTATGCTAAATATTAAGTATGATAAAAATTTACATTTCTCTCGAATGATTTTAATATTGCCTCATTTTATTATTACGATTTATAATAATTACGATAGCCATGTTAGTTAGCCGGTAGGGCCCCTGTGCGGTTACGATAGCCATGTTAGTTAGTCGGTAGGGCCTCTGAGCGATTACGATAGCCATGTAAGTTAGCCGGTAGGGCCTCTGAGCGATTACGATAGCCATGTAAGTTAGTCGGTAGGGCACCTGAGCGATTACGATAGCCATGTAAGTTAGCCGGTAGGGCCCCTGTATTTATTTGAATTTGATATTATTCGAAAGATGTATTGCGGTGCATACTTGTCGAATTCACTGTATAATCTACTACTCGCCGTGTGTGAGTTAGAATAGAAAAGAAATTGGAGTTTCATACAAAAATAAGCGAAATTTTACATGTTTTAATTCTATTTTCTTTTGAGCAGTATAATGCATAAAATATTATTTATAAGTATGCAATAATCACACAAAAATTTTGAGACTTAGCTTGATTCAGTGTGAATAGTTTGTTTTATAAATAATATGTATAAATATTTCTATAATCATATTTGTTCGAGAATAATTAAATAAAGCATTTGACAATAAACATAATTTTATTGATCAAAACAGATCGAAGACTAGCGTAGTAGAATCTTAATCTAAATAATTAATACCATAAGTACTTTATTAGAATAATTCTAAGAATTTATTATTTCTATATTTCATCAATATCGGTCCAGCCGTTTTTCAAAAACTTCGCTACATTTTAAATATTATGCAGTTTTTATTGCGTTGAAAGCACTACGGGGTGACTTAAGCTACGCATAAAAGTCTTATTTAATAACATGTACACACGACAGCACGTCACTAATGAGATGGGTGACCAAAATTTTATTATCTCGAGCGCCTTCGTGCTTCGGAAGGCACGTTAAGCCGTTGGTCCCGGCTGCATTTGCAGTCATTAGCACCCACCAATCCGCATTGGGCCCACGTGGTGGCCCATCCTTCTTATCCACCCATAAGGAAGGCCTGTGCCCCAGCAGGGACACTAAAAATGGCTGATGTTCACAAGAGAAAAATATACATACTATAATCGAGAATCTAACTTAAGGCAAGAACACATCAAGGCAGGCGATGGCGTATGTAGTTATACGAGCGCGTTCACACACAACACAGTATATCGGATCCGTTTGTGTACTTTTGACGACCTCGGTGGTCGAGTGGCTTTGTACACCGGTTTTCAAGGTGTCGCCATCTCTGAGGTCCCGGGTTCGATCCCCGGTTGGGTCAATTTAGAAAACGAACTTTTCTATATTGGCTCAGGTCTGGGTGTTTGTGATACCACCGTTGTCTCTGATTTCCATAACACAAGTGCTTTAGCTACTTACTTTGGAATCGGAGCAATGTATGTAATGTTGTCAAATATTTATAATAAAAAAAAAAACTGTATCCATAGCGACGGATCCGTTAAAAACTGTCCTGTAAATACGGATCCACTGTGTAAACGCACGGTAAGGCCATATTTTTACCATACTTATGGCCGAATACTCAAACTATATTTTTTAAAATTTTGAGATTTAAGTATTCGCAATGCTATTTTATACAAGGTGTTACAAAAGTACCCCTAATGCCGAATATGGTATATAGGGACCATCAAACTGAGCAACTTTTACTATGGGACCAACTCTGAAATCGCGAAAAAAAAATCAGCTGTTTCATACATTTTGATATTTTCGTAATTAATTTTTGTATGAAACAGCTGATTTTTTTTTCGCGATTTTAAAGTTGGTCCCATAGTAAAAGTTGTTTAGTTTGATGGTCCCTATCTACCATATTCGGCATTAGGGGTACTTTTGTAACACCTAGTATAATACCAAATAATATACTAGAAAAAATACGACTCGCACCAGATCATGTTCTCGGACGGAAATCGAACCCGCGACCTTTGGATATCCGGTCCAATGCTCTGGCCGCTGAGCTACGAGTCACTACTCGATTCCCGTCCGAGAACATGATCTGGTGCGAGTCGTATTTTTTCTAGTATATTTGGTATTACTCAAACGATACTCAACTTTGAGGGGCGCTCAAACATCATGCTGTCTTTGTCGTATCTTTGACATTTAATGCGACAGGACGATGTTTGAGAGCCTGTTTTTTTTAAATAATAGTTTGTCACAATGTCATTACATTTTCTATTTGAGATTCATATAGATTATTTGTAAAACACCAACAACCTCGCAAGAGTACACTACTATAATAATAAACAGACAAAATATAATCGACTTTCCATACAAAAATCAATCAACTGTTCGGAACTTCGGACATAAGTAAAGTCGAATGTTTTTTGTCAGATTTCGGGAGTTTATGTAAAGATTACAGGAAAAATAAAACGATGTCTCTAAATAGGAAACTTTTTAGAATGATGGTACGGAACCCTCGGTGCGCGAGTCCGACTCGCTCTTGACCTTTTTTATTGTTAATGATGTTGGTAATCTACTTCTGCGTGGTTGTTGGTGTTTTACAAATAAACCTGTAGTCTTAAAACTAATTAAGGATTTTTATCTTTTTATTAAATATGAGTGTATCTGTACTATTGTTTTATATAAAATGAAGTTGTTGTCTAATAAGCAAGTATTACCAATTAATTCATTATTATCAAATAAAAAAAATACTCACATAACAGTAAGTAAACTATTGTACACGGCAATTTCCACCTTATATCTATATCTTTAAGGTATAAAACGGCTTATCGTCTATAGCTGAAGCGATGTCCATTTTGGGGTCGCAGTTCCACATCGGCTGGATATCCATTTCAGGGCCACTTGGTGGGGGTAACTGTTGGTTTGGCATTGGCAGCTGGAACAAAATTGACACTTATTGGAAGTGCAAGAGGGTATATTTTCGATCGAATGGAGTCAAAGTATAATAATAAAAGTTATACTTTTTAATTTTAGCATTCACAATGCTATTTTTATATACAAGGTGTTACAAAAGTACCCCTAATGCCGAATATGGTATATAGGGACCATCAAACTGAACAACTTTTACTATGGGACCAACTCTGAAATCGCAAAAAAAGTCAGCTGTTTCATACATTTTGATATTTTCGATTTTAATTTTTGTATGAAACAGATGACTTTTTTTGCGATTTCAGATTTGGTCCCACAGTAAAAGTTGTTCAGTTTGATGGTCCCTATATACCATAGTCGGCATTAGGGGTATTTTTTTAACACCTTGTATTTTACTAAATAATATACTAGAAAAATACGACCAAATAAGCATTGGACCGGATATCCAAAGGTCGCGGGTTCGATTCCCGTCCGAGAACATGATCTGGTGCGAGTCGTATTTTTTCTATTATTTAGTAATATATGAAAGTTATATTTTTGTGGGATTGAATGTTTCCCTGAACGTATGAGTGTGACGTGTAACTGCGAATGTTGAACGAATGTGTGAGAAGGAAAGGAGAGGTGAGTGAGAGGGACGAAAGACAGATGAATGATATGACGAAAGAATGTGTGCGCGCGCTCCGCTATTTTCATGGAAATTGTAGTTACAAGTATTGAAAATCCAGAAATAAAAGTGAAATTTAAGAAAAAGGTGTTTTATTCATCGAACCCGAGGTTCTACATTTTTATTATTAATGATTATGATTAATCATCTAGTATTTTTCAAATAAATGATTAATAATATTTTACTGTCAAAATTAAGGAATGTAAGCTTAGCTTTATTATTTTTTAGGGTTCCGTAGTCCACAAAGTCTTGTTAAACAAGATCAAATATTAAAGGCAACATAATAACATGCAATTTGAAATTTTGAGATTTAAGCATTCACAATGCTATTTTTATATAATACTAAATACTTCTACATTGGTGAGATGGCGCTGGCTTGCAGCGTAAGAGTTGATATACTAGAAGAAATTCGACGACGACTAGTGACTCGGTAGCTCAGCGGTCAGAGCATTGGGCCGGATATCCAAAGGTCGCGGGTTCGATTCCCGTGTGAGAACATGATCTGGTGCGAGTCCTATTTTTTCTAGTATATTATTTAGTATTATATAATAACATGCAGCTGGAGGCATAGAATTTCATGATAAGTCAAATCATTCATAATGTCACTTTATACATACACACATTATTATGCTGTCTTTAATATTTGAACTTGTTTCCATCTCTTCAGTTAACATGTCATACAGTTTTTTTAACCGACTTCAAAAAAGGGGTAGGTTCTATGTTCGTCTGTTTATTTGTTTTTTTAACCGACTTCAAAAAAGGAGGAGGTTCTATGTTCGTCTGTTTATTTGTTTTTTTAACCGACTTCAAAAAAGGAGGAGGTTCTTTGTTCGTCCGTTTATTTGTTTTTTAACCGACTTCAAAAAAGGAGGAGGTTCTATGTTCGTCTGTTTATTTTCTTTTTTAACCGACTTCAAAAAAGGAGGATGTTTTATGTTCGTCTGTTTATTTGTTTTTTAACCGACTTCAAAAAAGGGGTAGGTTCTATGTTCGTCTGTTTATTTGTTTTTTAACCGACTTCAAAAAAGGGGTAGGTTCTATGTTCGTCTGTTTATTTGTTTTTTTAACCGACTTCAAAAAAGGGGTAGGTTCTATGTTCGTCCGTTTATTTGTTTTTTAACCGACTTCAAAAAAGGAGGAGGTTCTATGTTCGTCTGTTTATTTTCTTTTTTAACCGACTTCAAAAAAGAAAGAGGTTCTACGTTCGTCTGTTTATTTGTTTTTTTTAACCGACTTTAAACAAGGAGGAGGTTATCAAGTCGACGTTATTTTTTATGTATGTTTTTTTCTAGTATACAAGGTGTTACAAAAGTACCCCTAATGCCGAATATGGTATATAGGGACCATCAAACTGATAAACTTTTACTATGGGACCAACTCTGAAATCGCGAAAAAAAATCAGCTGTTTCATACAAAAATTAAAATCGAAAATATCAAAACGTATGAAACAGCTGATTTTTTTTCGCGATTTCAGAGTTGGTCCCATAGTAAAAGTTGTTCAGTTTGTTGGTCCCTATATACCATATTCGGCATTAGGGGTATTTTTGTAACATCTTGTATTATTTAGTATCAGTTGTTACCTGTCTTCCGTCGGGCCTCCTCTTGCCGCGGGTCCGCTTGGGCCAGGGCTTCTTGAGGTGCACGTAGGTGATGTGCGCGCGCTTCTCGCTCGCGTGCTTGAACCCTTTGCCGCACATCTCGCATTTGAACGGCTTCAGACCTGTGTGGATCTGGGAGAGAAAATATTTACTAGCTACTACCGCGACTTCGTCCGCGTGGACATTTGGGAAATCCCTAGGGAACCTTTAGGATAAAAAGTATTCTACGATAAATAATATTAGAAAAAATACTAGAAAAATCGACTTACCCGTAGCACCTCAGACGGGACTCGAACCCGCACCCTTGGGATTCCGGCCCAATGCACTGACCGATTATGCTACCGAGTCGCTAGTGGGAGCGGCGAAATTTTCTAGTACTTTTAACTTCTTCGCTGCAAGCCAGCGCAATTTCATCAATGTGAGGAAATACCCCCACATTCGAAAGAAACATCTTTCCAGATATTTTGACAATCGATAAAGATGAAACAGCTATATAATTATTAAATTTATATTTTCGCCGCTCCCACTAGCGACTCGTTAGCATAAATGGTCAGTGCATTGGGCCGGAATCCCAAGGGTGCGGGTTCGAGTCCCGTCTGAGGTGCTACGGGTGAGTCAATTTTTTCTAGTATTTTTTCTAATATTATTTATCTTAATATAAAAATAGCATTGTGAATGCGAATATAAAATTTAATAAGTATTCTATGTTTAAATCCAAACTATAAACTATCCCCTTACTAATAAAGATTGTATAGCAGATGTATAGTTCACAATGGTCACTCTCTGTCAAACTATTTAAGTTTGACATTAAGGCTGCGTAGTCTGCACACTAGCGCCGCCATTGGAAAAAAAATCATAGTGCTTAAATAAGCACTACGAAGAAGCTTTGTGGTACTTTTTATCGCTTAAACAATATTTTCTAGCCTGTCGTGTAGTTAAATGAAGTTTTATTGTTAAAAGTGGCTACTTATCGCAAAAAATCTCCATTAAACTAAACGACAGGATAGAAAATATTGTTTAAACGATAAAAAGAACCACAAAGTTTCAATGGAATGGAGACCTCCGTGGTCGAGTGGCTTTGTACACCGGTTTTCAAGGTGTCGCCATCTCTGAGGTCCCGGGTTCGATTCCCGGTTGGGTCAATGTAGAAAACGAACTTTTCTATATTGGCTCAGATCTGGGTGTTTGTGATACCACCGTTGTCTCCGATTTCCATAACACAAGTGCTTTAGCTACTTACTTTGGAATCGGAGCAATGTATGTGATGTTGTCAAATTTATTTATTTATAGTGTTTTTTTACTCACAAACATATGTCTCTGCCTATTGCTGTGTGTACTAAACTGCTTTCCGCACAGATCACAGCCATACGTTGCTTTTTCCGCACTATGTACGCGTCTGTGGGCCACTAGGCGTTGCTTCATGCGGAACGATTTACCGCACGAATCGCACTTGAAGGGTCTCTCACCGGTGTGGACCCAGCGATGGTCTTTTAATAAAGCATAACTCTGGAAGAAAGAAACATTACTTCATTACATAAATATAAATATTAAACAACATCACATACAATACTAAATAATACAAGGTTACAAAAATACCCCTAATGCCGAATATGGTATATAGGGACCATCAAACTGAACAACTTTTACTATGGGACCAACTCAGAAATCGCGAAAAAAAATCAGCCGTTTCATACAAAAATTAATATCGAAAATATCAAAATGTATGATCGACTGTCTCGCTCAAACTCTCGTAAATTTCATATAACTATCTCACTCAAGCAAGCAGTTTTACGACGCCAAAACGTTTTTTTTCGTTAAAATTAAAATCTATAATAAATTTATATATATAATAGATTTTTGTATAAATTTATAACATATAATCTATACCATATTTATTTATATAGTTTGACTATTGTTCTTAAATACGGGTGTTAATGTCTAAGTTTATTTGAATACAGATTTGTCATAATTTGATTTGTTTGTTACCTGGAACATCCTGCCGCACACCTCGCACATACAAGGGGACTTCATGGAGGGGTAGTTGGTTCGATTCTTGTCCGGGTGCATCCGCCGGAAGTGGCCGTGGTATGCGCGGGAGTCTTCTAGTTGGAGGCCACACTGAGAGAAATACATAATTCTCACTTAATAATATTTTAAATGCGAAAGTATGTTTGTTTGTTACGCCTTCACGTATTAACTACTGAACCGACCATCATGAAATTTTGCATACACGTTGTCAGGGGTACAGAGAAGGACATAGGGTAACTTTCATCCCGAAAAAAAATACTACTTCAGAGGGATACATATGCAAGGTGTTACAAAAATACCCCTAATGAATATGGTAGATAGGGACCATCAAACTGAACAACTTTTACTATGAGACCAACTCTGAAAGCGCGAAAAAAAAATCAGCTGTTTCATACATTTTGATATTTTCGTAATTAATTTTTGTATGAAACAGCTGATATTTTTTTCGCGATTTCAAAGTTGGTCCCATAGTAAAAGTTGTTCAGTTTGATGGTCCCTATCTACCATATTCGGCATTAGGGGTACTTTTGTAACACCTTGTATAACTGTTCATATTCCAGGCAGTCGAAGTCGCTGATCACATCCAGCACATCCATTTCTTAATAAATAAAAATGTACTATACTAAATAATATACAGGGTTATTTGTAATTCATTTAAAACCTCTCGTGGGGTTGATCAGACCATCAAACTGAACAACTTTCATTATGGGACCAACCTTGAAATCGCGAAAAAAAAAACAGCTGTTTCATACATTTCGATGGAGTAGGCATTGTACTTTTGTATGAAACAGCTGTTTTTTTTTTCGCAATTTTAAGGTTGGTCCCATAATGAAAGTTGTTCAGTTTGATGGTCTGATCAACCCCACGAGAGGTTTTAAATGCATTACAAATGACCCTGTGTACGAGAAAAAATTCGACTCGCACCAGATCATATTCTCGGACGGGAATCGAATCCGCGACCTTTGGATGTAACTCGAGTGACTCGGTAGGTCAGCGGTCGAGCATTGGACCGGACTTTCAAAGGTCGCGGGTTCGATTCCCGTCCGAGAATATGATCTGGTGCGAGTCGTATTTTTTCTAGTATATTATTTGGTATTATATAAAATAGCATTGTGAATGCTAAAATCTCAAAATTTAAAAATAAAAAAGTTATAAGTTGGACAAAACTGTCGTAAATCGCCGATTCATTTTCAACCTTACAAATTCTCATTTAAGTTTAAATTTGATTACACTATTGTGGTGCCCGGCTTGTCGTTGAATGTACACTTTAATTTCGTTAACGATAATGTCTTTTTAAGACTATTTAAAAAAAAAAAATTACGATAAACCCACACACCTGTTCACAAGGTATAGGGCCTTCAGTCCTATCTTCATCTCTCTTCCTCCTCTCCCTATCTCTCTTCTCCCTATCTCTAGCATCTTTCCTGCCCTTATTAGGCTTGTTAGGCTCCCTCCCCCCCTTGTCTATGGTGTTATGGCGGGCTGACACGTTGACGTGGCGTTTTAATGCATCTGTGTTTATGAATCGGAGGTTGCATAGATCGCAAGTTGGAGCATCTTCTGGTATCTAAAATAATAAGGAAAAAATGTTAACCCCCTCCTTATTAATAAAGGTTGTGTAGCAGATGTATAGTTACAGTGTTTTGTCCCTTTCTTTTTAATGTCAAACTTAAATAGTTTGACAGAGAGTCAACATAATGTAACTATTAACTACTAATAAAGAGAGCATAGCAGATGTATAGTTACACAGTGTTTTGTCCCTTTCTTTTGAATGTCAAACTTAAATAGTTTGACAGAGAGTAAACATTGTGTAACTATACATCTGTTCCCTTACCAATAAAGAGTGTATAGCAGATGTATAGTTACACAGTGTTTTGTCCCTTTCTTTTGAATGTCAAACTTAAATAGTTTGACAGAGAGTAAACATTATGTAACTATACATCTGCCCCCTTACTAATAACGATTTGACATTAAAAGGAGCAAAACACTGCGTAACTATATATCTGCTACACAATCTTTATTAGTAAGGGCGTAATTGTTTAAATATGAATTTCCGATTAGTGCGAAAAACTTTAAGGAAGCATTTTCGTACTATTTATTTTTTTATTTGTCAAACCACCGAATTCTACTGTTGCAATTTATTTTAATGAACTTACAGTAATATTCTCTGAGCGATGTTTCAATTTCTTATGCAGCATAATTCCTTTCTCGCTTACAAACGAGTACCCACACAGCTGGCACACGAAATCTGAAGGGTGTTTGATGCGAATGTGGCCCATGTAGGTTGTGAACTTACTGTAATTACAGTAACAATGTGAAAGTTTTAAATAAATAAATATTTGACAACATCACATACATTGCTCCGATTCCAAAGTAGCTAAAGCACTTGTGTTATGGAAATCAGAGACAACGGTGGTATCACAAACACCCAGACCTGAGCCAATATAGAAAAGTTCGTTTTTCTTAATTGACCATTGAATCGAACCCGAGACCTCAAGAGATGGCAACACCTTGAAAACCGGTGTACATAGCCACTCGACCACGGAGGTCATCAAATGATGTTTGTTACTCAATCACGCAAAAACGGCTTAACAGATTTGGATGAAATTTGGCAAACAGTAGAGGAGCTTGATGGCGCAGTGGTTTAGCGCCTGGCCCAGCGTTTGTGGAGGTTAAGTAACTTTCGCAAGGGTCGGCCATTTGATTAGTGACCAAAAAATGTATTATCTCGAGCTTCTTCGTGCTTAGCCGTGTTAAGCCGTTGGTCCCGGCTGCATTTGCAGTCATTAACACCTACAGATCCGCATTGGGCCCGCGTGGTGGGTTATGGCCCATCCTCCTTGACCACCCATAAGGAAGGCCTGTGCTCCAGCAGTAGGAACATTAACAATAGTAGTAGTATGACTTCTGTAGTAGTGTTTAGTGACTTTTGTAGTTAATACTCACATGAACTCGTATGTGTTGCAGTAGCATCTCTGAGTATGATGAGCGGTTATGTGTAGTCACTAGTATAATTATGACTGCACTAGTCACCATTGTAGTCAGTAACTAGTTTAGTAATTTTTGTAGTGGTGATTAGTGATATATGTAGTAGTGATTAGTGACTTTTGTAGTAGTAATAGTGAATAGTGATTTTTGTAGTGCTAATTAGTTACTTTTGTTGTAGCGATTAGTGACTTTTGTAATACCGTTTAGTGACTTATGAAGTAATGATTAATGTAGTGGTTAGTATACTCACACAAACTCGTCGGTACAGTGGGGGCATTTATACTTGGTCCCTTTATGCCACCTCTCGTGCAGTCTGGCGGATTGTCTATGGGTAGTGATGTAAAGACATTGGTTGCAGCTGAATCTCTGGGTATGATGGGCGGTTATGTGTTTTCTTAAAGCGTGTGGGTGTTTAAAATGCGTCTTGCATATGTGACAACGGTGGTCGCCGCATTCCTGTTGAAAATTATTCCTCACGATCAGAAGGTCGGCTTTGGTCTCCTATTTTATGCTTTAAGCGACGTCTGACGTCAGCGTAAACTTTCCTATGCATTTCTTACGCCGACGTCAAAGTTTGAAAGAGACCACAACCGTACATTTCTTTAGTAATAGACTTGGGCGTTTTCGATATTTTATTTTACAATAAAATTGACGATTTTATGTATCTCTAGCTTTCAAAAAATTTTTATCATGTTCTTTTTGGTATTATTTTCCTTTATATAAAAGAGTAGGTAAGAGCGAGTCGTCTCCAACACAAGTATTTTATTACTTTCTGGGGATGCCTCACAAACATCATTGTAATCGGATTTTTTGGAAAATAAAAACTTTAGTATTATTATTATTATAACAGATATGTAACCGATATAGTTTTAATATCGGACATGATATCCGATATCACATATCGATATACCTAGTTGTACGGTTTGCTAACTAAGAACGGTTATACGATAGGTACAAGATAAATTGACTCTTATTGCTAGCAAATTAGACTGGGAATCGCCTACTCATTCCGCCATAATATCTGAATAACCGCGTCATCTCTTTAACTCCAATGTAAGTATATCGTCTCAGAAAGAGAAAAAGCGAATATCAACTGAACTAAGATATCGTTGTACGTTCGGTTATGAAGTTTCGTCGATTTGAGTTTTGTGGTTTCGTTACAGTTTTTCGATATGCAGTTTTGAGATTTGGTCTTGATATTATAGTTTTTGAAATATCGGTTACGTAAAATCTTATATCGATATGATATGATATGTAACTGATAGCCGATATAAGATACGTTTTGATATATCGGTCTCATGTCTATTTAGTAAGCATTGTGACGTTGACGCTGTTCGCGGCCGACGGCGTTTGTAGGAGACCATAGAGCCTAATTAGCGAAAGAGCCGCCGCTGTGGTCTAGTGATTCGCCTACCCGTGTAAGACGCAGGGGTTCCAGGTTCGATTCCCAAGATTGGGGTAAATTTCTAATCTTTTTGGTTGGCGGTAGGGCTTATTTTAAGTCCACCTGGCTAGCTACCATCATCTTACCAAGTCTGCCATAACAACAATTTAGAAATTGTTGTGTTCCGGCAGTTAGAGGTAAGATAGCCAGTTCCTCAGTGGTGAGGATTCCGGGTGTAGTGCGCTTACACTTTCGGTCTTATCGTCACTTAACATCAGGTGAGATGAAGCCAAGCACTAACCCGTGGATAAAAAAATGTCCATAAAAGCTGATAGTTGAAAAATCTGATTTCTGTACAATGAGCAGCACGTAAAGTAATACAAAACTTCGATGAAGCTATTAGCTACTCAGTAGCTCAATTGGTAAGACTATTGGGCCGGGTTCCTAAGGGTGCGGGTTCGAGTCCCGCCTGAGAGCTGATGAGTCATTTTATTCTATATAATACCGGTCCAATGCTCTGACCGCTGAGCTACCGAGTCACTAGCTCAGCGGTCAGAGCAATGGACCGGATATCCAAAGGTCGCGGGTTCGATTCCCGTCCGAGAACATGATCTGGTGCGAGTCGTATTTTTTCTATTATTTAGTATTATATAAAAATATCATTGTGAATGCTAAAATCTCATAATTTAAAAAATACTTTTTTTTTGTTTACAAAACACTCAAAAATCTACAATTAATTCTGAACATTAAAGTTCGTATTTAAGTTTAGAATTGATTAAGGAAATATATGTCGTGAGTTTGAGAGTAATAAATTAGTGTATGTTACAGAAAACTTATTAAATTTAGACTCACCCGTAGCACCTTAGACGGGACTCGAACCCGCACCCTTTGGATTCCGGCCCAATTATGCTACCGAGTCGCTAGTGGGAGCGGCGAAATTTTCTATTACTTTTTACTTCTTCGCTGCAAGCTAAGAAAACTTCAACTCACCGTAGTATGCCTCGACATGTGCGAATTATACGCGTCTTCATCCAAAAATCCTTTATAGCACTCCAAGCATTTAAAGATACCGTTCTTAAAATTTGAGCTTTCTTGGCGTTTCTCAATATCCCCGATCTGTTCTTCAATAGTCAAGTCAGTTATGGTGAACAATGTCTCATTTAAATCATCATTCAAAAATGGTTTCCTTCTCCTATCAATTTTGGGAACATCTAAGTCTTTTTTCACTGTTTTCTTCTTTTTACTTTTAACTTTTTTCTTAATTTTCCCCTTTTTAGTTTTAGCCAGTTCTAAAGGTAAACTGTCGTCAGTTGAATAATCATTGTTTTGTACGTAGTCATCATCAAATTTGTCTACAAATATCTGTTCATTTGATTTTTCTTCATTTTTAATATCATCCGTATCAAGTGGTTCATTTTCTGTTTTTATTTCCTCTTCAGGGGGGATAACTGGTACATCACCATCAATGTGTAAGTCGCAATGGTCTACATCATACACTTTTATACTCAAATTAGTAGTTAGTTGGTTATTTTCACGGTTTATCAATTGTAGGTTTTGAACTGTTAGCTAAAATAGAAACACATTTTTCAAAAAAATATTTTTGGAGATGAAAGTTGTGAAATATATATATTTTTTTAATACTTGACAACATCACATACATTGCTTTGATTCCAAAGTAAGTAGCTAAAGTACTCGTGTTATGGAAATCAGAGACAACGGTGGTATTACAAACACCCAGACCTGAGCCAATATACAATTCGTTTTCTAAATTGACTCAACTGGGGATCGAACCCGGGAACTCAGAGATGGCGATACCTTGAAAACCGGTGTACAAAGCCACTCGACAAGCCGGTCGTCGATTAATTGCTGTAAATGTGGTCAGTACAAGATTACAATATAATAACAGTTTCGTTTATCACATTTAGGGCCTGTTTCACAATCAAAAAGAAAGTTCTGATTTGCGTACTTGACAGGTGATGAAGTAAGTTACTCAGAACTCACTTTTTGATAGTGAAACAGGCCCTTAACCAAATTAAATTGGTATAAAAATCAGAGATGGGTTATTAAAATAAAGAGAATAAAATAATAGTAAACTAACAATTTGGCAAAATAATCATCAATAAAAAAATAATGAAAACATGAACAAAAATAATTAACCGTAATCTAAAAATTAACCATGGGCAGTGACCCTACCATGTGTTGTTTACGCTGCCGTAAACTATCGGATATACTGCTCACAGTCAATGCGAGTGAAAGAGAGAAAACGATAGTACAACTTACAACAGTCATAGTATAATCACACCCGCCCTAGCATGACCACCGAAATAGAGTTGAGACGTATTTACTGGAATAAGTCTTTGGAATAAGTTTTTGCTTGGACGTCTAAATACTGAGTATCGAATCAGCGTCCAACGCGTTTCGAGTATTTAGAAGTATCGAACATTTGACGGCGTACATTACTCAATTACTCACACAAACTTATTAGTAAGGCAGAGTCGGAGACTCGAAGACGCGGTCGGTACGCGTTCGGTCTAAGTGTGAGTGAGAGTGATTCCTATACATTTACGATCAACCTTAATGTTACGTGTTAAAGCTGCTTTTTGTTTGCAATGTGGGTTGGGTATGAGTAAGCGTCTGAGTAAGCGAGTCCAAAGATTTTCTGTCTTGTTTCCGCAGCTAGACAATAATACTTTAAGTTGTTGTAATTAAGGTTCATATTCTAACTTCTAGCCGTGACCGTTTGCTTTGTCGTGTGTTTTTATTCAAATTTGAATAAAATTATCATCAGTTGTTTTTGGCATCTCGTATTGCTTTCTCGCGGTTAAAGTGAATTATTAGTTTAACATATTAGCGTTTATGAAAGTTATGAAGATATTTATACTTACGTAAATTAAGAAGATTTTGGTGGTGATAAGATTTTTTGGCTATAATTAATTTATTATTTATCGAGTGTTTTCGGCTTTTCGCTCTAACCAATGGTGAAGGTGTTGCTTTTTAACTGTAAATAAACTTTGTGTATTTAATGGTGAAAGTTGGTGAAAAATTTTAGACTGTAAATAAACATTTTGTTTTCTTTTTAAATATAATATAAATACTATGGCTCCCAAAAGAAGTATAGCATGGGACTACTTCGAGGATAAGGGCAGTTCCAAAGCTCAGTGCAAAATATGTAAAATGGATATATCATTTAAGGCTTCAGTTTCAAATTTAATAAAGCATATTAAACGGAGGCACGGAACTATACAATTAGTACCTAGATGCGTATTTGAAGCTGACAGTCCTAAGCCTGTTGAAGCATGAAGGAAATTTTTCGATTTGAATTTATACCTAAGATTGTTGTTTCTGCAACTTCAGAAAGTTTATTCTAAATAACTACTTCTTTGTTTATTAAGCTTTATACTAAGTGTTTATATCAACCAATGTATGTTTTGTTATTCAGAATATTGTGCAGAGCGAATTATAAGTAAACAACATACGTAATCGAAAAGAGTAGAGTAATTAAAAACGCATACTTCTAAATACTCGTGGAACAGGTTTATGGAATAAGTATTTTGGTGTACTCGTACTTGCAAGACTCGGTACGTATTTGGCCTAGTACGTCTCATCTCTACACCAAAATAAGATGTGTTGTGACATATGTGCTGTGGAAATCTATTGTAGGAGTGAATAGTATGGAAAGGTTGTGGAGGTAGGTAGCCACTGATAGAAAGGCCAAAGGGAAGATCTTCCTCCGGGCTGGGTGGTGTTAGCCCGGGGACCGCGGTCCAACCGATGATGGTTGGAAGTTGTATATATGCTAAGTCGCTGAGTGAACTTCGTTAGCGAGATGTAGATTTTCCATACTGCGAGGTGCTACTCCATACTTAATGATCATGTTTCTTGATACTAGCGCCATCTAGTAACACGGTGAAGAATCTTGTTGTTGGTGCCGTGTGTTGTGGTGTGTGCGGCGTAGGTAATAATAATAATAATAAATAATAAATATTTGACAACATCACATACATTGCTCCGATTCCAAAGTAAGTAGCTAAAGCACTTGTGTTATGGAAATCAGAGGCAACGGTGGTATCACAAACACCCAGACCTGAGCCTATACAAGGTGTTACAAAAATACCCCTAATGCCGAATATGGTATATAGGGACCATCAAACTGATCAACTTTTACTATGGGACCAACTCTGAAATCGCGAAAAAAAAATCAGCTGTTTCATACAAAAATTAAAATCGAACATATCAAAATGTATGAATCAGCTGATTTTATTTCGCGATTTCAGAGTTGGCCCCATAGTAAAAGTTGGTTAGTTTGATGGTCCCTATATACCATATTCGGCATTAGGGGTACTTTTGTAACACCTTGTATAGAAAAGTTCGTTTTCTATATTGACCCAACCGGGGATCGAACCCGGGACCTCAGAGATGGCGACACCTTGAAAACCGGTGTACAAAGCCACTACGACGACCGAGGTCGTCAATAGGTCGGTAGGTAATGTAGGTGCCGCTACACTATTGTCTTTTGACAGTGAAACATGATAAATCGCTATATCATATCGCGTTTCGGTGGTCATGCTAGGGGCAGCCCCCCTGGTGCAGTAAGGCCCTCTGCCCCCCATAGGGTGGAGCCCTAACGGGCCACTCTCCCCGGGTCATACGTGGAGCGTGTCAACACGAACCCACAGACCCGGCGGTAAGGCGCAGGTCTTCGAGAGGAGTTTAGTTGGTAGTGGTGCATTCTCCCGTCCCCCCATCTGGCCCGCCCACCATGAGTGGGTAGCCTTATGGGAGGCCGGAAAAATGCTTCCTCCCCCTGTCACTAGGGCAGGGGTCAGAACCACCCAGCCCTGACGCGAAGCCTATTAGGCTTGGCGGGAGGGCTGGGTGCGGCGAGGAACATGTCCCGGGTAATAACCTGGGGGGTGACCGACCCCAACATGCCGTTTGGTATGAGTAAAGATTGCATTCTCCTCTTGAACAAAAAAAAAAAAAAGGGGCAGCCCCCCTAATCATAATAAACAATAATACGAAAGTAAGTATGTTTGTTTGTTACGCCTTCAAGTCTTAACTACTCAACCGATCATCATTAAATTTTTGCATACACGTTGTCGGGTGTACAGAGAAGGATATAATAGGGTAATTATTAAATTTAGATTTTTCGCATTCACAATGCTATTTTTATATTAAGATAAATAATATTAGAAAAAATCGACTCCCCCTAACACCTCAGACGGGACTCGAACCCGCACCCTTGGGATTCCGGCCCAATGTACTGACCAATGCACTGATGCGTCTGAGGTGCTACGGGTGAGTCGATTTTTTCTAGTATTTTTTCTAATAATATTTATCATAATAGGGTACCTTTCATTAAAAAAAAAATAAAACTGTTCCCGAGGGATAGCAAAAAAACTTTCCATGCAGACGAAGTCGCGGGCGGCCGCTAGTTATAAATAAATATTACTCACACAATCTTGTTTTTTAAGCAGCTCCGTCATTAACGTGTTGGCTCTCAAACTCTTGAGTCTGAACCGATTGCAGTTGATCAGTCTTTGTGTGCACTCCGCACATAATTTTTGTGGCAGACGAGTTTCTGAGCATAGCTATGACAAAATAGGGATTAAAATTTAAAAGCACACTCAATCACTTAAACACAATACATTAAATAATAAACTATCCCCCTTTCTAATAAAGATTGTATAGCAGGAAGTAGAGTTACACAATGGTGACTCACTGTCAAACTATTTAAGTTTGACATTAAAAAGAAAGGGACAAAACACCTGCTGTACAGTCTAAACACTAACCCCCTTAGTAATAAAGATTGTATAGCAGATGCATAGTTACACAATGTTTTGTCCCTTTCTTTTTCAATTTCAATTTCATGTCAAAATTAAATTGTTTGACACAGAGTAACCATTGTATAACTATACATCTGCTATACAATCTTTATTAGTAAGGGTTTATGTGTTTAAATATAAAAGCAATTAATAAAATGTGTAGAAATATAAAGATGATCTGAACTAAACATATCTTTATCCAGATTGTGAAGTGCTAATAAAGATATAAAGACTATGAAATAGCAATATATTATATTACAATTTGTAAAATGTGTCTATCAGACTTATTGATGTAATTTTTGCTACTTACAGACATTCCAGTCAAATGTTCATAAGCCTTTTCTAGCTTATATTTTCTTATCGGAAACAACTTGCTGTCCATCACTAAGCATATTCTGCAAACCTGTGAAATGAAATGCAACCCCATTAAACTTTTTAAATAAATATTCAATAAATTTTAGACATCACAAACATTGATCCGATTCCAAAGAAACTAGCTGAAGCACTTGTGTTATAGAAATCAGGAAATCAGATACAACGGTGGAACTACAAACAACCAGACCTGAGTCAATATAGAAAAGTTCATTTTCTAAATTGACCCAGTCGGGGATCGAACTCGGGACCACAGAGATGGTGACACCTTAAAAAGCGGTGTAGAAACCACTCAGGTCATATACATGTTAAATCTTTATTGTATTTTAATTATAGAATAATTGTCTTACCTTTGGGGCAGCTGGTTCACCATATTCACAGTAGCTAGAATCCTGTAAGAAAAACAGTAATTTGAAAACAAGATCATTATTACAAATAAAACCGTGCCTAATTAGAAATATGATAATAACTCTTCAAAGCCTGGAAAACGACACACAATATATATTCCATTGTTATCTGGTCGCTCAGGCGTTGATGAATTTGTTAAAGCTGATAAGTTTCTTGCGCCTGTTCTTCTTGTCAGTTAAAAAAGTCTGGAACAGGTGGTAGGAAAATATAGACGATTCAAAAGTGCTTAATTATTAAGTTTATTTGAATAAAGAAATATTGACTATTGACTATTAAAAGACATAAAATTATCTACCAGGAGGTAAGCTGGTAGTGAAGTCAAGTGTTCCGAACACAAGCTAAAGATTCTCATATCCATTTAACTTTTTTTGGGTTGTATAGGGTACTTAGGGTATTTTTTTTTCTCATACAAACATATTGATCTGCATTTACAATAAGATACAAAAGATTGATATGTAACCTACAATCAATACAAAAATAAATAACAATTTATTTAGAATTATAGACTGCAAATTAATGTCTTCTGTTAAACTACAACTACATAAAGCATTGTTTCTATCAGTATGTATTTTAGTTGATGCTGACTGATGTTCTGGATGGTGTGGCTCTTTATCAAACTTTAGTTTGTTTACCACACATTTTGAGTAAAAATGCTATTAGTACCTGTACTATCAAAGGCACAGCACCCGTTCGCACCTTCCGAAGACCGCTTTTGGTTTCATACAAATCTTCACAAAGAAAATGTTCGGAACATATTGCACTTCGCTCTCTGGGCTCCCAAGATTCCTTTTTGCCGAGAGCTTGCAGCCATGAAGAGCGTAAACCCGGTTCGTTAGGAAAACTGAAAATAAAAGATAACTTCGTCAAAAACGGATAAGCAATCGTCTTTAGTTTTGTTTTAAATACACAATACTTACACGTGGAAAGTAATGCCTTGAGACTTGGAACTATATCTGGAGTCATTTTTACAACCCGGCACACAGCACCTCATTTTGCATTCAAAGTTTCTATTTAGGTATCCATCAAATTATTTTCATATGATGATTTTCAAGTTACAAACATCGTAGTTTGATATTTGTAAAAGAAATACATTGCAGACACTTGTTTCGTTGCTTTTGATTCCTAAATTTAAATAGGTATAGGTAGCCGCTTTACGGATTTACTATTCAATTTATTAATTACCTATTATTTTTATATAGGTATCGAAATAAACAAATTTTATTTACAAAAAAAAAATCATCGCAGCTGTCAATTAATCAACCACAGATGAATATACTAGTCAATCAACGCGATCAAAACTGCATGTCAATCATTTACATTGCATCAGCTTGTCAATCACATTTTGATCGTCTAGGAGCGATGCTTGACAAGCACGTAGGTATCATGCGATTACCGTAGCCTTTTAAAGGTCTGCGGCGGTATCAGCTAAAAACATTGAAGTTCATGTTAACTGTGTTTTGACAGATGTATGTGATACATTGCTATTTTTCTTTGTTAAGTTGTTATTTGTGCCAAGACAAAGTAGCAATGTATCACATACATCTGTCAAAACACAGTTAACATGAACTTCAATGTTTTTAGCTGATAGAGCCCCTGCTGTGTCCCCAAATAGTAGTGGTGGTGGCCGTGGTGGTAATGCAACAATGTAAATGATTGACAACTTAAAGTCCGAAGCCACATTCTCAGACTAAAGTGTAGTAGCAGTATCATTTTGTGGTGTGATTATGTCGATATTGCTCTCTCTTTTTTATATCACAATATTTTGAATAGCGCGATAGAGATAGGAGTTTGTCGGAAGCGGCTTACGGTCGCGGCTGACAGCCGCGACTGATAACTGAGACGTGTGCACTATCATAGGCAAATCACCACACATGTGTGGTACGTTTAGTACTGTTATACTAGGTGTTACAAAAATACCCCTAATGCCGAATATGGCATATAGGGACCATCAAACTGAACAACTTTTACTATGGGGCCAACTCTGAAATCGCGAAAAAAAAACAGCTGTTTCATACATTTTGATATTTTCGATTTTAATTTTTGTATGGAACAGCTGATTTTTTTTTCGCGATTTCAGAGTTGGCCCCATAGTAAAAGTTGTTCAGTTTGATGGTCCCTATACACCATATTCGGCATTAGGGGTATTTTTGTAACACGTTGTATATTCTGTGCATGCGTATTTTTCCTTTCAGAATGAGGTGTATTGCACTCAAGATTTTAGTAGATGGCGCTCTCAGCAATGGTACCCTTGTTTACAAATTTTGACATTGATAGCCATTAAGAAAACTGGCAAGTTGTAAAAGCTTGTAATGCGAGGGCAGTACAAACAAAACATACAAGTCATAGAAAATACAGTACAGATATTTTTTTTCATTAATTCCAATCTTTTACGGCTTGCCTCGGAGCGTAATCACTGTGTGAGCGAGCGTTCTGTCAAAAGTGTCAAAGTGACATCGATATATTGGATCAAAATATAGCGGCTAAAAATATCGATATATTGATATTTTTTCAACAAGCCACAAGCCTATTTTGAATAAAAGAAAATGGCGAATGGTTTTTGACAGCTAATTGTTTGATTTGTTTGTTCGTACAAAAATAATAATTTCTTGAAAACTAAAGTGTTTAATTAAAGTTTGTGAAATGTAGTTAGTACAAGAAATAAACTTGCTCAGTTTTTAATATTAATATGCATAATTAAAAACATAATTACACAGTTTATAAACAGCTTAGTGTCCGATTTTGCGATCTTTAGTTTTGCCGTAATTTTGCATCAATTTTATGTGAAAAATATTCTAATAATGCGATGCAGTGTCCGAAACTGTACTAGTGATACTAAGATTCGAACAAAAAGCCATGGAATCACTTTTCATTTGTAAGTTTCACTTAAATTGGTTTTATGAATCTGTAGGTAGCTTTTACATAATTTATTTTTTCTCTTCTCTTGCTTTTAATGTATTCTACAGTTGGGATAAATGAAAATTCAATAGGATGTTTCTTGCATTTCAACCTTTTCATGAAATCAATATTTAAATGAATATTTAGAGATATATCAAACTAATCTGGTTTACTTTAAATCAACAGTTGCTAAAGAAAATAAAAAGCATAGGAATCTACATATTTACCTGCAGGTTTTAAGAAATAAATGTATCCTGCCTGACTTTCTAAAATTGGTCAGATTGTATTTATTTTTCATTCCTTTTTCCCTTACTAATAAAGATTGTATAGCAGATGTGCATAAATCTGCTATGGGATTTTTATTAATTTCCAATAATAAATTACATGGAATATGCTTTGTAACTGTAACTTGTCTAGTTCAATAAATAGGGCAAGTTTCAAAAGTTTTGGATTGCACTTATCTTATTGGTGTATCCACTCCACACAAAAGTTATTTTTGTGAAGCAACATCTTGCAACACTTAATAACTTTTGTGGCAACACAGAAATATAAAATGTTTATTTTTGGTTTCAATGATACTTGCTAACTTTTAGAAACATAGTGCTATAAAATGTAACTTCAGTGTGGATGCACCGTTATAAATCTGTACATGTGTACTTTTTAATTAGGTTTCCAAAAGAGCCAAATCTCCGGCAAGCATGGATAGAATCCCTCGGCATGGACGACTGGGAGCCCAAAGATCGCAGCACAATCTGTTCGGAGCATTTCAGCACCGATGACTTTTATGAAACTAAGAACGGGTTGAGGAAGATCAAGAATGGGGCAGTACCGATTCTTGGAATTGTGAGTGTGTATCAGTTTTAATTAGGTAATAAAATAAATATAGAAACAAAACAGCATAAAAGTTGCTAAAGCACTTGGAAATAGGAAATACATCATCTTCAATTTATATTCTAAATAAATATTATATCTCATTAAGTCATTTACATATTATATTGATAGATTTTTTTTAAAACAATTTTTTTAGGGTTCTGAAGATTTGGAAGCTCCGGCAGCTACTCGGGTGAGTTTGTACTTCCGAAATGATTAATTATTACTATTTAAAATAATACTCAAAAAGCTGTTTGTTTACTAGATCATATAATAAAACTAAGTGTCAATACATTTACCAAGAAATTGAACAGGTGAAGTCCATGAAAAGACTTAGAAATGTCTGAAAGTTGACAGTAAATATTAATAAAATTATAAAATTTTTAATTATGAATAAGTTCGACAGGTGCGACTTGAATTCAATGTAATTTTTTATACCATGTTTTAGCTCAGCTGATAAAGATATTCTTATTAATTAAAAGAAATAAACACATTTTATTAATAAAATGCTAAAATTAAAATTAGTAGACTATATTTCTTAGTTGGTCTCTTTTCAACCTATGTATAATATATTCAGGTCTGCAGAATATGTCTGGCAATGGATGTGAAGATGTATGATCTGACGGACTACCAGTTGGGGGAGACTTATCATCAGATTACTGGCATCATGGTGAGTCCTCTTTTAAAATACATGTTTTGGTAAGCCAACTAGCTTACGGCCAAATACTTTAAAAAATTCTTAAAGATAAGGCCATCTTAAATACAATAAAGTTGACAGATTTGACAGAAACTCTATGAAACCGTCAGCTACCTTAAAGTTAAGGAAACTTTATACAAAGATTTTAGCTTAGAAGCCTTTGAGTAT
This sequence comes from Catoptria pinella, assembly GCA_963556745.1. NCBI lineage: Eukaryota > Metazoa > Arthropoda > Insecta > Lepidoptera > Crambidae > Catoptria > Catoptria pinella. The sequence goes on along the minus strand of OY750788.1, from coordinate 5,212,072 downwards.
TTGGCCACAGAAATTAAAATTCATCATTTCAATTTCTGCCCGGCCGGGAATCGAACCCCGGACCTCTTGCGTGGTAGACCGGCATTTTGACCACTGCATCACTTAGGTCGTCGCCAGATAACGCTTCATAAACGAAAACAGCACTCAAATATGACTTTGAATGACAAAATTATTAAATGTGGAAAATGACCTACAGCATTTATCAATTTAATTTTTTTTTTATGCCTTAACTGTTAACTCTAAAGCGCACTATTGTTTGTGCAATATGCTCCCAGTTTGAAAATGTGGTGTTATTTTGAGGGTCATATCAGAGACTCGACTCTGACCGGACAGCTAGGGTATTCTTGATCGAAGGTTTCAACATAATATATTCGTGGTGCGTGTGCAGGGATATTATTCAACTGAATTTTTTTTCTATTATAGTGGACAGAAAAAGACAACTTACCCCAGAAGTTTTGTTGGGAGTGCGCGGGCCGCCTTGTCTCTGGCTACAAACTGTTCCACAAAGCTTTGAGAAGTCACAGTCTACTCACTGAGGTGTTACAGACATCTTCATACGTAAGTCGATTCAAAATCATTTATTTTTAGTTTAAGTAACTAACTTAATTTTAGTCTGTAACAATCACAGAATACATAAATAGTACTAAACCACAGAATACTTAAGAGACTAAACTAACATTTAAGTTCTAATCTGTTCGCCGAAGGTTGATAAATATTATGAAAACATGTTGGATTAGCGGCTGTCGTTGACTGAGCATTTTTTTTAATGTATACATTTTAACCTAAACTATGACATTAATTTTCTGTAGCCCTTCTACAGACTGGCCAGAAAGAGATGAAATTAAATAAAATGGAACTTAGATTTTTAGGCAAATATAGGTGCTAGAAAACAAAAAAAAAATGGTTTACTTTTTTACAGCTAAAAGTAAAAGATATAAAATCTCTTAGTAGAAGTTACAACAAATTAAAATCGAGTTTAAGTCGAAAACTGAATTTCGAAGCGATCGATTGCAAGTTTTGTTTAGAAGAAAGTTTAGAAAACGACGCAGAAGAATTGATTAAAGAAGAATCTTTAGAACAGTGTGTAGCTGAACCGCTTGCCACCGCATTACCGCCCTTAATCACTGTGGAAATAAAGGATGAGCAAAATGACGATTTTTATGATGAATTAGGTAAGTGAAAACTGTCAAAAGGTAGGGTAATGTTTTTAAAATAGTTACTTGAAAAACTGCGTGTTTTATGGTATTTTTACCCGACTGCACGGAAAGGGTTATGTTTTTCGCGCGTATCTTGTATACAGGGTGTTACAAAAATACCCCTAATGCCGAATATGGTACATAGGGACCATCAAACTGATCAACTTTTACTATGGGACCAACTCTGAAATCGTGAAAAAGAATCAGCTGTTTCATATATTTTGATATTTTCGATTTTAATTTTTGTAACACCTTGTATATTTTTTTAAATTTTGAGATTTAAGCATTGACTCGGTAGCTCAGCGGTCAGAGCATTGGACCGGATATCCAAAGGTCGCGGGTTCGATTCCCGTCCGAGAACATGATCTGGTGCGAGTCGTATTTTTTCTAGTATATTATTTGGTACCTTGTATATTTATACAAAATGTATGTACATACCAATTATGCTAACTCGGTAGCAAGGTCAGTGCATTGGGCCGGAATCCCAAGGGTGCGGGTTCGAGTCCCGTCTGAGGTGCTACGGGTGAGTCGATTTTTTCTAGTATTTTTTCTAATATTATTTATCTTAATATAAAAATAGCATTGTGAATGCGAAAAATCTAGGTTTATTAGGAATTTTATTTTTTATAAATAACAGTTTTTTTCGTCGATATTATTTGCAGATCATTTCAATGATTCCGATGACAATGTAAAGCTAAGTGAAGTTGCTGAGAAACCGGAAGTCGAGAAGCCTAAAGTCAAAGTGAAAAAGAAGAAAGTCAAAGTAGAAAGAGAGAGCAAGAAAGTCAGTGAGAAACGGAAGATCGAGGCGGAAGATAATCCATCTTCTACTATGGATAAGTATGTAGAAATATTAAGACGAATTTTCACATTTTAGAGATCTATGAGATTTTCAATAAAAGTAACAATTTCATCTAAAATAAAAAAAAATATAGTTAACAACGCATTTATGTAAGTGTTTTTTAGGGTTCCGTACTCAAAGGGTAAAATGGGACCCTATTACTAAGACTCCGCTGTCCGTCTGTCTGTCTGTCTGTCTGTGTGTCCGTCTGTCACCAGGCTGTATCTCATGAACTGTGATAGTTAGACAGTTGAAATTTTCACAGATGATGTATTTGTGTGCCGCTATAACAACAAATACTAAATAAACAGAATAAAATAAACATTTAAGAGGGCTCCTTCCATGGTATAGATAATGGTACGGAACCCTTCGTGCGTTAGGCCGACTCGCACTTGGCCGGTTTTTTATTAGTATTCGATCAAGAATATTCTAGATAACGCTTCATGAACTAAAACAGTCTAAGCAGCAGTTTTACAGTCTAATCTGATATTTTGCTTATTCTCACGAAACGTCAACAATCTTATGTAAGTACACACAACGGCACCTCAGACTATACATGTTGACCTTGAGACCGCCTTTATGCCCTACGTAATAAAAGCTGTTCCCACAGTTTAACTGTATAACCTGACGTGCTGTCGTGTGTACATAATAATGCTTATTTTTTTAAGCCGGGTTGACATGATAAGAGTCGGCTCGGACCGAGTGCACTCGGATTACTACTCGGACGCTACTCGTATTGTGTAAACATGTAATCCGAGCGCACTCGGAAGTGCTAAGTAAAAGCTGCCTCGTACGAGTGGACTCGGTCGTGACTCGGTCTGAGTAGGGTTGCCAAGTGTCCGGATTTAGTCGGACATGTTTGGCTTTTTGACCTCTTGTCCGGCCCAATATGACTTTGTCCGGCCTGTCCGGCTTTTTGTGTGGCTGCCGCGCGAGTCGCAAGTAATGCCACGACACGAATCCCCGCTGACTGACCGCTGTTTGCAAGGCGGTAATAAATTTTGTCCGGCTTTTAGAACATATGACCGGCTTTAAAAGAGCTATGGTCAGCTATTAAAAAAGGTATATAGTAATAGTAGTAAAATGTCAGGCCAAATTAAGCGCCAAGTCCGGCTTTTGTGTTTTTGAACCTGGTAACCCTAGGTCCGAGCTGACTCACGAATCTAAAACTTGACAATAATTTACTGAGCTATTTTTGTACAAATGCAGTCGAGTCCATTAAGGCTTTCTTCGCTGTTAAGTATCACATAGATGCCGACTCATTCATAAAACATGGCCGCCATTTTGTCTTAACTCTTATGCCTTGGTTACATGTACCGAGTAAATCGGCGAGACAGTACTCTCGGCCGAGTACTCGGTGCTTCTAAACACTTCGCCGAACACTTTTTTTTCGCAATTTCAAAGTTGTCCCATAGTAAAATTTGTTCAGTTTGATGGTCCCTATCTATCATATTCGGCATTAGGGGTACTTTTGTAACACCTTGTATAAATTACATCCGTGTCTGTGGAACTTTCAATCTGCGGATTACAAGATTAAGCAGTTTATGCTTAAGGCCCCTATATACCTCAAGTAGCGCCCTCATTTTAATTAAATTTATTGTTCGCTAAGTACATAATGTATCGAAAATTCACATGTACAGATTTCGCAAAAGTGCTAAAAGTGGCCACTTTAACTTTTGCGAACTACTACTACAACGAACAAAATTTTACTGAGGTTATTGTTTGTAAATAAACTATAGAACCTTAGCTTCAATCTGTACATGTGAATTTTCGATATATTATGTAGTTAGCGAGCAAGAAATAAAATTAAGATGAGGGCGCCACTTTGAGGTATACAGGGTTATTTGTAATTCATTTTAAACCTCGTGGGGTTGATCAGACCATCAAACTGAACAACTTTCATTATGGGACCAACCTTGAAATCGCATAAAAAAAACAGCTGTTTCATACAAAAGTACAATGCCTACTCCATCGAAATGTATGAAACAAATGTTTTTTTTTCGCGATTTCAAGGTTGGTCCCATAATGAAAGTTGTTCAGTTTGATGGTCTGATCAACCCCACGAGAGGTTTTAAATGAATTACAAATGACCCTGTATAAGAGCCTCAATGAATGCATGCAGGGATGCAGCATATAATTCAATTGTACAATCCACACCGAAATGTAGTCTCAACAGAACTGAACTGACTGTCTCACTTTGTGCAAATTTCAAAAATACCTGTGAACACCAACTCGCTCACATCACTGTCTCAGCTGAGAAGCATTTTACTGTCTCGCCGATACACTCGGTACGTGTAATCAAGGCATTATCGTGTCAACCCGGCTTTAGGTACAAAACAGCAGATGTTAAACGACGTAAAAGCGACGGCTTAGACGAGTCCCTGTTCAACATTACCATACTATCTTACGAGGAACAGATAGCTGAAATAGAGAAGCGCCAAGAGACTTATGCGTATAAGAACGCTGTATATAAGTGCACTATATGTTATATGGGGTTCGTGATTAAGGATAGATATGACGCTCATGTGGTTAGGCATAGTGATGTAAGTATTGTTTTTTTTAAATAATTTATTAGGGTAGTTTTATCAGGTTGCAAAAGTGTTGAATGTAACAGCACTTTTTCACATTTTAATTTTTTATTAAGACACTTTTTCCGGTTTGCTAAAAGTGCGAAATGTAACCACTTTAACTTTGAAAAATATACTAAGTTTTTAAATTTGAGATTGTAGCATTCACAATGCTATTTTTATACAATACTAAATAATATATTAGAAAATAGATAGTGTCTCGGTAGCAGAGCGGTAAGATCATTGGACATTGGAACATTCGATTCCCGTCCGAGAATATGATCTGGTGCGAGTCGTATTTTTTCTAGTATATTTTGGAAATATTAATTAATTTAATGAATTGATAATAATTACTTAATTTAATGAGTTGAATTTAATTTAATAATTTTGTACTAACCTAGCTTTAAATCACATTGTTACTAACCATAATGAGACTCTGTTTCTCGAGTAAATGAATAAATAAAATTATTTAGTATTGTATAAATATATTAAGTATAAAAAAAATTAAAAAAGCGAGTCTTTGATTAGGCATTCGGCAGCAGCCATTTTTATATCACTACCTGCGGAGGCACATGCCTTCCTTATGGGTGGATAAGCCATAATTCACTGCGCGGGCCCAATGCGAATTGGTGGGTGTTAACGCAAATGCAGTCGGGACCAGTGGCTTAAACGACAATATCTTACGTAGAGCAAATAGCGGAGATACTGAGTGTCATTAAGTATGAGAAGTTAGCATTGTGAGAAGTTAGCATTGTGATAAGTTGGCATTGTGAGAAGTTGACATTGTGAGAAGTTGGCATTGTGAGAAGTTGGCATTGTAAGAAGTTGGCATTCTGAGAAGTTACTATTGTGAGATGAGACGTATATTTATTTATTATTTCAGCAAAGTGGAGCCTACGAATGTTTCATATGTAAAACTCGATTGAAGACAGGCAGAGCTTTACGTAAACATCTGACTGCTCAACATACGGAGAAATTCAGTTGTAAAGGCTGTCCGTTCGTCACTAGGAATAGGCAAGTACAGTGAGAGAAAAAAAAAAAGATAATTTTCTGTACGATTAAGTGATTAAGTCAATTTTGTGAGTTATTTTAATTTTGTATTATTTAGTAATTAATAGCCCTTAATATTGCTATGCCCTTGCAGGGCGTCACATGTAGACCTTACTAAATTTTCCATCTTATTATGTAATGTGTTATGCAATAAATAAATACTGAATACTCGATACTATCCGAAATTACTATATCAGAAAAAAAACTACTCAAAGTGTTAGCAATTTATCAAGACTAATTTACTACTGCGAGGGTGGTTTGATATACAACATGTTGCAAAAATACCCCTAATGCCGAATATGGTATATAGGGACCATCAAACTGAACAACATTTACTATGAGACCAACTCTCAAATCGCGAAAAAAAAATCAGCTGTTTCATACATTTTGATATTTTTGATTTTAATTTTTGTATGAAACATCTGATTTTTAAAATTCATCATTTAAATTTCTGCCCGGCCGGGAATCGAACCCGGGACCACTTGCGTGGTAGACCGGCATGTTGACCACCCAATCGTCAAAGTTACCATGAGTTGATGCAAACTGTTCACACTACCGTAAACTATCGGATATACTGCTCACAGTCAATGCGAGTGAAAGAGAGAAAACGATAGTTACGATAGATTTACCTGCCCCCTGATTATGTAACTTTGTTGCAATCAACTCTGACAGAAATCGCAGTTACATTGCTGCTTTAGTAAGAACCAATGTGGTGTTCTTTCAATCGAGAATTGTTAGCAACAGAGTTACGTAATCAGCCCCCTGATCAACAAATAATTGATTGATCAATAATTGTTTCTCCTTTTTTACAGAGGAGTGGCGAGAGAACATGAAAAATGGCATGCGGGTGCGAAATATCAGTGTCCACATTGTCCGAGTGAATTTAAGTGAGTATTATAACATTGTAAAGTGAGCTCATACAACTTGTAACTACTTATATAATACCAAATAATATACTAGAAAAAATAGGACTCGCACCAGATCATGTTCTCGGACGGGAATCGAACCCGCGACCTTTGGATAACCGGTCCAATGCTCTGACCGCTGAGCTTCCGAGTCACTAGTGGGAACGTCGAATTTCTTCCAGTATATCAACTCCTACGCTGCAAGCCAGCGCCATCCCACCAATGTAGAAGGAATCTCAAAATTTCAAATAGTTAAAAAGCTTTCTCATCTTAATCAACTGTTTAAAAATATCTGGAAAGATGTTCAGTTGAATGTTGAGGTTAATTCCTTCTACATTGGTGGGATGGCGCTGGCTTGCAGCGTAGGAGTTGATATACTGGAAGAAATTTGACGTTTCCACTAGTGACTCGGTAGCTCAGCGGTCAGAGCATTGGACCGGTTATCCAAAGGTCGCGGGTTCGATTCCCGTCCGAGAACATGATCTGGTGCGAGTCCTATTTTTTCTAGTATATTATTTGGTATTATATAAGAATAGCATTGTGAATGCTTAAATCTCAAAATTTCAAATTGTAACTACTTCTATGTTCTGTGACTGTATAATAGTAGTTTACATCATACTGCTCGGTTACTAGGATTTACTAGTATGGTAAGTAAGAGGCTGTGTAAGTTGTCATGTGCAACACAGTGCATTGTTTAGATAGAACGGTCCATTTTCAAATCACTTTACTATTCAAGCATAGGGTGTTTTAATTGTAAAGTAGACTTTACCATTCAAGCTATGTAAAACTTGGTGAACCAATATATTTTCTTATAGAATGACGAAACTTTTTACAGAAAAAAACACAAAGAATTTTATTTTTCTCCAATAAAAAAATCATTTTGTCATACCAATATAAATGTATTATTTACCTCAATGATGTAAAGTAGAATGCTTACCTCGGTTGTAAGTAGCTATTACACCCTCGATCCATTAGCGCCCTTTGCGCGCTGCGCTCGCACGGTTGCCAAATTGGATCTTGTTCTGTAATAGCTCGCTTACGTCCCTTGTGTAACAAACTACTATTATGATACAAGGTCGGTAAGGAGGTTTTTAAAACGTGTTGACGTTTTATAATCGTCACGAGTTTGAAAAAACCTTAACAACCGTGTGCCATACTACGTTTTTCAATATATTTGCGAGAAAACATTAAAGGTACCTTCTGAAAAAAAAATATCCATAAACTAAAACGCACGGTGGTGGCGTGCGGTAAAATTAACTTTCTGCACGCTGTACTAAACCGAAGCATGTTTGTGTCGTTGTTCATTACTGTCTAATATTTAATTAATATATGAGGTGATACCAAATTAAGTAATAATACTGAAACAGGTGATAGTGTTGCGTAAACTGAACAACTTTCTACAAGGAACATAGGTCGAGAAACTAATTTTTTTTTCGCCTTTCCATACTAAGTCGATCAGTGGACCAATACGTTTTGTATAGGAGGATGAAATTTGTTTTTTCGTATTTCGACCTATGTTCCTTGGAGAAAGTTGTTCAGTTTAAGCAACACTATCACCTGTACTAAATAATATACTAGAAAAAATAGGACTCGCACCAGATCATGTTCTCGGACGGGAATCGATGATCGGTGATCTGGTGCGAGTCCTATTTTTTCTAGTATATTATTTAGTATTGTATAAAAATAGCATTGTGAATGCTTAAATCTCAAAATTTAAAATGTTATATAGCTTTCTCATCTTAATCAACTGTTTTAAAAATATCTGGAAAGATGTTCAGTTGAATGTCGAAGTTAATTCCTTCTACATTGGTGAGATGGCGCTGGCTTGCAGCGTAAGAGTTGATATACTAGAAGAAATTCGACGTTCCCACTAGTGACTCGGTAGCTCAGCGGTCAGAGCATTGGACCGGATATCCAAAGGTCGCGGGATCGATTCCCGTCCGAGAACATGATCTGATGCGAGTCCTATTTTTTCTAGTATATTATTTAGTATTGTATAAAAATAGCATTGTGAATGCTTAAATCTCAAAATTTAAAACTATCACCTGTCTCAGTATTATTACTTAATTTTGTACCACCTTTTTTTTCCAGTAAACTTACTACATACATGGGTCACATTCGAATAAAACACGTATCAGATTTCGTGTGTGAGCTATGCGGATTCACGTTTATCAGCAAAAAAGGCATTGATGTACATAAGAAGAAGAAACATAGACTTTCTGAAAAGACTGTAAGTATGTTGTATTAAGATAAATAATATTAGAAAAAATACTAGAAAAAATCGACTCACCCGTAGCACCTCACACGGGACTCGAACCAGCACCCTTGGGATTCCGGCCCAATGCACTGACCAATTATGCTACCGAGTCGCTAGTGGGAGCGGCGAAATTTTCTAGTACTTTTAACTTCTTCGCTGCAAGCCAGCGCAATTTCATCAATGTGAGGAAATACCCCCACATTCGAAAGAAACATCTTTCCAGATGTTTTGACAATCGATAAAGATGAAACATCTATATAATTATAAAATTTAGATTTTTCGCATTCACAATGCTATAACATCTGGAAAGATGTTTCTTTCGAATGTGGGGGTATTTCCTCACATTGATGAAATTGCGCTGGCTTGCAGCGAAGAAGTTAAAAGTACTAGAAAATTTCGCCGCTCCCACTAGCGACTCGGTAGCATAATTGGTCAGTGCATTGGGCCGGAATCCCAAGGGTGCGGGTTCGAGTCCCGTCTGAGGTGCTACGGGTGAGTCGATTTTTTCTAATAAAAAGGCGTTTTTAAATTTTGTGATTTAAGCATTCACAATGCTATTTTATATAATACTAAATAATATACTAGAAAAAATAGGACTCGCACCAGATCATGTTCTCGGACGGGAATCGAACCCGCGACCTTTGGATATCCGGTCCAATGCTCTGACCGCTGAGCTACCGAGTCACTAGTGAGAACGTGGAATTTCTTCTAGTATATCAACTCTTACGCTGCAAGCCAGCGCCATCTCACCAATGTAGAAGGAATTACCTTCGACATTCGACGTTCGATTCCCGTCCGAGAACATGATCTGGTGCGAGTCCTATTTTTTCTAGTATATTATTTAGTATTATATAAAAAGGCGTTTGTTTGGGAAATTGGTTAGGTTTGGTAATCTCATGATTCTGAGTCTATCTGAAGTGGAATTTTCAGTCGCAAAGTTCATGAAAAGTTGAGTGCTTTTTTTCTATCACACAGAGTCTGTCTTAGTTGCATAGAACCTAAATTTACAGAAAAGTAATTAAAATATCAAAATTTTATAAACCCGCAATGTATGTACAACAACAGCTATTTGCTCGCGGTCGAAGGTCGTGGCTTTGGTGTAAGCGCGCGCGCTCCCGCGATGTTATCGAGTTGTTACGCGTACATTGCTACTCAACGAAAAATCAAAATCTCAACTAGGCATTTGCGACAAGTGGTCCCATAGAGAAAGTTGCTTAACTCTAAGGGTAGAATCATCCTTTAAAGTTTTCGCTAGTTTTCTACTAACACCCTGAATTTTTTTCTCATTATTTATTAGTAAGTTTGTTTAAACTAAATATTTATAAACCTGTTGCACTTACTTAATTATGTGTAAAACTTTATATTTATGTTAAAATTGACGAGGAATCACTGACACTGAAAATACAGTTTTTACTTGTTTCGATGTCAGGGACTCATTCATCCATTTAGATTCAAGCAAAATAAACCCAGACCTATATTATATGCCATGTAAACACTAAGGCTAGGTTGCACCGTAATAGAAGTCATAGTAAAAGTTTGTGTCAAATTTAACAATAACAGTAACGCTGACTTTAACGGTTACAGCAAAATGTGTTGCACCGGCGAATTCAATAGCTTTGTTAAAGTTATCAGGGCTGCAAATAAAATAAGGCGTAATTTACCCCAAATTCGTTGCGGGTAACATATATCAATATCCCAATACTTAACATAGCCGTCATTAATGTCATTTTATTTACTGTCAGTTCGAGTGTTCGAGTCACAATTGAATTGCGCAAAAGATTGAAATCGTGTGTGTATTCTTTAGTTTTATATTTTGTGAATATTATGCTAAATCCTACTTCCTAATCAAGAAAGCCTCAGAAAACATGAACGACAATTTGCTTGCAAACATTCAAACAAAGTAAGTACCTGTTTATCGCCCTGTAGAGAGAAGAGAGTATTGCAAACATTCTTGAATCCTTTATAACTTATCATGTTTTTTTTTTCAAATTAAAGTTGTTATCAAATCGGCTATAAAATGAAAGCAATAATATAAATTCACTTTCGTCTTCAGAACTAGTTTCCGCGAGTATTTCTCGGAGCAGGGACATGATGTTTGAGATTATATTCAACGCGTTTTGACAATTTGACACAAACAATAACACTAACCAGCGAAGAGTGAGCGGTTACCGTTACGGTTAAAGTTATGACGTCATTTAACTATTTGTCAACTGGTGCAACTCATTTTTTGCCTAACCGGTACTTTAACTGAAGTTTCGATGTTTGTTAATGTTAAAGTAAGATGGTGCAACCCACCCTAAAAATATTGTAATCACATCATTATTGGGTTATGAATAAATGAATTATTATTATTACAGGTACCTCTCGAAGGCCCCTACTGCTGTGTGTGTGACGTCACTTTTGTGTCTGAAGAAGCGCATTCGAGGCATTTGAAACTGTCATCACGACATAGCAGCGATAATGACCCGTAAGTACTCAACATTAATATTTATTTGACGACCTCCGTGGTCGAGTGGCTTTGTACACCGGTTTTCAAGGTGTCGCCATCTCTGACGTCCCGGGTTTGATCCCCGGTTGGGTCAATTTAGAAAACGAACTTTTCTATATCGGCTCAGGTCTGGGTGTTTGTGATACCACCGTTGTCTCCGATTTCCATTACAGAAGTGCTTTAGCTACTTATTTTGGAATCGGAGCAATGTATGTGATGTTGTCAAATATTTATTTATTTATTTATATTAAAGGTTAAAGTATGAAATTGCCGTTTTGTATGGAGAATAATTGTATACCTAATATTTAGTATTATGACTATCTGAGTCCATTACTTTGCCATCAAGTACAACTATATCTTCTCATATAATACAAGGTGCTACAAAAATACCCCTAATGCCGAATATGGTATATAGGGACCATCAAACTGATCAACTTTTACTATGGGACCAACTCTGAAATCGCGAAAAAAAATCAGCTGTTTCATACAAAAATTAATTACGAAAATATCAAAATGTATGTAACAGCTGATTTTTTTTCGCGATTTCAGAGTCGGTCCCATAGTAAAAGTTGTTCAGTTTGATGGTCCCTATCTACCATATTCGGCATTAGGGGTACTTTTGTAACACCTTGTATATGGTCTTTTCAGCAATCGTATTCGCAACGACTCTCAAAGCATAAACACTGAACGTAACGGTGGAGTGAGACGCAGGATAGAGAGGAGACCGGTGGTGAACCCGCGCGAGCCCCAGGACCGGGACCGGGACGCGCGGCCAGCACCGGGGGGACCGGTCACGTGCGAACAGGTCAGACAAATATTACAGTGAAGTATTGAACTTCAATACTTTAATTTTGAGATTTTAGCATTTTTTTTATGTATGTCCACCGGCTGAACCGATTGACATGATTCAAATGCCAATTTATCAGGTTTGTTCCCCAGGTGGTCCCATTTTTTGAAAATTTTAAATCGGTTCAGTAGTTTTCGAGTAATCCTGAAAATACTGTAATTTTTTTGGTAACTTTTGCACGAGTTTTAACGGATCTTCAGACGTAGCTTCTTTGTTTATAAACCGATTTAGATAATTCTTGTTTTGTTAGAAAGGGGATACTTTAAGGGTGTTTACATTAAAATTTCCTGCACATTGGACCTTGGACTTCGAAGATACTCAAGAGAACTCTTAAAAATCAAATAGGATAGTGTATTAGTGATTACTCTACGGTATTGAAAGGTTTCGCATCAGTCATTTTAGTGTCACTGTTGGGGCTGGGATACAAGCCTTACTTATGGGCTAATAACTAATGGACCATAACCCACCGCACAGGCCCAATGCGGATTGGTGGGTGTTAATGAGTGCAAATGTAGCTGGGACTAATGGCTTAACGTGTCTTATGAAGCACGGAGGAGCTCGAGATAATACACTTTGGTCACCCACCCCATGTCTGACCCTTGCTAAAATTAACAGCGCGAAAAGTGGAAATTGATTTATTAGGAGTATTATACCAATAAAATGTGTGAAATATGAATAAAATATATGTGTTCGTTGCTTAAATTTACTTATACATACCTACCACAAAAAAGTTAAATATAAAAAAAAACTTTTAAAAATTAAAAAGAAAAACCTCCTTCAAAAAACCTTAAAAAAATTGCTATCAAAAAACAGCTTCAAAAAACAACAGCTCTAAAAAGCAAGAAATAATATTAAAATCTGCATAATTACCTACGCATATCTGGTATAAAATAACGTCTTATGAAGTACTTTTCGCTGATCCTGCACTTCTTCATCATTCGTCGATTTGCTTATGTAGCGGTATGATCGCACCGCTACAGACTGTTTATGGGCTATACAGGGTGTTAGTAGCACCCTAGCGAAAACTTTAAAGGATGATTCTGCCCTTAGAGTTAAGCAACTTTCTCTATGGGACCACTTGTCGCAAATGCATAGTTGAGATTTTGATTTTTCGTTGAGCAGCAATGTACACGTAACAAATCGATGACATCGCGAGAGCGCGCGCGCTTACAACAATAATAATAAAAAACAAATAAAAATTCCTAAAAACGAACCCAATTCAAAATAAATGTCAATTACATTTTTTCATACAAAACTGTAAATCACATTAATTTTTATTTGGTTTGGTATTTTTGATTAATTAGAACAGTATTTGTCTAGAAGAACTTGATAACAAGTACTGTCTAAATCTAAATAACATCACAAGAAGAGTTAATTATGCTCAAATTGCGAATTATTTTGGTATTACGTTTGTATGGGAAGCTCACTGTTCGCCGGACTTTTAAAACTTATTAGTTTTCTGAATGGCTATCAATGCTCTCTCTTTCTCTCTTTTCTCTCTCTTTCTCGCTGTATAGCAAATCAAAGAAGCGCATTAATAGCCATTCAGAACACTGACATGTTTTAGGAGGTTGTAATATCCCCTCTTGCATAAATAGCATCGTGAATGCTAAAATCTCAAATTTAAATATTAATAAAAAAATTGTCTTTAGTGCGGCATGCAACTTCGAGATTTGCGACTGTACGCGCAACACTTCCGGCGAGCTCACCCCGACAAGAATCGAACCAAGTACCCCGCCATGAAGGCGCCCTGCATGTGCGAGCAGTGCGGTAGGATATTCCAGGTAACATTACAGATACTACCAAATAATATACTAGAATAAATAGGACTCGCACCAGATCATGTTCTCGGACGGGAATCGAACCCGCGACCTTTAGATATCCGGTCCAATGCTCTGACCGCTGAGCTACCGAGTCACTAGTGGGAACGTCGAATTTATCCTAGTATATCAACTCTTACGCTGCAAGCCAGCGCCATCTCACCAATGTACAAGGAATCGACATCAATTGAATACCTTTCCAGATATTTTTAAACAATTGATTAAGATAAGAAAGCTATATAATTTTTAAATATTGAGATTTTAGCATTCACAATGATATTTAATATTATACTAAATTTGGTATTACATAAAAATAACATTGTGAATGATAAAATCTCAAAATTTCAAAATTTCTGATACTGTCAAGAACAGACCCATTCTTTTATAGTTTTATTATAAATAAATAAATAGAAATAAATATTTGACCACATCACATGCATTGCTCCGATTCCAAAGTAAGTACTTAAAGCACTTGTGTTATGAAAATCAGAGACAACGGTGGTATCACAAACACCCAGACCTGAGCCAATATAGAAAAGTTCGTTTTCTAAATTGACCCAACCGGGTTCGAACCCGGGACCTCAGAGATGACGACACCTTGAAAACCGGTGTACAAAGCCACACGACCACGGAGGTCGTCAAACTTTTAAAATTATACTTTATTACTCTGTGTAGTGTTTATACTATATTAATATCTATACTATGTTCTTAACTAAATAAAATATGTTCTTAGCTAATTAAATAATGTTATTTATTTATGAATCTATGTTAATGGTAACATGTATGAATACTTTGAATGTTATGTCTGGAAACGATATACATATTTGTAAATATCGTTCCTTCTAATAAAGCTGATAAGTATTTTGCGCCCATTTTTCTTGTCAGCTAAAAGACGTCATAATGGGTGGTAGGATAAAAGAATTGACGATTTAAAAATGCTTGTTATGTGAGCTTATTTGAATAAAGAATTTTTCAATTTCAATTTCAATTTCAATTGTGTTATGGAAACCAGAGACAACGGTGGTATCACAAACACCCAGACCTGAGCCAATATAGAAAAGTTCGTTTTCTAAATTGACCCAACCGGGTTCGAACCCGGGACCTAAGAGATGGCGACACCTTGAAAACCGGTGTACAAAGCCACACGACCACGGAGGTCGTCAAACTTAAAATTATACTTTATTACTCTGTGTAGTGTTTATACTATATTAATATCTATACTATGTTCTTAACTCTCTGCTCTATTCCTGTCACCTTATTGCTTTGCCTTTTAATGTGTTTCTTTATTTTCCAATATATCTTCCTTTTTTCCCTTCCAACCGCCGTTTTCAAACAAACAGTGCCAAATTGATCTAAGCATTCAATTCAGTTCAAATTTAAAAAGCCACCTACCTCATAGAAAAGTGTTACTATAACTTGAGAAAGTTTTTCGATGATAAGAAGAATAATTGTCATTTTCCTAAAAAAAAAGAATTATTATAAAATCGATTTGAAATCTAATAATTATAATATCATTTTAATTTTGGTATTTAATAAAAACAATAGTTAAAGTATTTAGTATAATTTATTTTAAAGATTAATATTGTTAGATAAATTATGAACTCTCTTCCTCATTGCTACGCCTCTCTCTCTCTCTCTCTCTCTCTCTCTCTCTCCATATTTTAACAGCTACAATATGGTATATAGGGACCATCAAACTGAACAACTTTTACTATCGGACCAACTCTTAAATCGCGAAAAAAATATCAGCTGTATCATACAAAAATTAAAATCTAAAATATCAAAATGTATGAAACAGCTGTTTTTTTTCGCGATTTCAGAAATGGTCCCATAGTAAAAGTTGTTCAGTTTGATGGTCCCTATCTACCATATTCGGCATTAGGGGTATTTTTGTAACACCTTGTATATAAAAAAAATATTATAGCAGTCCTTTATTTCAGAGCATGGCCCTCCTTAAAGACCACATGTGGGTCCACACCGGAGAGAAACGCTTCAAATGCTCCAGTTGCGACAAAAGTTTCACGCAGAAGACTAACTTGGTGTTCCATATGAGAGTGCACAGTGCGACGAGACCTACTTACGAATGTCCACTGTGCGGGAAGCATTTTGCGTTCTTTAACAACCGGAGAAGGCATATGTTTGTGAGTATCAGAAATTAACACTTACAAAAAACATAACCCTTTCATTGCAGACGGGTAAAATACACTAAAACACTAGACATTAACACTTAAACACTAGACATAAACCCCCTTACTAATAAAGATTGTATAGCAGATGTATAGTTACAAAATGGTTACTCTCTGCCAAATTATTTAAGTTTGACATTAAAAAGAAAGGGACAAAACATTGTGTAACTGTACATCTGGTATACATTCTTTATTAGTAAGGACATAACACTAAAACACTAGATTAGATATTAACACTGAACACTTACACAAACAAGAAACTAAACTAGATACCTTCACTAAGTTTCACGCAGAAGACTAACTTGGGGTTTCATATGAGAGTGCATAGTTCGACGAGACTTACTTACGAATGTCCACTGTGCTGTAAGCATTTTGCGTTCTTTATCTACCGGAGAAGGCATATGTTTGTGAGTATCAAAAATTAACACTTACAAAAAGACACTAAAACACTAGGCATTAACATTAAAATACTAGACAAGATATTAACACTGAACACTTACACTAATAAGAAACTAAAACTAGACACCTTCACTAAGTTTCACGCAGAAGACTAACTTGGTGTTCCATATGAGAGTGCACAGTGCGACGAGACCTACTTACGAATGTCCACTGTGCGGGAAGCATTTTGCGTTCTTTAACAACCGGAGAAGGCATATGTTTGTGAGTATCAGAAATTAACACTTACAAAAAAGACACTAAAACACTAGGCATTAACACTAAAACACTAGACAAGATATTAACACTGAACACTTACACTAATAAGGAACTACAACTAGACATCTTCGTCCTTCACTAAGTTTCACGCAGAAGATTAACTTGGGGTTTCATATGAGAGTGCACAGTTCGACGAGACCTACTTACGAATGTCCACTGTGCGGTAAGTATTTTGCATTCTAGTTAGTATCACATAGTTACACTAATACTTAAGATAAACACTAACACTAATACAGGAAACACTAGCTAGACACTGATACAACTCTATGACACATAATACAACACTGACACTAAACAAACACCAAAACTAGATTCTGTCCATTGACACTAAAACAGCACTTCACTAGACACTCGGTTACACACAAGTTTCGCTTAAAAGACCAATTCATACGCGATAATACACCTGAAGCGACTAACTTCAGAGCGCTTCCAGTCGTACGGCAGTTTCACTGCACATCAGCGGCGGTATCAGCTAAAAACATTGAAGTTCATGTTAACTGTGTTTTGACAGATGTATGTGATACATTGCTACATTTCTTTGGTATGTTTTTATTTGTGCCGAAACGAAGTAGCGATGTATCACATACATCTGTCAAAACACAGTTAACATGAACTTCAATGTTTTTAGCTGATAGAGCCCCTGAAGCTATAAGAGCTATATCGTCGTATTTTAATGGTGGATGATAGTCTGGGTGTGAGAGTACATTACGAATGGGGACCTGTAAAGAAAGATAACTGTACAATGCGATCAATTTAACAATGTACAACAGAAGTGACCAACTTCAGAGTGTTCGCGGAAAAGAAAGACGTATTTTAATCTGCAACACTTTCTCTTCGCCACACATTATTGAAGTTGCAGCAGATCACTGTCTATTGTCAATCGGAAGCATCGTAGTCGGTTCTCATCACGCACGCATTATATTGTGACATTAAAATCCCTTTTGACATTAGGCACTTAATAAATTATAATTTATAAATGTAAATGGATTTAATGATAATTTAGTTTTTAGGAGACCTCATGTCTCCATACATATTCTGTTTGCCCGACACTGGTGTAACGTGTAGCGGATATTACCTATCTTAAGATAAATAAATAAATAAATAAATAAATAAATATTTGACAACATCACATACATTGCTCCGATTCCAAAGTAAGTAGCTTAAGCACTTGCGTTATGGAAATCAGAGACAACGGTGGTATCACAAACACCCAGACCTGAGCCAATATAGAAAAGTTCGTTTTCTAAACTGACCCAACCGGGGATCGAACCCGGGACCTCAGAGATGGCGACACCTCGAAAACCGGTGTACAAAGCCACTCGACCACGGAGGTCGTCAATGTACGTGTACCATGTTACTTGCAGAATAAATATTTCTTATTCTTATACATTATCTCGATCGGTCCCAGATCCACACGGGGCTGAAGCCGTTCAAGTGCGAGACGTGCGGCAAGTGCTTCACGACGTGCGGCGAGCAGCGCGCGCACGTGGCGCACGTGCACCTCAAGAAGCCCTGGCCCAAGCGCGCGCGCGCACAGCGACACGGGGACTGGCCTCCGCATGCTACAGACAGGGAGGATTGAACTAAACTAAACGAAAATTAAACTAACAATTATGTTTTTTTTGTGTGTGTGTGTGTGTCAAAAAACGAAAAATGACAAAACATGGTTTTATTTCACTTTTATGGCCTTACCACAAAAGATTTTTAAAACACTGTTCGACGACGGGCTTACCACAAAATATTTTAAAACACTGTTTAATTTAGACACTGTTTAAATGTGATGCTGTCACTCTAAAACAATATTGTCAAAAAAGTGACATCATCACATTTAATGACGATCTCCGTAGTCGAGTGGCTTTGTACACCGGTTTTCGAGGTGTCGCCTGAGATCTCTGAGACCCCAGGTTCGATCCCCGGTTGGGTCAATTTAGAAAACGAACATTTCTATATTGGCTCAGGTTTGGGTGTTTGTGATACCACCGTTGAACACGAGTACTTTAGCTGCTTACTTTGGAATCGGAGCAATAATAATAATGATAATAATTTTATGTATGTAATGTTGTCATATATTTATTTATTTATTATTTATAAACAGTGCCTAAAATAAACACTTGTTGAACAGTGTTTTAAAATCTTTTGTGGTAAACCCGGTGTTTAACTTAGACACTGTTTAAATGTGATGCTGTCACATTTTTGACAATATTATTTGAAAGAGACGACATCACATTTAAACAGTGTCTAAATTAAACAGTGTTTTAAAATCTTTGTGGTAAGGCCACAAGTGCTTAACTTAAACACTGTTTAAATGTGATGCTGTCACTTTTTTGACAATATTGTTTGAAAGAGAAGACATCACATTTAAACAGTGTCTAAATGAAACAATGTTTTAAAATCTTTGTGGTAAGGCCACAAGTGCTTAACTTAGACACTGTTTAAATGTGATGCTGTCACTTTTTTGACAATATTGTTTGAGAGAGACAGCATCACATTTTAACAGTGTCTAAATTAAACAGTGTTTTAAAATCTTTTGTGGTAAGGCCGTTAGTGTCGTAACATGCAGCTTCCGTACAAAAAGTTTTTCCTAATGATCCAACTGTACAGTTCACAGCGTTGTATAATGGTGCCCAGTCTGTCATAAATTCATAATAGTAAAATAAAATGGCGACTTTTAGTTTTTAAGAAAATAGTGTCAACAAAATGTCTTGGAAAAGGGAGATGAGTCAAAAAATGGTACATGTATATTAAATTTTTTGAACAAATTAGGTGCAAAAAAATCGTTTTTCATTTTTTTTCATCTCCTTTTTCTTAGACACCACAGAAATAACTGTAAGATTTAGGGCTTTCTCAGGTGCCGGTTATGCCCCTGTTAACCTATCTGGCAGATAAGTTCAAAATTAAACCAGAATTGTGTTATCTGGAAACTTTGAAAGAGGCCCGTAAAAGTGCAGTAGATTATGAAGGTACTTTTATGTAAATATCGTGGGTACCCTTTTTCGCCCGTGGTCCCGGTCCCTTTGGCCCTGGAACCACGGGCAAAAAATACTCGTGGTCCCTACGAGTATTTTTTGCCCGTGATTCCTTAAAGAAATATAATACTGCCGAATTAAATTGTACTTAGATATTTGTAAAACAGTCAATGACATTTCATAATTAAAAAAAAAACAACAAAAAGTATGTAAATAATTAAGAATATATTAATTTTGTTTACATGATATCATAATATCCAAGTAATTTCATATGAATATGAATATAATTTTGTAGCATAGATACACGTCACTAAAGTACTAGGACCTCATAAATATGGAGAAGGTTAACTTCTATTTTTTTTAAATTTTGAGATTTAAGCATTCACAATGCTATTTTATATAATACCAAATAATATACTAGAAAAAATACGACTCGCACCAGATCATGTTCTCGGACGGGAATCGAGAACATGATCTGGTGCGAGTCGTATTTTTTCTAGTATATTATTTGGTATTCTATTTTTTCTTTTTTTCGTAATACAATAAGTCACCAAAGTACCAGGATCACATAAAAATGGAGAAAATTAACTTCTACATTTACATACTTTTTGTTATTTTTTTAAATTAAGAAATGTCATTGACTACTTTACAAATATGTACACACGACGGCACCTCAGACTATACATGTTGACCTTGAGACCGCCTTTATGTTTTACGTAATAAAAGCTGTTTTCGCAGTTTAACTGTATAACCTGACGTGCTGTCGTGTGTATAATTTAATTCGGAAATATTATATTTCTTGAAGGAACCACGGGCAAAAAAACACTTGTGGTCTCTTCCAGGGCCAAAGGGCGAAAAAGGGTGAGTAGAGTACCTGCATAATATCGAAAAATGAAAAGATCTCGCATTATTGCAATAAAGTATTAAAATAAGATGTGGTGTTTTTATATTGTTTATTTTAAAATAATATGGCTAAGCAATAAGCATTATAGAGCCCAAGAAAAATGTTCCTTTTTCTATAATGTCACCTAGGAAAATAAGCATTTAAGTCAATACTTATACAACATGTTACAAAAATACCCCTAATGCCGAATATAGTATACAGGGACCATCAAACTGAATAACTTTTATTATAGGACCAACTTTGAAATCGCGAAAAAAAAATCACCTGTTTCATACAAAAATTAAAATCGAAAATATCAAAATGTATGAAACAGCTGTTTATACAAGGTGTTACAAAAGTACCCCTAATGCCGAATAAGGTATATAGGGACCATCAAACTGATCAACTTTTACTATGGGACCAACTCTGAAATCGCGAAAGAAAAATCAGCTGTTTCATACATTTTGATATTTTCGATTTTAATTTTTGTATGAAACAGCTGATTTTTTTTTCGCGATTTTAGAGTTGGTCCCATAGTAAAAGTTGATCAGTTTGATGGTCCTTTTATACCATATGCGGCATTAGGGGTATTTTTGTAACACCTTGTATAATACTAAATAATATACTAGAAAAAATAGGACTCGCACCAGATCATACCGAGTCACTAGTGAGAACGTCGAATTTCTTCTTGTATATCAACTCTTACGCTGCAAGCCAGCGCCATCTCACCAATTTAAAACGAATTAACCTCGACATTCAACTGAACATCTTTCCAGATATTTTTAAACAGTTGATTAAGATGAGAAAGCTATATAACTATTTGAAATTTTGAGATGATTATTTTTTCGCGATTTCATAGTTGGTCCTATAGTAAAAGTTGTTCAGTTTGATGGTCCCTATATACCATATTCGGCATTAGGGGTATTTTTGTAACACGTATTTTATAAATAATTTCAACAAATATTTTTTACTACATTTTATTTAAAACAAACTGTTTAATTATAAAACCTGTAATTTATTGTAATTTCATTTTGATATTTTGATCGTCTTTGCATGGAACGCTCGCGAAATATTGTTGAAATTATAAATCCAGTGAGGGTACTTTTGTATTTTGGTTTACATTGCGGTGAGCTATGAAGTAGTTTATTCCATTTTCAAATTGGTTGACGCAATGGATATAAAATTGTCATGACAGGTGACAAATTGTCACGTTTATTAAATAGGGCCCTGATGAGTATTTAACGATATAATTATATTTATTAAATTTAGGATTTTCGCATTCACAATGCTATTTTTATATTAAGATAAATAATATTAGAAAAAATACTAGTTTTCTAGTATTTTTTCTAGTATTTTTTCTAATATTATTTATCTTGATATAATTATATGTTAAAATTGTTACTATCTTTTAATTGTTAATACAAATTCTGTACATGTCTTCTAAAACATAAAATGAATTTTCAGCGTCATTATACGTAGAATTATTTTAAAATGATTTTGTCATACATAAAACTTGACTCAATTTTTATTTCTCCTGCCCCTCTAACATGACCACCGAAACACGTTATATACCTATCGCGTTTTATCAACTTAAACATTCATTTAACATTTAAACGTGATAAATCGCTATATCATATCGCGTTTCGTTGTTCATACTAGGAGGGCAGACTTGATACAGAGACATAAAATCTCTTGATAGAATTTAATGGAATAGATAAAGGTAATGTAAATAATATAATGCTATAATGCTTGTCAGTGGGTATAGGCCCCCGACAAGGTGGACCGAGGACACAGGATTAGTATAGGACAGCGGCGGTATCTGCTAAAAACAATGAAGTTCATGTTAACTGTGTTTTGACAGATGTATGTGATACATTGCTACTTTTCTTTGGTAAGTTTTTATTTGTGCCAAAATGAAGTAGCAATGTATCACATATATCTGTCAAAACAAAGTAACATGAACTTCAATGTTTTTAGCCGATATAGCTCCTGGGGCTCTATCAGCTAAAAACATTGAAGTTCATGTTAACTGTGTTTTGACAGATGTATGTGATAGATTGCTACTTCGTCTTGGCACAAATAACAACTTACCAAAGAAAAGTAGCAATGTATCACATACATCTGTCAAAACACAGTTAACATGAACTTCAATGTTTTTAGCTGATACCGCCGCTGATGTATTTGGTGCGCCGCTGGATGCGTAGGGATGCAACATCGTTTATAAAAAAAATCGATGTTTTTGAAATTGTAACATCGATGTTGAAAACATCGACGTCTATGAACGATATATCAATGTTTTTACGATGTTTCTCTAGACTACCGGGCACTGCTTTGAAACACGGAAAAAACGCATTTTCTCTAATGTATAAATATTTATACATCTATGTAATATGGACATAAATTATATTTGAGCTAGGAATTTGTAGTAGAACACATTAAATACAAAAATTTATAGTAATATTTTTAATTAGTTGTTACAAAAAAGTTAATTGGACCTCATAAGTTTAAAAATAATGATTTTACAACCAATACATAGACGTATACAAACCAATACACAGACAGCGCAGAAAAAACATCGATCATAAAACATTGTTCTTGAAGAACGATATTTCATCGATGTTAACATCTTCAACATCGATGTTTATGTACGATATATCGATGTTTTTAAAAACCGATGTATCGTTTGCATCCCTATGGATGCGGGCAGCGCAGGACCGAGCGTCGTCGTAAAGATCCTTGGGGGAGGACATACAAACCAATAAACAGACAGCGTAGAAAAAACATCGTTCTTGAGGAACGATATTTCATCGATGTTTATGAACGATATATCGATGTTTTTAAAAATCGATGTATCGTTTGCATCCCTATAGATGCGGGCAGCGCAGGACCGAGCGTCGTCGTAGAGATCCTTGGGGGAGGCCTATACCCAGCAGTGGATGATGGTGATGATGATAATGCTTATAATTAGTTCTGTAGAAAGCTAGTTGTTGTAGAGACTTGATTAGAATACGCTGATATTATTTATATTTATAATGATACGAATAGGAGAATATACACGAATGAAGTGATTGAATGTCGTTTTATTGAAGCTTGTTTTGTGGGGAACAAAGGACGGATGGTATACAAGTACAGTTCGATTCAAAATTAGTGGCGGCTCGGAACAGCCCGCAAGACGCTGAACTTAGACGCCTTACAATTTAGAGTATTTGATTGACTCAGGCATTACTTGGCGGAAGTCGCAAACCATTGTGAAAAGAGAAATATATGTAGCTTACTCCCGCAAAAAATATATGCAAGATGCACCGCCCGCCCGCCCGCAAAAAAATGCACATGCACACCACAAAAATATCAGTGCACAATACTTGCATTTAGCATGACAGCGACACACCTTGCACCTTCACCAATTAGACTACTCTACACGTGTTTCGCCCCAACCCGGAGCATCCTCAGGAGTTAGATCGTGCGTGAACCAACACCGATTCGGTCATGCTAAATGCAAGTATTGTGCACTGATATTTTTGTGGTGTGCATGTGCATTTTTTTGCGGGCGGGCGGGCGGTGCATCCTGCATATATTTTTTGCGGGAGTAAGCTACATATATTTCTCTTTTCACAATTACAATTTAGATGTTAGTGGGTGGGGCACTGGGAGGGCGAGTGGTGGGGAACTGGGAGGCGGAGATCTGGGAGGGCGCGTGGTGGGGCTCGGCTTCGCGCATAGTGGTTAACTTCACAACCGCCATTACGTTTGCATCGAATTGTACTAATAATCATAAATATACATAAATACGGTTCAACCAAATTGATACACTTTGGTTGAAAAAGGCGCTGAAATTAATGTAAGTATGATGATTCTGTTGAGCAATACGTTCATTCAAATAGAAGGGCAGAACAAGTGCACTGTCTACTTTTGGCATACGGTGCAGAAAACATTCTCTCTCAACGAGGTTGTTCAAGCGCAAACGCGAGAACTGACGATGCCGCCCCCGCTCCCCGCTCCGCTAATGTTGCGACCGCTGCATCGTCTGTTCTGCAAGGTGAAACTGCTTTTTTTTCTTTAAAATATTAGTCAAAAAATAATAGGCTGCATAATTGTATTCCTTTTCCATCAACCATTAAAAAGTTTCTTTAATAAAAACCCGCCATCGCTGGCCGATTGGTTTTAAAAAGCAACGAACAAGTCTTTAAATTATTTATTTTTTATAATTTTCTATTAAAAACACAATGAAACTTAGGGAAAAATATCCTATTAACTATTATGAACCTCAGGAGCCATCCTTTGACGATTACGTGTGTAAGAATCATTTAATATTTTTAACTCTAAAATTTTCTCTAAACTTAGAAAACAATCAATGCTAGCTAAAATTAAATTCAATAATTTAATAAGTCAAAATAATTCTCAATTACCTTAATTCTCTTATCGCCAATACCTAGGATTTTTTTTGTATAGATTGTGATCAATGCGCAGACTTCGTGTTTGAATACTGTTCTATTCACGGTGGTTTGTTGGTGATCCCGGATGAGAAGGTTAGTTCAGTTCATTGAAGATTTTATATTAAGTTCTTGAGGTTGTTTTGCTTAAAATGATATGGTATTTAACTTTAACTTCATCAGTTAATAAACCACCCACTGACCTGAACAAATTTTTTACCACCCCACACAAAGTTATTTGTTTAAGTACTCTGTGATGCTGATGAATGGGAAATGTCAACTGTCAAAGATTTAACCCTTCAATGATCACGACACGCTGCGACGTGTTATCTCGTTCGTCCATAGCGTTCTACTTAAAGTAGTATGGATGAAAAGTTTTTACGATAGGTACTCATATAATATTTCTTTTACTTCATCTACTTTTGTTACAGTCTTCCCTGCTTTTTTGCTCCTTGCCAGCTGACTTTGGAAACTCTAGACCTTTTTTTTGTATGCCGAAGAAAACGCATTTACGCGCTGGAAACTGTAGACCTGAAATTGTGATTGTTTCTAGGTACCGGCTAAAACGGACTATCCGTCGTTCGTGCCGCGCGCGGCGCTCACCATACCGAAGGTGTTCCTGCACCTCGCGCCCTCCATCATACCAGGTGAGGAAACAATGAACATTTTCGAACTTTATCTGTAGGTATTACCTCCTTCTTTCTATTTTTACCGACTTCAAAGGGAGGGAGGTACTCAATTCATCACTCATTTTTTTGTTTTTTTACTTACTGTCGTCAATGACGTCAATTAAGGTTAACCCTCCAACGCCCAGAAAAAGAGACAATATACAAGGTGTTACAAAAGTACCCCTAATGCCGAATATGGTAGATAGGGACCATCAAACTGAACAACTTTTACTATGGGGCCAACTCTGAAATCGCGAAAATAAAATCAGCTGTTTCATACATTTTGATATTTTCGATTTTAATTTTTAAAGTTGTTCAGTTTGATGGTCCCTAGATGCCATATTCGGCATTAGGGGTATTTTTGTAACACCTAGTATATTCCATGTCGCATGCGGCTGCTTGGTTGTTGATGAATTATTTTTCATTTTTTTATACAAAACTGTAAATTGCATTATTTTTATTTGGTTTAGTTTTTTGGATTTTTTTATTTAATAGAACCCTAGACAAATACTGCCTTAATCCGAATAACATCACAAGATGAGTTAATTATGCTCTAATTGCAAATAATTTTGGTATTACGTTTGTATGGAAGGATCACTGTTCGCTGGCTCTGTACCGTAAAATATCTGGTAGATGTTCAAATTTATATTCCACAAGTTCCACGCAGTCTCAAGAAAAAGGGCATTGCTTGACAGAAAGATAGACAACCAAGTACAGTGCCACAAACTTATCTGACCCGGTAACGGCGCCGGCGGCGTCTTGGTCGCTGTCGTCGCTTTATTCGAATGGGTAACATAACACTTATGCCTGTTTGCACTAAACTTAAGAATCACCAAGACTTTTCCTAACTACAACTTGACCAAATTAAAACGGTGTCATTAACTTCACTGTCATGCAGCTTTCATGCGCCTATAATTATCTGGGTCGAGTTGTAGTTAGGAAAAGACTTAAGTTAGTCTAAACGGGCGTTAGTTCCAGTTTTGACCACCAATGGTTCGAATAAGTTTGTGGCACTGTACGTTCCTATTGTTCTTTTAGGGAAACAAAAACCCTAAAAAGTCCGTACCTATATCTTGGCTGCTTTTCTTTTCAACTCAGGTGCTGGCCTTGGAGTATTTAGCACGCTGACACTACCGCGAGGTGTTCGTTTCGGTCCATATCGAGGTCGCAACACGACTGACATAGAATCAACGTATTGTTGGCAAGTAAGTAAGCTGGAGCGCGATGGCGCAGTGATTGTGGAGACGACCTCCGTGGTCGAGTGGCTTTGTACACCGGTTTTCAAGGTGTCGAAATCTCTGAGGTCCCGGGTTCGATCCCCGGTTGGGTCAATTTAGAAAAACGAACTTTTTATATTGACTCAGGTCTGGGTGTTTGTGATACCACCGTTGTCTCTGATTTCCATAACACAAATGCTTTAGCTACTTACTTTGGAATCGGAGCAATGTATGGGATGTTGTCAAATATTTATTTTATTTATTTATTTATTTATTAGACAACTTTCGCGAGGGTCGGTCATGGGATGGGTGACCAAAAATTTACTATCTCGAGTTCCTCCGCGCTTCGGAAGGCACGTTAAGCCGTTGGTCCCGGCTGCATTTGCAGTCGTTAATACCCACCAATCGCATTGGGTACGCACGGTGAGTCATGGGTCATGGCCCATCCTCCTAATCTATACAAGGTGTTTTAAAAATACCCCTAATGTTAAAAATCAAAATGTATGAAACAGCTGATTTTTTTTTCGCGATTTCAGAGTTGGCCCCATAGTAAAAGTTGTTCAGTTTAATGGTCCCTATATACCATATTCGGCATTAGGGGTATTTAATATTTTTGTAACATGTTGTATATTAAAGGGAAAATCACTCACTCACTCATCACGAAATCTCAGAAACTACAAGTGCTAGGAGTTTCAAATAGGCGTAGGTGTTAACCAAGACGGGATTTTGCGAAATTCAACTCCTATAGGGGTGAAACAGGGTGGCAAAGTTTGTATGGGAGAACGCGATTTCTTGGCCCGATTGACTTAAAATCCACCCATAAGGAAGGCCTGTGCCTGTGAAGCTTTGATCGAATCCCCCGTTTTTTGAGCTTAGGGCCCTTACACATTTGCACAATACAATTGCGCGTTCGACAGCCGCGTGACTCATCGTGACACCAGCGATCTCGATTAGTATCGAGAAATAGTGTAAAGGTAGACGATTTGCGACCGTATCGATGCTGCATCACGACTGAATTGCGACTGTATCGCTGCAAAAAATCGCAATGTGTAAGGGCCCTAAACGTACGTTGAAATATAGAAAAACCTGAATGTTGCATTTCACATTTTACTAATTCATTCGCGCTACAGTTTACTAAAATAATTAACGCACATAGACATAAGTTTTTGAAATTCCACGCGGACAAAGTCATGGGTAGAAGCTAGTGAAATATGACTTCTGGCACCGTGTCGCTGTCAGAATTCCATAACAGAAGTACTACCGTCTTATTTTAATGACCATCAACCTTTTTTAATGTCCTCACTGCTGGGGCACCAGGGGGCTGATTACGTAACTCTGTTGCTAACAATTCTTGATTGAAATCGATTGAAACCGCAGTTACATTGCTGCTTTAAGTAAGATAGTTGTCATATTGGTTCTTACTAAAGCAGCAATGTAAATGCGATTTCTGTCAGAGTTGATTGCAACAAAGTTACATAATCAGGGGGCTGGCCTTCCTTATGGGTGGATAAGAAGAATGGACCGTGACCCACCACGCAAGCCCAATGCGGATTGGTACTTATTTTAATAGCAAGATTAAAATAGCGAAATATTTATTAATTTATTATACCCACAGCTTCATGAAGAAGATAGAAGGAAAAATGGAGTGGTAGACGCAAGTGACCCCAACACATCCAATTGGATGCGATATGTGAACTGCGCGAGACACTGGTGCGAGCAAAACCTAGTGGCATATCAGTACCGGGGACAAATATATTACAGGCGAGTACGCACCGACTGATTAATTGTACCGCCACGACTCTCTTTATTTATTGTATGTAAGCATTAATTAGACATGCGCAAAATACTTCACTGAAGTGTAATAAAGAATGATATAGTTCAATTGAACTAGACATTTAGTTCATCTAGTTCACTTGGCTCAGTACTTCAGTAGTCCATTTGAGTCACTTTGTCGTTATGTAAAACTAAGCCTTAATGTTAGCGCAATAGGGGTTGTTGAAGTCAAATTGAGTGCGGGCGGACTCCGACTCCGACCGACCGCTGGCCGCCGAGCCGTGCAACTGTCTCGCTTCCACACGCGGTGTTCGTAATCTATCTGTCCGCTTTACTCTCCTTCAGTGAAGTGTGAACTAAATGAAGTACTGAAGTAATTGGGACCCGAATGAATGAGCAAAAGAGATATACTTGATAAGTGAACTAGTTCAATTGAAGGATTCATATATGAAAGACTCAACTCTAGCATTAACGTGGTTTTTATTCACGACTGCCCAAAATAAGGAGTGTACTGTGTTCAGGGTTCATATATGTGAGTTTCTTTAGTCCACGCTAATGCGTGTATTAACCCACTATGCCATAATAGCACTTTGATGTTCTATTATTACGAATGATGCTTTTTGTGTTTAAATAATATTTTACATAACAATCTTTCAGAACAATAAAAATAATCCCTCGATTTACGGAGCTGTTGGTATTCTACGGCGGTGAATTTGCTCATCTTCTGGACATTAACTTAAAAAAATACGATGACCCTAAGTATTACTCAACTATCCAAGGTAATATTTCACAAATACATTATATTAGATGCATTGTAAATCTTTACTAATAATAGGTAGTCGGAAAAGTTCACGACCTTTTTGTACTAAAAATAACAAAGATACCACAGCAAGGAACATCTTTATCATCAAAATTACAAGACCTGAAGCTGCTGAACAATTTTTTGCAGTAGTATTCGACAACGCATCTTCTCCATTAAAATTACAAATCTTTCTTTGAGCACTAGCAGCAATAATTTTTTTTCGTTAAGGGTTGATAATTGATAAGGCCAGCTTGATTTTACTAAAGTTTGTTTTTCTCTACAAGATGTTTGGAAATAGATAAAGCCGAATATGGTAGATAAGGACCATCAAACTGAACAACTTTTACTATATGAACAACTCTGAAATCACGAGAAAAAGTCAGCTATTTCATATAAAAATTAATAACGAAAATATCATAGTGAATGAAACAGCAGATTTTTTTTGCGATTTTAGAGTTGGTCCCACAGTAAAAGTGGTTTAGTTTGATGGGCCATATCTACCTTATTCGGCTTTATAAGGCTATTTCCAAACACCCTGTATATTTATTCGGCTGTTGTCAATAGTTGTATTTTTTTGATTTAACTTAAATTAGAGCAATGAAAGTTATTTAAAGATTTTCAAGATTCATGGTAAGTATTTATTTTATAAATACAATTTACAGAAAAAACATTTAAAGCTGTCCCAATCCAGAGGCAACAAACTGAACTTCTGCTTATAGAAGATTTAGCAGAAATACCTAAATATGAAGATGAGACTGATAGAACAAAACCTAATAACCAAGAAGCAATTTTTGACAAAAATTTTGATATTGAAGCAGCCACCATAGAAGACTTCGTCATTATTGATGAAGAACATTTATTCAACGAAGAAATGACAGAAAACGATTTCAATATTGATTTTACACCAAGAGTCGAATATATTGAAGAAAACAACAATTTTCTAATTAATTTCAATTCCACAGAAGACAATAACCATATAACAAAAGAAAACTCTAATAAATACACATGCAATATTTGCAATAAAAACTGTAATAACGCTTACATTTTAAAAGATCACATGAATTCTGAACATGAAACCATAGTGTGCCATTTGTGCAATTTTAATAGCGTTTCTCGTTATTTAATATTAAGACACATTAGAGATGTACATGATAAAAAGCATAGATATACTAATTGTGATATATGTGACGTATACATAAACGCGCGATGTTTAGGACGACATTTGAAAAGGGTCCATTCATTACCATGTGTTGTGTGTTCCTACTGTTGCTTCAGAACGTATTCAAATGTATCAATGCAAAATCACATGAAATCACACTCTAAAGAGAAAGGCGAAACATATTATAAGTGTGACAAATGTTCATATGAAAACCGATCTAAACGCAATTTGGACAACCATAAAAGACGTGTTCACAAAAAATAAGAATTTTAGATACATACATACCAATAATTAATTAGGTATTTGATGTGCCTTGATGTGATATTCTCCAATGTATGAAGTAATTAACAGCTGGAATGAAATATATTATAATGTAATAAGTAGTGTTATTTAATAGGTAATGGGGGGTGTCACAAAATGTATTCCGCTTGGTGGCGCTACTACTGCTGGAGACTTTCTTACGAGTATTTACCCCCAATTTTTCCATTTATTTTAAATTATATCCAAAAATGGTCGACACTAATAATAATTATTATAGAAGTTGGACAGTAAACGAATTAAAGATTGAAGAAAACCAAAATGTGTTGGAAGAAAATTGATATTTACGAAAATTCGCATCCGACATCCAAAAATTGATAATAAACACATCTACACTAGCGTCAAGTTAGCGGTGGTGCGCCGACTGGTGAACAATTTGTGATTCAGCCAAATTGTCTTGCCATTATTATCTTTAGCTTTTTGGTCTAAGTGTCTAGTTCTCTATTTAAATTTACTGATTTTTGTTGATTATCGTTGCAATAAAAATACTAAATGAGTTTTTTTCCTTGTTTCCTTTACATTGATACGCAATGATAAGGATCATTGCGTCACAAAAATTAAGTAAATAGGTACTTACTCCTTTCGTAGATAAGTATCTATTAGCTACGCACGGTATCAGTGGTATCTTTTTTTAATAGTTAATAAACTACAGGATAATAATTGCTACCTATTTGATTTTAGTACTCTGAAACATGAGCTGTTCTAGCTCGATAGATAAACGAAAATATTATCACCATTACTGGCTCTTTCATGGTTAAAAAGCTCCCGCCTAGCTGCATTAACAGTGGGGAATCAAATTCAATTTGGCTGAACTTTATTTATAAGTAGGAATAAGCTTAAATGTTCAAAAAAGTAAAAAAGTAAGTAAGTAAGTAAGTGTAAAGCTCCTTTAGAATTTTTGGTTGCGTGAAAAAAGTTTTGACACATTTTGCGTCAAATCTTTTTTTAATACATGTGGCTGTGTCAGGTGGTGGTTATGGAATAGGAATAGGAATAATCTTCATTCTGCTGTTACTCCCGTACTTTTGCGAAGACGAAGTTATTTTATTTTTATATTTTTTTCACGTAACTCAAAATTCTGAAACTTTTTACTATTACTCTTGTACTATGTATTATGTATTCCGTGCTATTACTAGGGAGCTTTTTACTACCTATAAAACATTTCAGCTATAATTTGTTTTTTTTACATTCCCCGTTTTGTCGAAGGGAGTGGGCTCGGGTCGAGTTTTGGTTGATTGCCAGTGCCTTCTAATACGATCGCTAATATATTAAAAAATTATGTCTTGATTTTGTTATCATACACCTATTTAAAATATTGTACATTTTCATATCTTCAGCTTTGAATCAATATTGTTATTTTCTGTTGATCATAATTCAAACGAATCAATATTCGAACAAGCGCCCCGACGAACGAGGGAGCGAAATAACACGCTCGTTGTTATTTGAGGGTTAACGAGTGAAAGTGCTCTGTGGAATGATGTCCGAACGACCCCGAACTCCGAGATGAATGGTCTGTCTGTGGCTTAGCTAAGGGTTAATGTCATAAAGTTAAAAAAATTTTGAAGTATCAAAAAAGGCAAAAAATGGATTATTATTTTGGAAAACGATTCATAATAATAAAATTATTATATTAAAAATACGAACTTGCCATGTCTGACTGATCACGCAAAGACAAAGAAATGGATTCCTTAACTCCGTTTCTAACTATTTTCTATTTAAATTCGGTGCTGTAACCCTGTAATATAAGAAAATGTGTAGTAGATACTTTGATTACTTAATAGGATCTTAAAAAGTTGTTAAAATGAAAAGTTATAATGTTTTTCTCACATCAGCTTTAGGTTTAATTACTTTATTTGGTGACTATCTTGTGTTTCGATCTAATTTCACAGGTTCTAAGGTTATCATCGCCTTTACAGACAATATTGTTCATGCAATTATAGGTTGCATTTCAGCACTTATATTTTTCAATCATGAAACAAGTATATCAAGATACGCTTGCCTTCTTAATGTAGTATTTTGCACAATTGTATCTTCTTTTATAGACTTTGATCACTTTCTTGTTGCTCGGTCATTGCAGTTAAAGGTGAGCTTTTGATATTAAAATGACTTTTGTGTTTAGAATTATTTTTGTCAGTTACTTAATCTATCCATTATCCAACTCATGGTAAGATTGTTTGCTAATACAACACATAGGTAGGTACTCGTTTGAAAAGTATTTAATTGACTAACTAATCAAATATATTTCTGTTATTTGTTTTATTAAAAACATTCTTACCATGAGTCTCACTATTGTAATAATTTCAATTTGTCCATATGTGCACACAACGGCACCTCAGACTACACATGTTGACCATCAGACCGCCTTTATGTCCTACATAAAAAAGCTGTTTTAGCAGTTTAACTGTATAACCTGACGTGCTGTTGTGTGTACAGATCCTGATTTCTGACTTTCATTTGTTTTTATCAGTTTTACAATGTAGAACTTGGGGTTTTAATGGCAATTTTTTTTTTAATTTTAGGATTTATTCAACATAAAGCAGAGAGGTCTCTTCCACTGTACCTCATTCTGGCTGGTTCTTACTGCAATTTTGTTTCTGTACAGTAACTTATTTAAAAAGAATAACATATATGTTGGAGCGTGGATGATCATCATAGCTTTTATAACACACCATGTACGAGATGCAAATAGAAGAGGATTATGGCTGTATCCGTTTGGACACACGCCACCCATACCGACATATTTATATATAAGTTTAACTATGTTGCTACCTAATTTATATCCTCATATATATTTTTATTTCAAATCGTTAATGACTAAGCATACTGTAATTAATTATAGCTTAATTGTTTAAACTAAAATAATTTTTGAAATCGAATAATCAATCTGTGATTATTAACATAATATTATTTGTTTTTAAATAAAAATAAGGACCACATACATTTTTTTTATTGGGTATAGCAGTTAAATGACACAATACAAGTGAAGAGACATAGTGAGATAATTGGTGCTATTAAACATTTTTGTCTCACTGAGTGGGCCTGACAATAAAACAGCAGTCTGCAGTTTAGATAAGGGGCAGCTAAAATAATACATGCAACCCACTGCCTACCCTAGTATATTGTGTCTTATGTGGGGTTACCAGATGGTATACCTATAAAATCCTGACAAAAATCTTGATTTTTACTAAAATGTCCTGACAATATGCTAAGTTTTAGTTGTGTTCATCATTTACGGGCAATACCTTGTTGATTGATACCAAGGAAAAGAAAAATAAGTAAAGCTTAATTTCTATACTTAATGCGAATAATACAAAAATCCTGCAATTTTCCTACTCCGGCCGGAACCCTGACAGGGACCGAAAAATCCTGACGCGTCAGGACAAACCCGATGGTAACCCTAGTCTTATGACCATTCGTGTAGTACTAGCATATTATATATTCTGTGATAGTACTATATTACTTACTACTAGTCATATTTGATGACAACTTAAAAATATCTTTGGACCTAAGCTAGCTTCTCACATTGTACTATGTTTCGAAAAGACTCGCTCCGTGACTGGTGTCGTGTAACGAATCTAAGCTTAGCATTTACTACGCGTTCACTTCGTGATTGCCGTTGACGACCGTTATTACGTCACAGCTAACGGTACTGTAGACAAAAAAGTATTCATGTTTTTCAACTGTTTTCTTGTTCAAAGAGTGTCATTAATTTATACAACAAGTTAGGTTCGCCATTATGTAGGAACTTTACTCTTTTAATCATTATAACAACACAAATAACGAACGTAATGATTAAATCAACAGAAACAAAAATTAAGCTTTGCGTTGCTAGCTGTACTAGAGAGGCGACGCAGGGGGTGCGGTATGACGAAGCGGGCCGGGAGGTAGCGGCAATCATGAAGTGAACGCGTAGTATAGTGTGGCCTCATAAAACTGAAGTATTTAGAGGCTTTCAAAATATTGTTCAATATTAAGAGCAACTTGCAAAATTATTGAAAGTGAAGTACTTCGGTTGCTATTATTAGTCCAGTGGCTCTGCGCTCAGTTGCTTTAAGTGGAATACTTCAGTTGTTATACAAGGTGTTACAAAAATACCCCTAATGCCGAATATGGTATATTGGGACCATCAAACTGAACAACTTTTACTATGGGACCAACTCTGAAATCGTGAAAAAAAATCAGCTGTTGCATACAAAAATTAAAATTGAAAATATCAAAATGTATGAAACAGCTGATATTATTTTCGCGATTTCAGAGTTGGGCCTATAGTAAAAGTTGTTCAGTTTGATGGTCCCTATCTACCATATTCGACATTAGGGGTATTTTTGTTGTATACCTTGTATAATACACTTCAGTTGTTATTCGCTCAGTTGCTCTAAGTGGAATACTTCAATCATTTTCCGGCCACACCACACTTTCAATCCAGTCCAAATAGCTCGAAACTCGCGTGTAAATAGCAGGGAGACCTCTGGCACACTCCTTGCCAAAAGAAGTCAATCCGATCACGTAGAATATGCAGGCATTCTCTTTAGATGCAACTTGGAGTGGGGAACCGGAGTCACCCTGGAAAAATACAGTTTTTCAGTGTATGTTTGACGACCTCCTTGGTCGTGTGGCTTTGTACACCGGTTTTCAAGGTGTCGCCATCTCTGAGGTCCCGGGTTCGATCCTCGGTTGGGTCAATTTAGAAAACGAACTTTTCTATATTGGCTCAGGTCTGGGTGTTTGTGATACCACCGTTGTCTCCGATTTCCATAACACAAGTGCTTTAGCTACTTACTTTGGAATCGGAGCAATGTATCTGATGTTGTCAAATATATTAAAAAAAGTAAAATATATAATGTTTAGTCAGACAGAGCCTAGATTCTGCTAATGTGAACGTAGGAAATAATCATATAACAATCGGTGTTTTAATAATATTGCTTGTTGTCTTTTCAAGATCTGTGTCAAAAAGCAATGACCATGCCCATCAGCCATTTTGAATGTCCCCACTGCTGGGGTACAGGCCTTCCTTAATTACATTACACATTGTATTAAACGACGAGGTTACTGCAACAGCAATAATAACATTACTACGCGTTCACTTCATGATTATTGCCGCTACCTCCCGTCCCGCTTCGTCATACCGCACCCCCTGCGTCGCCTCTAGTACGGCTAGCAACGCAAAGCTTAATTTTTGTTTCTGTTGATTTAATCATTACGTTCGTTATTTGTGTTGTCATAATGATTAAAAGAGTAAAGTTCCTACATAATGGCGAACCTAACTTGTTATGTAAATTAATGACACTCTTTGAACAAGAATAAATGAAAAACAGTTGAAAAACATGATTACTTTTTTGTCTACAGTACCGTTAGCTGTGACGTAATAACGGTCGTCGACGGCAATCACGAAGTGAACGCGTAGTAATTTAACAGGGAAAGTGGAGCCACCTTTTGGATGCCCCTACTCTCACCTCCATCTTCAAACAGGGTTTCTCACCTGACAGGTATCCTTGCCCCCCTTCAGCTCCCCCGCGCATAGCTGGCTCGGTCTGAACCCTTTCCAGAGTCTATTGTGCGTATGCTCCAATATTGGGTCACAAAAGTCGTTCTGCAGCAGCGATAGAGCCACTTTCTGGAGCTCCTTCGCAGTTTGTTTTGTCACTGAAACAAATCGAACAATCTGATCAAAGTACCGTAAGTCCTGGCCGCAGGAAGTTGGTACAGGCTTGCGTCTTTAATAGTAGATAATGCAACAAGGGCTTAAAGTAGTGTAGGTATTATGTCCCGGGCGCTATATTGAACCCCGAGTACGAGGGATTCTATGGTTAACTCCCGAGCGGAGCGAAGGAGTTAAAGCTAGAATCCTGAGTACGAGGTGTTCAAGATCGCCCAAGACAAATACACATTTAAGCCCGCGATGCATACTCTACTTTTTATACTTTCTGAGAGGCAATTGAAACCAATGGCTGTTATAAAGAAAGTACCTACTTAAGTATTTATTTAAAACTTTTTTGTCGTCTTTTCTGTAGTGGTCAGTTCGACATTCGAATAAATCATTCTTGATGCGCGGGTGAAAATGAATTTCGTAAAAAGTTTTAATGTTTTCCTTTTTTTAATTTGTAGGCAGTGCTAAGAAAATGATAACATACAGCATACAGCCTAACTCAGAATTAAATCTCATTGCACCTAAACATTTTTGAAACCAACCTCAATCAAGCACGACTACATGGGTTGCATTGCAAATTCAAATTACATTATTTCCCCTGGGAAAAATGCTTAGTTACTTTAGGAAAGGTTTGCATGAAACATAATATGCCATTGACGAGCAGGTAGTATAAACAAAATTTTTCGCATCAAGATGCTTTTAAGTAGTCATAGAGCTACAGAATACAAAAACATTATTACTTAAAACTCGGTCAACTGAAGAAAGGTATTCAAAATGGCGGTGCTCTATTTGCCTCTCGTTTACAGATCACCACGCATACGCTCAGGGCCGGATTTAGAGATGTGGAGGCTCCGGGACAGCAGGGGAGTGGAGGCCCCTAATTATTTTTCAAATAGGTTTTATAATATTTTTCTTGCAAAGTGTTTCAAATGACACACACCGCTAGTAATAAATAATGTTAAAATCAAAATTACTAGGTATGTTTTCAAATCGTAATATTAGGTAGGTACTCTTTCGTTG
Organism: Catoptria pinella; assembly: GCA_963556745.1. Lineage (NCBI taxonomy): Eukaryota > Metazoa > Arthropoda > Insecta > Lepidoptera > Crambidae > Catoptria > Catoptria pinella. The sequence goes on along the minus strand of OY750788.1, from coordinate 5,174,318 downwards.
TGTAAGATTCTTTTTTTATAAATACTATTTATGTGGAGGCCTCTCTGTTGTGGAGGCCCCGGGCAGTTGCCCCGCTTGCTCTCCCTTAAATCCGGCCCTGCATACGCTCTCTTTCTTTCGCTTCGCCCTTCTTTCACTTTATAATAGGTACCTACTCGTTTGTTTATTTGATTAGGTACTTACAAATATTAGTCCGACCCCACCCAGTAGCGACGCCATAGTTATTGCCTCCAAAGTCTGTCCTCGTCCACAGACACGCTGGTCGTATGGCATCTTCAAACTGCACATCAGAAGCCAGCTCTATAAGAGCTATATCGTTGTATTTTAATGGTGGATGATAGTCTGGGTGTGAGATTACATTACGAATGGGGACCTGTAAAGAAAGATAATTGTATACAATGCGATTAATTTAAGAATGTAAGTACCTACACATGATGGCACCTCAGACTATACATGTTGACCTTGAGACCGCCTTTATGCCCTACGTAATAAAAGCTGTTTTTGCAGTTTAACTGTATAACCTGACGTGCTGTCATGTGTACAACAGAAGTGGCCAACTTCAGAGTGCTTGCGGAAAAGTAAGATGTATTTTAATCTGTAACATTTTCTCTTCGCTATACGATCTCGAGTGAAGTTGCAGCGGAATATTGTCTATTGTAATTTTTGGAATGGTCAAAAAAAAAGGGTGGCCGAAAGTAGGTACGATAAATATTTTGCAGAATAAGATGTTACTACGCGTTCATTTCATCATCGCCGCTACATCCCGTCCCGCTTCGTCATACCGCACCCCCTGCGTCGCCTCTAGTACGGCTAGCAACGCAAAGCTTAATTTTTGTTTCTGTTGATTTAATCATTACGTTCGTTATTTGTGTTGTTATAATGATTAAAAGAGTACAGTTTCTACATTATGGCGAACCCAACTTGTTTTATAAATTTATTACACTCTTTGAACAAGAAAAAAATTAAAAACAGTTGAAAAACATGATTACTTTTTGTCTACAGTACCGTTAGCTGTGACGTCATAACGGTCGTCGACGGCAATCACGAAGTGAACGCGTAGTAGATGGGGGACCGAAAATTGGTCACCCATTGGACTAGTTATAATGGTATTTTTAATATTATAATGAATGAAGGTTGGAAACTTGTTTCAAATCCGCCTGGTATCTGCCACCATCTTACCTAATTCTGACATCATAACAACAATTTAATATTGTTGTGTTCCGGCAGTTGGAGATAAGATAGCAAGTTCCTCAGTGGTTGAGGATCCCAGGTGCATTGCGCTTCCACCTTCAGCCCTTAGCGTCATTGAACATCAGGGGGGTTTTTCACGATTCTCGGAAATCAACTTTCCGAATCGAATCGGAAAGTCTTCCGATATAGATCTTATTTTCTACCTTATGCTACCAAAGTTTGTAAATGCATTGCGCTTCCCCGTCGGAAAGTGAATCGAAAGCCAGTCGAATGTATTTGTGAATAGCAGTTTTCGAATCTATCGGAGGATACGTATTCGAATGCCTTCGAGTAGATTTCCGACAATCGTGAATAACCTTACAAGGGCCGTACCGGCTAACGCATCGAACTTCGGAGAGTCTGCCGAGCTTCAAATTAAAACAGATAAATCGAGCCCCAATCGGGCCAAAATGGCGAACCCCAATTCATGATGTCACACCAACATCTTCTAAATAACTTCGGTGAATAGTTACAATACGAATCTCCTTACTTCGATTGATCTGTTTTAACTTGAAGCTCGGCAGATCCGCCGAAGTTTGAAATGTTAGCTGGTAGGGCCCCTGGGGCCGTACCGGCTAACGCATCAAACTTCGGAATGTCTGCCAGGCTTCAAATTAAAACAGATAAATCTAGCCCCAATCGGGTCAAAATGGCGAACCTCAATTCATGATGTCACACGAACATCGATATCTTCTAAATAACTTCGGCGATTAGTACAATACGAAACTACTTACTTCGATTTATCTTAGTTGAAGCTCGGCAGACCCGCCGAAGTTCGAAAAGTTAGCCGGTAGGGCCCCTGGTGAGATGAAGACCAAGCATTGTGGATTAAGGACCTAAATAAAAGTCTCACATCAATAGGATTTGCTCCGTCGTTGACTTTGGGGTCAATGTTCTGGTCCCCGAGCCTGACGACCACTGGCGTGGGGTTGTAAGCTCGCGGGTCGCTGCTGCAGTGGGCAACTGTCAACACGAACTTGGTGCTGATGAGCGACCCGCCGCAGTTGAAGCTGTAACCGCCTTCGTAGTTCGCCCAGCCTATGGCCGCCTAGCGACGTTGGTAAAAAAAAAACAGTCAACTTGATAACCTCCTCCTTTTTTTGAAGTCGGTTAAAAATAAATTAGATAACATCACAACACAATCTTGAAATAGAAATCTAAATTTAATAATTATATAGCTGTTTCATCTTTTTCGATTGTCAAAACATCTGGAAAGATGTTTCTTTCGAATGTGGGGGTATTTCCTCACATTGTTGAAATTGCGCTGGCTTGCAGCGAACAAGTAAAAAGTACTAGAAAATTTCGCCGCTCCCACTAGCGACTCGGTAGCATAATTGGTCAGTGCATTGGGCCGGATTCCCAAGGGTGCGGGTTCGAGTCCGATTTTTTTTTCGAGAGATTTTTTCTAATATTATTTATCTTAATAGAACTTGGTATCATTCATCAGTGTCCAGGAATTAATGCTCAAACAATATTTAGCATTAACTACCACATATAGATGGTAAAATATGCAAGAAATCTAATGCGCCGCTCGCTCGCCCGCGGGCGAAGACATATTCTTATTTGATAACCAGTTAAGATAAATAATATTAGAAAAAATCGACTCACCCGTAGCACCTCAGACGGGAGTCGAACCCCCCTTGGGATTCCAACCCAATGCACTGACCAATTATGCTACCGAGTCGCTAGTGGGAGCGGCGATTTTTTCTAATATTATTTATCTTAATATAAAAATAGCATTGTGAATGCGAAAAAATCTAAATTTAATAATCATAACGAGAAAAGACACTTCCTTTTTCAAACACAGCAGGCTGATTTTTTTTCGTAACACGTTGTATAATAGGTAGACGGTATTTTTTAAGAAGCTAGATGGCGCATTGGTATAGCGCCTAGCCCAGCGATCGCGGAGGTTAAGCAACTTTCGCAAGGGTCGGTCACGGGATGGGTGACCAAAAATTTATTATCTCAAGCTCCTCCGTGCTTCGGAAGGCACGTTAAGCCGTTGGTCCCGGCTGCATTTGCAGTCGTCAACACCCACCAATCCGCATTGGATCCGCGTGGTGGGTTATGGCCTATCCTCCTTGCCCACCCCTAAGGAAGGCCTGTGCCCCAGCAGTGGGGACATTAAAAATGGCTGATAGTAATCTATTTGAAATTTTGAGATTTAAGCATTCACAATGCTATTTTTATATAATACTAAATAATATACTAGAAAAAATAGGACTCGCACCAGATCATGTTCTCGGACTGTTTAAAAATATCTGGAAAGATGTTCAGTTGAATGTTGAAGTTAATTCCTTCTACATTGGTGAGATGACGCTGGCTTGCAGCGTAAGAGTTGATTGATATACTAGAAGAAATTCGACGTTCCCACTAGTGACTCGGTAGCTCAGCGGTCAGAGCATTGGACCGGTTATCCAAAGGTCGCGGGTCTGATAGTAATCTATTAAATCTTACCATATGTGGAAATTCCCCCCTATCCGTGTCTTCTCCACCAATGATCAGTTCTATCTTTGTGTACTGGCATTTGGTGGCCGCCACCGAAATGCCATCGTCGCCAATGAGCAGCGAAGAAACATCCACCTTCTGGGTAACGGCGTTACTATACGCGTCACATTCTATTAAAACAAGTATTTTCAAAGTTATCCTTATAGTGTAATCAATTATCTTTTGTTATAGAGAGGATAACTCGTTTGTCTCGAACTTTTTGGAATTAATCAAGTTGACAGTTGACAAACACGTCTAAACGAGCACACGAATCGACACATGAACTCGCGGGGTTTGGGTTGAAGGGGCAACTGTTTTTAGGGCGGGGCGGGGAGTGTCCTATCTGTACTTAGTACCACAGAATATACACTGGGCCGCAAAGAAACCGGGCCTCCACGTTAATTTCATACAAACAAGGTAACTTTGAAGCCTTGGTTCTCGGCCAAGGATTGACCTAGTTGTGATCTGATGATAGTTATCTAGGCAGTAAATGGAGGAGATTCAGATCGCTATACACACCCAACTGATCTGATCAAAATTCTAAGAAATGTAAGGATATGTTTTATAAAACCGCGAAAATTGCATTAAAGTGTATGGTAATCCTGAAACTGAGAACTCTGAACTTCACATCTCTTAGAATGCTGATCAGATCAGTTGGGTGTGTATAGCGATCTGGATCTCCTCCATTCACTTCCTGGTTAGCCATCATCAGATCACAGCTAGGTCAATCCCTGGCGGAGAACCAAAGCTTTAAAGTTACCTTGTTTGTATGAAAATAATGTGCTGGCCCGGTTTCTTTGCGGCCCAGTGTATAATAGTACTAACGGTAGTACTTATATCTATTCTGTGGTGTAGGTACTTGTCACTTGCCCCACCGCTAGTGGGGGACGCCCCCTGCCCCGCACCCCCTCTCATCGTTGCCCTGTGTGGCTCGGCCGAACGAGTTATCCTACTATACTACGCGTTCACTTCATCATTGCCGCTACCTCCCGGCCCGCGTCGTCATACCGCACCCCCTGCGTCGCCTCTCTAGTACGGCTAGCAAAGCAAAGTTTAATTTTTGTTTCTGTTGATTTAATCATTACGATCGTTATTTGTGTTGTTATAATGATTAAAATAGTAAACTTTCTACATTATGGCGAACCTAACTTGTTATATAAATTTATTATACTCTTTGAACAAGAAAAAAATGAAAAACAGTTGAAATACATGATTACTTTTTTGGCTACTGTACCGTTAGCTGTGTTGTACGAAGTTAACGCGTAGTAGTAATCATTACGCTATAATAGCCAGGGTATATTAAACGTATTAAGCCACAATCATATTAAATTAAAAACGATAACGAACTTCGTGTCCGAATTTAGAATGGATTGGACATAAAAATCGATGGTTATCGAAAACGCGGTACATTATGCAACATGTTACAATAATACAACTGAACTACTGAACAACTTTTACTATGTGACCAACTCTGAAATTGCGAAAAAAAAATCAGCTGTTTCATACAAAAATTAATTACGAAAATATCAAAATGTATAAAACAGCTGATTTTTTTTCGCGATTTCACAGTTGGTCCCATAGTAAAAGTTATTTAGTTTGATGGTCCCTATATACCATATTTGGCATTAGGTGTATTATTGTTGTAGATCAATATCATATTACCTATTTATAAAATAACCACTTACTTCGTTCACTCACTCGTCGTCTATCATTTTTGACAGCAAATAGTGGTTGTGGGCTGAAAAGGAAGAAAACTGTTTAAAATATATTAGGTATGTATGCGATTAAAATAAGAATGTATGTGTACGTGTATGTATGACGTCACATTTGTACACATTCCTTATGTGAAATGAAAATAGAATATTGTTAACTATTGACTCATGCAGGCCTAGCGCCACAAAACAGAGATTTTGTGCTAGTCATTCCATGAAAAATTGCGCCATGACTATGCGGACAATGTTAAAAAAAATAATGTTGGATTATAATATTATGATTCGACGCATCGTACTTATTTCAAAGTTCGTAAAAACTGCGAATTTATTTACCTACTTTTAAAAACATTATTTGGGAGATATCGCATTTTTTATCATTTTGACTTGACAAAACTGTCCATTTAGTAACGATTATAATTACATTTTTTTCTCAAGGATCAATAAATCTTTTATTTAATTTCGACCGATCGCTGTAAACACATGTGCATTTCTACCCCATACGACGTTATCCGCCCTTTTGGAGAGATGAAAATAGATGAAAATAAAATAACTAACTTACTCTGCAGTCTTAGGTCTAGAAGTCTGCAGTATTGTTTTTCCATCTTTACAGCACACCAAAGATTCTCCGAATGCATTGTACTTGCAAAATGAAGGTAAAATGCCGTTCTTTCTGAAATAAAAATAAAGGAAATTATATTATTATTATAATCATCAACCCATTACGTATTTAATTCTAATATCTCGAGCTCCACCGGGCTTCGGGAGGCTGATTAAGCAGTTGGTCCTCCCGGGTGCATTTGCAGTCATCCTAGGCCCGCGTGGTGGGTTATTATGGCCCATAAGGTATGTGTGCCCCAGCTAACTTTTCGTCACTTTGTCGTTATGTAAAACTAAGCCTTAATGTTTGCGCAATAGGGGTTATTGAAGTCAAATTGAGTGCGGGCGGACTCCGACTCCAACCGACCGCTGGCCGCCGAGCCCTGCAACTGTCTCGCTTCCGCACGCGGTGTTCGTAATCTATCTGTCCGCTTTACTCTCCTTCAGTGAAGTGTGAACTAAATGAAGTACTGAAGTAATTGGTACTCGAATGAACGAGTGAAGGAGATATACTTGATAAGTGAACTAGTTCAATTGAAGGATTCATTCACGAACGACTCAACTCTAAATCGTTAGCCATTTGAGTATGACCTCTAATTTTTATACGTACTTACTCATAATTCAGCTTGGCAGATTCGCATTCATTTATCGGCGTGCATGTGCCTAAAGTTCCCGTATAATCTTCTACACAACTGGAGTACATGTCGTCCTCTGTGAACAAGAATCTAGGTAGTCAAGACAAGCCATTTTAATTCAAGGCACGCAGGCCATAGTGCGGCATTCGGCGGGTCTGCCGAGCTTCAACTTAAAACAGATAAATCGAAGCAAGGAGTTTCGTATTGTACTATTCGCCGAAGTTATTTAGAAGATATCGATGTGCGTGTGACATCATGCATTGAGGTTTGCCATTTTGGCCCGATTGGGGCTCGATTTATCTGTTTTAATTTGAAGCCCGGCAGACTTTCTGAAGTTCGATGCGTTAGCCGGTACGGCCCTTCATTGTGCTGGTGTTAATGTAACAATCGGGGAACAATAGTGTTTCATTTCAATGAGGTTTCAATATTTTTTTGTGTTAGATCCTTAGAATAATTTATTTATTTATTTATTTAAATAGGCACACTGACTGCAATACATATCCAACATTCACTTATTTTTGTGATCAATCTGACTCATTATATGCTTGCCACTTAGAAATGTACACAGCATTCACAAAACAAATAACAACCTAGAACGATAGTTCCTACAAAGCGCACTGTCAAAAGCGAGACAAATAAAACAGAGCCAAAATGGCTCAGTTTTTACAGATTTTTATCCTTCATACGTTACTTAATCGTACCTATAACAACGAAATAGTTTCAATTTCCCTACCTTTACTGTATTGGTTAATATTTTATTGGATTTAAGTTACGATTAAGTAACGTAGGTATGCAGGATGTAATCTTATAACTGAGTCATTTCGCCTTAGTTTTTTTGCCTCACTTTATATACAAGGACTCGGCTTTTAGGTGTTATTATTCTAAAGTTAGATCACCTAACTAATCTAGGAATCCTTTGAAACTGACAGTTAGGTAGTTTCAAAGGATGACGTCACGCTTTGGCATATTGTCAAATAAATTGCATTATACTTAAGTAAGTACTTACTTTTTGCAGTTGTTTTACGATCATCTGCATTTTGGGCCCGTAGCAGGCTTGGTTGAGGGCCAGGGCTGAAACAATGAAAAAATCACGATATGTACTTATTATAATTTTCACTATTCCTTTTATTATTCGTAAGTGGTAACACTAAGAAATAAATATTGCCATTTTTAGGCAATTTGTTCGCAATTACACTTCCATAAATTTTAGTTCGCAGCTCGCAACTTACCGTACTTAAGTAGAGCTCTACTTCAATCTCTAAATTCAGAAACCAGCCGTTAGGCTTATAATTTTTTTTATTATACAAGGTTTTACAAAAATACCCCTAATGCGGAATATGGTATATAGGGACCATCAAACTGATCAACTTTTACTACGGGACCAACTCTGAAATCGCGAAAATAAAATCAGCTGTTTCATACAAAAATTAAAATCGAAAATATCAAAATGTATGAAACAGCTGATTTTTTTGCTATTTCAGAGTTGGTCCCATAGTAAAAGTTGTTCAGTTTGATGGTCCCTATATACCATATTCGGCATTAGGGGTATTTTTGTAACACCTTGTATATTTGACAACATCACATACATTGCTCCGATTCCAAAGTAAGTAGCTAAAGCACTTGTGTTATGGAAATCAGAGAAAACGGTGGTATCACAAACACCCAAACCTGAGCCAATATAGTAAAGTTCGTTTTCTAAATTGACCCAACCGGGGATTGAACCCGGGACCTCAAAGATGGCGACACCTTGAAAACCGGTGTACAAAGCCACTCGACCACGGAGGTCGTTACTTTAAAATTAGATTTGGGTACTCACTCGGTAGGTTTAGGAGTTTGAAGCAAAGACTGTCCGTGTTGGCAGCAAACGAGAGACGTACCGAATGCGTTGTATTGACAAAACTTTGGCATAATTCCGTTTGACCTGAAATAAGAGTTAAAAAAAGCTTAAGGCCTATATGTACCACAGAATACATAATAGTACAAGTAGAGAAGGGACACTCCGCGAGATCATTTAAATAAATAGCGACTCTTGCTCCCTTCCCCACAGTTATATTCACCTAAAAGTTGCTTCTCTATCTATCGCGTACTCGCATCTCTTATGAGCGTTAGGGTTGTCTTGCTTTAAAAAACTGCGTAGCATATCATAAAGAAAAAGCGATTGTATGTACACACGACAGCACGTCAGGTTATACAGGTTATACAGTTAAACAACACAAATAACGAACGTAATGATGAAATCAACAGAAACAAAAATTAAACTTTGCGTTGCTAGCCGTACTAGAGAGGCGACGCAGGGGGTGCGGTATGACGAAGCGGGCCGGGAGGTAGCGGCAATGATGAAGTGAACGCGTAGTACCTAGTACGGTGTGTCACTGGCCCCTGTTCACACGCGGCCTTACCACAAAAGATTTTAAAAAACTGTTTAACTAAGACACTGTTTCATTCTGATGCCGTCTCTTTCAAATCATATTGTCAAAAAAGTGACAGCACCACATTTAAACAGTGTCTAAGTTTAACACTTGTTGAACAGTGTTCTAAAATCTTTTGTGGTAAGGCCGACGATGTTTAAAAGAAGTAAGCAACTCTTTTGGTGCTAGGACTACGAAAAACACCTTAGTAAATATTTTAAATGTAAATTAGTTGAAACTTACTCATAATTTTTCTTCGCAGACTCGCATTTCTCTAGCGGTACACACGTACCGAGGGTTCCGATGAAATTCAATTCACAGATGTCGCCCTCTGTTGGACAAAACGTAGAATTAGGTACCTAGATGAGGTTTTCTTTATTTTTCTTTCTTTGACAAAGACGTAAGAACTTTTGGGTCAAATCAAAGCCATTGGTTTGGATAAGTGGCTTATTCTGCACACGTTATTACTAAGTACAAAACATGTTTTTGAAGAATCGTGACTTGGCTGACAATACCTAGGCTATTCACTTTATTTTTTACTACGAACGAAATTCCTACCGGAAGCGGAAAAGCGAGCGAAATTGGAAGCGAAATCTAGAGCACCTGGGTGAATCTACGTTGTTTCTTACTTCCTGCGTCATTGAAAATCTTTAAAAATCCGATTGCGATGGCAATAAGAAAATTAAAAATATGCAAATTAATATAATTTATTATCGTACTCTAACGTAAATGATGGCAAATTCCGTTGTGATGCATTGGATTTTTAAAGATTTTCGAGTAAACGACAATGACGCAGGAAGTAAGAAACATAACAAAACAACGTAGATTCACCACCTAACCTGTGCTCACTTCACTTCTTGCTTGACTGATTTATCATGTCGAGCTCGAAAACCACTACTCACTAAAAAACGGAAAATGGTCCATTTTGTTATTAATTTACATAGACAAAGTTGCAGGCGGAAGCTTGTAAATTAATTATCATCATATCAGTCGCATGTTGGGTACAGGTTGGGGGAGCCTGTAACCAACTGACATTTAAAAACAAAAAATAGTAACTATTTGCCTCACTAGACGGCGTTGATGGACAAGTGAAGTGTCAAAATTGGCTTCGAAAAATAAACGGCTTGTGCTTAAAAAAAGTTATTTTATACCATTCCCCCTCTAAAAAGCTTGCTATATTCACTGAAAACAGTGAATAAAAAGCACTTTTAATCAATATTTTGGTATTTGAATTTAGAACACAATTCGACCTCCATCTCAAAAAATACTCGATACAAACTCCTTGTGCAAAGAGTACTCGATATACAAACTCCTTGTGGTAATTTTTTTTCGCTTAAATCTTTCTTTTTCTTGTAGTCATGGTATAAAATATAGTAGGTATGTAACTCTTGAATAAAACGGATTCACTCGTGTCGTTCAGGATTCTAAAACTTGAATCACTCCCTACGGCCGTGATTCAATCGAACATCCTTCATTTGCTCGTGATTCATCTATGGCCCTCGCTTTAAATCCGTCTTTTATTCACTAATTGCATAATACTATTCTTTTCTTGGCGTTCTTACCCCTCGTTTTCACCAAGGTATAATACAAGTATTATGCAATTGTTTTGATTTTTGTTCTCATTCATAAACATGTATCAAACATGTTGTATACAAAACTTGTATGAAACTTGTTGGTTGAGGTGAATAAGTTTCGGACAGGTTTTGCTTCTAGTTGTCTACATGTACATCTCATGTTTTATATATGTTGTAGCTAAACTTGTAGAAAACGAGTAGTGAATACTTGTAGAATACGACCTCCTCCTTTTTTGAAGTCGGTTAAAAAGCGAATTTTTGTTGTATTGTATATTGTATACAAAGTGATGATAATAATAAATGTTTGTTTGACTTAATTAAGGACGTACACATTTATTTATTCCAAAAATGTATATGGATTTTCAGCGGCTTAAAACCTCTCGGTTAAATTGAGAATGTTCTGTTTTCTCGCATATAACTTGCAGTAATTTAACTTTGTAGGGATATTTCTACGCACTAGTGCATAATATATTACGCACGTGTGTTATTATAGCTCGGTTTATGGACCTAGGCGATATTAAGGCTAACTTTATGAGCAAGTGTGTTGAAAAAGTTTAAAACTTTATCCAACAAGCATGGATAAAGCTTAAAACTTGTTTGTAATTAGTATTCTACAGAAATTTCAATAAAATAATCAATACTTGTCTAAAACACTAGTTAATACGACTGTGTTTTGTAGGTGAGAACGCTGTCAGTGTATTAGACAAGTTTAAACACGTCACAGACATAAGTGTAAACACCAATGCGTTGTAAACTTGTATAAATACTTGTTGGCGACACAGTGTGAACGAAACAATGTTTCAGACAGTTGCAATACATGTATAAAACAAATAATTCTACATGTTTGGTTTTAGACAAGTATCCTACATGTTTTGTTTACTACTAGTATTTTACTTGTTTCTTGGTGAAAACGAGGGGTCAGGTTGTTATCGGTGGTTTCGGTGTTTTCATGTGAATTGTGTTTTCTTTCTCCTACGTTTTTTACAGTTGACACTGACACTTGCCTGTTTATCAACGCCATCTATCGAATCCTTAATCGAACCTCGAACCTACAGATTTTTGTCATTTTGAAAAGCCCTCATTGTCGGTCCCTCAGAAGAATAACTAAAGTAATTTTTCTGAGGTCGGTCCGGTCGGTCCTTTTTCGGGGGCCTGCCCACTCCATTTTAACCGACTTCAAAAAAAGGAGGAGGTTATCAAGTCGACGGTATTTTTGTTTGTTTTATGTATGTTTTTGTAAGTAAGTAATTAAATTAACAAAGCTCATGAGTAATTTACAAAATATTACTTACCATATTTTTGCAGCATAATTTCATTTGCTAAAATTATTATTAAGTAAATGGTCTTTAAACATATCAATCTAAACATTTTTAATTGAACTCGTCTTTAGCACCGTCGCAGTGCCATGCGTTCTGTAAGAGAGAAAAAAACTTACTTATTTAAATTTTAAATTTAAATGATTTGCATTATTCATGTCGAGCGTATTATGTAAGATACGGGTTCAGGATGTAAATTACAAATTACTCACTAACTACATAATGTGATAAAATAAGGAAAATGCGATGTGTAAATCTATTTGAGTAATGACGCTGTTATTATTATTTAATCTGTGGTAATGAAAAATCCACTCACCACTACCACAGATTATATAAATTAGGTCTTTACCCAGAGGGGGTTTACCTAGTTTACCTCGATGGCGCAGTGGTTTAGCGCCTGGCCCAGCGATTGCGGAGGTTAAGCAACTTTCGTAAGGGTCGGTCATGGGATGGGTGACCAAATTTGTTATCTCGAGCTCCTCTGTGCTTCGAAAGGCACGTTAAGGACCAACGTCCTGTTTGCATTTGTAGTCGTTAATACCCACCAATACGTATTGGGTCCGCGTGGTGGGTCATGGCCCATCCTCCTTATCCTTATGGGTATAAGGAAGGCCTGTGCCCCAGCAGTGGGGACATTAAAAATGGCTGATGGTCAGGTCTTTACCTATGAAATTGTATTAACCATTACCATTTTTAACCGACTTCAATAAAGGAGGAGGATGTTCGTCGGAGAATTTTAAACAAGTTGCATTTTCCATAAATAAATCTTAATTTATTTAACAACCATGAACTATAATGTTATAAAACTTTTATGCACTAATGTTTAAAAACAATAAATTTGAAATAAAGTGGTCATTACTGCTAACAAAAGGGAGTCATTTTAAGGTATTTTTTATGTTTAGAAAAGGGGGTTTTTTTACTATTGATTGTCTATGATCTGTATGATAGTAATTATTCGATATACTAATATCAAGCAATTGATAAATATTTTAAATCATAGAAGTGACGATAGGTTCTCTATTTTTGAGAAAAAAATCGCCAATTTAGTAAAATCGCTAATTTAGTAAAATCGCTAATTTAGTAAAATCGCTATTTTAGTAAAATCGTCAATTTAGTAAAATCGCCAATATAGTAAAATCGCTAATTTAGTAAAATCTCTAATTTAGCAAAATCGCCAATTTAGTAAAACCACCAATATAGTAAAATCGCCAATTTAGTAAAATCGCCAATATATAAAATCTCAAATTTAGCCAACTTCGTATAAAGACCACTATACTCGTACCTAGCGCATGATCAATTTTGCGAAATCGTGTAAACAAAATCTTTTCCTGTTTTTCGAGTGACAATAATTAAACCAAACCAGTATTTACATCATTAAAGATAATATTATGCCACTTATAATTTTCGAGAATTTTAACGATTAATACAAGGTGTTACAAAAATACCCCTAATGCCGAATATGGTATATAGGGACCATCAAACTGAACAACTTTTACTATGGGGTCAACTCTGAAATCGCGAAAAAATATGAGCTGTCTCATACATTTTGATATTTTCGATTTTAATTTTTGTATGAAACAGCTGATTTTTTTTCGCAATTTCAGAGTTGGTCCCATAGTAAATGTTGATCAGTTTGATGGTCCCTATATACCATATTCGGCATTAGAGGTATTTTTGCAACACCTTGTATGAATGGACATAATTCAATTTTAAATTCCATTTAGTGCAAATGTGCGAATAAAGTATAACTTAATCAATAATAAGGTAGGTAGGTATTCTAGTATTCTTTTAAGCGGTAATTTTTTACGTAATTGAAGCTCATTGTCGCGAATTCCTCTAACAATGGCATCGACAAAAAAATTGACAATCGCCAAACCCAATAACAGCGTTCTAGCTCGTATATTGACAATCGCCAAACCCAATAACAGCGTTCTAGCTCGTATATTGACAATCGCCAAACCCAATAACAGCGTTCTAGCTCGAGATATTATGAATATTTCTCCACAGTTAATAAGCTTTCCGATAAGCCACTAAATAAAAAGTTGCTGTTCCTCTTTGATCGTTACCGGGGGCCTAAATTCGTCGATTTTATTTTGTTCGCTCGTATTGTGACCTGATTGAGTTTTTTCAATTCAAATGTTATTTTAGATTACTTAAGTTATGTGCGTAATTCGTAATACAAGTAAGTATTGAATATCAATGGTTTATAAAAAAACCATAGATTAATACATACCATTATGTTTACATGCTTACATGTTTACATATTGAAGATGGCATCATAAAATGAATACGATTTTGAAAAAATGAAACCAGTAGACCACTTCCAAATAATAGTATCACAGTTAAACACTCTTTTAAGACAAAACAGTTTTTGGACATTAAAAATACTTTGATAAAAATACAAAATGGCGCGTTCTAACAGAATGTTGCACCTAGTCGTTACGATTCAGAGATACCACTGGGAACTGGTTTGGCCTATATTAATTTTCTTGTTTATAACATTAATACAGTCAATAGGAAAACAGTAGGACTTAAAGCATTGCGAATAACGAAACGACCTCCTCCGTGGTCGAGTGGTTTGTGGTTTGCATTGTACAACGGCCCCCTAATTACGTAACTCTGTTGCATGCATTGCTGCTTTAAGTAAGATAGTTGTCACATTGGCTCTTACTAAAGCAGCAATGTAATTGCGATTTCTGTTAGTTTCAATGAAAAGTTGTTAGAAACAGATACAGGTAGCGGATTCCAAGGTGTCGGTATCGCCATCTCTGAGGTTCCGGGTTCGATTCCCGGCTGGAAGAATTTAGAATACGAACTTTTCTATATTGTCTTAGATCTGAGTTTTGTGATACCATTGTTGTCTTTGATTTCCATAAGATAGCGCTTATTTTAACTAAGAGTAGGTTGCAAAATACGATTGAGTTTTATTCTTGTTTTAATTTTGACCAAACTAGGTAAATAATATACTAGAAAAAATACGACTCGCACCAGATCATGTTCTCGGACGGGAATAGAACCCGCGACCTTTGGATAACCGGTCCAATGCTCTGACCGCTGAGCTACCGAGTCACTAGTGGGAACGTCGAATTTCTCCTAGTATATCAACTCTTACGCTGCAAGCCAGCGACATCTCACCATTGTACAAGGAATTACCTCGACTATTACTCGAGGATTATTTTTTCTAGTATATTATTTGGTATTATATAAAATAGCATTGTGTATGCTTAAATCTCAAAATTTAAAAGTCAAACTAGGTAAAGTTACTATGTTTCGTTTACGAATTTTTTGTGTCTCTACTGCTCTCATCTCAATTATGAGTAAAATACAAGTACACCGTCCAGTTCAGATCTTTGTCTCTTCTTGTTTTTTTTATGGAAATGATCTAATTTGTGTTTTTTTTGTTGCAGAAGAAACCAAGATCCAAACACAGAACTGTCAGTTAATTCATGTTTGTTATTTGATCTGTGGACCTTTTTGTATTTTGTTAGTATAAAAAAAACAAATAAATAATAATCGTTAATGTAACGAAAAAACGCCATCACGAAACATTTGAAGTAAAGTTATCATTTGTGTTATTTAAAAGGCCTGTTATATTATAGGGTTAATTTTTAAGTAACTCAGTTAAAAGTAGAAAAAAAATATTTTCAAATGTTGGAAAAGTCCATTGGAAAATTATTAAATTTAGATTTTTCGCATCCACAATGCTATTTTTATAATAAGATAAACAATATTAGAAAAAATACTAGAAAAAATCGACTCACCCGTAGCACCTCAGACGGGACTCGAACCCGCACCCTTGGAATTCCGGCCCAATGCACTGACCAATGGAAAATCTTGGTTAAACTCATAAAGATGGCAAGACGCGTTCATTGTTTTCATGATTTACGTAATGTAAACCAAGGCCGTCTTTCACCTATTTGAGGCCCTGGGCACATTTGGGGGCCCCTATGATCCTGAATTAAATTTATCTAAAAATGCCAAAATTAGATCAGAAAGTCTGATATTCGGGCAAGAGTAGGATAGCTATGCGCATGCAAAAGCTAGTAAGCAAGTAGTATTTGTAGTCAGCAATTATTGTTTAAGTTTTCGAAATACCTAAATATGTTTTATATGTTTTTTGGTAATAAGCATCCGTTATCGTTTAGCGATCTGGCAGGAACTAGGGGCCCCTATCAAGCGCGGGGCCCTGGGCACGTGCCCAGAGTTCCCAGTGGGAAAGATGGGCCTGTTTACGTTAACAAGATAAATAGTCTCTTTTGATTTCACGCGTTTAAGTCTAATGAATGAGCTCTAAATCCAGAAATCTTTGGAACACATACAAACCTCAAAATCTTGACTAATTATCAATAAGTTGAAACTTTACTTTTTAGTTAAACTTTAGTCAAAAACTTACTTAGTTCTTACTTTTTAGTCAAAAATGAAGGAATGTCTCCTTTATTTTTGACTAAAAAGTAAGAAGTAAGTAATTGAACAAAAAATGTAAATATTTACAGTTACGTAGTGAAGTAACTTTAAAATTAGAAACTTCCCATTATATCTAAAACATTTGACCTACTTTGTGACTTTTGACTTGCGTCTTTTATAAATCCGGATAGATGATGTTTTTATGAATCATTTACTTAAGTGTTATTATTACGTCAAAATAATACAGGAAAATATACATAGCACAATCATCGTTTTATTTGAGTCTTTTCGTAAAGTTTCAACGTCTTTACGAAATGATTGATAAATACATTGGTCTGAAATAAATTCTTCTCACTAGTGGCTATCAGTAGAGCTTTATAACATTTTTGTTCATTATTTGAAATTTTGAGATTTAAGCATTCACAATGCTATTTTTATATAATACTAAATAATATACTAGAAAAAATAGGACTCGCACCAGATCATGTTCTCGGACGGGAATCCAACCCGCGACCTTTGGATATACATTTAGATATTTTCGTAATTATTTTTTTGTATGAAACAGCTGATTCTTTTTCGCGATTTCAGTGTTGGTCCTTTAGTAAAAAAAATAAAATAAATAAAAATTTTCTTTATTACTTAATATACGTTGTACATTGTTTAGAGACACCCCAGAGAGTAATATAATACTCGTGTCGGGGTTGACTCGCTCTTCCCAAAGTTTTATTTTAATTATTAAGTAACAATTTTTAATTATTACAAACAAATACAAACATGTGTGTGAGTGAGTGTGTGTGTGTGTGTGTGTGTGTGTGTGTGTATGAGTATTAGTGCAGGTGTCTGTTTAGTATGGTGTGATGAGCGTATGTTTTATACGAAATGGGTCTCCGTAAATAATTATTTATTTTAACTTATCTTTATGTTATTTTTATCAGAAGTTTTTCAGTTTCTTCATAATTCAATGAATTTAGCCAGTCAGTCAAATTTTTTTTACATTCAAAAGTCGTTTTACTATAAATTTTTAATTTATTGTTTGCTTCATTGTAAATAATAGAAGAGCGGGCAGTATATTGACGCTCAGCAAAAACTGTGCGGACACGACGATACGGTGCTACTTTATTAATTCGTCTTCTATTTAGTTTGCCTGGATCAAATGGCAAGTTTTTATGTAAGTCAAGTATAATTAACAGGATATACAGTTTTCTTATCGATAAGAGGCCACAGATTTTATATAGGTCATTTGTCGGAAACCGATAGGGCTTAAAGTACATGACTTTTATAAGAGACCTTTGAGCCCTCTCAAGATGTTAGTAAAAGTTGATCAGTTTGATGGTCCCTATATACCATATTTGGCATTAGGGGTATTTGTGTAACACGTTGTATAGTGATGGCGTCGGAGCTAGGATCATTGACGCCCTGGCAAGATTCAAATTTTGCGCCCCAGGACTTATTCTAGGGTCAAAAGCGCCCCTGGCAAGTCTGGGTGTTACTATGTATAATAAGTATATATTTAAAGAGTAAGTATATAACTCTTTATTCGTACAGGGCCTTAATCGTAACAATTTGTCACCTGTCATGACAATTTTATATCCATTGCGTAAACCAATTTGAAAATAGAGCAAACTGCTCATAGCTACAACGCAATGTAAACCAAATTGTCATGGCAATTGTGAAATTGTCACGTTAGGGCAATAATCGACCGAGCGAGCGCGAAACGTCTCTGCTTCAGCTTGAGCAAAAATGCTTTGTCTGTCTGTCTGTCCGTCTGTTCTCCTCTACAGGAACCGATACTCGTGAAATTTGGGAGCAGGTTCTATAATATAGATTTTTTTATCGATTCAGTTTCTCGAAATTTTTCAAAATGGCGGAGATAATTGGGGAAAAATTATTGAAACTGAGCTAAATGGGTTTCTAAATAATGAAAGGTGGGTTTAAAGGTATTTTTAATAATTGTAAACTGATGAACACAACTTGACATGTAATGAAAAACACAGAGTACAAAACAAGGAAAATATGTTATATGTAGTATAAAAAGTACAGAATTCAAAATATAACTTAAAAGTAAAAAACCATAAACTAGTAAAAAAGAGGCCGGCTCGGCAACAATTATATTTCAGTCATTTCGAAAAATGAACAAAAATAATACTATATAATATACTAGAAAAAATAGGACTCGCACCCGATCATGATCTCGGACGGGAATCGAACCCGCGCCCTTTGGATATCCGGTCCAATGCTCCGACCGCCGAGCTACCGAGTCACTAGTGAGAACGTCGAATTTCTTCTAGTATACTACCATATTCGGCATTAGGGGTATTTTTGTAACACGTTGTATAGTGATGGCGTCCAGTATGTTAGTAAAATCAGTGTCTCGATGTTTGCATTGTTTGATTTTACACTTTCGTGTAGACTAGACTTTAACTTTGCTATAGTGTAGAGGCGAAACATGTGTAGAGGTATTTTTTATATTTTTTATTGGGGTCAACTAACAGTTTCACAATAAGTAATGTTAAGCTAATTTTACATAGTAGATCTAATAATTGGAAGACCAACACCGTCATCCATAGCTTGATATACAAAGTTGAGCGAGGGTGCACCATAAGAAAATAACATTCATAGAAAAAAAAGAGATTTGGTGTCTCTGTCAGTATGTCTGCAGGTAAGTATGTACTAAGAATAAAATATTAAAAATATTTGAATTATCAATTTTATTTATTATCATCAGTCCAAATATATTAAATTATGAAAATACAATCACTTTTTACCATTATATTAAGTGTCTACCTAATTCTAATTTTTAAAACATAATTTAGATCTTAAGTAAATAGCACTTAAGAGTCCGGCGAACCGAGAGCTTCCCATACAAACGTAATACCAAAATGATTTGCAATTTGAGCATAATTAACTCTTCTTGAGATGTTATTCGGATTGAGACAGTTTATTTCTACGTTTCTATTAAATAAAAAATCCAAAATACTAACCCAATTCAAAATAAATGCCAATTATTTTTTTTTTCATACAAAACTGTAAATCGCATTAATTTTTATTTGGTTTAGTATTTTAGATTTTTTATTTAATAGAACCCTAGACAAATACTGTCTTAATCCAAATAACATCACAACAAGAGTTAATTATGCTCAAATTGCAAATAATTTTTTTATTACGTTTGTATGGGAAGCTTACTGTTCGCCGGAGCCTTAATACACTGTAGGTACTCGAATTTATCAAGTGATCAGACCGAATTGTATTGTTGGGGCGCTGCGCACACGGTGCCTGCAATTAGATCTCTAACGTTGCCTCTGAAAAAAAAGGATCGTGTTAATTATATAGCTTTCTGTGTGATAGATTGAGATATTACAAAATAGTAATATTACAGAATAGTGATATTACAGGATAGTATATTACAGAATACACTTATATTACAGAATAGTGATATTACAAAATAGTAATATTACATAATAGTGATATTACGGGTTAATGATATTACAGAATAATGATATTGCAGGATAGTGATATAAAAGGATAGTGATACTACAGAATAGTCATATTACAGCATAGTCATATTACAGGATAGTGGTATTACAAGATAGTGATGTTATAGAATAGTGATATTACAGCGTACTGATGTTACAGAATAGTGATATTACTCAATGGCACAGGGATTTTCGGATTACGATTACGTAACTATCACAAGGATCGGTTGGAGGATTTTAAGTCGCTTTACACTTACTTGTAGATATAAAAGTTGTATTCGTTCGTGTCGAGTGTCGAGTAGCCGAATCTTGGTAAAGTGTTAGCCATAAACCACACTTCATCACCCGTCACGTGGATATCTAGGGTAAAGAAGAAATAATTAAATTATTATTATAACGGTAGGTATTTACATACCACAATTCACATAGGAAGTGGATTCCGCTAAACTTCGAGTAGTACTAAATAATATACTAAAAAAAATACGACTCGCACCAGATCATGTTCTCGGACGGGAATCGAACCCGCGACCTTTGGATATCCGGTCCAATGCTCTGACCGCTGAGCTACCGAGTCACTAGTGGGAACGTCGAATTTCTTCTAGTATATCAACTCTTACGCTGCAAGCCAGCGCCATCTCACCAATGTACAAGGAAGGAAGTAGTGTTTAGTGTGTTAGTTAAATAGTGTCATATGTCTAGTGTCGTCCACTCGAGTGGTAACTAATTCGCCTCAACACTTTTCCGGCATTCCAACAAGTGACAGTAAGTCGTCGGATCTCCACGCATGTTGTAGTGGGTATAGTGTTAGAAACGAGAGTAATGTGAAGACCTTTATTAGGTCTCCCTATTAAATTAAACAGAAGATAGGGTAAAATAGTTTATTTCAGTTTATTTTTTATAATATTCCCTACTGATCTCGCATGACCTGGCTCGATGCCGGTCCAAATCAGAATCCGTCAACAACTACATCGCAAGCCTTCTTTCTTAAATTACTTTTCAAATAATCATATCCATTCTAAAAAGGCTTACCTACTTACAGAGTAAACATTTATTATCAGCTAATCACAGCCTACAAATCAACGATCCTAACAGTAATGTTATAATGTCTAGTGTTGAATAGTGTCATATGTCTAGTGTGTGTTGCCAAATTGTTTAGTGTCGAAATTTAGTGTTATGTATCTAGTATAACTCACCTGAAGGGTAGCTCAGTCGCCTTGTATCCCGAGCTAGTACAGCGATATTGGTCGACCTTAACACTTCCCCCGAGTTCCAGCAGGTGATAGCATCTCTCCCGATCTCAGCCCAGAACACTACCCTTGTGCCGGGGTGGTAGTCATGCATAGTTGACTGGGTCATCTCGCCGCGGTCACCCAGCACCTGTAGAATTGGATAAATTCAGATTTTAGCTGGTTTTTTTATTAATGCTTGTCTTCACCTCACCAGGCCCCCTAGCATGACCACCGAAACGCGATATGATATAGCGATTTATCACGTTCAACTGTAAAAAGACAATGGATTTTACCAGTTGAGTGACGATAAAACGCTATATATATCGTGTTTCGGAGGTCATGTTAGGGGGACTGATGCTAAGTGACGATAAGGCCGAAAGTGTAAGCGCACTACACCTGGAATCCTCACCACTGAGGAATTTCCAGGGGCCGTGGGCACGGGAGGACCACGGCCCCTGGAAAGGTGTCGAAACGTCGGGAATTTCAAAAACCCAATAAATACAAACTAAATAATTCTAAAACAACACCTGAAATAATAATATACGCGCTGTAATCAGTAAAAAGTGTTTTATTTCTAATAGTATATAGATATCATATCTGTGCTTATAGTGAACTTAAAGAGGACGTACATAATAACTCATCGTACTATTTTTCAGAAATCAACGACCATTTAAACAATCTGAAGTGGGTGTCTCCGTCAGAAATTGACAAACTTTTTAACTTGTATACAAGGTGTTACAAAAATACCTTTAATGCCGAATATGGTAGATAGGGACCGTCAAACTGAAAACTGAACAACTATGGGACCAACTCTGAAATAGCGAAAAGAAAATCAGCTGTTTTATACATTTTGATATTTTCGATTTTAATTTTTGTATGAAACAGCTGATTTTTTTGATTAAACTTACAGAAAACATAGCGAAGTAGTTAGGATCGTTGATGGCCGTCCTATTCTTCAGCACGCAGGTAGACACGGAGAACTCGTGAGTGCCGATCAGGGAGTGGAAGTACGCAGTCTTGCATCCCCCGCCGCCGGGCACGAGGGTCACGCTGAAGATGCCGTCGCTCCATGAGAACCGCTGGTCTGTGGACAACAACAAATAATAGGGGTTTATGTATGAAATATCCGAGTTTTTTTTCTCACACACAGAAACCCTCATCTTCTATGATGTTGAAGGATCATGACGGCTAAATTTCGAACAAAAATTAATTACGAAAATATGAAAATGTATGAAACAGCTGATTTGTTTTGCGATTTCAGAGTAAGGGATCACCCTTAGTAAAAGTTGTTCAGTTTGATGGTCCCTATATACCATATTCGGCATTAAGGGTACTTTTGTAACACGTTGTATGTCTTCAATGATATATATATATTTGACAACATCACATACATTGCTCCAATTCCAAAGTAAGTAGCTAAGCACTTGTGTTATGGAAATCAGAGACAACGGTGGTATCACAAACACCCAGACCTGAGCCAATATAGAAAAGCTCGTTTTCTAAATTGACCCAACCGGGGATCGAACCCGGGACCTCAGAGATGGCGACACCTTGAAAACCGGTATACAAAGCCACTCGACCACGGAGGTCGTCAATGTCGAAGGATAGTCTAACTATCAGCAATAAATCATTTATTACTTAATTTAACTTAACTTTATTACTAAAACAAATACACCTTATTACAAAATTGACGAGTGGTTTGTACGCCGGTTTTCAAGGTGTCGCCATCTCTGAGGTCCCGGGTTCGATACCCTGGGTCAATCTAGAAAACGAACTTTTCTATATTGACTCAGGTCTGGGTGTTTGTAGTTCCACCGTTGTCTCTGATTTCCCTAGCACAAGTGCTTTAGCTACTTACTTTGGAATCGGAGCAATGAATGTTTGTGATGTTGTCTAATATAATATATTATATTATAATATATTATATTATATTATATTTTATATTTGAAATACAATTACAGGCCCTCACCGATAGAGTATGAACAGACCTCCAACTTACCAGATATAAACAGATTTCCAGCTATAGGATTGAAGGAAAAGTAGTTGTGCTGGTGTCTCCAACTATCTCGGTCTCTAAGTGAGAAGACTATGAGACCGAATGTGGTGAGATCTGGCACATAGGCGTATGCGTTGGCGCAGTCGTTGTCAGTTATGTCTACTGTGATGGAAGCTAAGCCTGGAATGAAAAATATATTATCTATAATACCTAGCTATAAAAGAATTTTAGTTGGATAGAAATCATTAATTTCAGTTTTGAATTATCTGAATGAATGAAATTCTTTATTCAAATAAGCTCATATAATAAGCATTTTTAAATCGTCAATTTTTTAACCCTATCACCCATTATGGCGTCTTTTAGCTAAAAAAAGGGGCGCAAATAATTTATCAGCAGATGGATTGATATTTATAAATAAGTATATCGTTTCCAGACATACCTAACATTCATATATGTTACAATTAACATAGATTAATAAATAAATAACATTATTTAATAAAGGGTATGATTTTATCAATTACCTAATAAATGCATTTTCAGTGAACTTATAAATAATATTTGTTCCTAAAATAGTAGATCTGTCACTTAAATTTAATCACCAAAAAATATAAAAACGCTTACCTAAATATTAATAAATAATTACTTGGAAATAATATCAATCATCAAATAATTATATTGGGTTTCTAAATAATAAAAGTGTCACTAAAACTGAATCACCAAACAATTAAAAATGTTTACCTAAAAAATATATTTGATCATTGAAAAATAATATTAATTTATTACATAATTCATCTGAAATTTGAAAATATGGGTACAATTAATTAAATTAAACTACAATAGGTTTTAATCATATAATTTACATTTAAAATCGAAACAAAAACACTACTTATCTAAAACTAAACAAAACACTGCAGTCAAGTGCGAGCTGTGCGAGTTAGTTAGGTATATTTGTTACCGGCCAAACCCAATTTTCAGGACAAACTAGTTTGGCCTACGTTAAACTAGTTCTTCCTATACGCGATGGGATTAACTGGTATAGCCTAGACCAAACTACATAGTTTGTCCTAAGCCCGATAGGATAAACCAGTTTAGGCTAAGGCAAACTAGTTGATCCTGATAAGCATTATGGCCAAACTAGTTGATCCTGATATTTATGGAGCTTCGCTCGCTTCGCTCGCTCCGCTGCGAGTGGTCTAAACACTAACCTAACCTACCTAGTGCATTTAAATTTTCACAGCCCGCCAATTTGACTCCGCCCCTACTTAGGATTTTTTACATCTATTATTTTGATGATTGAACGATTAAAATGTTTGTTGATTAGATTTATAAGGTGATAGATTTACTATTTTAGGTACAAATATATTATTGCTGCCAGGGACTTACTTTTTAGAGGACAGATCTTATATTTAGGTTATAGAAAAAAGTGATCAAACTAATAATATAAAAATAGCATTGTGAATGCGAAAAATCTAAATTTGAAAAAGTTTTATAGCTGTTTCATCTTTATCGATGGTCAAAAACATCTGGAAAGATGTTTCTTTCGAATGTGGGGGTATTTCCTCACATTGATGAAATTGCGCTGGCTTGCAGCGAAGAAGTTAAAAGTACTAGAAGATTTCGCCGCTCCCACTAGCGACTCGGTAGCATAATTGGTCAGTGCATTGGGCCGGAATCCCAAGGGTGCGGGTTCGAGTCCCGTCTGAGGTGCTACGGGTGAGTCGATTTTTTCTAGTATTTTTTCTAATATTATTTATCTTAATATAAAAATAGCATTGTGAATGCGAAAAATCTAAATTTGAAAAAGTTTTATAGCTGTTTCATCTTTATCGATGGTCAAAAACATCTGGAAAGATGTTTCTTTCGAATGTGGGGGTATTTCCTCACATTGATGAAATTGCGCTGGCTTGCAGCGAAGAAGTTAAAAGTACTAGAAGATTTCGCCGCTCCCACTAGCGACTCGGTAGCATAATTGGTCAGTGCATTGGGCCGGAATCCCAAGGGTGCGGGTTCGAGTCCCGTCTGAGGTGCTACGGGTGAGTCGATTTTTTCTAGTATTTTTTCTAATATTATTTATCTTAATATAAAAATAGCATTGTGAATGCGAAAAATCTAAATTTGAAAAAGTTTTATAGCTGTTTCATCTTTATCGATGGTCAAAAACATCTGGAAAGATGTTTCTTTCGAATGTGGGGGTATTTCCTCACATTGATGAAATTGCGCTGGCTTGCAGCGAAGAAGTTAAAAGTACTAGAAGATTTCGCCGCTCCCACTAGCGACTCGGTAGCATAATTGGTCAGTGCATTGGGCCGGAATCCCAAGGGTGCGGGTTCGAGTTCCGTCTGAGGTGCTACGGGTGAGTCGATTTTTTCTAGTATTTTTTCTAATATTATTTATCTTAATATAAAAATAGCATTGTGAATGCGAAAAATCTAAATTTGAAAAAGTTTTATAGCTGTTTCATCTTTATCGATGGTCAAAAACATCTGGAAAGATGTTTCTTTCGAATGTGGGGGTATTTCCTCACATTGATGAAATTGCGCTGGCTTGCAGCGAAGAAGTTAAAAGTACTAGAAGATTTCGCCGCTCCCACTAGCGACTCGGTAGCATAATTGGTCAGTGCATTGGGCCGGAATCCCAAGGGTGCGGGTTCGAGTCCCGTCTGAGGTGCTACGGGTGAGTCGATTTTTTCTAGTATTTTTTCTAATATTATTTATCTTAATATAAAAATAGCATTGTGAATGCGAAAAATCTAAATTTGAAAAAGTTTTATAGCTGTTTCATCTTTATCGATGGTCAAAAACATCTGGAAAGATGTTTCTTTCGAATGTGGGGGTATTTCCTCACATTGATGAAATTGCGCTGGCTTGCAGCGAAGAAGTTAAAAGTACTAGAAGATTTCGCCGCTCCCACTAGCGACTCGGTAGCATAATTGGTCAGTGCATTGGGCCGGAATCCCAAGGGTGCGGGTTCGAGTCCCGTCTGAGGTGCTACGGGTGAGTCGATTTTTTCTAGTATTTTTTCTAATATTATTTATCTAGACATATTTACATTAATACGGTGATTTATACTTAGAGACAGATTTGATAAATATGATGACTAATATATTTCTTGGGGATAGATATTATAATTTGGGTATTGCAGATTAGTGACACATCTAAACTTAGGTGACAGAAAATATTGTTCCCTTTAATAAATGCCTTTTCAAACTGTGTAAAGTTAATCAATAAATATTAGACGTTATTAACGAAACCTTGACTGATTCCTATTTTAAGAAATTGGGCTTATTTAGAATAAATAAAGTAAAATCGAGAGGCGGCACTACTTGGCTCATGTCAACCCCTACCAATATAGCAATCAGAAAGGAATTGAAAAAATCTCATATTATGTTTATTTTAATAACTGTGAGGGACACTTATTTAGACCTGCGATTGTACGGGATATTTTTAGCTACCATATGTTTTCAGTCATCAGAATTTGAATACAAATATTTATTTCTGTACCTGTACAGGCCCATCTTTGCCACTGGGCACGTGCCCAGGGCCCCGCGATCAAAAGGGGCCCCCTATTTCCTGCCAGATCGCTAAACAATAACGGATATTACTAAAAAACATATAAAACATATTTAGGTATTTCGAAAACTTAAACAATAATTACTGACTACAAATACTACTTGCTTACTAGCTTTTGCATGCGCATAGCTATCCTACTCTTGCCCGAATATCAGGCTTTCTGATCTGATTTCGGCATGTTTAGATAAATTTAAGTCAATATCATAGGGGCCCCAAATGTCGTGTCGTGGAAGGAGCCGCAACATTGAATGTTGCGGTCCCCTCCTGGCAAGTCCCACATGCCCCCCTCTCGCTCACCTGCGGGAGGGGAAGCGCGTAAATGAGTTTTCTTCGGCATAAAAAGAAGGGCCCCCAAATGTGCCCAAGGCCCCAAATAGGTTAAAGACGGCCTTGTACACAGGACGGCACCTCAGACTATACATGTTGACCTTGAGACCGCCTTTATGCCCTACGTTATAAAAGCTGTTTTCGCAGTTTAACTGTATAACCTGACGTGCTGTCGTCCTTACCTGTAGGTGTATTTTCAGCTGGCACATCTGAGCTCTTCAACTCGTATCGCAGAATCTGTCTGTCTGTATTTAAATCGTATATTACGATCGCTGGAGTTCGCAACTGCCGTTGGGTTCCTGAAAATTGAACGTGGGATCTCATTTTACAATTTATTCAATCCAATAAATAAATTATTTGACTAAATAAACTAGTTTTTAAGGATTAGGAAATAAATGTGCTTTTTTATGCTGCGTATTTTATATTTGTTCTACCTAAATGAATAAAATATTTTACTTGTCTGAAAAGAGGTGGCAACCCTATACATAATATACATTGCTCTGATTCCAAAGTTATTTTGGAATCTTATACTCTCTACTCTGATCATCAGCCATGTTGGGGCACAGGCCTTCCTTATGGCTGGATAAGGAGCCTGGGCCATAACCCACCACGCGGGCCCAATGCGGATTTGTAGGTGTCAACGACTGTAAATACAGCCGGGACCAACGGATTAACGTGCCTTCCGGAGCACGGAGGAGTTCGAGATAATAAATTTTTGGTCACCCATCCTATGACCGACCCTTGCGAAAGTTGCTTAATCTCCTATACCACGGCCTACCGACCAAATTTCATCCAAGTCCGTCCAGCCGTTTTGGCGTGAAGTGGTAATAAACAAACACAAACACACACACACACACAAACACACACAAGCTTTCACATTAAAATGAATAGTATTAGTAAAATTAACTTATTTACATACTAGCGACCGCCCGCGACTTCGTCTGCGTGGAAAGTTTTTTGCTATCCCTCGGGAACAATTATTTTTTCGGGATGAAAGGTACAATACCCTATGTCCTTCTCTGTACCCCTGACAACGTGTATGCAAAATTTCATGATGATCGGTTCAGTAGTTAAGACGTGAAGGCGTAACAAACAAACGGACTTTCGCATTTATAATATTACTAAGGATTTATTAATTAAATAAACATATAAATATTTGACAACATCACATACATTGCTCCGATTCCAAAGTAAGTAGCTAAAGCACTTGTGTTATGGAAATCAGAGACAACGGTGGTATCACAAACACCCAGACCTGAGCCAATATAGAAAAAATCGTTTCCTAAATTAACCCAACCGGGGGTCGAACCCGGGACCTCAGAGATGGCGACACCATAAAAAGCGGTGTACAAAGCCACTCGACCACGGAGGTCGTCAATTATCATGGATATACCTCTCAACTCCAATCGTCCCGTGTCCACCATCCACAGCCGTCCGCATGAGTCCGCTCGTGTCCGGTATACGGATGTGAGTTCACTGGCGTCCCGGATATTTGGATATGGCTTTAGGGGAGGGGAGCGGGTCATTGAAGATCCAGTGTAGTCTATGTAGTTCAGGGTTGCGGGGATACCTGTAAAAAAGTCAACATGTCCTCATCTGGGTTTTCTACTCATGACCAATGGCGTCGGCAGAAATAATTCCCAGGGGGGGCTTTTAGTTTTCCATGTCAAGCTTCAAAACTTTAGGTAATGTTGATTCCGAGATTCCCAAGGGGTGCAAGTGCACCACTAGGCACCCCTCTGCCGGAGCCCCGGCACCCCTGAAGTCCCATATCAACGAAAAACTATTTGACCGATAGGTTATTTCATCTATGGTTCATTTGACCGAAAACCTGTTCGAAATCACATTTCACCGATAGTACTTCTAATGCCAATGATCGATGGTGAAATAAATAATTTTTTGTTTTTTTTTTATAAATAAGTTTACCATAAAGCGGTCCAGTAACGATCATTTGCGATTGTCAATTTTTACGTAATTGACGCGAAAAATTATCGTTTACATGTGCAATTGAAGGTGAATCTACTTTATTTCTTACTTCCTGCGTCATTGTCTATACTCGAAAATCTCTAAAAATCCAATGCATCACAAGGAAATATGCCATCATTTACGTTAGAGTACGATAATAAATTATATTAATCTGCATATTTTTAATTTATTTATTGCGATGCATTGGATTTTTAAAGATTTTCGAGTATAGACAATGACGCAGGAAATAAGAAACAACGTAGATTTGCCCTGAAGCGATTGTCAATTGCTCTGACAATGGCATTGACGTAAAAATTGACAATTGCAATTCTCTTCTTCTTTTTTTTGTTATGGCAATCTACTTTCCTCTAGGAAGTAATTTTTGCCAGTGTCAAGTGTTAAATAGTTCTGTGGTAGATATTGTTTAATTTTTCATTAGAATGCGGGTGCATCGCATTCCAATGCTGCTTGGAGCATTTGGCACCAAGTATATCAAGACAGTTTACTCGATTAGTTCTGCCGAGGAAGCCACCACTTCAATAAAAGTCTCAGCTTCACACAACCAAGATCGCGCCTATTTCAATTATCCCACATATTGTTCAGTTGCGTAGACACTTGTACCATATAACTGCACCAATTTTAAGACACAATATCCACTATGAATCAATTTGAAAATAATTAAAATAGACACCAAACCGAACTCGACAAAATGGCGCCAAAAACTCCCGAAATCGACAATTGCAATTGATCGTTACCGGGGGCCTTAAGGCCCCTATATACCTCAAGTGGCGCCCTCATTTTTATTAAATTTATTGCTCGCTAAGTACATAATGTATAGAAAATTCACATGTACAGATTGAAGCTAAGGTTCTATAGTTTATTTACAAACAATAACTTCATTAAAATACAGTACTACTACAACGAACAAAATTTTACTGAGGTTATTGTTTGTAAATAAACTATAGAACCTTAGCTTCAATCTGTACATGTAAATTTTCGATACATTATGTACTTAGCTTAGATTATTAGTTATTTGACCCGTAGTGGATAAAAAACTTAACTCAAAAAAATAAAATAGCTATAAAAATATTTTTTTAAGTAACTGCGCTTTTTAGCCACTAATTTTGGGTTATGCTAATGTTCGATTATTATTATAACTAATTATAATCTGTCAATTATTATGCTTATGAATCAAAGACTCTTTAAGTTACGGCGCATGCACCGCAACTCCTATTAGTCTATTGCGAGCGAACGAGAGGAACAGTTGATGCGCCGCGAAGGTTGGTTGTGACACAATTTTAGTTTTGAACAGCTCGTCTATGTAATTGAAGTCATTGTTATGATTAAATACAAAATTCATCTTACCATATCTTCTCCGAGGTAGGGTGACGAAAACTCTATTTCCAACTCGTTCCACGCCCATAGGAACATTGTTATATTGGATGAAGAATCTACCTTCATCACCTGAAAAATTGAAAAGAATGTATGCGATCTAAGATGGAACGCGCATTACAGAAGGTTTTTGTTTTTTGTTTTTTCGAATAGTTAACGTCGAGTGGCGTTTTAGAACACATACATTTTATATTCAGTTCGCGCTAGAATACTATACAATCTGTTTGCCACCAGTCTGCCCCCAGTCAGTAGGTTATACGATCAGTCTCCCGCCAGTCTAACCAGACTGATGATGAATGGACTGGCGGCAGACTGGCAGTAGAGGGAGATTACACAATCAGTCTGCCGCCAGTCCATTCATCAGTCTGATTAGCCTGGCGGGAGACTGATCGTATAACCCACTGACAGGCGGCAGACTGATTGTGTAATCTCCCTCAAAGAATGGTCCTAAATACACGGTAATTTTTTTATCACCCCGGATAATTTTAATATAATTATTTATTATAATTACGAATAGAGTCGGGTGTTCTATACATTTTGATTAAATATTTTTCCACTTTTGTATGGAACAGCTGATTTTTTTCGCGATTTCAGTGTTGGTCCCATAATAAAAGTTGTTTGTTTTCATGAGTAGAATAATCCCTAAAATTATCCGGAGTGATAAAGAAATACCGTGTATAATAAACTACCTACTACGCGTTCACTTCGTGATTGCCGTCGACGACCGTTATGACATCACAGCTAATGGTACTGTAGGCAAAAAAGTAATCATGTTTTTCAACTGTTTTTAATTTTTTTTCTTGTTCAAAGAGTGTAATTAATTTATACTTATAATAAGTTAGGTTCGCCATAATGTAGGAACTTTTCTCTTTTAATCATTATAACAATACAAATAACGAATGTAATGATTAAATCAACAGAAACAAAAATTAAGCTTTGCGTTGCTAGCCGTACTAGAGAGGCGACGCAGGGGGTGCGGTATGACGAAGCGGGCCGGGAGGTAGCGGCGATGATGAAGTGAACGCGTAGTAATTATTTTTTGATTACTTACTGTCGCCGTTGTTGTTAGTCG
Source organism: Catoptria pinella (assembly GCA_963556745.1). NCBI lineage: Eukaryota > Metazoa > Arthropoda > Insecta > Lepidoptera > Crambidae > Catoptria > Catoptria pinella. The sequence goes on along the minus strand of OY750788.1, from coordinate 5,142,932 downwards.
GTCTCGTGGTTGTACTTGATACTTGGCCGGTGTTATCTGCGAATCAAAATTAATTTCTGAACCCTTTTACCAACCAACTTTCTACTCATTTGAATGCTTTAAACTATTTTATTCATTTACCATTAGTATTTTGCGATGGCCGCTTGGATGTCGTTTGACCACTCTGCTGTTGATCTAAAAAGATTTAAACTCTTGAGCGCCACGGTCTTCTATAAAAGACAAACATTTCCGTGCGCTCCACGCCACGACTTTATTAAAACTATTAGTGCGCTTTCAATTTATGCGTTCCGTGTCGGACCGCTGCGGTGCCGAAGCGGTGCGTTTGTCGTATTGTGTACGTACGGTCGTGTGTTTTCATACAAATCGAGCAGCTCGGCAACAGTGCGGCGTCGGTACCGCGAACGCACGACAACAGGACGGCAACGTCGCAAACTACACGTGTTCATTTCGCTGTTGATTAGTGCGGTGCATAGACGTGAGAGCTAATTTAATCAAATTGTCGTTTATTTATTTGTTTGTTTAAAATGGAAAGTAGAAACATTCTGAAATAATAAAAAATTTGCTTGGATCTTGTTTTAACCGAGGGTAAAGATTATGGAAATCACCAAAATTACATGTTAATGAAAACATCGGTGATGCTTTTTTGCGGGGGGGTCGTTTAGGTTTTTGTTTCTGTTTAATGTTTTTCAACAAGAGCAGTAACAGTAATGTTTCTTCGTCGGAGTCCATGGCTTAACTGCTGTCAAATATGTTTAAAACATCTCTAGCCTTCACGCCACGACTTTTAGAGCGCTTTCAATTTAGGCGTTTGGTGTCGGACTGCTAACGCACTGCAGCGGTCCGAAAGCGGGTTATAACCAGCGGCACGGCAAACGTGCGGCAGCGGTCCGACACGAAACGCATAAATTGAAATCGCTCTAAAAGTCGTGGCGTGGAGGCGGAAATGTTTGTTTTTTATAGAAGACCGTGGCGCTCAATAAGTTAATGAAAAGTTTAACATTAGTTTAATAAGCTGCGTACATACAAACACCAAAAGTAGTTCTCTACACAGTAATATTATTTCCCTCTCGGACCAACCTTCCTACCAAGCATTTCGACCAGTGGGAAGGTTACACCTAGGGGTTATTCACGATTGTCGGAAATCAACTTTCCGAATCGAATCGGAAAGTCTTCCGATATAAATCGTATTTTCTACCTTATGCTACCATGTAAATGCTTAAATTAAAGCTAGTAGTATAGAATTGCAATGTATGGGAATGACATACCTGTCAATACCATACATTGTCATTATGTTCTACTAGCGTTAATTTTAGTGGAATGGTCATTTTAGTAGAGTCCCTTAGGAGCCTTAAACAGTCCAAGATATGACTATCGGCCATTTTGATGTCCCTACTGGGGCACAGGCCTTCCTTATGGGTTTGTGGTGATTGCCATCCCACACAGCGTTCGCTGGCAGCACTAGCGGCGAGAGGGTAAGTGCTGGGGTTTTTTAGTGGGTATTCCCTCCTCTCGAGATCCCATCGAGCCTTTCGGCTGGGTGGGATCACGGGAGGCAGTCGTGGCGAGTCCCACATGCCCTCTCCCCGATCACCTGCGGGGAGGGAAGCGCGTAAATGCGTTTTTCCTCAGCATAAAAAAAAAAGAAAAAAAAGGACTTCCTTATGGGTGGATAAGGAGGCTGGGTCACGACCCACCATGCAGGCCCAATGCGGATTGGTGGGTGTTAACGACTGCATATACAGCCGAGACCAACGGCTTAACGTGCCTTCCGAAGCACGGAGGAACTCGAGATAGTAAATTGGTCACCGACCCGACCCTTGTGAAAGTTGCTTAACCTCCGCAAACGTAGGGGAGCTAAACCACTGCGCCATCGAGCTCCTCGAAATAATATTGTTATGTTCTGATTGACGTACCCATACTCCAAGACCATATCTGTTCCTCATCGTCAGCTTGCCGTTTACTTCTGCCGCCTACTGGATCGTCTCTGTCTTGATTAACTGTCAAATAAAGACATAAATATTGATAAATATTTGACGACCTCCGTGGTCGAGTAGCTTTATACACCGGTTTTCTAGGTCTCGCCATCTCTGAGGTCCGGGGTTCGATCTACGGTTGGGTCAATTTAGAAACGAACTTTTCTATATTGGCTTAGGTCTGGGTGTTTGTGATACCACCGTTGTCTCTGATTTCCATAACACAAGTGCTTTAGCTACCTTTGGAATCGGAGCAATGTATGTGATGTTGTCAAATATTTATTATATTTATTATTATTTAAATATTAGGTAGGTAGGTACTACGTTTTAGTAGATAGATAAATAATAATATTTTTTATTTATTTTTATTAATTTATTTAAATATTGATAATGCACGATTCACACCGACCGGCGCGAGTCGGGCGGCGCCGGAGCGTTTAATAAGATTATAATTCACGGTTGTTAAATAAATTAAGAATAATGTTAGCACTATGTAAAATGCAACTTCTTAAAAATTCTCCGTATAAAACGGCAATTTCATACCTCAATCTCGAATAACATACCTAGGGAGGTAATTATTTATTTATACAAAAAAAGAAACCGCAGCAGCGATGAATTATGGTACACACGACAGCACGACAGGTTATACAGTTAAACTGCCAAAACAGCTTTTATTACGTAGGGCATAAAGGCGGTCTCAAGGTCAACATGTATAGTCTGAGGTGTCGTCGTGTGTACTTTTCGTAGAATACTTACAAAACCACCAATTTAAAATGACTTTTCATCAAAACACTAACAAAAAATATGGAAATCACCTGATTGGCAAAAACTGGAAATATGACTAAAAAACTAACCATCTAGCAAAATAAATGCAGAAATATATGTTGCTATGGGTTAATTGTTCGATGGTATTATTTTTACTTATTTTCTTACGTGTAGCATAGCAGAGTAGAATTCCATTATATGTATAAATTTTTATACCTTTTTTTAGGGTTCCGTAGTCAAGTCAATAAGGAACCCTTATAGTTTCGCCAAGTCCGTCTGTCCGTCCGTCCATCCGTCCGTTCGTCTGCGGCTTTGCTCAGAGGCCGTAAGTACTAGAAAGCTGTTATTTAGCATGAATGTGTTTATTAATTACGCCAAAAAAGTGGTAGAATAAACTCTCGAAAAATATATTTTTTTAGTCTTCCTCCCCTACAGGTAAAGAGGGGATGAAAAATTTTCTCATCAATCTCATAGTGCGGGGTGTCTTTGGATAAGTCTTCCAATAATAATAATAATAAATATTTGACAACATCACATACATTGCTCCGATTCCAAAGTAAGTAGCTAAAGCACTTGTGTTATGGAAATCAGAGACAACGGTGGTATTACAAACATCCAGACCTGAGCCAATATAGAAAAGTTCGTTTCTAAATTGATCCAACCGTGGATCGAACCCGGGACTTCAGAGATGGCGAGACCTTGAAAACCGGTGTACGCAAAGCCTCTCGACCACGAAGATCGTCAAATGTATTAAGTATATTTAGTTTTAGGCGTGAATTGTGTAAAACAGGAAGTAAACATAAGTTTATAGCCATATGGTAATTGTATAAAGCAACTGCAGAACCCTATACTGCGCGTGGCCCCAGTGCCGGCGTTAGGGGGGGGCGCGATGGGGCGACGGCCCAGGGCGCCAAATTTGGGGGGGCGATTAGTGGAGGTGGGATACTTCCCCCACCAAACTAGAACGCGTGGTGGATGGTGGGGATAGCTAAGCGTTCGATGGAAGATGGAATATAGAATTCTTAATACACGTTCACATTGGTTCAGAAAAAAATTAATACTCGATTTTGATTTCTTTAAGTGGGCGCCAAAATATTCTTGCCCAGGGTGTCAGTCCCTCTAACGCCGGCACTGTGGCCCGACACGCACTTGGCCAGTTTTATTATAAAGTACTAGCTTCTGCCCATGCTTTCGATAGCTTTAATAATTATAATCGATAGACATTCGTGTTTAAATTCATCACGAAGCACATTTACATAAGTTTATCGAATCACAATCACGGTTTTAATATTAAAAAAAGCAAACAGGATGCACAAGGTAAACATTGCGGTCGATCTACCTACCTACGTCAGCGTTTTGCATTTTCTGTATAAAAATAGCGCGTTTATGCATGGACATAGTGTTCTTCATATACCTATGTAGTTAAGAGATGAGCTTCTCATACAAACGTAATACAAACGTAAAATACCTACAGACGTTTGACAGAAACCGCAGAAAGTTACATTGCTGCTTTAAGTAAGATAGTTGTCACATTGGTTCCTACCATAGAGTTTTGAACAGCTCGTCTATGTAATTAAAGTAATTGATTTAAATATAATACTTAAGTACCTAGTTTTAGGTTAAATACTCTTCAAGAGAAATTACAGTGAAAGTAGTTTGGCTAAATGAAATCCGGATATAAATATTACAAACACCGTGGACCCATTTCATACATTCCGGTGCATTAGCAATGAACATCTATCGAAAAAAAAACGCGTTAAAAAACCTCGATCAAGTTATAAATCTATAGGAAATCTTGATCTACGGCGCCAGATGGCGCTGTATAAATTTCCCATACAAAATGACATTATCGAATTTTTTTACGCGGGTTTTTTCGATCGATAGCTGTTCGTGCTACGGGTACAGATTCCGGAAAACATTTTGAACATAATATTTAGAAAAAATACTAGAAAATATCGATTGACTCGTAGCACCTCAGAGGAGACTCGAACCCGCACCCTTTGGGAATCCGGCCCAATCCACTGACCAATTATGCTACCGAGTCGCTAGTGGGAGCGGCGAAATTTTCTAGTACTTTTTACTTCTTCGCTGCAAGCCAGCGCAATTTCATCAATGTGAGGAAATACGGACATTCGAAAGAAATATCTTTCTAGTTGTTTTTACAACCGATAAAGATGAAACAGCTTTATAATTACTAAATATTTATAAAGCTGTTTCATTTCTATCGATCGAGCAATGCTAATGGACAGTAATTAAAATTTTGTATGGCTGTACAGCGCCATCTACTAATCTAATTTAATTTCTCATAGACATTTTTCTATCGAGTACTTCTACGCGCGTTTTTTTCTCGATAGATGTTCGTTCGTGCTAGGGGTACATAAAAGTTAAACTTACCGATCACGCCATCTATATCAAAAGTGAGTTGCTTCCAGGCGAAGACCTCTTGAAACTTGCCGAGCTGTCTCTGCACCTGGGCCGACGACCTGCCCAGCACCAGGATGCAGAAGAATAGTTGGAATTGATGCATTTTGAGGATGTAAAACTGTAAATGAACAAAGATTGATAGGTACACACAACAGCATGTTAGTTAAACTGCGAAAACAGCTTTTATTATGTAGAGCATAAAGGCGGTCTCAGGGTCAACATGTATAGTCTGAGGTGCCGTCGACTGTACAAAATGGTTCGATTGTTTAAAATCTATCAAGCTTATTAACGCTACTTAAGAGTCCGTCAAACAGTGAGCTTCCCATACAAACGTAATACCAAAATGATTTGCAATTTGAGCATAATTGATTATTCTTGTGATGCTATTTGGATTAAGACAGTATATGTCTAGGTTTCTATTAAATAATAATAATTCCAAAATACTAACCCAATTCGAAATAAATGCCAATTACATTTTTTCATACAAAACAGTGAATCGCATTAATTTTTATTGTCATGACAATAAATAAATAAAATAAATATATGACAACATCACATACATTGCTCCGATTCCAAAGAAGTAGTTAAAGCACTTGTGTTATGGAAATCAGAGACAACAGTGGTATCACAAACACCCAGACCTGAACCAATATAGAAAAGTTCGTTTTGTAAATGGATCCAACCGGGGATCGAACCCGGGACCTCAGAGATGGCGACACCTTGGAAACCGGTGTACAAAGCCACTCGACCACGGAGGTCGACAATTTGGTTTACGTTGCGGTGTAGCTATGAGTTTGTTCTATTTTCATATTGGTTGACGCAATGGATATCAAATTGTCATAATAAATAGGGCCCTGCTTGGATTGACCTATCTTTACAAAAGAGTGTAGACGACCTCCGTGGTCGAGTGGCTTTGTACACCGGGTTTTAAGGTGTCGCCATCTCTGAGGTACCGGGTTCGATCCCCGGTTGGGTCAATTTAGAAAACGAACTTTTCTCTATTAGCTCAGGTCTGGGTGTTTGTGATGCCACCGTTGTCTTTGATTTCCATAACACAAGTGCTTTAGCTACTTACTTTGGAATCGGAGCAATGTATGTGATGTTGTCCCAATATTTATTATTATATATTTTTATTACTAGTGTTCGATGTTTATTGTCTATTCGATCTTTTTGCATTCGACTTTACATGAAACAAGCTGAAAGCAAATATTGTACTCATCTAAAAATAACTTAGAATAACATTATGTAATTAGAACTCGACCTTAAGATAATGTTTTTGTAAAATGATGTAACTGAGTACAATAAAACAACACGAAAAAAACCGGCCAAGTGCGAGTCGGACTCGCGCACGAAGGGTTCCGTAAAAATCACGTTTGTTGTGTAAAAACCCCTGATAACCCAAGTCAGGAAGTGAGCCGAGGATGTAGAAATAAACCACGTAGAACGTTCGATTTGCAATATATTTATACAATCTTTTTCAGACACACACACTTCACAACTTTTAAACACGAAGTATGTTGGTTGGTAACATTTGTTCACATTTCAAATCACAAAAATGACCGCGCCACGTTTGAATCGCTTGTATTTAAGGCCAGCTGCCTCCCTTCCAACCAAATCAAACATGGCGCCGACGGATGTAATGTGTACCACTTAAGTGACAATCCTTTATTACTAAAATGTAATATTAATAAACTTGTGATTACATTTAAATTAACAACTAACTATCAATTAATTTATCAGTAACGAATTATACGTTTTTGACACAATTTATCACAAAAATCAATCAATTTTAACACTTCCTGTCAAACTTACAACTGTGAAAGCAATCAATTCAATGATTATTTATTTCTTATATTCAAACGCTTACAGATTCGTCCATCCTGATTAATCATTCACGACCTCGTGAACTCAAACGGATGATTAAAAAAAATACATATATATTTTTTTTTTAAAACAAATGACTTACTATACTTATTTACCATTTCTATTGATATTTATTTTAAAAACCAATTCGACATCCCATTTACACAATAAACAATCATTAATTGTTACGTGTACACTTTATGATAAGTTCAGTTGCATTATACAATTATAAAAATACTGTAAACTAATTCAAAGTAGGTAATCAACTAGCTACTTATGAACATAATTTTTATGATATCTAAAATAAAGTACAATCCAAGTTTGATCCATTTAGTCCATTATCGATCATCTATTTATCTATTATACATTATCCATTAACTATTATCCACTATCAATTATCCATTATCCATTATCCATTATCCATTATCCATTATCCATCATCCATTATCCGTTATCCATTACCCATTACCCATTACCCATTATCCATTACCCATTATCCATTACCCATTATCCATTACCCATTATCCATTACCCATTATCCATTACCCATTATCCATTACCCATTATCCATTACCCATTATCCATTACCCATTATCCATTACCCATTACTTATTATAAAATTCACCTCATCCAATCAGATATCACGGGATAAACATTTATATTTCATGTCTCATTCACACGCTATAAGGTTAATGTATATATGTTTTTTTTAAACACTAGAAAAATGGAATATGTGCTTTTAAAATGCCTATGACCCTCCCTAAGTAAAGCACCGACACTGACACAGACTCCTACTCCCTATTTCCTACGGTATCTTTATATTTACTGTAGCAATTATCCTGTACCACATTTTCAAAATCCTCACTAAAACACTCATCATCACTTTTCACTCTCTCATTCATATTATCATCATATTCATCATCATTCGTACATTTGTCTTCCTCATCCGAACTCTCATCACTTTCATAGGACCTTTTAAAATTAAGCCATGGATATATCTTTTCTACAGGGTGTACGCCCTTATACATAGCCTTACCCTTACGACGAGTAATAGGGGTATCCTCTACAGCGTACCTGTCATTGCTCATTACTTTAACAACTTTATACGGCCCGAGACATTTCACCATTAACTTTTTGCTCTTACCAGGACATAAAATAGATCTTTCTACTCTTACTAAATCTCCGACCTTAAATTTTCGTGGTTCGCACCTAGCGTTATCAAATCGTTGCTTTTGCGCTTTTTGGGTTCTCTCTACGTGATTGTTTACTTCAGTCCTAATTTTAGCTAAATTGCTTACTGAATCATTTTGCTCATCGTCATCGTTTATTGTCGACTGAATCCTACCTTCTGCCATACTAGTCAGATTTAGTCCAAACAAAACTTCTGCAGGGGTGCGCCCTATACCCTTATTTTTTGTATTGTTAAGTCCCCATTGTACGTCTAAAACTTTACTATCCCAATCGGATTCATCTCGTCCGTGATTCATAGCAGTCAACGAGTCTAAAATGGTCCGATTGTACCTCTCCACCTGTCCATTTGCACGTGGAGTGGCGACAGCATTCATTACATGCTTTACTCCAATATCCTTTAAGAATTTTTCAAACTTCTTACCAGTAAAAGATGAATATCTGTCAGTTATTAATCTTACAGGAGACCCAAAAGTAGCAAAATATTCCTTAAAAACTTTTATAGTTGTGAAAGCTTTCGTATTTTTAACCGGTTTAAGTACAATGAATCTACTGTATGAATCTATAATGACTAGTAAATATCTGTTTTTATGTTTACTCATATTGAACGGCCCCAAGTGATCGGCATGAAGGGTGTGGAACGGCTTCGGGACTTTAGGAATTGGGTGTAAATACCCAGACTTTTTCCCTGATGGGGTTTTACTGTGCGCGCACTCTAAGCACGATTGTACATATTTGGTTACAAACCTTTTCATTTTCGGAAACCAATAAGTTTCTTGAACCTTGCCCAATGTTTTTTCTACGGAAAAATGACCAATTTCATCATGGCATGCTTTGAGAATATGCCATCTCACTCCCCTCGGTACCAACCACTTGAGTCCATTAGCAGTCACTCTATAAACATTGTTATTCTTTATACAATAATGTTGTTTTATGTCTATGACATCGTTAATACCAGGGTCTTGCAATATGTTTTTAATTCTTTCTATTTCACTATCTGACAGCTGAACAGTCTTAAGCCAATCTACTGAAATGTTAAATACAACGGGAAAATCTAAATCTTCATTAGTGTTTTCAGAGATGGGGTTTCGGCTTAATGCATCCACATGACACATCCCTTGACCAGGTTTGTATTTGACATCGCAGTCAAATTCCTGCATCAGACTCCACCAACGAGCAACCCTAGGTATCATATCCCTTTTCATGAATGTAGCGCGTAACGAATTACAATCAGTAATAATTGTAAAAGGCATACCGAGAAGATATGGACGAAACTTAACAAGAGAAGTTACTACAGCCAGTGTCTCGAGTTCGTACGATGAAAAGTGCTGCTCGATTGGTGTAGTCTGGCGACTGAAATACGCCACAGGTTTCAAATCCCCATTGTCCTGCCTTTGCATTAGGATACCACCTACGCCCCATTTACTTGCGTCGGTATGCAACTCGGTCACAAGCGTTGGATTATACAGCGCCAAAATTGGTCTAGAGATTAACCTTTCTCTTAAATCATTGAACGCTTGTTCCTGCTCATGAGCCCAAACCCATGGAGTGTTATTTTTTAAAAGACTAGTAAGAGGCTTAGCTATTGTTGCAAAATTACAAATGAATTTTCGAAAGAAACTTGCTAGCCCCAAAAATTGTCGGACGTTTTGAACGTTTTTGGGAGTAGGGAAGGATTGCACGGCCTTAATTTTTCTGTTACCAGGTTTAATACCTTCAGCAGTTACTTCAAATCCAAGAAAATCAACAGATGTTTGAAAAAAACAACATTTACTTGGTTTTAATGTTAAATTAAATTCTCTAAGTCTTTTCAAAATTAACTCTAGTTTTCGCAATCCTTCCTCTACTGTCTTAGATGCGATCAGAATATCGTCCATATAGGCTACGGCTGTAGTAAAACGAAGCGATCCTAAAGCCTTATTTATTGTTCTTTGAAAAACAGCCGGTGCGTTTGCCAACCCGAAGGGCATTCTGTTAAACTCCCATTGACCATCTGGGGTGACAAAAGCTGTTTTCGGTTTTGCTTCTTCAGTTAATTCTACCTGATAGTAACCGCTGGCTAAATCTAAAGTGCTATAAAATTTATTACCTGACAATCGGTTCATTTGATCCTCCATGCAGGGGAGAGGGTAATGTTGTTTGATAGTTTTCCTATTTAGCGCTCTATAATCCACGCAGAGTCGCTTGTCCCCACTTTTTTTCTAACCAAAATAACAGGGCTTGCATAAGGAGAATTTGATTCGCGAATCATGCCCGTTGCACATAATTCATCCACCATACCCTGAACCTCTTGCCTCTCTTTTTGCGATAACCTATACGGTCGATAGACAACTGGTTGATCGTCACTAAGATCAATATGCATCTTTTCTATATCTGTACAACCTAACTCGGTCAATGATGTAGCAAAACAATCGCGATAAGAGTTAATCAATTCTAATAATCTAACTTTAGAACTTTCAGAGATGTCGCCAATACTCAAATCATCCAATGTGAACGGCTGTAACGGTGCCTTAATTGCAATTCTATTTATTTCGCAAAATCCAAAGGATTCTAGACATATTTCTACTCTGGCAAATAACTCTTTTCTTTTTAATGTAACTGGCTTTGTGCCTATTGGAGTTAACAAAATTTCACCTACCCCTTCTTTCAGGTTATAAATACCTTCCTCTACTTGATATTCTTTACCAGGTTGCCCTCTATAGCTAGATCGAACGTAAATATCCCCATTAAACTTAGAGTCACAGACTACATCTACAAAATCAGTACTTCTAACAGTAACGTCATTCATTATGCGTAATTTCAATAATTTAGGAACTATCCCTTCTACTTCATAGTTGGTTTTAAATATTAGATCTTTCTCAGTTTTAACAATTTGGATGTGAGGTTGTTCAGTGCATGTTTGACCCACCAATATTGGATATTTCAAAAAGTGGTCTGAAACCACTACAAATTCGACCTTGACTAAAGCATTTTGAATCTGCAAATTACCTGCACACGATCCTAAGGAATGAACAACCGCGCCTCCAAATCCTATCATTGGATGATTAATAGTACTGTCAAACCTGCTGAATAATTTCTTTGCTTCGCTTTCTTGTATTAAAGTCAATTCGCTACCTAAATCGATAAGACACAAGGAGTCCTGTCCATTGACCTTAACTTTTTGCACATACTTATTTGATTGTCAACTTGATTCATTAATAGTTAAGATAGACTTCTCCTTCTTGTCATCAGCATTAGTATCTTTTTTAAGTCGATAGCATTCGGAATCCGTATGCCCTATTAGTGAACAATTAGTACATTTCTTAAAAGGTTTTGTACACTTTGAAGAGGGGTGACCATCTTGTTTGCAATTATAGCATCGGATATTGGAACTTGATTTGTTAGAGTTATAATTCATGGAAAAGGTATTAATGGATTTTGACTCGCGAGTTCTCTTAATCCCAGTATTAATATTTCTAGTACTACCGCCTACTTTGATATTACGTAGGTACGCCAGTAATCTATCAGGATCATTAAACTGTGCCGCTTCAGCCCCCAACCGCACCGACCTATCATCAATCCCATGGAGGATACACTCGACTGCCTTTTTACTTACAATATCACAACGGTTTAAAAGTGCGACCTTCTCATAAAAATAGTCTTCGAGAGATTCACCAAATCTAGCTCTTTTTGCCAACATCTCAGTCAACATCTGGCCATAGTTTTCCTCTGCAGGAAACGCCGACCTGAGTTTGGTTTGCCACTCTTCCCATGTGTAGAGAAGAGTTGGCAAACCTTCGTACCATTTCTTTGCGACACCTACGAGTTTTGGTAATGCATAGTGCACAATCTGACGCTCAGTCCATCCATACAATACGGCACATTCATTCACCTTGGTAAGCCAATTATTTATAGTCTGGTTTTTTTACTGATGGATCAAATTCAGGCACAACGTTGGTATTGGAAAAATTCTCCCTATTATTATTAACTGTTGAGAAATTTGACATGAACTTTGAAAATTGAGACATAAACTCACGTACACCTCCCTCTGTTGACGGTGAACGGCGGTATCGTGACGTACAGCGCTGTGTTGACGGTTGTCGATGCTCCGGATAGCGATGTGGCTCGTCCTTGGATCCTCTGCGACTCGGTCCTGCTCGATCGTTGTACTCGTTGAACCGGCTGCGACTTCTTGAACGAGACTCCCGCCTTGGCTGTTGATATCTTGGAGATCTTGGACTCGCTCGACTAGGTGGTGTGCGAATAACACGTTGCCTCGGAGTTCTTGTCCCGCTGCGCCCGCGTCGGAAAACAGTCACCGGTAATGTCGGGGACAATCTTCGATCCTTCGGCAGTGGTGATGCTGATGGCCCCTCTTCATCACAGTCCATGGTCCTGAAATCCACATAATTATCCCGGACATCAATAGTTCCAGACTTAATGGATATTATTTAATTTGTCTAAATTTTCATAAAACGACATGTATTAGCAAGTGATGTTACTAAAATATAAGTTAGTTATTTTAGATTAAGAATAATTGTGTTCTTTAATAGGAAATTAATAAAACCATAACTATTATTTTTAAAATTAACAAATGATGAAGATTTGTTTAATATCTGTATGTAATGCATGTTAGATATTTTATCAAAGTTTGTATAATTATTACAGTACTGTGAAATAATACATGTAAAAGACAAGAAAAATATCAAGAATTAAAATGATTGTTTTATTACCCTAAGTTGAATTTCTAAAAGGGCAATGTCATATCAGCTTAAAATAAACTTGAAGGTAAGCATGAAATTAAACATCAAAAGTTGCCACAAGATTAGATGTATCATATCACGACTGTTGATAATTATCTTAATTAACACAAGAAAATTTAGATTGACCACTTATGTTTTGTTGCTTTGGCAATAACTAACTAATGAGTTTTAGTGTTCGACTTTTATTCATTATAACCCAGCCATCGTCCTTATTAACGTGAATGTGGTAGCAATTTATAACGAAATAGTTTGGCTTAGACACATGATGAAATACAATATTAATTCAGTGTTAAATATCACGCGAAATCTTATTTTTCACAAAATAATCACTAATTACACTTAAGATAGTCCAGATGGTAAACTAACCCGCAGACAACAATAATTTTATGTACGTACCTTTTCGAATCCCACTTCTGACCTGTAAAAACCCCTGATAACCCAAGTCAGGAAGTGAGCCGAGGATGTAGAAATAAACCACGTAGAACGTTCGATTTGCAATATATTTATACAATCTTTTTCAGACACACACACTTCACAACTTTTAAACACGAAGTATGTTGGTTGGTAACATTTGTTCACATTTCAAATCACAAAAATGACCGCGCCACGTTTGAATCGCTTGTATTTAAGGCCAGCTGCCTCCCTTCCAACCAAATCAAACATGGCGCCGACGGATGTAATGTGTACCACTTAAGTGACAATCCTTTATTACTAAAATGTAATATTAATAAACTTGTGATTACATTTAAATTAACAACTAACTATCAATTAATTTATCAGTAACGAATTATACGTTTTTGACACAATTTATCACAAAAATCAATCAATTTTAACACTTCCTGTCAAACTTACAACTGTGAAAGCAATCAATTCAATGATTATTTATTTCTTATATTCAAACGCTTACAGTTGTATGGGAGCCCCTCTTAAATATTTGTTTTACTTTAATTTGATTATTTATTTTTAAAGTGAATATACTAGGTGTTACAAAATTACCCCTAATGCCGAATATGGTATATAGGGACTATCAAACTGAACAACTTTTACTATGGGACCAACTTTGAAATCGCGAAAAAAAATCAGCTGTTTCATACATTTTGATATTTTCGGTTTTAATTTTTGTTTTATTTTATTTATTTTATTCTATTTTTTAGTATTTGTTGTTATAGCGGCAACATAAATACATCATCTGTGAAAATTCCAACTGTCTAACTATCACGGTTCATGAGATACAGCCTGGTGACAGACGGACAGACAGACGGACAGCCCGTCTTATTAATAGGGTTCCCGTTTTACCCTTTGGGTACGGAACCCTAAAAATTTGAGGTTCTTGAATGAAAAAACCGGTCAAGAGCGAGTTGGACTCGCGCACCGAAGGTTCACAAAACAAATTTAATTGCACTGCGGTGCATCATTTCATTTTACAGCGGGTTCTACCTAAAGGCAGTTAAAAACTTCCATAATTATAATTAATTCCAATTTCCATATAACTAGATAGCCCTACCGGCTAACTTTTCTAACTTCGGCGGGTCTGCCGAGCTTCAACATAAAACAGATAAATCGAAGTAAGGAGTTCGTATTGTACTATTCGCCGAAGTTATTTAGAAGATATCGATGTTCGTGTGACATCATGAATTGGGGTTCGCCCTTTTGGCCCGATTGGCGATTTATCTGTTTTAATTTGAAGCCCGACAGACTTTCTGAAGTTCGATGCGGTACCTACACAAATAAAACGGCGCATTCTTAGGTACCGCTTTCAAGTGATAGTCAGTTGTACAATTATTGCTATCAACACATATAATTTATTTACCTATACAAAATTGTGTTTGTGGCGTTGTGTCAAAACAGAAATACGTAAATAGGAATTTGTGCTTGACAGCAATAATAATAAGACTGCCGTTTTATTGTTATAAAAAAACCAAAGAAGTAATTAATATAAATCACAATAATAGGTACTTACATAATTTATTGAGGAAAATTGTTAATGCCCCTATTTAATCACAAGTTAATATTAATATAACATTGTTCTTACTGTCCGTCTGTTCAATAACAGTTTCAACACTGGTGTGATCTTGTGTGATACCCTCGTCATTTGGTCGTAATAATCTGGGGAATTGCTATAAAGCGGGTAAACCAGTGAAAGATATGCTATAATAGCTATAGTCATGCGACTTACAGCCGTTCCCATATTTTCTCTGGTCCGCCACAGGCGCCATATACAAACAAAATATTCCGATTCGGAATTTCGATTCGGATTTCCGAACGCATAAAATCCATGAAAATTTAAGGACCGTCATAGTGCTTAAATTGTGAATTATATTTCTGTAGTGCACTCGAAGAAGCTTTGTGATACTTTTTATCGCTTAAACAATACTTTCTAGCTTGTCTTTTAGTTTAATGGAGTTTTTTTTGCGTAAAGTGGCCACTTTTAGCAATAAAACTCCATTTTAAATTATGAAAGAAATTGTTACGATATAATTAACAACATTTTGTAAACTGGTTAACACGACTGCCCTGCCATAAAAGAACTAAAAAGTTAAATAACAAGTGTCATTGAAGTCGCGGGATCGTTTTGTTGAACAATTTTTAATCAAAGAGGTCCCCCGGGTCATCGGGCAAACAAAAAGAAGTATAGTTACGCGCGTTAAAGAACATGTAGCGAACATGAAGCATAGGCGCGATAAAAAGTCTGCAGTCTGTGAACATGCCTCAAAGGAACATGGAAAGGGATTAAAAAAACACAAATCCTTGTCAAAGAAAAAAGATTAATTCCCAGAATGCTACGCGAGGCTACTGAAATTGTTGAGGCAGGGTCTCTTCACCATATATTCAGCGAAAAGGGAAGTACTTCCGCCGAGCTTGGTGTCTGTGCTCGGGGACCGCGGTCCTACTGTAAGATGTTGAAATTTGTATTTATGCGAAGTGCTTAGAAAACTTCGATATCGTGAGTCAGGTCTTCATACATTTTTGCCTCGATGTTAGCTTGACGTAGTGCGACGTCACGTCTCCGTAATGTTTACATATTGTACTTTTCGCTGATCCTGCATTTCTTCGTCATTCGTCGGTTGCTTATGTAACGCCGCTACATCACTCCCTCCCTTTCTTGAAATACTCGTTCATAGACCAGTGACGTCTCCCATCATAACCATTAGGTGTATGCTTGAATTACTTGACAGATAGTAAGCTAACTTCCTCAGGCCACAGCTAGATAGACGCACTCAGCAGTACCATAATTATTACAGTATTATAAGCCACATGAAGAAACACCACGGTCGAGAATTAAAAAAATCCTATAAAAAGTTGACAATATTAACGTTTGGTATTCCCTTCTTCCTTCTCCAAAACTAGACCGATTTTAATATTGTTTTCATTGAAATTTTAAGGAATGAATTGGCTGTGTTCCTGTTTTTTTTTCATAAAATAATTATTAAAAGAGATATTAATCTCCAAAAACCTAAAAAAAATTGCCATTGTAGACATTCAGCAATCAAATTTGAAGGAACACAGCCAAATCCTTTCTTTATTTTTTATGTAAAAAGTATTTTTAATTAATGATTAAACGAACTTACCTGTACGTGAAGTTCTATCATAATTATACGAGGTGCTTCGTCCGAAGAGATTAGTAACGTTAAGTAATATATGACACAATGTAGTAACGCGTAGGTGACACCACTTCAGCACTATAGTTGAGAAAATTTGGTAGAAAAAAAGAAACACTTTGCATTGGCAACACTGTAGCTTTTTTATTCAGCGCCATCTGCAACAAACTAAAAGGAAAAAAGGCGCCAAACTATCTGTCATGTCATGTCAGATTCCCGCGCTCCTGCACACTTTACTTCATTAAGTTCAGAGAAAAGCTTTTGATATTTCCAAAAATATGGGATAGAGCCAGGGTGGGTGGGTATTACTAATCTCTTCGGACGAAGCACCTCGTATAATTATGATAGAACTTCACGTACAGGTAAGTTCGTTTAATCATTAATTATACTCGTGCTTCGTCCTCAAGATTAGTAACGTTAAGTAATATATGACACAATGTAGATGTTGAGAGAAATAAGGAAATATCAAAACAAAATATAAAACATATTATTATTCAAACATTTATTAATCAACCGTATAATATTTAATATTATGCAAAATGTACTTATGTAATTATAAAGAGCAAATGGTCCTAGCCAAAGCAATATTATCAATATTTTCAATAATAGGTCTATTATAAAATCTAGCAAAGGTAGCGGAATTGCCGCTCCATCCAGCCGTTTTTCTGATGACGTCGAGATTAACACCCAGTTTATGTGCTGTGGACGTAGCGGCGTGCCGAGTACTATGAGAGGAAAAGATGGACACATCAATTCCGCTCTCTTTGAGGATACACTTGATCCATCGACTAAGTGTCTGAGTAGATACTGAGTTGTGTGGTTTACGAATGCTAATAAATAAATGGTTAGCTTTCCTTAAATGTCTAGTTTTTTCTAAATATACCAAAAGTGTTTTGGCCGGACAAATTTCTGAACGTTGCTTAAAAAAAGGTAAATAAAGTATGGGTTGATTTTTGCCTACTTTTGACGTTTTGATTAAATCAGGAATTTTAATCATTATTTTATCATCTTGGTGTATGATTTGATCACATTTAATTTTTGCCAATGTTTGAACTCGATGCGCCGTAACGAGAGCGAGTAAGGTGATGCATTTTTTAGACAGCTGTTCAAGGTTTAAAGTTTCGTTTGGATAAAGAGTTGCCAAATGACTTAACACTGTACTTGGGTCCCAAGTAACATTATAACGTGGCGATGGAGGTCTTAATTTATATACCCCTTTACAAAATCTTATGATTCTATCATCATCTGATATGTTACCTACTATTAGAGACAGTGCAGATCTGTGGCTATTAATGGTACCATACTGACCACCGTCGTTAAATACCTGTGTAAGGAAATCAATGACTATTGGAATGGAAGGATTGTATACGTTAATATTATTCTTAATGCAAAAAGTATACCAACGCTTAAAGCAAACGTCATATTGCTGTAATGTACTTTCAGCCAGTGATGCCATGGTGATGTCTAATGCGGATTCTGGGACACAGCGTTGCAGTAGTGCCGTCCGGACAAAACTCCGGCAACCAGGGTAATGTGCCGTTGCATGTTCCGACTGCTGGAAGAGGGAATCACAACATCATAATGGCGAAGCTTTACTAAATCTGAAACAAGCAGTTTGAAAAATAAAGGGTACCACGGTTGGGATGGCCAATCAGGTACAACCATTATACCTTCAGCTTTATCGGATATTATTTTTCTCAAAGATTTAAGGATCATGGCTACTGGAGGAAAAGCGTAAAAGAAATCTCTAGACCAGTTCAAAGTAAAAGAGTCGAGAGCGGTAGCTTCAGGGTCTGGATGTAAAGATACATACCTATCACACTTTTTATTAATACGATTGGCAAACAAATCAATATCAGGGATACCTAATACCTCTGATAATTTATGAAAACCAAAATTTGTAAGTTCCCATTCTATGTCTGGGTGGGTTCGTCTAGACTCTTTGTCAGCTATTACATTTTCCGATGATTTAATATATGAGGCTACTATAAATATTTTTCTAGACTCACACCAGTTCCATATGTCTTTTGCGATTTTAGTAAGATGAGGAAACTGGATTCCTCCCATGCGATTTATATAACTGACTGCCGTCGTGTTATCTATTCTAAGCAATAATTGGCAATTGTAACAATTTTTCGCAAAAATCTTAAGAGCAAAATAAGCTGCTAATAATTCAAGTTGATTAATATGAAATTCTTTTTCATTATTAGTCCACCGACCACTAGCCGTTTGACCGTTACATGCTGCACCCCACCCCGATGTTGAGGCATCAGAGAATATTTCTAAGGTGTAATTATCGTTCCTAATTTTATGTACGGAGTGATCAATTACACTTAACCACCAATCTAAATCAGGCAATATCGACTGTGGTAAGGTCATGTATTTTTCATAATCATTATTGCCTAATAAATTTAGAAACTTGCATCTTTCTAATTCTTTTGTATGTAGCCAGCCATATTCAATCGCAGGACAGGCTGAGATTAATAAACCTATAAGTTGCGCAAAAAACCTTATTTTAAAACGTTTAAGTTTTTTAAGATTTTCTATTTCTACCTTAATGCGATTCCTTTTTTCAGGAGGTAATGTCATTTGCCATTTATGAGTGTCTATTATGAAACCTAAATATCGGCAAGATTTTGAGGGTATTTTTACACTTTTTTCTTCGTTGATAATAAAACCTAATGCTTTTAAAACAGACTGAGTGATTTCAACATTTTGTAGACAATCTGAATAAGTATTTCCTGACAAAAACAAATCATCTAGATAAATTGAAGAAATATACCCACAAGATCGTAATAATTTTATAACAGGTTTCAACAGTTTTGTGAAAATAAAAGGAGCTGTACAGATACCAAACGGCAAGACATTAAATTCATATAATTTATTGTTTTCAAAGAAACGAAGGTATTTTCGCGATTCCGGGTGAATTTTTATCAAAAAATATGCATCTTTTAAATCTAAAGTTGCAATAAAGGAATCTTTAGTTATGAGTTTTAGAACAGTACGAATGTCTTCTAATTTAAAATGCTGTGGTTTCATGAATTTATTTAAATTTTTCAAATTCAGTATTAATCTTTTCTTGCCGTTTGGTTTTGGCACTAAAAATATACGAGATACGTATTGATCAGAACATGGGTTACACTCAGATATTGCTCCAATAGAAATTAAATTTCTGATTGTTTCTTTAACATGGGTTTTTTCCGAGTCAGTAAATTTAGTTATGGACGGTAAGTAAGGTTGATAAACTGGTTGTTCAAATTCTAATTTGTAGCCATGAATCCACGACATAACGTTACGATCACATGTAATCAACGACCACTGCTTATAAAAAAGGGCAAGTCTGCCAGCGTAACGTACCGTATCTACTGGCGTTGGTTCGGTCCTGGCCGTTGTGAGTAGTTCATCGACGATGGCCCGCGGCGAGATGGCGGCGGTGGCGGTGGATTGCGCACAGCTGGCAGCTGGAAACGTGGCGTCATCGGGCCCGGCGGCTGCCTGCGAGCTGGAGCCCTCGTTTTCCAGTTTAAATTCTTATACGGTCCATTTGCCGACGTCGATGATGACTTTGGTTTTTTGGAGGTGTCTAACTTGAGATCGGAACTAGATTTCGTGACTGCTTTTGCAGTTTTCAGAGTTTCCGCCAATTGCTTCCGAACAAGTATTTGTCAATTTTGGTCAGTGACAACTGGTCTTTTAGATCCTTTTTTACGGAATACAAACAGAAATTTCGTCTTGCTTCAGATTCTGAGTGTTGAATGTCACAAAGAATTCTGCCAACATTCATTAAATCTTTAAGTAATTCGGTATTCTTGTCTGAATTATTAAGTTGATCAGAAATAATTTTGGCAAGACTTGAAATGCCGGCTGCGATCATTCGCTGCCTGTGTTCAATCGCTTTGTCCCGTTTGATAACCTGTTCTGGTACTGCAGCTTTTATTTCAGCATTCAGTTGCGGTGCGGCAATATTCGCACAATTTTGTGGCACTAAAAATTTTTTCAATAAATCTTTTCGAGTATCTTTATTTAATTTTAAACCAGATGTCGCTATGTGAGCGAATCTTGATGCCACGTCTTTGTGTATGTCAGGCCCATATTCAATGACCAGTGATGGGTCTTCGCCCAAAATATTCATAATGTCGACATCAGAGGATGACTCGATGTTACTGCTGGGACCAGCTTCAATTTCATGAGGGATGCCTGATATTTCTATTTGTGGTGTTTCATTATTTTCAGTGACTACTGTCTCCAAATCAATTGATTCAATTTGATCATTCGAGTTCTTATTTTCTTCAAAACCTAAAAAAAAAATTATCAATGGTTAGAAAAAAAGTTAGGTAAAGCCGACAAATAAAAATCTTTTTGATAAATGTCTATGCGACGAGATACTGATATAAATTACACTATTTCGAGTTAGTCCCTGACCACTCGTAATACCATGTGTCGAGATAGTCCCACAGACTACTCTGTACATGTTTTAAATATAACATTTTTATTTTTTATTTTATGTAAAATAAAATAACTTGTAAACTTGCGGCAAGCTAATCCCTCGGATTACTCTGATGCAATTTTTTCATACCATGCGTCGAGATAGTCCCGCAGACTACTCTGAGCATGTTTGCTAACTATTTTTCGTATGAGACGATAATTGCTGCGAGTTAGTCCCTCAGACTACTCTGATGCAATTAGGTAAGAAGTTTAAGCCACATTTTAATTAATTTAATAACGGAAAATGGAAAAAAAGAAACATTGTGGGTAGGTACATAAGTACTTACTATTTGGGTTTTCCTGAAGATGGGGTGTAGAAGGTCTTGACGAATTTGATGAAGAACTTGAGGAACTACTGGAAGATGACGAACTTAACGACAATCGACTACTATTCTTACGACGTGAACGTTTAACTTCTTTTTGTAATTTACGTAATTTCTTTGCAATAATCTCTAAACTAGATTCACTAGAACGTTTCGACATGATTGTAGTGCGAGAACCGGGAACGTGTGAAGTGGTTGAGCACTCAAATGCGAATGAAGTAAAGTGTGCAGGAGCGCGGGAATCTGACATGACATGACAGATAGTTTGGCGCCTTTTTTCCTTTTAGTTTGTTGCAGATGGCGCTGAATAAAAAAGCTACAGTGTTGCCAATGCAAAGTGTTTCTTTTTTTCTACCAAATTTTCTCAACTATAGTGCTGAAGTGGTGTCACCTACGCGTTACTACATTGTGTCATATATTACTTAACGTTACTAATCTTGAGGACGAAGCACGAGTATAATTGGTCTGGAGGAAACTACGAAACGTTGATTTTGTGAACTTTCTATAGAAATTTTTCAATTCTCTCGACCGTGGTGTTTCCTCTTAAGACTGTGACCATATCCTCCGCGTAGAAAAAAGTACATAGGTACTTACAAATTTTTGTCGTTTCATCGCATGAGACATTATCGCTTACAGTGCCACGTCGACTTAGAAATGAAGTCAATTCACATCCATACGTTAAGTATAGTATATTTACTTACATATCGTATAAGTATTTACAATAGGTAGGTACGTAAATAAATGATAAGTAAAATTATTACTTGAACCTTGAACTTAGAAGAATTATAGGAAAATCAATCAATATAGCTATCCTTGCTGGGTTAAACACAGTTGATTTATAAAAAACCTTGCGATAAAATATTGTTTTATTTTCAGAACAAACATAACAGACAATCTCATAATTTTATTGTTATTTGTCGTTGCGTGGATCCATATAACATTAATTGACAACCTCCGTGGTCGAGTGGTTTGTAGCAGAAATGGCGGTCAGACAGGAAAGGGTGCGGGTGCGCTGTGCATGTTTTTTAAAAGGTGACCTTGAATTCATTGACCTAGAGGTCATGGGCTAAAGGTCAATGACCCAAAAGTGCGGTCATTACTTTATTGAAACAACAGCCATTTTGCTGCAATCACTATCATCACTACACTACACTTAGACGACCTCCGTGGTCGAGTGGCTTTGTACACCGGTTTTCAAGGTGTCGCCATCTCTGAGGTCTCGGGTTCGATCCCCGGTTGGGTCAATTTAGAAAACGAACTTTTCTATATTGGCTCAGGTCTGGGTGTTTGTGATACCACCGTTGTCTCGGATTTCCATAACACAAGTGCTTTAGCTACTTACTTTGGAATCGGAGCGTATGTGATGTTGTCAAATATTTATTTATTAATTATTACTATTATCACTGCATTCTTTTTGTCTGTCTGTCTGTTCGCGATAAACTCAAAAACTACTGAACGGATTTTAATGCGGTTTTCATCAACCGCGGCGCGTTGGCTTCGCTCACTTCACTCGCGCGTTCTTGGTCGCCGTTCTGACATAACCAGGGGGCTAATTGTCTAATTTCAAAATCTAACGCAATCGCTTTCATTTGACAGATGGATGTGACACATTGCTGCATTTCTTTGGTAAGTTTTTATTTATGCCAAAATGAAGCATCAATGTGTTACATCTTGAAAGCGATTGCGATAGATTTAGAAATTAGACAATAGAAGGGCTGCTCAATGCGGGCGGTCGTCCTCTCCCTGTCTGCGACGGGTCCGCGACGTACGAACTTAGATTTTTTGTATGGCCTCCCCTTTGGGGGGCTGCGCTTTCCCCGTTCCCTTGCTCCTGTATTTCAATAGTTTATACAATAAAAGACATACTTCTTTAATTTTGTCTAATCTAACTGAATCATTTAACAAAAAGTACACAATAAGAGTATCGTACAGCCTGCAGGATCGTACACACGACAGCACGACAGGTTATACAGTTAAACTGCGAAAACAGCTTTTATTACGTAGTCAAGATCAACATAATAATATAGTCTGAGGTGCCGTCGTGTGTACGTACGGAGAGGCGCGTTCATCGGCTGATTTCACATTGAACGATAATGACACGATACTCATATATCGTCAGCTCGGACGACAACGATATCGTCCGACGATATCGGTATGTGACACAATATAACTGTTAGCTGGGTCAATTTCAACAAGTGGTGTTTTTTCTTTCATTTCGGTTGAATTTTTTATTATAAAGTTTTTTTAAATTCTAACCGTGGTTTATTGTATTTCTTCATACTCTAAATGCACATATTTAACACCATCAAAATATCTTTACAGACTTATGAGATATACGTGTTTAAAAATGTGATGTCACCGAAATGAAACGGTCGTTAACCGAAATGAAATAACTAGTCACCGAAATGAATGAACTTATACACCGAAATTAAAATCCACCGAAGCAGCATATACAGGTGTACCGCAATACTTATACAGGGTATTTGTTAATCCCCTTATAATCCCGTATATGATAGATAGCATTATCATGCATGCATACGATGTCATGGGTGAGTAAGACGTGAGTAAGGTAACCGGTCCGGTAACAACATCTTTATCTGACCCTACCCTACTGTCAACTTCACCTGCAGGCACTGGTGGTTCGTACGAATAGCTTGCGGCAATAATCTTCCAGTCGTCGTCATGTTGCTGCTGAATAACAGACGAGGCTCTGACAACCGAGCAATGGCAGTACACCATAGCCATACACCCAGCCGTGAAACCAATTGGAAGAGGCTTCAGTGACCCCGTGACGACCTCCGTGGTCGAGTGGCTTTGTACACCGGTTTTTATGGTGTCGCCATCTCTGAGGTCCCGGGTTCGATCCCCGGTTGGGTCAATTTAGAAAAACGAACTTTCCTATATTGGCTCAGGTCTGGGTGTTTGTGATACCACCGTTGTCTCTGATTTCCATAACACAAGTGCTTTAGCTACTTACTTTGGAAACGGAACAATGTATGTGATGTTGTCAAATATTTATTTATTTTATTTATAAAGCTAACATTTCACCCTTAGAATCTAAATCACTCCTTAAATATTTACCTGGTGCAGAAGGCAAAAGAAAATCACTGCACTATTACTTATCCCAAGAAAATTATCATGAAATCACAATCAAAGATCTTAAGATGGCTATGCAAATCCGCTTAGCAACCGGCGCCGTACTGCGTCTGGGGCAACGGTGGAAAGTTGGATACCGGCCATGACGTTGTGAGAGATCAGGTAACGCATGAAATAAAATACTACTTGTATCTTAATTAAGCTGCGGCAAGTCCAGAGGAAAGCTACTTGCAATGTACTTGGCTCACTACAGCCCGGGACTAAAGATCTTGGAAAAATAAATAACCAGATGTGAACTGGACATCTGCGAGCTCAGTGAAACTCATTGGAATGGAATGGTCATTTACCCACCGAGACACACGCCATCAACTTTTCTGGCAATGACAACATGACCCGAAATAGAGTTGCCGTCCTTCTTCCAAAACTCATAAGAAACACACATAACCAATCTGCAATCGAGTACTGAGCATCAAGCTCAAAGCGGCGCCAGCACTGCAACGGAGGCTGACCTGGAGAGTTTTTATGCCGAACTGGAGAGCGCCATGAGCAAGATCTGTTTTTTCCTGTTTATTCTACTTCATGGCGATCTGTGTATTCACAATAAGTCATTTCTTTGGCTGATCCTAGATCTGGATTTTACACATCTAAGAGAGCCAAATCTAGTTGTAAGATTTCTTTACAGCTAACACTCTTTTTGGCTATAAGATCTTTTAAATAAAGTTGAAATGTCATGTCGTTTCAAACGGGCATGTTGTACACCTTTCTCTCCACTTAGGGTCTTAGCCAGTTCGTTCGCATGGGTAACAACCCTGTCTTGGTCTGTCTTTTTAGTGTACTGGGCTATTTCTTGCCGAACTGTGTTTATTTTAAGGTCTAAGTTGACAGAGACTTGTTGCTAATGCACTGGGGGGATAAAGAGCATTGTCCGTAGTGCTTTGCTTTGAAATCTTTCTAGGATGTCTATATTAGCATGGTCTCTAACAGATAAATGTCTGTGTAAATATTTATTTTTGTGTTTTATTTCCTGCATG
Organism: Catoptria pinella; assembly: GCA_963556745.1. Classification (NCBI taxonomy): domain Eukaryota; kingdom Metazoa; phylum Arthropoda; class Insecta; order Lepidoptera; family Crambidae; genus Catoptria; species Catoptria pinella. Next base: position 5,117,443 of record OY750788.1, on the reverse strand, counting down.
ATGTTGTTTTGTGTTTATAATCCCTATGTCTTAAGTATTTGCTTTTTTTTCTTCTATTCTATAATTTATCATCACGTACATGTCTGTTTCTATCACTCCTTGACCCTGTCATAATACCAGTGCTTTTAGGTCATTCTAAACATCACAAGAATGACCCAGAAGTTAATTTTGCTGAGACAGGGCCAATTAGCAGCACACTTCAATGCTAAAGATTGGGGCTGACTTCCACCGACTAAGATTGAGACTAGAGTCAGTGCGATAAAAGAGGTGAACGCCTGATGCAATTTGCGGCCGACAAACAGCCTGTTCCAGAATCACCCTAGAAGACTTTATACCTGACGACAAGTATCTTAACCAAATTGACTTCATTCTAATTGGATCTCGATAGCGGATATCTTGCGCTGATTGCGGGTCAGACCACCAAATTCTTATCTCCAAAGTACGGCTAAAACTGAGAGCAGCCAGAAAGATAGAGAAATAAAAGAATCTAAATAGAGAATAACTCAAAGTTTATAGCAAAACTCGAACAGAATTGGAGTCTATGGCTGTCCATAGACTCCAACTCTGTATGCAGAAATGAATATGGAGAACACAGATCAACTTTGGGGCCAAGCCAAAATTATGGTAAGGAACAGTCAAAAAGTCTGAACCACTCGCAGATACCATCAAACGGCAACACTAGATGAACGACACTGCTTTAGCACTGATTGAGGATAGACAGATAATGAAGGGTTTAGGAGCCGTTTGAGAACTAAACTGTTTAGTCTATCGGTCTGTCGTGTCTTGTCTAGGCACATCCCAACCAGCATGCAGACATGATCGTAACACACATCTTCAAACATTTGAAGAACGGAAAAGCCACAGCCACAGGTAGCAACGACACGACGTATCCCGGCGAGGCGGTGCATCTATCGAACGAGTCGCGGTGCAGGGTTAGATCAAGCCAAGTGGTAAATTGCCAATGAGGTGGATGGACCAGGTCAGAGCAGCCGTGGATGACCGCTTGCACGTATGCATAAAGAAGGCAGCCACTATCGAAGAATGCCGATGAATAGTAATGCAGGTCACTTCCACTGCCGCTGAAGGATTATGACGACCACGACCACCCTGCCAAGTTTACTGACTAAAAAGAGAAGATACGACCACGTAAAATTATTATAAAGTCTGAAAACCATCGTATATCTGAGAAATTTTGCGATTTTATTTGTAGTTATGGAAAACGGCAATGCAACCCTAGACGCAGATGGACTATATTCCATAACTTAAATGGTCAAAACCACTACACTATGTCGGTCTAGGCACTGGCCAGTTTTTCATAAAAAGAAACATATAATTCCCTTTCAATCAAGTAGTGGTTACAATAATAAAAGGTCGAAGTTAGTATCGCATAAAGAACATGCCTTAGAAACACATTAAAAAATACACTTAAGATTTTGAAATATCACCTGCTGGCCTGGATTTTCACCGAAATGAAATAATAATAAGCCGAAATGATAAAACAATCCACTGACATGAAACAATTATGCACCGAAATTCTCATCACTCACCGAAATGATTTTTTTTATCATTTCGGTTAGTTTTTTATCATTTCGGTTGACAGTTTAGGCCACCGAATCAACCGAAATGAAGACACCGAAATTAAAAACAACAACAAAAATTGGAATTAAAAGAAAACTATTTAATATATATTGTTATGAATACTACTCAAATAAACGTAGTAGAAATAGCGTACTTACGAACAATCAATTAAATATACTAGCTCTTTGGAAGACGAGTCATACCCATAAACGGAAATGAAAACAAAGTTGTCCCATGACCACCGAACAGCAATACTTATTTTTTTGGTGGGAACAGCAGGCCAGCTGCGCACTTTCTTCCACAACAAGCACTTAGGCGGCACTGGTACGCAAGTTTTAAGCGTATGAGGGGGGAGCTAGAGTTGTTCTATGCAAAAATATGCCTTATAAACTTTAGGTCACCGAAATGAATAGACTTTCTGGGACACATGCGTTTACTCATACCAGTTATTAAACTGGGTAGATATAATTATAAAATTACTTTGTGATAATACCCTCACTATTCACGATTAAAATAAAAGTAACCACACATCAAAATAATCAATAGTTTTTGTTGTACGAGGGAAATTACACTGAAAAAAGTGTTCTGGACAGCTACCGAAATGATAAAATCGGGGCTTAACTATTATTTTTTCCTAACTAACTGCAATCCAAATAAAACAATATTTATTGCCTCTTATAGGCAACGACCTCTTCTACATAGAAAAAAATATAAGAACTGTAAAGCAACGTTTTACACTACCGATTTCATCCGTGCCGCGTAAATTTTTCAAATGGGAAATCCACCCAGCTATTTCATATTTACATTAATTAAATAATCTGTGGTAATCACCATGCATGAAGTGACATCTCAAAGTCGACGGTAATAGCAGAAATATAGAAACTATGCGAAGGAATTATCTGTGGCGATATTATGGAAAAAAATGAGGGTGATGTGACCTGTGTCGGGAGTTTTGGCGCCATTTTGTCGAGTTCGGTTTGGTGTCTATTTTAATTATTTTCAAATTGATTCATAGTGGGTATTGTGTCTTAAAATAATTGGTACAGTTATATGGTACAAGTGTCTACGCAACTGAACAATATGTGGGATAATTGAAATAGGCGCGATCTTGGTTGTGTGAAGCTGAGACTTTTATTGAAGTGGTGGCTTCCTCGGCAGAACTAACTGAGTAAACTGTCTTGATATACTTGGTGCCAAATGCTCCAAGCAGCATTGGAATGCGATGCACCCGCATTCTAATGAAAAATTAAACAGTATCTACCACTGAACTATTATTTAACACTTGTCACTGGCAAAAATTACTTCCAAGAGGAAAGTAGATTGCCATAACAAAACAAGAAGAAGAAGAGAAGAACGACACAGTGTGAAAGCTTTAAGTACCTAGTGATTGTATCAAACTACCAGTCCGACGATATCGTGCAACTATCGTGTACTTAGTTACAGTTATCGTCCAATGTAAATACGACCATCCGGCCAAATCTCAGCGTGTGACAGGTGTCCCGATTTTAGCGGGACGTCCCGCGAAATAGCCAATTTTTATGATGTCCCGCCGGGACAGGCATGTATCCCGCATTATGATATTTTTCAGTTAGACAAAGAAACAAAACAATCAAAGAGTAATATTTCAGCGAATGAAGCTTCTATCTCAATTGCAGTTAGTTTAAATTAGCGCTTTAGGCTGCTTTACACTGATTGAAAGCGCTGTTTGACTTACGATCGCTGATTGGCCACTGTCACAGCGTTTGCCGCCAATCAAATTACAGTACAGTAACAGCTAAATTACTATAAGTAAATTGTTGTCCCGCGGCAAAATGCTTTGTCCCGATTTTTTTATTCAATTTAAGTACATGTCCCGAGTTTCTGAAAAAATACCTGGCAACCCTAGTGTGTAGGGGGGAGGCGCTGCCTCTTTAGTCTTGAGGATTGCTTTATTCGAATAAACTTACCTTAACTTCGAGTACCTAATGACTCGGGTACAACGAGCGAGTACCTAATAACTCGGGTACAACGAGCGAGTACCTAATAACTCGGGTACAATGAGCGAGTACCTAATAACTCGGGTACATCGAGCGAGTACCTAATGACTCGGGTACAACGAGCGAGTACCTAATAACTCGGGTACATCGAGCGAGTACCTAATGACTCGGGCACAACGAGCGAGTACCTAATGACTCGGGTACAACGAGCGAGTACCTAATGACTCGGGTACAACGAGCGAGTACCTTATGACTCGAGTAAATCTTGCAACTTCCAAATGCTTCTAATATTGGATCCGCGGTAAGTGCTCTGAAGTTGGTCACTTCTGTTGTATGTACAAGGTATTGTACCAGTATTATATCAGAGGTTCGGTTAGTTCCAGTTTTGGCCACCTACACTGCTACAAGGATCTTTTGACACTTCAATAGTGGCGCCACTATCTTATTGAAACCTAACTATTAAGCTTGATGCTTCATTAAAGTTAGTGCTATCTCTTTCTTTTCCATAGTTATAGTTTAAGACGACACGATACTTAATGAAGCATTAACACAGACCTGAAAAATGTTTGGTAGTTAAAAATATAGAGGTCAGTGAGCATTAACCTGAATTGACGTTTATGAGTTACTCTTGTTAAAGCTGCCAAAATGAGTTCCGAATTTCGCCACGTGCCTAAAGATCTTTGTAGCATATAGCCTTTTTTGAGATCACTTTTGAGGAAATAGGGTGATAAATGAATTATGTACTAAGTTATTATAAAAACATGTTTATTTTGTTCAATACATGTATCAGTCTTAAACTGGTTGCACACATCTTGTTCCAGCAATTAAATCGTGAACTGATGCCCTGAAAAAAAATTATTCCAGAATAATACCTATATGCATAAATGAATTAATGAATGAAATATTTTATTCAAATAAGCTCACATAATAAGCATTTTTAAAGCGTCAATTCTTTTATCCTACCACCCATTATGACGTCTTTTAGCTGTCAAGAAAAATGGGCGCAAAAAACTTATCAGCTTTATCAGAAGGAACGATATTTACAAATATGTGTATCGTTTCCAGACATTACATTCATTCATGTTACAATTAACATAGATTAATAGATAAATGACATTATTTAATTAACTCATTTCTCAATGAATCAATCGGCGGGGTTCAAGCTAAATTCAAAATTTAAGGTTATTATTTTTTACCTCCATGGTCGAGTGGCTTTGTACACCGGTTTTCAAGGTGTCGCCATCTCTGAGGTCCCGGGTTGGGTCAATTTAGAAAATGAACTTTTCCATACTAGCTCAGTTCTGGGTGTTTGTGATACCACCGTAGTCTCTGATTTCCATAACACAAGTGCTTTAGCTACTTACTTTGGAATTGGAGCAATGTATGTGATGTTGTCAAATATTTATTATTTATTTATTATTATTCAGTCTAGGTCTAGGCTGTTACAAAACAACCCCATCTACCCTATTATCTACCATATTCGACTTTAAGGTTATTACTACAGCGTAAAGAAGAAGTTATTAGACTGTGCTATTACCAATCATCCTGAATATTATTAAGTTTTTTTACCTCCCGTAAAAACAATCACACTTCGCTGTCGACAACATTCTCCGTGGGAGTGTGACTTTTTAGGGTTCCGTACCAAAATGGTAAAAAAGAACCCTTATGGTGCGACTCAGTCTGTCTGTCACAGCTGGATATCTCGAGAACTACTAATGCTATCAACTTGAAATTAAGAATAGTTTTAGATGACGTTTGCCCAACTATTTTGCAAATAATAGAGAAATAAAAATATTTATATTTTTTTTGCAACAGAGACTGAAAGGGTGGCTTAAAAATTCGAAGTGAAGCTACTAGGGCATATAGACCTTTGATGAAAAATGTAAAAAAATCGTTTTCCCCCCTAATTATGTGATAGAAGTTTATGTAAAGATTACAGGAAAAAAAAACGATGTCTCTAAATAGTAAACTTTTTCAGAATTATGGTACGGAATCCTCGGTGCGCAAGTCCGACTCGTTCTTGACCGTTTTTTTTTAAACTCACCTCAATATGAAATAGTTGTCTTCATTTAAGTTCTGTGTGCCATAAATAAATTTCGGTATTTGATTCGTCAATAACCACAGCTCGTCGCCCTTAACTTTTAAATCTGAAAATAAAAGTTTTTGTATTGTATAATAGTCTGTTTGTCCACTCTTCTCGTATTAAGTAAATAGCTTTTTACAGTTGTCATATTATGCTTTTTATAATGAAATTGTTATTTTAAAATATGTTGGCTAAATACTAAATAATATACTAGAAAAAATACGACTCGCACCAATCATGTTCTCGGACGGGAATCGAACCCGCGATTTCTGGATATCCGGTCCCATGCTCTGACCGCTGAGCTACCGAGTCACTAGTGGGAACGTCGAATTTCTTCTAGTATCTCTTACGCTGCAAGCCAGCGCTATCTCACCAATGTACATACATTGTACAAGGAATTACCTCGACATTCAATTAAAATATCTTTCCAGATATTTTTTTATTGATTAAGATGAGAAAGCTATATGATCTGGTGCGAGTCGTATTTTTTCTAGTATATTATTTAGTATTATATAAAAATAGCATTGTGAAAGCTAAAATCTCAATATTAAAAATATGTTGGCTTATTAAATCAAAATTGTCACTAATAATTAGTTATTTCTTACGTAATCTATTTTTCAAAAACCGTTTGATGTAATTGTATTTTTTTTTAATAAAAAGATGAGTGAAGATTGTTTACTAAATAAGACAGGTAAGGATAAACAGACTAAACATATGATACATGATCTGGTGCGAGTCCTATTTTTTCTAATATATTATTTAGTATTGTATGAAAATAGCATTGCGAATGCTAAAATCTGAAATTTAAAAATAGAATATTATGCAATTGGTGAATAAAAGACTGATTTAAAGCGAGGGCCATAGATGAATCACGAGCAAGTGAAGGATTCTCGATTGAATCACGGCCTTAGGGAGTGATATCGAGTACTCTTTGCACAAGGAGTTTGTATATCGAGTACTCTTTGCACAAGGAGTTTGTATCGAGTATTATTTGCACAAGGAGGTTGTATAGTATTGAGATGGAGGTCGAATTGTGTTCTAAATTCAAATACCAAAATAGTGATTAAAAGTTCTTTTTATTCACTGTTTTCAGTGAATAAAATAAGCTTTTTAGAGGGAGAGGAGGGATGGTATAAAATATATTTTTGTGGGTTTTAATACTAAGTTTACTAGTTTCTTCTTTATCTTACCAGATATATAACCGAGCTTGTTTTTATCTTGTGCCACAATCTGTATGTTATCTTTTACATATTCAGTATTTATATTCCAGCATATTACCGCCGATTGTGCTATATTGGCAAAAAACATAGTATTTGTTGGTTCGTGGAAATCATGAGAGCCTCTTTGTGTGTTCGGTCCAGAATCCCCTATATTCTGAAAAAAATGTTCAAAAACTTAAGAGCGCGTAGTCTGCACACTAGCGCCGCCATTGGAAAAAATCATAGTGCTTAAATAAAGACGAAATTGTGAATTATCTCTCTGTAGTGCACTCCGAAGAAGCTTTGTGGTACTTTTGATCTTTTAGATAATATTTTCTAGCCTGTCGTTTAGTTTAATGGAGTTTTTTTGCGAAAAGTGGCCACTGTTAGCAAATTATTATTAATCTTATTTATTTTTATATTTATTATAACCCTAAACACGAACAGCTATTAAAAAAACAATGCGCTTAAAAACATTCGATACTCAGGAAATTTGTACAGCGCCATCTACCGCCGAAAAGCGAAATGAAATTTTCCATAGATAATTATTCTATCGAGTACCTTTACGCGCGTTTTTTTCTTAATAGATGTTCGTGCTAAGGGTACTGAATTCGTACATGAACAGCATTTTCGAAGAGGTGCTATTTATTTAACGTCAAGTGGATTATTATAAAAGTTGAGTATTCACCAAATTAAGGCGATCGAACGAAGCTCTGGTCTTCAGATTCGTGGTGCTGACTGCAAACTCCTTACTGGAGACCAGAGGGTGGTAGAAGGCTAGCTTTTCTCCATGGCGCTTGGCGAGGGCTATGCTGAATATACCATCCCGCCAATTTATTAAATGCCCTGAAATATACAATCACGAAAAAATCGCGAAAAAAAATCAGCTGTTTCATACATTTTGATATTTTCGTAATTAATTTTTGTATGAAACAGCTGATTTTTTTCGCGATTTCAAAGTTGGTCCCATAGTAAAAGTTGTTCTGTTTGATGGTCCTTATCTACCATATTCGGCATTAGGGGTATTTTTGTAACACCTTGTATAAAAGAACATTACAAAATTATTATTCAACAATTTGGTACTCCCACCCATGTAAGAAAGACGCAGGAGTCCCCTTTTCCCCTAGCATAACCACCAAAACGGGATATAATACAGCTATATACATTTATACAGCTATACAGCTATATATATACATACAATTTATCGCTTTTAACTGTCAAAAGACAAGGGATTTTGATAGTTAAGTGTCGATAAAACACTGTGTATCGTGTTTCGTTGGTCGTATGGTACAGGGGCTGTGTTTGATTCTCAAGGGGGAAATACTTTTATACTCGGTTTGGTTGGTGGTAGGTCTTGCTTCAAGTCTGCCTGGGTAGCTACCACCATCTTCCCAAAGTCGGACGCCATAGCAACCATTTAACATTCCCTTGTATAAACTCCGTGCAAGTTCCTTAGACAAAATAAAATAAATTAACTTAATTTTTGACTTTGTATAGTCTTATTATAGAGTTCCTGTGGCCTTCTTCCGGCTCCATCATCAGACTAGCTCCACGACACCATAATATTGCATTGTCTTCCAGTTCTCACCTATGTATAAATTTTCAAGTCTCTAGCTCATCGGGAAGATAGTATAAAATCGTTTGCAAAATTTGTGGACAAACAAACGAACAAAGAAACAAATAAACGAGAAAGCAACCTAATAAAAACGTGTTAAGAGCGCGTAGTTTGCACACTAGCGCCGCCATTGGAAAAAAGTAATAGTGCTTAAATAAAGATGAAATTGTGAATTATCTCTCTGTAGTGCACTCCGAAGAAGCTTTGTGGTACTTTTCATCGCTTAAACAATATTTTCTAGCCTGTCGTTTAGTTTAACGGAGTTTTTTTAGCGAAAAATGCCCACATTAGCTATAAAACTCACAATTAGCAATAAAATAAAAATACAATATTGTTTAAGCGATAAATAGTACCCTAAAGCTTCTTCAGAGTGCACTACAGAGAGATAATTCACAATTTCGTTTTTATTTATGCACTAAGATTTTTATTCCAATGGTGGCGCTAGTGTGCAGACTGCGCGCTCTTAAATAGATAATATCTCTTACCAGAAGCATTAAAGTTTATAGCAGCTTCGTCGTATTTGAAGGTGGGGTGGTCCACTCGCCAGCTCTGGTTGTCTCTTAAGGAGTACACCACCAGACCATCTGTGGCTAAATCATTGATGTAAGCGAACGCTTCTTGGCAGTTATTCGGATCTACATCTACTGTTATAGATGTCAGACCTGGAAAAGAAACAAAAATTCCTTTTTTTAATAAATTTATTGACAGAGGAGCACGAAGCGCGAGCGAAGCGTCTCTGGTTCAGCTTGGGCAAAAATGCTTTCTTAGGTATGTCGATCCGGTATCCGGATGTCCGTTTGTTCTCCTTTATAACAGCTTGCATTTCTCAACCGATTCTCGTGAAATTTTGTGAGCAGGTTTGATTATTAAGTACCTACTTATATTAATTTTTATGGACGGTTCAGTTTTTCGAATTATTTCATAATGGCGGGCAAATTTAAAAAACCATACTTCAGCCGTTTTGAGAAATGTTCAAAAATGACACAAACCTCTTTTGTTTGGGGTTCAAAGCAAAATTATTTTTTTTATTTTTGGGAGACTCAAAAGCTCACCGGAGTTTTTGCGCCATTTGTCGAGTTCGGTTTGGTGTCTATTTTAATTATTTTCAAATTGATTCATAGTGAATATTGTGTCTTAAAATTGGTACAGTTATATGGTACAAGTGTCTACGCAACTGAACAATATGTGGGATAATTGAAATAGGCGCAATCTTGGTTGTGTGAAGCTGAGACTTTTATTGAAGTGGTGGCTTCCTCGGCAGAACTAACCAAGTAAACTGTCTTGATATACTTGGTGCCAAATGCTCCAAGCAGCATTGGAATGCGATGCACCCGCATTCTAATGAAAAATTAAACAATATCTACCACTGAACTATTTAACACTTGACACTGGCAAAAATTACTTCCAAGAGGAAAGTAGATTGCCATAACAAATAAAGAAGAAGTTCACCGTTCAATATCAATCAAAAAATTTCTGGCCAATATTCGAAATTCGAAATTCGAAAAAAGGTTGTGACAGAACTTATGACTGCTTATAATTTGAGCTATTTTTTTAACGCGAGTTCTACAGCTCATGGAGCCACTAGTTATTAATATATACTAGCGGCCGCCCGCGACTTCGTCTGTAAGGAAAGCGTAAAAAATAAACAAACACACTTTCAAATTATTCACATAAAGATTTTGGTGAAGATTGTTTACAAATTATCCCAAGGGTGCGGGTTCGAGTCCCGTCTGAGGTGGTACGGGTGAGTCGATTTTTTCTAGTATTTTTCAAATATATTATTTAGTTATCTTAAATTATGACAAGGTTTGTTGCTACAGGATCCTTTGGCACGTGGCGATTATCGGAACTAATTTTGGTAGATCATAATTAAGGGTCTAAGGGTTTTCAATAAGGTATTAGTTTATCAGAGAAAGTGGCGCCACTGTTGAGTGCCAACCAAGTGCCAAACTTCTGTTCAAAACACTTACCAGCAGAAGTCTTATCATTCACTAGAATCGACGAGCTGAGTTCATGTCTTAGAATTTGTTTATCAGTTTTCAAGTCAAATATTACAACAGCCGGTGGCTGAATCTGTCTTCTGTCATCTGCAAAAAAACAGTTTTAAAATTCACGAAAGCAATTTTTATTTTATAACGAGTCTTTAGCGCTTGGCCTTCACCTCATCTGATGATAAGTGACGATAAGGCCGAAGGTGTTGATGGGTTATGGCCAGAAAATTAAACACATTATAAGATTAATGTCGCTGTTTTAATTAACTTGAAAAGAACTCAACACAATCACAGTAAAAGATGGAGGCGCAAGAGAAAGGGGTATGATTAGGGACCTACATGAATATCCCGTATTTGCGTTTATAAAGTAAGCTCAATTAGGTATTATGCGTGACCTAATTATCAGACTCCTTACTATGTGGTATTGTGTTTACAAAGACAGCTCTAATAGGTGTAAGCGCACTACCATCACTTGATTGATAGCAATATACGATCAAGTTGATTGGCAGTTTTGGATGACAGATTTGATCGTGTATGTGTACTTTACATTGCTTAAGAGGAAACACCACGGTCGAGAGAGTTAAAAATTCCTATAGAAAGTTGACAAAATCAGCGTTTCGTAGTCCCCTGGTTCCTCCTCCAAAACTAGACCAATTTAAATATTTTTTCATCAAAAAATAAAGAAATGCTTTGGCTGTGTCCTTATGTTTTGATTTTTTTATATAATCTCGTCAGATTTAATTGCTGGATGTCTAAACTAGGGATTTTTTGGTTTCTGAAGATTAATATTTGATGACCTCCGTGGTCGAGTGGCTTTGTACACCGGTTTTCAAAGTGTCGCCATCTCTGAGGTCCCGGGTTCGATCCCCGGTTGGGTCAATTTAGAAAACGAACTTTTCTATATTGGCTCAGGTCTGGGTGTATGTGATACCACCGTTGTCTCTGATTTCCATAACACAAGTGCTTTAGCTACTTACTTTGGAATCGAAGCAATGTATGTGATGTTGTCAAAATTATAAATTATTAATTATAATTATAATATATCTCTTTTAATAGTTAATTTATTAAAAAAGGAAAACATTTGAACACAGTCTAAGTTATACTTTCTTAAAATTTTAATGAAAAAAGTATTTAAATCCGTCTAGTTTTGGAGGAGGAACCAGGGGACTGCGAAACGTTGATTTTGTCAACTTTCTATAGGAATTTTTCAATTCTCTCGACCGTGGTGTTTCCTCTTAAGGCCAGTATATTCGAAATTATTGAAATTAACCTATTTTTGATTCAACGGTAAACAATCCAATACTCTTTATTTTGAGAAGATAAAAATATATGTTGTAGTTTCATAAACGATCTTGATTATTTTACGGTTAAAAACACAATATTCGTATCTTCACTCGGCTATAAAAATATGCAAAGACAAAGAAATTTTTTTATTTTATTTTATATATTTCGCATAATACTTATAAAGTTTATTAACCTCTAACTAACGAGTAATATCTAAAAAAATAGGTAATAACTTAAAGCAGAAAATTCAACGGTTACTTTTTCAAAGTGACTTTACGCTCAAAATAGCAACAAAAACATAAAAAAAAATGAAAAAGTGAGGTTATTTTCATTACTCTTCACACATAAAGAAAAAAAGAGAGTTTTTCTAATAAACTGGCCTTAAACCCCACTTACTAGGTACTTCTAGATGTCCCGTGTCCACCATCCAGAGGCGGTCGCAGGCGTCAACCCTCGGCCTGTAAACCGACACGAACTGCTTGCTGGTAGACACGTCTGGGTAGGACTTTAACGCAGGTGAGCGAGGGTCTTTATGCCCCCTAATGAAGTAGTTGAGTGTTGACGGGATTCCTGGAAAGAGGTTTTTGTTGAACTTCTTCTTCTTCTTTTTTTGTTATGACAATTTACTTTCCTTTTGGAAGTAATTTTTGCCAGTGTCAAGTGTTAAATAGTTCAGTGGTAGATATTGTTTAATTTTTCATTAGAATGCGGGTGCATCGCATTCCAATGCTGCTTGGAGCATTTGGCACCAAGTATATCAAGACAGTTTACTCGGTTAGTTCTGCCGAGGAAGCCACCACTTCAATAAAAGTCTCAGCTTCACACAACCAAGATCGCGCCTATTTCAATTATCCCACATATTGTTCAGTTGCGTAGACACTTGTATACCATAAAACTGCACCAATTTTAAGACACAATATCCACTATGAATCAATTTAAAAATAATTAAAATAGAAACCAAACCGAACTCGACAAAATGGCGCCAAAAACTCTTTGTTGCTGATTTTGAGCTGATTTTAAGAGGCTGACATGAGCCAACTAGCGCCGCCACTCGATTTTATTTTATTTATTCTAAAAAAGCCCGATTTCTTAAAAAAGGAATCAGTCAAGGTTTCGTTAATAACGTCTAATATTTATTGAATAACTTTACACAGTTTGAAAAGGCATTCGAACAGTTTAAAACGCTATTTTGTTAAAAGTGGCCACTGTTGGTTCAAACCCGTTTTAAAACTATTGCACGAATTTTGTGATGTTGTAACGTTATTCAATAAACATTAGACGTCATTCACAAGACCTTGACTGATTCCTTATTTAAGAAATTGGGCTTATTTAGAATAAATAAAATAAAATAGTCTGGCGGCGCTAGTTGGCTCATGTCAGCCCTTAAGACATCACATATTGCGGTTGAAATTCAACCAACTCACCAAACTCATTTGGTTAAAAAAAGGCGCAGAAATGTATGAAAAAATTTTTTTTGCCTTGTCCGTCTGTCCGTCTATCCATCTATCCGTCCGTCCGACCCGCACTTATTAAACAACATGTTACAAAAATACCCCTAATGCCGAATATGGTATATGTACAGGGACCATCAAACTGAACAACTTTTACTATGGGACCTACTCTGAAATCGCGAAAAAAAAATCAGCTGTTTCATACAAAAACTAAAATCGAAAATATCAAAATGTATGAAACAGCTGTTTATTTTTTTCGCGATTTCAGAGTTGGCCCCTTAGTAAAAGTTGTTCAGTTTGATGGTCCCCATATACCATATTCGGCATTAGGGTATTTTTGTAACACCTTGTATAAGAGAAGATAAAATAATATTTTTTTTTATTAAAAAGAAACCTCGTTAATTTTTTTCTAGGAAAATCTTACCATATCTTCTTCTTGGTACAGAGACAAAAACTTTATCTTTGTAAACTTCAAAACCTATCGGTACATTATTGGGCTGTATAAAAAACTTTTCACTTTCTAAGAATCCGTCAACCAAATATATGGGTTCTTCTCTGAATTTGTACTCTGTACTATTAGTATCTGAAACAAAAACTATAATAACAAGAGGTGCAGTGGTCAACAGTCTACCACGCAAGAGGTCCCGGGTTCGATCCGGCCGGGCAGTGAAATGATGAACTTTAATTTCTGTGACAGGTCTGAGTGTTGTATTAATAAGTATACAACATGTTACAAAAATACCCCAAATGCCGAATATGGTATATAGGGACTATCAAACTGACCAACTTTTACTATGGGACCAACTCTCAAATCGCGAAAAAAAAATCAGTTGTTTTATACATTTTGATATTTTCGATTTTAATTAACCGACTTCAAAAAAGTAGGAGGTTCTCAGTTCGTCGGAATGTTTTTTTTGTACTGTACTGCCAGTTATTGAATATAAAATAAAGCTTACTTACATAAAACTCCATCGAAGTCGTAACTTATCTGTTTCCATGTATACATATCTCTAATCTTCTCCTGTTTTTTGCCATGGTACCCATATCCGACACATATATTTACAATAATAGAAAGTAAATAAATAAAAAAAAAGATTTTCATTTTTTTTTTTAAATCTTTTTGTGCAATTCACTTCAAAACACTTGTTTACACTGTAAAGAACACCTTACGAGTTACGACTGATCGACCTCCTGATAAAAAAAAAATATTTTTGTTTTCATTAGGAATGTTGTCCATTTGATAAAAAGTTAGCTTACCACATACCTGGCGTAGATAACTCATAAACTCATAAACAACAACATTAATTTTATTGTTTTACGAATTTTCCGAAAACAGACAAAAAAACTACTTTACTTAGAAATGCCCGAACAGCTCATCGAGTTTTGTATGAAAAGTCGAATTTTTTGTCTGTTTTCGGAAAAGTCGTATGGCAAAATTAAATGTTATGTCTATGATTTTAGTGACGTTATTTTGGACGACATCCTGGTCGAGTGGTTTTTGCTTTACAAAGTGCCGCCTCTGAGATCCGGGTTCAATCCCAGGCTGGGTCAATTTAGAAAACTTTTCTATATTGGTTCAGGTCTGGGTGTTTGTAGTTCCACCGTTGTCCCTGATTTTTATAACGCAATTGCTTTAGCTACTTACTTTGGAATCAGAGCATTGTATGTGATGTTGTCTAATATTTTTTTTTTAGTTATCTACTGCTGCGTTGTTGGTGTTTTACAAATAACCTTGTAAGTATATTCTGTACCACAATTTTAATTTGTTGCCAAGATATTTCTGATAAATGACCTGATTAAAAGTCAAACCTATCTTTTACTAAGGCTAATTAAAAATAGATTGGCTAATTAGAATAAACTATATCGGGATTTACACCATGTACCTGTTTATTTTTGAGACTCCGATATTTCGGCGCAGTTGCATGCTCCATGGTCACGGAAGAACTCAAAAATAAACAGGTACATGGTGTAAATCACGAAATAGTTTATTCTAATAACGTCAAAAACCATGGAAATTTAAAGCATTATATTATTAGATTGGCTAAGTTTATAACCTGCCTACCTATAAATACAATGTAGCATTAGTTCGGCTCACTGCTTTAAGCGATATTCAACTGGACAGTGATCCTTATTTCGTAATTATCATATTTATATCTGACAAAATTCGACTTTATTGCGTCGTTTTAAGACTTAATATGAGTTTCTTTATCGATGTTCAAGAATATTACTGACAATTAAATACAAGTTTTACTTGTTTTAAGGTTTTCCTCATGTCGTTCACCTCACTGACCACGAATCAAGTCAGCATAATCTTCGATTGTTGAAGTTAAGCAACCTTCGCTAAGGACGGTAATTGGATGGGTGACCGTCAAGGCTTACATGTTTTTTAATGTTATCCAAAGCAAAAATGTCAGGGCTATTTCAGTTAAGAGTCCGGCGAACAGTGAGCTTCCCATACAAACGTAATACCAAAATAATTTGCAATTTGAGCATAATTAACTCTTTTTGTGATGTTATTCGGATTAATACAGTATTTCTTTTTTTCTAGGGTTCTATTAAATAAAAAATCCAAAATAAGACAATTAAACAAAAAAAAGCGGCCGATTTCAATAATCCATCTTCAGTACCTAAGTGATAGGCCTACTGTGGATCTGTTACTAGGCAACTGTTGTTATTTCCCTTCATCTATACAAGGTGTTACAAAAGTACCCCTAATGCCGAATATGGTAGATAGGGACCATCAAACTGAACAACTTTTACTATGGGACCAACTCTGAAATCGCGAAAAAATAATCAGCTGTTTCATACAAAAATTAATTTCGCAAATATCAAATTGTACGAAACAGCTGATTCTTTTTTCGCGATTTCAGAGTTGGTCCCATAGTAAAAGTTGATTAGTTTGATGGTCCCTATATACCATATTCGGCATTAGGGGTATTTTTGTAACATGTTGTATATAAAAGGGAAAATCACTCGCTCACTCATCACGAAATCTCAGAAACTACAAGTGCTACGAGTCTCAAATTTTGCCGTCGGAATTGAAACTTCTCAGTGCATTTGATTGATTAATTAAGAAATATAAATATCATTTGTCATCTCAACGTAGTATTGCATTCTCTTTAGTCATTTCCCCTGAGAGTAGGTAGAATGCGTTTCATTGAATAGCAAATATTCAATGAAACGTACTATGAACATTGGCTATTTTGTATGGGAATCGCCATTTCGGGTTACTTTTGACAGCTAACTTTTGATAAAGCGGTTTTAGTCTGAATAATGATCTTAGTAATGATAAAAGGATCGTAGTGTTGCTTTCGTTTTAGTATACAGCTGCTTTGTTATTAACTTACTAACTAATAAGATGGCGGTAGTTCTCAAGGTAAAATTGATAATAATTAAATTGTAGGTGATACGAAGTTCACAGGGTCCACTACTTCTGAGGATAGGCTATAGAAATCGGCCATAGATAGATTGCACTGAAGGTAATTCGACAAGGTGTAGGTACTTAGCTTGTTAGTTTTTCTCCAACGCCCGAAAATCTCTTTACGAAAATTTACCAAAAACAGTTCAGCAGTTTGTTTAACCCTTCCGCGCCGGGCGCGCCTGAGACTTTTATAAAGGTTTTCCAATTTATGTAAACGACTATGAATAGGAGCAAACAGAACCAAAAAAATATAACTTCGCAATTGTACAATCAGTAAATTGTGTTCTAACTATGAATATGTTGGTCATATTCAAATACTAACAATTGAAGACTAAAACATTTTCATTATTTAGTTCTAAGCGATCAAACCGTGGTTATTTTTTCTGTATTTCCCGGGCGGACGCATGAGGCCGGACGCAGGAGACCGCGCGGGCTTTGACAGAACGGCATATAGTCGCTTTATACCTGGACGCAGGTGTCCGGGCCGTCGTTAAAGGGTTAAAAGGAAACTTAACAAATGAGATGTAATTACTATCGGTTAATAATAATACCTACTTAAAGTTGTCAACCACACCTCTTACGTGTTAAGTAAAATAAAAAATTGTAAAGTTAAATTTAATTTTATTATAAATATGTTACAAAATGTGTTAAAAAACGTCATGTTACATAAATTAAGTATTCATAACAGTTGTATTTCTTATGAATATTGTGACTAAGTTTGAAATAATAATTACAGGATTTCATTGTTGTGGTGGTATTTTTATCTGAAACAAAATTGAAAGTTATTAGTACTTAAATAAAAAATAAAATAATATCTAGTTCCGGCAGTTAAGGCAAGATAGGTTATCCTGTTCCCCGGTGGATGAGGATTCCGGGTGTAGGGCATTTAAGAGGGAACACCACGGTCGAGAGAATTGAAAAATTCCTAAAGAAAGTTGATAAAATCAACGTTTCGGAGTCCCCTGTTTCCTCCAAAACTAGGCCAATTTAAATACTTTTTACATAAAAAAATAAAGACAGGATTAGGCTGTGTTCCTATGTTTTCCTTTTCATAAATTAATTATAAAAATATATATATTAATCGTCAAAAACCTAAAAAGAAAACCCCAGTTTAGACATCCAGCAATTAAACTTGACGAGATTATACAAGGTGTTACAAAAATACCCCTAATGCCGAATATGGTATATAGGGCCATCAAACTGAACAACTTTTACTATGGGACAAACTCTGAAAACGCGAAAAAAAAATCAGCTGTTTCATACATTTTGATATTTTCGATTTTCATTTTTGTATGAAACAATTGATTTTTATTTCGCGATTTGAGAGTTGGTCCCATTGTAAAAGTTGTTCAGTTTGATGGTCCCTATATACCATATTCGGCATTAGGGGTATTTTTGTAACATATTGTATAGGCCGTCGGTTCGGTTGCTTTAACGTTAATACTTACTTCACATATTCTGTGTTGTGTATTCAAATAATTCTCGAGTGTGACATGCCGACATCTCTCCAAGTAGCGAAGTATTGCTTAAAGGCTGCCGGTTCGGTTCCCTGCGGAATCCTCACCACTTGCACCTATGAAGTTGTAATAAAATAAATAGTAACTAAAGATGGTTTCATAAAATAATTTGACAGGGCATTACAGCGATTTTTTTTTGACACAAACTTATCAGGGCGACGGCCATTACCACAGAGATTTTTTTTTTGATGACAGGTGTCTTAAGTTTATTTTACCTAACAAGGTACAATACGAGGCATGTATCTTGATTTTTTTTTGACGGAGTGGGGAAAAATTCGCGCATGAGTCAACGGCCGTACCGGCTAACGCATCGAACTTCGGTAAGTCTGCCGTTCAAATTAAAACAGATAAATCGAGCCCCAATTGGTCAAAAATGGCGAACTCCAATTCATGATGTCATACGAACATCGATATCTTCTAAATAACTTCGGCGAAATACGAAACTCCTTATTTCGATTTATCTGTTTTAAGTTGAAGCTCGGCAGATCCGCCGAAGTTCGAAAAGTTAGCCGGTAGTGCCCCTGATTGACCAATAGCGCGCGCCCCTCTCCCGCCGCCCGCGTACCTCACAACCACGCAAGCCCAAAATACGCGTTCTGCGCAATCCCCACCCGATTTAAAGATATCGTACTGTGCCGCCTGAATCGGACTGTCATTCTGAATTTCGACAGTCAATTATTTCGACAGGGTCTCAATTTCGAAAAACAATAGTTCGACTACTCACTGCTTCGACAGGACATTTTTCGATAAGCATTATTGCGACAGAACATATTTCGACACACTTAACTTCGTACTGTACACTAGGTACACACGACAGCACCTCAGACTATACATGTTGACCTTGAGACCGCCTTTATGCCCTACGTAATAAAAGCTGTTTTCGCAGTTTAACTGTATAACCTGACGTGATGTCGTCTGTACTTTTCCTCTACCTAACATACTTTTTTTTCCACCCTGTATAATTCTTCCTGTTTCTTAGAGTATTTATTGTAAGGTCTTAAACGATTACGATAATAACTTCAAATGATTCAAGATTAAGACTGGCCACATATAGATGGAATTTTGATTCGGACCGAAACGAAATCTATCGATATATACAACATGTTACAAAAATACCCCTAATGCCGAATATGGTATATAGGGACCATCAAACTGAACAACTTTTACTGTAGGAAAACCTTTGAAATCGCAAAAAAAATCAGCTGTTTCACACATTTTGATATTTTCGTAATTAATTTTTGTATGATACAGCTGATTTTTTTTTCGCGATTTCAGAGTTGGTCCCATAGTAAAAGTTGATCAGTTTGATGGTGCCTGTATACCATATTCAGCATTAGGGGTATTTTTGTAACACCTTGTAGATATATTACGTATAAGGTGGAACCAAATTAAGTAACAATACTGAAACAGGTGATAGTGTTGCTTAAACTGAACAACTTTCTCCAAGGAACATAGGTCGAAAAAATATTTTTTTTTCGCCTTTCCATACTAAGTCGATCAGCTGACTAACACATTTTATACAAGGTGTTACAAAAGTACCCCTAATGCCGAATATGGTAGATAGGGACCATCAAACTGAACAACTTTTACTATGAGACCAACTCTGAAATCGCGAAAAAAAAATCAGCTGTTTCATACAAAAATTAAAATCGAAAATATCAAAATGTATGAAACAGCTGATTTTTTTTTTCGCGATTTCAGAGTTGGTCCCATAGTAAAAGTTGTTCAGTTTGATGGTCCCTATCTACCATATTCAGCATTAGGGGTACTTTTGTAACACCTTGTATAGGAGGATGAAATTTTTTTTTCGTATTTCGACCCATGTTCCTTGGAGAAAGTTGTTCAGTTTAAACAACACTATCACCTGTTTCAGTATTATTACATAATTTGGTACCATCTCTATACCACACACATGCGGTATTATTCCGTTCGGAATTTTGATACACTATCGATATTTTGTTTCGGAATTCCGACTCGGATTCCGCCTGTGTGTGGCCAGCCTTATTAATTTCACTCACCCATGATGGATAGTTTTTAGAAACCAGAGTCTGTTGGGCTTTAGACATCGCCTCTGACTTTTCCTGTATAAAATAAGAAAGAAATTATATTTTTTAATGATTTATCGTTGAAGCGCTTATGGCGGAACTTGACAGGCTGACCGTACTCGACCACGTATGTTAAGCAACGCTCGGTTCGGCCAGATGTCGGATGGGTGACCGTTAAGTGGCATTACAATATCTCTTAGAATTCTGATCAGATCAGTTAGGTGTGTATAGCGATCTGAATCTCCTCCATTCATTCCCTGGATGGCCATCATCAGATCACAGCTAGGTCAATCCCTAGCGGCGAAACAAGGCTTCAAAGTTACCTCGTTTGTATGAAAATCAACTGGTGTCCTTAATTATCTGGCCACCAGTGTATAGTTATTATACATAGTAACACCCACACTCGTCACAGAAATTAAAATTATTTCACTTTCGCTCAACGTTATTTCATTAATAAGTGGAGATTTTCTTAAATATCTATCAATCTATGGGAATGACAGCTATGTCACAGTAATTTAATTGTGACAAAGACCGATATAACGTTGATATTTATCTAAAAATCTGGATCAGCCAAAAATAAACTAAGTATAAAAATTGCGTGTCTTATTGTAAATTCCATCATCACATCAGACGCACGACACCCACTGCTTGGTACAGTACGGATCACGAAAGATGACCACTGCGCAGAAGTCATTTTTTAGGCCCACTTTGAGGTGCGGGGTGAGGCGCGGGCGGAATGCGGCAACACCGGAGCAACGCCATTGGTGGGCGCGCGTCGCGGCACGCGTGATAGGCCGCTCAGTCGCTATTCGCCTATCGCGGCTGGACGCGCTCCCAGTGCTCTCGAGTACATTTACATGTACATGCGCAGACGGCCGCCATTTGTGGTCATCTTTCGTGATCCGTACTGTACAGGCGCCCCCAAGGATCTCAACAACGCTCGGTCCTGCACTGCCGGCAGCGAACTTAAATCTATGGAAGTATAATTGCAAACAAATATTGCTTAAAAAATGACACCAAAGGGCTAGAAAATGACAACCCGCACAGCGTTTAGTCGGGCCAGCGGGCTGATTACGTAACTCTGTTACTAACAATTCTCGATTGAAATCGATTGAAACCGCAGTTATTGCTGCTTTAAGTAAGATAGTTTTCACATTGGTTCTTACTAAAGCAGCAATGTAACTGAGATTTCTGTCTGAGTTGATTGCAACAAAGTTACATAATCAGGGGGCTGGTGACAGACTATAGCGTTCTTTACAGTGGCCATTCTACTAAAATTAACGCTAGTAGAATAGAATGACAATGTACGGAATTGATAGGAGCTAAGCGTTAGCTTATGTCATTCCCATACATTGTCATTCTATTCTACTAATTTTAGTAGAATGGCCATTTGAGAAGGGAGCAGTAATTTTGTATTTTAAAGAAAAGAGAGAGTTTATTAGAAATTACGTCCTGTGTAGTCAAAAAAACGATGCAAAGATACAGAATCATCAATGACTTCAATTACATAGACGAGCTGTTCAAAATTAAAATTGTGTCAAACCAACCTTCGCGGCGCATCAACTGTTCCTCTCGGTCGCTCGCAATAGACTAAAGGAGTTTCGGTGCATGCACCGTAACTTAATGAGCAATTTTTCAGTACTGTACAGCCTGTCTAGTGTAATATAGAAATTGAGTATAACTATACAGATTATGGATGCTATTATGCATCCAGTGTTCAGTCGCTTTGTACTGCATAACTGAATGCCCGCATTTTTAGTCTCGCCCATTTGGTTGTCATTTTTGTGTGGTGTTATTTTTTAAACGGGATGATTGTTCCATAGATTATGGTTCGCTCGCTACCCGCATCCAGCGGCTTCCTGCGACCTTCACTCTCACATCAGTCCACTTATCGGGATCCTCCCCACGGAGCCGAGCCCCGGCCATCGGTTCTTCTCGCCATACATCGTGTTACAAAAATACCCCTAATGCTGAATATGGTATATAGGGACTATACAACTGAACAACTTTTACTATGGGACCAACTCTGAAATCGCGAAAAAAATATCAGCTGTTTCATACATTTTGATATTTTTGATTTTAATTTTTGTATGAAACAGCAGATTTTTTTTCGCGATTTCAGAGTTGGTCCCATAGTAAAAGTTGTTCAGTTTGTTGGTCCCTATATACCATATTCGGCATTAGGGGTATTTTTGTAACACATTGTATGTCCCACCTATTTGACGACATCCGTGGTGGAGTGGCTTTGTACACCGGTTTTCAAGGTGTCGCCATCTCTGAGGTCCCGGGTTCGATCCCCGGTTGGGTCAATTTAGAAAACGAACTTTTCTATATTGGCTCAGGTCTGGGTGTTTGTGATACCACCGTTGTCTCTGATTTCCATAACACAAGTGCTTTAGCTACTTTGGAATAGGAGCAATGATGTGATGTTGTCAAATATTTTTTTAAAATCTGTGTTTCAGATTAGTTAAATGACAGCTTACTTCTACGTCTCTCACCTTGTCTGTTGCTTGTCTTCCGACCCAAACATAAATGCTGCCGCTTACTGTATCTAAAATGTAGGTTTCCTATGAACAAGATAATTAAGAGTAAACATATTATACTAAATAATAATAAACTAGAAAAAATACGACTCGCACTAGATCACGTTCCCATCCGAGAACTTTTGCATGCGCATAGCTATCCTACTCTTGCCCGAATATCAGGCTTTCTGATCTGATTTCAACATGTTTAGATAAATTTAAGACAAGATCATAGGGGCAACCTTATCTTAATGTGCCCAGGGCCTCAAATAGGTTAAAGACGGCCTTGGTTTTGCGTGATTGAGTAACGATCATTCACACATCTAAACATACAAACTCACAAACTTGTACATTAAGGCCCCTATATACATACCTAAAGTGGCGCCCTCATTTTAATTAAATTTATTGCTCGCTAAGTACGCACGACAGCACGTCAGGGGGTCTAGCCAAAGTAACATTTGCAAATCTTCGTTATCGCTTCGCTTTTGAAACATGTATGGGATTGACATAAGGTTTCGTTATCAATCGAAATTTAAAACGTCAAATCCATACATTTTTCGAAGCGAAGCGATAGCGAAAATTTGTAAATGTTACTTTAGCTAGACCCCCAAGTTATACAGTTAAACTGCGAAAACAGCTTTTACTACGTAAGACATAAAGTCGGTCTCAAGGTCAACATGTATAGTCTGAGGTGCCGTCGTGTGTACATAATGTATCGAAAATTCACATGTACAGATTGAAGCTATGGTTCTATAGTTTATTTACAAACAATAACCTCAGTAAAATTTTGTTCGTTGTAGCAGTAGTTCGCAAAAGTGCTAAAAGTGGCCACTTTTAGCCCTTAAAAAATAGAAGTAGGTCAGTGTAAAATATCTTACTGTTGGCTTTAGTTGTTCTTGCCTGTATGGCTTGGTGAGGGAGTTTGCCTTCACCTTGCCGGTAGCATCGCTTATCTCAGTCAATACCACTGATTGCTCCTCGCTCTTCTCAAATGCCTGTAAAAATAAATTAAGTATTAGTAGACAATATTGAAAAAACGATAAAGAATAATTGTTTAAATTAAACTTTTTCGGCCATACCACAAAAGATTTTAAAACAAGTGTCTAACTTAGACACTGTTTAAATATGGTTTAAATGTGATGCTGTCACTTTTTCGACAGTATTTATCGAAAGAGACGGCATCACATTTAAACAGTGACTAAATTAAACAGTGTTTTAAAATCAATTGTGGTAAGGCCGTATTAATCCCATTAGCAAAAGCCATACACCATTTTGGTCTAGGGTTGCCACTATGCAATTTCTCATAAAAGAAAACCATTTTTTTCATTTTAGTGGTAGTTTTCTGACTTTATAATTATTTTCGAGGTTGTATGGGAATTTATTATTCGGGATTATGAATATAAGGACTACCAAACACCCTGTATACAACTTGTTACAAAAACACGAGTAATGCCGAATATGGTATATAGGGACCATTAAACTGAACAACTTTTACTATGGGACTAACTCTGAAATCGCGAAAAAAAAATAGCAGTTTCATACAAAAACGAAAATATCAAAATGTATGAAACAGCTGATTATTTTTCGCGATTTCATAGTGGGTCTTATTCCCATAGTAAAAGTTGTTCAGTTTGTCCTTATCTACCATTATTCGGCATTACTCGTTGCATATAAACATAAAAAAAACACACCAGGTCATCTCCACCAGCAGTATCTTCAGGGACAGTGTTGGGAGCGCCAGAACCGAGGGTGGTGAAGAACTTCTGGACATCTACCTCACTGGAGTATTGGTCTGTTAAAGGGGATTCCAAGATTATCCTACAGAAATGTGACTTTATTGCATCTTTCGTTTAAGGTTTTGGTATTGACTGTTATTTATACATTTTTTTTTGGTAATAGCCTAGGCTGAACCTTAAATTTTGAATTAAGCTTGACACCTGTAAATTGATTCAGTAGAAATGAGCTAATTAAATAATGTTATTTATTTATGAATCTATGTTAATGGTAACATGTATGAATGTAATGTCTGGAAACGATATACATATTTGTAAATATCGTTCCTTCTAATAAAGCTGATAAGTTTTTTGCGCCCATTTTTCTTGTCAGCTAAAAGACGTCATAATGGGTGGTAGGATAAAAGAATTGACGATTTAAAAATGCTTGTTATGTGAGCTTATTTGAATAAAGAATTTTTCAATTTCAATTTCAACTGGCAATGAAATTCATAATGTTATCTTCTGAAGCTTCTACGCTACGACATTTATACAACATGTTACAAAAAAACCTCTAATGCACCCACTATGACGTCTTTCAGCTGACAAGAAAAAGGGCGCGAAAAACTTATCAGCTTTATCAGAAGATATTTACAAATATGGGCATAATTATTGCCATATCACGGTAGTGTGGCTGTAAAATCCGGGAATGCAATAGCACATCAGTCCGTCGATTCTGTAACCAAACTCGAACCTCACTTCGAATCTCATTTCACTGTTTTCATACTAACCAATGATCTCAACTCTTCCCCTTCCGTTGTGGTCTTGGTCTCTAATCTGGTTAGCGAACGAGATGGCCTTCAGTTTCTCCACGTTTCTGGCCTTCTTGCCGACGTACACCAGGATGGTCTGGTCTACGTCCAGGATGAAGCAGTCACCTTCGTTCATTGACGAGATGAGGGGGTCTACCTGTTAGCATTTAAAATTATAACAATAAGTCCCGTCTGAGGTGCTACGGGTGAGTCGATTTTTTCTAGTATTTTTTCTAATATTATTTATCTTAATATAAAAATAGCATTGTGAATGCGAAAAATTTAAATTTAAAAAAGTTATATAGCTGTTTCATCTTTTTTGATTGTCAAAACATCTGGAAAGATGTTTCTTTCGAATGTGGGGGTATTTCCTCACATTGATGAAATTGCGCTGGCTTGCAGCGAAGAAGTTAAAAGTACTAGAAAATTTCGCCGCTCCCACTAGCGACTCGGTAGCATAATTAGTCAGTGCATTGGGCCGGAATCCCAAGGGTGCGGGTTCGTGTCCCGTCTGAGGTGCTACGGGTGAGTCGATTTTTTCTAGTATTTTTTCTAATATTATTTATCTTAATAAGTAAATGCTTGGACGATTTTACACAGCGCCCGTGACTGTCCCATATCTGTCCCGTGACTGTCCCGTGGTTCAGCTCAGTAGCTTCAGGTTTCTTACAGGCTACACGTCTGTCCATAACCCCCCCAATTTTGAAAAAAAACAGATTGACGACCTCCGTGGTCGAGTGGCTTTGTACACCGGTTTTCAAGGTGTCGCCATCTCTGAGGTCCCGGGTTCGATCCCCGGTTGGGTCAATTTAGAAAAACGAACTTTTCTATATTGACTCAGGTCTGGGTGTATGTGATACCACCGTTGTCTCTGATTTCCATAACACAAGTGCTTTAGCTACTTACTTTGGAATCGGAGCAATGTATGTGATGTTGTCAAATATTTATTTATTTATTTATTAGGCGTAGTCAGGCCAGTTTGATCCACGGAGGTCGTCGATCATCACATTCAAAATTTTGAGTTTCATTTCATACCTGCCGAATTCTGATGTTCTTCTTGCCTTTGACTTGGAACAGCCTCTTGGCAGCACCAGCGTTCGTGGTCACATGTTTGAATCCTGTGCCGACACCACCGTCCAAGTACTTGATACCTGCAAATAATAATTAAAAAAAAATGTAAGTACTTAATTTTGACGACCTCCGTGGTCGAGTGGCTTTGTACATACACCGGTCTTCAAAGTGTCGCCATCTCTGAGGTCCCGGGTTCGTTGCCCGGTTAGGTCGATTTAGAAAACGAACTTTTCTATATTGGTTCAGGTCTGGGTGTTTGTGACACCACCGTTGTCTCCATTAACATATCGATATTATTACAGATTTCCATAACACAAGTGCTTTAGCTACTTACGTTGGAATCGGAGCAATGTATATGTTGTCGAATATTTATTTATATTACGTAATTGCTTTGACTAAGTAATTCGTTGATTTAATCATTAGCCATTTTAATGTCCCCACTGCTGGGGCACAGGCCTTCCTTATGGGTTGAGAAGAAGGATGGGCCATAACCCACCACGCGGGCCCAATGCAGGTTGTTGGGTCTTAACGACTGCAAATGCAGCCGGGACCAGCGGCTTGACGTGCCTTCCGAAGCACGGAGGAGCTCGAGATTGTAAATTTTTGGTCACCCATCCCATGACCGACTCTTGCAAATGTTGCTTAACATCCGCAATCGCTGGGCCAGGCGCTACACCACTGCGCCACCGAGCTCCTCAATTCGTTGATTTACACATTAATTAATAAGAAGTGCTTATTGTTCGCACCTATTCGAAAACTCTACAACGTGTTACAAAAGTACCCCTAATGCCGAAAATGGTGTATAGGGACCATCAAACTGAACAACTTTTACTATGGGACCAACTGTGAAATCGCGAAAAAAAAAATCAGCTGTTTCATACAAAATTTAATTACGAAAATATCAAAATGTATGAAACAGCTGATTTTTTTTTCGCGATTTCAGAGTTGGTCCCATAGTAAAAGTTGTTCAGTTTGACGGTCCCTGTATACCATATTCGGCATTAGGAGTACTTTTGTAACACCTTGTATACAACTCTCTATAATCGCATTGTTATTTTTATCATTTCACATTGCCAAAACTTCACTGTTTCCATGCAGTGTTGTCTTGTTTTTCTTCCAAAGTGACGCATTGTTATTACGCTAAGCAACGATAATTATCAATTCTACAGATGACTCAGAATTACCTCATTCTATCGAGGGAGGTCTAATTGCGACAATTATTCTGTTGCCGTGTATACTAAGGAAAGATCTCTTAAGGCTGCGTAGTCTGCAGACTAGCGCCGCCATTGGAAAAAAAACATAGAGCTTAGATAAAGACGAAATTACTAATTATCTCTCTGTAGTACACTCCGAGGAAGCTTTCTGGTACTTTTAATCACTTACACAATATATTCTAGACTGTCGTTTAGTTTAACGGAGTTTTATTGCTAAAAGTGGTCACTTTTCGCAAAAAAAACTTCATTAAATAATGTCATAAAAATATTGTTTTAGACAGGGTCGACGTGATTAGTGGAAGAATATCTTTTGGTATTCCATCATTATGAAATTTTAGTTTAAATAGTAGAATTTTCCCGTAGCTAAGTTTTAATTTGCTAGAATTTTCCCGTTACTATATTTTAGTTTGTTCGAATTTTCCCGTTACTATAGTTTAGTTTGGTAGAATTTTCCTATTACTAAATGTTGGTTTGGTAGAATTTTCCTATTACTAAATGTTAGTTTGGTAGAATTTTCCTATTACTAAATGTTAGTTTCGTAGAATTTTCCTATTACTAAATGTTAGTTTCGTAGAATTTTCCTATTACTAAATGTTAGTTTCGTAGAATTATCCCGTTTGCAATTTCAAACAAAACTCTTGTCTTGATGTGATATTTTTTTCTACGTTTCTTAATGAAGTTTTTTTCTTAACTTTCAAATTCCTCTTACCATTAGCGAAGTAGCTTTTGAATAGCTCGCTCTCATAGCCCATAGCCTCCCTATGTTGGACAGCAGCGCCCCCAAACTTGTCATCCAACCCGACTGTCAAAATGGCCGCCGCTCCAGACTCGTCCTGGGTCGACTCGCTACCGATCCAGTAGTAAATGTCATGGGATAAGTTGTTGCGTTTATCGGCTGTTGTCTGGGGAAGAAAATGGTAATTTAAAAGAATATTTATTTCAATAAATGAATACGATACTGTTATACAACGTGTTACAAAAATACCCCTAATGCCGAATATGGTAGATAGGGACCATCAAACTGAACAACTTTTACTATGGGACCAACTATGAAATCACGAAAAAAAAATCAGCTGTTTCATACATTTTGAAATTTTCGATTTTAATTTTTGTATGTAACAGCAGATTTTTTTTCGCGATTTCAGAGTTGGTCCTATAGCAAAGTTGTTCAGTTTGATGGTCCCTATATACCATATTCGGCATTGGAGGTATTTTTGTAACATGCTGTATAATACAGGGTGTAATCGAAGTGATTGGCAATCTATTTAACTTAAAATCTAACCGCGACACTAACTTTAGGACAAAAACTTCTTATTTATTCCACCTTGAATTTAAATATTGCGGTTAGATTCTTAGCTTAATAGATTGCCACTTGTTCTACCGTAGAACTAATGGGACTTTTTTCTCATTAGTCCTACCTCAAAGTACTAAATCGTAGCACTAATGGGAAAAATAAGTATAATTAGTTCTACGGTAGAATGCATCTCTTGCAAAATGTACAATAGGTACGCCAAATGTATAATACGCGAAAGGTACATTGGTTAAGTAGGTACGCTGGGTTTAGTGATATAAGTATTAAATATTATTCTATAGCCTACCTTTAGTATGATGTAAGAGTCTCCTTTGTAGAATTTTCCGTAATCATTCTGTGCCACAGCTACCGGGTTGAATGTCTGAAATAAAAATACTTAAATAAAAACTGTACTGGAGGAGCAGGAGCTTTATGGCCCAGTGATTGCGGAGGTTTAGCAACTTTCGCAAGAGTCGGTTATAGGATGGGTGACCAAAAAAAGTATCTCAAGCTCCTCCGTGCTTTGGAAGGCACGTAAGGCTGTTGGTCCTGGCAGCATTTGCAGTCATTAGGACACACCAATCCATTGGGCCTGCGTGGTGGGTCATGGCCCATCCTCCTTATCCACCTATAAAGAAGGCCTGTGCCCCAGCAGTAGGGACATCAAAATGGCCGATGGTCTTGATTTAAAAGCTGACCATTCCACTAAAAATAACGTTAGTAGAACACATAATGACAATGTATGGTATTGACAGGAGTTAAGCGTTAGCTTATGTCATTCGCATGAGATGGGTCATGGCCCATCCTCCTTATCCACCTATAAGGAAGGCCTGTGCCCCAGCAGGGGGGACATTAAAAATAGCTGATGGTCAAATATTACTGGACTAATTTCAATCTGTAAGGAATGCCTGTCATCATCATCATCACTCAGAGGAAATAAAAACTATGAAAACAGGACAAGACTAGACAATAACAATATATTCATATTCTAGGACAGAAAATCCTAGAATATATTGATTTGATCGTTGTTCGATGATGTAAAAATAAGTCTTATAAGAAGCGTCGCAAGCTATGAAGCTCGTCAGAATTACAGTTTACCAGCGAACGACCGCGTAAGCGTGGCTTGCAGCGTAAGAGTTGATATACTAGAAGAAATTCGACATTCCCACTAGAGACTCGGTATTTTTTCTAGTACATTATTTATTATTATGTAAAAATAGCATTGTGAATGCTAAAATCTCAAAATTTAAGAACGACCGCTCTTCTGAGGGAGAGCAGCTGCCCCTCCCTGCCCGTGCCTCGCTGTAGCGAGTAAGGTTGTACTCATGGTGAGTTGCCGATCATACTCACCTCTATTCTCCATATTTCCACACCAGCTCGTTTGCCGGCGTTGGCGAATGCTGGATGTACAGTCGCTTTAGTTCTGGCATCCTAAAATAAAAGAAAGTCGGTAACAATTTAAGTTAAAATAAATTAAAAGATAAAAACTGATTGGCTGTGGCGCAACTGCAACGATAATTTGGCCTATTCCCGTTGTCCCCTGCTGGGGGATACCGGGAAAAAGTTCCCGACATTCGGTGGGGGACAAAAGTGGAAGAGGATTTATTGCAGGAATTGGAACATAACAGGAACACTTGAGATTACACAAGTCACAAGGTGTGTGTATTTATGTTTTATTTATTTTGTATGTATGTAACTTTACTGTATTTTTCTTTGTTTGTAATGCATTCGTGACTATTTGTTTATTGTTGGGTGACTGATAGTGCTTTTAGCATTAAGACCGCCATTTATACTTTATGTATAAATGTACAATAAAGATTAATAAATAAATAATTACACGTGAATACCTACACTTGAGAGCAATGAAATCGAGTCAGCTTTTCTTTCAAACTTTTACAGCACAGAATCAAATTTTATTTATGTAAAAAATTGAAATTGGCAGATACCATTTTAAAGCTCGTTAATTAGTCTTTGAAATGTATAAATTACCTTTTTTCATTCTGATTCTATTGTTAGCCTATATTATATTAAGTAAGCCTATTTTGTATTAATCATAATTTACGTGAGCGTTAATAAATAATATTTCATTGCTTTGGTATGATTGTATTCGTCTAATAGATTTTGTATTGAGTCTCTTTTACAAAATGTACAAACCTCATTGCAAAGAGATATATAACCTCTTTGCATTCATACGAATAGTATACTTCTTAAACAAAAGAAGAACGATATTCAGGGCATTGAATGGACATAACCTTGTTGTACTGGAATGTAAAACATTGATTTTAATGTGATTTGCGTAATTTGTAATAAACTGTTAAAAGAATATTGCTGTCTTACTCAGCAGTCCTTGCATTCTGAAGTTATCCCTACACTATGTACCCTAGAAACGTAGCGGAGTCGATTTCTTTGCTCTCAAGTGTGTCATAAATAGTCATAATCATAAAATGTCAATGGGAAAAAATGAAGTATTATTAGTCGGTAGATATTAATTTTTAAAACATTTAAATTAATATCTTTGTATGTATTTTTTGTAAACGTAGTACCAAATAGAGTCAAGTCTTTACTCCTCTTCAGTGTGAAGGTTTTTTTTATCCACATCGGGATAGTGCTTGGCCTTCATCTCACCTGATGTTAAGGGGCTGACATGAGCCAACTAGCACCGCCAGTCGATTTTATTTAACTAAATAAGCCTTAACTAGCTAACTTTACACAATAATATAGCACGCATTTTGCAGTATAGCACGCATTTTGTAATGTTGTAACGTTATTCAATAAACATTAGATGTCATTCACAAGACCTTGACTGATTCCTTTTTTAAGAAAATAGGCTTATTTAGAACAAATAAAATAAAATCGACTGGCGGCGCTACTTGGCTCAAGTCAGCCCCTTAAGTGTCGATAAAGCCGAAAGTGTAAGCGCACTACACCCGGAATCCTCACCACTGAGGTTTACCTTATCAGTGAGTGATGTGATCTGAGCGGCGACCGGCTTCTGGGTGGCCGTGACCCTGGCCTCGATGGCCACCGCCAGTGCCAGCAGGCACCAGGCGAACAACAGCTTCATGCTGTAACAAAATTAAATAAAGGAGAATGCTCAAAATGTACATGCTAAGCGATTGTTTAAAACAAGTCACACATCTTATCGTGCGCGAATTACATTTTTTGTAACAGCCTAGACTGTATAATGACTTTGAATTTAGTCAGAAAAATACCCATTTCCACTGGCAGCACTTGTTCACGAGCATGACGCATGAATCAGCCGTCGCTTCGCTCAACCATATTTGAGGTAACGCAACGACCCGCCTCACACGACACCACCGCAGAAATGATTAAAGAGAGCATGACATACTTAGGCTACCCATGTTAAGGCATCCAACTGAAAACGAATATCCAAAAGCATTTCATAGGCTTTTACTTACAAAACTACTGACTATAGAAAGTGTAGGTACATACTAACTATTGTTCGTATCAAAGTACTCTATCCATTTAATAAGGTGTGAATGGTGCGCATTCATTTTTAAAGAGAAATGCAATAATCTTTGAAACATTTTCAGCAATGTCCTTTCGTATCTGAATACGGATATATAGAAATAATATTATACCTGTTTCGGATACGGTAACGGATATGAAATTATTTCGAAATATCCGTTAGTTTCGAATACGGATATTTAAGAAACTGTATAAGTAAAACTAGTTTGTCCACTCGGCCGGGCAGAAAAACCTGTCAAATTAACGTGTCTCATTTAGACTCCACCTCTATCTGAAATTATCCGTAACTTTGATATCGGATTCGGTTTCGGTTACGGATAGATTTTATTTCGCATATCCGGTTGCTGTTACGGAGCTCCTTAACATCCCTGTGAGACCTCTTTTAACTGGTCACTAATTTAAAACAAATCTTTGTTACTTCCTTGCTTAGAATAATGACATCAGAAGCCGAGTCCTCGTATATAAAATGAGGCAAAAATACTGAGCCAAAATGGCTTAGTTTTCAGATTTATATCCTTCATACGTTACCTAATCGTAACTAAAATCCAATAAAATAGTAACTAATCCCCTAAAGGTAGGGAAATTGAAACTATTTCGTTCTTATAGGTAAAGTATGAAGGATATAAATCAGAAAACTAAGCCACTTCGGCTCAGTTTTATTTGCGTCACTTTTGACAGAGCGCTTTTTAGGGAACTATCGTTCTAGGTTGTTATTATTCTAAGTTTCCTTGTGGTTACAATGTTTTGTATTACTCAGTATGAATCATTGTGCGTGCCAAGGTTGCTATGATTGTTAATGTTTTAAAGAATGTCTCCATCTTTGTACAAAGACATTCTTGCAAAAATTATAATAATACGTAGAATGTCATATTAAGGTTTGTCTCACTAATTTTGTTTAGTGACTTTTCCAATAGCCCATGATACCAGAAGAATAACTGTGAAGAAACTTCCACCATATATCTTAAGCTAACTAATGCCACATGTGTTAAGTAAAAAAAAAATAAGTTACAACAAATTAAATGGTAATTTCTGCTAACAAAAAAGCAGTCACTTTTAAAGCACTTACTTCCATTTTTTAAAGTTAAAAAAAGAAATTCTGAAATATTTTTATTGCTTACAGTTGGCCGTCATGATCATAGTTAGAAATAATTATTATCTATGAATTTGGTGTTATTTTTTCTCATTCACAGAGAACGTTATAACTTCTGTAATTTGAAATATTTATCAGTTGCTGGATATTACATCAAATTATGACCATAACCGTCAACTATCAGCATCATTAAAGTCTATTTATTTTGTTTTCCTAGCATTAGAAAAATACATTGAAAGTGTCTCCTTTTTTGTTAGCGTAAATGACCACTTTATCCGTTGTAACTTAGCCGAAACTTATTTTTTTTCGCTTAAGTTATGTTTCCAAGTTAGCTTAATGTTCAAACTCTTGTACATAAAAGTTTTGTTACAACAGCGTTCACGGTTGTTAAATAAATTATGAAAATGCAATTTGTTTTTTAAATTTAGATTTTTCGCATTCACAATGCATTAAGATAAATAATATTAGAAAAAATACTAGAAGTTATATAGCTGTTTCATCTTTATCGATTGTCAAAACATCTGGAAAGATGTTTCTTTCGAATGTAGGGGTATTTCCTCACATTGATGAAATTGCGCTGGCTTGCAGCGAAGAAGTAAAAAGTACTAGAAAATTTCGCCTCTCCCACTAGCGACTCGGTAGCATAATTGGTCAGTGCATTGGGCCGCAATCCCAAGGGTGCGGGTTCGAGTCCCGTCTGAGGTGCTACGGGTGAGTCGATTTTTTCTAGTATTTTTTCTAATATTATTTATCTTAATGCAATTTGTTAAAAATTCTCCATTCAAAACGGAAATTTCATACTTAAACCTCTAATATATTTGCCGATTAACGTAGAGTTACGTAAACATAGAATTTATATGTGTTTATCGGAAACATATCAGTTTGTTTGACCTGTTACACAAGTGAACTATCTTTTAACTAAAGTTCAAAAGATAAGCTACTAGTTAAACTTTAGTTTTAGTTGTAAATTCAAGCAACTTTAGTAAAAAAATAACCCACCAAACACTAATAATAGATGCTTAGTAATTTTTAAATTCAATTATACATGTTTAAGCAGAAGTAATTTACTTATCAAAGTAAATCAATAATAAATCAATATTCATCTTAATTTATTTTATGTAATTTCATTTAATTGATGACTTGTCCGATTAATCAAGTTCTTCACACATATTGTTAGAGTTGCAGCCTACCTGTATACTTTTTTAAAATTATGTATTTGCTGTAGATCTGTTTTGAGTGACAAATAAATAAATAAATAATCTTAATGATTAGTTTCATTACCAAAAAACTAAAACTTATGTGAAGGAAAAGTGTGAATAAGCAAAATTAAAAAACATAGAAAAAAATATGTTATTGTTAATGATGAGAAATATTTAGTTACCTCAATTTTTACAGTCACGAGCAAAAATAAGTACCTAGCCTATTTTCATACAAACGAGGTAACTTTAAAGATTTGTTTCCTGTTTAATGATGGGCGGAAAACCAAATCTTCAAAGTTACCTCGTTTGTATGAAATAGGCATATGCCTACTTATTTTTGCTCGCGAGTGTATAATTAATTAACCTTCTTCTTAATTCACGTGTTTTTTTGATTAAGTTATTTTTAAAATCACTTTAAAAACTTCACATCAAATGAAACTTAATTTATTTTGAAAGCTAATTTATAAAACATGATTCAAACCTAGTTTTTTTTAATCAAGTTTATAAATCTACAGAGAACTAACATTGCTATTGTTACGTAGTCCATACAACTAAATTCTATTCACAAACAGGTTTTACACTGCATAGCAAAAAGTTTGATAAAAACAAGAAGGCACGTTTAAAAACAAGAAATATCAAAAAGTTTGATTAAAAAGTTCTCATTACTTACACGTTTTGTTGAACTCCGGTTGAATTAAAAATAAAACGGATTTCGTGTGTGGTCACCACAGCTGTCAGATCACTACTGACTTACTAACTTGGATAGTCTCGTCTCGTAGATCCACTAATTTATATAAATCTCGGTCAAGTTATGTCGGGCACTCGGCGTTACATGTTGTTAAAGGTTTTTTTAGCCGATTAATAGGTATTATACAACGTTTTACAAAAATACCCCTAATGCCGAATATGGTATATAGGAACCATAAAACTGAACAACTTTTACTATGGGACTAACTCTGAAATCGCGAAAAGAAATCAGCTGTTTCATACATTTTGATATTTTCGATTTTAATTTTTGTATGGAACAGCTGATTTATTTTCGCGATTTCAGAGTTGGTCCCATAGTAAAAGTTGATCAGTTTGATGGTCCCTATATACCATATTCGGCATTAGGGGTATTTTTGTAACATGTATAGTTGGTTGTTGTGATAATTTGTATTTGATGCATATTTAAAATCTCGTTGAAAAAATGAAGTTCCTTGTGAGTGAGAAAAAAAATCGGCATTTTCATATTTTAAACCCCTTGACATTAATATCAAGAATAATGCGAAAAAGTTTTCACTGCATAACGCATTGTGATAATTGTTTGAAATAAAGAGGCATATTTTGAAAGACCGATTGCTACACTCATTTTTATCGTATGTGGTTTATAAATTGCACTCAAAAAACACACATTGACCCTGTGACGGCGTTGCTGTAGTCTATGTAGTCGACGGCGTAACTTAGGTATTAACACTCGGACTCGGTAGCTCAGCGGTCAGAGCATTAAATTGGACCGGATATCCAAAGGTCGCGGGTTCGATTCCCGTCCGAGAACATGATCTGGTGCGAGTCCTATTTTTCTAGTATATTATTTAGTATTATATAAAAATAGTATTGTGAATGCTTAAATCTCAAAATTAAAAAAAACTTATTTCTAGTTTTGGCCTCCGGGTTAGATAAATTTGTGTAACTGTACTACACTGACAACTACGGACCAACGAGCAGTTATACCTGAAAATCCGTAAAAACTCGTGCGATGGGAAGCTAAATAATTGATATTTTACAGAATTATGAAAAAGTTACAACCCAGATCTCTGTAATTTTTTTATGGGACTACACACGAACTATTTTCTTTCAAATAAAAAAGAATAATTGAAATCGGTTAACAAATGGTGAAGTTATGTTAAAACATACATAAAAAAACCGTCGTCTTGATAACCTCCTCTTTTTTTTGAAGTCGGTTAAAAATAAGGATTTTGCTATGTCGAATGAAAATGAATGAGTAAAGAGCGCTCGCTGCTATTCAAAAATAGGGCCCCAAATTTAAAATTGATCGTTTAATCTAGAATTAAGTAAACATTATAATATACATACAGACAAACTATACGCTTTTAATATTAACACAGACAATACGAGTTTAGGAGATGAGAGTAGGGTTGCCAACTATACCGTTAAAAACAGTATTATATAAAAAAAAATATAGGTACTGTTTTTTACTACCTACATTATACTTTTTACTGGAGAAAAAAACAAATATGTTTTCAGCAAACATCAGATATCTTTTTAAAAAGTAAACGCCCAACACTACAAAAAAAACTGTTTTTTTTCTTTTTCGACCTTAAATACCAACCAATAAATACAAACTAAATAATTCTAAAACAACACCTGAATTAATAATATACGCGCTGTAATCCGTAAAAAGTGTTTTATTTCTACTTTTTATTTTATAAAAAAAGTTGGCAACCCTAAGGTCAACATCTAGATGAGAGAGCTAATGATTCGCACTTGTTGTGGTTTTCGTATTTGTCAATATTAATTTATATTTTTATTGATTAATCATATTCCAGGAAAACAAGCACAATAAACTTTTGTTTACTACTTTTTCAAATAAATGAGGATATTTTTACACGACTGCCCAAATAAAGGAGTGTATTGTGTTCATTGTTCATGTATGTTTACGTGACTTCTTTTATATTCCACCATAACTTCTAAATGCCTGAACAGTTTGGATTTGTGGGCTATAGATTTTAAGAAAAAAACAAGATGGCGGCTATGTGACGTCATTATGTAATGTGAAAAATATTTTTTTTTTCTTAATTATCGCAATATTTGTATCAAATGAAAGGTCTTGATGAGCATATGCCAAAATATACCGGGAACCCCCTGAATATGTAACTTTGTTGCAATCAACTCTGACAGAAATCGAAGTTACATTGCTGCATTAGTAAGAACCAATGTGACAACTATCTTACTTAAAGCAGCAATGTAACTGCGGTTTCAATTGATTTCAATCGAGAATTGTCATCAACAGAGTTACGTAATCAGCCCCCTGATCTCACTAATTGTACCTACGTATCTATGATTTTTTTAGAGCAGGGACATGAAAAGAGTGCCTTAAAAGTTGATAATTATTATTGAACAGATTTCAGTAGTTAGCAAAAACTGGCCAAGTGCGAATCGGACTCGCGCACGAATGGTTCCGTCAAAATCACGTTCGTTGTAAGGGAGCCCCCTTTAAATATATGTTTTATTAAATACTTTTATTTAATACTCATTAAAAACTAAATATTCTGTGAATATTTCAAGCGTCTACCTGTTGCCGTTATCAATATCGAGCGAAAACATTACGTTTGTTGTATGGGAGCCTTAAATATTTAATTTATTCTGTTTTTTAGTATTTGTTGTTATAGTGGCAACAGAATTACATCATCTGTGAAAATTTCAACTGTCTAACTATCACGGTTCATGAGATACAGCCTAGTGACAGTCGGACAGACAGACGGACAGCGAAGTCTTAGTAATAGGGTTTCCGTTTTACCCTTTGGGTACGGAACCCTAAAAATGTACTGCTTGTTTACCATTTCATTAAGATAATATTTGTTTTGCATAGAGTTACTAGAAAGAGATTATATTCACGGAATACTGTTAAGTAATTAGAATTGAAGTGTAAACTTAATAATGTGCTTGAATGCAGTATTTTCCTGTTAATTTGAAGATTATTTTTATAATACTTTATCTCGAATGTAACAAAATCGTTTTCGACAAGAAATTTTCAGATTTTGATTTGGATATAAGGTTATTTGAAAAAAAAAACAGTTTTGAAGTTTAAAATTTTTATTTTTTACACTTAAAAATAAAATAAAAAATAAAATGCGTTTTATTCTTATATTAATTAAATACTTTTGTGCGTAACATAGGTAATAAGTATGTACACACGACAGCAGGTCAGGTTATACAGTTAAACTGCGAAAACAGCTTTTATTACGTAGGGCATAAAGGCGGTCTCAAGGTCAACATGTATAGTCTGAGGTGCCGTTGTGTGTAGGTACTAGAAGCAAAATGAGATTTTTTCAGATTTATTACAAAAACAAACAGTTTTCTTTCCCTCACTTAAGGGGCTGACATGAGCCAACTAGCGCCGCCAGTCGATTTTATTTTATTTATTCTAAATTAGCCCAATTTCTTAAAAAAGGAATCAGTCAAGGTCTTGTGAATGACCTCTAATGTAATTGAATAACGTTACAACATTACAAAATGCGTGCAATAGTTTAAAAATGATTTTGAACCAATAGTGGCCACTTTTAACAAAATCGCGTTTTCAACTGTTTAAATGCCTTTTCAAACTGTGTAAAGTTATTCAATAAATATTAGACGTTATTAACAAAACCTTGATTGATTCTTTTTTTAAGAAATTGGGCTTATTAAGAATAAATAAAATAAAATCGACTGGCGGCGCTAGTTAGCTCATGTCAGCCCCTTAATTCGAGCGAGAAACAGAAAAATCGTCTGACGCACGTGACGCGCAACGTCTCGCGTCTCCGTACACGAGGACTTGTCCCATTGATGAGCTGGGTGTCATCGCTGAGCGGTTTTCTCGCTCTCTCAAACGATGTTTCTGAGCGGCGGACAGAGATAGGAGCTCATTTATCCACATCGGGTTAACGCTTGGCCTTCACCTCACCTGATGTTAAGTGACGATAAGGCCGAAAGTGTAAGCGCACTACACCCGGAATCCTCACCACTGAGGAACTGGCTATCTTACCTCTAACTGCCGGAACACAACAATTTTTAAATTGCTGTTATGGCGTCAGACTTAGGTTAGATGGTGGTAGCTAGCCAGGCGGACTTGAAGTAAGCCCTACCACCAACCGAACCGAGTACAAATGTACCCCCCACCTGGGAATCGAACCCGGGACCCCTGCGTCTTACACGGGTGGGCGAACTAGACCACAGAGGCGGTTAAATGCCATGCGATACATAATCTTAAAAGTGATGATTTTTACATTGTAGTATTCAAGTCTCTTTGGTTTTGATACACAGTTAAGTTATATTATGCCATTGCAAACTAATACGAAGATAGTGAGCATTCCAGCAGACTAATCGCCAAGTCATCGATCACCAAAGAGTAAATTTAAACCATGGATTGTAATACTTACCATTAAACTAAATTACTTTCCACAATTTAAATTTTACTCTATGGTGATCGATGACTCAGCGATTAGTCTGCTGGAATGCACCCAGTATTAAATACTGTAAAAAGTGTTTACATTAAAATTACAAATTAAGTGAAAAATGCCATGTAAAACAGTGCAATGTCATGTTGCAAAAGTATCATTTCCAGTTATAAAATCAAAATTATTTTTATACAATACTAAATAATATACTAGAAAAAATTCGACTCGCACCAGATCATATTATTCTCGGACGGGAATCGAATCCGCTACCTTTGGATGTCCGGTCCAATGCTCTGACTGCTGAGCTACCAACTAGTGGCATCGTCGAAATTCTTCTAGTGAAAAATAATTTTCTTGTTTGTCTTTGAAACTTATCAATTTTGAAAAAGTGTTTTCTCTAAAATTTTATTTAAAAAAAAACAATAACTTTCGTAAGAAATACAAAAAATATATAAATTTACAAAATAAGGTTTGCGCGCTTTAAGATCGCGTAGTCTGCACACTAGCGCCGCCATTAAGAAAAAAATCATAGTGCTTAAATTTAGACGAAA
This sequence comes from Catoptria pinella, assembly GCA_963556745.1. Lineage (NCBI taxonomy): Eukaryota > Metazoa > Arthropoda > Insecta > Lepidoptera > Crambidae > Catoptria > Catoptria pinella. Next base: position 5,077,176 of record OY750788.1, on the reverse strand, counting down.
TTGTGAATTATCTCTCTGTAGTGCACTCCGAAGTAACTTTGTGGTATATTTTATAGCTTAAGCAATATTTTTTTGGCTTGTCGTTTAAGGCTTAAGCGATAAAAAGTACCACACAGCTTCTTCGGAATGCACTACAGAGAGATAATTCACAATTTCGTCTTTATTTAAGCACTATGATTTTTTTCCAATGACAGCGCTAGTGTGCAGACTACGCTATCATAAGATTTAAAATTTATTTTAATTCCAGTCTTCAAAGTATTGTTTAAAAGCGGTTGGCTCCAATTCTTCAGGCACTTTTGAAACGTGGACCTAAAAAAAGAAGTTATGTAGACATATAATACTAAATAATATACTAGAAAAAATAGGACTCGCACCAGATCATGTTCTCGGACGGGAATCGAACCCGCGACCTTTGGATATCCGGTCCTTCAACATTGGTGAGATGGCGCTGGCTTGCAGCGTAAGAGTTGATATAATAGGAGAAATTCGACGTTCCCACTAGTGACTCGGTAGCTCAGCGGTCAGAGCATTGGGCCGGATATCCAAAGGTCGCGGGTTCGATTCCCGTCCGAGAACATGATCTGGTGCGAGTCCTATTTTTTCTAGTATGTTATATAAAAATAGCATTGTGAATGCTTAAATCTCAAAATTTCAAATAGTTATGTAGATATGTTTAAAAATCAAGCGACTTTTAGCTGACTTCAAAAAAGGAGGAGCTCGACAAAAAGCTCGTTTAAAAATAAATACATATTCTAAAGGTAATAACTCACCCACGGGGGCAGATTGTGGGCTTTTAAGTACTGTTGTGCTTTGTTCATGGCTTCAGCTTTTTCCTGTAAAAAAACACAAATTTTAGTCAATGCTGACTAGAATAGCGGCTAGCTAGCGGCTATTATAAATTACATTTATATTAATACTAGCGACCGCCCGCGACTTCGTCTGCGTGAAAAGTTTTTGCTATCCCTCGGGAACAATTATTGTTTTCGGGATAAAAGGTACCCTATGTCCTTCTCTGTACACCTGACAACGTGTATGCAAAATTCCATGATGATCGGTTCAGTAGTTAAGACGTGAAGGCGTAACAAACAAACGGACTTTCGCATTTATAATATTAGTAAGGATTTTCTGGTAATGTAGGCATTACAGGCCCCCTAGCATGACCACTAAAACACGATATTTATCGCGTCATATAGTGTTTTATCGACACACAGATGTCAAAATCTAATGTCTTTTTATAGTTAATCGTGATAAATCAGAGCCGTCAAAATCTATTGTCTTTTTATAGTTGATCGTGATAAATCACAGCCGTCATAATCTATTGTCTCTTTATAGTCAAACGTGATAAATCACAGCTGTCAAAATCCATTGTCTTTTTATATTCAAACGAGATAAATCACAGCTGTCAAAATCTAATGTCTTTTTATAGTTAATCGTGATAAATCACAGCTGTCATAATCTATTGTCTTTTTAGAGTCACACGTGATAAATCACAGCTGTCTACATCTATTGTCTTTTTATAGTCAAACGTGATAAATCACAGCTGTCAAAATCCATTGTCTTTTTATATTCAAACGAGATAAATCACAGCTGTCAAAATCTAATGTCTTTTTATAGTTAATCGTGATAAATCACAGCTGTCATAATCTATTGTCTTTTTAGAGTCAAACGTGATAAATCACAGCTGTCTACATCTATTGTCTTTTTATAGTCAAACGTGATAAATTACAGCTGTCTACATCTATTGTATTTTTATAGTCAAACGTGATAAATCACAGCTGTCAAAATCCATTGTCTTTTTATAGTCAAACGAGATTAGCACTCGTACCTTTTCGTTTGAATTCCTTCCCACCCAGACGTAAATGCCGCTGCTGCCAGTATCCAATATGTAGCATTCCTGCAAGAAAGCAATAAGTTAAGGGCGCGTAGTCTGCACACTAGCGCCATCATCGGAAAAAATCATAGTACTCAAATAAAGATGAAATTGTTAATTATCTCTTTGTAGTGCACTCCGAAGAAGCTTTGTGGTACTTTTTATCGCTTGAACAAAATTTTTAAGCCTGTGTTAGCTGTTTAATAGAGATTTTAGCAAAGATTTCGATTCCCGTCCGAGAACATGATCTGGTGCGAGTCGTATTTTTTCTAGTATATTATTTAGTATTATATAAAAATAGCATTGTGAATGCTAAAATCTCAAAATTTACTAAAAAACTCCATTAAACTAAACGACAGGCTAGAAAGTGTTCTTTAAACGATAAAAATTACGACAAAGCTTTTTCGGAGTGCACCACAGAGAGATAATTCACAATTTCGTTTTTATTTAAGCACTATGTTTTTTTCCAATGGCGGCGCTAGTGTGCAGACTACGCGCTTTTAAGACGCATTGAATTTTTTTTCCGTATCGACTGTCTCGTTCAAATTCTCGTAAAATACACTTAACTTTTCCACTCCATGGCAAGAAATTTTGCTAAGAAAAACCGTTTTTTTTTCGTTAAAATAAACTCTATAATATATTAAAAAAAAATCCAACTGCCATTTTGAAGTGTGTGTTGAAGTGACTAACTTCAGAGCGCTTACGGTACAAAACGACAATTTCTCTTTGCCATACATTCCCGAGTGAAGTTGCAGCGGATCACTGTCTATTGCACAGGATTAATGAAAAAAAATATGAAAAAAAATATAATACTTTGGAGTTAAGTTGCTCCTTGTTGTAAGGTCGAGGTAGTTTGGTTATCTTCATGTTGCCAGTACTGTCCGAGATTTCACTTAAAGTTACTTCTTGGGCATCTTTGCGCTCATATTCCTAAAAAAAAATTCGGTTACAATGAGAAACAAAGCCAACATCTAATAAATAACCATTGTAATCTCCAACATGTTACAAAATAACCCCTAATGCCGAATAAGGTATATAGGGACCATCAAACTGAACAACTTTTACTGTGGGCCCAATTCCAAAATCGCGAAAATAAGATCAGCTGTTTCATACATTTTGATATTTTCGATTTTAATTTGTGTATGAAACAGCCGATTTGTTTTTCGCGATTTCATAGTTGGTCCCATAGTAAAAGTTGTTCAGTTTGATGGTCCCTATATACCATATTCGGCATTAGGGGTATTTTTGTAACATGTTGTATAGTAGTAGTTTATGAAACTGCCTCAACGGTACGCGAAAATGTATCTTATGTCTTTGAAAGACAGTATTGATTCCTCCATAATTCGCTTGTTGTGAGAAGTCTTCGCGTGACACAAATAAATAAATGTGAGACAACATCACAAACATTGCTCAGATCCCAAAGTAAGTAGCTAAAGCACTTGTGTCATGGAAATCAGAGACAAAGGTGGTAACACAAACACCCAGACCTGAGCCAATATAGAAAAGTTCGTTTTTCTAAATTGACCCAGCCGGGGATCGAACCCGGGACCTCAGAGATGGCGACACCTTGAAAACCGGCGTACAAAGCAACCACGGAGGTCATCCATGATCTATACTTGTGGTTCGTTTGGTACCTCATCATCTTCCGAGTCTTTTGACACTGACTCCAGATCTCCAGAGCCGAGAGCTTGGAAGAATTTCCCGATGTCACCTTCACTCGCGAAAGGATCTGAAAGAAAAAAAATCATATGTTATATTAGAATAGGAACGATATCAAAAACTTTAAACAACTCTATAGAAATTAGCATTGACAGACAAAAGGTAAACTATAAAACTCCTTACTAATCTCCCCTCTCCCGTTGTGGCCTTGCCCCCCTAACATGACCACCGAAACGCGATATGATATTGCGAATTAAACGTTTAACTGTCATACGTTTAATTTTGACAGTTGAGTGTAAAGAAAGAATGAAAGAAAATACATTTGTTTGATACAGACATGAAAATGAGCTCGATAAAACGCACACGATATAATATAGTGTTTCGGTGGGCCTGCTAGGGGGCAGGTCATTAATCTGATTGGCCACCGTGAGAGAATGATTCCAGGACCAACTACTTAAAGAATTATCCCTGAAATTCCTACTTAAAGCAAAAATATTTTTAAGAAATTATAACTCTTCACCAATAATCTCGATCTCCCCTCTCCCGTTGTGGTCTTGGTCATTAATCTGATTGGCCACCGTGGGAGAAGGATTCCAGGACCATATACTAACTTGAAGCAAAAAATATTAAAACTCCTCACCAATAATGTCGATCTCCCCTCTCCCGTTGTGGTCTTGGTCATTAATCTGATTGGCCACCGTGGGAGAAGGATTCCAGAACCAACTACTAATTTGAAGCAAAAATATTAAAACTCCTCACCAATAATGTCGATCTCCCCTCTCCCGTTGTGATCTTGGTCATTAATCTGATTGGCCACCGTGATCGCCTTCAGCTTCTCAACAGGCTTGGCCTTCTCGCCCACGAACACGTAGATGTCGTGGCCGATATCTAAGACAAAGCAGTCGCCTTTGTTCATGGAGGCCACTGAAGGTTCCACCTGAAAAGAATACCCAATTTTTTTGAGGATATACACAATATTGGTGGTAGGGATCGTTAAAAGCTCTATTATCGAACCTGCTCACAAAATTTCACGAGCATCGGTTTATAACAAGGATTTTTAATAAATTGTGTATTTACACGGTAATAAGGATTTTTAATAAATTGTGTATTTACTAAAAATTTTTTAGTAATTATTTTTTGCGGGAGTGACGCTAGTGTTGCATAAAATGTCGCCTTGCTAAACGCTGCCATAATTATAGGCAACCATGCATACATATTTGAAACAAAGCGAAAAGTAACTATCAAATCTGTAAATCTATAGATAGGTATTAAAATATTAGAGTACTTTGTATTTATCACACATAATACAGAATAATGGTTCGATTTAAGTGCATTGATGAGGTTTCTCACCTGACGAACGCGCACGTTCCTCTTGCCCTTGATCTGGAACAGCCTCTTCTCGGAGCCAGGGTTGATGGTCGCGTGGTTGAACCCTGAGGCGTGGCCACCGTCCATGTACCTGATAGCTGGAAGAAACTCATGAATAATTCATTTGCCTCAGATATACGAGGTGTTGCTATGTTCGACATCGACATCAGCTATTTTTAATGTCCCCTGCTGTCCCAGGATAAGGAGGAGGGGCCGTAACCCACCAGGCAGGCCCAATGCGGATTGGTGGGTTAACTACTGCAAATGCAGCCGGGACCAACGGCTTAACGTGCCTTCCGAAGCACGGAGGAACTCGAGATAATAAATTTTTGGTCACCCATCCCATGACCGACCCTTGCGAAAGTTGCTTAACCTCCGCAATCGCACGGCCAGGCGCTAAACCACTGCAAGAAAATAACGAGTCGGACTCGTACACCGAGGGTTCCGTACCATCATTTTGAAAAAGTTTACTATTTAGAGACATCGTTTTATTTTTCCTGTAATCTTTACATAAACTTCTATCACGTAAAATAATTTCAGATTTTTCTCTATGCATACTTCGGAAATAAGGGGGAGAGGAGGGGGGGGGTCTGAGAATGAGCAGCGCTCTTTCATAATAATGATACCCTATATGCCCTAGTAGCCTCACTTCGACTTTCTTTATTTCTTTTATTCTCTTATTTCTCTCTTTCTTTTTCTTTTATTTCTCTTATTTGCAAAATAGCTATGGATCAAGACTAAAAAACTGCATTTCCGAACGTAACTGGCAAAGTGACAGCTAATTGATTTCGTGAGTCGGTTGAGCGTGTGTTTTGGCAGTGAAACGAACATTTTTATTAATAATGTCGAAAAAACAAAAGGTAAGTCGTGCAATTTTTGCATATGTTGTAGAGCAAGAATTTTTCTTGTGGATTTATCATACTTCTTTGTAGATTATTATAAATATTCGTCACAATAGGTTTCTAAATGATGTGGGACAAATGTGACCGTTGCCTGTTAACATTTTGTGTTGTGGTATATGCTACCTTTGCCTGATAATTTTTGTATTATTTTAGATAGTGGTTAAAGACCACGAAATTAAGAACTTGCTTCAAAATGGCAGTCATTAGTTAGTTAGTTAGAGATTATTGTCCCAAGGTTATGGACACTGCATTAGATGAAATACAACATATTTCGAAAGAAGATTTGTTGCATATACTTGAGGATAAGGCAAACGTCAGGCAAACGTCATCTAAAACTACTCCAAATTTCAAATTGATAGCATTAAGTTCTCGAGATATCCAGCTGTGACAGACAGATAGAGTCGCACCATAAGGGTTCCTTTCTACCATTTTGGTACGGAACCCTAAAAATCGGCAATTTCATACTTTAACCCCTATTACAAACTTTTAAAACATTGGTCCCTATAGAATAATTGATCGTATTAATGGGTACTGGAACCCATTTCAGCTTCACCATATTCTCTGGGACACCCTATACATATATTACAGTTTCAAGTGTAATAGGGTTCAGTGATATTGTTTACGCAAGAACCTTGTATATTACAAAACATAAACCTGGTTCAAAATATCCCAAGAACTGCTTCGATTCGTAGCTCTGCGTCTCCCTATGTTGTATCGCGGCGCCATTAAACTTGTTGTTGTCAAGATTAACAGATAAGATGGCGGCGGCTCCAGCTTCGTCCTGGGATGTCTTGGACCCGAGCCAGAAGTGGATGTCCCAGGATAGGCAGTTGGCACCACCGTTTGTCTGGAAATAGGGGATAATCGACTTGCTGTAGTGGAGAATAAAGGTTAGAATCCATAATAATATACAACATGTTACAAAAATACCCCTAATGCCGAATATGGTATATAGGAACCATCAAACTGAACAACTTTTACTATGAGTCCAATTTTGAAATCGCGAAAAAAATCAGCTGTTTTATACAATTTGATATTTTGGTAATTATTTTTTGTATGAAACAGTTGATATTTTTTCGCGATTTTAATCTCTGTATAATCTGTGCACGATTAGAATGTGATGGGACCTTGTCATAGTAAATAGAAAATGACAGTTAAGTAGTCAAGTAGCGTTAGCAAAATATTCTAATTCTATTTTAAACAAAAAAAGAAATAAAAAAAATGTAAAATCCGCTTTTCCGCTCAATTATTATTTAGAGCATCTATCGAGAAAAAAATGTGCGTTAAAGTACTCGATCGAGTAATTCTCTATGGGAAATATAATTTCGCTTTTTGACGATAGATGGCGCTGTACAATTTTCCCATTCAAAATTACTCGCATTCAATAAGATATGGATTGGAGTTTTTGGCTCCATTTTGTCGAGTTTGGTTTGGTGTCTATCTTAATTATTTTCAAATTGATTCATAGTGGATATTGTGATTGATATTGTCTTAAAATTGGTGCAGTTATATGGTACAAGTGTCTACGCAACTGAACAATATGTGGGATATTTGAAATGGGCGCCATCTTGGTTGTGTGAAGCTGAGACTTTTATTGAAGTGGTGGCTTCCTCGGCAGAACTAACCGAGTAAACTGCCTTGATATACTTGGTGCCAAATGCTCCAAGCGGCATTGGAATGCGATGCACCCGCATTCTAATGAAAAATTAAACAATATCTACCACTGAACTGTTTAACACTTGACACTGGCAAAAATTACTTCCAAGAGGGAAGTAGATTGCCATAACAAATAAAGAAGAAGAAGATATGGATCTGACGACTTCCGTGGTCGAGTGGCTATGTACACCGGTTTTCAAGGTGTCGCCATCTCTGAGGTCCCGGGTTCGATCCCCGGTTGGGTCAATTTAGAAAAACGAACTTTTCTATATTGGCTCAGGTCTGGGTGTTTGTGATACCACCGTTGTCTCTGATTTCCATAACACAAGTGCTTTAGCTACTTACTTTGGAATCGGAGCAATGTATGTGATGTTGTCAAATATTATTATTATTATTATATTATATTTGACGATTTAAAATCGATGATTAGCGAAAACTTTCTAAAGCGAAGCGATAGCGAAAAACTGTAATTGTCTACGGATCGAAAAATGCTGATATACATAGATCATAAGTATTTATTTAGATTGCAAATAACAAATAAACACATCATTTCCCGCTGCGTTACGAATGAATATGAATCATCTAAACAGATGTGTACATTTTACAGGGCTGGCACAAAATAATAAATTAATATTATGATCACAGTATGTTGAGGGGGTTTCCTTTTCTAATATAAAGGTAAAAAATGACCAAATCACACTTATTAAAATCCCTTTATGTTAACTAAAAAAAAAACAAAATATTGAATAATAAGTACCTAACTACAAACAGATGTAAAAATAGTGATATCCGCAAAATGGACAAAACAATAGTTATATGTTAAAAAATATTTTGATACTAGCGACCGCCCGTGACTTCGTCTGCGTGGAAAGTTTTTGCGGGATGAAAGGTACCTTATGTCCTTCTATGTACCCCTGACAACGTGTAGGGTCAGGTAGGGAACGGTGACTCAGTCGGGTACAATGACTCGCGACGATATTTCCCATAAAGAACAGCAATATCTATCTATATTTCTCATTTATCGGTAGCGCTTAACAGCCAAACACGTACAAACCAGTGATCCCCCCGCTCCGGCGCCGTTCGGTCGTGATACGAGTCTGTATTTGTCTTCGTGCTTAAAAAAATTCTATTTAAAGTAAGTTACACGTGTTTTTATACACTAAAATTTAAAGATTTTGATAATTGTTAGTGTGTTTATGGAAAGTGACGTTATTATACTAGGCAATGGCATAGAATTGCTCGCCTTTCGTCAAATCTGTTAAAATTGGTACGTCCGTGAAATCAAAATGGCGGCAGCGTGTTCAGTGGCTCAAAAAACAGAGGTATACAGTGACTCGGTGAGTCACTGTATACTTATATGAGTCACTGTATACTTACGTGAGTCACTGAGTACTTGTACATATAAATAGAAAAGTTAAATTTTACAAAGGAAAAAATAATATTTTATGCCATAAAACCTAATTATAATGCTGTACCTACCAATTATCAAAACGAGAAACAATCTTTTAAACCCATTTATACCTAACTAAAATAATGTAATGTTTTTGAAAGTTTGTTTTTAAAATAAAATTATTTGCGCACAAACGAAATAAAATCTGATTGATTGCTATAAATTTTATAAAAAAAAAGTCTGTAAACAATGACGCACTTCAGCATCAACAAAGTAAGGATTAATAAATGGCAAAGTATTGGATTAATAAATGTTTTTTATTTAATATTGTACTGATGAGCAACTGTGTACTGTTAGAGTCACTGTGTACTACAGGGTCGAGCACTTTTACACTCGACTGTTTGCACATAACATTTTTTTTTTAAATTTTATTGATTTTTTAAATTCTAATCGCCATTATGTTGTTTATTAGATTACTTGCTTGAAAATAAAAATATTTAAAGGATCTCAAACAACAAAGAAAAAAATTTGAGAAATTGGTTGATCTCAATTTTGTCAGTATTTTATTCTTATTATAGCTATTACGTGACAGATTTTGATGCCTAATATGTTTAAAATATAATTCTGACATACCTTAACGAATAAATGTGATTAAATATAATAAATGTTTTCCATTCAATTTTGTACTGTTGAGCAACTGTGTACTGTTAGAGTCTCTGTGTACTACAGGGTCGAGTCACAGTAGCTCGGTACCAGTACACAGTGGCCCATTTCCCATTTTTTTTTAATAAATATCGGACGTCTATAATAATGCCTTATTTAAAAAAGTGATAATGAAGGGAGAAACATTAATAACTAAAGCATGCTGACTGAGATTTTCAGGTCGGTACTCCAACTGTTTCTTTATTATTTGTGTGTCCGAAAAAATCCGAGCCACTGTTGCCGACCCGACCCTATGCAAAATTTCATGATGATCGGTTCAGTAGTTAAGACGTGAAGGCGTAACAAACAAACGGACTTTCGCATTTATAATATCAGTAAGGATAAGTAAGGATTATCAATACTAAAACCAAAAGGAAGTTTTTTTTATAAAATGTACAACCGTACCTAACCTAACCTAACCTAACCTATCTGACCTTAAATAATTATTAAGAATTATTTTCCTGAGCACTAGCTAACATAATCATGTATACAAGGTGTTACAAAAATACCCCTAATGCCGAATATGGTATATAGGGACCATCAAACTGAACAACTTATAGCGAAAAAAAAAACAGCTGTTTCATACATTTTGATATTTTCGTAATTATTTTTTGTATGAAACAGCTGACTATTTTTTCGCGATTTCAGAGTTGGTCCCATAGTAAAAGTTGTTCAGTTTGATGGTCCCTATCTACCATATTCGGCATTAGGGGTACTTTTGTAACACCTGGTATAGTTACTAAATAAATATTTTGTATTTTAGGTACAGTCACGTACAAAAATATGTATAGGTACATTTTAGAACTTTGTCACTTTGTTGTAGTTGTCATTGTTCATTGATTTCTGTTTAAAAAAGGAATAGGCCTTAGAGTGACAAAGTTCTAAACTGTATACATATTTAAAGACGTGACTGTACACATTATTCATCATTATTCACGTAATTACGTAATTAATTGGAAATTATTCAATTATATAAATTAATTGGAAATTAATTTATATCAGCAAAAGTGGCAGCCCTACTAATACAAGATGCAAACAGAAGCATCACATCTGGTACATTTCAGACGCATAACACTTCTTGTATCTTCACTCAAGTATTTATTTTCTTGACTTGCCAATCAGATTTGAAAGTGGATTTATTTTATTAACTCGCAAATTGCTAATGCGTTGGAACCTTGTCACATTAACATTCATGTTGACGTCATCCGCGACTAAAACTCTAATATAATAATAATATAAAATCTAATATACCTATATCTGATATAAATCAATAATAAATAATAATATTGTTATATTAGTTATTGAATTATTATTTTCAATAAGATAGGGATAAAATTTTACAATTTTCTTTTCCTTTTTGAGGTTAAATATGGCCGCCAGGCGCATTAGCAATTTGCGGGTATTATAATAAGTAGTCTGAAAAGTTCGCGGCCTTTTCTAAAGCATGAGTTTTGCGTGTTATATTTCTGGCAATACTAAACTTAGGCGGGAATGTAATATATTGTTTGACAGCTGAATTTCTAGTAATACCTTCTTCTTCTTTTTTTGTTATGGCAATCTACTTTCCTCTTGGAAGTAATTTTTGCCAGTGTCAAGTGTTAAATAGTTCAGTGGTAGATTTTGTTTAATTTTTCATTAGAATGTGGGTGCATCGCATTCCAATGCTGCTTGGAGCATTTGGCACCAAGTATATCAAGACAGTTTACTCGGTTAGTTTTGCCGAGGAAGCCACCACTTCAATAAAAGTCTCAGCTTCACACAACCAAGATCACGCCTGTTTCAATTTTCCCACATATTGTTCAGTTGCGTAGACACTTGTACCATATAACTGCACCAATTTTAAGACACAATATCCACTATGAATCAATTTGAAAATAATTAAAATAGACACCAAACCGAACTCGACAAAATGGCGCCAAAAACTCTCTGGTAATATCATACAGTCAATGCGAGTGAAAGAATAAAAACGATAGTTTCCGGTGGCGAAAACAGTTTGCATCAACTCATGGTAGAGCCACTGATATAGCATCTTGTTAGAAACTTACTTTTAAAACGATGTAAGAGTCCCCGGAGTAAAAGTTGCCATACTGTTTCAAAGGGACTGGCACAGGTTCAAAATCCTGAAAAAAAAGAAAAAAATCGTCAGTCAATTAATAATTAACAGTTTAATATTGTTTGATGGTTGACATGTCATATAGTTGACGACCTCCGTGGTCGAGTGGCTTTGTACACCGGTTTTCAAGATGTCGCCATCTCTGAGGTCCGGGGTTCGATCCCCAATTGGGTCAAGTTAGAAAACGAACTTTCCCATATTGGCTCAGGTCTGGGTGTTTGTGATACCACCGTTGTCTCTGATTTCCATAACACAAGTGCTTTAGCTACTTACTTTGGAATCGGAGCAATGTATGTGATGTTGTCAAATATTTATTTATTTATATGGTGAAAAAAAATTTTTTTTTATTGAAACGGTCTTCATTTACAGGCCTTATAAAGCAGAATATGGTAGACCCCGGAAAATTATTACAAACAGTGAAACCATCACTTTTTGAAAAAAAAAATTTTTTTTTATAATTATCTGCATAGTGTATGTACAAAGACAATACAAATATCTTTATCGACTCATGAGTTTTACATGGTGGTAAATATTAAAAGTATCATCATGAACCCCGTTAGGGCACTACAATTTATTTTCAAATTAAATTAAGAACTTGCTTAATTTATATTATATATTTATAATAAGTATATAATAGAAAATATAATAAAGTATATAATAAGTGGCAACCCTAGACCGAAATATGATTTACTTTTGCCTATTAATGGGACTGATTATCGAATACAACAGTCTGTTTGCGTACAGGGCTGTTATTTCTCAATTTTCCGTACAATTATAAAAAACTCATCCATGTGTCGGTTTTTATAATAATTTTCTGGGGTTGAATGCATGATAACCCAACCCTTTGATGATAAAAAAAATCGAAAATGTTTTCTGAATAGAGTAATTTTAAAATTACTCGATTCAGAAAAAAAAACGATTTTTTTTTATCGTATTTATTCTATTTGATCCCATTTAATAAAAACAAGTTTCTCGCGTTCACACAAACTGCCTTTGTAGAGTCGTTTCTCATAACCTTGAGCTGTGCAACTAACTCAATATTGAGTAGCTATAGCAGACAGCAATGTCGGCCAAAGTTATTACTATCGATGTTATTAAAAGAAAACACCACGGAGAGAATTGAAAAAATCCTATAGAAAGTTGACAAAATCAACGTTTCGTAGTCCCTGTTTCCTCCTCCAAAACTGGACCAATTTGAATATTATTTTCATCAAGAAATAAAGAAATGCTTTGGCTGTGTTCTTATTTTTTGAATTTTTTTATACAAGGTGTTACAAAAATACCCCTAATGCCTAATATGATATATAGGGACCATCAAACTGATCAACTTTTACTATGGGACCAACTCTGAAATCGCGAAAAAAAAAACAGCTGTTTCATACATTTTGATATTTTCGATTTTAATTTTTGTATGAAAGAGCTGAATGCTGAAATGCCTTACTGCGCACAGTAAAGGAACTCTACATAGACAAGTATTGTTTGTGAATAACATGACATGACGCTTATAAATTACGCACATCCACGTTTTAAAATAAGGGGTGAGTATTATTTTTATCGAAATTGCAAGTTTATCGATACCAGTCCTTTCACTAGCACCATAAAAACATAAAGACAGACTCAGACCAATTATTTGGAGCTCAGACAGTTTAATGTTTTTTTTTCCTTATGTAGTTTATTTGGAGCTAACCAATCTTGACGTTATAACTACCTGTTTACTGTAAAAAAATAAGTACTTAAAACTTTTCTACCTATGTAAAATCAATATAATATAACATTAGACAACATCACATACATTGCTCTGATACCAAAGTAAGTAGCTAAAGCACTTTTGTTATGGACATCAGAGACAACGGTGGATATACAAACACCCAGACCTGGAGCCAATATAAAAAAGTTAGTTTTCTAAATTCACCTAGCTGGGGATCGAACCCGGGACCTCTGAGATGGCGACACCTTGCGGCGTACAAACCACTCGACCACGGAGGTCGTCAATATAAGTAGTTAAGGTAACTATTTAATTTGACTATATCGTTGATAAGTTTTTTCAATTAAGTATTTGTGTATTTTCCTGTTTATACGACAAAAATCAAATGTTTCACATTTTTAGGGTTCCGTACCAAAATGGTAAAAAGGAAACCTTATGGTGCGACTCAGTCTGTCTGTCTGTTACAGCTGGATATCCCGAGAACTACTAATGCTGTCAACTTGAAATTTGGATTAGTTTTAGATGACGTTTGCCCAACTATTTTGCAAATAAGAGAGAAGTAAAAATATTTATATATTTTTTGCAACGGGGACTGAAAGGGGGTTTTAGAAATTCGAAGTGAGGCTTCTAGGACATATGGGGTATCATATGAAAGAGTGCTGCTTAACATTCTCAAACTTTTTCATTCTTTTTTAGGCCGCATAGTTTTCTACTTTTGATGAAAAATGTAAAAAATATACCGTCCCCAAAGTTCTTACCGCTCTGGGGTTCTATCGGCTAAAAACATTGAAGTTCATGTTAACTGTGTTTTGACAGATGTATGTGATACATTGCTACTTCGTTTTGGCACAAACAAAAACTTACCAAAGAAAAGTAGCAATGTATCACATACATCTGTCAAACACAGTTAACATGAACTTCAATGTTTTTAGCCGATACCGCCGCTGAGCTACCGAGTCACTATAGTCTCCTAACTGTTTTAAAAATAGCTGTTTGGCAGGTGTATTCAGTAAAAGTCTGATTGACAGCAAATTCTGACATTCAATCATGCATAAACATAAATACACTATTGTATTGGTTTTCGAGGTAACATATGTAACAAAGAACCATGGATTTAAAAAAAAAACAACTATGTTGAACCATAATAATCACTGACCTGAAAATTTTTTTTAATAATCAACACATCCGTGGTCAAAAGATTGAATTTAAAAATCATGTCAAAAAGACGCTCATGGGTAAAGGTTATTATAAAGTAGACGATTATCTGAAAGACTGAAATGCGTGGAAATGTTTTAACACAATAACTTGCTAGTAAGTACTTTGTTGTTTATAACCTGTTGTATGTATTGTATTTGGTAACGATATATTTAAGTTTGTAAATATCGTTACTTATTTCTGTTAAAGCTGATAAGTTTCTTGCGCCTGTTCTTCTTGTCAGTTAAAAAAGTCTGGAACGGGTGGTAGGAAAATATAGACGATTCAAAAGCGCTTAATTACGAAGTTTATTTTAATAAAGCAATTTTTTACTTTTACTTTACTTTACTTACGAGTAAAAATGTGAAAATGATTTTTGGGTTCATTGAAACGGGATTGAAAATTTTGGGACAACGTGAAAGTTTTTTTGCTATCCCTCGGGAACAATTATTTTTTCGAGGTGAAAGGTACCCTATGTCCTTCTCTGTACCCCTGACAATGTGTATGCAAAATTTCATGATGATCGGTTCAGTAGTTAAGACGTGAAGGCGTAACAAACAAACGGACTTTCGCATTTATAATATTAGTAAGGATGAGACAAATGAGCAGAACTAACGAGTTTCATACGACGTTGTTCAACACATTTGCGATGAAAAAACAAAACAATTAACCACACACAGCGACAAATACGATAAAAACCAAATATGAAAGTTATAGGAAAAGGCGCGCAAGTTTTTTTTCACGCGCCATCGCCAAATGCATGAAATATTTTGCAAACAAAGGGGTGAGTGAACATACATCCTACTTCAAAACTATAATTTTAAGTGATAAAATGCAAATATTTTAAAATTTTATAACAAATTATTATGAATTTTGAATAAATAATAATAAATATTCGACAACATCACATACATTGCTCCGATTCCAAAGTAAGTAGCTAAAGCACTTGTGTTATTGAAATCGGAGACAACGGTGGTATTACAAACACCCAGACCTGAGCCAATATAGAAAAGTTCGTTTTCTAAATTGACCCAACCGGGGATCGAACCCGGGACCTCAGAGATAGCGACACCTTGAAAACCGGTGTACGAAGCCACTCGACCAAGGAGGTCGTCAATTGTGAATAATTTGATATACTAGATGTTTTTTTGACTTGATTAAGGACGTACACATTTAATTATTCCAAAAACGTATATGGATTTTCAGCGGCATAAAAACCTCTTTGTTGTTACTAAAAAAATAACTATATTACCCGGTTAAGTTGAGAATGCTCTGTTTACACCACTGACCTGAAATTTTTTTTTGTAGTTAACAATGTATGAAGGTCAGTGGTTTACTCACATATAACTTGTAGTGAGGTACTAATTGAACTTTGTAGGGTTAATTATTATTACGCTCTAGTGTGTAATTTATTACGCACGTGTGTGTTTATAGCTCGGTTTATGGCCCCAAAAGCGATAATAAGCGACCAAGTGCGTATGAAAAAAATATAATTTTAACTGGTTTAAACGACAACAGTAACTATAAAATTTTGAAAATATACTTCGGCAATAAAAATTACAGAAATGTCAAAAGAAAAAATGTAAATAAAATTATTATAATGAGAGAGAAATTAAAAATAATATTAAATTATAGAACTCCGTCGAAATCGTAATTCACATGAACCAAATTCGTGTGTAGGTGTTAATGGCCTACATATAATAACACCGGCTTACAGCTATCAAAACATATTTAGTTTACACTCAATCAAGTTATAATTAGCCCATTGTTGGGCAAACATTTACCAGGGCTCTATTTAATAACGACAATTTGTCAATTTGTCACTAAACTTCATTAAACGTGACACTAAAATTAATTTGTCATTTATTTTGTTGCGCTAGGAAAAGTTCTTGAGCTAGGAACACAGTCGGTGCTGTTATTTTACGCGCGCTCAACCAACGGCTTAACCGGAATCTCAGATTCGCGTTAGAGAATAATAATGTTCTGTGTCTCAGACGAATCTCAAACGAGTTCGAAAGCGCAGTGACGTCTTTGAAATTGAAATTGAAAAATTCTTTATTCAAATAAGCTCACATAATAAGCATTTTTAAATCGTCAATTCTTTTACCCTACCACCCATTATGACGTCTTTTAGCTGACAAGAAAAATGGGAGCAAAAAATTTATCAGCTTTATCAGAAGGAACGATATTTACAAATATGTATATCGTTTCCAGACATTACATTCATACATTTTTCAATTAAAATTGATTCATAAATAAATAACATTATTTTATTTAGTTCATTTCTACCTACTGATTCAAGCTTAATTCAAAACTTAAGGTTCAGTTTAGGCTGTTACAAAATGCCGAATATGGTACATAGGGACCATCAAAATTAACAACTTTTACTTACGAAAAAAACAGCTGTTCCATACAAAAATTTAAATCGAATATATCAAAATGTATGAAACAGCTGATTTTTTTTTCGCGATTTCAGAGTTGGTCCCATAGTAAAAGTTGATCAATTTGATGGTCCCTATCTACCATATTTGGCATTAGGAGTATTTTTGTAACACGTTGTATATCAATTCATACAATTCAATAAACGTTAAGACAGGTAGGCAGAGTCTCTCGGTGAGAGTTGTATAATGTGAGTGCGTTGCTCGAGCATGTGTAGTACACATGACGGCACCTCAGACTATACATGTTGTCCTTGAGACCGCCTTAATGCACTACGTAATAAAAGCTGTTTTCGCAGTTTAACTGTATAACCTGACGTGCTGTCGTGCGTACTAAGCTTAACATCTGTAGGCTCTCTGTTTTGTGTCAGTGTTTCTTAAGACAAAATTTTCTAAGGGGGCAATAAAAGGTTCAGGGGAGCAGAATGAGTGAGACCCCCGACGCGACTTCGCGTTTGCTCGCCTATTTGTGGTTTATGATGGTACAGTTACGACATTCAAAATCGAAGCATTCAAAACAAAATATTTTCACTGTTATGTTGAAAGATTAATGCAGTTTGGCACAAGAATGAACACAGCTTAGCTTTGGAACTCATAATCGTGCGATGAGTTATCGAAATATTGACGTGTAGATTAATCATCATAATCTATTTCAGGCGACAGGCTGAAATATCTATAATGCAGGGTTACTAAGCTACGATTTATTAACGTAACCATCGTGTCTCTATGGCGTTTCAGTGGTGTTGGTATTTGACAGTTTTCGTTAAAATAAAACGTTCTCTATTCAAATAAACTAAGATATTAAAAGTGCATTTGAATTGTCTATATTTTCCTACCACCCATTTGAGACTTTTTTAGCTGACAAGAAGAATGGGCGCAAGAAACTTATCAGCTTTGTCAAAAATCAGAAGTAACGATATTTACAAAGAAATTATACCTTCATTTAAAACAACATAATTAAAAAACAAAAAACAATAAAGTTATTGAAAACTGAAAATTAGGATAGTTACTTATAATGTTACATTCATGCATTGCTGTCTTTTAAATAATCTTCTACTTTGTAATAACCTTTGCTCATGAGCGTCTTTTTAACATGTATTTTGAATTCACGCAAAGGCAGTTCAATTACATTTTGTGGAACTTTATTCAAAAAGGCAATTCCTTTCACCATAAATGAGCCCCTAGTTTTTGCTAGTCTAAAACTTGGAACGGCAAATTTGTCTTTATTTCTTGTATTAAAACGGTGTACATCACTATTTTTAGCAAGTGAGCAATAAGGTTTCCTTACATTAACTAAATTATCATAGATGTATTAGCCTGCCACTGTCAACGCCACGACGCAATATTATAGGTAATTAATACTGTTACTCGAAAATGGTGTTCTCGATGACAGTACAGCATGCGGTAAGTTGATTTTACCGCACTCCGTGCGTTTTTGTTCACGGTTTAGTGCAGCGTGCGGAAAGTTAATTTTACCGCATGCCACCACCGTGCGTTTTTTACGTTTTAATGTAAATGTAATTCCTCTAAGATGTCGTTGAAGCGCAATTTGATATACTGCCGTACTCAGAGACGTCAAGTTAAGTTTGATGCTTCTAAAAATTGGTGCTATCTCTTTCTTTTCTATAGTGATAGTATAAGACAACACGATACTTAATGATGCAATAAACTTAATTTGTCGTCTCTGAGTACGGCAGTAACGGTTCAACATAACATAATGAACTACATTTACATAGTACTGGGGCTCTATCGGCTAAAAACATTTAAGTTAATGTTAACTGTATTTTGACAGATGTATATTAATACATTGCTACTTCGATTTGGCACAAATAAAATCTTACCAAAGAAAAGTAGCAATGTATCACATACTTCTGTCAAAACACAGTTAACATTAACTTCAATGTTTTTAGCCGATACCGCCGCTGGTGTACACACGACAGCACGTCAGGTCGTCACATCTCTAGATCGTGCAAATAGTTACCAAAGCAAATTCATTGCTTGCACCTCAAGGGACCTTGGAAGGGACCTATGGTTGTTGTTAATATTAATTTATTATATTTAAATATGATAAAAACACCATTACAGAGATAAGAAATTTAATGAATCCATTATCGAAAACTAACTATTAACATAAAGTTGGTTTATTTAATTATTAAATGTGTATTATCATAGCATCAATTTAAGTTATGTTAATACTAAATAATACATTGTTAATAACTATTGTGTATTTACACTGAGCTAAGGTCAGTTTTTAACCGACTTCAAAAGATGTTTTTTTAAAATCAAATATGCGTACTTAAATACAAGGTGTTACAAAGATACCCCTAATGCCGAATATGGTATATAGGGACCATCAAACTGAACAACTTTTATTATGGGACCAACTCTGAAATCGCGAAAAAAAAATAGCTGTTTCATACAAAAATCAAAATAGAAAATATCAAAATGTATGAAACAGCTATTTTTTTTTCGCGATTTCAGAGTTGGTCCCATAGTGAAAGTTGTTCAGTTTGATGGTCCCTATATACCATATTCGGCATTAGGGGTATTTTTGTAACACCTTGTATAGTAATTATGCAAATTTGAATAATATTTCTTGCTTTTTAGAGCGGTTTCTTTTTGAAGTTGTTTTTGTAGCAATTTTTTTAATGTTTTTTGAAGGAGGTTTTTCTTTTTAATTTTTAAAAGATTTTTTGGCATCACATAGCACTGTACAAATGCATTGCTTATTTTCAAAAGAACACTAGTCAATAATTTTGATTTTTTTATGATGTAATTAGTTTTATTTATCAACAGACATTGGTTTTGAAACTAAAACATACTTGTCCCTTAACAAAGTATGTACTTATAATTTGACTAAATCATTAATTGAACTATTCTAAGAAATCACATCATAGCAGTGATCTAAAACTGAAAATCACAGATTTTAATAGAGGTTATAAATGAAAGAACTCTGAAATAAACCACACGAATATTTTATGAGGAAAATAAAATGTAAATGATTGTAATTCTGGCAAGTTCAGCCTTTGATATATAAGATAACATAAATAATGCCACAGTATAAGAGAGTACAGTATAGCTACAAAATAATGTTTAAAATTATATCTGGTACTAGAGTGTGTATTTATATACCGCTTGTATCAGGGCCCTATTTAAACATAAATAGTGCCAACTATTATACAACATGTTACAAAAATACCATCAAACAGATCAACTTTTACTATGGGACCAACTCTCAAATCGCGAAAAAAAATATCAGCTGTTTCATACATTTTATTTTTTCAATTTTAATTTTTGTATGAAACAGCTGTTTTTTTTTGAGCTGTGACCTGCCGTTTGGGCATTAAAAAGTAACTCCCATACACAATAAAGTACTTACTTACTCAAATTGTATGTTGTTTAAAAATTTAACTAATAGATGTCGCCACAAGACCAGATTTAAGTGCTGTTTGGTAGGTATTATTTTATTATATCCATTTATTACTAGATGGCGCTGCTAATTTTGAACATTTCATTATTTAGAAATGGTTGAATTTGCTCGCCAGTAAAATCTTTGTAATTATTGAACCTGCTCACAAAATTTCACGAGAATCGGTTGAGAAATATGCGATCTGGGGGGGCCGTACCGGCTAACGCATCGAATCTCGGAAAGTCTGCCGGGCTTCAAATTAAAACAGATAAATCGAGCCCCAATCGGGCCAAAATGGCGAACCCCAATTCATGATGCCACACGAACATCGACATCTTCTAAATAACTTCGGCGAATAGTACAATACGAAACTCCTTACTTAGATTAATCTGTTTTAAGTTGAAGCTCGGCAGACCCGCCGAGGTTCGAAAAGTTAGCCGGTAGGGCCCCTGTAGAGGAGAACAGCCGGACATACGAAAGCAGAGACGCTTCGCACGCGCTCGGTCAATGTAGTGGTCTTACTGTCTATTCGCTACGCTGGGACCGTACAAAATTACTCTACACGTTCGTCCGCCGAATCTATTTTCGTTTGCTTGCTGAGTTGATTTTATTATCTCAGTTCAATGCATTTACTAAACTAAATATTGTTTAGTTGCGTCAGAAATGTCAAACAGTTGGATCATTTTAAATGAAACAATGAATGGAACCAGTATTTTTAATGTGTTGTAGTCTAAAGTTAGATGAAACATGTTCCACAGTCTATAATAATTCTTACAATCGGCCAACGGGCACGTCTAGACAGCCCTGCAACAATGGCGAATGTCTAGACCAGGGGTGGCCAACCTTTTCGGTAGCTGGGCCAAAATTGGGAAATGGAATTTTGCACCGGGCCACACTACCATGTAGCTGACCCAAGCACAAAAAAAAACATTATTTTTGAAAAAAATTTAAACGTAGAAGAGAAGAAATTACCTAATTGTTTTATGAAATATTTTTTTGATAAAACATAATATTGTTATTTTAGTAGGTACCTATTATGATAAAAAAATAACTTAAAAAAAATCAGTTCCACAGGCCACAAGTTGACCATCGGAGGGCCGCAAGTGGCCCGCGGGCCGCGGTTTGGCCACCCTTGCTCTAGAATGGCGGCATTTCACGCAACTTCAAAGGCGTTGGACAACTGTAAGTTTTTAACACTGTGCGTGTTGATTGCATGTTGTTGGTGCATCCACTCCGAAGAATTTTTGATGTGCATTGTTTCTAAATTAGCGGACAATTAAAAAATTACTGCCTTGCAAACAGCGGTCAGTTAGCGGGGTAGTCGTGTCGTGGCATTACTTGCATTGTGACTTCGCGGCAGCCACACAAAAGCCGGACAGGCCGGACGCAGTCAAATTTGGCCGGACAAGAGGTCAAGAAGCCAAACATGTCCGGATAAATCCGGACACCTGGCAACCCCATCAAAGTTAGCAAAAATTGCCAATTTAGTCACTTCAGCCTACTAACTACAACTTGTGTAGTACGTACGTGTGAATTTTCGATACATTATACATGTATTTAGCGAGCTATAAATTTAATTCGGATGAGGGCGCCACTTGAGGGCTATAGGAGCCTTAAGAGTCCGACTAACAGTGAGCTTCCCAAACAAACGTATAACAAAATGATTTGCAATTTGAGCATAATTAACTCTTATTGTGATGTTATTCTGATTAAGACAGTATTTATCTAGAGTTCTATCAAAAAAAATCCAAAATTCTAACCCAATTCAAAATAAATGCCAATTACATTTTTTCATATCAAACTGCAAATCGCATTAACTTTTATTTGGTTTGTTTTTTTTTATTTAATAGAACCCTAGACAAATACGGCCTTACCACAAAAGATTTTAAAACACTCTTCAACAAGTGTTTAACTTAGATAATGTTTAAATGTGATGCTGTCACTTTTTTGACAATACGATTTGAAAGTGACGGCATGACATTTAAACAATGTCTAAATTAAAGTGTTTTAAACTTTTAAAATCTTTTGAGGTAAGGCCGTTACTGTCTTAATCCGAATAACATCACAAGAAGAGTTAATTATGCTTAAATTGCAAATCATTTTGGTATTACGTTTGTACAGGAAGTTCACTGTCCGCCGGCCTCTTAGTAGCGATTGCGCTCAATCGCTGAATAGCATGATCTCACTTAACATTTTTTATTTATTTATAAATTTTGTACACACAATGTTTTGACATAAGAGAATTAGACATACAGTCACGTCCATAAACATGTATAAAGTTTAGAACTTTGTCACTCTAAAAGCTATTACTTTTTGAACAGAAATCAATAACAAATGACAACTACAACTAAGTGACAAAGTTCTAAACTGTATACATATTTTTAGACGTGACTGTACAAGTGCACCGCTTATTTGGAAAATTAAATATCTTCTTTGACTAACCTCGATTCTCCATATTTCTATACCGGCTTTTGCACCAGCATTTACGAAGGCAGCGTTCAATATTTCAGCTGGCATTATCTGCGAACAAATAAAAAAAGTCATGAAAAAGGACTAAAAAGTATAAAATAATTTCTCCCGTAAAGACTTATAACCCTGAAATTGGAGTTTTTGGCGCCATTTTGTCGAGTTCGGTTTGGTGTCTATTTTAATTATTTTCAAATTGATTCATAGTGGATATTGTGTCTTAAAATTGGTGCAGTTATATGGTACAAGTGTCTACGCAACTGAACAATATGTGGGATAATTGAAATAGGCGCGATCTTGGTTGTGTGAAGCTGAGACTTTTATTGAAGTGGTGGCTTCCTCGGCAGAACTAACCGAGTAAACTGTCTTGATATACTTGGTGTCAAATGCTCCAAGCAGCATTGGAATACGATGCACCCGCATTCTATTGAAAAATGAAACAATATCTACCACCTTAGAGCATCACCACTGAACTATTCAACACTTGACACTGGCAAAAATTACTTCCAAGAGGAAAGTAGATTGCCATAACAAAAAAGAAGAAGAAGAAGAACCCTTTGCAGAACTGATTAAAAAAAAGTCTTTAAAACGAACTAAAGAGTATTAAATAATTTCTAACGTAAAGATTTATAACCCTGAAGTTTTAAACTTAAAAATTTGGGAAGCATTTTGTAATCTTCAGTGTCTTTTGCTGCGCTCCACGTTTTTAGTGCATTCGATGGAGTTGCATGGTTTCGATACTGAGTTCCTGTGGCCTTCTTCCGGCTCCATCATCAGACCCTGGACACTATTTCTCAACAGAGTACTCGTCAAGATGAATCGAACGAGCCCAAACTCAATGGGGTTGCATCGTTTTATTAAAGATTTCCTGTGGCCTTCTTCCGGCTCCATCATCAGACCCTGGACACTATTTCTCGACAGAGTACTCGTCAAGACAAATCAAACGAGCCCAAACTCGATGGGGTTGTGTGGTATTATTAAAGAGTTCCTGTGGCCTTCTTCCGGCTTGATCATCAGAACCTGGACTTCATCTCCCGTCAGAGTACGTGAACCTTGTACCTTAAGAGGGTAAATCACGGTCGAGAGAATTGAAAAAATCCTATAGAAAGTTGACAAAATCAACGTTTCGTAGTCCCCTGTTTCGTCCTCCAAAACTAGACGGATTTAAATACTTTTTTCATTAAAATTTAAAGAAAGGATTAGACTGTGTTCCTATGTTTTTCTTTTTCATAAATCAATTATTAAAAGAGATATATTTATCTTCAAAAACCTAATAAAATCCCTAGTTTAGACATCCAGCAATTAAATTTTACGAGATTATAATAATAAAATCAAAACATAGGAACACAGCCAAAGCATTTCTTTATTTTTTGATGAAAATAGTATTCAAATTGGTCTAGTTTTGGAGGAAGAAACAGGGGACTACGAAACGTTGATTTTGACAACTTTCTATAGGATTTTTTTAATTTTCTCGACCGTGGTGTTTCCTCTTAAAGTCATAAACTACGTAGATATAATTTAGTTACCTTCATAAAAAAGATACGTAAAACAAACTATTTTTAATAAACACGTAATGGTCGTATTTCCGTTACCTATCAACGATCAATGTAATAAAATTAAAAATAGTGCAGTTTTAACATCCTAACTTTTTATGTCGACTTTATGTGTTTGCAAAAAGTTACGCATCTGTGAAGCGATGACAACATAAATATGTGGTTGACTGTACTTACTTATATCAATGACATAAAAGTGAATTTGTGAAAAATCGACTTGGCAATGAATCCTGTAATTTTTTTAAATAGTCTTTGGAAGACATTTATAAATTTATAACAGTGTCCTACTCTATTTTCGAACTATGTATTTGATTGCGAATTTATTTGCACACTTTACCTATGTACTTTACTTATAAAGAAATTATACAACATGTTACAAAAATACCCCTAATGCCGAATATGGTAGATAGGGACCATCAAACTGAACAACTTTTACTATGAGACCAATTCTGAAATCGCGAAAAAAAATCAGCTGTTTCATACATTTTGATATTTTCGTAATTATTTTTTGTATGAAACAGCTGATTTTTTTTTCGCGATTTCATAGTTGGATCCCATAGTAAAAGTTGTTCAGTTTGATGGTCCCTATATATCATATTCGGCATTAGGGGTACTTTTGTAACATCTTGTATTTAAGAGACCTATATCCCTCAAGTGGCGCCCTCATCTTTATTTAAATTTATTTCTCGCTAAGTACACACGACGGCACCTCAGACGATACATGTAGACCTTGAGACCGCCTTTATGTTTTACGTAATAAAAGCTGTTTTCGCAGTTTAACTGTATAACCTGACGCGCTGTCGTGTGTACTAAATGTTGAAGGCCAGTGTTTTTTCTTTTTCCCCGTGACAAATCTTTTTTCATCTTAATATGATGTGGTAACATAAATCTTCCGAAACGCAGCTTAATTTAATCGCCGTGGGTATAAGCATGTTTGCTTAGTTCTTCAAGCAAACATTAGTAGGTTATAAACCACCATATTGTCTTTGGATCGATGCCCTATAAACCTTTATGGAACGGCCTTGGCATAGTAGGGTAAACAAATTCATTTGGGGGTTTTTTGGCGCCATTTTGTCGAGTTCGGTTTGGTGTCTATTTTAATTATTTTCAAATTGATTCATAGTGGACATTGTGTCTTAAAATTGGTGCAGTTATATGGTACAAGTGTCTACGCAACAATATGTGGGATAATTGAAATAGGCGCGATCTTGGTTGGTTGAAGCTGAGACTTTTATTGAAGTGGTGGCTTCCTCGGCAGAACTAACCGAGTAAATTGTCTTGATATACTTGGTGCCAAATGCTTCAAGCAGCATTGGAATGCGATGCACCCGCATTCTAATGAAAAATTGAACAATATCTACCACTGAACTATTTAACACTTGACACTGGCAAAAATTACTTCCAAGAGGAAAGTAGATTAACATAACAAAAAAAGAAGAAGAAATTCATTTGTCAAATTAGTATTTAGGTTCCTCAGGCTCAGGAGAGAATCTATCTTTTATTAGTTTTCAAACAACTCGGTTACATTAGAAATAAAACACTTTTTACGGATTACAGCGCGTATATTATTAATTCAGGTGTTGTTTTAGAATTATTTAGTTTGTATTTATTGTTTTTTTAGAATTCCCGACGTTTCGACACCTTTCGGGGGGCTGTGGTCACGGGAGGACTAAAGCAAACTTTATAAAAATGTATTCAAGTTTATTGAATTATTTTATGGCTGCGTATTGATTTTAATCATTATTACTGAATTAAATTGAATAAAGTTAATTAGAAAACTAGAGCTAGCTACTGAATCTACTACCAGTTCAATTTGTGAACTTGATCTGTAAACTCGGTTACAGTCATTTAAATTTGGTCAGTACCCTAAGCACTGAGTCATGTATAGTCTGAGGTGCCTTCGTGTACCTACTACACTTTTAAAATTGCAATTCCTCTTAAACAACAGAAGTCAGAGTTATGAAATTAAAAATAAAGATTTTTTCAAGAAGGTTTTTATTTTATCTGTCCGTCTGTCTCCAGGCTGTATCCCATGAACCGTGATAGTTAGACAGTTGAAATATTCACAGATGATGTTTTTATGTTGGCGTTATAACAACAAATACTAAAAAACGGAATAAAATTAATATTTAAGGGGGCTCCCATACAACAAACGTGATTTTTTTGCTCGATATTGATAACGGCAACAGGTAGACGTTTGAAATGTTCACAGAATATTCAGTTATATTTTCACTTTAAAAATAAATAATTAAGACTTTCGCGCATGAACTGTACGTTCATTAGAAATAAAACACTAAAACAACGCCTGAATTAATAATATACGCGCTGTAATCCGTAAAAAGTGTTTTATTTCTAATAAATAATTAAATTAAAATAAAAACAAATATTTAAGGGGGCTCCCATACAAGAGATATGTTTTTTTTTGCCGTTTTTATAGCTAATACGGAACCCTTCGTGCGCGAATCCGACTCACACTTGGCCGATTATTCAGATTTTTATTAGGTTGCTCTCTTATTTGTTTGTTTGTTTGTCCACAAGGTGTCGCCATCTCTGAGGTCCCGGGTTCGATCCCCGTTTGGATCAATTTAGAAAACGGAACTTTTCTATATTGGCTCAGGTCTGGGTGTTTGTGAAACCACCGTTCTCTGATATCCATAACACAAGTGCTTTAGTTACTTTGGAATCGGAGCAATGTATGTGATGTTGTCAAATATTTATTTATTTATTTAGTAGGTAAATGTCCTGTATTATTATGACCTTTTGTCATTTCTATAAAAATAATGTAAAATAACTTTTTAAATTTAGCGTTTACATAATGGAACCCATTATTATCGCACATTTAAGGACAATATTTACAGTCATACTCGACATCTCTTATCTTATCACATTTGTTAACACGAGGATTGACTAATGAGTAAAGCCTTTTATACATCACAAAATATCATGAATATGTCTGAAAATGAATATGGTAACACTAGTTAAGCTATATGCGTTCTGCATAAAAGGGCTTGAACCCAGTGCCGTTAAAACCCTTATTAAAAAAAATATATGCGTTCTAACGAGAGATTACCTTGATGTGTAATTAAAAAAAATAAGAAATTAAAAAACATTAAAAAAGTGAACTGAAAAGATTGAAAAGAGATCAATTATTAAAGGCAACATAATAACATGGAGTCGGAGGCATGTATAAAGTGACATTATGAATGATTTGACGACCTCCGTGGTCGAGTGGCTTTGTACACCGGTTTTCAAGTTGTCGCCATTTCTGAGGTCCCGGGTTCGATCCCCGGTTGGGTCAATTTAGAAAAACGAACTTTTCTATATTGGCTCAGGTCTGGGTGTTTGTCATACCACCGTTGTCTCTGATTACCATAACACAAGTGCTTTAGATACTTACTTTGGAATCGGAGCAATGTATGTGATGTTGTCAAATATTTATTTATTTATCATTTAAAATTATATGCCAACAACTGCATTTTATTATGTTGCCTCTAATATTTGATCCTCGGACGAGTAGATTTGATCCCAAGTATCGCTGGATGGATCAAGTTGCCAAGGACTTGTAAGAACTCCTGGAGACTAGCGACTGGCAGGAGATCGCGCAATACAGGGTGTTACAAAAATACCCCTAATGCCGAATATGGTATATAGGGACCATCAAACTGATCTACTTTTACTATGGGACCAACTCTGAAATCGCGAAAAAAATCAGCTGTTTCATACATTTTGATATTTTCGATTTTAATTTTTGTATGAAACAGCTGATTTTTATTTCGTGATTTCAGAGTTGGTCCCATAGTAAATGTTGTTCAGTTTGATGGTCCCTATATACCATATTCGGCATTAGGGGTATTTTTGTAACATGTTGTATAGGGAGCAGTGGTGTCACCTTGTGTCGAAGGCCAAGACTCACTTCGGGAGCCATCGAAGTAATTAAGTAAGTAAGTACCTCTAAAAGTGACACGGCTCCACAAAAACGCCAAGTGACGCTACTGCGAACCCCGTCAGATTTTTAAAAAAATGTATGGGTACCAAATAATATACTTGAAAAAATACGACTCGCACCAGATCATGTTCTCGGACGGGAATCGAACCCGCGACCTTTGGATATCCGGTCCAATGCTCTGACCGCTGAGCTACCGAGACACTAGTGGGAAAATAGCATTGAGAATGCTAAAATCGCAAAATTTAAATGAATACAATTACTACAATGACACATGCTAAATAGTTATGTTTTGATAAATTTTAATACGGTCGGAAAAACATAGAATTATTACACCTACTAACACTTTTCTAAGTTCATAGCCGCTGAGCCAACTAGAGCGTAAGCATAAAAACTCATAAAAATTACACGAAACAATAAATATTATCATTGAAGCAAAAGAAAAAACTCCTGTGAAATAAGATGTTCGTTAAATCACGCAAAAACAAACAATCATTTAGTTTTCTAAACCGTTCTTTACTTTCAAGTGCCAAAACAGTTTTTATTTACAAACAATAAAATTGTTGACTGAATAAACAAAATGAATACTCACGGAGACGTGTTGAGGCGACAGCAGTCGGCGAAATACTAGCTGCTGCCTGCTAAATAATGGAGGGAGCCATCACATCGTTTTGTGCTTTTCAATGTCAATGGTACGTAGGGTGACTAAGTTAAAATGAGGATAAACTGAAAAAAAAATATAATAGTGTGTGACTGTCCAATTGTATCCTTGTTTTATATACAACATGTTACAAAAATACCCCTGTTGCCGAGCCGGCCCCTTTTTTACTAGTTTATGGTTTTTTACTTTTAACTTATATTTTTGAATTCTGTACTTTTTATACTATAACATATTTTCCTTGTTTTTGTACTCTGTGTTTTTTTTCCATATGTCAAGTTGTGTTCATCAGTTTACAATAATAAAAGTACATTTACTCAGTTTCAACCCCTAATGCCGAATATGGTATATAGGGAGCTTCAAACTTAACAACTTTTACTATGGGATCAGCTCTCAATCGCGAAAAAAAATCAGCTGTTTCATACAAAAAATTAAAATTGAAAATATCAAAATGTATGTAAAAAACTAAGATAATAAATTAACATCTTATAATAATTTAATCGGGAATCGAACCCGAGACCTTTGGATATCCGGACCAATGCTCTGACCGTTGAGCTACCGAGTCACTGGTGGGAACGTCGAATTTAAATACAAATTATTTTAGTTCGATTCCCGTCCGAGAACATGATCTGGTGCGAGTCGTATTTTTTCTAGTATATTATTTAGTTAGTATTATATAAAAACAGCATTGTGAATGCTAAAATCTCAAAATTCAAAAATGTTTTCGATCTTTTGATTTGGTTTTTGGTTTTATTATTCGCTGTTCTTTTTAGTACCTACTGTACTTTAGTGTAAATACACTACAGTATGGAGACTAGTTAACACAAAGTGTTTAGGCAAGCAGGAAGAGAAATAAACGCAACTCTATTTTATGATATTGGTTGTACTTCAGCCTTTACAATATGTGGTTAAATATAATACGATAATCAAAAAATATCCGTGCTGGAAGCGTGTGTGTAAGTGACATTTATAGAGAAAAACGATGACCTCCGAGCCGTCCTCGGCGCTTTAGCCGCGACGCTGCTCCCGCCGCCCCTCGCTCCGTGCGTATTTAGGCGCGAACACAAAGTCTCATTACAATCCAAAAATCTTAGTCACCCCAGTTTTTCATTAACGAAGTGCCGTGGGCGGATAAGAAATATTGTTGGCAGACAGTCAAGCGTAAACTTTGTTGATCTACTAAGATAGCGGCGATTTTAACGATATACATAATTAGGAGTTTTAATTAACCAAATATGTTGAAAAAGAGAAGCTAATAAAAAAAAAATTATACTACCTGCTCGTCAATGGCATATTATGTGTCATGCAAACCTTTCCTAAAGTAAGTCATTACAGCCCCACGGTCTAGACGGGTCATAATGTTGTACTGAATATAATTTTTTCCCATGGGAAATAATGTGATTTGAATTTGGAATGCAACCCATGTAGTCGTGCCTGATTGAGGTTGGTTTCAAAAATGTTTAGGTGCAATGAGATTTTATTCTGAGTTAGGCTGTATATTATCATTTTCTTTGCACTGCCTACAAATTAAAAAAAGGAAAACATGAAAACTTTTTACGAAATTCATTTTCACCCGCGCACCAAAACGATTAAAACGAATGTCGAACTGACCACTACAGATCTATTCTGTAGTGGTCAGTTCGACATTCGTTTAAATAAATACTTAAGTACTTTCTTTATAACAGTCAATGGTATCAATTGCCTCGCAGAAAGTATAAAAAGTAGAGTATTAGCGGGCTTAAATGTGTATTTGTCTTGGGCGATCTTGAACCCTCGTACTCAGGATTCTAGCCTTTACTAGGTTCAATATAGCGCCCGGGACATAATACACTACTTTAAGCCCTTGTTGCATAATCTACTATTTTTGTTACACCAAGGGCGGCTGTTTTTAACATCGTTTAAAAATTTCTCGCTCAAACTTTTCATTTACTTTTAACACACACAAAGAAAGGACTTAAAAGTATTGAAAATGGGTCATTAATTAAAACTTCACTATTTAACTGTGCTGAAATAAACCCGTATACATATTCACTTTTAAATTCTACAAGGAACGAATAATACGAAAATGATTTCACACCATGGGGACTAAATATAACTGAATTAAACAATAGTTTGACAACCTCCGTGGTCGAGTGGCTTTGTACACCGGTTTTCAAGGTGTCGCCATCTCTGAGGTCCCGGGTTCGATCCTCGGTTGGGTCAATTTAAAAAACTAACTTTTCTATATTGGCTCAGGTCTGGGTGTTTGTGATACCACCGTTGTCTCTGATTTCCATAACACAAGTGCTTTAGCTACTTACTTTGGAATCGGAGCATTGTATGTGATGTTGTCAAATAAAAAAAATAAAAAAAATAAAAAATATATTTCACATTAATTGTTCTAACAAGGGATCCTTGTTCAAGTTCAATCCATGAGCTGATCTGATGATGGAGCCGGAAGAAGGAAACAGGAACTCTATAATAACACCACACAACCCCATCGAGTTTGGGCTCGTTTGGATCGTATTAATGAGTACTCTGTTGAGAAATAGTTTCCAGGGTCTGATGATGGAGCCGGAAGAAGGCCACAGGAACTCTGTAATAAAACCATGCAACCCATCGAGTTTGGGCTCGTTTGAATCATATTGATGAGTGCTCTGTTGGGAAATGGTTTCCGGGGTCTGATGATGGAGCCGGAAGAAGGCCACAGGAACTACTATAACAATACCACCCAACCCCATCGAGTTTGAGCTCATTTGACAAATACCCCGATAGGAGATAGTGTATTTAAAAAAAAATTACATATCTGAAAAAAAAATTCATAAAAACACGTATTTAAAAGCGAACTAAGAGGTATAAAATAATTTCTTCCGTAAAGATTTATAACCCTATACAGAAGTTTTAAATCAAAATATTGAGGCGCATGCAAAAGACAATAATTATTGATGAAAAGTCTTACAAAATGCGCGCCACGTTTTTTTTGTTTTTTTATTTATTTATTTATGAAGTACAGCCACATGATACATTTAAAAAATCACATTAATATACTTATTATATTATAACAATACAAGTTCTGATATTAATATAAATAATATTAGAAAAAATACTAGAAAAAATCGACTCACCCGTAGCACGTCAGACGGGACTTTTTCTAATATTATTTATATTAATATAAAAATAGCATTGTGAATGCGAAAAATCTAAATTTAATAAGTTCTGATATGTATCAAAAAAACGGCGTACATAGCATTCAATGTGATACGAACAAAAGAAAATAAAACAATATTATCTACTTAAATTACTAATTAATAATATACTATTTCAGGTTATCTATAATTTTTTACTTAAATTTTTGCAAACTATCATTGAATATATCTAATTCAGGGATAGCACTACTAAGTTTGTTATATTCATTACAAATTCGTGCCAAGGGAGATTGAAGACCAAGATTGGTTCTGGTTCTTTGTTTAAAACTATAAGGTTATAAATCTTTACTGGAGAAATTATTTTATACTTTTAAGTCCGTTTAAAAAACATGTTTATTGAAGTTTTTTTCATTCATAAGTAAGGCGGTTAGCTTTTAAGTAACTATACAGTTGATAGAATTTGATTACTCTGTCGCTGTTCACTGCATAGGTACTTCTTTAGATAAAGATGCAAGAAAAAAATGAGATTGTTATATTTTGATGAAACGGAACGGTGTGTTCCTTGTACAATGGTGAGAGTAAGAGCAGCGTAAGAGTTGATATACTAGAAGAAATTGGACGTTCCCACTAGTGACTCGGTAGCTCAGCGGTCAGAGCATTGGACCGGATATCCAAAGGTCGCGGGTTCGATTCCCGTCCGAGAACATGATCTGGTGCGAGTCCTATTTTTTCTAGTATATTATTTAGCATTGTATAAAAATAGCATTGTGAATGCTTAAATCTCAAAATTTAAAAAGTTATATAGCTTTCTCATCTTAATCAACTGTTTAAAAATATCTGGAAAGATGTTGAGTTGAATGTCGAAGTTAATTCCTTCTACATTGGTGAGATGGCGCTGGCTTGCAGCGTAAGAGTTGATATACTAGAAGAAATTGGACGTTCCCACTAGTGACTCGGTAGCTCAGCGGTCAGAGCATTGGACCGGATATCCAAAGGTAGCGGGTTCGATTCCCGTCCGAGAACATGATCTGGTGCGAGTCGTATTTTTTCTAGTATATTATTTGGTATTATATAAAATAGCATTGTGAATGCTAAAATCTCAAAATTTTGAAACAGAACGGATTCTTTGCCTAATGGTCTTGTCCACTCATGACAAAATTGTCGAAAACGTAGTGTAGGTATTCTCTTTGGTCAAAGTATTTGTCAGAAGTTCAGTACCCTTAGCACGAACAGCTATCAAGAAAACAAACGCGCGTAAAAGTAGATACTCGAGAGAGTAATTCTCTATGGAAAATCTCATTTCGCTTTTCGGCGGTAGATGGCGCTGTACAAATTTTCAATACAAAATTACTCTATCGAATGTTTTTACGCGCCTTATTTTTCTCGATAGCTGTTCGTGCTAAGGGTACAGAACACATTGCTATTCTATTTTTGCAGGCGTTTTAATAAAACTTTAGAGTGGCTCTATGAGTTGTAAACCTCGCGACGCGAGTCTGTCTTTGCGTAGCTTAAAATTAAAACTGAATAAATGCTTACCGCACACTTTAATACAAAAAGCTGGAATGATATTCCCTTGTGATTTGATGTGATCCAACATAGAATATTTGCGTTTTTTTCTTTATTTTCTACCCCTCACACCCCCGACCCCTTGAAGTTTTTTATAATTTTTCGAAATGGCTGAAATAAGCTTTTGTACGTTTTCAACCCCCACATCTCCGTAACAGTTGAAAAACATGATTACTTTTTTGCCTACAGTACCGTTAGCTGTGACGTCACAACGGTCGTCGACGGCGGCATTCACGAAGTGAACTTGTAGTAGATGATGTATTATTTGGATAAGGTAAGTCAATAAAACAACAACCATATTATCATTGCAAGTAATATAATAATTATAATTTCATGTTATTTCGAGTTAATTGTTACATCTCTACATCGCCCAGAAAACATATTTTCCTATTTTTATTTATCACTTGAGGGTGATCTAAATTACAATATCTTAGAAAACATTACATTTCAGATTTAGGTAGGTATAATCCGCGTGTGATGAGAATGGGATGCTACCTTTTAGAGCTGAGACGCCAGACGTCGGCCAGCCGTAGCGTCGGCAAACTCGCGTAGATGCTCGCATAATGCTAGTTGTGTACAACTGTGCGCGTGGATTACTGCTCGAGTTTTATTTTAAATGTGAGATTTAAATATTATTGTGTGATTATTTTAGTGATTAATTAATAATGAGTGGAAAAAGGGGTTAAAATTTTACTTAAAAAAAAATATTTTTATCTAAACAGATTCAGAATTTTTTGCTGACGCTACTTGTCGGCTTAACTGTTATTTTCGATTTACTTCGACAAGATCCCATCCTATTCTAATCGCACGTGGATTATACTGTATAAAATCAATTAAAAACGCAAATTCTAATTTTCATTTACAAATGAGTTTGAAACTAAATTGAACAATCACAAACTTGGAGACAGATTAAAATATTTTTAGAAAGAAAAGAAAAACAATGGAAATAATAGTTCCTTTCTTTTCTAATGTTAATATTAATATACAAAATAGTAGTAAAGACGATTTTTAAACTTCTTAATAAGAAACATGTGTATATGTGTAATTAATAAGTAGGTATACAAGGTGTTACAAAAATACCCCTAATTCCGAATATGGTATATAGGGACCATCAAACTGAACAACTTTTACTATGGGGCCAACTCTGAAATCGCGAAAAAAAAATCAGCTGTTTCATACATTTTGATATTTTCGATTTTAATTTTTGTATGAAACAGCTGATTGTTTTTCGCGATTTCAGAGTTGGTCCCATAGTAAAAGTTGATCAGTTTGATGGTCCCTATATACCATATTCGGCATTAAGAGTATTTCTGTAACACCTTGTATATGTAATTAAAAAAGACTGTTACAAAAAAGTAATTATAAAAGTGAACAATGTTTTCATGTCTTTTACAATTTTACAATAAGTAACTTTTAATGATACTAAGCGCCTGTTTCACAATTATAAAATATCTTTTGAATAGCTTACTTGACAGAAGATTTGACATATTTATATCACATCTGTCAAATAAGTCCATTGACTTCAATTACATAGACGAGCTGTTCAAAACTAAAATTGTGTCACAACCAACCTTCGAGGCGCATCAACTGGTTCCTCTCGGTTGCTCGCAATTGCATAGGGACCATCAAACTGAACAACTTTTACTATGGGACCAACCTTACATACATTTTGATATTTTCGTAATTAATTTTTGTATGAAACAGCTGATTTTTTTTCGCGATTTCAGAGTTGGTCCCATAGTAAAAGTTGTTCAGTTTGATGGTCCCTATATACCGTACTCGACATTAGAAGTCTTTTACTCAGGCCCGTTAGCATGACCACCGAAACGCGACATGATATAGCGATTTATTATGTTTAACTGTCAAAATACAATGGATTTTGAGAGTTTAGTGTCGATAAAACGCTATATCACGCGATATTCATCTTGTTTCGGTGCTGGTCTAGGGAGAAACAGACCCCAAGAGTGACTATATTCAGAAAATTAAAGTTGATGATTAATTCAAATTGTATTTTTTTAACATTAATAACTACCTACTGCATAACACTGATTGTAAAAAGACATAAAAAATTGTTATTGGCATTTCTAATAAAGAATAAAAGTTCATATTAATCATTATTACATTCACAAACTTATTACAAGCGACATAGGAACTATAATGCTCTGGCAATAAAAGTACAGAATTTTAAAGCCTAGAAAAAAAATACGATTATAAAGCCTAGATTTTAACTGCTTTACATTAATAAACAATAAAGTCCTCAAGTTGACTATAACTGCTTCCGAACAATGTCAAATTCAATTTAAATCTGATTTTAGTTATTATAAAAATACTTTTCCTATGTTAACTCGTTTGTATGCAAAACCATACAGGGTGTTAGTAGCACCCTAGAGAAAACTTTAAAAGATGATTCTACCCTTAGAGTTAAGCAACTTTCTCTATGGAACCACTTGTCGCATATGCATAGTTGAGATTTTGATTTTTCATAAAGCAGCAATGTACGCGTAACAACTCGATAACATCGCGGGAGCGCGCGCGCTCACAACAACCTACGACCTTCAACCGCGAGCAAATAGATGTTGTTGTTTTGCGGATGTATAAAATTTTGATTATTTTAATTACTTTTCTGTTAATTTAGGTTTTAACTAAGACAGACTGTGTGATAGAAATGATAGAATAGATAGAAAAAAGAACATGAATTTTGCGACGAGTTTTCACTTCAGATAGACTTTTATTATTATTTTTTATTTATTTTTTTAATATTTGACAACGTCACATACATTGCTCCGATTCCAAAGTAAGTAGCTAAAGCCCTTGTGTAATAGAAATCAGAGACCACGGTGGTATCACAAACACCCATCAAAATCACCTGAGTCAATATAGAAAAGTTCGTTTTCTAAATTGACCCAACCGAGGATCGAACCCGGGACCTCAGAGATGGCGACACCTTGAAAACCGGTGTACAAAGCCACTCGACCACGGAGGTCGTCAACTTAGAACCATCAGTCGACTACACTGACCTCAATATATTTTACACTACAAATAAATTTTTCAGGTCAGTGGTCGACTGTACCCTGAAAGTTTTCGCTAGGGTGCTACACCCTGTACTGTGACCCCTTCGATCATTGTGACACCTATTTTTTTTAGTAGTGTATTTGGACTAAATAATAAACTTCTTCAGTTATTAGTCTATAGGGCAGAAATTTATTTTTACATAACAAACATAAATTGAATTTGAAATGAATAATAATGATATTGTCTAGAAGACATTCTATAAGCAAAAGTTTACAATATAAAACTATTTTTGTTAACCCAAAGGAATATTTTTGTACAGCACGTCAAGTTTACAGTTAAACTGGGAAAACAGCTTTTTTTACGTAGGGCATAAAGGCGGTCTTAAGGTCAACATGTATAGTGCGAGGTGCCGTCGTGTGTACTTAACAATTTTTCTAGGCTTTACTATTTGTAATGCAGTTTACAATTTAGTCTAATAAATACCTTAATCTAATTCTAAACTACGTTGTATTTTGTAATTTTTAAAATACTATTTGACTAAAATGTGACTTTTTAGTGACTAAAAAGGGAGATATTTTTATTTAAAAGAGAAGGATATTATATATAACATTAAAAAACCTAAAACTAAATCATTTATCCAAAGAACAATAAGCAGTCGTTTTTAAATAAAATAAATCATCATTTTATTTTACTTTTTCAGTAAAATATTCCGCAGTACTCATCTTGCTGGAAAGATAAGTTTTGACCTCAGTATATCCTTCGACACCCCAAAAACTAATTCTAAAATTGAATAATAAATTAATGTTTTTTGAGCGTATCCTGACAGGCAGTATGTTGCAACCTCTTTGCAAAGAATTAAAACCAATAACTGAGACAAAACAATGAGTTTATGCGAGCTTCAGATTCAGAGAGAGTGTCCAAAGGTTTGTTGCTAAACCATTTGAATACTCAAATTCATGAAAAGCTGTTTGCCACTCTTGGCCGGAACATATTGCAATCCGGTTTGCTCTATGTCAAAAACCAATTTTTTTTTACATTTTTATTTAGATTATTTATTGGTTTTAAATTGTATTGTTTGAAAGAAGTTGAAATCCCGCGTCGTCAAGGAGTTTTAAATTACAAAAAAGACAATTTTATCAATAATTTATACATTCGTCAGTTCAGTGTTTTCTAGGCACAAGGTACAGGTTGAAAGTGTCTTTCGGTAATGCTACACAAGCCGGCTTTTGTCTTAAGTCCTCTAAATTTTCGGCTGCGACGTCAAATTCTTGCATAATACTGGCAAACATGACGAAACTCATAGTGGTAACTAGAGTTTGCCCTATACACGTTCTTTTGCCGATGCTAAATGGTAAAAAATGGGGGATATTTTTCTTGACTGACACAACCTCCCTTTCCGTTTCAGTAGCTTTATCTAAAGGACCCGATCTTTCACTATCAGATTCCATTCCAGAGTCGCACAAAGAATTTCTTCGCACCCGAATTTTAGTTCTCTCCAAAAACCTTGACGGATCAAATTTCTCAGGTTGCTTCCAATATTGGTCAGATGTGTTCAATTCATAGTTATTGATGAAGACAATTGTTCCTTTCTCTACTCCGTACCCTGCAACGACTGCATTTTCCGTCGCTACATGTGGAACTATAGGTGAAGACGCATATCTTAAGCACTCAAGAACTGTTGCCTCAGTATAGGGTAAACTGGTCCGATCCGAAAGCGTTATTGCCCGCTTTCCCTTAGTGTGCCCATCGATTTCTGCCTTAATCTTCCTACCAACATCAGGATCTCTCGCAACAGCAGCTAAACAGAGCATAACCAAATTCCCGACCGAAGAATGGCCTCCCAAGAAATCTTCTAGCATAAAAATTATCGTATTCCTATCTACGGTCGGGTCATCATGTAGAACTTTAAGTAGACCATCTAGGAAGTCCTTCTCTGGACCCTCTACATCCAAACTCATTTCTCTCTGTTCAACAATCCTTGACAAAATGAAGGTGCGGATATCCTGTGACCAGCCAGAAAGTTTGTCCATATGCTTCTTATACACAGGTTCTAGCCAAGGCAAAAAGTCCACAGCATAACCTTGATTAATCTCCCAGAAAATCTCGTCGAAATGATCTACAATATTCTTGAACTCCACGTCGTTTTCAGCATCAAATCTTATATTGCACATGTAATGGCAGAACATGTTCATCGCCGTTGACATTAGAATAGGTTTCAAATTGATGCTTGTCTCCGTGGTATTGGCTATGGTCTTCAAAGTTTGTACCATGTCTATAGCTTCGAATGTGGCAACACTGCCGATGCGCGCGAAGTTGTCTGTGTGCTGTTTTGGGCCGCAGTGGCGTCGTGCCATGTTCCTCCGACGAGTTTGCAAATTTGACCAGTCGCACAGAGCCAGAGCTGTGGACAAAAGAAAAACATAACATAGTTGTACAATTTTTGATTGAATCAGGCGTCACTTGGCGGAAGTCCTAAACCATTGTGAAAAGAGAAATATATGTAGCTTACTCCCGCAAAATATATACAAGGTGTTACAAAAGTACCCCTAATACCGAATATGGTAGATAGGGACCATCAAACTGATCAACTTTTACTACGGGACCAACTCTGAAATCGCGAAAAAAAAACCAGTTGTTTCATACAAAAATTAAAATCGAAAATATAAAAATGTATGAAACAGCTGATATTTTTTTTCGCGATTTGAGAGTTGGTCCCGTAGTAAAAGTTGTTCAGTTTGATTGTCTTTATATACCATATTCGGCATTAGGGGTATTTTTGTAACATGTTGTACAAGATATCCTGTAGTATATAGTCTAATAACTTCACACTCACCACATTAGTAACTACATTGTACCCTTGCGAAGCCGGGGTGGGCCGCTAGTACTATTATATAGTGCGATTTTATAATTATATAGGAGCATTGCTCTCAGTATAATCATAAAACAACAGACTACTGACAGCATGACCTTCCTATGGCCATTATACATCGTTTATATGAGTAGTAATAGTGAAAAGATAGCTTTAAGTATCTAGATCAGAACATTTTTATACGGAATTCTATTGGAGCCTAGATCAATATTGCAACTTACATCATTAATCTATAATTATGAATACCTTTACAACTGGAATTATCAAATAAAAACGATTATTTTGTTCATTACGACAAAAAGATGACTCCACCATCAGTAGTGTCCCCATCTGGGACACAGGCCTTCCTTATGATAAGGAGGATGGGCCAAAACCCACCACGCGGGCCCAATGCGGATTGTTGGGTGTTAACGACTGCAAATGTAGCTAGGACCAACAGCTTAACATGCCTTCTGAAGCACGGAGGAGCTCAAGATAATAATTTTTTTGCCACCCATCCCATGACTGACCCTTGCGAAAGTTGCTTATCCTCTGCAATCGCTGCGCCTGGCACTACACCACTGCGCCACCGAGCTCTACAACCCCGACCCCAAGGTTAGAAAGATAAATTTGAGAAAATTTTGGATACCCTGACGTAGATACAGTTATGAGTACATTACTCATGTAATTTTGAAAGTGCGTAAGTATTCAATAAATTCGTAACCTGATACATAGGTAGTTACAATAAACCAAATATTTCAGATTACTATTTGACATACATTTTAAGCTGATTTCAAAATTAAAACAGAAATAGATAGTAGTTTGTTCGTCTTATGTATGTATTGTATGATTTCGATCAATATCACTATACATATATTATAAAACATAATCCTCTGCCACGTCTGTTTGTCTGTTTGCGATAAACTCAAGATTTTCATACGGTTTTGAAAAAAAGAACAAAAATAACAAACCTTTTTTATTATTCAATTATTCATTTTTTAAGATAAATAATATTAGAAAAAATACTAGAAAAAATCGACTCACCCGTAGCACCTCAGACGTTTTTCTAATATTATTTATCTTAATATGAAAATAGCATTGTGAATGCGAAAAATCTAAATTTAAAATTCATTTTTGTTATTTTTATTTAGATCTAATTATTGTTTCAAATTTTTGAATAATTGTTTTTAATTCAATTTTCTCAATGTGACATTCTTTTTAATCTCATGATTAATAATTGGAGTATTTTAATATATTAAAATCAATGCAATTTGTAATTAGGTTAAAATTGTATATGTATTTTTGTAAATGGGTGTAATTTGCCTGAATAAATGAAAATTCTATTCTATTAGCGCGGTGCAAAGCAAATTTTTTTTAGAAGACTCAATTTTCATAGTTTAAATTCAATCAAAGCATTTCTGGCTAATATTCGAAATTTGAAAATGATAGAAGAAGGTTGTTTTATATTATGACTGCTAATACTATTTGTTAGTTTTTAAACAACATTTTTGACGCCCTCCGTGGTCGAGTGTCTTTGTACACCGGTTTTCAAGGTGTCGCCATCTCTGAGGTCCCGGGTTCGATCCCCGGTTGGGTATATTTAGGAAACGAACTTTTCTATGTTGGCTCAGGTCTAGGTGTTTGTAGTTCCACCGCTGTCTCTGATTTCCATAACACAAGTGCTTAAGACCTTGTCCAGAAAGGGCGAATTCGCCGCGATTTGACTCGCGATTTTGGTTACACTGCTGTTAATATTGCACACGTTGCTGACGTCGCTGGTCCTAAGCGAACATTGTATAGCGAAACGCGTCTTATACGCGCGTAGCTCTGGTCAAGGTCTTAGCTACTTACTTTGGAATCGGAGCAATATTTGTGATGTTGTTAAATTTATTTTATTTATTTATACAATTTGAGCTATTTTCTCACGGCGCCACTAGTGATAAACTTGTTTTAAGTTCAAGTTCAAACACAAACATCGCATTAACAGGTAATCTTGTAAATTAACTTAATTGCTAACTTAATAAATAGATGAAAAAAAAACAAATAAACAGACGAACATAGAACCTCCTCATTTTTTGAAGTCGGTTAATAAAATAAGCTTATTTTTTTCCATGCTAAGTAGTAAAGTTTGGATCTCAACTTACGACCTAAGTATAAGTAAGCCGTGTCCTTCAAGTTGACATCAAATTAAGTGTCATGTTGTCGGGTACTTAGCTTGATAGACATAGGTAAGTACCTACTAAGTACCATGGTTAATATCAAGTAACTTAATGAAAGAAACTAGAGCTTGCTATATGCTTTTATTAGTGGTCTATGGCATAAGCAGAAGCGGTTTCGAAAACGTTTTTACTGAGGTTGAGAAAACTTACTATCGAGGCGTGAATTAAATTATTAACAACGCCCTCCGCTGTCGTTTGGCTTTGTACACAGGTTTTCAATGCGTCGCCATCTCTGAGGTCCCGGGTTCGATCCCCGGTTGGGTCAATTTAGAAAACTGACTTTTCTATATTGAATCAGGTCTGGGTGTTTGTGATACCACCGTTGTCTCCGATCTCCATAAGACAAGTGCTTTAGCTACTTACTTTGGAATCGGAGC
Organism: Catoptria pinella; assembly: GCA_963556745.1. Classification (NCBI taxonomy): domain Eukaryota; kingdom Metazoa; phylum Arthropoda; class Insecta; order Lepidoptera; family Crambidae; genus Catoptria; species Catoptria pinella. The sequence continues at coordinate 5,035,003 of OY750788.1, read as the reverse complement.
AATGTATGTGATGTTGTCTAATATTAAAAAATAAAAAAAACACTTGAATTTGATACTATTTATTTTTAAACTATTTATTAAAAAGAGCAATTTTACAAAAACAAACTATTCCTATATTCAAAACTAGTCCCACAGGATATTACGTTACAACATCCAGAATACCAAAATGCCACTGAAAAAGTTTCCCTATTATACAAGGTGTTACAAAAGTACCCCTAACGTACTTTTGTAACACGTTGTATATCTGAGGCGCAAAATGTTAGAAGGCATCATCATTTCTGAATTTCAATTCACCGATGTAGTGAAATTATATTTCCTTATTATTCTTGTCTAAAAATTCCAGACCGTTCTAAACTTCAATAATATAGAAGTTACAATAAAATGTGTTTCCCTATTTATTATTGCAGTATCAAATTGAATTTAAAATAATGTATCTTGTTTTTCTCTATTTTACCTGAGACGTCACACGCACTACAGAAGTCGTAAGTTTATCACTTAGACCACACTTACAAGATGAACTACACTTTGATAGTTGAGCACTAACTTGAGGTTCATTTAGAAGGTTAAAGTCATTCATATGAGTTGGCGCCATGTTAACATTTTGCACTTAATACGTCATACGAATACGAAGTAATTAAATGACAGTTAAATTAGCAACCATTTTGTCATATTCATTAAAAAAGATTTTAGTTGTACATTCAATTAAATCTAATCTGTACAGCCCTATTTAATAACGTGACAATTTGTTAATTATTGTTATGACAATTTGGTTTTCATTGCGGTGTAGCTATGAGTAGTTTATTATATTATCAAATTGGTTGACGCAATGGTTGTAAAATTGTTATGACAGGTGACAAATTGTCACGTCTACTGACCGAGCGAACGCGAAGCGTCACTGGTTCAGTTTCGGCAAAAATGCTTTCTTATGTCCTACCGGTGTCCGTTTGTTCTTCTCTACAGGGTGGCATTTCTCAACCGAATCTAGTAAATTTTGTGAGCAGGTTCGATAATAAGAATTTTTTAGTCGGTTCAGTTTTTCGGATTTTTTCAAAATAGTGGAGATATGTAAAAAAATCAAATTTCAGTCGTTTTGTTAAATGATCAAAAATAACACAAACCTTTTTTGTTAGCGCGGTGCAAAGGAATTTTTTGTTTTAAAAGATTAGAAAGTTCATAGTTCAAAATCAATCAAAACATTTCTGGCCAATATTCGAAATTTGAAACCAATAATAAGATTGTGATGTGACAGAATTTATGACTGCGTATACCTACTAAGTATTTATTTGTTTTTAAACAACATACATGATACATACATACATAAGAGATGTAAAGGAGTTTTTGGCGCCATTTTGTCGAGTTCGGTTTGGTGTCTATTTTAATTATTTTCAAATTGATTCATAGTGGATATTGTGTCTTAAAATTGGTGCAGTTATATGGTACAAGTGTCTACGCAACTGAACAATATGTGGGATAATTGAAATAGGCGCGATCTTGGTTGTGTGAAGCTGAGACTTTTATTGAAGTGGTGGCTTCCTCGGCAGAACTAACCGAGTAAACTGTCTTGATATACTTGGTGCCAAATGCACCAAGCAGCATTGGAATGCGATGCACCCGCATTCTAATGAAAAATTAAACAATATCTACCACTGAACTATTTAACACTTGACACTGGCAAAAATTACTTCCAAGAGGAAAGTAGATTGCCATAACAAAAAAAGAAGAAGAAGAAGAGATGTAAAGACGTTTGTCGACCTCCGTGGTCGAGTGGCTTTGTACACCGGTTTTCAAGGTGTCGTTATCTCTGAGGTCCCGGGTTCGTTCCCCGGTTGGGTCAATTTAGAAAACGAACTTTTCTATATTGGCTCAGGTCTGGGTGTTTGTGATACCACCGTTGTCTCCGATTTCCATAACACAAGTGCTTTAGCTACTTACTTTGGAATCGGAGCAATGTATGTGATGTTGTCAAATATTTATTTATTATTTATTTATAAAGATATGTGTTAGAGCGTAGACTGTATTTTTGTAATGGGTACGATCGATTGCATGAATAAGAAAACCTTTGAAGCTGAAAATTTGGATGTATTGAACGTGGAAAAGAAAGATGAGGATAGACGATTTGGCATTATAAAACCATAGATCATTTAAAAATAAAAATATCAAAGTACACAAGAAAAAGTATTCATGTTGGTTATTCCAACAATATGTTTAAAAAACCTAACCAATTGTTTTTGTTTAAATCAATTGGATAAAAAGTAAAGTCACTTCAACCGTAAGACAGATTAGTAAATTTCCAGTGACTTTTAATTCCAGTTCATGTAAATGTATGAATTTTACGTAGTAAAAAGAACACTTTAAATAATCTTAAGAAAAAAAATTTGCAAAGCTCAATAATTTAAGTACTTCGCTTTCCGTGATAGAGTAGGTTTATTTAAAAAAAACTTTCTTTCCCGCCTCAAAGTCCAACTGACAAACATTTTATTAAATTTCACAGTAGTGATTAAATGCTCAAGTGATCTATGGACGATTTACTGCTTAAATATAAAAAATGGGAAAAACTCGTTTTCCCGCCAAAAATGAATCCATAGACAATCACTTGCACAGTGTATGAATGGCGGATCACAATTGTACGATCTAATATCATATTACACGGAAATGAAAATTATTGATTGCAATTTTGCGCAAAATGTGTGTTAAATAATTCAACACACTTTGTAATTATTACAAATTGGTGTCAAGTTGTGTGAAACAGTTAAGTACATCAGAAATTAAGTGAAGGTTTTAGGAGAGTTATCCGTGGTAAGTAGTCAAATATATTTCTTTAATTAAATATCTATATTTTAAACACAGATACCTTTTAAGAGGAAACACCACGGTCGAGAGAATTAAAAAAAGTTGACAAAATCAACGTTTCGTAGTCCCTGTTTCCTCCTCTAAAACTAGACCGATAAATACATTTTTTAATAAAAAAAATAAAGAAAGGATTTAATTGGCTGTATTCCTATGTTTTGCTTTTTTATATAATTGCTGTCTTTGATTGCTGGATGTCTAAACAATGGCAATTTTAGGTTTTCTGGAGATTAATATCTCTTTTAATAATTATTTTACACAGCCAATTCATTCCTTTAAATCTTAATGAAAAAAATATTTAAATCGGTCTAGTTTTGGAGAAGGAAACTGTGAAAAAAATTAATTTTGTCAACTTTCTATATACATTTTTCAATTCTCTCGACCGTGGTGTTTCCTCTTAATCCAATTAAATGAACCGACTTCAAGAAGGTGGCTAGTCAATGAATATGTAAAAAAGTTCGAATCCTATTTATTCTAACGGTCTGTTTCTTAGGTTCCGAATAGCGCTAACTTCCGGTTTAAATTGAACAGAATTTCTGTTAACATATTATTATGTGAAATAGGTCCTTGCTAGTAAGGTATAAAATATGTGAAAAATTTCGCAAATAAAATATATTAAAAAAAAAATACATAAAAAAATTATAAACAACAACCCGTTAGCTTCCGTAACTAAAATTGTTTTATTTCAAAATAATAGACTATCATTGTTTTACACTATAAACGTAAAATATTAAACATTGAGAAGTTAATAACTTGAAACACACAGAAAAATAATAATTTAAGTTCAAAAGTACTCACAGTTATTCCGGTCACCAGCGAAAAGTTTGTGAAATCTGATGAAATCAGGGCGCCCTCCGAAGAATTTTCCATTTTGGTTCAAAACTTCTCTTATCAACTCCAAATTATTTACAACTAGACACGGTGTGTTCCCCAATCTAAGGCTGAATATATCGCCATATTGTTTCGACAGCTCCGTAAACGCCTGAAATGGCGACTCGTGCTTGCCCAAAAGGTGTAAATTCCCTATAACAGGCAAAGGCATCGGTCCAGGGGCCTTTTGCAACGTCGTTTTCACTTCCCCAGACTTGTTAACTCTTTTCAAAGTTACTGTGTTACTAGAGAAAAGTTTGTATACGCATAGCGCTATTACGACAGCAAGGAGGATCGCACTCATTTTTATTTTTTCTAAAAAGAAAATTTCTTAACGAGTGGCCACCTCGGATGACAGGAGATTTGGCGGGAAACACGCCTGCACTGCACAGTGGTACGCGCGTCCGCCATTCTTATACACAGGCCGACACAATTTACATTTTACGCTTTTGCATTCAACATCTGTTTTGTATGACAAATCAAATCAAAATCATCTTTATCATCTTGGAAATAAGAATGTAATTGTTATGTGAGGCGTCAATTCTGCATTTGATTTACTATATGACGTGGGTGAATACTTTGCTTGCGATTAAAAGTAAAAAAGATTGACTATGGCAGGCATCATGATTCAACATAGTGAGACAAACGAGGGGTTGTTTTAAGGTTAAACGGAAATCTTTATGTCAATTCGTAGTCCCTATTTCTTTCAAAACCTTTTTTCTCAAGAACTTGTGATGGGGGTTTTTGGCGCCATTTTGTCGAGTTCGGTTTGGTGTCTATTTTAATTATTTTCAAATTGATTAATAGTGGATATTGTGTCTTAAAATTGGTGCAGTTATATGGTACAAGTGTCTACGCAATTGAACAATATGAGGGATAATTGAAATAGGCGCAATCTTGGTTGTGTGAAGCTGAGACTTTTATTGAAGTGGTGGCTTCCTCGGCAGAACTAACCGAGTAAACTGTCTCGATATACTTGGTGCCAAATGCTCCAAGCAGCATTGGAATGCGATGCACCCGCATTCTAATGAAAAATTAAACAATATCTACCACTGAATTATTTAACACTTGACACTGGCAAAAAATACTTCCAAGAGGAAAGTAGATTGCCATAACAAAAAAAGAAGAAGAAGAAGAAGAACTTGTGATGTAAAAATATTATTTCACTCAACCAAAAGAAAACTGTATGTGTAAATTGGACCCAAAAATAAGTAGCAGCGTTTTTCGATGCAAACAGACATTATTCAACCCCTAAGGGACTGATAGGGTTCAAATTTTTATGTAAAAATAATACGGGAACGGTAACAGGGAACGGGAACAGGGAACGGGAACAAACAGGAACGGGATATGGATATCCTAATAATATTGTAAATGTGAAAGTTTAATGTTTGTATTTGTACATGTTTGGATGTTTGTTATTCGCTTACGTAAAAGCGGCTGAATGGAATTGGAATGACACAAATAGTTTATAACCCGGGTTAAGACATAGGATTTTTATCCCGGTCAAAGGTTCCCTGGGGATTTCCCCGAACGCGGACGAAGTCGCGGGCATAAGGTAGTATTTTTTCTGCATTCAATTCAAATGTAGAACAGCGTAGTAACAGAGAGACTTGATAAAAAAACGGATTTGAATATCTAAATTTTTTTCGATGAAATTGAGAATTTTGTATTGTACTGGTTTTTTAAGCTATACATACGTGAATAGCAATGAAATAAAACATCATCTACCTACTTATTATAATTTAATTCGAACAGTTTTGGCATAATGCCTTAATTCCTTTGCCGATTTCTCGCAAATGTTTTTTTACTTGTTACGGGGTTAAGATTTTATGTTTTTCCTATTGCTTTTTAGTAGGGAAAAAATAATAAAAAATTTCAAAATTCAAATTAAGAGCGCGTAGTCCGCACACTATACAAGGTGTTACAAAAATACTCCTAATGCCGAATATGGTATATAGGGACCATCAAACTGATCAACTTTTACTATGGAACCAACGCTGAAATTGCGAAAAAAAATCAGCTGTTCCATACAAAAAATAAAATCGAAAATATCAAAATGTATGAAACAGCTGATTTTTTTTTTCACGATTTCAGAGTTGGCCCCATAGTAAAAGTTGTTCAGTTTGATGGTCCCTATGTGCCATATTCGGCATTAGGGGTATTTTTGTAACACCTAGTATAGCGACGCCATTGGAAAATATCATATCGTTTAGTGTAATGGCGTTTTTTTGCAAAAAGTGGCCACTTTTAACAATAAAACTCCATTAAACTTAACTTCTCTAATTATCTTTTTTATTTACTAAATCCTTAGTTAGGCCTGCTATATAGATAAAAATAAATAAATAAATTTGACAACATCACATACATTGCTCCGATTCCAAAGTAAGTAGCTAAAGCACTTGTGTTATGGAAATCAGAGACAACGATGGTATCACAAACACCCAGACCTGAGCCAATATAGAAAAGTTCGTTTTCTAAATTGACCCAACCGGGGATTCAACCCGGGACCTCAGAGATGGCGACACCTTGAAAACCCGGTACAAAGCCACTCGACCACGGAGGTCGTCTGCATAAAAGGATAAAGTAGTAAAAATCTATTTTTTTCGCTTATGCTTTGAAATGTTACCATTTTATTTGAAAAAGGAATGTGGGGTGTTCCACATTTCCGTCATGGCTGGATCATCGCGTTCTAAATTTGAAATTCAGTGTGGGGAATGAATTTCATTACCTACGTCCCATACAAGTACATATTCCAAATTCAAAACGGTAGAAATCATCAGTTATTTTTATGAAACTTTATGGCTGCATGGCTGGTCACGAACCAATAAAAAAATCCGGGCATTTCTTGAGAAAAGCACTATACAACGTGTTACAAAAATACCCCTAATGCCGAATATGGTATATAGGGACCATCAAACTGTTCAACTTTTACTATGGGACCAACTCTGAAATCGCGAAAAAAAAACAGCTGTTTCATACGTTTCGATATTTTAATTTTTGTATGAAACAGCTGTTTTTTTTCGAGATTTCAGACTTGGTCCCATAGTAAAAGTTGATCATTTTGATGGTCCCTTTGAACCATATTCGGCATTAGGGGTATTTTTGTAACATGTTGTATAAGCCTTGTACTGGAGGCTATTTACATTGCCTCGAATGATTAAGGCCCTCGTCTGAATTTTTGACAATTTAAATGCTTACTTCTCGTTCTCGGCTGTAATGTACTATTTCTCACTTATGCTCTGAAATATTAGCGTTACATTTGAATGCTGGAGGTTCCACATTTCCGTGGCGGTTTGGTGAACAGTAGGAAATTAATTTCAATGCCCGCAATTTCAGGACAACTTCTTTTTTTAATTCTAAAAGCCCCACCCGACTTCAATACACGTGTTTTATTATTTTGATATGCGTAACTATCATTAGATTTGAATATTATTGTTTGCTTTTTAGAGGTATTTAATTTTGAAGTCGGTTTTTTTTTTTTTTGGTATCACGTTTGTATGGGAAGCTCACTGTTCGCCGGAATCTTGACTTCCGCTATCGCAGGGCCAGGCACTAAACCACTGCGCCACTGAGCTCCTCAGTGATGCCTATTATTTATTTATTTATCTCTTATTAGAAATAAAGTATGAAATGAACTAAATTCGGTTCACCAATAGTTATAAATAAATAAATGCTTGGACAATTTCACACAGCGCCAACTAGCCCCAAACTAAGCATAGCTTGCTAGACAACTGATATACTTTTTGTATACTTATTATACATAGTCACACCAGACCCGTCACAGAAAGTTCCCGCCCGGCCGGGAATTGAACCCGGGACCTCTTGCGTTGTAGACCGGCATGTTGACCACTGCACCACTCAGTCATCAAAAGTTGCTAGTTGCCAGTCGAAATAACACAGAAATGGATAAAATATGTGCCTGGATCAGCAATTGCGGAGGTTAAGCAACAAACGCAAGGGTCAGTCATGGGATGGGTGACCAAAATTGTCTTGAGTTCTTCCGTGCTTCGGAAGGCACGTTAAGCCGTTGGTTCCGGCTGCATTTACATTAACACCCACCAATCCGCATTGGGCCTTCGTGGTGGGTTATGGCCCATCCTCCTTTTCCACCCGGAAAGCCTGTGCCCCAACAGTGGGGATATTAAAAAATTGTATTAACTAGCGGCCGCCCGTGACTTCGTCTGCGTGAATTTTATCCCTCGTAGTTTTTTTTTTATTCAAATAAACTTAGTAATTAACCGCTTTTGAATCGTCTATATTTTCCTACCACCCGTTCCAGACTTTTTAACTGACAAGAAGAACAGGCGCAAGAAACTTATCAGCTTTAACAGAAATAAGTAACGATATTTACAAACTTAAATATATCGTTACCAAATACAATACATACAACAGGTTATAAACAACAAAGTACTTACTAGCAAGTTATTGTGTTACAACATTTCCACGCATTTCGGTCTTTCAAATAATCGTCTACTTTATAATAACCTTTACCCATGAGCAGCTTTTTGAAATGATTTTTAAATTCATGCAAAGGTAGATCAATCACTTGTTGTTATTTTTTATCCCTCGGGAACCTGGAGGCTTACTACGATCTCTTATTGCGATCCAGTTTAGGTCCTAAAATGAATTGCATCGCTATGTGACAGCGGTGTCAGCAGACAGCGACTCAACTTTAATTCATAACCTAAACTGAATCGCTAAGCCGTATGTCATTCATTATTTGTTCATACAAGAATAGACTCTATACAGCAGAAAATAAAAGTTTTTTGCCGAGGACACCGGCGCCATTTCACCCGATTTTGCTTCGCGTGACACTGACAGCCCGGTGTAGCTCATCGTACGAAATAAAGCGATTCAGTTTGGGAACCTAAACTGAAACTCAATAGCTTTATAAAAATTGATTGTAGGCATCCTGTACTTTTTTCGGGATGAAAGGTACCCTATGTCCTTCTCTGAACCCCTGACAACATGTATGCTAAATTTCATTAAGATCGGTTGGGTACAGGCTGCATAGACTGCACACTAGCGCAGCCATTGGAAAAAAAAACATAGTGCTGAAATAAAGACGAAATTGTGAATTATCTCTCTGTAGTGCACTCCGTAGAAGCTTTGTGGTACTTTTTAACGCCTGAACAATATTTTCTAACCTGTCGTTTAGTTAAATGTAGTTTATTGTTAAAAGTGAACACTTATCGCTAAAAATCTCCACTAAACTAAACGACAGGATAGAAAATATTGTTCAGGCGTTAAAAAGTACCACAAAGCTTCTTCGGAGTGCACTACAGAGAGATAATTCACAATTTCGTCTTTATTTAAGCATTATGTTTGTTTTCCAATGGCGGCGCTAGTGTGCAGACTATGCGCTCTTAAAGCGTAAAACAAACATACTTTCGCATTAAATTTTATAATATTAGTTACGATTCATTCAAACCTCTTTTCCTGAATAAATTCTTGATTTGCGTCAATGTTAAAATTATTTTAAATCGGAAATAACAGAATGCACAGTGTAATAATGCCAGTAACGCTTGCTTTTATGTTGCAATCAAACTTTTTGTTTCAACAACGGTTTCTGCCCCCTGATTATGTAACTTTGTTGCTATCAACTCTGACAGAAATCGCAGTTACATTGCTGCTTTAGTAAGAACCAATGTGACAACTATCTTACTTAAAGCAGCAATGTAACTCAATCGATTTCAATCGAGAATTGTTAGCAACAGAGTTACGTAATCAGCCCCCAGGTACAACCCGTGAAAGTGAGAATATTTTCTTAAAGTTTACTTATTTAACCTTTTTTTACCTATTTAACCTGCATTTAACTGATGCTACACTGTTAAATTGTGGAAGACAGTGAGTAAAATAGCCAAGGCTTAAAAAACATTACGTTAAAGACCTCTATTGAAAGTAAATTTTACAAAAACGTCGTCTGACTCTTCGCCGGCCGCTGCTGCGGCAAGCCCGCTGCGCTCACACGGCTTGCGCGTTTTTTGTCGCAGTTCTAACTTAATGGACTCTTCAAGACTTCTTTCATGGCGAGGGGCTTCGCTCTCCGTGCCCCCATTCCCCCGCTCCTGTATCTACCCCCTTTTATGTGATTACACTATTTTTTCAATAAAAAAAACCTTATTTTAACTAATCCATTACCTAGGAAATCTGCAAACTACCTAATTAACGTAAGAAATTAAACAATTGTTTTCACTTTAATGGACTCCACCAGCGCCCTATTTAATAAACGTGACAATTTGTCACCTGTCATGACAAATATCCATTATGTCAACCAATTTGAAGATAGAACAAACTACTCCTAGCTACATCACGATATAAACCAAATTGTCATGACAATTGACAAATTGTCACATTATTAAATAGGGCCTAGTTGTTTTCCCCCCAATTGCACCTACTTTTCAAACTTACACTATGGATTTAAGAAGTTGATATTGGTAATGATATTAAATTATACACAAAGGAACTTTAAAAAATAAAATTATTTTGCATTCACCACTTTTTATTTTGACTCAAATTGTGTTTTTGAACACATGCATTGGTCCTCAGTATTTATGACGGAAAACATAAGCTTACCTTAGTGTCAGTCAGTGTAAAGTTTTACGTCATAACATAATTATCCAATGAAACACAACATGTTACAAAAGTACCCCTAATGCCGAATATGGTATAAAGGGACCATCAAACAAAAAAAAATCAGCTGTTTCATACAAATATTAAAATGTATGAAACAGCTGATTTTTTTTTTCGCGATTTCATAGTTGGTCTCATAGTAAAAGTTGTTCAGTTTGATGGTCCCTATATACCATATTCGGTATTAGGGGTATTTTTGTAACACCTTGTATAGTTGTTTAATACTTTAGCTAAAATGCTCATTAGATTGATAAAACGCTTTTAAGTTTCTTAATTCATAAATCTGATTAAATCGTCTTTTCTTTCATTCACAACGGGTTAGCGCTTGTCCTTCACCTCACATGATGTTAAGTGACGATAAGGCCGTAGGTGGAAGCGCACTACACCCGGAATCCTCACCACTGAGGAACTGGCTATCTTATAATACTAAATAATATACTAGAAAAAAAATTGGACCCGCACCATATCATGTTCTCGGACGGGAATCGAACCCGTGACCTTTGGATCGCGTATGGATAAAAAGTAGCTTTCTCATCTTAATCAACTGTTTAAAAATATCTGGAAAGATGTTCAGTTGAATGTCGAGGTAATTCCTTCTACATTGGTGAGATGGCGCTGGCTTGCAGCGTAAGAGTTGATATACTAGAAGAAATTCGACGTTCTCACTAGTGACTCGGTAGCTCAGCGGTCAGAGCATTGGACCGGATATCCAAAGGTCGCGGGTTCGATTCCCGTCCGAGAACATGATCTGGTGCGAGTCGTATTTTTTCTAGTATATTATTTAGTATTATATAAAAAAAATAGCATTGTGAATGCTTAAATGTCAAAATTTTAAAAATGGCTATCTTATCTTTAACTGCCGGAACACTACAATTTTTAAATTGCTGTTATGGCGTCAGACTTAGGTAAGATGGTGGTAGCTAGCCAGACGGACTTGAAGTAAGCCTTACCACCAACCAAACCGAGTACAAATGTACCCCCCTCCTGGGAATCGAACCCGCCCCTGCGTCTCACACGGGTGGGCGAACCACTAGACCACAGAGGCGGTTCAAAAGAAGTTCGGTCGGAAAAGAGCCTCGGGGAAAAAGTTACGAAGGCGACCGTATGAAAACCTCCTTCATGTTCTTGAAGTCGGTTTTTTATATTGTCGGTTGGGTTTTCGGGTTATTATATTGTTGTTCTGATGAATCCTAGTCTACTGGTTTCGCGAAAAAAAATCTTTGATTCTTTGAAATTAATTAACTTTGAATTTTGAGATTTTAGCATTGACAATGCTATTTTTATATAACACTAAATAATATACTAGAAAAAATACGACTTGCACCAGATCATGTTCTCGGACGGGAATCAAACCCGCGACCTTTGCATATCCGGTCCATGCTCTGACCGCTGAGCTACCGAGTCTCGGTAGTAGTGACTCGGTAGTCTCGGTAGTAGTGACTCGGTGCGAGTCGTATTGTTTCTAGTATATTATTTAGTATTATAATTTACATTGACTTAGCTGTTAAGCTGGCTTAGGCCTAATTCCATCTGTGGATTGATTGAATTCTTTTTCTTTAACGACCTCCGTGGTCGAGTGGCTTTGTACACCGGTTTTCAAGGTGTCGCCATCTCTGAGGTCCCGGGTTCGATCCCCAGTTGGGTTTACTTAGAAAACGAACTTTTCTATATTGGCTCAGGCCTGGGTGTTTGTGATACCACCGAAGTCTCTGATTTCCATAACACAAGTGCTTTAGCTACTTACTTTGGAATCGGAGCAATGTATGTGATGTTGTCAAATATAAATATATAAAAAAATTCATTCAATCCTGGGTAAGCTGGCACTTCACATTATTATTAGGTATTAACGTTTTTATTCTCTTTATGAATAACAATAAGAATTTTATAACATTCCTCTAAAATGCTTACTTTATTCACTGAAAAAAGTCAATAAAAAGCGTGTCACCAATTTTAAGGCTTTTAATCACTATATTGGTATTTGAATTTAGAACACAATTCGACTTCCATCTCAATACTATACAACCTTTTTTTTTAGTATTTTTTCTAACATTATTTATCTTAATATAAAAATAGCATTGTGAATGCGAAAAATCTAAATTTAATAACTATACAACCTCCTTGTGCAAAAAATACTCGATACAAACTCCTTGTGCAAAGAGAACTCGATATACAAACTCCTTGTGGAAAAATATTTTCGCTTAAATCTTTCTTTTTCTTGTAGTCATGGTATGAAATATAGAATACAAGTCTTGAGTAAAACGGATTTATATCGAGTGCCATGAATCACTCGCTTTAAATCCGTCTCGGAGTTTTTGGCGCCATTTTGTCGAGTTCGGTTTGGTGTCTATTTTAATTATTTTCAAATTGATTCATAGTGGATATTGTGTCTTAAAATTGGTGCAGTTATATGGTACAAGTGTCTACGCAACTGAACAATAGGTGGGATAATTGAAATAGGCGCGATCTTGGTTGTGTGAAGCTAAGACTTTTATTGAAGTGGTGGCTTCCTCGGCAGAACTAACCGAGTAAACTGTCTTGATATACTTGGTGCCAAATGCTCCAAGCAGCATTGGAATGCGATGCACCCGCATTCTAATGAAAAATTAAACAATATCTACCACTGAACTATTTAACACTTGACACTGGCAAAAATTACTTCCAAGAGGAAAGTAGATTGCCATAACAAAAAAAGAAGAAGAAGAATCCGTCTCTTATTCAATAATTGCATAACATACTATTATTTATTTGCAAAAATATGGTTACAAAATTGATGTTGTTTGATAGTGATAAACCAACATAATACACTGTCGCTTTGTTTGCTAATAATTCTGAAGTTATATTTTGGGCTGCCTTTGAATGTATTCTACCTATTTTGAAACATAGACTCAAATAGAATTTCCTCAAAACACAAAGAGGTCAAGTGTTTCTCTCTGAATGATTGGTACCTCCTTTCCTGCGACTTCGTGAAATTTTATGAATTATTTATGTTTTTTTTTTAAGTCGGACGATGGTCTACTTAGCGAGTGCGTGTTAGATTTACATACAGTTTTGTTTGTTTGGTTGTTACAATTTTACTGTCAGGAGTAAAGTTGCAAGTCCGGTTTCAGCCGGAAATGTTTGGCTTTTTGAGTTCTAGTCCGGCCTTTGACTGCGTCCAGCCTGTCCGGCTTTGCAAGGCTTTTTGTGTGGCTTCCGCGCGAGTCGTAAGTCGAGCGCAAGTAATGCCACGACACGAGACTGCCCCGCTCCGAGTCGATCCGACCACTGTTCGTTTTAGAACTTAATAATATGTCCGGCTTTGAAAAGCTATGATAAGCAATAGCTTAAAAAAATTCAAAATTCAAAACTCATTTATTCAGTCTAGGCTGTTACAAGCACTTGTGAATGTCAAAGAAGCTACGCCATCGGTTCGCAAACCCTAAGCGGGAGACCTTGTAACGAGAAGAGCCGGCAAGAAACTCGTCAAGGGCTGCTTTTTTCTCCCTGTATATTTCATACAGAGTCGTCAAAATTTGAAAAATGAGATCAGCATTTAAAATGACGTAATTTTCCATTACAATAATTAACAAAGTTTACATTCAATGGGTAGGTAAAATAAATTTTAACTAGTTGGGAAATCTCTGTCTACTACTCGATAACGCATAGCTAAGAAAAAAGGCAGGTATATCCGGATTTTAGGGTAAAATTTCCGGCCAAATTAAGCGCCAGGTCCGCCTTTTTTGTGCCAACCCTAGTCAGGAACGATCTTTGAATTCTCAAACATTGGAAAAAAACAAAACACGAGTCATTCCAACAATCAGCGCATGCTTTTTTTTTTAATTTTACGAATTTATGAGAAGATATCGTGGTTCCACTGTCGGTTGACCTACCTTTTGGTCACCCATCCCATAACCGACCTTTGCAATATGCTTTAATCTGCCAAATTGAAGGTTTAACTGAGCACATGTTCTAGCAGCTTTGTTTATGTTTTGTTTTACATAAGATACATAAACTTTTACTGTTACAATATATGTATAAGTCTGTAGGTATTACAATGACTTATAATAAGGCAAATTATACACAACGTGTTACAAAAGTACCCCTAATGCCGAATATTTTAGATAGGGACCATCAAACTGAACAACTTTTACAACAAAAAATAATTACGAAAATATCACAATGCATGAAACAGCTGACTTTTTTTCGCGATTTCAAAGTTGGTCCCATAGTAAAAGTTGTTCAGTTTGATGGTCCTTATCTATCATATTCGGCATTAGGGGTTTATTGTAACACGTTGTATAATAGGCAAATAGTGGTTCACTCAACAAAATGGTATATTGTTGTTACAACCAATTTTATCTTATTTTTCTAATATATTATATGGGTCCAGCTGAAAACCAGCGCTGGGAATTTCAAATTCACAGCATTGCTGAGCTGGTCAGCCCTTTCGGCTGTTTAGTCTATACTAATAGCTGTTGTTAACTGTAACTGTTTGTGAACCTATGTAAAACGCCGAATAAATGCCTACTTTATTTACTTTACTTACTTTACTTTGCGACAGTTGCTTAACCGCCGCAATCGCAGGCCGAACTAAGCAACTGACGCCCTCCGTGGTGTAGTGGCTTTGTTCACCGGTTTTCAAGGTCCATCTCTGAGGTCCCGGGTTCGATCCCCGGTTGGGACCATTTAGAAAACGAACTTTTCTATATTGTCTCAGGTCTGTGTGTTTGTGATACCACCGTTGTCTCCGATTTCCATAACACAAGTGCTTTAGCTACTTACTTTGGAATCGGAGCAATGTATGTGACGTTGTCAAATATTTATTTATTTATTTACTGCATTATCGAGTTATAATAGGCCTTTTGATACAATATGAAATATGACACTCCAATGTTTACATTATGAATTAATATTGGTCAGAATGCTGACGCCCCATAATGTTACAAATACTGTATCAGCTTGTGGCTACTTTCTTTTAGACGTCGGATAGTTACATTTAAATAATCTTAGATTAATTGTGTTATTAAAACAAGGACCCAATTATACAAATTAATATAAATCGATTAAATCCGATGTAGTAGGATTTTACGTCTTCTTGTTATCGTAAATAAAATAAATAAATAAATATTTGACAACATCACATACATTGCTCTAATTCCAAAGTAAGTAGCTAAAGCACTTGTGTTATGGAAATCAAAGACAACGGTGGTATCACAAACACCCAGACCTGAGCCAATATAGAAAAGTTCGTTTTTCTAAATTGACCCAACCGGGGATCGAACCCGGGACCTCAGAGATGGCGACACCTTGAAAACCGGTGTACAAAGCCACTCGACCACGGAGGTCGTCAATCGTATTAGTGACTTCTGGTGTTAGAGTTTATCAAGCCGCCTGTAAGGCCTCTGACTTGGCTTAACGACTGTTATCAGATGACAACAGCCAGGACGAACGGTTTAACGTGCCCTCCGAAGCACGGAAGCGCTCTGTTATGCCACTTAGAACTTTCAAAAATTCAAAATTCAAAACTCGTTTATTCAGTCTAGGCTGTTACAAGCACTTGTGAATGTCAAAGAAGCTACGCCATCGGTTCGCAAACCCTAAGCGGGAGACCTTCTAACGGTCACCCATCCGACACCTGGCCGGACCGAGCGTTGCTTAACAAACGTGATCGAGTATGATCAGTCTGGCAAGCTCCGCCAAGAGCTCTTCAGGATTTTACGTGACAAATGCAATCCAACAAATATTGGTTCAGTTGTTCTTGCGTAAACAATATCACTGAACCCTACTACACTTGAAACTGTAATATACAACATACAAAAGTACCCCTAATGCCGAAAATTATATATAGGGACCATCAAACTGAACAACTTTTACTATGGGACCAACTCTGAAATCGCGAAAAAGAAACAGCTGTTTCATACATTTTGATATTTTCGTAATTAATTTTTGTATGAAACAACTGTTTTTTTTCGCGATTTCAAAGTTGGTCCCATAGTAAAAGTTGTTCAGTTTGATGGTCCTTATCTACCATATTCGGCATTAGGGGTACTTTTGTAACACGTTGTATAATTTCAATATAAATGTAAGAAAACATCACAAACATTGTTCCGATTCCAAAGTAAGTAGCTAAAGCACTTGTGTTATGGAAATCAGAGACAAAGGTGGTATCACAAACACCCAGACCCGAGTCAATATAGAAAAGTTCGTTTTTCTAAATTGACCCAACCGGGGATCGAACCCGGGACCTCAGAGATGGCGACACCTTGAAAACCGGTGTACAAAGTCACTCGACCACGGAGGTCGTCGGAGGTATAAATTTTAATAATATAATAAAAAAATACTAGAAAAAATCGACTCAACCGCAGGCGGGACTCCTAGTCCTCAGATTGATGAAATTGCGCTGGCTTGCAGCGAAGAAGTAAAAAGTACTACAAAATTTCGCCGCTCCCACTAGCGACTCGGTAGCATAATTGGTCAGTGCATTGGGCCGGAATCCCAAAGGTGCGGGTTCGAGTCCCGTCTGAGGTGCTACGGGTGAGTCAATTTTTCTATTGTTATTTCTCGTTTATATTTTAGTAAGTATAAGGATGACATTGAGTCTTTTCAAGTAAAAGTTTGTTGACAACAATGTTGTCTCATAGTGCTGAAGGCCTACGCGAAAATTCCTTTGTCTCCATTCAGTTACGGCCTCTAAAAGTAGGACAATAGAATGGGGTAAAGTGTCTTGCAATATGGCGTGTGTTACTTAAGTTATCATTCGTTCACGGGCTATAAACGTGACGGCTCTACCATGAGTTGATGCAAACTGTTTACGCTACCTAATCTATCGTTTTCTCTCTTTCACTCGCATTGACTGTGAGCAGTATATCCGATAATACTAAATAATATACTACAAAAAATACGACTCGCACCAGATCATGTTCTCAGACGGGAATCGAACCCGCGACCTTTGGATATCCGGTCCAATGCTCTGACCGCTGAGCTACCGAGTCACTAGTGGTAACGTCGAATTTCTCCTAGTACATCAACTCTTAGACCTCTGCCTCATTAAGACGCCATGGCGACGTAGCCGGCTACGTCTCCAAGCAGTTAATATTGAAATGTATGTTACCTAACTCACTTGGCGACGGTGTGGCAACGTCGCATTTCAATATTAACTGCTTGGAGACGTAGCCGGCTACGTCGCCATGGCGTCTTAATGAGGCAGAGGTCTTACGCTGCAAGCCAGCGCTCGATTCCCGTCCGAGAACATGATCTGGTGCGAGTCGTATTTTTTCTAGTATATTATTAAGTATTATATCAAAATAGCATTGTGAATGTGTGGTAGAACTACAGCCCTTGTATTACAACCTTTTAAAACTTGCCAGTTCTCTGAATGAATCAATGTGTCTCTTTTGCTTGCTATACAGCGAGAAAGAGATGTAACTATAGCAATGCATAAGGCTGGCCCCAGACCTACCAGTTTCATTTCTTTGCTTTGCTTTTTTAAGCTAACGCATCGAACTTCGGAAAGACTGCCGGGTCCCTAACGGCTAACTTTTCGAACTTCGGTGGGTCTGCCGAGCTTCAACTTAAAACAAATAAATCGAAGTAAGGAGTTTCGCATTGTAGTTATTTAATAAATAAATAATAAATAAATTGGGGTTCGCCATTTTGGCTCGATTGGGGCTCGATTTATCTGTTTTTATTTGAAGCCCGGCAGACTTTCCGAAGTTCGATGCGTTAGCCCCCTGTTCTACTAGAACAGCAAAGCAAAGAAATGAAACCGGTAGGTCGGGGGCCAGCCTAAACCAGCGAGCAAAAATACCAAAATAAACCTACTCCAATAATAGGTCAAGCTGTTTTTAAATTTTAGACAGACTAACGAACAGCAATTCACAAATTATTAGAGCGGTTTCAAATGTTTTAAAAGCATTTCATATTACCAAATCGGAAAGATGTTTTTAATTTTTATTATACAAGTTCTGTTCCAAATTTGAATTTAGGCCATAAGCTATGTGTTACCAGCCCATCAGGCGACCATTAGGCGACCTCCGTGGTCGAGTGGCTATGTACACCGGTTTTCAAGGTGTCGCCATTTCTGAGGTCCCGGGTTCGATCCCCGGTTGGGTCAATTTAGAAAAAAGAACTTTTCTATATTGAGTAAGGTCTGGGTGTTTGTGATACCACCGTTGTCTCTGATTTCCATAACACAAGTGCTTTAGCTACTTACTTTGGAATCAGAGCAATGTATGTGATGTTGTCAAATATTTCAATCCATCAGCCATTTTTAATGTGATAAAGAAGATGGGCCATGACCCACCACGCGGGCCCAATTGGTGGGTGCCAATTAACGACTGCAAATGAAGCCAAGACCAACGACTTAACATGCCTTCTGAATCACGGAGGAGCTCGAGATAATAAATGTTTGGTCACCCATCCCATGACCGACCCTTGCGAAAGTTGCTTAACCCCCTTAATCGCTGGGCCAGGCGCTACATGTTGACCTGTTAAAAGAAAAATGCTCATATTTACCACTTTTCACACTAATTGCTATTATTATTGTAATTTTAAATTAATTTCAAATTGTGTCACATTGAACTGAACTTAAGCAGTAGGCTAGTCTGTTTATCCTCACTTGTCCTATTTAGTAATCAGCTTTTGACAGCTGTTGTCACACTAACGTCTTTTAAATTTGAATCGTGATTTAAAAATATGTTGTCTTATTAAATCAAATTGTCACTTATAAGTAGTAATTTCTTGGGTAATTTGTGTGTGAAAAACTGTTTGTTGTATTTTATAATTGTTTTTTTTTTAATAAAGAGATGGGTGAAGATTGTTTACCAAATAAGACAAGTAAGGATAAACAGACTATATAAATGTATGGACAAAACTGTTATAAAAAAATCACAACATCCTGGAAAAACAAAGTGTGGCAAAAAATTGGGAACGTCATATATTATTTTTATTCGGCACGCTCTACATAATATATGCTACTGTATTTTGACCAAAGGCGGTGACATAGTGAAAATGCCAACAGTAGGTAAGTATTGAATCATCGGAGTTTCTTGACTTATGAATTCGCCTTTTTAACCCATCAAGGCCCGGAAAATGAGACACAATAGATATTCCTTTGTAGTCCGGCCGCATTTGGTCGCTCGGGCGTTGATGAATTAATGTAAATAAATTGAATTTTGCATATTCCAGCACTGCAGCCTCTAACCGCCTCCGTGTGGTATAAGGCGTTTAGGGTCTTAAACGGGTGATAGGAAAATATTTTTAATTTATATGAATAGGTAATTATAATATTTAAATTTTGACTTTTAAGAAGTCAGCCATATTTTTCAATCAGTATGACAACCCTATTTAATAAATGGCAAATTGTCAGTTGTCATGACAATTTGGTTAACATTGCGGTGTAGCTATGACTAATTTGTTTTATTTTCAAATTGGTTGACGCAATGGATATAAAATTGTCATGACAGGTGACAAATTGTCACGTTTATTAAATACGGCCCAGGAAACAGGGACCATAGCTTATCATTAAACTAATTAACGTTTACTATGGGACCAACTCTAATATCTCGAAAAAAATCAGCTGTTTCATACAAAAATTAAAATCAAAAATATCAAAATGTAAGAAACAGCTGATTTTTTTCGCGATTTCGGAGTTGGTCCCGTAGTAAACGTTGTTCAGTTTGATGGTCCCTTTATACCATATTCGGCATTAGGGGTATTTTTGTAACATTTTGTATATTTCTCGAATTTCAGAGCCGGTAATTTTTCTTCTACAGACTGTCTGAATATTGTGTGATCTAATATGAACTTAGGGCCTCTTATGATAAGCAGAGAGTTATTCTACTGTCAATCATTTAACTATTAAAACCTCTGACGGAAGACCAGATATGACCCAATTTATTCTGTTCGCATGGAAAACATCAGGAAGCGATCATCACATTAGCACAGCATGACCTTAAGCTACAGACGACGAAAAAATATTTTAAAATTATTATGATATTTTTTTGGCTGTTGCGATGGTTAAATGTGACCCGATTTTTTGCGTGACCATCTAGTCTGTTACTGTCAAGGTCTGGGCTGGGAAATTTTCCTTTATTGACTGGTTTATCATTTTTTTTGTAATTCAATCTCTTTTTTTGAAAACAAAACAATATTTATTATGTCAATTTTTATTATTATTGTATAACTACTATTGAGGAGATCGGTGCCGCAGTGGTTTAGCGCCTGGCCCAGCGATTGCGGAGGTTAAGCAACTTTCGCAAGGGTCGGTCATGGGATGGGTGACCAAAAACTAACTATAGACTATGATTCTCCGTGCTTCGGAAGGCAGATAAGCCGTTGATAACGGCTGTAACGACTGCAATGCAGCCGTTAACACTCACCAACCGCATTGGGCCCGCGTGGTGGGTTATGGCCCATCCTCCTAATCCACCCATAAGGAAGGCTTGTGCCCCAGTAAAGGAAACATATCCGGCTTTATTAAAAAACATATCTAGTGCAGTAATAACAAAGTTTAAAATTGCATAAATCTCTGACCCGTAATGATGCACCACAACATGTTACAAAAATACCCCTAATGCCGCTTATGGTATATTAGGGACCATCAAACTGATCAACTTTTACTATGGGACCAACTCTGAAATCGCGAAAAAAAAAATTTTTTTTAATGCTGAACTCATTTTTCAAATTTTGACGACTCTGTATGAAATATACAGGGAGAAAAAGCAGCCCTGGACGAGTTTCTTGCCGGTTCTTCTCGTTACAAGGTCTCCCGCTTAGGGCGCGCGAACCGATGGCGTAGCTTCTTTGCCATTCACAAGTGCTTGTTACAGCATAGACTGAATAAATGAGTTTTGAATTTTGAATTTTATGTTTTGAAAGGGACGGACGGACATCAAATTGAAACACTGTCTAAATCAAACAGTGTTTTAAAATAATACTAAATACTATACTAGAAAAAATACGACTCGCACCCGATCATGTTCTCGGACGGGAATCGAACCCGCGACCTTTGGATATCCGGTCCAATGCTCTGACCGCTGAGCTACCGAGACCGTGTCACTAGTGGGAAAGTCTAATTTCTTCTTTTTCCAGTATATTTGTATTTTTTCTAGTATATTATTTAGTATTATATAAAAATAGCATTGTGAATGCTAAAATCTCAAAATTAAAAAGTACAGCAGTAAGCCAGTTATTTATAGTTAATACCATTGATCTTTCTTGTAATCCAATTTTAATTGTACCAAGAATATTATTTAATTATACAGTCAATAGTTAGGTTATGTGTGTTGTCGGTTGGCGCCAAAATATTCGAAATGTTTATGGTTGCTACAGAGCAGCAATTGTATAGAGCTGACACGGCTTAAAAATATTTTGCTGTTACATAAAATTGCCAGATCAATGAAAGTATTAATTAGTAATAAAGATTAAATTGATCATTTTAATTTTTACTTACACACCTAATTTTTACGATTATGTAACTTACATAGATTATAATACTTGTGTACATTTATAATTTTAAAAGACAACACGTGTGGGTAGTAATTACATTTCAAAGTTTAGTTACATTGGTTTTTGCAGTAAGTGTTTTTACGAACCAAACCCAAGAATAAAAACGTATTATTAGATATATTATTATTATTATCGTATGAGGATTAGTGGCCTCTGGTGTTAGAGTTTATCAAGCCGCCTGTAAGGACTCTGACTTGGCTTAACGACTGTTATCGGATGACAAAAGCCGGGAGGTTTAACGTGCTCTCCGAAACACGGAAGCGCTCAGTTGTAATGCCACTTAACGGTCACCCAACCGACACCTGGCCGGACCGAGCGTTGCTTAACAAACGTGATCGAGTACGATCAGTCTGTCAAGCTCCGCCATAAGCGCTTTAATTTCAGTTCGATATACAACGTGTTACAAAAATACCCCTAATGCCGAATATGGTAAATAGGGACTATCAAACTGAACAACTTTTACATGGGACCAACTTTGAAATCACGAAACAAAACAGCTGTTTCATACAAAAATTAATTACGAAACTATCAAAATGCTGCAAAAACAGCTGATATTTTTTTGCGATTTAAGAGGTGGTCCCATAGTAAAAGTTATTCAGTTTGATGGTCCCTATCTACCATATTCGGCATTAGGGGTTATTTTGTAACACATTGTATTAATGAATGGCCGAACTAAATCTTTCTTAGCTCTGTAGCATTTCACCAAAACTTCAATTAAAAAAAAACGTCCAAGTGAACTTTATAGATGGCGGCAGGATGAAATTGAAATCACTTTCGCGGAAGACGCAACGAGAAGCGAATGTTATTTTTAAAATGATAAATTTTATCGTTATGGCTATGAATGGCGCTTAATTATTGAGTTCATTCGGCTCCTATTACAATAATATATTATATTTCAAATACACTGTTAATTTTTAAGTATATCTAAAAATACCAAATAATATACTTGATAAACTACGACTCGCACCAGATCATGTTCTCGGACGGGAATCGAACCCGCGACCTTTGGATATCCGGTCCATTGCTCTGACCGCTGAGCTACCGAGTCACTAGTGGGAACGTCGAATTTCTCCTAGTATATCAACTCTTACGCTGCAAGCCAGCGCCATCTCACCATTGTACAAGGAATTACCTCGACAATTTTTTCTAGTATATTATTTGGTATTATATAAAATAGCATTGTGAATGCTTAAATCTCAAAATTTAAAAAGTTATATCTAAAAATTAAATGGGGATTTCAGACCACGCTGAATGAACAACTTTTACTATGGGGCCTGTCACTTTTTTACTAGTTTATGGTTTTTTTACTTTTATTTTAATTTATATCTTTTGAATTCTGTTCATTTTATACTATAACATATTTTTCTTTGGTTTTGTACTTTGTGTTTTTTATTACTTATGTCAAGTTGTGTTCGGTATCAATTTACAATAATTAAACTACAGGGCCAACCACGGAATCGCGGAAAAAAAAACAGCTGTTCCATACATTATAGTCTAGTCGATGTTATACTTTTCTATGGAACAGCTAATTTTTTTTCGTGGTTGGCCCAATAGTAAAAGTTGTTCATGAACGTGGTCTGAAATCCCCTTTTTCATTTTTAGATATACTTAAAAATATTTTGTCTAGGGTTCTATTCAATAAAAAGTCCAAAATACTAACATTACATTTTGATATTTTCGTTATTAATTATTTTATGAAACAGCTGAAATTTTTTTTCGTGATTACAGAGTTGATTCCCTAGTAAAAGTTGTTCAGTTTGATGGTCCCTATACAACATGTTACAAAAATACCCCTAATGCCGAACATGGTGTATAGGGACCATCAAACTGATCAACTTTTACTATGGGACCAACTCTGAAATCGCGAAAAAAAACAGCTGTTTCAAATATTTTGATATTTTTGAATTTAATTTTTGTATGAAACAGCTGATATTTTTTTCGCGTTTTCAGAGTTGGTCCCATAGTAAAAGTTGTTCAATTTGATGGGCCCTATACTATATTCGGCATTAGGGGTATTTTTGTAACATGTTGTATACCATTTTTAGCTTTATAAAGTAAAGAAGCAAATCATATTGTTATACTTAAGTAAATCACTCTTATTTTCACAGCATTAAGTGTCTATGATTCTGATAATGCCGTATTTGTTTACCAAATGAGACTCTCTTAAAAAAATGGATTTGAAATTGTTTTCGAGCCGTTATTTTTCCCCTATAAGTAATATAATGCAATTTCAGAGAAACTGTTATCACCTTGTTTACATTTTCACAGTTAGATAGAACCGTTTCAAAAATGGATCATGGACAAACAAATATGGCGTCATTTAGTTTTGTAACTGTTAACAGTTCCATAGTATGGCAGGGAAACAAAAACATACTACACTTAAGGGGCTGACATGAGCCAACTAGCGCCGCCAGACAATTTTATTTCATTTATTCTAAATAAGCCCAATTTCTTAAAAAAGGAATCAGTCAAGGGTTTGTTAATAACGTCTAATATTTATTGAATAACTTTACACAGTTTGAAAAGGCATTCAATCAGTTTAAAACGTGATTTTGTTATAAGTGGCCACTGTTGGTTCAAATACGTTTTTAAACTATTGCACGCATTTTGTAATGTTGTAACGTTATTCAAAAACATAAGACGTCATTCACAAGACCTTGACTGATTCCTTTTTTAAGAAATTGGGCTTATTTTAAATAAATAAAATAAAATCGACTGGCGGCGCTAGTTGTCTCATGTCAGCCCCTTAATTGAAAACATGACTTTTTTTTTATTCCATTTTATTTTCATTTTACTGATTTCTGGATTTAGAGCTCATTCATTAGACTTAAACGCGCGTAACCAAAAGAGACGTAGACAAATATCTTGTTTACGTAAATCATGAAAACAATGAACGCGTCTGCGCACGCGTCTTGCTTTAACATAATTATAGTGGTGGCCATATAATTAAGAACACCAGTCGATTTTCATACAAACGAGGTAACTTTGAAGCCTTGGTTCTCGGCCAAGGATAGACATAGCTGTGATCTGATGATGGCCATCTAGGGAGTGAATGGAGGAGATTCAGATCGCCATACTCACCAAACTGATCTGATCAATATTCTAAGAGATATAAGGATATGATTAAAAAAACCGCGAAATTAGCGTTAAATGTATGGAAATCCTGAAACTGGAAACTCTGATCCTTATATCTCTAAGAATGCTGGTCAGATCAGTTAGGTGTGTATAGCGATCTGGATCTCCTCCATTCATTCCCTAGATGGCCATCATCAGATCACAGCTAGGTCAATTCTTGGCGGAGAACCAAGGCTTCAAAGTTACCTCGTTTGTATGAAAATCGACTAGTGTCCTTAATTATATGACCACCACTTAATGTGGTGCTGACATCTGATGATATCATTATCTGATATTTCATTTTAAAATACCTACACTTAATCGTGAAAAAATTAGCTGTGTATAGGAAAACGCTGCTCTGCTTTTACTGGTCGCGGATTTTTAAGCGCTTTTTTACGAAAAATGCGAAATCATATTTTTATTGTCTCTGGGATAAAAAAATAGGTCAGTGCATTGGGCTGGAATCCCAAGGGTTCGAGTCCCGTCTGAGGTGCTACGGGTGAGTCGGTTTTTTGTATTTATTTATTTTAATATAAAAAATAGACTTTAGGCTTTTTACGAAGTAATGCGTTGCGATATGGCCCTCGAGAATACGATGTGCCAACTATACTGTGACTTAATGCCGAAAGTAGTCACTTTTAGCTTTAGTGCAATATTTATATTTTGCATTACCTTTTATTTTATTTCCTCAGAAAGTACAATGCGATTAATTTAACAATGTGCAACTGAAATGACTAACTTCAGAGCGCTACAAAACGACGTATTTTAATCTGTAAAAACATTCTCAAGTGAAGTTGCAGCGGGTACTCACTATCTTTGTACCTTCCTAACTATACAACTTACAAAAATACCCCTAATGCCGAATATATGGTATATAGGGACCATCAAATTGATCAACTTTTACTATGGGACCAACACTCAAATCGCGAAAAAAAACCAGCTGTTTCATACAAAAATTAAAATCGAAAATATCAAAATGTATCAAACAGCCGATTTTTTTTTCGCGATTTCAGAGTTGGTCCCATAGTAAAAGTTGATCAATTTGATGGTCCCTATATACCATATATTCGGCATTAGGGATATTTTTGTAACATGTTGTATAGAATTTTCCAAAAATGACCAAAAAGTATTCTGCTCTACTCATCTAATTTGTTATCGATCGTCACTTGTTTGTCTTCTGTGACGACGGTGACGAATAATAGTTTTTATTCCACTTAATGGCGGCAAGAAGTTTTAAACCTCATATTTATTTAGCGTGGAACCTCCGTCGAGACGAACCTGAGTGGCAGCACGTAGTCGTTCGAAATTCAAAAATATTGATAAACATTATTCAAATGCGGCCCGCTGACGCAGGAGCCGCATCAATGTTGTATTGGGATTAATAAATACAGGACGGGCCGA
Source organism: Catoptria pinella (assembly GCA_963556745.1). Classification (NCBI taxonomy): domain Eukaryota; kingdom Metazoa; phylum Arthropoda; class Insecta; order Lepidoptera; family Crambidae; genus Catoptria; species Catoptria pinella. The sequence continues at coordinate 5,008,651 of OY750788.1, read as the reverse complement.
TAGTGCGTTTGGAAACGAACTACGGTAATGTTACGGTCTATTTTTAGTATAATATTTTTTTTTTAAGTTTTTCATTTAACTTCCTTAAAGATTATACAACGTGTTACAAATCGAAATACACAATGATTAAAGAATATTTCGTCTGCACACACTGACGTGTTGGATGGAAGAAAAAAAACAATAGAAGTTTTTGAAGTTTTCATTTAAATAACACCTGGGCCCTATTTAATAAACGTTACAATTTGTCACCTGTCATGACAATTTTATATCCATTACGTCAACCGTTTTGCAAATAGAAAAAACTACTCACAGCTACACTGCAATGTAAACCAAATTGTCACGTTATTGAATAGGGCCCGGATAGATAGCGTTTTTCATCCTCTTAAAATGCACACAGTCAAGGAGTGAAATGCCCTGCATGCGTCTATATTTCATAAGCATACAACCCATATAATATTTAGAGCTCGAGACATTGGGCGTATTCACATTGGACGATAACTATAACTACACGATAACTGCACGATACCGTCGGACTGGTAGTTTTATACCATCACTACTAAATGTTTTCACACTGTGTCGTTGTTGTCAACGTTATCGTCGCCGAAAGATTGTCGTGCCGATATCGGGCGACGACACAGTGCGGGGTGAAGCATGACCGGTTACTTTTGCTGGCGCAATGCGATTGACTGCATAACAAGCTGGTTATATCGTGTCACATACCGATCTCGTTCCGATATCGTCTGACGATATCGTTCCATCGTCGGACGACATCGTTGTCGTCCTAACTGACGATATATGAGTATCGTGTCGTTATCGTTATCGTTCAATGTGAAAACAGCCATTGAGTGAATTTCTTTTAGGCAAGCTCGCTTCATGTTCGATCTCATAAGAATAAACCCATGTAATGTTTATAAAGTAACTTAAATAATTAACTACCGTGATATTATCAAAGATTTTTTTGTAAATCCTTTTCCAGTGACGGAATGGCAGCGTATCACAAAGTCGGTACAAAAAAGTAATCAAACAAAAAAAAATATTTTCAACGGTTTTCGGAAAAATAACCGGTCTACGTTTCCGAACGCACCCGCCATCAAAATGGCGCCACTCCGATTCGTTAACGGTATATTCGAAAACAGATGATGTATAACGATTTTCACAGTCATTTCTTTATGTATTTATACGGTGTAGTCCTGAAAATACAGTTAGGATTGCATAATCCTACACTATTCTTGTGAAACGAGATTTGCTGTTAAAATTACCAGTAACCGTAAGACCATAATGTAGATAATATCCGCCATTTTGTGAACACATAGCATAAAATAAATTTAAAAAACTAAAACCCCGCCTGCATCAAAAGACAAGTCAACTGAAAAGATGGAAACAAGATCAAATATTAAAGGCAACATGCAGGCCGTATAACAAAAAATCCGAAAAAAAAATATTATGTCATAACGGCAAAATTGAAAAAGAGTTTTGGCGCCATTTTGTCGAGTTCGGTTTGGTATCTATTTTAATTATTTTCAAATTGATTCATAGTGGATATTGTGTCTTAAAATTGGTGCAGTTATATGGTACAAGTGTCTACGCAACTGAACAATATGTGGGATAATTGAAATAGGCGCGATCTTGGTTGTGTGAAGCTGAGACTTTTATTGAAGTGGTGGCTTCCTCGGCAGAACTAACCGAGTAAACTGTCTTTGATATACTTGGTGCCAAATGCTCCAAGCAGCATTGGAATGCGATGCACCCGCATTCTAATGAAAAATTAAACAATATCTACCACTGAACTATTTAACACTTGACACTGGCAAAAATTACTTCCAAGAGGAAAGTAGATTGCCATAACAAAAAAAGAAGAAGAAGAAGATTGAAAAATTATAACGTTATAAAATATACCGTTATAAATAATGTTATTTTATTGTTAACGATATTTTTACAATTATTATATACCTATACAAATCTTATCTAACGGCAAACAATATTTTTAACGGTATTATAGCAGTAAAATAAAGTGATTTGACGTAACATAAAATAATAACAGTAAATAGAAAGAAAGAAAGAAAATATAATAACAATAAACAACAAAGGAAAAGTCCCAGCGATTGCGGAGGTTAAGCAACTTTCGCAATGGTCGGTCATGGGATGGGTGACCAAAAATGTATTATCAAGCTCCTCAATGCTTCAGAAGGCACGTTAAGGTCCCGGCAGCATTTGCAGTCGTTAGCACCCACCAATCCGCATTGGGCCCGCGTGGTGGGTCATGACCCATCCTCTTTATCCACCCATAAGGAAGGCCTGTGCCCCAGCAGTGGGGACATTAAAAATGGCTGATGGTCAACGAGGAAAAGAAAGAAAGAAACAACAAGAGCGCGTAGCGTCTGCACACTAGCGCCGCCATTGGAAAAAAACATAGAGCTTAAATAAAGACGAAATTGTGAATTATCTCTCTGTAGTGCACTCAGAAGAAGCTTTGTGGTATGGTCGTTTAGTTTAATGGAGTTTTTTTTGCGAAAAGGCCACTTTTAGCAAAAAAAACTCCATTAAACTAAATGGGAAATTGGTACAGCGCCTTCTACCGCCTAAAAGTAAAGTGAGATTTTCCGTAGAGAACTACTCTATCGAGTACTTTTACGCGCTTTTTACCGACTTCAAAAGAAGGGAGGTACTCAATTCGAACCGTATTTTTTTTGTTTTTTGTATGTACATACACCGATTACTCTTGCGTTGGTGGGCCGATTTTAATAATTGTTTTTTTTTTCTCTATAAGTAAGTAGCTGTTCCTGCTACGGGTACAGAACAGATTTCTGTGTTACGGAGCAATTTATGTGATTACGTCTAAATTTTATTATTACTATAGATTAAACTATTATAATTATTGATCGCCTCTATGGTCTAGTGGTTCGCCCACCCGTGTAAGACGCAGGTGTCCCGGGTTCGATTCCCAGGAGGGGGGTACATTTGTACTCGGTTTGGTTGGTGGTAGGGCTTACTTCAAGTCCGCCTGGCTAGCTACCACCATCTTAATTTAGTCTGACGCCATAACAACAATTTCAAAATTGTTATGTTCCGGCAGTAAGATAGCCAGTTCCTCAGTGGTGAGGATTCCGGGTGTAGTGCGCTTACCTTCGGTCTCATCGTCACTTAACATAAGATAGCCTCTCTTGTTTGAATTTCTAAGGTTTATTTTTGTTTTTCTCTTTTTCTATTTAAGTACCTACCTTTAAAAAAGGTTTAAGAAGCAGGTACTCTCTTATTTAAGTTGTGGATAACGGTGTTGATTGTCCTATTAGTATTATTGCATTGTTCTTAGTTTATTTAAGTAACATACATTGGTCAATTGTTTGTTGTCCCGAATAAATAAAAAAAAATAAAAAAAAAAAAAAAATAAGGTGAGGTGAAGTCCAAGCATCCCATTGTGGTTAAAAAAAGGAGAAACTCCGCCCATGACGGGAACATACAATCTGAGCTTTGAACTACTGTGTACCGATGTTTTTCCGTGATTGAATAATAAACATCGACTATACGACATCAGCCATTTTTAATATCCCCACTGCTGGGGCACAAGCCTTCCTTATGGGTGGATAAGGCGGATGGGCCATAACCCACCACGCGGGCCCAATGCGTCAATCCGGCATCGGCAGCTGGGACCAACGGCTTAGCGTGCCTTCCGAAGCACGGAGGAGCTAGAGATAATAATTTTTTGGTCACCCATCCCATGACCGACTCTTGCGAAAGATGCTTAACCTCCGCAATCGCTGGGCTAGGCGCAAAACCACTGCATCCGAGCTCCTCAAATAACAAACAATTATTAGTAGATATAACTGATACGATTTTGCTTTTTAGGACCCCAGATGTTTTGTTTAAAAGTAACAATAACAATTCGCATGTCTGTCTATCTAACCTTGAATGAAAGATGTCAGTATCTTAATAATTTCTCTGTTACCCTCATAAAATGAAATATGATGATACAGACGGAATATTAATAGATAAAATGGGTAAGCGTGAGTCGACTTTTAATAAAAAGGTCCATAAAATTATTTGCCTTTTTTACACACGAACTCTTTGGGTACAATTACGACCCGAGCAAAAATCTTAATTTGGGTATACACAATGCGTTAAATCTATTGTGTATTATTTTTACAACCTCCGTGGTCGAGTGGTTTTTAAGCCGGTTTTCAGGGTGGTCTCAGGATCGAACCCGGGACCTCAGAGATGGCGACATCTTGAAAACCAGCGTACAAACCTCCGTGGTCGAGTGGTTTGTATATACAAGGTGTTACAAAAGTACCCCTAATGCCAAATATGGTAGATAGGGACCATCAAACTGAACAACTTTTACTATGGGACCAACTTTGAAATCGCGAAAAAAAATCAGCTGTTTCATACATTTTGATATTTTCGTAATTATTTTTTGTATGAAACAGCTGATTTTTTTTTCGCGATTTCAGAGTTGGTCCCATAGTAAAAGTTGTTCAGTTTGATGGTCCCTATATACCATATTCGGCATTAGGGGTACTTTTGTAACACCTTGTATATAGTACGAATATATAATAATACTATAGTTACATTGTTGATTCAGTTGCCGCGCTTTTTATGTATTACTGTGACTGGAACGCACTCACAACGAACCACCAAGAGCTTATTAGACCTTCCTGATTTAAGGATCCGATATTCAGTCGCTCCTAAATTCGGAGAAGATTAATTGCATTCAGGAAAGTAGGATCCGATTTAGCATCCGTAATTCAGAATGAAATGGTCTCCGACATAACGGATGCTAAATTAAGGAGAGTGTAATCGCATTTAGGACGCTCCGCCACAGTAGTCATTTAAATAAAAAGCAACTCTTGCTCCGACGCAATAAAGCGCAATTCAGATCGCACACCGCTACAGCTCCTACGGCTATGGTTATATTCACCTAGAAGTTGCCTCTCTTTCTATCGCGTACGTCCGTCTCTTGTAGCTCGCCCTTAATCAGTGAACGTGTAATCAGGAGCTTTGGCGACTGAATAACGGATGCTAAATCGGACTCTGAATATCGGATCCGTAATTCAGGAAGGACTATAATAAGCTCTTTAGGAATTTCAGTACGAAACGCATTCACGTCGTTCGTCGCTCACTCACGTCACGGCAAGTAAACGTCAACTTTGTGTCACTATCATGTCAGTCATTCAATGTAAGTCAATTTGTCGATGAATGCCATCCGATGTTTGAGGTTAAGCGTACGTACAATTTTTTTCCTGGATTTTTCAAAAGTACTATTTTTTGCAATGTTTTAAAAAAAACTATTTGAAAGGTGGCAACCCTTATAGATTAATTAGTAATGTCTGCCTTCCCTCATCATTAGCTTTCTGAACAGTAAGGTACCCTAAATTAATTCAAATTCACTTTTTCACACCCTAAAGAAAAGAATCTATAGATTTTACTTTATTTTAAGCTCTACACACCAGGACATAAGAGTTTATATGTTTAAGTTTATGCACCCATCGCAAGACAAAATTTAAATCTCAAATTGATCGACAAAAAACAACTGTAAAGCCTCGAAATACCGTTTAATTTCCCTCGCTTCAACTTATGTGCAAGTATAAGGAGCGCATTATGCCACAAATGTTACTTTAAATATAATATTTAATTCAATTTTTTTTAAACACGTGTTTTGATACGTGTGTTTGCCAAAGTATTCTGAATATAAAAGTTTATTTTACATAAAGACACACCCCAGCTGCGTGAATAAAGGAAAGCTACATAAATTACTAAAAAGTACCTACACAACGTGTTACGAAATTGAAAATAACCCCTAATGCCAAATATGGTTTAAAGGGACCATCAAACTGAACAACTTTTACTATGGGACCAACTCTGAAATCTGAAAAAAGTCTGGAACGGGTGGTAGGAAAGTATAGACGATTCAAAAGTGCTTAATTATTAAGTTTATTTAAATAAAGTTTTGACTGTGACTTTGAATTGCGGCAAAAAAACAGCTGTTTCATACATTTTGATATTTTCGTTATATTTTTTTTATGAAACAGCTATTTTTTTCGCGTTTTCAGAGTTGATCCCATAGTAAAAGTTGTTCAGTTTGATGGTCCCTATACCATATTGGATTTTAGGGGTTTTGCACACACACACACACACACACACACACACACACACACACACACACACACACACACACACACACACACACACACACACACACACACAACACACGCAAACAAACATGTACACATTTATTCCCAACCTAGCGCAGTTACTGGGTACCAGTAACTTTCGGTAGCATTCGGTGTTTGCCGAAATACACCGAGCATGGACCCTCCTTGTTACTGTTACATATGCATTCCTCCTTGTATTATATGCAAGTTTATTCGTTTCCTCTCTTTTACTCGCATTGACTGTGAGCAGTATATCCGATAGTTTACGGTAGCGTAAACAGTGGCCCTACCATGAGTTGATGCAAACTGTTTACGCTACCGTAAACTATCGGATATACTGCTCACAGTCAATGCGAGTGAAAGAGAGAAAACGATAGTTTACGGTTACGTTAACAGTTTGCATCAACTCATGGTAGGGCCACAGTTTGCATCAACTCATGGTAGGGCCACAGTTTGCATCAACTCATGGTAGGGCCACAGTTTGCATCAACTCATGGTAGGGCCACAGTTTGCATCAACTCATGGTAGGACCACTCCACTCCGAGCGTCGTGGAGATCCTTGGGGGAGGTCTATACCCAGCAGTGGGTGTCGTGCGGATGGTATGATGATGATGATGATGATGATGATGAAAACCCTTAAGGGGCTGACATGAGCCAACTAGCGCCGCCAGTCGATTTTATTTTACTTATTCTAAATAAGCCCAATTTCTTAAAAAAGGAATCAGTCAAGATCTTGTGAATGACGTCTAATGTTTATTGAATAACGTAACAACATTACAAAATGCGTGCAATAGTTTAAAAACGGTGGCCACTTTAAACAAAATCGTATTTTAAACTGTTTGAATGCCTTTTGAAACTGTGTAAAGTTATACAATAAATATTAGACGTTATTAACAAAACCTTCACTGATTCCTTTTTTAAGAACTTGGACTTATTTAGAATAAATAAAATAAAATCGACTGGTGGCGCTAGTTGGCTCATGTCAGCCCCTTAAGAAATTGGGCTTATTTAGAATAAATGAAATAAAATCGGCTGGAAACGCTAGTTGGCTCATGTCAGTCCCTTAAAACAGTCTATGTTTAATATTAATAACAGCATTGTAAAGTAAGATCAAGCAATTTATCGCGAAATAGTTATTCAGTTTATATTTCAGAGTTTTTTCCATAATGTCACATAATATGCAGGCATTTTTACTTTCAGGCAACCGTAGCGATGTTTATTTAAGCAATAAAAGTTATTTTCTGCCTATCGGATTATAAACAGTTTTTTTTTTATATTGTTCCATTTGAGTGATTACAATAACAAGAATGAAACTGCGTTAAATTAAAGATAAACGTATTAAATTGCGTGCCCAAGATGATAGTTAGGAAAAACTGGCTTATTACTTCTTATTACAATCAAAATAATTGTGGCTAAATTAAATGGATCTATATTTTTCAGATTAGTTGATCAGCCATTTTAATGTCCTCACTGCTGGGGCACAGGCCTTTCTTATGGCTGGATAAGGAGGATGGGCCATAAACCCACCACGCAGGCCCAATGCGGTTTGGTGGGTGTTAACGACTGCAAATGCAGCCGGGACCAACGGCTTAACGTGCCTTCCGAAGCACGTTGGAGCTCGAGATAATAAATTTTTGGTCACCTATCCAAAAATACGCTAAACCACTACGCCCTGGATCTCCTCGACTTTTCTGATTAAATTAAACTTCACAAAGTTTTAGAAAATGATAACTAAATAACGGATAGATATAAGTTAGTTCATAAATATCCCCCTATACTAGGATTTGAACCTAAGACCTTCAAAAATACTAAATAATATACTAGAAAAAATAGGACTCGCACCAGATCATGTTCTCGGACGGGAATCGAACCCGCGACCTTTGGATATCCGGTCCAATGCTCTGACCGCTGAGCTACCGAGTCACTGGTGAGAACGTCGAATTTCTCCTAGTATATCAACTCTTACGCTGCAAGCCAGCGCCATCTCACCAATGTAGAAGGAATTAACTTAGTAAGAGTTGATATACTAGGAGAAATTCGACGTTCTCACCAGTGACTCGGTAGCTCAGCGGTCAGAGCATTGGACCGGATATCCAAAGGTCGCGGGTTCGATTCCCGTCCGAGAACATGATCTGGTGCGAGTCCTATTTTTTCTAGTATATTATTTAGTATTGTATAAAAATAGCATTGTGAATGCTTAAATCTCAAAATTTAAAAAACCTTCAAAAATCTTTTAACATAATCTATATGTACATATTTAATTATTTAGATACCTACGTAAATATTACGAAATGAGACTTAATAAGAAACCACTAAAAACAAAAGGAGGTTTTTAACCCAAATTGTGTATAATCAAAGAAGAATCTGGAAGAGATCGCTTCCAACGATAAGACCGCCTTTACCTACCATAGAATAAGTTAATTTCTGATTGTTCTTTATAATAAGTTGAGTGTGTGCAATAAAGTGTAAATCTAGCTATTTATTATCTAAATAGATACTAGCGACCGCCCGCGACTTCGTCTGCGTGAACAAGTTATAACAGTTATTTTAGAGCCCTTAAACGCAACGCAAATCACCATTTCTTTTTATTATAATTTAATTTAAATATTTTTGCAAACATTATTACGAGAAAATTATTTACGAGTTATCCAACACATTAGATATGATTCCGTTCGGTACACATGAAATATTCATCAGCTCAGATTAAAATTTAAAATGGATCGGTGAAAAAAAGGAACATAACACGTGCGTGCGTCTTTCCGTGTAACACCCTCCGATAAAATAAAATGCAACCATAAACCAAGGCAGTACGCGGCTGAACGTGACAACGCCTATGTCTGCCGCACAACTTTTTAAAGTTTCCGCGCGAAAACTTTTTGAGCATTGGTGAGTGATTTGTTTTTTTAATGTCGTTTTCGATTTTTGAATTTTGAATTTTAATCACTGACAACATTTTTTGTAGGATATTCGTGTTTCTTCTTCTTCTTCTTTTTTTGTTATGGCAATCTACTTTCCTCTTGGAAGTAATTTTTGCCAGTGTCAAGTGTTAACTAGTTCAGTGGTATATATTTTTAATCTATTTTATTGATCTATTTTAGCAATAAGAAACGAAACAGTACCACAGTACATATTTTTAAAACTAATACGTTACAATGCGATAAATTTAACAATGTACAACAAAAGTGGCTAAATTCAGAGCGCTTACGGTACAAAACGACGTATTTTTAACCGACTTCAAAAAAAGGAGGAGGTTCTCAGTTCGTCGGTTTTTTTATGTATTTATGATCTGTAAAATTTTCTCTTCGCCATACATTATCGAGTGAAGTTGCAGCGGATCACTGTCTATTGTCAATTTAATCGCATTGTCTACCTACTTTGGCAGTACCCATTAACCAAAACGGGATCGAACCCGCGACCTTCACTTGTTGAACATATGCTTCGACCGCTGAACTACAATATAGCTTTTTTATGAAAGTACATTTAAAAATAGCATTGTTATTAAAAAAGTAAAAGTGCTAATTAATAATATAAATATTATTGGCTTTATTTTAAGACCAAAAATCTTATACAAGTTAAATATTTTTTCTGTGGCGAGTGCCACTACTCCTCTACAGATTAAAATACTTACGCCATTTTGCACCGCAAGCGCTGTGAAGTTAGCAACTTTGTACATTGTTAAATTAATCGCATTGTAAATAATAACTTTTATTTAACACAACAGCACAGAATACATGACTAACAGCCATTTTTACCGTCCCCACAGCTGGGGCACAAGCCTTCCTTACGGGTAGATGAGGAGGATGGGCCATAACCCAACCACGCGATCCCAAAGCGGATTGGTGGGTGTTACCGACTGCAAATGCAGCCGGGACCAACGGCTTAACGTGCCTTCCGAAACACGGAGGAGCTCGAGATAATACATTTTTGGTCACCCATCCCTTGCCCGACACTTGCGAAAGTTGCTTAACCTCCGCAATCGCTGGGCCAGGCGCTAAACCACTGCGCCATCGACCTCTTTATAATTACAATATTAATAAAATTTAGCGTGGCGCCATTTTTGGTCCAGGTATCGTCTTAAATTAGAATGTTCTCGGTAAAAGATCTACAGAATTATCGCCATCGAGCTCCTCGTACACAGAATACATAATAGTAGAGCGATAAAAATTGTACGCCTTTGGTTGATTCTTCTGCGTCACATATGTGACGTAAGTACTATGGGTTTTTTTTTAAATAAATTTAAATAAGTAAATAAATATTAGAAAACATCACATACATTGCTGCGATTCCAAACTAAGTAGCTAGAGCACTTGTGTTATGGCAATCGGAGACAACGGTGGTATTACAAACACCCAGACCTAATAGAAAAACATTTTCTACACTGACCCAGCCGGTGATCGAACCTGGGATCTCAAAAGATGGTGCCTTGAAAACCGGCGTGCAAACCACTCGACCACGAAGGTCGTCAAATAGTCAATAGTCAAAATTTCTTTATTCAAATAAACTTAATAATTAGACACTTTCCTACCACCCGTTCCAGACTTTTTTAACTGACAAGAAGAACAGGCGTAACAAACTTATCAGCTTTAACAGAAATAAGTAACGATTTTACAAACTTTTTATACTACCTACTCGTCAATGGCATATTATGTGTCATGCAAACCTTTCCTAAAGTAAGTCATTACAGCCTCACGGTCTAACCGGGTCATAATGTTGTACTGAATATATTTTTTTCCCATGGGAAATAATGTGATTTGAATTTGGAATGCAACCCATGTAGTCGTGCTTGATCGAGGTTGGTTTCAAAAATGTTTAGGTGCAATGAGATTTTATTCTGAGTTAGGCTGTATGTTATCATTTTTTTTGCACTTCCTACAAATTAAAAAAAAGAAAAACCTGAAAACTTTTTACGAAATTCATTTTCACCCGCACACCAAGAAGGATTTATTCGAATGTCGAACTGACCACTACAGAATAGATGACAAAAAAAATTAAATAAATACTTACCTAAGTACTTTCTTTATAACAGTCATTGGTTTCAATTGCCTCGCAGAAAGTATAAAAAGTAGAGGATGCATCGCGGGCTTAAATGTGTATTTGTCTTGGGCGATTTTGAACCAATATAGCGCCAGGGACATAGTACACTACTTTAAGCCCTTGTTGCATAATCTACTATAAATATATCGTTACCAAATACAGTACAACACAAAGTACTTATGTGTTACATAATTTCAACGCATTTCGGCCTTTTAGATAATCGTCTACGTTATAATAACCTTTACCCATAAGCGTCTTTTTGACATGGTTTTTAAATTCAGTCAAAACTAAAAATATATAGGTGTAAAATTAATATTGTTACAGATCTCAGATGTTTGATTGAAAGAACGACAAATGGCGCGATGTGAAAATGAAAACAACATAGCTGCTGGCGCCATTTTAAATCAATTGTCATTTTCAAAACTAGATTGCGTCAGCCTCACCAAAAATGAATTTTCGAGTGACTTTTTGATAAATTGCGCGAAAATATTGTTCAGTATAGTGAAAACTGTCTTTGTTTATTTAGCTGAGAAATGTACAATAATTATTTCGTCTGTGATATTAGTTTTAATTTTATATTTGTTGTACAAATGTTACTGGAGACCTATATTATATACTAAGGTAAGTTTTCACCAATGAATTCAATTACATAGACGAGCTGTTCAAAATTAAAATTGTGTCTATGCTGTATTTTTGTAACACGTTGTATATATTATCACATATAACATCACATACATTGCTCCGATTCCAAAGTAAGAAGCTAAAGCACTTGTGTTATGGAAATCAGAGACAACGGTGGTATCACAAACACCCAGACCTGAGCCAATATAGAAAAGTTCGTTTTCTAAATTGACCGAACCAGGAATCGAACCCGAGACCTCAGAGATGGCGACACCTTGAAAACCGGTGTACAAAGCCACTCGACCACGGAGGTCGACAGTATGGAAATTATCTATGAGTATACAAGTTATGGTTGTTATTATGCAACCAGTGTTTTGTCGCTTTGTGCTGCATATTTAAATGCCAGCATTTTTAGCTTCATCCACTAAGTTGTCATTTTTGTGTGGTACCAATTTTTGAGCGCAATGCTTGTTCTATAGATTTTAGTTCGCTGGCCTACCCTATAGTCTATCTCTATGCCTACCCTATAGTCTATCTCTATGCCTACCCTATAGTCTATCTCTATGACTACCCTATAGTCTATCTCTATGCCTACCCTATAGTCTATCTCTATGCCTCCCCTAGTTTATACAGGGTGTTTGGAAATAGCCTTTTAAATCCGAATATGGTAGGGTACCATACAACCCCGGAAAATCAAACCCTGAAAATCGTCACTTTAAAAACATATTTTTTTTATAAACTCCATAGTGGACCTAGACTGGAATTGTGTTTTGTTATCGAAAACAATAATCCTTGCAGGGTTGTCAACTTGTCACTTAGCAGTTACGCCCTACTTACCATATTCAGCTACATGAGGCTTAGTATTTCCAAATACCTTCGCCTTATTACAAAAAAAAAACACTTTTTAATTTCTACACTACTTAAATGTGTTGCCGTCTCTTTCAAACAATACTGTCGAAAAAGTGACAGCATCTCATTTAAACAGTGTCTAAGTTAAACACATACTCCCTTACTAATAAAGATAGTGTAGCAGATGTATAGTTACACAATGGTTACTCTCTGTCAAACTATTTCGGCCTTTTAAACCACAAAAGATTTTAAAACACTTTTTAATTTAGACACTGTTTAAATGTGGTGCCGTTTCTCTCAAACAATAACGTAAAAAAAGTGACAGCATCACATTTACGTATCATTTACAGTATCTAAGTTAAACACTGTTGAACAGTGTTTTAAAATCTTTTGTGGTAAGGCCATTTAAGTTTGACATTAAAAAGAAAGGGACAAAACACTGTGTAACTATACATTTGCTATACAATCTTTATTAGTAGGGTTACGGCCTTACCACAAAAGATTTTAAAACACTGTTGAACAAGTGTTTAACTTAGTTGAACAAGTGTTTAACTTAGTTGAACAAGTGTTTAATTTAGTTGAACAAGTGTTTAACTTAGACACTGTTTTAAAATCTTTTGTTGTAAGGCCGTTGGCGTTTTCTAGGAGTTAACAGAGATCGGATACGACCACATAGCTCCAGGCAAAGATCGGCAGACACGCATCACTAGGGCGCAGCAGGCACGCAGGCTTGGCTCCAAGATTCCACCTCCGTATCCAAATGGGTGGTTCGCAGTCGCTGAGAGCGAGGATCTGAAGATTGGAGGAGTTTTGTCTGTGAACGCTTTAGGTGGGTACTGTGAGGCCTTAGCCTCATATGCGAACTATTTGCGTTCTGTGACTCTTTGGTTACAGACTAAAGATAAAAAGAATTTTATTATATTTTCAAATGTGAACGACAGTTCTGTAGCTTTGTCTAGAAGAAGGAAAGCTAGGCTATGCCCTTCTGGCTACGAGTTGTATCAATACCTATCGATCTGGGGCCCTACCGGCTAACTTTTCGAACTTCGGCGGGTTTGCCGAGCTTCAACTTAAAATAGATAAATCGAAGTAAGGAGTTTCGTATTGTACTATTCGCCGAAGTTATTTAGAAGACATCGATATCTTCGGGGTACGCCATTTTTGCCCGATTGGGGCTCGATTTATCTGTTTTAATTTGAAGCTCGACAGATTTTCCGAAATTCGATGCGTTAGCTGGTACGGCCCCTGGCTATGGAACAAAGTGATCAGCGGCAGGGCGGGCGAGTGAAATCTTCTTCACTCGCTGACCTCGCCGTTCCGCCCGTCGCTTTGATGCGTGGCCGGGGCCCAATTTCTACTAAGGTCATAAGTTCGATTCAGATTTGAGAATAACTTCTGCGTTTTAGTTTTGTAACTATACCTTCAGTCCCTTAAAAACGCAATAAAATTCAGAATTCAAAATTCAAAACTCATTTATTCAGTGTAGGCTGTTACAAGTACTTGAGAATGTCAAAGAAGCTATGTTTTATCAAGTAATAAAATATTTAATAGTAAGTAATAAAATAGTAATAAATTGACGACTTTCGTGGTCTTCAAGGTGTCGCCATCTCTGAGGTCCCGGGTTCGATCCCCGGTTGGGTCAATTTAGAAAAACGAACTTTTCTATATTGGCTCAGGTCTGGGTGTTTGTGATACCACCGTTGTCTCTGATTTCCATAACACAAGTGCTTTAGCTACTTACTTTGGAATCAGAGCAATGTATGTGATGTTGTCAAATATTTATTTATTATTTATTAATATATGCTGGACAATGACATCTCTGTTTTTATTGTCTACAATTACGTTCATTGCATAAAAGTTTTTTTTTTTTAGGTCAAAATCTATGTGTGTACAGAGGACAAGATGGCGTTGCTCGCTGCGTGGACACATACTGCCCACATTTGGGCGCCAACCTGGCGATAGGTGGCGCTGTCAGAGGAAACTGCATAGAATGCCCGTTCCACAAATGGAAGTTCGGGGAAAATGGCGCGTGTGTCAGCGTACCGGGGGCGGAACAAGGTTAGAAATATTGTTTTATGTAAAACCCCCGGGAAACTTTAGGTAGGTACACATGACAGCACGTCAGGATATACAGTTAAACTGCGAAAACAGCTTTTATTTCGACAAGCATAAAGCCGATCTCAAGGTCAACATGTATAGTCTGAGGTGCCGTCGTGTGTACTAATTTGAGTCCCATTTGGACTTGTTACTAAAATTGGGACTCAAACAACGCACGCACGTTTAGTATTACAGAGTAACACCTGTATTCACAAACACTACTATGAGGTCTTACAGTGCCCGCGGATGCACAGCGTCCCACGAACCAATCACACGTATGCGTAAAACAAACGAACCAATCATAGAGCTCTATTTCAACGCAGCGCGTTTGAAGGGTCGTTTTAGTGTTGTTTGTGAATACTTGACGACCTCCGTGGTCGAGTGGCTTTGTACACCGGTTTTCAAGGTATCGCCATCTCTGAGGTCCCGGGTTCGATCCCCGGTTGAGTCAATTTAGAAAACGAACTTTTCTATATTGGCTCAGGTCTGGGTGTTTGTAGTTCCACCGCTGTCTCTGATTTCCATAACACAAGTGCTTTAGCTGCTTACTTTGGAATCGGAGCAATGTATGTGATGTTGTCAAATTAAAAAAAAAAAATATAATAAATCTTTTCTGGATACGAGTACCACTAATTATGACAGCGTTTGATGTTCTTTTGACTTTACTTGTTTGAGTCCCATTAGATATAGACGTATTCTAAAAGTGGGACTCAAATAATGAGTGACGTTTCAGTATTAGGGGGTTAGTTTTGCTATAGTGCTAAAATCACGTTTTTTTATACAACTCCATCTTTAAAGATATCTACACCAAATAAAAATGTGTAAAGAAGGTAAAATAGTATTCTTGCATTAAATATTAAGTTGTAGATTTTAAAAAATAATATACTAGAAAAAATACGACTCGCACCAGATCATGTTCTCAGACGGGAATCGAACCCGCGACCTTTGGATATCCGGTCCAATGCTCTGACCGCTGAGCTAATACATTGCTATTTTACAATGCTATTTTATATAATACAAAATAGCATTGTGAATGCTTAAAATCTCAAAATTTAAAAATTATATAGCTTTCTCATCTAAATCAATTGTTTAAAAATATCTGGAAAGGTATTCAGTTGATGTCGAGGTAATTCCTTGTACTGGTGAGATGGCGCTGGCTTGCAGCGTAAGAGTTGATATACTAGGAGAAATTCGACGTTCCCACTAGTGACTCGGTAGCTCAGCGGTCAGAGCATTGGACCGGATATCCAAAGGTCGCGGGTTCGATTCCCGTCCGAGAACATGATCTGGTGCGAGTCGTATTTTTTCTAGTATATTATTTGGTATTATATAAAATAGCATTGTGAATGCTTACAATCTCAAAATTCAAAAATTGTTGATTTTAGTTCGCTGATTGTATGTGTGATGTGTGTTGTATAAAGTTATAAAACGATATATATTTTACAAACTCATATTTCGTATTCCCACCAGCACCTAGAGGCGTCTCCATTAAGACCTGGTCAACCGTAGAGGCGGACGGGGCGGTGTGGATCTGGCACGACGCGGGGGGACGACTGCCGCTGTGGGAGATGAGGGACACCCCCGAGGCTGTGCGGTGGGGGTATAGGGGGAGGAACGAGTTCATGGTCAGCGCGCATATACAGGTAAACTATTTCTAATTTTTATTTACAAGTCAGAGTGGCGATAAAGCAGAAGATGGAAGCAACGAACTACAACCGGAATCCTGAGCCACTGAAGAACTGACTATCTTTACTTCTAAGATGAGGGCATTGGGCCCTCGTAGTGGGTTATGGCTCATCCTCCTTATAAACCAATAAGGAAAGACTGTGCCATATAAATACTTGAGAAGCAAGTCTCTTGTTCTGACTCCTCGTCAAATGATCTGGTATGATGATGGAGGGATGCCCGCCGCTGTGGGAGATATAGGACACCCCTGAGGCTGTGTGGTGGGACTTTAGAGGGAGGAACGAGTTGGTCAGCACGACTGACGCTGTGGGAGATGAGGGACACCCCTGTGCGGTGGGGCTTTAGGGGGAGGAACGAGTTGGTCAGCATGCATATACAGGTAACTTAGTCTACTGTTCTGTCCTGTCATTTGTTCCTTTGTTTTGTATTTTCAATTATATTCTTCGTATACAATACTAAATTAATGTACTAGAAAAAATACGACTCGCACCAGATCATATTCTCGGACGGGAATCGAACCCGCGACCTTTGGATGTCCAGTCCAAGTCCAGTTTTACCGCTGAGCTACCGAGTAGTGCCTCGTCACTAATGGCATCGTCGAATTTCTTTTAGTTATCCCACTCTACGCTGCAAGCCAGTATTAGATTAGGTTAGGTTATATTTTTCGTCGTGAATTTATTCGTCTATATTCTTCGTGTTTTCACGTGACGACGTTTAAAATCTTACAGTCTGTACCACTGACCTGAAAAATTTTTTTGAATATATGGAGGTCATTAATTTGAAAAATTGCTCATTAATTTGCGGTGCATGCACCACAACTCCTTTAGTCTATTCCTTTTATCTCGGTCGCTCGCACCGAGAGAAACAGTTGATGCGCCGCGAAGGTTGGTTGTGTTGTGACACAATTTTAGTTTTGAACAGCTCGTCTATGTGATAGAAGTCATTGATCTATTAACACAAAGCTTAAACGACTTTACTGTTAGTCTTTTAAGAAGACTTTTGTTTCAGGAAATCCCCGAGAACGGCGCTGATGTCGCACATTTGAACGCTGTACATTCACCATCTTTGCTGTCAGCTTTGGGGGAAAAATATCCGTTCCTGTTAAATATTATCGGTAAATAAAATGAACAAAGCATTTGGGAAAAACTCAGAGGCGTATTATCTTTAAGGCCCCTATACTAGGTGTTACAAAAGTACCCCTAATGCCGAATATGGTAGATAGGGTCCATCAAACTGAACAACTTTTACTATGGGGCCAACTTTGAAATCGCGAAAAAAAAATCAGCTGTTTCATACAAAAAATAATTACGAAAATATCAAAATGTATGAAACAGCTGATTTTTTTTTCGCGATTTCAGAGTTGGTCCCATAGTAAAAGTTGTTCAGTTTGATGGACCCTATCTACCATATTCGGCATTAGGGGTACTTTTGTAACACCTTGTATACCTCAAGTGGCGCCCTCATTTTAATTAAATTTATTGCTCGCTAAGTACATAATGTATCGAAAATTCACATGTACAGATTGAAGCAAAGGTTCTATAGTTTATTTACAAACAATCACCTCAGTAAAATTTTGTTCGTTGTAGTAGTAGTTCGCAAAAGTGCTAAAAGTGGCTACTTTTGGCACTTTGGCGAACTACTGAGGTACTAGGATTTGCGCCTCTTGAGGTTTATAGGAGCCTTGAGGCAAAGTAGGCACATGCCTAGGGTAGGGGCGTGAGTTTAAGAAGAGGCACGCGCGTGGCAGTTTATAGGGTTGAAATAAATCTTTACGGGAGAAATTATAGTCCGTTTTATAAATGTGAGTGATGTGAGTAGTAGACCTTGAGAACCGGTGTACAAAGCCACTCGACCACGGAGGTCGTCAAAGTTAGAATGTTTCTGTAAGCACAAATGAAACGGTGACGATTTGAGTTTGAGTCGATTTGAGTTTGAGTTTCGAAGTGAGTTTGAGTTTCAGCTATCTTAATTTGCGCGATCGATCCCTTATTATCAATGATCGCCTTGAAAACTATAATGCCAAATGATTAGTGATTTCGTCGTGTTTGCATAGAAAGCCGTCAATATTATGAGCTCTGGTTAAGCAGTAAGTAGGTTACTGGATAGAGTAGGTAGTTATAATTCATATTAACCAACCTCAGTAAACTTACCAACCTATCCATGATTTATCTACAGGATCCCACGTTTGGTCGGCCAATTGGACTAAAGGGGAGGACCACACAGCAAGCCTGACTCTCACACACGACTACAAGATATTGAAGTACAACTTGTTCCACATTGACGCATCTGTTACGCAGGTAAGTTATTGAAAAATCAAAAGGAACGCTGGCTTAATTTCACTTTAAAAACATTTTTAGTAAATTATGGGACCCAAATCTTAAATGATGGGACTCGAATCACAAAGTAATGGGACTCAAATCACAAAGTAATGGGACTCAAAATTACAAAGTAGTGGGACTCAAATCACAACGTAATGGGACTCAAATCACAAAGTAATGGGACTTAAATCACAAAGTAACGGGACTCAAATCACTAAGAAATGGGACTCAAATCACAAAGTAATGCGAATTAAATCACAAAGTAATGGGACTTAAATCACAAAGTAATGGGACTCAAACCACCAAGTAATGGGACTCAAATCACAAAGTAATGGGACTCAAATTGCAAAGTAATGGGACTCAAATCACAAATTAATGGGACTCAAATTACAAAGTAATGGGAGTCAAATTACAAAGTAATGGGACTCAAATCACAAAGTAATGGGACTCAAATCACAAAGTAATGGGACTTAAATTTCCCAGAACGGCCCTGGCCACGTGCGTCTCCTCCTGCATACTAGTCTGGGCCCGCTGCTAGTGTCCCAGTCGGTGACGCCGATGGCGCCGTTGTTGCAGCGCGTGGTGCACCGTATATACTCGCCGTGGTATGATGCGCTGGTTGGGAGTATTATGGTGATGACTGAGGCTTATATGGTAAGTAATATTCTTGTTCTTTTTTGTTTTGGAATGCGAAAGGTTGGGTAAGGAATTATCTGATTCGTCTAGTAGCGTTGTCTACTGTGAGATCTTGATTATCTGCTGTGCTGTAGGCCAAGAACAATGAAGCAGTGGTCTTCAACAAAGGAGGTAAGATAAGCCAAACTAGACTCGAGACAAACAACAGTAGGTCTTCTTATTTTCCTTTATCTCCTCATGCGTGACTGCAGATATTAAAATTGAACATGAAGTATGTTATATACCAAATAATATACTAGAAAAAAAACGACTCGCACCAGATCATGTTCTCAGACGGGAATCGAACCCGCGACCTTTGGATATCCGGTCCAATGCTCTGACCGCTGAGCTACCGAGTTTTTCTAGTATATTATTTGGTATTATATAAAATAGCATTGTGAATGCTTAAATCTCAAAATTTAATATGAAGTATGTTTTATGTTTTTTCTTCCAGTTTGAACGTGATGTAGCGATATGGAACAGCAAAATTTTCGTCGGAGCACCTGCTTACGTGAAGGCAGACAAAACTATCAGAGCTTTTAGGTCTTGGTTCGCGCAGTTCTATAGCGAAAACAGCAAGAGCTTCAGAGAAGCTATTCAGAACCCTGTCGATTGGTGATTTAATACAATATTGTTTGATATTCATGTATTTTAAATGATTGACAACATCACATACATTGCTCCGATTCCAAAGTAAGTAGCTAAAGCACTTGTGTTATGTAAATCAGAGACAACGGTGGTATCACAAACACCCAAACCTGAGCTAATATAGAAAAGTTCATTTTCTAAATTGACCCAACCAGGGATCGAACCCGGGACCTCAGAGATGGCGACACCTTGAAAACCGGTGTACAAAGCCACTCGACCACGGAGGTCGTCAAGTATTTTATTGGCAGTAAAGTAGACTGATGAGTTTGTAAATACTATTGGTGATGACTGTGACTTATGATAAAGTAAATTAAGACTCCGGCGAACAGTGAGCTTCCCATACAAACGTAATACCAAAATAATTTGCAATTTGAGCATAATTAACTCTTCTTGTGATGTTATACGGATTAAGACAGTATTTGTCTGGGGTTCTATTACAAAAAAAAACCAAAATACTAATCCAATTCAAAATAAATGCTTATTATTTTTTTTCATACATAACTGAATCGCATTAATTTTTATTTGGTTTGTTATTTTGGTTTTTTTATTTAATAGAACCCTAGACAAATACTGTTTTAATCCTAATAACATCACAAGAAGAGTTAATTATGCTCAAATTACAAATCATTTTGGTATTATGTTTGTATGGGGAGCTCGCTGTTCGCCGGACTCTTTAATTCTTAAGGGGCTGACATAAGCCAACTAGCGCCACCAATCGATTTTTTTTATTTATTCTAAATAAGCCCAATTTCTTAAAAAGGAATCAATCAAGGTTTTGTTAATAACGTCTTATATTTATTGAATAACTTTACACAGTTTGAAAAGGCATTCGAACAGTTTAAAACGCGATTTTGTTAAAAGTGGCCACTGTTGGTTTAAACCCGTTTTTAAACTATTGCACGCATTTTGTATTATACAATGTTGTAACGTTATTTAATAAACATCAGACGTCACTCACAAGACCTTGACTGATTCCTGTTTTAAGAAATTGGGCTTATTTAGAATAAATAAAATAAAATCGTTTGGCGGCGCTAGTTGGCTCGTGTCAGCCCCTTAAGTGAATACGGTATAGTTTCCTTTTAAGGTAAAAAACCTTTCAAGTCTTTATTATTACATAAGAAAACTATCTTTATTCGAATTTTATTTACGTTTGTACATACTTCATACATTTTTGGTATAAACGCGCGCGATTAGAATGGGATGGCATCTTGTCAAAGTAAATCGAGAATGACAGTTAAGTAGTCAAGTAGCATTAGCAAAAAACTCTGAATCTATTTAAATAAAAATTAATTATAAAAAGAAAAGTAAAAAGTTTTACCCTTTCTCCACAATTAATCACTAAAATAATCACACTACAATTATATAAATCTTGCATTTAAAATAAAACTCGAGCAGAAATCCACGCGCACAGTTGTACACAACTAGCATTATGCGAGCATTTACGCGAGTTTGCCGACGCTACTAGCCGACGGACCGTGCGCGTCTCAGTTACAAAAGGTAGCATCCCATTCTCATCGCAAGCGGATTATAAGCTACTTAAGTCATTTGTAATTAAAACTACTTCCTGAGGTTCCTTTTTCATAGTACCTACCTTAATAGTTCTTTAAGGTGGATAAGTTTAGATAACTCTATATTTTAATGATTCTATGATGTTTTTATTGAGGTAAAATTAAAACAAAAATGACATATAAGTAATTATTATCAATTCCTATTACCTTACCATACAATTTGCTTGCTATCCGATTATACTTGCACGGATTCCCCGATAATCCCTTATTTACAATTATATTTGTGTATCTACAGAGTGTTTGATAATACCCTTATAAAGCCGAATATGACAAATAGGGTACCTTGCAAACTCCGGAACAGTAGATTGATACACTAGCAAGATCTTCCTGCAATTTCTTGAGAGAGCAAGTTCTGCGAGCTGCAACACTTTCATGTTTTAAAAGATTAAAATTTTTGCCGGAAGTGACGTAGCTCTGAGGCTCTATGTAGTGATGTCATTGCCACACAGTACCTAACTGTCACTACCACCACCCCACTGTCAAACAATGGGACATTTTGAGTGACCTTTTTTATGTAGCCTACAAGTGAGCAAAGGTATGCTTTTGTCGTGCCGAGCTGTGACTAAAGGTTTTTTACATTTCACTTATTTTCTCCATAAATATTGCTTTAAAAATTCTAAAACTATTTCTCGCTCTCCTGAGGGGTAAATCTAGAAACGGTTTTTTTATTTTGACAAAATATTTTTTGTCGCATTCCATCCTGAACATCGTGACGACTCGCCTATCATACGCCACCATGCCAGTCTACTGACTGCAATTAGATTTTAGGTTAGCTTATAAAAAAAAATTGTAGATGGATCTCATGGTGTCCGAAATAAAGATATTGTTATTATTATATTATTATAATTGAACTTATTTTGTTTTATATTCCGTCTTTCCTCATATTTCTAAACTCCACATAATCAATATATCCGTCGTCATTGATGTCCCCATTTTGTAATGCCTGTTTGACTATTATCTCCAAATGCTCATCAGCGTATATCATTTCTTGAGCTCCTAGCTTCACTCCATTGTCCTCTACAAAAAAAAACAGTCCTTCAAACTATTAAGGGGCTGACATGAGCCAACTAGCGCCGCCAGTCGATTTTATTTTATTTATTCTAAATAAGCCCAATTTCTTAAAAAGGAATCAGTCAAGGTCTTGTGAATGACAACTAATGTTTATTGAATAACGTTACATTACAAAATGCGTGCAATAGTTTAAAAACGGGTTTGAACCAACAGTGGCCACTTTTAACAAAATCGCGTTTTAAACTGTTTGAATGCCTTTTCAAACTGTGTAAAGTTGTTCAATAAATATTAGACGTTATTAACAAAACTTTGACTGATTCCTTTTTTAAGAAATTGAGCTTATTTAGAATAAATAAAATAAAATCGACTGGCGGCGCTAGTTGGCTCATGTCAGCCCCTTAACAAATAGAGTTATTTTGTTTTTAGGGTTTCGTACCCAAAGGGTAAAACGGGACCCTGTTACTAAGACTCCGCTGTCCGTCCGTCCGTCTGTGTGTCCGTTTGTCACCAGGTTCTTATGAACCGTGATAGTTAAACAGTTGAAATTATAACAACAAATACTAAGAAACAATATTTCTCGTTTAAATTCAACCCTAATAACACAAGACATTAAAAAACGAAATCAACATACCTTCCATCTCCCTACCATCACCTTAAAACATGCATGGTACATGGATCTTAAATAAAGTTAACACCATGAATCCTTTTTTTTTTGAAGATTTTTGGCTTGGATACAAAGTCCTTTAAGCCATGTCTTGCTCCTTGCCGGTTGATGATCTTCAGTGGTAATGACAGATGTGGATATTGTGAATGTTAACCTAATTTAACCTTTAACAGCCTCTGTGGTCTAGTGGTTCGTCCACCCGTGTAAGACGCAGGGGTCCCGGGTTCGATTCTCAGGAGGGGGGTACATTTGTACGGACGGCAGCACGTCAGGTTATACAGTTAAACTGCGAAAACAGCTATTATTACGTAGGGCATAAAGGCGGTCTCAAGGTCAACATGTATAGTCTGAGGTGCCGTCGTGTGTACTTTGTAAATGCTATTGGTGATGACTGTGACTTACAATGTAACTTAAGAGTCCGGCGAACAGTGAATTCCCATACAAACTAAACACCAAAATGATTTGCCATTTGAGCATAATTAACTCTTCTTGTGATGCTATTCGGATTAAGACAGTATTTGTCTAGGTTTCTATTAATTAAAAAATTCAAAATACTAACCCAATTCAAAATAAAAGCCAAGGACACTTTCTCATACAAAACTGTCAAATGCATTGTTTAAACGGTTGCTTTTGGAGATGTGAAAAAACTCAGGACAGTAGTTATAATGAAGTTACAAGAAAAGCTCACTGCTAAGAGGCTTTACATGTTAACGAGGTCGATCAACTTACAAAATTATTTAAGTACCTATTTGGCAAAGTTTTTGTAGAACAAACTATGATTAAGGTATGTATTAAACTTTATGGTCGTATTATATAGTATTGTATAGTATTGTACTATATTATTTAGTATTGTATAAAATAGCATTGTGAATGCTTAAATCTCAAAATTTAAAAAGTTTTATAGCTTTCTCATCTTAATCAACTGTTTAAAAATATCTGGAAAGATGTTCAGTTGAATGTCGAAGGTAATTCCTTCTACATTGGTGAGATGGCGCTGGCTTGCAGCGTAAGAGTTGATATACTAGAAGAAATTCGACGTTCTCACCAGTGACTCGGTAGCTCAGCGGTCAGAGCATTGGACCGGATATCCAAAGGTCGCGGGTTCGATTCCCGTCCGAGAACATGATCTGGTGCGAGTCCTATTTTTTCTAGTATATTATTTAGTATTGTATAAAATAGCATTGTGAATGCTTAAATCTCAAAATTTAAAAAGTTTATGGTCGTTAGTTGTGAAATCAGTACCCTTAGCACGAATAGTTATCGAGAAAAAAACGCGCGTAAAAGTACTCGTTACAGTAATTATGGATGGAAAATTTCTTTTCCCTCTTCGGCGGTAGATGGCGCTGTACGAATTTTCCATACAAAATTACTCTATCGAATGTTTTTACGTGCGTTATTTTTTCGATAGCTGCTCGTGCTAAGAGTACAGGAAGTAAGTAGTATTAAGTTTATAGCCATATGGTAATTGTATAAGGTAACTGCGGAACCCTATACTGCGCGTGGCCCGTCACGCACTTGGCCAGATTTTTCTTAATATATGTAGGTATTTAGAAAGCACGCACCACAGACTGAACCTGAGGGTTCTAAAATCTATCTGATTTCTAAAATCCTGAGGGTTCTCTTGTGTTAGTATTGGCAACTTAAATAAACCTGTTGTGTATACCTATAATAAGCGTACCTACATACAAGGTGTTACAAAAATACCCCTAATTAGGGGTATTTTTGTAACACCTTGTATAAGAACCGATCCTTTATTCTTGTTGCTGTATTGTTGTATATGTATGCTGTTGATGTAGGTACGTTTTTAATAAATAAATAAACAAGATGGCCACTATAATTTATTTTTATATCAACAAATACAAAATTGTTCCAATCGACTAGAATTTTCTTATTATCATGAAATTAAATGGTCAATAAATAAATGAAAAAAAAAACAGGGTATGTAGGTACCTACTTCTGTTAAGACGCCGGCGGACAGCGAGCTTCCCATACAAACGTAATACCAAAATGATTAGCAATTTGAGCATAATTAACTCTTCTTGTGATGTTATTCCGATTAAAACAGTATTTGTCTATATTTGATTGAATCAGGCATTACTTGGCGGAAGTCCCAAACATTGTGAAAACAGAAATATATGTAGCTTACTCCCGCAAAAAATATATGCAGGATGCACCGCCCGCCCGCCCACAAACAAATGCACATGCACACCACAACAATATCAGTGCTCAATACTTGCATTTAGCATGACAGCGACACTCCTTGCACCTTCACCAATTATACTACTCTACACGTGTTTCGCCCCAACCCGGAGCATCCTCAGGAGTTAGTTCGTGCGTGAATCAACAACATATGAGTAACTACGCCTCCTACACCGTATTTTAAAAAATAAGTGATTAATAATAAAATGTCATTTAATATTAAATTAAAAATTATTTAATATTAAATTAAAAATCATTTCTTCTTTCTTCTTTTTTCTTTTTATTTGAAGCTGGCAACATTCTTCAAAGGTTGTCAGTCACTTGGTGCGGAGTGGGGAGGAAGAGACGATAAATACGGTGTCGGGGGGCGTAGTTACTCATTCGGTGCTGGTTCACGCACGATCTAACTCCTGAGGATGCTCCGGGTTGGGGCGAAACACGTGTAGAGTAGTCTAATTGGTGAAGGTGCAAGGTGTGTCGCTGTCTTGCTAAATGCAGGTATTGCGCACTCATATTTTTGTGGTGTGCATGTGCATTTTTTTGCGGACAAGCGGGCGGTGCATCCTGTTTATATTTTTTGCGGGAGTTAGCTACATATATTTCTTATTTCACAAAGTATTTGTCTGTGTTTCTATTAAATAAAAAATCCAAAATACTGAATTAAATAAAAATTAATGCGATTTACAGTTTTGTATGAAAAAAACTATTGGCATTTATTTTGAATGGGGTTAATATTTTGAAGTTTTTATTTAATAGTATTAATATAACATTACAAGATTAGTTAATTATGCTCAAACTGCAAATCATTTTGGTATTGCGTTTGTATGGGAAGCTCACTGTTCGTCTTAATAACATGACACTGAATCAAATGACGGAATGCATAAGTATTTTAATTGTATACGTAAATGTTTTACATTGTACTAAACATTAACCGATCTAAACTCCACATAATCAATGAATCCATCTTTGTTTTTATCTGCTTGTCCTAGAGCACCTTCTACTATTTCTGTCAAATCCTTGTCTGTGTAGACTATTCCATGATCGTGTTTTGCCCCTTTGTCATCTGTAAAAATCAAGGCATTTTTTTCGAGAAAAGTGCGCTTAACGAATGCGTCCACTGCGTCAGACAAAAACGCAAAATGATCATGACATCTCGCACTCTACTCTACTAGACTCTTGGTTTCACATCACAAGTTACAAAGTGGTAATTTAATTCATATTATATACAACATGTTACAAAAATACCCCTAATGCCGAATATAGTATATAGGGACCATCAAACTGAACAACTTTTACT
Source organism: Catoptria pinella (assembly GCA_963556745.1). NCBI lineage: Eukaryota > Metazoa > Arthropoda > Insecta > Lepidoptera > Crambidae > Catoptria > Catoptria pinella. The sequence continues at coordinate 4,981,835 of OY750788.1, read as the reverse complement.
ATGGGACCAAATTTGAAATCGCGAAAAATATCTGCTGTTTAATACATTTTGATATTTACGTAATTAATGTTTGTATGAAACAGCTGATTTTTTTCGCGATTTCAAAGTTGGTCCCATAGTAAAAGTTGTTCAGTTTGATGGTCTCTATTAGGGCATGCAAACCGGTTAACCGGATAACCGAAAAAACCGATTAACCGACAGAATTTTGAACCCGGTTTTTTCTAGTCATAAAACCGAATTATTCGGGTTTTTCGGTTATTTCACTTAACACACAGCTTACACAAAAACTTTCTTATTTTCTCAAAAATGCAATAGTCAATGGTATTCAAGGAAATTTATAAGCGTGTATACATATGAAACGCATTTTTGTCACTAGTTCTTGAATTGACGTTACCGGCTGGCTGCCATTTTGTTTTGTCAGTCAAGACAAGTTTACACAGGGTCAGTCAGTACAGAAGTCAGTACCGACTGACTTCAAAATATTCGTGTGGGAATTTTCAAGTCAGCGCTGACTTCATGCCGCTGTACTGACTTCAAACCAATTTACATTGGGTTTTTTTGGGTCAGCGCTGACTTGTCTCGATTTCGGAGTCAGTTGCTTACCTCGTATAAACCAGCCTTCACTCTCTGGCAAGTGCCAAGTCACAGTAAACGCAAAGAAACTTTCACGATACAGGTAAGCTCTTCAACTTTTGTTTTTTTAATAATTGTGAAAGGAAATATAAGCAAGGACGTAATTGTTTTTTAAATTACAACTTCAGCCAACTCACGGCTGAAGTTGTAATTTAAAAAACAACAACAACAAAAAAACTTAGAGAATTTTATAAACAAAGATTTGTGATATCAGAGTTCTATAATTGTTATTGAATAATTTAACATTAACCCATATAGCATTTAAGCATGCTTTGCATTAACCTGATTGCATTACATTACATTTCATCAATATGAAATTCATATAAGTATGTTTAAAAAATATATTTTATCTCAATCTCTCTCGTATGTTTAATTTTGACTTTGTTATTAACCTCAAAGGTTCTAAAGACGTGTTTTTTATTTTACGATTTGTTGATTTTATAGATTTTTATGTTAGAATTTTATTAAGGTTAATAAGTGCATAGTGGCATGTGGCATACATAATTTAGTTACGTGATTGATCTCAAATGTGTTCAGAAACTAATGTTAATTCGAAAACGAAAGAAAATAAAGAGCTTTTATTATTTTACCCTTTTTATTGAATTTTATTTAAAAAATAACCGAAATACCCGAAAAAACCGGGTTACCCGGATTTTTTTTTGTGAAAACCGAAATATTCGGTTTCCTAAAACTACCCGGTTTTTGCATGCCCTAGTCTCTATCTACCATAGGGGTTATTTTGTAACACGTTGTATAATAACATAAATAAATAACAGCATAATAATTATCACTTTACTTAAATACTTGCCTTGATCCCAAAGAATAAGATATTAAGGGGCCGTTTTACAAGTTCGTACACTATCGACAACATGGCGCTTTACCAATCTATTGCACGCCGCCATTAAATTGACAAAAGACAGTGCAACATTAATCAAAAATGTATGGCAAAGATAAAATTGACAGATTTAAACAGGTGCGTCGTTTTGTACCACAAGCGCTCTGAAGTTGCCGCAGACTGTCCATTGTTAATTTAATCGCATGGTAAGTACCACATGAATTTCTCTGCAAGTGGCAAAGCACGTGATTGGCCGATCTTTAAGTGTCCGGCAAACCATATGAGCTTCCCATACAAACGTAATACCAAAATGATTTGCAATTTGAGCATAATTAACTCTTTTTGTGATGTTATTCGGATAAAGACAGTATTTGCCTAGGGTTCTATTGAATAAAAAATCCAAAACACTAACCCAATTCAAAATAAATGCCAATTACTTACATATTTTCATACAAAACTGTAAATCGCATTAATTTTTATTTGGTATGGTATTTTGGATTTATTATTTAATAAAACCCTAGACAAATACTGTATTAATCCGAATAACATCACAAGAAGAGTTAATTATACTCAAATTGTAAATTATGTTGGTATTACGTTTGTATGGGAAGCTTACTGTTGCTGTGAAACAGGCAGACAGGAGACATAAATTATTATACATAGCTCAGAATCGTCACGCCACAGTCACAAACTGCAAAACCCGAAGCAATGGACTCGAACAAATTAAACTCGCTAATGTATTTTCGCCATTACTAAAATTACCAGACTTGTGCGAGTCGGATTCGCCCACCGAGGGTTCCGTACAAAGACGATGATTCATTACGAACTTTAAATAAAGACTATATTTTTTATAATTTAATTACAACTGTATAATTTTCTGATTTTCACTGTACTTGTAGTATAAGACGGTATTACTTGCCAAATTTCATAGCTATAAGTAAACGGGGAATTTTGATTCCCTTGAGTGTCGAAATATGCTTTTCTTGCGGCATAAGGTTGGCCCCAGACCTACCGGTTTGCTTTGCTGTTTTAGTTGAACAGGGGCTGCCAGCTAACGCATCGAACTTCGGAAAGTCTGCCGGGCTTCAAATTAAAACAGATAAATCGAGCCCCAATCGGGCCAAAATGGCGAACCCTAATTTATGATGTTACATGAACATCGATATCTTCTAAATAACTACAATACGAAACTTCTTACTTCGATTTATCTGTTTTAAGTTGAAACCCGGCAGGCTTTTCGAAGTTCGATGCGTTAGCCGGTACGGCCCCTGACCTAAAGGGTGGATGGTCACCTAAAATAAATAAACGGCCTAATAAAGTTTAACTAGAACAGCAAAGCAAAGAAATGAAACCGGTAGGTCTGGGGCCAGCCTAAACGGCCGTATCTTATTTTTTACACAGCTTCAAGGGCCTGTACACTGGAGTATATGATTTTAATTTTAACTTGATACCTCCACGCGTTCCCGAGATAAAGGGTCTTGACAGACAGACAAACAACAAAGTGATCCTATTAGGGTTCCGTTTTTTCCTTTTGGGGTACGGAACCCTAGAAAGAAAAGCAAATGTAAGTATCGTGCCACATATCGATATCGTAAGACGATATCGTGTCGTGTCAGTGTCGTAACTCGTATCATCGCAATGTATAAATGGCCATCATCGTCGGCATAATTTAAAAAAAAAAAAACTTTACGTAAATTAATAATATGGAAGGACAACAATCAAGCAATGAAAGTGAAATAATAATAACTCTCGAGTTAACAATTTTATTTTTAAACAATAAAAAAAAATATAGCAACATTTACTAAATCTCGATTTTGTTAAACCTAGATAGACTTTAGTCATACGAATTTGTCAAATTTTTAAATAGACATTTAACATTTTGACAGTTTCATTAGGGCTACTATATGGGTTTAACAAAATCGAGATTTAGTAAGTGTTACTGCAAGTGGGCCTAAGACAAAATCAAAAAATACAAAGCTATGATCCATAGATGATTTGAGTAAAAAAAATATATTAGTCAAACATATTATAGGAAAAAGTATTTTTTACATAAAATTTAAGCCGTTTTCTTAATATTATTTGCAACGTTGACATCATTCTTTTGCTGCGCCTTCTTAGCTTTGAATTCACTATTTCTGTATTCTAAATAGTCTATGAATCCGTCTCTGAAAAGAAAAAAGACGCATCACTACAAAGTATAGTCATCATCATCTATCATTATACCAGCGGCGATATCAGCTAAAAACATTGAAGTTCATGTTAACTGTGTTTTGACAGATGTATGTGATACATTGCTACTTTTCTTTGGTAAGTTTTTATTTGTGCCAAAATGAAGTAGCAATGTATCATATACATCTGTCAAAACACAGTTAACATGAACTTCAATGTTTTTAGCTGATAGAGCCGCAGGTTTCTTCTTCTTATCGTACGAGGATTAGTGGCCACCTCTGGGGCCCTACCAGCTAACTTTTCGAACTTCGGCGGGTCTGCCGAGCTTCAACTAAAAACAGATAAATCGAAGTAAGGAGTTTCGTATTGTACTATTCGCCGAAGTTATTTAGAAGATATCGATAATAGAATAGCTGTTTCATCTTTATCGAAAAATCTAAAATTTAATAATTATATAGCTGTTTCATCTTTATCGATTGTCAAAACATCTGGAAAGATGTTTCTTTCGAATGTGGGGGTATTTCCTCACATTGATGAAATTGCGCTGGCTTGCAGCGAAGAAGTTAAAAAGTAGGGTCACATGTTGATCAGTTAGCCACTCGGACACAATCAACCAGCTCAATATTTCGTAAATGCGACACTGTCAACTCGTGCCGCCGCGTGATTTACATGTCAAAACATGCCCCCTCCCCCGTCCCCAGTTGCCAGAAAGCTTGCCCTAACGTCGGCTGTGTGAGGTCGAATTTTGTGTTTTTTAGTGGAAAAAGTTGAAAAAAAAAACGTCAGCACTTTTTCCTTTCACTTCTTTTTGTATAATATTTTGCAAATCATTATGTGTCGGCTGTGTAGACTCACTAAGCGTGCTTCATTTACTATTTGTATGAACTGAGTAGAGACGCTCATTAAAAAATTAGCTTAGCGTAACGAGTTCGGAAGGTGGGTGTTCTACAAATAACCAAATTTCTATGTCCAACAGTCAACCATGGGTAATTGTGTACTAACTATTGTTAACTGTGTAATTTTTCTTATGTTTTATTGTTGAATTTCATATTCTTTTTCTATTTTAGATGGGATGTAGGTACTAAGTAACAAAAACGAAAAGAAGGAGGATATTCAGCAAGACGCTATAAAAAAAGCAATTGAATATGCTAATAAAATAGATTGATCTCTTACTACATTAAGCTCTCTAGTTATATAGAGGGGTGGCCAGGCCACATGATTAAGGACACCAGTCGATTTTCATACAAATGAGGTAACTTTGAAGCCTTGGTTCTCCGCCAAGGATTGACCGAGCCGTGATCTGATGATGGCCATCCAGGTAGTGAATGTTCCTCCATTCTAGATCGATATACACAACCAACTGATCTATCAGCATTCTAAGAGATGTAAGGATATGTTTAAAAAAACCGAAAATTTAGCATAAAAATGTATGGAAATCCTGAAATTGAAAACTCTGATTCTTACATCTCTTAGAATGCTGAACAAATTCATTCCCTGGGTGGCCATCATCAGATCATGTCTCGGTCAATCTTGGCGAAGAACCAAGGCTTCAAAGTTAAGTACCTCGTTTGTATGAAATTCGACCGGTGTCCTTATTATGTGGCCACCACTATCTAATGTGCGTGATAATTAATAAAATATTATATTTGAGATGTATGAAACCTCCTAATAGTGACATAAATAATAGTAGATTATGCAATAAGGGCTTAAAGTAGTGTATTGTGTCCCGGGCGCTATTATTGAACCCCGAGTACGAGGGATTCTATGGTTAACTCCCGAGCGGAGCGAGGGAGTTAAGGCTAGAATCCTGAGTACGAGGTGTTCAAGATCGCCCATGACAAATACACATTTAAGCCCGCGATGCATACTCTACTTTTTATACTTTCTGCGAGGCAATTGAAACCAATGACTGTTATAAAGAAAGTACCTAAGTAATTATTTAAAGTTAGAATAATAAAATATGAAAAATTAAGAATATTTATTGAAAATTAAAAGTTATGTTAGAAACATTACACCAATTGTGCAACGACAAAGTTACATTCTTTGGTACATTTATAGTTGGGTTAGAGTTTATGTTTTTGTCGTCTATTCTGTAGTGGTCAGTTCGACATTCAAATAAATCCTTCTTGGTGCGCAGGTGAAAATCAATTTCGTAAAAAGTTTTCATGATAACATACAGCCTAACTCAGAATAAAATCTCATTGCACCTAAACTTTTTTGAAACCAACATCGATCAAGCACGACTACAAGGGTTGCATTCCAAATTCAAATCACATTATTCTTACTTTATTATTCTTAATTTATTACGAAAAATGACTTACTTTAGGAAAGGTTTGCATGACACATAATATGCCATTGACGAGCAGGTAGTATAAAAAATAAATAATGCTTTTAAAGCTTTTAGAGCCAAGAAATATTCCAAAGCAAAGAGTCTTATTGTTGATTTTATAATCACGTTAAATTGTTCGTAATTATTATAAGTAAGTATACTTTGTGTTAATTTTCATAATAATACTGTTTAATAAAAAAATTAAAGGTCTATTTCATAACATAAACTGTCATTATTTAATGAAAATTAATTTATCATTTCACGTGACTAATTGTGTACCCCATGGTTAACTGTTGCAAACCCCCCCGGTTAATAGTGTACGATAGTGTGGACATAGTTAGCCAATTCTCATTTTTGAAAAAATCTTTGGTATAACAAAAAGTTTAACTAAAAATAACATTTCTTAAATGCCAATATGTAGCCAACAAACCTGAGTATTGGGTAGAATAAAAAAAAGGTTCTTTTTGATGAATAATTACGATCTGTGAAGGTTCGAATTTTATGTGGTTAACTGTTCGACAGGTCACCCTACTAGAAAATTTCGCCGCTCCCACTAGCGACTCGGTAGCATAATTGGTCAGTGCATTGGGCCGGAATCCCAAGGGTGCGGGTTCGAGTCCCGTCTGAGGTGCTACGGGTGAGTCAATTTTTTCTAGTATTTTTTCTAATATTATTTATCTTATAGCATTGTGAATGCGAAAAATCTAAATTTAATAAGATATCGATGTTCGTGTGACATCATGAATAGGGGTTCGCCATTTTGTCCCGATTGGGGCTCGATTTATCTGTTTTAATTTGAAGCCCGGCGGACTTTCTAAAGTTCGATGCGTTAGCCGGTACGGCCCCTGGTGTTAGAATCTATCAAGCCGCCTGTAAGGCCTCTGACTTGGCTTAACGACTGTCATCAGATGACAACAGCCGGGACCGACGGTTTAACGTGCCCTCCGAAGCACGGAAGCGCTTGGTTGTAATGCCACTTAACGGTCACCCATCCGACACCTGGCCGGACCGAGCCAGGTGTGCCAAAAGATTATTTACATACGAAGTTTAGGTTTCGCATGTGGTTAAATTTCAAGATTTTTTACCTATGCAACATGTTACAAAAATACCCCTAATGCCGAATATGGTATATAGGGACCATCAAACTGATCAACTTTTACTATGGAACCAACTCTGAAATCGCGAAAAAAAAAATCGGCTGTTACATACAAAAATTAAAATCTCAAATGTCAAAATGTATGAAACAGCTGTTTTTTTTTCGCAATTTCAGAGTTGGTCCCATAGTAAAAGTTGTTTTTTACATTAATTCTAATCTTCATATTATTATATGGTACGGATCTCTTTCCGATAGAAATATGCTCTCGGATAGTAAATCGAATTCAATCGACAAGTAATGACAAAAATATTCGATCCCATGATTGTGAATCGCGTGTTTCGGAAGACTTTCCGATTCGATTCGAAAGGTTGCTTTCCGACAATCGCAATCATAACACAGGACAGGGTCTAAGTAAGTATGTACCTAGGTACTTGATGTTTTTTTATAATCATTATTAGGTAAGTACCTGTTCATATCTGTGTGATTCAAAGCATGATCCAAAACTTGTTCAATCTGCTGATCTGAATATACACGGTGGTTCTTGTCGATTTCCCCTAAAATATATAAAAAACATAGCTTTAATTTAATCTTTTATTTAGTATTAAGTAGATATATGAGTTGTGCATAAATACCCAATGTCATTATTGTGTAAACACATGAACTAGTACTTACCCTGGTTATAATTAGGGATTTGAAGTACTGGACAAACATTAACACTTAAAAAACAGACAAAAACAGCTGTAAAACCGTCTATAAACTATATTGCCTACTATGAAATTGAAATTGAAAAATTCGTTATTAAAATAAGCTCACATAATAAGCATTTTTAAATCGTCAATTCTTTAACCCTACCACCCATTATGACGTCTTTTAGCTGACAAGAAATATGGGCGCAAAAAAACTTATCAGCTTTATCAGAAAGAACGATATTTACAAATATGTATGTGCAGTCACGTCCAAAAATATGTATAAAGATTAGAACTTTATCACTGTGTTGTAGTTGTCATTTATTTCTGTTCAAAAAAGTAATAGCTTTTAGAGTGATAAAGTTCTAAACTGTATACATATTTATTGACTTGACTATAATGTTATATTATCCTCACTCGCTGAACACTGAATATTCAATAAATATTAGACGTTATTAACAAAACCTTGACTTTTTTAAGAAATTGGGCTTATTTAGAATAAATAAAATAAAATCGACTGGCGGCGCTAGTTGGCTTATGTCAGCCCCTTAAGTTGATAATAGAAAATGATTTTGATACTATTCACGTGGAATTTTTTAAAACCTATAGTCTTATTATTTTTAGAAGATATTTACATTCCCTCGTAATCATATTAGAGAAAAAGATAGCAAATGTGTCAAAAACGGCCACATTTAGCAGTTTTTCAAGCTTCCTACATATACACTTCTTGAAATGACTACGAGGAAATGTAATCCACGTTGTTTTATTAAAATTATGTATTATAATTACAATGACCATCAGTCATTTTTAAGTTCCCACTGCTAGGGCACAGGCCTTCCTTATGGGTGGATATTAAGAAAGGATGGGCCATAACCCACCACGCGGGCCCAATGCGGATTGGTGGGTGCTAACGACTGCAAATGCAGCCGGGACCAACGGCTTAACGTGCCTTCCGAAACACGGAGGAGCTCGAGATGATAAATTTTTGGTCACCCATCCCATGACTGACCCTTGCGAAAGTTGCTTAACCTCCGCAATCGCTGGACCAGGCGCTAAACCACTGCGCCATCGACCTCTTTATAATTACAATATTAATAAAACTTAGCGTGGCGCCATTTTTGGTCCAGGTACCGTCTTAAATTAGAATGTTCTCGGTAAAAGATCTACAGAATTATTATTAAATTGTGAAAAAATAACACAACTTAGTAGATAAAACGTAAAGGTATAATCTGTACGCGATGAGAATGGGATGGAACCTTGTCAAAGTGAATTGAAGATTGACTAATTAATTAATTTTAATTTAATTAATCAACCAATTGTTAACTTAATTGAAGTTGCTGCAGGAAAAGTTCACACCTCGGACACCGTGTTTTTTAAATTATAAATCTTTTAATATCTCATTTCAATAACTTAAACATAAGCATAATAACCATTGCTCATTTTTATAGCTTCCAATTCAGTATGTCTATATTTGAACGCCCATTCTGGGAACGTTATAAACCCGTCATTGTTTAAATCCGCTTTTCTCATCAACTTATCTATGTAAATAGAAGCCTCTACTTCATCAATAGAAGATATTACTTCTCTCGGTTCATCTGAAATATTATTTAAGAAAGAAAGGAATTATGTTTCGAGACCGTTGCCATTTGGGAAATTAAAAAAAAAAGTCCTGCTATTTGTAAATAAAAAAATGATTGTTTTTGTCTACCTATTTGCTTAATTATTTATAAATTAATATTATTTTTTTATATCAGGTCGTTTCCATTAGAAGTTTTGATTGGCAACGGTCAAAATTTAATTTAAAATATTCATCTAAGAAATGAGATCTAAAAAAGTAAGCCAGTTATTTGGTGAATTGAGGTATTAAGGCGACGCATCGTAACTATTTTCGTATCGACTGTCTCGCTCAAACTCTCGTAAATTACACTTAACTATCTCACTCATGGCAAGCAGTTTTGCGATGCCAAACCGGTTTTTTTTTGTTTAAATAAAAGTCTATAATGTATTTTAAAAAATCCAACTGTCATTTAAAGTGTGTGTTTAAACTAATCTAGTAATAAAATTTAAAGGCTTAAATCGGTCAGGTTTGTCTGTAAAATGCAAATCTCTGTTTTAAAAGAGGTTTCTTTGATATTTTTTTCTCTTGTTACAAAAGTTAACGAATCGTGTTTCTGCAACTGACAAAATGAAATCAATTAAATAAATAACCAGGTTATTAAATATCACTTTTAGATCCCTGCTACCAAAAAGTCCGATGCGTCATCTTTAGTACATCTGTGGTTTTTTTATCTTCATATTTGGAATAATCATCTCTTAAATAGGTGATATTCATTGTTTTAGCACAGAATAGATAATAGTACTGTGTCTTAGTGCCTCTTTTTGACAGAGCCATGTCAATTTCAACTTTTCTAACATTATAATAAAGCTTTAAATTCCGTACTTACGTTCATTCGGGTGTTAGTGTGTGTATACAACGTGTTACAAACATACCCCTAATGCCGAATATGGTATATAGGGACCATCAAACTGAACAACTTTTACTATGGGACCAACTCTGAAATCGCGAAAAAAAAATCAGCTGTTTGATATTTTGATATTTTCGATTTTAATTTTTGTATGAAACAGCTGATATTTTTTTCGCGATTTCAGAGTTAGTCCCATAGTAAAAGTTGACCAGTTTAATGGTCCCTATATACCATATTGGGCATTAGGGGTATTTTTGTAACACGTTGTATAGAAAAATTAGTAACGAATTAAATTAACACCAGTTTAATTAAATATAAATGTATTCACATTATAACAATCACACATTGAATGTAAACATTTTAGCTTACACAACCTTTTTACAACATTCAACCATAGACGAAGAAAAAAAAAGAAAAAACTGTAAGTCAAGTTCATGTCAAAATATACAAAAAGTTTTTATTGACAAAACAATTGTTTAGTGTTTATCCGATCAAAAAAAGATACTTAGCAAAAAGAAAATTGTGACCTACTTTGAGCTCATCACATACAAACAGAATTCTGAATAAAAATTCCGTCTTTTATACACTTATTAAAATACTTAAATTATAGAGGAGTGAAAATGGCGTTGCTCAAGCAAGAGTATAAAAAGATCTTTATGAGTAATTAAGATTTTTTGTGAGTAAACTTGTCTGAACTCGGTAGCAATTAAGACTAAGGGCTGATGCCTAGATAAACTTTTACTCTTTTAATAGCGAATTATACCTACCTCCAAATTGAAAATGTTTGTCATACATTTGTCTGTCACTTTTTTGAATGATTTTTAGTTTATTTGGTTAATAATTAAACTGACTGGTGTTAACTGAGGATTGAAAAATCAACCCTTAAACTATTTGATTATACTTTGAAGTTAAGATTTTAACTAAGACCTTAACAGCTTTAAAGATGAAAATTAAATGTTAAAAGAATTTTTTTTCTTAAATAATTATGAATTTTTAACTCAACCTCATTTGGAATACCAAAGAAAAATATTTCTCATGAAAAACTAAACACATCTAAGTAAATTATTACTTATAATATTATGTTTTTAATCTCTCAGTAGTCAATAAGTCTTAAGTACCTAAAATATCTTGTCTATGGAATGGACGAAAGTAAAAATATTTGAGTCGTTGCCAGATACAGACAGACTCGGTAAGTACTATAAGTTTGGCACCTGTATTCACATAGGAGTGAAAGAGAAGGAAATATAAGAGTTTAAAATTTGTGAAGTTTCGTCAGAAAAATATTGTGTCTATAAACTAAGGTTGTATAATTTAGTTATTAAGGGGCTGACATGAGCCAACTAGCGCCGCCAGGCGATTTTATTTTATTCATTATTAATAAGCCCAATTTCTTAAAAAAGGAATCAGTCAAGGTTTTGTTAATAACGTCTAATATTATTAAATTTAAGCAACTTCTTTAAAATTCTCCAAACAAAACGCCACCTTCATAGGTAAACACTTGCCCCCTTACTAATAAAGATTGTATAGCAGATGTGTAGTTACAGTGTTTTGTCCCTTTCATTCTAATGTCAAACTTAAATAGTTGGACAGAGAGTAACCATTGTGTAACTATACATCTGCTATACAATCTTTATTAGTAAGGGGGATAATATTTTATTTATCTGACGATACTTTCACAAATTCATTTAGGTATAATTTAATATGGCAGGTAAAGAAAAGATCATAATTGAGAAGAAAACTCACTAACTTCAAATTATAAAGACTTTAAATAGATAGTAACTTAAAAAGAGAAAATTAACTAAAACTAAGAGATTGGAAGCACCAAAATTATTTAAATAATATTTTTTACTAAGTCTTTATGTCTTTTTATAGGCTTTATGTTAAGGGGCTGACATGAACCAACTAGCGCCGCCAGTCGATTTTATTTTATTTATTCTAAATAAGCCCAATTTCTTGAAAAAGGAACCAGTCAAGGTTTTGTTAATAACGTCTAATATTTATTGAATAACTTTACACAGTTTGAAAAGGCATTCAAACTCTTTAAAAAGCGATTTTGTTAAAAGTCGCCACTGTTGGTTGAAACTCGTTTTTAAACTATTGCACGCATTTTGTAATGTTGTAACGTTATTCGATAAACATTAGACGTCATTCACAAGACCTTGACTGATTCCTTTTTTAAGAAATTGGGCTTATTTAGAATAAATAAAATAAAATCGACTGGCGGCGCTAGTTGGCTCATGTCAGCCCCTTAAGTCAAAATAGAACATAGAGTAATGTGACACTGAATAATGCAATTTATTTTCATTATTATTATAATGTACAAATATACTTTAAACGAAATAATATTAGTTTTTGAAAAAATTGCAAAATAATGATTTATTAATAAACGCCTAATAATTCTTTTTTAGCCATTGCACCGTTAAAATATGTTATATCTTTATCATTTGTCAAAAGAGTAAAAGAAACAAAACACATTGTAGCCCTTCTATGACTTTGCTTGTTTTTATAACGGCCAAATACAAAAACGAATCCTTAAGTTAAGGCCACCTTAAATTCAAAAAAGTTGACAGATTTGACAGAAACTCTATGAAACTGACAGCTTCCCTAAAGTTAAGGAGACCAACTAAATTTTAGCGTAAGGCGGTTAAGAATGTATCTTACCTCTTTTGTAGGCAATAATAAAAATTGCCTAATCTTATAACTTAATTGTTAATTTTTTATTTGTTGTAAATAAAAGTAAATTCGCCAAAAATATCTTATTCAAAAAGCCGTGATTGGCAATTGTCCGAAAAATTTTAACCCGATTTACTATCAATTTTTTAGTTTTTTTATCGGGTTCGTCATGTATTTTTTGTTTTTCAAGAGCGAGTCGGAGTCGCGCACCGAGGGTTCCGTACTATCACATATAAATAAATACACTGCGGTGTAGAATATTGCAGTTAAAACTGCCTAATGGTCAGCGCCATCTCTTGACAAAAAGGGGGGGACGGTATCCGGCCTAAAAAAAGGAAAAATGTTTGAGAATGTGCAAACAGCGCTCTTTTATAAGATACCCCACATGGCCTAGTAGCCCCACTTCGAATTTTTAAGACCTCTTTCAGACCCAGTTGCAAAAAATATAATATTCCCTCTTATTTGCAAAATAGTTGGGCAAACGTCATCTAAAACTATTCCAAATTTCAAGTTTACAGCATTAGTAGTTCTTGACATATCCAGCTGTGATAAACGGACAGACAGACAGACTGAGTGGCAACATAATGGTTCTTTTTTACCATTTTGGTACAGAACCCTAAAAACACCTGTTAACAGGATTTTTAATAGAAGTTTAATTATTAATAAATTTTATTATTCAGTGTCATGAGAAATATTTGTAGAACATTACAGTTCATATAATATTCGAGTGTTGTGTTTTAAAAAAATATAAAAATCGATAAATATTTGAGCTTTTTAGGTAATACTTGGTTCTTAAAATTGAAATAGAAGAAATTCTCAACTCATTAGTAAAAATACGTTGAATAGTGAGTCATTAATTAAACAATATTGTTGTCTCTTTCTTTTTAAAGTAAAACTTGAGTAGTTTGAAAGAGTCACTAATGTAAGGTTAACTACACACTTTTAGTGAGAGTACCGGAATATAAAGCATAGTAAAGAAGGCTCCCCGATAACGATCAATTGCGACTGTCAATTTTTCCATCAATGCCATTGTTAGAGCAATTCACAATGCTCATGTAAACGATCAATTGACGATCAATGACGTAAAAATTGACAATCGCAAATGATCGATACCGGAGCGCTTAACATTTAGAAAGAAAACCCTTCACACACAAACACACAAAAAACATACACTCATTCACACACATTTTGTATAAAATATACATCTGATTCTTTTATTAAAATTATAATTTTACGATCCTTAGGAATGTCAATGAATTAAATTCGCGCTTTAAAATAACCAATCGAATCGCGTCAATTTGACAACCCATTCCACAGACTAATTACAAAAAAATTGTTCTTCTTGACTTTTTACTTTTTTTTCTTTCCGTGGAATGGGTATTTCGGAATTATCCTTGTTTTTGTTGACTTTTCTGTTGCGCCCTAACGAATTCCGGATAATCTATATAGCCATCGCGGTTATGGTCATCCATGTTTAAAATGGGGTCAATAAGTTTCATTAGCTCATCATCATTAAATATCTTCTCTCCTACAGGAGCGGACCCTGGCTGTTCTTGTTTATGCCCTTGCTCTAAAGCCCGATGCCCGATGATACATAGAAAAAAAACAACACAATGAGACCATGGCATGAATGGACCAAAAAAGTTTTTATTAAAAGTGGAGATCCTTTGATAACAATTTTTACATCATAAAACAATGGTTTTTTTCATCTGTACAAGCAGATTTTTTATGTTTTGGCTTCAAATACCCTTGGGAGCAATGAAATCGACTCGGCTATGTTTTTCAACCCTTTTTAGCACAGAATCAATTGATGTAAAGAATTAAAATTGACACCATTTTAAAGCTCGTTAATTGATCTTTGAAATGTATCAGCAGTCGATTTTTTTTACTCTCCAATATTTTTATTACCTATTAAAAGAGGTGCTCTCCAGTTTTGATACAAACTTATTTTGCCTTTTGTCATTGTTCATTTTTTCTGTAGAGAAATTAGCAAAAGACATGGATAAGTATCAATATTTTGACTAGTATTTTTCTTTAATTTATTAATCAAATGAACAATGATAGATAATATCACAGAACACAAATACAGCAAGCTTTTTACAATTAAAAAATACATTGGCTCAACCAGCACCGTATTTTTATTTTCTATCTCTTTCCGTCACACAGAAACATCGTTAGCTAGAGCGAGACACTCGACCGCTTCCGCACTCCTCGGCATCGGTGAGCTCGCTCTAGCCAACGATGTTTCTTTATGGTGAAAAGAGATGGAGATATATTTTAACCTTTATAAAATACTTAAATTGCAAATGTAGATTTAAATAACGATAATAAATTATTCTTAAATTATAATATTAATAAACTTTTAGCACATCTTGTCAAACATAATGAATTTTAACATTTATAATTAGCAAAATGCAATTTGCCAAGCAAAATTCAGCTTATTACCACACATACGTTACATAGACCTTTAAAACACTCAAAAATTTACCTTCTTCTACTATGAAAAAAAAAACACATGAAACGAAATTAAGTACTAATTCAGTAAAATCCGGTCACGAAGCAGGAAGAATTTCGTACAATGACCCCTTTTCCTAACTACAGCTCGATTAAGATAAATAGGCGCATGAAAGCTGCATGACAGCTAAGTTAATGACACCGTTTTAATTTGGTCAAGTTGTAGTTAGGAAAAGACTTAGGCGATTCTTAAGTTTAGTGCAAACGGGAATTAGACTCATTTACTAAGAGCTTGTTCAAATGACGCCATTTTACATGCGATTTGACACGCGATTTTTATTGCACTGTTTTCAATATTGTACACATTACTGACAGAGCTAAGCCTAATCGAAAAATTTATGATGAAACGCATAAAATCGCGTCATCTGCCTATTACACACAACGACACCTCAGATTATACATGTTGACCTTGAGACCGCCTTTATGCCTTACGTAATAAAAGCTCTTTTCGCAGTTTAACTGTATAACCTGTTGTGCTGTCGTGTGTACCATGACCACTGAAAGACGATATATCGTGACACCCCGGACACGCCATACAAAAAGTGAGATTCAACCACAACATTAACAGATTTCGTTTGTACACGCTGCGAATGTGTGCGTGAACCTTAGGGTTGACTTTTGACATCTGTCGAGCTCTATGTTCTTTTTCTTCTTTTTTTTTGTTATGGCAATCTACTTTCCTCTTGGAAGTAATTTTTGCCAGTGTCAAGTGTTAAATAGTTCAATGGTAGATATTGTTTAATTTTTCATCAGAATGAGGGTGCATCGCATTCCAATGCTGCTTGGAGCATTTGACACCAAGTATATCAAGACAGTTTACTCGGTTAGTTCTGCCGAGGAAGCCACCACTTCAATAAAAGTCTCAGCTTCACACAACCAACATCGCGCCTATTTCAATTATCCCACATATTGTTCAGTTGCGTAGACACTTGTACAATATAACTGCACCAATTTTAAGATACAATATCCACTATGAATCAATTTGAAAATAATTAAAATAGACACCAAACCGAACTCGACAAAATGGCGCCAAAATCTCCCTAGAGCTCTATGTTATTCTCTGTGCTCGTACCACAGGGGTGCGTTCCGTCGCTTCGCTCGAGTGCACGCACTCTGACCGTTCAGTGGCTTTGGTGAAATTTCACTCTGACAGCTGTCAGAGCGTAGTTTCACCCGTTCCGTGGCTCAGAGTGCAGCAACCAAACAACCACCTAATTCGGTCGTTGAAAAACGCTCTGACGTTTATCTTTTGTCATAATGTCAATGTCATTTGACATTATTTTGTATTTAGATGTTTTTGTGTCTAAAAGTTCATGGTTACTCATGAAAAAAAACAGATTTTATTTGATTTTGTTTATAGGAATGTTTAAATTATCAGTATTCCAAAATAGAAAACGAAAACTTTGTACTTAATGACATCTAAAGTTCTTTTAGGTTATAAAAACAACTCGATCGTTCTGTGGCTTGGTTGCAACTCAACCGAGTTAAACTTTACCCAAACAACTACACCCAAAACGACGGAACGCACACCTGACAACTCGCGCGCGCGACACGGCCTGAGAATGAACAGCCCCCTGATTATGTAACTTTGTTGCAATCAACTCTGACAGAAATCGCAGTTATGTTGCTGCTTTAGTAAGAACCAATGTGACAACTATCTTACTTAAAGCAGCAATGTAACTGCGGTTTCAATCGAGAATTGTTAGCATCACAGTTACGTAATTAGCTCCTCGTTGATCTTACCGCCGAAGGTCGGAGGGGAGGGGCGGTATGTCGGCTCGGCGGGAGGCGGGGCGTGGCCGTACTGTACCTCACTACTGCACTAATTCTGTGATGTCATGGTATAGCATCATTTTTTTTTTTAATTCAATCATATCGCATCTCGGTGGTCATGCTAGACAAGGGCTATGTTAGGCCTAGTCCCGTGTTCCCCCCTTTTGTCCCGCACTGGGGATATCGGAAAAAAGGGATGGTTTTTTTTTTAATATAAATTTGACAACATCACATACATTGCTCCGATTCCAAAGTAGCTAAAGCACTTGTGTTATGGAAATCAGAGACAACGGTGGTATCACAAACACCCAGACCTGAGCCAATATAGAAAAGTTCGTTTTCTAAATTGACCCAACAGGGGATCGAACCCGGGACCTCAGAGATGGCGACACCTTGAAAACCGGTGTACAAAGCCACTCGACCACGGAGGTCGTCAATCGTTTTTTTCCCAATATCCCCCAGTGGGGCTTATGTTATAGTGTTAAACTTACCGTGCCAATGTATAAGTGACTTGATCAGCTCGCAGCCGTCTAATTTATTGTTATTGTCTGCGTCATGCATTTTGAAGTAGTGGAACTGTAGTTCTTGTTCCGACATCTTGGATGTGTCTATGGGAACGTCTAGATGTTCTTGGATGTGTCTATGGGAGGTAGGTAATTATTATTATTCAATAGGTACTAGTTATTCTACACTACGGCCTGCGGATGAGCCGCTGGTACTTGATATAAAACCTATCTCGATGCCGCGACAATTAAATAACTTTTACCAGGTAAGGGACCCCTACACATACAGCCTACTAATATTTTTTTTCTGTTTATAGGTACACAATAATTTTCCTGACACATTTTTCATAGACAACAAAAAAAACACCGTTACACACAGTATATATAAGAAAAAAGATCTCGACGAACTGAGAACCTCCTCCTTTTTGGAAGTCGGTTAAAATTGAAATGAGGATATCGGAAAACTTTAATTAATTAATATGTAGGTAAGTACGAGCTGTAAAAATTAAAAAAACAATGTCTGGAAATATCGGTAATAAATAATAACGTACAAAAATAGCAAGAAGCGTGCGCACGCGCCTTTCATTCCTTCCGTGATTTACGTAAACAAGACAGTCTCATTTCATTGCGCGCGTGTTTGTCTATAGTCTCTAAATCCCGAATTCAGTCGAATTTTGAGACACAAACAAACCGCAATGTCCTCTATCTTATAAAATTCAAATTCAATTCAATTCCTCAATTATATATCCAGGGGCCGTACCGGCTAACGCATCGAACTTCGGAAAGTCTGCCGGGCTTCAAATTAAAACAGATAAATCAATACTAAATAATATACTAGAAAAATACGACTCTCACCAGTTCATGTTCTCGGACGGGAATCGAACCCGCGACCTTTGGATATCCGGTCCAATGCTCAGACCGCTGAGCTACCGAGTCACTTGTGGGAACGTCGAATTTCTTCTAGTATATCAACTCTTGCGCTGCAAGCCAGCGCCATCTCACAGATATATCAAGCCCCAATCAAGCCAAAATGGCGAACCCCAATTCATGATGTCACATGAACATCGATATCATCTATAACTTCGGCGAATAAACAATACGAAACTCCTTACTTCGATTTATTATCTCAGTTAAAACTCGGCAGACCCGCCGAAGTTCGAAAAGTTAGCCGTTAGGGCCCCTGACTATTTATTTAAAATATCTGTTCCCGAGGGATACTGCCCACGCAGACGAAGTCGCAGATGGCCGCTAGTACCTACTTTTATTAATAAAAATGTGGTTTGCACTTTTACTTTATAATGTGTTGTGTGTAAGCGTGTGTGTTTTTTAAGTAAGAACAAGAAGAAGTAAAAAGAAATCAACTTACTCTCTCTCGTGAGCAATATTAGCTGGATTCAGGAGTTGAGGATCTGTAAAAAAAATTCAATTACAATTTATTTCCTTTCAGACGCTGTTTAATTTGCTTTCAGAAGTTTTTCAGTTACACTTGTTGGTATGGTTGGTATTTGTGTTACTGTTGTAAGCAACATTGTTGTTGACGTTGGTACAGTTGTTATTGGTATTAATGTTGTTGAGTGTTGTTGCTGGTATTGTTGTTGTTATTGAATGAATGAATGAATGAAATATTCTTTATTCAAATAAACTTAGATATTAAGTGCTTTTGAATGGTCTATATTTTCCTACCACCCATTCGAGACCTTTTTAGCTGACAAGAAGAATGGGCGCAAGAAACTTATCAGCTTTGTCAGAAATCAGAGTAACGATGATGTAGAGTCAGAGTATTGATGTTAGTAATGCTGTTTTTGTTGTTGTTGGTAGTTCAGTATTAATGTTATCATACCTCCATGTCCACCATGTTGCTGAGGTACAGGAACGTTAATTTGTTGTGGCGGTGGCTGCTGGTACTGTTGTTGTTGTTGAGGCGGTTGCTGGTATTGTTGTTGTTGTTGTTGTTGTTGGAATTGCTGTTGTTGTTGGTATTGTTGCTAGAGGTAGAGAGATAGTGGTTTGTTTATTTAAATAAATTAAGGATATAGTGTCAAAATTGACCCAGAAATCTGTCAAAATTGACTCAGAAATCTGTCAAAATTTACCCATCTGGCCTAACATGCGCACCACGACAAAATTATGGCGACACATTTCTCGTGTCGGCGCGCTGTCTGTCTCGCTCGCGCTTCACTGATGTGAACGAGATAGACATCGCGAGATAAGTGTCGACAAATAAACGCTGTGCACATGCTAGGCCTGCAGAAATCTGTCAAAATTAACTCAGAAATTTGTCATAATTGATCCAGAAATCTGTCAAAATTTACTTAGAAATCTGTCAAAATTTACTTAGAAATCTGTCAAAATTTACTTAGAAATCTGTCAAAATTTACTTAGAAATCTGTCAAAATTGACCCAGAAATTTGTCATAATTGATCCAGAAATCTGTCAAAATTTACTTAGAAATCTGTCAAAATTTAACCAGAAATTTGTCAAAATTGACCCAGAAATCGATACGAACTATATGCCTATACGATACGATATATGTTATCTATATAAATAGTACTTCTGTTTAACAGAATGACGTCACATCGGTGCATATTTAACCGAACTGTATCTGTAAGGAAGGATTGTTCCCCAGCAGTGGGGACATTAATCTTTGATGTCTGATTAAACAATTTAATAATAATAAGTAGAAATGGCTGATGAATAATCCTACTTACTTGCTGTGGTGGCGGTGGGGGCGGAGGTTGTTGGTAGTTCTGTGAAGAAATAATTGTGTATAAAATATTTATATTAACATCAATATCTTGGGAACAAACACTTACGCTTATCACATAAACATAATTAATATTTTAAGTTTATTTGATTAAAGTCTTTTTTTACTTTGAATTATCAACAGGCTTTTTTGGCTCAAGAGGCAAGATGGCTGCCATTGTGCTAAATGACAGTCAATCTATGTTTAGGTACCTAATTTCCTCTTATGCTATGTCTATAAGGTTTTGTTCCCAGTCTTTCTCTTTCAACTACACTGGGCCGCAAAGAAACTGGGCCACCACATTATTTTAATACAAACGAGGTAACTTTGAAACCTTAATTCTCTGCCAGGGATTGACCGAGCTTTGATCTGATGATGGCTATCCAGAAAGTGAATGGAGGCGATCCAGATAGCTATAAACACACAACTGATCTGATCAGCATTCTAAGAGATATAAGGATCAGAGTTTTCAGTTTCAGGATTTCCATACATTATTATGCTCATTTCGCGGTTTTTTAAACATATCCTTATATTTCTTAGAATGCTGATCAGATCAGTTGGGTGTGTATAGCTATCTGCATCTCCTCCATTCACTCTCTGGATGGTCATCATCAGATCACAGCTAAGTCGATCCTTTGCGGAGAACCAAGTCTTCAAAGTTACCTCGTTTGTATGAAAATAATGTGGTGGCCCGGTTTCTTTGCTGCCCAGTGTAGTTCAGTGGTTCCTGAAATCAGATGTATCTATATCTAGATTAGAGATTACTGCGCGTACCTCTTAATGCAACCTTGCATACCCCCGAGGTATGTACCTATTTACATGCAACCATGGCAGGATGTACTAGGCCTATAACTCAATTTTGTCAACATTTATGTACCTACATTCATGGCAAATAAAATTATTATGAATTATGATTTAAAAGACCAGTCAGTCAGTAATTCTCTTTGCTGGTGAACTCTCCACTGAGAGTTCCTCCCCTTCAAGACTTTAGAGCATTACTCAGGTTTAAGTATGTCTTTTTTTTAAGCTTTTTTATGTAGCTGCAACTAGTCAGTTGTTTTGCTAATGTATTGGGATGTTTTTCAAGGCGATTGCCATATATTTAGTTTTATTTTTTATTTATTGTTCAAGACATACATAGATACAATTATATTATATGTTATTACTCATTAGCAAAACCACTAGGGTATGTGTGCCCATGAGAGTTTGCAAGTTTTGAACATACTGAACATGGAAATGGAAATAGAAAACAAGCATAGCTAAAATTATGAGGTACACAGACTATACATTACTTTAAAGACAGTCTAGTGGTATTACTCTAAATTTCTTTACTGTGTTTATGAGTGAACAAGTATCATATTTAACACAAATAATATTGAAATACACTACAATATACCTGGTAACTTTGAGGTGGTACGCCAGGTGCTACCTTCTGTTGGTACTGCTGAGATATAGTGCACTGCAGGAAAGCAGCCAGAAGTAATACCCGGATCATTTTGGAACCTGAAAAAACCTGTTGATCATACACTGGGGAAAACACGAAAAACTGCGCTTAATAACCTTAGAGTGCTCTATTTTGGGGGTTTAACAAGACAAAGAGTTAATTTTAAGCCTAATGACTGGAAATAACACGTATGTTAAATAGAAATTGCTTACAATAGCAAGAAATTACCACGAGAAAGGTTGAACTAAATTATTAATTTTAGATTATGTTCATTGAAAGAAGATTAAAACTAATGTGTGGCTAATCAATTTTTACCTGCTGTGCACGCTACGTGGAGTCACACGATAGTACGTACCTTATCGTATTGTTGATAATGTATTTCGAGTTTTATTTCGCAAACGTTTTCAAAAACTGAAGAAGCACACACAAAACTCGAACGAACTCACTCGAATTGATACACGTCAGTCGAATTTGACAGTGACGTATGGTATGATATGACATGACAGTTGCGTTTTGTTACTGCTGCTAATATCACCAAATGCCACGTGTTATACGGTCGACAAAGGAAAATTGTTTCTTTGTTCTGTAAATAAAAGATTTTAGACATAATCGGAATTTAAAATTCACTATGCTGCCTAGCAGCCTGCCTGGGGCTCTATCGGCTAAAAACATTGAAGTTCATGTTAACTGTGTTTTGACAGATGTACATGATACATTGCTCCTTCGTTATGGCACAAATAAAAACTTACCAAAGAAAAGTAGCAATGTATCACATACATCTGTCAAAACACAGTTAACATGAACTTCAATGTTTTAACCGCTACCGTCGCTGGCGGCCTGTCAGGATGTAGCTCACACATTATCCTGCCGTCCATCCATCAACGTAGTCTATGATCAGCGGCGGTATCGGCTAAAACATTGAAGTTAATGTTAACTATGTTTCGACAGATGTATAATACATTGCTACTTTTCTTTGGTAAGTTTTTATTTGTGCCAAAACGACCACGTTTTCAGTACATTAATGAAATGATATCTACTAATACTTTAAAATAAAGTAAAAGGTCAATATACCAATTTCAATTTTTACCTAGATAAATTATGATGATTTTACACCATTTTTACAGCTCATAAAAGTGCAAAATTAAATTAAATAGTTTCTAAACATAAACTACTAGTTTATGTTTAGAAACTATTTAATTTAACATAATATTATGTTTCAATGTTAACGTGTTTTTCATATTATGAAAAAAAGAAAATAAAATATTTTGTAAACCGATAAAATTACTCTGCTAAAAGTTTGACTGTATGGTCTTTGATTCCTTGGTCTCAGAGGCATCTAAAAAGTTGAACACGAATGTGATTGGTTGGTCATTGGTCAACGTCATTTTGCATTTTTTTGTGATTTTCGGCGGGAAACGACGAAGAGTTTTGGTTTTGATAATTTATTTTGTTATTTCACATCTTGACCAAAGTTTTACACACAGCTGCTGGTAAGGAATAAAGGAGTTATTCAATGTACCGATTAGATTTGATTCTGATTAATTAATTTGCCTTATTACATGTTATTGTCAAAAATATTGTATTCAAGGTGCAATGAGTAAATTTCAACTGCGGCCTAGGCCGCGAATAAGTTATTGCGAGTATGAAGAACCAAATCTGGATGAATACGTTTGTAAGTTTATTTAACTTTAATTTTGATTATGTAAGTACCTACTTACACTAAAGTGTAGCTGATTGTGGTCTATTACTTAGAATAATAAAGTTATTATTCTAAGGTCTATTATGATATATTACATGTACTTACCTACACATACATAAAATGGTGTTGTGTAGTGTAGAGGTGTGGTATGGCACAATCCAATTAATATAACAATATTCACACGACGGCACCTCAGACTATAAATAATGTTGACGTTGATACCTATGCTTTTATACCCTACGTAATAAAAACTGTTTTCGCAGTTTAACCGTATAACCTGACGTGATGTCGTGTGTATGTACATCTGAAGTGACTGACTTCAGAGAACTTGCGGTACAAAACAACGTTATGCCATACATTCTCCAGTGAAGTTGCAGCGGATCACTTCAGACTCCGTCGTCCGTCCATCTGTCTGTCTGTCCGTCTGTCACCAGGCTGTATCTCGTGAACCGTGATAGTTAGACAGTTGAAATTTTCACAGATGATGTATTTCTGTTGCCGCTATAACAACAAATACAGAAAAAAAGAATAAAATAAATATTTAAGGGGGCTCCCATACAATAAACGTGATTGTTTTGCTCGTCTTTGCTCGATATCGATAACGGCTACAGGTAGACGCTTGAAATATTCACAGAATATTTAGCTATACGTACTACCTATATTCACTTTAAAAATAAATAATCAGATTGAAATAAAAAAATATTTAAGGGGGGGCTCCCATACAACAGTCATGATTTTTTTGCCGTTTTTATAGGTAATGGTACGGGACCCTTCGTGCGCGAGTCCGACTCGCACTTGGCCGGTTTTTGATTGATGCTACATCAGTACCCTACGCTTAAAATATTTTTATTATTTCTACCTACAACAATACTTAAAAGACATACTTACAAAAGTACTGCATTTAAGTATTGCCATAATTGCTTGCTCTAAGTTCGTAGCTGTGCCTGCGTACAAAAATAAACACAAAGCACTATTACCTAATAGTAAATAATATACTGGAAAAAATACGACTCGCACCAGATCATGTTTTCGTCGTATTTTTTCTAGTATATTATAAAGTCTTATACAAGGTGTTACAAAAATACCCCTAATGCCGAATATGGTATATAGGGACCATCAAACTGATTAACTTTTACTATGGGACCAACTCTGAAATCGCGAAAAAAAAAATTAGCTGTTTCATACATTTTGATATTCTCGATTTTAATTTTTGTATGCAACAGCTGTTTTTTTTTTTTCGCGATTTCAGAGTTGGTCCCATAGTAAAAGTTGATCAGTTTGATGGTCCCTATATACCTTATTCGGCATTAGGGGTATTTTTGTAACACCTTGTATACCATATTCCGCATTAGGGGTATTTTTGTAACACTTTGTATAAAAATAGCATTGTGAATGCTAATATCTCAAAATTAAAAAAAAACACTATTACCTACCTATTGTTACAGTTTGCGAAAAGTGTGGGGACTATGTTTACGAGTATTGTTCTATACACGGCCCTTTGCTCGTGGTTCCTGATGACAAGGTAAGTGTTATTCAAAATACAGTTGAATTACGTATTTTCATAAAATCTCAAAAAATCCCGATTTCCGGGAAGTCCCGGAAATTGTGGATATTTTTCCCAGGTTCCGGGAAACATGAAAACTCGGGAATTCTCTGAAACCTTATTAGCAAAGTGCACTGTCTGTTATCCACTGAAACCGTTTTTAGTTAATTTTTAACCGACTTCAAAAAAAGGAGGAGGTTCTATGTTCGTCTGTTTATTTTCTTTTTTTTAAACGGTTTAAATCGATTTCAAACGAGAATGTTTAGCAACAGAGTTACTTAACAGGGGCTGATAATAATACAAGGGTGCTAGTACACACGACGGCATTTAAGATTATACATGTTGACCTTGAGACCGCCTTTATGGCCTTACGTAATAAAAGCTGTTTTCGCAGTTTAACTGTTTAACCTGACGTGCTGCCGTGTTTACATACTAAGTATGTGTACAAAAAATTATACAATATTACCTGAATATTAAGGTAAATTCTTGCCAGAACCAAGATTTCTGTTACTAGGTACCGGCTAAAACAAATTACCCGTCGTTCGTGCCGCGCGCGGCGCTCACCATACCGAAGGTGTTCCTGCACCTCGCGCCCTCCATCATACCAGGTGAGGAAACAGGAGAAAACAATACAACGTGTTACAAAAATACCCCTAATGCCGAATATGGTAGATAGAGACCATCTAACTGAACAACTTTTACTATGGGACCAACTCTGACATCGCGAAAAAAAATCAGGTGTTTCATACATTTTGATAATTTTGTAATTAATTTTTGTATGAAACAGCTGATTTTTTTTTCGCGATTTCAAAGTTGGGCCCATAGTAAAAGTTGTTCAGTTTGATGGTCTCTATCTACCATATTCGGGATTAGGCGTATTTTTGTAACATGTTGTAAACACAGTTAATTTTTAAGTATATCTAAAAATGATATGAGAATTTCAGACCACGTGAATGAACAACTTTTACTATGGGGCCAACCACGGAATCGCGAAAAAAGTCAGCTGTTCCATACATTGTAGTCGAGTCGATGTTGTACTTTTCTGTGGAACAGCTGATTTCTTTGCACGATTCCGTGTTTGGCCCCATAGTAAAAGTTGTTCATTCACGTAATCTGAAATCCCCATTTCATTTTTAGATATAGGGTACTTAAAAATTAACAGTGTATAGCTTAATTTTTCTTGCATTTGGTCCACTGCAGGACAAGTCCTCTCCCGTGAGAAATGTCCCATTTAACCATTTAGCGAGACGCATAGGTTGGCCCTAGAACAACCGGTTTCATTTCTTTGCTTTGCTGTTCTAGTTGAACAGGGGGCCGTACCGGCTAACGCATCGAACTTCGGAAAGTCTGCTGGGTTTCAACTTAAAACAGATAAATCGAAGTAAGAAGTTTCGTATTGTAGTTATTTAGAAGATATCGATGTTCGTGTGACATCATAAACTAGGGTTCGTCATTTTGGCCCATTGGGGCTCGATTTATCTGTTTTAATTTGAAGCCCGGCAGACTTTCCGAAGTTGATGCGTTAGCTGGTAGCCCCTGTTCAACTAAAACAGCAAAGCAAAGAAATGAAACCCGTAGGTCTAGGGCCCGCCTGATCCCCTGTCCGCCGTTTTATTAACCGACTTCAAAAAAAGGAGGAGGTTATCAAGTCGACGGTATTTTTTTTATGTATGTTTTAACATAACTTCACCAGTTGTTAACCAATTTCAATTATTATTTTTTTATTTGAAAGAAAATAATTCGTGTGTTCCCATAAAAAAAATACAGAGATCTGGCTAGCAGTTTTTACATAATCCTGAAAAATATCAATTATTTAGCTTACCATCACACGAGTTTTTTTTTATGAATGTTTTAACATAACCACGTCCCACATCGACCGGCCCGTTCCCCCACAGGGGCAGGGCTGGGAGTGTTCACCACGCTGACGTTGCCGCGCGGCGTCCGCTTCGGCCCATACCGCGGGAAGCGCACCGACAACATTGACTCCATGTATTGCTGGCAGGTCAGTATTCGCCGTTTTGTCTTAAAAAAAATTTTTTAATCATGGGCTCTACCGTTTGAAATTTTGAGATTTAAGCATTCACAATGCTATTTTTATATAATACTAAATAATATACTAGAAAAAATAGGACTCGCACCAGATCATGTTCTCGGACGGGAATCGAACCCGCGACCTTTGGATAACCGGTCCAATGCTCTGACCGCTGAGCTACCGAGTCACTAGTGGGAACGTCGAATTTCTTCTAGTATATCAACTCTTACGCTGCAAGCCAGCGCCATCTCACCAATGTAGAAGGAATTAACATCAATTGATTCAAAGGTCGCGGGTTCGATTCCCGTCCGAGAACATGATCTGGTGCGAGTCCTATTTTTTCTAGTATATTATTTAGTATTATATGGGCTCTACCGGTTAACTTTCCGAACTTCGGCGGGTCTGCCGAGTTTCAACTGAAAACAGATACATCGAAGTAAGGAGTTTCGTATTGTACTATTCGCCGCAGTTATTTAGAAGATATCGATGTTCGTGTGACATCTTAATGCTCTAAGGTGTGACATCATGAATTGGGGTTCGCCATTTTGGCCCGTTTGGGACTCGATTTATCTGTTTTAAGTTGAAGCTCGGCAGACCCGCCGAAGTTTGAAAAGTTAGCCGGTAGGACCCATTTGGTAGAAGGTTCAATTTAATGACTAATTAAAAAAAGTTTGAAAAGTATTCATTGGTTAAAATAGGTAGGTATCTTATTATATTGCTATAAAAATAATTTTAACTTATTATTTTTACACTCCTAAAATTATTATTTTATGAATCCTGTAAAATAATATAATATCATATTTTATTCTAAACGATGCAGTTTCGCTCTAATTACTTCTAATGTAGGTAGGTACATACTACAAAGGAACACCTCTATCTTTCAAATCAAAATAATAATAATAATGTTTTCTAAGATGGTGCCATTGTAGGTACCTACTATATGGTAAACTCAACGCTTTGATTGGTTAAAATACCTCAGATATTACATTTGACATTTAAAACAACCAATCAAACTATTTTAGGACAGTTGCTTGTGGCGCCATTAGTTCCTCAGTTTCACACCGATCTGTACCACAGAAGTTCAGTTAGGCCTTTATATAATAGTGTTGTGCGTTACTCTGTACCGGCCCCCTGATTATGTAACTTTGTTGCAATCAACTCTGACAGATATCGCAGTTACATTGCTGCTTTAGTAAGAACCAATGTGACAACTATCTTACTTAAAGCATCAATGTAACTGCGGTTTCAATCGATTTCAATCGAGAATTGCTAGCAACAGAGTTACGTAATCAGCCTCCGGCTCCCTACAGCTACACGACGGCAACAACAAATGGTCCCATGTGGTGGACGCAGCAGATCCAAACTCGTCTAACTGGATGCGGTACGTGAACTGCGCTCGACACTGGTGCGAGCAAAACCTCGTGGCGTACCAGTACCAGGGGCAGATATATTACAGGCGAGTACAAGGTCTCGGCAGTCGGCACGGATCTTGAGTGGCGACAGTTAATGCGCAGGCTTTGCGTAGAAGTCATTTGTAGGTCCCATCGGCGGGACACGTGGTGCGGGGCAACTGCAAACACTGACTGAAACATGCGCAGTAATACTTACCCTCCAATTTCTCTCACCGCTCACGGATCGTGCCGGCACCTTTCACATTTTTTTATACTTACACTATCACTAACCACCAGAGATTTTTGTTATTTATTACACACTTTTGTCACAGAATACCTAAAAGTGCTAAATTTAATAATTAAATATGTAGCTATTGTATGTACCTACTCTGCTTTTGTCGTACTCTGTCCTCCATGGTCGAATGGCCAGCAGTTTTCATGATGTCGCCATCTCTGAGGGTACGATCCCAGGCTGGTCAATTTATAAAAACGAACTTTTTCCATATGCTCAGGTCTGGGTGTGTGGCTCTCTCCCTCTCCCTCCTCTGGGGAGAGGTAAGAACCCCCCGGCTCCCCCGCCGAGCCTACTATTTAGGCTCGACGGGGGCGCCAAGACAGCCCAGGAGTGGCTTCCTGCGCGCTGACCGAGTCCAACATGCCGTTTGGTATACCTAAAGATTGTATTTGCCCTCACTCTAATAATAAAAAAAAAAGGTCTAGCCGCAAGGGGGGCGCGGTAAGGCCCTCTGCCCCCCATAGGGTGGAGCCCTAACGGGCCACTCTCCTCGGGTCAAGTGGAGCGTGCAAACGCGAACCCACAGACCCGGCGGAAAGGCGCAGGTCTTCGAGAGGAGTTTAGTTGGCAGTGGTGCCTTCTTCCATTCGCCCCATCTGGCCTGCCCACCGAGAGTGGGTAGCTATATGGGGAGCTGGGGAGGAAGCTTCCTCCCCCTGCCCCTCGAGCTTCGAGCTCGTTAGAGGGTGGGGCAGGGGTAAGAACCGTCCAACCCTGACGTGAAGCCTATTAGGCGTGGCGGGAGGGCTGGGTGCGGCGAGACACATGCCCCTGGTATGACCGAGTCCAACATGCCGCTTGGACTCTGGTTTCCCTTCAAAACGTATAAAACATGCCGTTTGGTATGCATAAAGATCGCAATCTCCTCTTGTTTAAAAAAAACCTCTGTTGTCTCTGATTTCCATAACTCAAGTGCTTTAGCTACTTACTTTGGAATCAGAGCAATGTTTGTGATGTTGTCTAATATTCATTTATTCATTCATTTATATAGTTAGCTATATCAGTTACAATTACAACAACTACCATAAACACCACACACAACATGGCTTGAACTGTTTTATTCTTACTTTGGAATCGGAGCTATGTATGTAAATTATGTTCTCAATATTTATTTATTAATAGGTAGGTATTGAGGAGTTGAGTGGCGCAGTGGTATTGCACCTGGCCCATCGATTGCGGAGGCTAAGCAACTTTCGCAAGGGTCGTTCATGGGATGGGTGACCAGGAACTTATTATCTCGAGCTCCTCCGTGCTTCGGAAGGCACGTTAAACCGATCCCGGCTGCATTTGCAGTCGTTAGCACCTACCAATCCGCATTGGACCCGCGTGGTGGGTCATGGCCCTTCCTCCTTATCCACCCATAAGGAAGACAGGCTATGCCCCAGTAGTGGGGACATTAACAATGGCTGATAGTCTGGTATTTATTTACTTGCAGAACAATAAAAATAATACCTCGATACACGGAACTGATGGTGTTCTATGGGGGCGAATTTGCGCGCCTTCTCAACGTCAATATGAAACTGTACAACCGCCCCTCGAGCTATGCTCAAAACTTCGGTTAGTAAAGAACATTTTTAGCTTTTTTGTGTTTATAATTAGGATTCCGTACCAAAATGGTAAAAAGGAACCCTTATGGTGCGACTTAGTCTGTCTGTGTGTCACAGCTGGATATCTCGAGAACTACTAATGCTATCAACTTGAAATTTTGAATAGTTTTAGATGACGTTTGCTCAACTATTTTTAAGATAAGAGAGAAATTTTAGGCCGCATAGCATTGTTGAAAAATGTAAAAAAAATTGTCGTCACTCACAGCAAACTTTATGTCGCGTAGAATAGGATACACTATGCCATAACAATAGAGAGCGACTGAAAGAACAATAGAACTAGCCGGGCAATATTGCAATCATAGATCTTGAGATGAAACAGCTTTTTGGACGCAACATCGCAAAAAATAATACCAAGTTACTCATTACTCATATCATACAATTACCTAGTTACTCATATCATACGTCATTCCTACCCCTATTGAGGCAAAAAATACTGAGCCAAAATAGGTTCATTTTCAGATTTATATCCTTCATATTATGTGACCTAATCGTAACTAAAATCTAAATAAATAGTAACTAATCCCCTTAAGGTTTTAAATTGAAACTATTTCGTTCTTATAGGTACGATTAGGTAACGTATGAAGAATAAAAATCTGAAAACTAAGCCATTTTGGCTCAAATCTCCAATATTTAAGGTAGGTAATTTATTTTCCCTCCGTGTGGCAAAGTTTTGGGACACCCTGTATGTTTGCCAGATAATCTGTATTCTTATTTTATTCACAGGTGCTGCACTACCCAAGAAACGTAAATCGGATGATGAAACTGAAAAGGAAGTTCTGAAAACTCAAGCACCCTTAGAAAAAACCGATAAGGCTGAGGAAAATAAGGCACAGAACGAAAATAATAGAAAAATACCCAACTTTAAAACAAGCAGTAAAAAATTTAATGCTCCTATTAAAAAAATAATGCAGAAAAATGACACAACCACTTCCAGTATTAATAGTGTCATAAAAAAATCTAAAATTGAAGCAAATAATAATGAACAGGTTACAGCTCCGAATTACATTTTTATATGCGATGTATGCAAAAAAGAATATCGCTGCAAAAGCTTCTTAGAAAATCACATTAAGAAATGGCACATAATTGAATTTAATCGTAAATCAACTACGATAAATTTGGATTGTAATACAAATTATCAAAATTGTAAAAATAAAAATCTATTGAAAGGGAAGCATGTACATAATAATAACCATTTAATAGAAAATAAAATTAGTAAAAATAATAACAAAGCTAAGGAAAATATTTGTAGCGATGAGAAACCATACAAATGTAGTTATTGTACGAAATGTTTTACTACTAGCTTTAATTTAGCTGAGCATGTAAGGACTCATACAGGGGAGAAACCATACAAATGTAGTTATTGTACGAAATGTTTTACTAAAAGCGGTAACTTAGCTGTGCATATAAGGACTCATACAGGGGAGAAACCATACAAATGTAGTTATTGTACGAAATGTTTTACTCAAAGCGGTAAGTTAGCTGTGCATATAAGGACTCATACAGGGGAGAAACCATACAAATGTAGTTATTGTACGAAATGTTTTACTCAAAGCGGTGAGTTAGCTGTGCATATAAGAACTCATACAGGGGAGAAACCATACAAATGTAGTTATTGTACGAAATGTTTTACTCAAAGCAGTGAGTTAGCTGTGCATATAAGAACTCATACAGGAGAGAAACCATACAAATGTAGTTATTGTACGAAATGTTTTACTCAAAGCGGTGAGTTAGCTGTGCATATAAGAACTCATACAGGGGAGAAACCATACAAATGTAGTTATTGTACGAAATGTTTTACTCAAAGCGGTGAGTTAGCTGTACATATAAGGACTCATACAGGGGAGAAACCATACAAATGTAGTTATTGTACGAAATGTTTTACTCGAAGCGATGAGTTAGCTGTGCATATAAGAACTCATACAGGAGAGAAACCATACAAATGTAGTTATTGTACTAAATGTTTTACTACTAGCAGTAATTTAGCTGTACATGTAAGAATTCATACAGGGAAGAAAGATAAAATACCAAAATGAATGAATCGATGTTTGTAAATTAATTAATATTAGTTTGCACACTGGCGCCGCCATTGGAAAAAAAACATAGTGCGAAAGACAAAAACATAAAGACGAAATTGTGAATGATCTCTTTGTAGTGCACTCTGAAGAAGCTTTGTGGTACTTTTTATAGCTTAAGCAATATTTTCTAAGCTGTCATTTAGTTTAATGGAGTTTTATTGTTAAAAGTGGCCACTTATCGCAAAAGAAACTCCATTAAACTAAACGTTATGCTTAAAATATTGTTTAGGCGTTAAAAAGTACTACAAAGCTTCTTCAAAGTGCACTACAGAGAGATAATACACAATTTTGTCTTTATTCAAGGGGCTGACAAGAGCCAACTAGCGCCGCCAGTCGATTTTATTTAATTTATTCTAAATAAGCCCAATTTCTTAAAAAAGGAATCAGTCAAGGTCTTGTGAATAACGTCTAATGTTTATTGAATAACGTTACAACATTACAAAATGTGTGCAATAGTTTAAAAACGGGTTTGAACCAACAGTGGCCACTTTTAACAAAACCGCGTTTTAAACTGTTTGAATGCCTTTTCAAACTGTGTAAAGTTATTCAGTAAATATTAGACGTAATGAATAAAACCTTGACTGATGCCTTTTTAAGAAATTGGGTTTATTTAGAAATTAATAAAATAAAATCGACTGGCGGCGGCTACCAGTTTCTTTGCTTTGTTGTTTTAGTTGAACAGGGGCTACCAGCTAACGCATCGAACTTCGGAAAGTCTACCGGGCTTCAAATTAAAACAGATTTTCGAGCCCCAATCGGGCCAAAATGGCGAACCCTAACTTATGATGTCACACGAACATCGATATCTTCTAAATAACTACAACACGAAATTTCTTACTTCGATTTATCTGTTTTAAGTTAAAGCCCGGCAGACTTTCCGAAGTTCGATGCGTTAGCCGGTACGGCCCAATGTTCTACTAGAACAGCAAAGCAAAGAAATGAAACCGGTTGTTCTGGGGCCAGCCTTTCTATAAATTTTTAAATAATTTGTTGGATGTACATACGAACGAGATTTCTTCATCGCGAGGTTCATTATATTCATCTCCGAGGTTGTAAAAACCTACCTATGGTTTAAATGGTGGTATGATTTTATTAACTTAAAATTATTTTTTAGTAATTTTTGCAATTTTTATATTGTAATTCAAGTAGGTAGCTGGATTATTAAAATAGCGACATATTTAAAGATAAGTAATTTATGAAACAATTACCTATCATAATAAATAAGACGCGCAATGGAAAGCTGCATAGAACCATAGTATGATAGATAGAACTATGTCAAATTAGTTTCTTTTACTTTTTATTTTTGTTATTATAAGATTGCGATACCTATATTTTAATTAGATTGACGACCTCCGTTGTCGAGTGGTTTGTACACCGGTTTTCAAGGTGTCGCCATCTCTGAGGTCCCGGGTTCGATCCCCAGTTGGGTCAATTTAGAAAACGAACTTTTCTACATTGGCTCAGGTTTGGGTGTTTGTGATGCCACCGTTGTCTCCGATTTCCATAACACAAGTGCTTTAGCTACTTACTTTGGAATCGGAGCAATGTATGTGATGTTGCCAAATATTATTATTTTTTTATTTTAGAATTAGGCCTACATGTGTTTGGCTAGGTAGATTAATTAACGATGAAGTGAAAAATTACCTTTCCTAAAGTAAGTAGGTACCTACCTGTACTAAAAGTACTTAGTTAAAATTATTTGTGTTAATTTTTATTTATGTTCTTAACTTACGTAAGTAAGTTTCTCTATGTAAGTATAGTTCAATGAGTGAATGAACTTTTTTTTATTTAATCTGTTCATTTATAATTTATAACGTGTTACAAAAATACCCCTAATGCCGAATATGGTATACTAGGTGCTACAAAAATACCCCTAATGCCGAATATGGTATATAGGGACCATCAAACTGAACAACTTTTACTTTGGGGCCAACTCTGAAATCGCGAAAAAAAAACAGCTGTTCCATACATTTTGATATTTTCGATTTTAATTTTTGTATGAAACAGCTGATTTTTTTTTCTCGATTTCAGCGTTGGTCTCATAGTAAAAGTTGTTCAGTTTGATGGTCCCTATATACCATATTCGGCATCAGGGGTATTTTTGTAACACCTTGTATAGGGACCATCAAACTGAACAACTTTTACTATGGGACCAACTTTGAAACCGCGAAAATAAAATCAGCTGTTTCATACAAAAATTAATTACGAAAATATCAAAATGTATAAAACAGCTGATTTTTTTTTTTTCGCGAGTTCAGAGTTGGTCCCATAGTAAAAGTTGATCAGTTTGATGGTCCCTATATACCATATTCGGCATTAGGGGTATTTTTGTAACATGTTGTATATTTTAATTTGTTTCAACTTGTCATTCGATATTAATTTAGTTTAATTTGGTTCGATTTTTTTAATTTTTTTGTTTGTTTTTAAATAAATGACTTAAGTACCTCCTTTATCATCTAAGTAGATGTAGAACTTTGTTAAATAAATTATATTAAATAGGTACCACTTATAAATGTACTTTTTATTCGTAGAAAAAGTAGCATTCACACAGATGCAACACATTCTTCGTTACGATAATGATATACGTACCTACTTAGTAATCCTTACTAATATTATTAATGCGAAAGTTTGTTTGTTTGTTACGCCTTCAAGTTTTGACTACTGAACCGATCATAATGAAATTTTGCATACACCTTGTCAGGGGTACATAGGGTAAGAAAAAAATCATAGTGCTTAAATAAAGACGAAATTGTGAATTATCTCTCTGTAGTGCACTCCGAAGAAGCTTTGTGGTACTTTATATCGCTTAAACTATAATTTCTAGCCTGTCGTTTAGTTTAACGGAGTTTTTGCGAAAAGTGGCCACAACCCTCGGTGCACGAGTCCCGACTCGCTCTTGACCGTTTTTTTTAGTAGATACAGGTAATTAAAAGGATCTTGATTTTTTTTGTTGTTAAATTATTCGTGATTTTGACTTGTTTGCATCAGAATGTGGCGCCCTCATCATTTGTCAACTCTTAATATTATTTTATGAGTTTTTAAACAACTGTTTTCCTCTAAACTCTAAAATTAAAAAGAGGCAAATCTGTTTGTTTATCATTTTTATTATTAACATATAACGGAATGTAATCGCAGCACCATTCAAAAGTTCACTTTTACAAAGCATAGAAAATTAAGTAACAAATATTACAAAAAAGTAGGTACCTGTATGACGGAACCAATAGACAATCACTCAAAAAATTGCAAATGAAACGGCTTCGAGTTAGTGCTTGTAGCGGCCCGATCATACCGCTACATAAGCAATCGACGAATGACGAAGAAGTGAAGGATCAGCGAAAAGTACAATATGTAAACATTACGCAGATGTGACGTCACTACGTCAAGCTAACATCTAGGCAAAAATGTATGGAAACTTGACTCACGATATCGAAGTTTTCTAAGCACTTCGCATAAATACAAATTACAACATCGACTAGTTGGACCGCGGTCCCCGAGCACAGACACCTAGCTCGGCGGAAGTACTTCCCTTTTCGCTGAATATATGGTGAAGAGATCCTGCCTCAACAGTGCCTAAAGGCGTTGCTAAAGCTTGATGTCTCAATTCAAACTTTTACTGTGGTCTTTAAGAAGCAATTAACACAAATCCTGACCACATGACCACTCTAATTACGTGAGACGCATTGATAGCCATTAAAAAAGTGTCAAGTTTTAAGGGGCTGACATGAGCCAACTAGCGCCGCCAGTCGATTTTATTTAATTTAATCTAAATAAGCTCAATTTCTTAAATAAGGAATCAGTCGAGGTTTCGTTAATAACGTCTAATATTAAAACTCTTTGATATTCATACTAATCTTAATTAATTCATGTAATGTCAGAAGAGTCAAATAAAAAAGTCACTCAACAAAACCAGACTTTTTTTAATTCACATTTAGTTTAATTACAATCATTTTTGGTCCTTCGAGCCGGATTTACCGTGCCCACGGCTACCACTAAACGATGGATGAATTGCTTTGTGAATTCGGTGAACAAATTACAACTTTATACTTGAATTACAAAACCAGACTTTCTTTAATTCACATTTAGTCTAATTACAATCATTTCTGGTCCTTCGAGCCGGATTTGCCGTGCCTACGGCTACCACTAAACGATGGATGAATTGCTTTGTGAATTCGGTGAGCAAATTAAAACTTTATACTTGAATTACAAAACTAGACTTTCTTTAATTCACATTTAGATTATTACAATCAGCAGGTATTGATATTTTTGTGATGTGCATGCATAAACTACATATTTTTCTTTTCACAATGCTAAAAAAAATTATAATAAATACAATGCGATTAAACTGACAATAGACAGTGATCCGCTGCAACTTCACTCGAAAATGTATGGCAAAGAGTAAATTTTACAGATTAAAACTCATGCAAAAGTTCCCAAAAATATTACAGAATTTTTAGGATTACTCAAAAACTACTAAACCGATTTAAAATTTTCAAAAAATGGGACCAACTTGGTAACAAACCTGATAAAGTGGCGTTTTAATAATGTCAATCGGTTCAGCCGTTTTGGAGTAATCGGTGGACATACATAGAAAAAAAAAAACAAATAAACAGTCTAACATAGAACCTCCTCCTTTTTTTGAAGTCCGTTAAAAATACGTCGTTTTGTACCGTAAGCGCTCTGTTAGTCACTTCAGTTATGAATTGTCAATTTAATCGCATTGTATGTAGGTACATGCTTAACTGATTTTTAATCCCTACTAATACTTATAAAACTTGCTCAAGTTAAAATGGACTTACATAAAGAGTACTTAAGTTTAATTTGGCATAACAACTGAGTCAAACTCAAAATGACTATAAAACGACTACTTAGTAACTTTTTTTATGATAATTACAGTATAATTTGACATTTAGAGTAGGTAATTAAATTATGATATGACAATAAAAAAATAAAATAAAAAAAACAAATAAACAGACGAACATAGAACCTCCTCCGTTTTTTGAAGTCGGTTTAAAAAAAATTAAGAACAATCTCGGTGGTTGGCGCTCTGCCACTTTGCAAACAAAATCCTTTGAAGATTTTTCGTCTGTTGTTCGCGCGCGCGTCAGTTACTTTGTCGTTAGCGCAAGCAATTTTGGCCTTAAGGCTCCTATATACCTCAAGTGGCGCCCTCATTTTAATTAAATTTATTGCTCGCTAAGTACATAATGTATCGAAAATTCACATGTACAGATTGAAGCTAAGGTTCTATAGTTTATTTACAAACAATAACCTCAGTAAAATTTTGTTCGTTGTAGTAGTAAAAGTGCTAAATGTGGCCACTTTTAGCACTTTTGCGAACTACTACACTTGAGGTATATAGGGGCCTTAAAGGTGGAATTCCGAGACGTGTTGCAGACTGCAACTGCACGTTCCGCTACGCTCCAAATTGAACGGTAATTATATGAATAAAAAGTTCAATTTGAACTGTGCGCCGCAAGTGACGCTATGCGGTCGCGACACTTCACCGGTCACTTAAAATTGAGCCTTTTAATCATTACATTACTATTCAATTTGGAGTGTAGCGGAACGTGTAGTTGTAGTCGGCAGCTTAGTGAGCTTCCCATACAAACGTAATACCAAAATGATTTGCAATTTGAGTATAATTAACAAATCTTGTGATGTTATTCGGATTAAGACAGTATTTGTCTAGGTTTCTATTAAATAAAAAATCCAAAATACTCAATTAAATAAAAATTAATGCGATTTACAGTTTTGTATTAAAAAAAAAAATTGGCATTTATTTGGAATTGGGTTAGTATTTTGGAATTATTATTATTTAATAGAAACCTAGACATATACTTTCTTAATCCGAATAACCTTACAAGAAGAGTTAATTATGCTCAAATTGCAAATCATTTTGGTATTACGTTTGTATGGGAAGCTCACTGTTCGCCGGACTCTTAAGGGTGGCAGAGCGCCGCCCTTCCCGATTAATACATTTACAGGGTGTTTGATAATAACCAAATCTGAATATGGTAGATAGGGTACCATGCATACAACCCCTGTAAATATACACCCTAAAAACTAATTTAAAAAAACAACTTTTATCATTGCCACTATTGGCAACTGGCAACCCTAGACCGAAATTGTTTTTTTTAACATCACATACATTGCTCCGATTCCAAAGTAATTAGTTGAAATACTTGTGTTATGGAAATTAGAGACAACGGTGGTATCACAAACACTTAAACCTGAGCCAATATAGAAAGGGTATGATTTTATCAATTACCTAATAAATGCATTTTCAGTGACCTAATAAATAATATTTGTTCCTAAAATAGTAGATCTGTCACTTAATTTAAATCACCAAATAATATAAAAACGCTTACCTAAATATTAATTAAGAATTACTTAGAAATAATATCAATCATCAAATAATTATATTGGGTTTCTAAATAATAAAAGTGTCACTAAAACTGAATCACCAAACAATTAAAAATGTTTACCTAAAAAATATATTTGATCATTGAAAAAT
Source organism: Catoptria pinella (assembly GCA_963556745.1). Classification (NCBI taxonomy): domain Eukaryota; kingdom Metazoa; phylum Arthropoda; class Insecta; order Lepidoptera; family Crambidae; genus Catoptria; species Catoptria pinella. The sequence goes on along the minus strand of OY750788.1, from coordinate 4,942,816 downwards.
AATATTAATTTATTACATAATTCAACTGAAATTTGACGATATGGGTACAATTAATTAAATTAAACTACAATAGGTTTTAATAATATAATTTACATTTATAATCGAAACGAAAACACTACTTATCTAAAACTAAACAAAACACTGCAGTCAAGTGCGAGCTGTGCGAGTTAGTTAGGTATATTTGTTACCGGCCAAACCCGAATTTCAGGACAAACTAGTTTGGCCTAGGTTAAACTAGTTCTTCCTATACGCGATGGGATTAACTGGTATAGCCTAGACCAAACTAGTTTGTCCTAAGCCCGATATGATAAACCGTTTAGGCTAGGCCAAACTAGTTGATCCTGATATAAGCATGATGGAGCTTCGCTCGCTCCGCTGCGAGTGGTCTAAACACTAACCTAACCTAACCTACCTAGTGCATTTAAAGTTTTTCTTTGTAGCTAAACTGGTTTATCCTATCGGGCTTAGGAAGATCTAGTTTAGCCTAGGCAAAATTAGTTTGTCCTGAAATCGGGTTTGGCCGGTAACATATTCTTGCAGACTGCGCGCCGGCCGCGAGCCGGCCGGTCGGGTCACGCGAGCAAGCAAGCGGTCAAGCTGATTGGTGAATTTTCATAGCCCGCCAATTTGACTCCGCCCCTACTTAGGAATTTTTCTATTAATTAAGTGACACATCTATTATTTTGATGATTGAACGATTTAAATGATACTAATAGTTTGTTGATTAGATTTATAAGGTGATAGATTTACTATTTTAGGTACAAATATATTATTGCTGCCAGGGAACTACTTTTTAGAGGACAGATCTTATATTTAGGCTATAGAAAAAAGTGATCAAACTATAATTTAAGAGACATATTTACATTAATACGGTGATTTATACTTAGAGACAGTTTTTATAAATATGATGACTAATATATTTCTTGGGGATAGATATTATAATTAGGGTATTGCAGATTAGTGACACATCTAAACTTAGGTGACAGAAAATATTGTTCCCATATAGAAAAGTTCGTATCCTAAATTGACCCAACCGGGGATCGAACCCGGGACCTCAGAGATGGCGACACCTTGAAAACCGGTGTACAAAGCTACTCGACTACGGAAGTCGTCTATGTGATTGATTATCGAAAACAATCATGTATCTGTGTCTAGGGTTGTCACATTGCAGTTTTTCATACAAATAAAAAAGTATCTCGGCCATGGTGGTGGTTTTCAGGGTTTATAAGAATGCGGGGTTCTAAATTCGGCTTTATAAGGTAACTAGCGACCGCCCGCGACTTCATCTGCGTTCAAAGCTTTTTTGCTATTCCTCGGAAACAAATACTTTTTTCGGTATGAAAGGTATTGTCCTTCTCTGTACCCCTGACAACGTGTTTGGAAAATTTCATGATGATCGGTTCAGTAGTTAAAACGTGAAGGCGTAACAAACAAACGGACTTTCACATTTATAATATTAGTATAGATTACCAAACACCCTGTATAAACCGAATTAATTTTATATAGTCAACTTTTTAATAATGGACACTTTTTTTCTCTTTCCCTCCCCATCTTCTTCTACTACTAAACCTTCAAAATCTTCGCTTATACTTTTTATACAATCAACTTCTTCTTTAGTCAAACCGGTCGGAAGGTCGAATTTAGCGTACTCGCTCCTTCCCGCCAAATCTTGACACATGTCACGGACGCCATTTTGGAAGTCCTCATCCACGGCATAGACAACTTTTCTTTTCGTCTCCGACTTAAAGGCAGTCTGCCACAACACTTTTTCTTTTACAGCCGAAGTTTTCACATAATCATCTAGAGCGGCTAACGCTTTTCCAATTTCTCGGTTTTTCGGTTCGAGTTTCAGAGCTTTTCTATAATACTTTAGAGCTGATTCGTGTTTTCCCAACATTTCGTGAGCCTTGCCACAGTAAAACAACGCTTTGCAGTGATTATCTAAATTGCTTATTCTGTCAATGTTTTCACACATAATAAATATATATTTTGGCTTATCAATTTTACAGTAACACACTGCTAAATTGGTGTATACTGTAATTTTCAATTTTTTTATTTCTCTTTCTTCATTTTCATCTTTTGGCCGAGACAGGCCGAGCACAGACATAGAATGTTGGTAATTTTTTATGGCTTTTTTGTATCTTTTCTTGGTGAAAAGTGTTTTGGCTTCGGAATGTAATACTTTTACTGTTTTGACTGTCGTTTCAAACTTGGTCTGCTCCTCCATTGGTAGGTCGTTGAACCTGTTAAAATAAACATATTTTTTTTTTAAATATTGAGATTTTAGCATTCACAATGCTATTTTATATAATACTAAATAATATACTGGAAAAAATACGACTCGCACCAGATCATGTTCTCGGACGGGAATCGAACTTGCGACCTTTGGATATCCGGTCCAATGCTCTGACCGCTGAGCTACCGAGTCACTAGTGGGAACGTCGAATTTCTTCAAATATATAAACTCTTACTCTGCAAGCCAGCGCCATCTCACCAATGTACAATTACCTCGACATTCAATTGAATATCATTCCAGATATTTTTAAACAATTGATTAAGATGAGAAAGCTATACACTTTTTAAATTTGAGATTTTAGCATTCATTATATTACAGTTCTTACATTCAATCTTATACCTCTAGTTTACTTCTTTGTTACCAAATAACGTACCTTCTGAAACACGGAGATAAAAATAAAACTAGTATAATATACATATTATTTAATATTACCTAAACTTACCTAGTAGCAGCATAAACATCTTTGACGTCAAACAGCGATATAACGAACAGGGCCGGCTCCGGGCGCACCCGGGGCGGGGCCCCGCGCGGGCCCCACGCGAGCCGCGGCTGAAGGAGCAAGTGGAAGCGGGCGGCGGGGCCCCGGACTGTGGTGAGGCCTATCTCTATACCGGGTAGGCAGCGGCCCGTGCCGAGTTTGATTTTCTAGGAAAATTAAAAAAAATGCTGTTTCTTTCATTGATTTCGTCTAATCTATAAAACATGAACGAAGTCCAATCAAAATACAGATGGCAATAACACCCGTTTGCACTAAATTAAGAATCGCCTAAGTCTTTACCTAACTACAACCCGACCAAGATAATTAGGCGCATGAGAGCTGCATGGCGGCTAAGTTTACACCGTTTTAACTTGGTCAAGTTGTAGCTAACTATTAAGAAAAGACTTAGGCGATTCTTAAGTTTAGTGCAAACGGGTGTAAGGCCGTATTCAGCGATCTCCTGATAGTCAGGACTGTCTTTCGTAGCTATCGCCATAGAAACCTTGCGTGCATTCAGAGCAGCTCTCACTGCGTCCGCAATAGTCCGCATACGCACTGACCGTCAGTCCGACCATCAGGAAAGCACTGAGTACGGCCCAAGAACAAAGTTCGGAACAAAGAGTTGCGAACACCATAAAGTAATTAAAGTTGTAATATAGCCAGGATTGGAAGCAGTGGACTGTACATCGTTCTTCATTAAAGGGACAGGATAGCAAGTAGAACACCAAATTGGACTGAAATTTCTATATTTGCGTACACAACACGTTATAATGCATAGAGAGCGGGATATCACGGAGAACAGATTACGTACCTCTTCTACCTAGTGTTGCCACACTTAAATACCTTACAATAATAATTTATGCCGCCAACACCAAAGACTAAAATAGGTAAAAGCAATCCTAGAGCAAAGCAAAAGTAAAGTGAAACCGGCGGCGGTATCAGCTAAAAACATTGAAGTTCATGTTAACTGTGTTTTGACAGATGTATGTGATACATTGCTATTTTTCTTTGTTAAGTTGTTATTTGTGCCAAGACGAAGTAGCAATGTATCACATACATCTGTCAAAACACAGTTAACATGAACTTCAATGTTTTTAGCTGATAGAGCCCCAGAAAAGGAAATCGAGATGACAATAGAAAATTGACATTGGTATATTACAGATATCTTAATTTAAAAAATCATTCCATCCCTCTTAGAAACCTTGCATTTGTCCCTTTTACTCAAACACCTATCGTTCCGTTTCACTGCATTCATCATCAAACATTTCTACATCTATGTGTAGGTATACAGATTATGGTCGCTATTATGCAATCCGTGTACAGTCGCTTTGTGCTGCATAACTAAATGCCAGCATTTTTACTAAGTGCCATTTTTTGAGCGGAATGCTTGTTTAGATTTGCATAGATTTTGGGTCGCTGGAAATAAGACAAGTACTAAATTGACTGGGTATGTGTTAGGAGCTTTACTTTTGCAAAAAGTTTGAGTAATGTTTTGATAAACAATGATGATTATGGTGTGTGTGTGTGTGTGTGTGTGTGTGTGTGTGTGTGTGTGTGTGTGTGTGTGTGTGTGTGCGTGCGTGCGTGCGTGCGTGCGTGCGTGCGTGAGTGCGTGCGTGCGTGCGTGCGTGCGTGCGTGCGTGTGTGTGTGTGTGTAAGTATATCCAGCAACAGTGTACTCACTATAGGCGCACCAGAGTTCATAGTCAATGTAGAGTCAAATGGTATTTTCGTCTTCTCCCAGTACGCTGCGTAGTGGAGTGTCACCTCAGCGTCCACGGGCACTACAGGACCATTCCCTGTAAAGAACATAACAATGATATCCCCTTTTTTAAAGTCGGCCCTTTTTTAAGAAATTGGGCTTATTTAGAATAAATAAAATAAAATCGACTGGTGGCGCTAGTTGGCTCATGTCAGTCCCTTAATAATAAAATGAGGCATACAACTATGATTCTATAAAAAAATGCATATTTAATAATTTAGCATAATAAACTTACCTTCCTCAATAATCAATATCTTTGCGTCTCCCGACGATACACAGTCCACCATTTTGGCAGCGAGCTCATCGAACGACAAATATTCCGGAGAAGACAGCATCAGCTTATCTGTCGAGTCTTCTATGTTCTTTAGTATATCCTCAATGTCACTGGTGAAATCAAATATACAAGGTGTTACAAAAGTACCCCTAATGCCGAATATGGTAGATAGGGACCATCATACTAAACAACTTTTAAAAAAAATCAGCTGTTTCATACAAAAATTAAAATTGAAAATATCAAAATATATGAAACAGCTGATTTTTTTGTTTCGCGATTTCAGAGTTGGTCCCATAGTAAAAGTTGTTCAGTTTGATGGTCCCTATCTACCATATTCGGCATTAGGGGTACTTTTGTAACACCTAGTATACAGAAACTTTCAGGGCATAGACTCATAATTCTGATCTGAGTCTATCTGACTGAAGTGAAATATTCCGTCGCAAAATTCATGAAAAGTTGAGTTTTTTTTCTATCACACAAATTCTGTCTTAGTTGCATAAAACCTTACAAAAAAAGTAATTAAAATATCAAATTATTATAAACCCGCAATGTATGTACAACAACAGCTACTTGCTCTCGGTTGAAGGTCTATTTTGTACGTGGCTTTGTTATAAGCGCGCGCGCTCCGGCGATGTTATAGAGTTGTAACGCGTACATTGCTGCTCAACGAAAAATCCAAATCTCAACTATGCATTTGCGACAAGTGGTTCCATAGAGAAAGTGGCTTAACTCAAAGGGTAGATTATCCTTTAATGTTTTCGCTAGGGTGCTACCAACACCCTGTATAGTACTGTACAGGGTGCTACCAACACCCGGTAGCACCCTGTGTACCGTACTGTACGGAAGAGGTTTTCATTATTTCATCTACTAACCATTTTGAGAATTAATTACTTTTTAACATAACACCTTATTTACTTTACCACATATTAGACATATTAGCGTCAACGCGGACGAAGCCGCGGGCGGAAGCTAGTATCATATACACCGTCAGCTATTCCATACATTATAGTCGAGTCGATGTTGCACTTTTTTATGGAACAGCTGCAGGTCTAGCCAAAGTAACATTTGCAAATCTTCGTTATCGCTTCGCTTTTGAAATCGCTTTGCTTTATGGGATTGACATAAGGTTTCGTTATCAATCGAAATTTGAAACTTCAAATCCATACTTTTTCGAAGCAAACTGATTATTTTTTCGTGATTCCGTGGTTGGCCCCATAGTAAAAGTTCACGTGGTCTGAAATCCCCATTTCATTTTTAGATATACTTAAAAATTAACGGTGTATTCAGGGCCGCCTTTACCCGGGGGTGCAAGGGGTGCGGTGTACCCGGGCGAGCGTTCCCGGGGGCGCCTGCCGAGCGCTGAATATTTAAATATTTCACTGAACTTTATGCCATTGCACAGTTTCATATACTTGTTACGACAAATACGTAGATATGCGCAAAATTAAATATTAAAAAAATAGTCTTCAACAATAATCATTGTTTTACTTTTATTACGCTTTCGGCGCTTGTCATACCGCTCATGATGTGCAAGTTAAAATGACTCTTATTACTATACAGAGAGTGTATAACCTTTGACACTTGAAGCATCAATAAAGTTTAAGTTCATTTGAAATGAGCGCGCGGCACGGCACCTGTGCGTCTGTCAAGAAAACGAGGGCGCAGGCTGAGCCCCACACCCCGGCACCGAATAGACTTAAGACGGCACTGGGTGTATTTCCATAATTTTAATTTAACAATAGGTACCTGTCATCACCATCATCAAACTCAGGAAACGGGTCATCATCAAGCACCAAATCCGATTTCTTTTTGAAGTCCATATCTATGTGAAACTCTGTGGTGGAAGTCATCAGCTCTCTGAAAAGAAATAATATTCTATACAATGTGATTAATCCTTTGATCCAGTGTAATAATCGAAGAATTAATCTGTCAATGTGCACGGTCTTCAGCAACTTCACTTGAGAATGTATGGTGTGCAGATTTAAAAAATACACGGCTCTGAAGCTCGTCATATTTTGTGCACATTGTCAGATTAATCTTAATGAAATAACTTCTTTATTCAAATAAGCTTACCTAATAAGCATTTTTAAATCATCAATTCATATACTCTACCACCCATTATGACGTCTTTTAGCTGACAAAAAAAATGGGAACTAATCAGCTTTATCAGATGGAAAAGAACATTATTTACAAATAAGTATATAGTTTCCAGGCAACAACGACGACACAACCGGTGTACAAAGCCAGACGACCTCCGTGGTCGAGTGGCTTTGTACACCGGTTTTCAAGGTGTCGCCATCTCTGAGGTCCTGGGTTCCATGCCCGGTTGGGTCAATTTAGAAAACGAACTTTTCTATATTGGCTCAGGTCTGGGTGTTTGTGATACCACCGTTGTCTCTGATTTCCATAACACAAGTGCTTTAGCTACTTACTTTGGAATCGGAGCAATGTATGTGATGTCGTCAAATATTTATTTATATTTATTTATTTATTTAACAACTAATAAATAAATAACATAATTAAATTAGCTCATTTCTTATTGAATTAATTCACAGGGTTCAAACTAAAATTATTCAGTCTAGGCTGTTACAAAAAAAGAGCAATTCATTCACCCATTCATAAGCATGATGCATGCACTTTGCTCAACCATATGGTAAGCTTTGATTTGACAATTTGATGTGTTATATTGCTACTTTTCTTGGTAAGTTTATAATTGCGCCAAAAAGAAAAAGCAATATATCACATCAAATTGTCACATCAAAGCTGACCGTGAACTTACAAGAGTTTTAAGCTGATAGACCCGCTAGTCGTATTATTGGTTCTGACAGTTGTCATAGTCTTTTAAACTTTATTACTATTTTAATATTGAAATGTCATTAATTATTTCTTTTGTAATTTATGAATTACTATTGCATTAGAGTTTGGTGAAAATTGTTTAACAAATAGGACAGACTGTTACGCTTAGTAGAATCGAGGCCTATAACTTGAGCACTAAACAACAAAATAAATAATAAACTAGGTATGTACCTACTCAAATAAAAAAAGTTTTGCACATTTTGTTCTAGCATAATTTTTAAGTAAACTGACTTGAGTGCCTAAGCCTATACCCTATGTAGGCTTAATAATACTGTTTTTAGAAAATATTTTAAGCTTAAATATTTTTATGTAGGTACAGGTTTAGAATTTTAGGCATTTTTGAAATTACCTTTAAGTAGGTAATCTTACCTTAAATTTATCCCTTTAGAAAACTGAACAGGATCCTTGAAAACTTTATCCATATTTTAAATAAAGTTGAAGAATTACTAATACATAAAATAAATATTCTTCTCCATTAAATTATTCAGTAAAACTTATGAAATTACTAACACCGTTTTTTTTTTGAGGTTACAATTTTAATAAAATTATTACAATACATACAATACAAGTAAACAAAACAACTAGAGGTGTGGATGTGGAGTTTAAGCGCTCGAGTGCTCTTAAAACGATAAGCGTAAACTACGCGTTCGTTCACGTCGTGATCGACCATCGTTTTTTTTTTTTTTTTTTTTTTTTTTTTTTTTTTTTTTTTTTTCTGGCACCGCACGGTTTGTGCATTTGCCACAAACAAGTTAAAGGTAGGAAAACCATAATATTACTTAAAAGGATCGGATCGGAATTTAGGGATAATAGGATCAAGGTAAGTTGTGTTTGGAGTAAATAAAGGATAAAGTACATACCTAAATAGATTACATAATATAGGAAAAATTGGATTTATGGGAGTATTTATAGTTTCACATTATTATCAGTTATGTATGTAGATATCAAGTTGTATATATCAAATTGTAAGGTACATAATAAGGTAGGAACAGATGTAGGAAGGGGAATGTGGAGGTCTACCAAAGAAGCAATAAATGAAGAGCAATTACGGATAGGGCAGCCAAAGAAAATGTGATTCAAATCCTCCTCAGCAGTACCACAAGCACATAAATTACTATTTATGATACCCAGTCTAGCAAGATGAGAAGCAGAGCAAACATGTCCTAGGCGCATTCTTATGATACTGGATGTTACAAGTTTATTAAATTTTAGTTTAGAAAACCACATTTTCTGAGGAATCAATTGCTGTATTGATTTATAATGTTTGCCTTTACTACTGCTGCTCCAAAGAATGCTCCAAGAGTTATATAAATGATCCTTAGGAATGGGAAGAAGATCAGGCACAATATTTTTGTAGGGGAACATATCACCGCTGTTTACAGCATCTTTCGCAAATCTATCGGCTATTTCGTTTCCAACGATATTGTGATGGCCAGGTATCCATGTAAAAAGAACATCGTAACCTTTTATTTTACAATTTAGTAGCAATCGCTTACATTCTATAATATAAAGACAGGCTGAACAAGATTTAAAAGGAAATTTCTGCAAAGCTTGTAAGGCGCTCTTTGAGTCTGTGAATATAATGGACTTGTTAAGTTTTGCAAGAAGGATGTACTCAAGAGATTTTAGAATTCCAAAACATTCGCCTGAAAAGACTGATGCTTCAGGTGGCAATTTAATTTTCTGGTGTATGTTATATTGTTGATGATAAACAGCTATTCCAACCGTTCCAGAGTTTTGGTGTTTAGAAGCATCACAGAAAATAAAGTGCCAATCGGGCCATTCCTTATAAATTATATCGTTAAGATGGGAGTGAGCATTTTGCTCATTCTTCAGGACTTCTACATTATAATTAATTTCAGGGGGATTGACAAGTGCTTCATAGTTCACAGAAAATATGGGGAGGAACTGAGATCGATGTGTGGGGGCTTGTAATGAAATAAATTTACGGAAACTAATAACTAAACATGGAGAGGACTTATGAGTCCAATAAGATGAGTTTTCTACATGGTCTGACAAATCTTGTAGTTTGTGGTAAAGAGGGTGATTAGAAAATTGGAGGGCACGAAATAAAAATTTATCGCTTAAGAACTGTCTTCGAAGATTTAACGGGGGGTCTACGCATTCAACCTGGAGGGCATTCACTGGGCTGGATCTCATGGCTCCGGATACGATACGTAATGCTTTGGATTGGATCTTGTCTAACTTAGAAAAACCTACTACGCTACATGGCTCTAAAAGGTAAGAACCGTAGTCTAGGATACTTCTTATGATTGCATTATAGATGAGTTTTAACGTGAATGGATGGGCACCCCACCAAACACCGGAGAGGCAACGTAAAATATTTAATAGACGTTCACACCTACCGGAGACATTATAACAGTGAGACAAACCTGTGAGTTTAGAGTCTAGAAGAATACCTAAAAATTTGATTCCATTTTTTTCTGGGATTGGTTGATTATTATACAAAACTGTAAATGGTGGAGGTAAACGCATCCTAGAGAACAATACTGCATTACTTTTGCTAACACTAAGATTTAGGGAATTATTATGTAACCATGATTTTAAAAGCTGCATGGCATTGCTTAAGGAATGGCTTAATTTTTCTACAGATCGACCGGATACGTATAAGACTAAATCATCAGCGTACTGTAGAATATTAGCTTTACCAGCGATTTGCAATTCTAAGTCAGATGTGTATATACTATAAAGTAGTGGACTTAGTACTGACCCTTGGGGTAGACCTTTCCATGTAATTCTTGTTTTGACGTTAGACTCGCTTGTACTCATTTGTAACTGTCTTTCCGAGAGAAGATTATGAATAAAATTGCAGAGTATAGGAGGCACCTTTAGATCAGATAATTTAGTATTTAATATTTGAAGATCAACATTATCATACGCAGCGGATATATCTAGGAAGACAGCAAGCAAGGATTCATTAATTGAGAAAGCCAATCTCACATCTGTAATGAAAATTCCTAAGCTGTCCATGGTGCTTCTTCCTTTTCTAAAACCGTATTGACTTGGAGCCAGTAGGCCTTGACTTTCAACATACCATTCTAATCTATTTTTTACTAGATGTTCTGCTAGTTTAGAGAGAACCGAGGCAAGAGCAATTGGCCTATATGAATTTGGATCTAATGGAGATTTGTTTGATTTTAGTATGGGAATGATTTCATGAATTTTCCATGAAGTAGGTATTTCGCCAGAAGTCATAATTGAGTTAATGATGCGTAAAAGGAAATTTAGACTCGGGTCACTCAAATTTGCTAGAAAAGAATAAGGTATACCATCCGTACCTGGAGCTGAATCTTTTACATATGATAATATACCTTTCAGCTCTATGAGACTGAAAGGAGAGGTAAGGCCAGTTGAGGTTCCTGTTGGGGTTTCAAAGGATAAATGGGGTGGAGGGATTGGCATTTGTGGGGCAAATGGAGGAGCTAATTTATCTAAAAATTTATCTGCTACCGTGTCATCAAGGTATTGTGGTAACGGATCCTTAAACGCTGATCTGAATCTACGGATATTTTGCCAAACAGCCGATGGCGAAACATCTGGTGCTAAAGATGTGCAAAAAGCTTTCCAACCATCCCACTTTTTCTTTTTGAATAATTTACGGGTTTCATTCATAATAACTGTTAGAGTATCAAAATTTTCTGATGTAGAGCATTCATTGTATATTATTTCAGCTTCTTGCCTCTTTTTTACTGCCGCTGTACATTCACTGTCCCACCATGGAGGGGAAGGAATACACCCATTAGTTTGTTTTCGCGGAAAAACTTCGTCAGCTGCTTCTAATAAAGTTGAAGCAAAAGCCTCTGCACTCTGTGATCTGTTGTTTTCTTGGATAGGAGGAAGGGAGGACACCCTTTGTTCAACCTGCTCCCTAAACATTTCCCATCTGTCACTGTCACTGTCTTTTTGATTGATTTTGTATTTCAAACGAGGGGGACGTCTACTTTGATTTCTGATTAAAGTTTTAGGTAATTCAACTAAAATAGGGAAGTGATCACTACCAAAAGTGGAAGATAGTCGTCTCCAGGACAAGGTGGAAGCAAGATTAGGGGAACAAATTGTAAGGTCGGGCGCACTGTCGCCTTCGTGAGGCAATGTTCGACGTGTCGGAAGTCCTGTATTAAGAATACAAAAATTATTTAATTCTGTGAAGTCTAAAATTCTGGAACCATAATAACTAGATTTTGCGCTGCCCCAGGCTTGGTGTTGAGCATTAAAATCACCCATAATAACGATGGGCTTTGGGAGTTGGGAGATGATGGTGTCTAGTTCATTGTAAACGGAGGATGTTGGATGCGGAATGTATAGAGAAACAAAGCAGATATTATTAATAGAAGCAGCTATTATTGACATGTTATTACTATGGTTAATAGGAATATGATGAAAAGATAGAGAATCATTAATCAATAGGATAACACCGGCATAGGAGTCGGATCGATCTTCTCTTAAACGGAAGTAATGAGGTATGTTAAAAATACTATTAGGCTTAAGCCATGTTTCCTGTAAAGCTATTAATACAGGTTTATATACATTTATTAAATGGAGTAAATCGCTTTTCTTATTATTGATGCTTTGACAATTCCACTGTAGGATTGATGACATATGGTCCATTATTTGGTTTTTTATTTACATTATTTACATTTTCAGGTGCAGCGTTGGACGGTTGAGATATATTTTCTGAATGAGACAGAAAGTTTATTAGGGCAATAATGAGATCTCTGGTTGACATGTTGCAGAAAGGGTTTTTCTCATTAATCGTGCCAACAGAGGGTAAAGGAATATTATAATCTTTTGTCAAGGCAGCATGAGCTTCCTTATCATAGCCCTTACTATAATGATTTGGAGGTCTATTAGATTTAATAAGTACAGATTTTTTGTATGAAGTTAAGTTTGATTTATTACTACTGCCATTATGTATTTCAAAAGTTTGTTTTAAAGGGGAAGCAGTCGAGGTTAAGACTTCAGAATAAGATTTAGTAACAGGAGGGTGTAGCTTAAGTGCTTCAGCATAGGAAATGCAATTATTGGCCATTGATTCTTTAATAGATTTTTGCCTATTAAATTCTGGGCATTTTCGATTGGTTGCATAATGAGACCCTGAGCATAAGCAGCAGACTACATCCTCCTCGTCAATATTACAACTCTCACCTGTGTGATTGTTGCCACATTTAAAGCATCTTGGGACAGATCGGCACTGACTCTTAATATGGCCATATCGGCAACAGTTAAAACATTGTACTGTAGGATAAATATATAGATCAACCGGGAGAGAGTTGTAGCATAAAAATATTCTTTTTGGTAATACCTGGCCATCAAATGTAAGAACTACTGTCTCAACTGGAATATATGTTATTTTACCTTCTATGACATTCTTTTTATTTATACGCCTAACTTTTAAAATGTGTCCACATCCAATAGGAACAGTTATGTTTTTTAAGATTTCATCTTCAGACCAATCAGTTGGTACTCCTCTAACTACTCCCATACGAGTGACTGAGAATGTAGGAATGAATGCTTTGTAATTATTATTTATCAGGGCTTGATTATCAATAAATGCATTTGCGTCAGAGTAATTGGTAAATGACAATAAAACTTTGTTTCTACCTATTCTTTTGAGACTACCATTAACTATGTTTTTAAAACAGTTATTTTTTAAAAAACGGCCAAATGAAATTGGGTGAATTATTACATTATCATTTGGGCTAGACTGTCTCTTTTGGACATGGACAATATATGGGGCAGAGTCACAAGACTGGTACATTAATCTGCCAATGGGTTCACGAGAATCGACATCTTTAGTTTGGGTTGAGGTGGGTTGTGGTTGTGACACTGAAGAAGATGGAGTTGACTCACTGGGTGTTTTAAAAGCTGCTGAGGATTCCTTTTGTATGGTAAGTTCGCAGTGACAATCACTTTCGCACATAATATCCGAAGAAGACCTATGGCGTCTCCTTTTTTTATTACAATGCTTACAAATTTTTCGTGGCGTTACTCTTTTGCGTTTATGGTGATTGACATTACTCTTACTTTCTGAAGCATCTGTATCTAGAAAAGAGCCTTCCGTATCCATTCCTGAACCATCGTGTGAAATCGTAACAGTATGGGACACCTGGAGGGATGTCCCCCCAGGGTCCTCGGGATCAGTCATGCTGCATGCAATAAGATACTTAAAAACTTACCAATATGCTGTAACTATAAACAATAACACTTAAACTAAATAAATACACAAAATTTACAATATAAACACTTATCTGATCCTATTATTTACAGGGTAATAAGTAATAATTAATAAGAAAGCCAAAAAAGACACCCGCCTAGATCAAGGTTTCCCGCGCTTTTTTCGACCATCGTTATTATGCTCTAAGTTATTATGTCAGCTGTGTGTGTCAGCCAAAGATAATGGTCACAGCGTTAGGTCACAGCAATGTTCAAAGACTGTCATTAATTTATATAACAAGTTAGGTTCGCCTCGCCATTATGTAGAAACTTTACTCTTTTAATCATTATAACAACACAAATAACGAACGTAATGATTAAATCAACAGAAACAAAAATTAAGTTTTGCGTTGCTAGCCGTACTAGATAGGCGATGCAGGGGATGTGGTATGACGTAGCGGGCCGGGAGGTAGCGGCAATGATGAAGTGAACGCGTAGTAAGCACGCTTAAAAGTTTAAGCATTTCACGCTTTTCACTTAAAAAGCTGATCACGCTTTTTTGGCTGAGCGACAACGAAACAAGATCGAAATTTGAAGATGTACGTCTGAGGACGCTTTTATAGCCCTTCAATGTAATTACGGACCTATCAAATATTTCAATGCTTTTGCCACTAAAAAGGCAGCACCTCATTCGTATTTATTATCATTAAAACGCAACAAAAAAATGCATGTACAAGAATTTTAACGCTTTTTTCGTTTACGTTTAAACGAAAGTTTAGTTAGTACTATACTGTACTATAGGGATAAACGCGCGTTAGTTTAGTTGTGCGGAAGTTAAGTACGAAGGAAACTTACAATCGTTGAACAAAAAAGCATTTACACGAAGAAGCTTATTTTTAAGCGCGCTTATTTTAAAAAGTACCTTCTCAATCAAAGAAAAAGTACGTACAACGTCTATATGCTTAAAAATATTAAGCCATTTTTCCATCGCTGAGCATAACGCTGTACTGTGTGATCTATTATGTGGTCCGTCCGTCCTCCGTCAAGACTTTTTCATCTGTCTGTGTACTCACGCAAGGAATGTCGAAAATGAATAAAAATATCGATATATCTCTTAATGCTCCAAAGATATTATCCATAAAAGATCCATAATAGAGTGATGTGATGCTAATAAATAAAAAACAAACGTTTTTGATACGATTTTTGATATTGGTTATTTTGTATCGATACCGATATATATCGACTAAAATAAATCAATATATCGAATGTAAAGTTTTTTTTTCAACAAGCCTACGCAAGTAGGTACGCAACGCACGTGACGCACGTCGCACTCGTTGGTGCCATAGTGATTAAAATTTAACTTAGAGCATTAAATCTCTTTCTTTGGTTGGTGCGTTCTCTCTCGCTTGTCCGTCCGTCACTCTAGGTGTGAACGCTGTCGACGAAACGCAACCGTTTTTTCTAGAACGAAAACTAGTCCTCGAAACGGTCCTCGTCAGCAACTAGTTTCATTGTATGGGGACGGACACGTAACTATTATCGAAATCGGTTACTTAACGGTTTTAGTTCAATTTCAATAGTTTTTTTTAATTTAAATGAATGAACTTCTCTTCATACTCAGCCAGGCTTATTACTGGCTAGTATTAATTTTTATTCCAGGCGTATTTAAAAGTTCATTTCATTTTATGTACATAATTTGTATTTTTTTTGTACATATTTACATATTGACATTACTAAAAAACTAGAAAAATGTAAATATAGGCCGTCCCCACGCACGCCACACGAAGCGAGCATCGCGTCTCGTTGCCATTTTTCTTAGAAGTTAGAAAACGGATTGTCTTTGGCATCCGTATATACAAAAGGACTCTGTGGTCTTTGCATTTTGAAACGTCAACGTCACGTCACGTCACTGCTCACTGCTGCGCTGCGCTGCGAGTGCTGCGCTGCTTGCCGTTTGCATTGCTTTGCCCAAACTTTTTTTCGTGCAAAAAAGCAAAAAACTGCAAAGCAATTTGCAAATTACTGCGATTTTGCAAGTTTGGGCAAAAACTTGCTGAGAGAATCATCAAAAAGAAAAGTAAGTGCATTTTTACATACATTTGTAATATAGAAGCTGATCAAATCATAGAACATAGCTTTGCAATTTTATTGTTTGGTCAGCAAGAGAAGCGGGTATCTTCAATTAAATTAATTATATTTTGTTGTAGCTTTATATCATTGCTAATTTTTTTTAAAAGTAACTAATCAATGACCTCATCTACCCACTTGGCGTCGCTTTCCAAGATTATATTTCGGATTCGGATAAATAAATATATACCTATTTTTTTTCTTTATACACTGGGCCGCAAAGAAACTGGGCCACCACATTATATCCATACAAACAAGGTAACTTTGAAGCCTTGGTTCTCCGCTAGGGATTGACTGAGCTGTGATCTGGCTATCCATATTCAGGGACTGAATGGAGGAGATCCAGATCGCTTTACACACCCAACTGATCCGATCAGCATTCTAAGAGATGTAAGGTTCAGAGTTCTCAGTTTCAGGATTTCCATACATTTTAATGCAATTTTCGTGATTTTATTAGCATTTTGATCAGATCAGCTGTTGGGGGTGTATAGCGATCTGAATCTCCTCTATTCACTCCCTGGATGGCCATCATCAGATAACATCTCGATCGATCCCTGGCAGAGAACCACGGCTTCAAAGTTACCTTGTTTGTATTAAAATAATGTAGTAAGTTTCTTTGCGGCCCAGTTTACGGAGTCCCTATTTTTTGGCGGTAAAAGAAATATGTTTTAATAAATGAACTAGGCTAGACTTTTCAATGTCTAAGACGCTGATATAAGGCTCTAAATAAGTAATAACAAAGTTTTTCTTTAGTAGATTGAGCAGGATTATACTCTAGCACCTACCTTGTAAATTCTCGCTTACCCGGTCATCAATACCTAGTATAGTATGTATAAACTTGAATGTCGGAAACTCAACGTAGATGAAACTGACTCACTAAAGATAGTAATATACAAACAATGCACATTGTTAACGACTTTGTTCACCACACACAGAGAACTCTTTCTTGTATGAAAAGAAGATAAGGCTTCCATTAGTTAACTGGAGCTTTGAGTTAGTTAATATTTTTTTATGTAAAGAACTCTTAATTTGTAACATGCATATAAAATTTTATGGTTAGGTACCTAACGAATAATATGTCAGAATAAATTTCTAAAAATTTAGAATTTTTTAGGTTACTTATGTCTGTTCTAACAATAATTTAGACCAGTGCTCTGAGGCAAGTATTAGAAGTATATATGGATCGCCATTTTGGCCCCCCTATACTATAACTGTATTATTATTATTTGTTGCAGTAAGATGGCAGAACCCAACCCCCATCAGATGATAACCTGCCCGTACAACAAGGCGCATCAGGTGGAGCACTACCGGATGCACATCCACCTGCAGAAGTGCAGGAAGCAGCATCCCAACTGCAAGAAGGTGACCTGCCCCATTGACTCCACGCATGTGGTCAACGATGTAGAGCTGGATGTAAGTTTTTTAATTGTGGTGATAAGGCCAAAAGTGTAAGCGCACTTCACCCAGATCCTCGCCACTGAGGAACTGGCTATCATACCTCAATTGCCAGAACACAGTTTTTAATTGATACGGCGTCAGACATGGGTAATATAGTGGCAGCTAGCCAGGTGGATCTGAAATAAGCTCTACCACCAACCAAGTACATTTTGTACCCCTCCTAGAATCGAACCCGTCAAGAGTCAAAATATCTTTATTCAAATAAACATAAGTATGTTAGTATACAACATTATTGTGATTCAACAAGATATAGTACAACAACAACCATAATAGTCTTGATCATTCTAAAAAGTTTTTATAAGGAGACTATTATGATAGGAATTTTTGGCCGGAGGATGTCTTGTTCCGACGGTTTCGCGGTCGGATATCAGACACTACATTGCGCGACACGTCCGCCTCTTCCACACGTGTAAACAAGTACTTAAAAATATAATGTATTTTTTACACTACCTGCTCGTCAATGGCATATTATGTGTCATGCAAACCTTTCCTAAAGTAAGTCATTTTTCCCATGGGAATAATGTAATTTGAATTTGGAATGCAACTCATGTAATAGTGCTTGATTGAGGTTGGTTTCAAAAATATTTAGGTGCAATGAGATTTTATTCTGAGTTAGGCTGCATGTTATGTATTGTAAAAATTATAAAAAAAAACATGATAAATTTTTACGAAATTCATTTTCACCGCATCAAGAAGGATTTATTCGAATGTCGAACTGAATAGACGACAAAAAAAATAAAATAAAAACTTAAGTACTTTCTTTATAACAGTCATTGGTTTCAATTGCCTCGTAGAAAGTATAAAAAGTAGAGTATGCATCGCGGGCTTAAATGTGTATTTGTCTTGGGCGATCTTGAACACCTCGTACTCAGGATTCTAGCCTTACCACCATACCAACCATAGAATCACTCGTACTCGGGGTTCAATATAGCGCCCGGGACATAATACACTAATACACTACTTTAAGCCCTTATTGCATAATCTACTATTTAATATGTATGTTAGGCTTTAATACATTATATAATTATGGGCCTAGTAGTCTGAAATAAATGGAATTTTTATAAATTTTGAAATTCATGATTCGCGTAAAACAGAAACCGCGCCTAACGGCGTCGCGTAGACTGGTGTGTTACTGTATGTTATATGTAGGGTTGCCACCTTTTTTTGGACTAATAAAGTATGTTGGTTGCTAAAGGTAGAAAAAAAGTACATTGCATCAATGTATGGAAATAAAGTATTATTATTTTTACCTTAAAAAACATACTTTTTATTAATTTTGGAAATTAATCCTAGAGAAATAACAAGCCATGTGAAATAAAGTATTTTCACATACTTTATTTTCCTCATAAAGTATAGAGTACACATAACAGCAACCCGGCTATACATGTTGACCTTGAGACCGCCTTTATGGCCTACGTAATAAAAGCTGTTTTCGCAGTTTAACTGAAATGAAATGAAATATTCTTTATTCAAATAAACTTGATATTAAGTGCTATTGAATGGTCTATATTTTCCTACTACCCACCCATTCGAGACTTTTTTAGCTGACAAGAAGAATGGGCGCAAGAAACTTATCAGCTTTGTCAGAAATCAGAGTAACGATATTTACAAAGAAATTATATCGTTACCAAATAACCTGACGTGCCGTCGTGTGTACAATTACTCCGAAATAAAGTATATATTATTATAAATAGGGCCTAGTAGTCTGAAATAAATGCTTGAATGAAAAATTAAATGTTTTGCAATATTCTCTCTTATTCAGTATCACCTAACTGTATGCCCGAAGCGGCATCTCCTGGACTCCCAACTATACGTGGTTGACGACGACGTCAAGCCGGCCGTGGAGCCGCCGCCGATGCCCGCGATCAATATGGCCCAGCTGGATGAGGATTGGGACAACGTGAGTATACAACATGTTACAAAAATACCCCTAATGCCGAATATGGTATACAACATGTTACAAGAATACCCCTAATGCCGAATATGGTATACAACATGTTACAAAAATACCCCTAATGCCGAATATGGTATACAACCTGTTACAAAAATACCCCTAATGTCGAATATGGTATACAACATGTTACAAAAATACCCCTAATGCCGAATATGGTATACAACATGTTACAAAAATACCCCTAATGCCGAATATGGTATACAACATGTTACAAAAATACCCCTAATGCCGAATATGGTATATAGGGACCATCAAACTGAACAACTTTTACTATGGGACCAACTCTGAAATCGCGTATAAAAATCAGCTGTTTCATACAAAAATTAAAATCGAAAATATCAAAATGTATGAAACAACCGATTTTTCTTATCGCGATTTGAGAGTTCAGAGACAACGGTGGTATCACAAACACCCAGACCTGAGCCAAAAAAGAAAAGTTCGTTTTCTAAATTGACCCAACCGGGGATCGAACCAGAGATGGCGACACCTTGAAAACCGGTGTACAAAGCCACTCGACCACGGAGGTTGTCAATATCACCAATATTATTTTTCTATTTGCAGGAAGTGACTACATCATACAATCCAGATGTCTCCAAGAAAGGCAACCACATTATTAGAAAAGTGAAGGGTGCTACGCCCTCTGAACGAAGGAAAGTTCGTATGGAGGGAGTTAAGAACTACAGACCGCCTGAGGAGGCCTAAATACGTAGAGATCTGATTAATTAATTGCTTCATAGCTAAAATCTTGTTTTGTTACTTGTTCTACTGGGCAGCTTCACTGTAGAACTAATGACACTTTTCTCAGTAGTGCTACGATTTAGTACTTTGTGGTAGCATTAATGAGAAAAAAGTCGCATTAGTTCTACGGTAGAACAAGTGGGAACAAAACAAAATCTTTAGTTGAGGTCTCATTAACTTTAAAGCTCCTATATCCCTCAAGTGACCCCTTATCTTAAGCAAATTTATTGCTTGCTAAGTACATAATGTATCGAAATATTACATACTAGTGACCGCCCGCGACTTCGTCTGCGTGGAAAGTTTTTTGCTATCCCTCGGGAACAATTATTTTTTTCGGGATGAAAAGTACCCTATGTCCTTCACTGTGCCCCTGACAACGTGTTTGCAAAATTTTATGATAATCGGCTCGGTAGTTAAGACGTAACAAACAAACGGACTTTCGCATTAATAATATTATTAGTAATAATATTATAAGTAATATTAGTAATTAGTAAGGTACAGATTGAGGTTGTAGTAATTTGATACATTATGTCTTTAGCGAGCAATAAATTTAATTAAGATGAGGACGCCACTTTTAGGGGGCTCTTAAACGCTTCTTCTTGTTTTGTTCCCATTTGTTCAACTGGGCAGTTTTACCGTAGAGCTAATGAGACTTTTCCCATTAGTGCTAAGAATTAGTACTTTGTATATTATTTTTCTGTTATTTCTTTTCATAATTTCGGTAAACAGCGTATAGAAACTTCTTTATCTCGTCAATTATGTGATGAGATGTCAGAACACAATATGCGAGTTGACCACAACCGCAGTGTTTTTAAAGATAAGTCGATATTGTTTGTCACTTAGCACAACAAGAATTATCTTTTAAAGGTCATGATGAATCAAATAGTTCTTTAAATAAAGGTAACATTTTAGAACTCGTATCTTTGCTATCAAAATACGATCTTGTCTTAGAAAAACATTTGCAACAACAACAAAGCGGGAAACCGGGCCTAGTATTTTTTTTTGAGTTTTTGGTCTTCGAGCTTGCCCTTATCTCAGACCCTAGGCACGTCACTGATTTAAGGCGTTAAGTTAATTCACTGAAACTTAACTTGTTTGTGGAGTAAAAAATGCAGTGTTTTGTTAAAAGCACATAGTCTGACGCTAGCGCTGAAATTGGAAAAAATCTCTAAATTCTTTAAACAAAAACTTAGTTGACTAATTAGAATAAAGTATCCGAAAGAGGGCGCTGATTGCTGAGATACAGGTTTTTTTACTTAGTTCAGGAATCAGACTTCCTTATATCTGTGTATGTCATATGTTTTATGTCAATAAAGTTATTGTTATTATTATCTCTCTGTAGTGCACTCCGAAGAAGCTTTGTGGTACTTTTTATAGCTTAAACAATAATTTCTAGCCTGTCGTTTAGTTTTATGGAGTTTTTTTGCGAAAAGCAAAAAAACTCGCAATTAGAAATAAAATAAAAAATAAAATATTGTTTAAGCGACAAAAAGTACCACAAAGCTTCTTCGGAGTGCACTACAGAGAGATAATTCACAATTTTGTTTTTATTTAAGCACTATGTTTCTTTTCCAATGGCGTCGCTAGTGTGCAGACTACGCGCTCTTAAACTTCGTAATTTTTAAGTGTCAGAATATGCTTAGCAGATCAAATTGTTTTTGTTGATAATTACTAAGGAAGTTTTTTTTATTTCATGTGTAAAATGTTAGGTTGTAAATTGTAAAGATTATAGCGTAGTTATCTCCCCTATACAAGGTGTTACAAAAATACCCCTAATGCCGAATATGGTATATAGGGACCATCAAACTGAGCAACTTTTACTATGGGACCAACTCTAAAATCAGCTGTTTTATACATTTTGATATTTTCGTAATTAATTTTTGTATGAAACAGCTGATTTTTTTTGCGATTTCAAAGTTGGTCCCATAGTAAAAGTTGTTCAGTTTGATGGTCTCTACCATATTCGGCATTAGGGGTATTTTTGTAACACGTTGTATAGCGTATTAACCCCTATTTAGTTCGTGCAGTGGCGATAATACGCTAGCATATTATCGCGATAGCGATTAGCGAACTAAACGTATAGTGGTGGCCATATAATTAAGGACGCCAATCGATTTTCATACAAACGAGGTAAATTTGAAGCCCTGGTTATCCGCCAGGGATTGGCCGAGCTGTGCTCTGATGATGGCCATCCAGGGAGTAAATGGAGGAGATCCAGATCGCAATACACACCCAACTAATCTAATCAACATTCTAAAAAATGTGAGGATTTGTTTAAAAAAACCGTTGAAATAGCATTATAATGAATGGAAATCCTGAAACTGAGAACTCTAATCCTTACATCTCTCAGAATGCTGATCAGATCAGTTGGATGTGTATAGCGATCTGGATCTCCTCCATTCACTCCCTGGATGGCCATCATCAGAAAACAGTTCGATCAATCTTGACAGAGAAACAAGGCTTCAAAGTTACCTCGTTTGTATGAAATTCGACTGGCGTCCTTTAATTATGTGGCCAACATATATGTTGTGACGGCGCAGCGTGCAAGCGAGCCTGGAGTAAAAGTACTCTATAGAGTCATTATCTATGGAAACAATATTTTCGCTTTTCGCCAGTAGATGGCGCTGTACAAATTTTCTGTATTGAATGTTTTACGCGCGTTATTTTTTTCAATGGCTGTTGGTGCTAGCGATTTAGCCAGGAGTGTTTAAGCGACGCTGTTGCCCATGGTACGTAATGTAATGATAGACATTACAGCTGTTGCCCATGGTACGTAATGTAATGATAGACATTACAGCTGTTGCCCATGGTACGTAATGTAATGATAGACATTACAGCTGTTGCCCATGGTACGTAATGTAATGATAGACATTACAGCTGTTGCCCATGGTACGTAATGTAATGATAGACATTACAGCTGTTGCCCATGGTACGTAATGTAATGATAGACATTACATTAATGCATCGTCTCTTTGTCGGAACCTCGGCCTTATGACTGACTATTAAGTTACCATATTTATTAAAATGTAACTATTTTTCTACGTAGGTACAAATAACAGCATGCTAAGTTACTTCCATGTGTTAAAATATTTATCGATATTTAATATACTATCTCACACATATCGATTTAATTTCGATAACACTTTTCAACAATTTTTGGATAACTTTACATGCTGTTGGCAGTACCTATACTTATTTCTTATCTTTTTAAGGATAAAGTTAGAATAAAATCATATAATCAATAATAACACAAAAATGAATACTTAATCTGGTGTAAAAACATTGAAATAATCACCTAATAATTAATATCTGTGAAGAATTAAAAGTTTCTCTTCAAACTATTGACTGTGTAGAATTTATGTGAAACTAAAAAAATACTATAAATATGTTGTGAATCTAAATTGTTTAAGACAGTAAAATGTTCAGATCATACATGCGTTTTTGTTTATATCTACAAAAAATCCTAATGCAATTATAGTATACTAGTGGCCCGCCCCGGCTTCGCACGGGTACAATGTAGTTACTAATGTGGTGAGTGTGAAGTTATTAGACTATACTCCCTGGATGGCCATCATCAGATCACAGCTAGTTCAATCCCTAGCGGAAAACCAAGACTTCAAAATTACCTCGTTTGTATGAAAATCGACTTGTGTCCTTAATTATGTGGCCACCACTATATGTATATACGACATACACAACATACGCAAGGGGTGTTATAAGTTTGACTTGTGTGTGTCTATCTGTCTGAGGCAACCTAGCTCCCAAACTTATGGACCGATTTTGATGCGGTTTTTTATGCATAGTTTAAAAGATCTAAGTGTACAGACGACGGGACTCCTAAACCATTGATCCGATTTTGATGAAACTTTGGTGAGTTGTTCTGCTTACGACCGAGAAAGTCCCTAGCTAAAAAAACGGAGCATTGCAATACGCGAAAAACGGAGTATTGCAGTTCTAAATAAAAAATATATGGTGCATTATCAGGATTCTCAATCTCGATCATCCAACACTTCTCTATAATATACAACGTGTTTCAAAAATACCCGTTATGCCGAATATGGTATATATAGGGACCATCAAACTGAACCACTTTTACTTTGGGACCAACTCTGAAATCGCGCCTGTTCAGTTTGATGGTCTCTATATACCATATTCGGCCATTTTAGGGGTATTTTTGTAATATTATCCGGTTGCAAAATAAAAAGGCTATTCGGCGAGCTGACTCTCGAGCAGGCGACATTAGAGCTGGCCATGGGAGAAACTATCACTGCGCAGATCTACACCAACCGCTCTTAAACTTTGTCCCTGTGCTTTATTAATTGTCATAGCATAGGCGACTTGACCGAATATTG
The DNA here is from genome assembly GCA_963556745.1 of Catoptria pinella. Lineage (NCBI taxonomy): Eukaryota > Metazoa > Arthropoda > Insecta > Lepidoptera > Crambidae > Catoptria > Catoptria pinella. Next base: position 4,918,347 of record OY750788.1, on the reverse strand, counting down.
TATTCTTTTAAAATTAAACTGATAATAAGATGTAATAATTTTGCACCTTATTACAACGCAAGGAAGGAAAAAATGACAGCACGCCATAGGTACTATTCAATGAAATGCATTCTACCACCTAATCTCTGGGGAAAGACCAAAGAGAATGTAGTACTACGTTGAGATGACAAATGATATTTATTTTTCTTAATTAATCAATCAAATGCACAAAAAAGTTTCAATTCCGACGTCGAAGTCAATCACAGCAAAAGTAGCTTTATATCACTTTTTAACCCTGTTAGGTAATAAATATTTAAAAAATACGAAATACGTGTTTAATTAATTTTGTGAAAGAATGTCTATGCCAAATTTCAAGTCAATCGGGCCAAGGAATCGCGTTCTCCCATACAAACTTTACCACCCTGTTTCACCCCTTTAGGGGTTGAATTTCGCAAAATCCCGTCTTAGTGAGCACCTACACGCTAAAAGGAGCCCCCATGCAAAATTTGAGACTCCTAGCACTTGCAGTTTCTGAGATTTCGTGATCAGTGAGTGAGTGATTTTCCCTTTTATATATATAGATTATGATACTAGTGAGATAAGTTGCTCATTGCACACGAGGCTGTGAGTTAAAGCCCGATCCGGGTAGGCGAGGGCGAAATTCAGCCAAGTGTGTAATGAGCAGAGCTCACGAGTTTTATACGACTTTTCTTTTCACGTTTGCGAGGAAAAATCAAAATAATCTACCACACCACAGTGAATTAAACGATAAAAACAAAATATGAAAATTAAGGGAAAAAGGATCGCAAGTTTTTTTTTCACGCGCCCAATGCAAGAATATTTTGCGAACAAATGGTGAGTAAACATACAGCCTACAGCAAAGTTAATTTTAGAATGAAAATATTTTAATAGTTTTTTAAAATAAATTGTGCTATAAAAAATTTGATAATTAATAATAGATGTTTGTATGAGGACGTACACATTTGTTTATTCCAAAATGTATGTGGATTTTCGGCGGCATAAAACTCTTTGTTGATGCTAAAAAATATTTGTATCACCTGATTAAACTGATTTACTCGCTTATAACTTCTTATTTAAATAAGTATATGGGTAGGGTAGGTAGTAATTTAACTTTGTAGGAATAATTAATTCTATTACGCACTAGTGCGTAATGTTATTACACATGTGTATGTTATATGAAATGAAATGAAATGAAATGAAATATTCTTTATTCAAATAAACTTAGATATTAAGTGCTTTTGAATGGTCTATATTTTCCTACCACCCATTCGAGACTTTTTTAGCTGACAAGAAGAATGGGCGCAAGAAACTTATCAGCTTTGTCAGAAATCAGAGTAACGATATTTACAAAGAAATTATATCGTTACCAAATACTATAATTTAAAACAACATAATAAATAAAACAATAAAGTTATTAAAAACTGAAAATTAGGATAGTTACTTATAATGTTACATCCATGCATTGCTGTCTTTTAAATAATCTTCTACTTTGTAATAACCTTTGCTCATGAGCGTCTTTTTAACATGTATTTTGAATTCATGCAAAGGCAGTTCAATTACATTTTGTGGAACTTTATTCAAAAGGGCAATTCCTTTCCCCATAAATGAGCCCCTAGTTTTTGCTAGTCTAAAACTAGGAACGGCAAGTTTGTCTTTATTTCTTGTATTAAAACGGTGTACATCACTATTTTTAGCAAGTGAGCAATAATGTTTCCTTACATTAACTAAATTATCATAGATGTATTGGCCTACAACTGTTAAAATATTAATTTCTTTAAACAATTCTCTTAAAGAATCTCGCGGCCGAAGGTTGTATATGGCGCGAACAGCTCTTTTTTGGAGCACAAAAATATTTCCAATATTAGCTGCTGAGCCCCACAACAACATTCCGTAGGACATTACACTATGAAAATAACTAAAATAGACCAGCCTTGCCGTTTCAATGTCAGTTAAGAGCCTTATTTGTTTAACTGCGAATGCCGCAGAACTGAGTCTACTCGACAAGGCATCAATATGTGGATCCCATTGTAGTCGTGAATCTACTGTAATACCTAGAAATTTTGTGCTCTCAACACACTCGACTACTTCTGCATTCAAATTAATATGCACGTCTACCTGCCTTACATTAGGTAAAGTGAATTTTACACATTTTGTTTTCTTCGGGTTTAATGCTAAATTATTAATGTTAAACCAATTCAAAACTTTAGAGAGAGCACTATTTACATCGTCAGAACAATTATTACCTCTATCGACTTTGAAGACTAAGGAGGTATCATCTGCAAATAGCACTGTCTCACATAAATTCTCCGCGTAGTAAGGTAGGTCATTAATATAGATTAAGAACAGTAAAGGTCCCAATATCGATCCTTGGGGCACGCCCATGCTAATGGGGGCTCCAGTAGATGCTGCTTTATTAATAATTACTTGTTGTGTTCTACCACACAGATAAGATTGCAAAAGGCTAACTGATTTATTAGAGACACCATAATGTTCCAACTTCTTTAAGAGAGTTATGTGATCAACACAATCAAACGCTTTAGAAAGGTCACAAAAAATGCCAATTACATCTTGCTTAGCCTCCCAAGCGTCAAAGACATGCTTCAAAAGTGCAATTCCAGCATCAGTAGTGCTTTTGCCTTTAGAAAAACCAAACTGATTCTTATGTAGTATATTATTCTTTGTAAAATATTCTAATAATTGAAGATATATAATTTTTTCAAATAGTTTACTTAGTGCAGGTAAAATAGATATTGGTCTAAAATTTGTTGGATCACTTTTATCTCCTGCTTTAAACAGAGGAATTAATTTACTGTATTTCATTAAGTCAGGAAAGGTACCTTCGTCAATGCATTTGTTAAAAATAAACGCTAAATAAGGAGCTATTACATCAATAATTGATTTAATAATATTGGTAGAAATGCCCCATAGATCCTCTGTTTTTTTAACATTAATTATTTTAAAAGCTTTTATGATATCATCACTGTTAATATATTTAAAATTGAATACTTCATTACACTTATCAACACTTGACTCAAGGAGGGCGATAGCATTGTTAGGACAGGAATTTAGATTACCAGTAGTTTCCAGGGGTACCCGAGTGAAAAAATCCTCAAAAACACCCGCAACTTCAATATCGGCATCTACAGTCTTATTTCCAAGTCTAAGAGAGAAAGAATTTATTTTATCTTTTGGTTTCCCTGTTTCTTGATTAATAATATTCCATGTAGCCTTTATTTTATTCGCCGATGATTTAATTTTATTTGAGATAGACATGGACTTTGCAAGAATACATACATTTCTAAATGTTTTGGAATACTTCCTGACATATTCAATGAAATTAGGGTCACAGGAAGTAGCTTTTAAAGCATACAGTTCATATAATTTATTTCTACTCTGATAAATACCTGGTGTGGCCCAATCACTAAATTCCTTTTTATTGCTATATTTGATTACTCTTTGTTTAAAATTTTTATTAAATTCAATTTGGACCACACTAAATAAATGATTGTAAAGGATATTGGGTTCCATAGAAGGTACTGGTAAATTTTCAAGTTTATCCATAATGTTATTCCTAAATTTATCTACACAATGTTTATTTATTGGCCTACAAACTATTTCGCGTTTAGGACAGACATGATAGTGCTCTATAGAGGCAAATTGTCCGCTATGGTCGGATCTAATACAATTTAATATATATTTTTTAAGGATATTACAATTTGAAAAAATGTTATCCAAACAAGTAGCTGATGTGGGCGTTATTCGAGTCGGCTCTTCAAAAGTGTGAAACAAATTAAAAGATTTAAATAAGTTAATGAACCTACTCGAGAGGTGGTTAGATTCTAGAATATCAACATTAAAATCCCCACATACCACCACTTTTTTATTGCTTCTACATGTTTTTATTAAAACTTCCTCCATAGCAGACTCAAACGCTGGGTAGTTCCCAGATGGGGGTCTATATACACAAATTATAATCATTTGTTCCAGTTCCACACAAGAGAGCTCAATAATTTGTTCAATTGTATGAGATATTACATCTTTGCGCTCTTTATATTGTATTGAATTATGCAATAATATAAGCGTTCCACCTCTTATAGCAAAATTCCTACTAAACGAACTTGCATTACTATAATTATCTATATTTATGATCAGTTCATAATTTTTTAACCAATGCTCAGTAACACATAACACATCAATATTCTCAGAATTTAAAAACAAACTAACTTCTAAATCTTTGCCAGAAAAGCCTTGCATGTTTTGATGAACTATATTTAAGCATTTCGACTTTTCTTTTGTCATCACTGAGCTAGAGTGCACCTCTATTGTCTCAAGTTGCAATTTAAATTAATTAAATTATCGTTAATAGAAACATTATTATTGCTTGGAACAAATTCCAAAGATAGATTTATCATGTCAGAGTTTACCTGCTCAATAAAAGCAGAAGGTTTACTAGCCAAATTATTGGCTAAATGTTCAAAATAAAAAGATAGCGATAATGCTAACTGTCTTTTGTAAAATTTTGAAAGATAGTATTTATCTTTTGTCAGGTAAAAATTGTCAATTAATTTATTAATGTCAATTATATGAAACTGCTGGCTATTATGAAATGCCATAGTATTTAAACATTGATTTAATTTAAATCTAAAGTTGTTTTCCGCCTGTGGCAAACTTTTACTATAGGGAAATGTAAACATAACAATTTTCTTAACATTTAAAGAACACAAGGTATTGAAATAGGAGATCAGTTGGTTTTTGCTTACATTACCCCTATTTCCAATTAAAATTATCAAATCTGTGTCATCAGTAAACTTTTGTTTCACAATGGTTTTCATTATTTCATTTATACTTGAACCCGGCATGCAATGGTTAATAATGCTATCCCTTGAGTGTTTTTGGACAAGTTGGCTTAAATTCTTTCCAATCTCATCACTGAACATAATTGACTTACTACAGCTGTTTTGTGGAAAGGAATTATTTTCATTTGTGCATTCTATACTATTACAGTGATTAGAGATTGAGGGCTCACAGACTGGTTGGATTGATGAACTCTCCGGGGCAGTCCGGCCTGATGCCCCGGATGGAGAAAGACAATTAGTGATGTGTGACTTATTTATATTAGGAGAATTTGATAAGTGTTTAAGTGCCAGTATGTATTCCCCTATCTCTTTTTTAGATGATTCATAATTTTGAGTCATCTTAGTCAGTAAGTCATGTAAGTTAACAATTTTGTGATTCAATGACTTAATATTGTTTTCATAAATAATTCTATTTTCTTCTATTATGGAGGTGCAAACATTAAGTTTTTCAATTAATTGTAAACGGTCTTTTGCACTTTTTGCATATTTAAAACATGCTTTATGTTTAATAATTAATTTTTTTGTTTTTGAGATATATCTATTAATTTTAATATATTTTTTCAATTTGTTTTTGCTACATTTAATATTTATTTTAGGACTCTTACAACATACTGAATCATCACTTGTTAAATCTATCACAGTATGATTATTACTGTAAGAAGCAGAAACCATTTCAGGCGCGCTACCAACTAGTTCATCAAACAAACTTTGATTCTGTGAAGTTGATAACTGTGTTTGTTGTGACTCCAATTTAATGATGTTATTATTGGCCTCATATAGCTCCTGCTCCAATAGAGAGATGTGCCTGAGGGCCTGCTCATACTCATCCCTGCATTGATCGAACCCGTCTAACAACACTTGAAGCCTATCTCGGTCTTCTCTTAAAACTAATTGTTGGCTATGTAACTCAGCCATTTCTTTTTTCAAAGCACTATTTCTACTCAGCACATCCAATAATTCCTTTTCATTGTCATCCCTTTCCCTATTCAATTGTTTGATTAACTCCTTGGAAACTTTTAATTCTTGCAAGGTCAATTGAAGTTTTGATTCCTCCTGACGAGATAAAGCCTTGCGAGTCATCATTATGTTGAAAATTAAATAATCTTAATACAATTTATTTAGAGTCCAGGTAGTTGTCAAACAACCGTGAGTTGTTTATATTGCAGGTAGGTAAGATAACCTATACTTACTCAAACTTAGCTCGGTTTATGGCCAAATCGATGTAATAAGGCTTACTTTACGAGCAAGTGTGTTGAAAATAATATTTTTTAGAGAAAATGTTCACTCACTTGATTATTTACTTATCTCTGGCTAATAATTATAGCTCTCCAGATTCTCTCTGAGGCGAGGTACAGAAATACCCTTTTAATTGTAGTTCGGTTGTTAGTCATTGCTAGTATCAAAACTAAGTATCAAACTATTGAGTAGAGTATCTAAAAACTTTTAGCGTGCTCCTCGTACACCAGACAATACGACCAATGCATCTTCGGTCAGATATTGTAAAGATTTGGGCAGGCAAAATTGCACAAACAAAAGAATAATTCAACATACATTTTAATAAATATAAAATTTAAGATTAGTGCCTAATAGGTAAAATAAAATAATCTGCATTATTGTACATCTTTTAAGTAATCTTCATCCATTTTTTGGAATTTATCTTTCATGTCTTCTGGAACCTCGACAGTTGATAAATCCTCGGCACCAACTTCTTCTTCCTTTTGTATTAGAATGTCGACTACATTTTCACAAGCAAGCAACGCCTTCGGATCTTTCTCCCATTTGTGATATTCTCTCAAAACATAATAAACACCATTTTCCCGTAACATCTCCCTCCCTGAACGTTTCGTACACAATTTATGTATTGTCTCTATAATCATCTTGCGAATATCAACATCGGCTTCTCTACGTTTTTCTTTCGGTAAGTACTGTAAGCCTATCGGTAACTTATCCATTTCCTCATCAGGAAAATCTTCATTACCCATCAAAGGATTCAAAAGATATGTCAACAAATCAAAGTCGTTTTTTAGCAAAAAATCATGATACTCCGTATCAAAAGATAAATTTCTTATGGTGCCAATAGCACCACCCCGTCTAATGTTAGACTGTTCATAATTACAAAATGGTAAAAGCTTAATAACAGGTACATGTGGATTTTCCTCAGTGAGCCATTTCCTTATCCTATAACTACAACTTAAGTTACTAAACATAGGTGCTAAGTAGTGCAAGTTAGAACCTTTTTTATTGTAGCCAATGTTTACAAATGCATTTAAAATATCATTTAGGTGTGGTATAAAGGAGTCTAAACACACTTCCAACTCGTCTTCAAGTCTTGTGATGTTGGATAAGATCATGCATGCTGCATCTGCATCCTTTTTCTGAGGATTTAAGACGTAGCTAACAAGTAACTCGAGAACATTTTTGAATCTGCTCGGTCTGTATTTAAGTAGTTCTGTAGCACCAACGACATTCGCCGATACGTTGACAAGCACTAAAAGGGAGTTCTTAGATATTTCTTCTACTTTATCGTCGGTTAATTCAATCACACTTTGCATTATTTGCTCGTTTTTCAATAAAGTTTTCACTCCTTCTTCGCTCGCCGATAATCCGACTAGATGTTCAACGGAAATGTGTTTCAGGTCTATTCTGGAGTCGGGTTTTAAGAATTCTACTATTTCACTCAGTGGATCTTTAGCCATTTTCGAGTAAAAAGGATTTAAAGCGAAAATATTACAAAATTGGTTGCAACATGTGCGACCATAGAATGGAATGTGAGCTTGATAGTTGACATGAATGAATGACAATCAATGACAGTGACATTATTGTTTTCTGTGGCAGTGACAATTGAATTACGTTCAGAAATCTGAGATACTTTTCGTTGAGCTATTAGGTGCGTTCCAGCAGATTGATCCCTAAGTCATTGACAAGTTTACTACCAGATCATATTCTCGGACGGGACACGGTAGCTTAAAACTCAAATTTAAACATTATATAGCTGTCTCTTCTCAATTGACAAAATATATTGATAAAATAACGCTGGCTTGCAGCGTAAGAGTGGTATATACAGATACCTACTGGAAGAAATTCGACGATGCCGGCAAAATAAAACAAAATGCTTAGTATTAATATTTTATTTAATAAAACGTGCGGGGACGGATTATTTACACACTGCTGTTTAAAAGTGGACGAATTTTTAATTTAGGCACTATACAAAATACATGTTGATTGATGGCAAATTAGAAAGTAAAAAATATGACATTATTTTCTCCTATTTTCTTTTTTATAATTTGACAGTAAGATTTTTATAGCACTTAAATGTTTAGACACGGCATTAAAAATAATCATTAAATAGGGATGTACCTAGTTAAACCTTGAGTAAGAATTAAATAATGTCACTTAAGAACTTGAACTTATACTAGTTTTTGCATTCCAGAGGTCGTTATAGCAACATTTTGTGCATTCTGTATGCAGATTTACTTTTGTAGGTAGAACCAAATTTATATATTTAATAACTTTGAACAACCACCAAATTTCTTTTTTTTATTGACAATCAGATTAGAACAACACCTTTCTTCATCAGCTTGCTACAGGTTTACAATTTAAACAGCTAATATTATGAAAACTACTTAAATTTTGACATAAATAGATGTTTACGATATACGTCGTTTTTAAAATTTCCATTCTTCATTTAATTAATCGTAACTTTTCAATGGTCACAAAAACGTAACAGTGCAACTATAGTATAAGTAGTTTTGAACAAGTTCTGGGGATCTATTTATTTTATGCTACTTTAATCACATTATTTCTATTAGGAGCGCGTAGTCTGCACACTAGCGCCGCCATTGGAAAAAAATCATAATGCTTAAATAAAGACGAAATTGTTAATTATCTCTCTGTAGTGCACTCCGAAGAAGCTTTGTGGTATTTTTTATCGCTTTAACAATAATTTCTAGTCTTTCGTTTAGTTTAATGGAGATTTTTTGCAAAAAGCGGCCACTTTTAGCAAAAAACTCCATTAGTGCACTTGACTACAGAGAGATATAATTTACAATTTCGTCTTTAATTAAGCACTATGATTTTTTTCCAATGGCGGCGCTAGTGTGCAGACTGCGCGCTCTTAAACCTATGACTAATTAGTTTTGTACTACATTTAATACTGTTTAGCTCCTACCTACGTAGTTTAATTATGTTTTATTTATAGCTGATATGTAAGAATTCACAGCAGTGCATTCAGAGTGATTTGTGATTTCAATAAATTATATTATTAAAATAACTTTCACTAAATTTGTTTTAAAAAAACAGTTAGGTATTTATTATTATGTTTAGTACTATTCTGTTATACCTAAATAAAAACTACTTAAGTACTTTTTAATTGCATGGCCCTGATAATTTACATTTTCAGATATTTTTTAAATAGTAATTTATCGTAAAGATCATTGTCTTTGTTAACTTATGAAAAAAAGCTTGAAAAATGCTACACTAAGTTGTATTCTTCTTTTTATTAAAATGAATAATACTATTATATTCAGTTTTATCATGAGCAATTATTTGTATGATGATGATACTTAATTCTACTCACATAAAAACAATAAAGTAATCACGCACTTATAATTATTAGATATTATACTAAAAAAATTTTTTTCAATGAAAACATTTAAAAAAATCCAACATCGACTTATTAGATAGGTAATGAAATCAAATAGAAATGTCTGTGATTTTATTAGCTCTATGAAGAAAACTTCAATCTTGAAAAATAAACTTGACTGACTATTAAGGAGTTAATCATGATTACAAAACAAATTAATGATCTTGAGATGTATGGTTTTTTAATGTACTTATAGCTTTTTAAGTTTAATATACGAGTATTTTTCTTATGCAAGTCACGATGACTACAGCGAAAACAGAAGTCTTCAGTATGTCAGCATCTGAAATCAGAAATAAATAATGAACTAGGTATTTTCGATGGTGAACCTCTCATAAGTATTTGATTGAATCAGGCATTACTTGGCGGAAGTCCCAAACCACTGTGAAAAGAGAAATATATGTAGCTTACTCCCGCAAAAAATATATGCAGGATGCACCGCCCGCCCGCCCACAAAAAATGCACATGCACACCACAAAAATATCAGTGCACAATACTTGCATTTAGCATGACAGCGACACTCCTTGCACCTTCACCAATTATACTACTCTACACGTATTTCCGAATGATTCGGTGTTGGTTCACGCACGATCTAACTCCTGAGGATGCTCCGGGTTGGGGCGAAACACGTGTAGAGTAGTCTAATTGGTGAAGGTGCAAGGTGTGTCGCTGTCATGCTAAATGCAAGTATTGCGCACTGATATTTTTGTGGTGTGCATGTGCATTTTTTTGTGGGCGGGCGGGTGGTGCATCCTGCATATTATATTTTTTGTGGGAGTAAGTTACATATACAAGGTGTTACAAAAATACCCCTAATGCCAAATATGGTATATAGGGACCATCAAACTCAACAACTTTTACTATGAGACCAACTCTGAAATCATGAAAAAAAAATCAGCTGGTTCATACAAAAATTAAAATCGAAAATATCAAAATGTATGAAACAGATGATTTTTTTTTCACGATTTCAGAGTTGGTCCCATAGTAAAAGTTGTTCAGTTTGATGGTCCCTATATACCATATTCGGCATTAGGGGTACTTTTGTAACACCTTGTATTTCTCTTTTCATAATAACCTCTCATCAGTTAAAGTTTAAGCTAAAACAAGCTTTGTACCAATTTGTACAGATCACGACAAACATCTTGGACATTTTTCACGCATGCGGGAGGTGGGGGTTGACAGGTCTTCTAGTTGACCAATGGGGTGTGATACTGAAGAACTAATGGCGCCACAAGCGCTATTGAAGTTTTTTAGCTAAATGTGGCCACTTTTCGCGCAAAAAAAACATTAAACTAAACGACAAGCTAGAAAATATTATTTACTTAAGCAATAAAAATAAAGTACCGCAATGCTTCTTCGGAGTGCACTACAGAGAGGTAATTCACAATTTCGTCTTTATTTAAGCATTCTGTTTTTTTCCTATGGCGGCGCTAGTGTGCGGACTACGCGCTCTTAACTATTATATTCAAGAAGCTTGCCGGGCGCTGCAGCTGTTGGCTTGCTCCAAGCGGGAATGGAACTTACGAAATTAAATCTGGGTTTAGTACTGAACGAATGAACGAAAACTGAATGAAAAAAACATGGCTAATTACCGTTGCAGGTATGTTCATGTTCTTTGAATCCATTTTCCCCGTCACACAGACAGATCTTGTCCGCAGGTCCGTGCATGCGCAGGTGCAGCGGCGGGGTCCCGGTGATGTTAGGCGTGCCGCACACGAGGCCGTCGTTACACTCGTCGCTGTTGGCGCATGTGTGGTAAAGAGCTGGAGGGGGGAAAAACATTAAAAGTGGTAAAGAGCTGGAGGGGAGAAAAACATTAAAAGTGGTAAAGAGCTGGAGGGGAGAAAAACATTAAAAGTGGTAAAGAGCTGGAGGGGGGAAAAACATTAAAAGTGGTAAAGAGCTGGAGGGGAGAAAAACATTAAAAGTGGTAAAGAGCTGGAGGGGGGAAAAACATTAAAAGTGGTAAAGAGCTGGAGGGGAGAAAAACATTAAAAGTGGTAAAGAGCTGGAGGGGGGAAAAACATCAAAAGTGGTAAAGAGCTGGAGGGGGGAAAAACATTAAAAGTAGTAAAGAGCTGGAGGGGGGAAAAACATTAAAAGTGGTAAAGAGCTGGAGGGGGGAAAAACATTAAAAGTGGTAAAGAGCTGGAGGGGGGAAAAACATTAAAAGTGGTAAAGAGCTGGAGGGGGGAAAACATTAAAAGTGGTAAAGAGCTGGTGGGGGGAAAAACATTAAAAGTGGTAAAGAGCTGGAGGGGGGAAAAACATTAAAAGTGGTAAAGAGCTGGAGGGGGGAAAACATTGAAATTGGCACATTAATTCATAGTAATGTGGAGATCCGAAGAAGAACTAAACCTATAACCGACATCGCGCAAAGGATTTTTCATTTCTCATATTCGGAAAGTTATGTATATTTAAACTGAGCAGCGGGTTCAAAACTCTGCGTTCCACCCTAGGGTGTAAAAGAATTTTGAAAATAGAACTGAATTTGGTTACATAGTCGACCATAGAGTTGGTATAACAGCTAGTGCAAAATTAAAAACATTGGGCGGAGCAGCGATGCGGGCTGTTCCAAATTTAAAATAAGAAATAAATAAATATAGTCTACCTATGTGGTTACTACATGTTTTTATTAATAAATATTTTGTCATAAAATTTTTGGTGTACAACAGGGATGTAACTTAGATCCTCTTTTGTTTAGGATTGTATAATCTGTGCCTCTTGCACGAACAGCTATCGAAAAAAATAACGCGCGTAAAACATTTTATAGTCATTTTTTATGGGAAATTTGTACAGCGCCATCTATTGGCAAAAAGCGAGGGAGATATTAGTAACAAGGTTTATTATAAATCTGTTTGAACCATAGACTTATTTATATACTAGCGTAGCTTGAACAATATTCGACCTTGCTTGTAAGCTGTCATTGACATGCACTTATTGAAATGGAATGCTGTCTATTGACATTGTTATTTCGCATTATTTGTAGTCCATTAGCGATATTAAACTTGTCTAGTCTAGACCGAATACTTTTGTCGTTTATCGATTTCAAACCATAGACTTATTATACTATGTAAAGTATAATAAGTTTATGTTTCAAACGCTTTTTTAACAGCTAAATCTATCTTACTTATTGCGTGGCAATTTATTTGTTAAATATAATATACTTGAACATGTTTTAAAAATAATGTTTCGTAGATATCGTTAATTTATTTGTTTTGATCATATGATCGATCTTGCAAAAAAATATGAAATTAATTCAATGGTCGAAAATGGTCGAAATCTCGTAGTCTGCACACTAGCGCCACCATTGGAAAAAAAAACATAGAGCTTAAAATAAAGACGAAATTGTGGTTATCTCTCTGTAGTGCACTGCGAGGAAGCTCTGAGGCACATTCTATCGCTTAAGGAGCTGACATGAGCCAACTAGCGCCGCCAGTCGATTTTATTTTATTTATTCTAAATAAGCCCAATTTCTTATCAGTCAAGGTTTTGTTAATAACGTCTAATATTTATTGAATAACTTTACACAGTTTGAAAAGGCATTCAAACAGTTTAAAACGCGATTTTGTTAAAAGTGGCCACTGTTGTTTCAAACCCGCTTTAAACTATTGCACGCATTTTGTAATGTTGTAACGTTATTCAAAAACATTAGACGTCATTCACAAGACCTTGACTGATTCCTTTTTTAAGAAATTGGGCTTATTTAGAATAAATAAAATAAAATCGACTGGCGGCGCTAGTTGGCTTATGCCAGCCACTTAAACAATATTTTCTAGCCTGTCGTTTAGTTTAATGGAGTTTTTTTGCTAAAAGTGAGAGAGATAATTCACAATTTCGCTTTTAAGCACTATGATTTTTTCCAATGGCGGCGTTAGTGTGCAGACAACGCGCTCAACTAGTAACTAATAGCAATACTTAATTATAATATCTTTCATGGTTTTCTCTTTCAAAACAAGTAAAAAACAAATTAATTAGCATTTTATTACCTTTCATTGTATTACTCGACCACTAAAATTTCAAATATGTTAAGCTTTCGTGTTTCGTGTTAGGACGAAATTAAAGAGTTCACAGTAACTTTATCGGAGTAACTCTATTGATCGAAGGAACGCAACGAAACGAAACTACGCAAGTAATATAACTTCACGACTTCATTACAAAATAACGACATAGAAAGAACTTAATTAAAAGTAAGAATTTTGAATTTGCTAACCGGGTATATACGAAAAATGTCGAATTTGAAACGAGAGTTTATTATTTTGTGGTACCAAGATCAAAGCCGTGTGCAGAGCTGACTTTTTAACCGACTTCAAAAAAGGGGGAGGTTCTATGTTCGTCTGTTTTGAGGCTTTTGTATCATCTAACGTCCCGCCCGCACAGCACACACACACACCAGCAGCCACATTTAAGACGCCGGCGTACAGTGAGCTTCCCATACAAACGTAATATCAAAATGATTTGCAATTTGAGCATAATTTACTCTTCTTGTGATGTTATTCGGATTAAGACAGTATTTGTCTAGGTTTCTATTCAATAAAAAAATCCAAAATACTCAACCAAATAAAAAAGAATGCGAATTCCATTTTTAAAGAAAAAAATTATTGGCATTTATTTTGAATGGGGTTAGTTTTATTATCTTTTATTTTGCAATATTCGTCGTAGCATTCGCGGTTGTCAAATACATTTAAAAAATAATTGGCATGGAAAATTAAATACAACTTTTTTTTCGTAGAAGTTTTGCAACATTCGCTTTCACTGTTGTAAGAACATTAAAAAAAAATCATGGAAAATTAAACTTCTTTAGAAATCTTGGTACAAAACTGACTTTTTATGGCCTAATTATATTGGTAACCACATATTAGTGTTAATCTAATCTAAAGTATCGAATCTGCGCACGCATAGCTAGCTATAGTATGCCAAAAGGTCAGATTTATATCTCGAATTGTCACGAGAGTTAAAAAGTAAGGTATTTATATGCACGATAAACCCTTATAGATCTATCAGCAGGTAAATAGGTTCTTTTTATTTAAGGCCTAGAGTAGGAAATTGGGCTTCATGTGCAATTTTTCCGCCATTTTATTTTTTGCGATTCACTACTTGAAAACTCACTAAGGTATTTCCATAAAACCTTTATGGATCTATCAGCAGGCAAATAGGTACGTTTTATTTAAGGCCTAGAGTAGGAAATTGGGCTTCATGTGCGATTTTTCCGCCATTTTATTTTTTACGAGTCACTACTCGAAAACTCACTAAAAAAAGTCAGTAATCTCACGTTACGAAATAGATATGAAACCAAGCAAAATACAAACGACAGGGAAGAATATGTAAGTCAGTATGTTCTGCGCAATGCACTGTCCCTTGATCAGCGACAAGTTATCCCCAAAGCATCTCCTCTCATCAGGATGTTATAGTAGAGATGAAGGCTAAAAGTGGGTCCACACTTGTAACATATTGGCGAGTCATAACACCGTGTCTTTATCGTACATTGTCTCTTTGATACAGTATTACCACAGCGCACGTCCAACCAAATTAGCGATGTATCTTGCTGGGATTGGTTTCCGTACACCCAAAACTCGTACTAGACATACCCCCCTCTTCGTCGTACCTTGGTATCGAACCAAATACACAAAAAATGCTGTGATGAATCGCCTACCTGCTTTATACAACAAAAAATATAGAAAAATTGACCTTTTTAATGTTAGTAAAAGCGCACTAAAACAGGAATTACATAAAAGTAATTTGAACGATTAACAGCCACCCGCGCATTTCTTTCATTCACGTAGGGCACTTATTAAAATATAAAATTACGAAATAATAATAATTAAAAAAAAAAAAACTTCTTACTTAAATAAATTTATTACTTGCACATTATATTTATTTAGTTAAATTTAGTTTTTAGTTTTTTGCTGGGTACTACCAATCTTTTGTTATAGCCTCATAAAATGTTGTGAAACTCTGTAATTGGCTTAAGAGTAAATAATATTATAAGTTATATAAGATACTTTTGTAAAAAAAGCTGTTGAGTTTCTAAATAAATAAATAAAAATAATAAAGACACGGTGTTCTGACACGCCTAAATGTTACAAGTGTGGACCCACCTTAGGGTTGTAGCGCCTTTACACTCACATTTGCTCTGCACCTTTCACTGTCATTTGATCGGCGACATGTTATCCCCAAGGCACCTCGTCTCATCAGGATATTATAGTAGAGATGAAGGCTAGGGTTGTAGCGCCTATACACTCACATTTGCTCTGCGCCTCGCACTGTCCATTGATCGGCGATGAGTTGTCCCCGCAAAGGCACCTCGTCTCATCAGGATGTTATAGTAGAGATGAAGGCTAGGGTTGTAGCGCCTATACACTCACATTTGCTCTGTGCCTCGCACTGTTCATTGATCGGCGATGAGTTGTCCCCGCAAAGGCACCTCGTCTCATCAGGATGTTATAGTAGAGATGAAGGCTAGGGTTGTAGCGCCTATACACTCACATTTGCTCTGTGCCTCGCACTGTTCATTGATCGGCGATGAGTTGTCCCCGCAAAGGCACCTCGTCTCATCAGGATGTTATAGTAGAGATGAAGGCTAGGGTTGTAGCGCCTATACACTCACATTTGCTCTGTGCCTCGCACTGTTCATTGATCGGCGATGAGTTGTCCCCGCAAAGGCACCTCGTCTCATCAGGATGTTATAGTAGAGATGAAGGCTAGGGTTGTAGCGCCTATACACTCACATTTGCTCTGCGCCTCGCACTGTCCATTGATCGGCGATGAGTTGTCCCCGCAAAGGCACCTCGTCTCCGGGTCATAGTGGGTCCTCACGCAGGAACTGCCGCTGATACCAGCACACTGCGCTGGTCGGGAGCAGGCGCGAGCTGAAACACAGAAGTTTAGACTTTAATGTTACTGATATACAATACAATGCAATTAAATTGACTTCTTCTTCTCCTTAAATTAACTTCACTTGATGATGTACGGGAATGAGAAAAAAACATAGCTTAAAATACGTCCGTCCGTGTACCGCAACCGCTCTGAAGTCGGTCACTATTAGTCACACTGTGTACAGTGTGACATAATTTTTCCAATGCAGCAATAGTGATAAAACATTTAGGAAGATGTATTAAAATACCCTTCAATCAAAATATTATTCAGGTAATCTAATTTTATAATGTTTACATACAACGAGATATCGTATATATTATTATCCAAAGTCTATTTTATTATCTGTCCAAAAAGTGCTACTACCCTATCGGGTTCTTCATAAGTTTAGTTTAACGACTTTATCTAATTATCTTTAAAATTCGTATTTCATTATTAAAATCACAATAAAAATAGATAATTTCATTGGTACAAAAAGTTTGAGGCCGTAAGATTGCATCCTTGGATTTGGCAAAGGCAATTCTTTTATACAGCCTTAAACAAACGGACCGGGACAATGAGCTAAAATAATACAAAGGTTACATTTCAATGCCACAACCTACCGACGCACTTCGGGCCCTCGCGTGACCAACTATGCAAATGTACCCCATACAACTAAATAAATGATAGCTAACATACTTGGATTTATCAAAAGGTTAGTAGTAAAAATACCACTGCAAAGGTTTTTACTTATGGATTTTTTCTCTTTGTAATTTCGTTTTCGTATTTGTGGGTTGAAAAGGTTTTGTAGGCTGTAAGTTTTTTGTTCCTTTGTCTTGTAATGAAAAGTAATAATGTGTTTATTTTTTGATTTTTAAAATAGGAATGCGTCGTTAAACTCAAGAAAAACAATCCAATACGATGTTGCGATATTGATTAAAAATAAAAATATTTAAATGAATTTATTTTTACATAACATGCAACTTTTTTTAGTTTATTGTGATAAATACATATTATTTATATTACACGTTTTTATTTAGTACCAAAAATAACTACTGTTTATAGTTTAAACTTTCAAAAAATAAAATGTGATTTATGTGACTTATGCGCGAAACAGCGTCCACGCGGAATGTCGTATCCCTTGGGAATGGGAATAATGTATTATGAAATGTTTTCTCCGAGGTCCCATTTTCCTCAATTCCATCAATATTGATACAGCGGCTGATGTGAAAACGCAAACACTTTCATTAGAAAGTAAGGATTAATGAATTTAAAAAAGCAACTTTGACATTTAAATCTATCTGCTTTATGATCAAGTGGAAGACCCTACGTTCGAATTTCAAATTCAAATAGGGGAGACCGGTGGCCGTTCTTAGCACGCTACCGTAGGTCACATGTCCAGATTATTTAGACCTATCCGTTGTATATTAGTTTGTTAGATGGAGAGGTCAGGTTTTGCTGGTAATTGTAGGGTGTAAATTCTGAGCTTCCGAAAGCTATCTGACAACGCCATCTTTTGCCAAAGTAGGTTACTAGGTGAAGGTGGTTATACAAAGTTTGGGGAAATTAGGTACCTGCTATTATTTATTGATTAATCCGCATTGGGCCCGCGTAGTTATGATTATAACCCGTCTTCTTTGTCAACCCATAGGTTAGTAACGAAAACGTCCCACAATATATTCGTGCCGATAACATCTTACTACGCAAAATGGCCGCCAAAATAAAACTATTTTTACGGCAACCTACAAAAATAGGTAGTTCCGATTTGATCGTTAGGTTGTGGTAATTTGTTCTGAAGTTATATTACGAAATGTTATGTTTTCGTAGAGGAAATTATTATGAAGTAACAAACTGACGGCATTCATGGTCGGACGAGTGACGTCACTATCTTACGAGGTCTCGGAATTGATTCCCGACTGCATAAAATATGTATGTAGACAATAGTGCCGTTTGGAACAATTCCGTGACATACACACGCACACACATACAAGGCCGTCATTAAACTATTTGAGACCCTGCCCTGGGCACATTTGGGGGCCCCTGTGATCTTGACTTCAATTTATCTAAACATGCCGAAATCAGATCAGAAAGTCTGATATTCGGGCAAGAGTATGACAGCTATGCGCATGAAAAAGCTAGTAAGCAAGTACTTTGTTTAACTTTTCGAAATACCTAAATATGTTTTATATGTGTTTTGGTAATATTCGTTATCGTTTAGCCATCTGGCAGGAACTAGGGGGCCCCTAACGATCGCGGGGCCCTGGGCACGTGCCCAGAGTGCCCAGTGGGAAAGATGGGCCTGCACACATATAGATATAACGTACTGGAAATCTCTGATCAAACCGTGCTATAGTCAGTACCTCCCAGTGGGGACTTTACGGTCGTATTTACTATATGTTTACTCCTCCTACCTATAGAAAAGTTCGTTTCTGAATTGACCCAACCGGGGATCGAACCCGGGACCTCAAGAGATGGCGACACCTTGAAAACCGGTGTACAAAGCCACTCGACCACGGAGAACGTCTATTTGCGTCTAGGGTTGTCACTTGCAATTTTCCGTACAAATAAAAAACAGACAGGTAAACATTTAACTCCCGGTTAAACACAAAATGCAACATGGCGGAACACAACCCCAGTATTATGATAATTATATCTTTTGCGCATTCTTCAGAGTTACAACATTGCAGGGTCATTTAAAAATGCAGTTTTTCTTTCAAATTATCACGAATATCACGATATGAATGCAATTTTGTTTGGTCATTTCAGTAAATTATTGTTTTAGTTCGCGTGAGATTAAGAAATTGCAGATAATCATTTTTAGGGTTCCGTACCCAAAGGGTAAAACGGGACCCTATTACTAAGACTCCGCTGTCCGTCCGTCGGTCTGTCCGTCTGTAACCTGTCTGTATCTCATGAACCGTGAAAGTTAGACAGTTGAAATCACAGATAATATATTTCTGCTAAAAACAGAATAAAATATATATTAAGGGGGCTCTCATACAACAAAAGTGATTATTTTGCTCGTTTTTGCTCGATATTGATTGCAAGTAGACGCTTGAAATATTCATAGAATATTTAATTATAGATTCACTTTAAAAATAAATAATTAAATTAAAATAAAACAAATACCTACTTTAGGGGTCTCTCCCATACAACAGACATGATTTTTTTACCGTTTTTATAGATAATGGTACGGAACGTTTCGTGCGCGGGTCCGACTCGCACTTGGCCGGTTTTTTAATTTTATATTTTTCTAAGGCTTTTAATAACACACGCTCACAGGCCTTCAGTAAATAGGTACTTTCTAGTTATGATTATTTATTTATTTATAACTTAATTTGAGGTTTCGACTACATCAGCCATTTTTAATGTCTCTACTGCTGGGGCACAGTCTTTCTTATGGGTGGATAAGGAGGATGGGCCATAACCCACCACGTAGGCCCAATGCGGATTGGTGGGTGTTAACTGCAAATCACGCTGGGATCAACGGTCCATTAACTAAATAACCTCTAATATTTTTTGACAACATCACATACATTACTCTGATTCCAAAGTAAGTAGCTAAAGCACTTGTGTCATGGAAATCAGAGACAACGGTAGTATCACACACCCAGACCTGAGCCAATATAGAAAAGTTAGTTTTCTAAATTGACCCAACCGGGGATCGAACCCGGGACCTCAGAGATGGCGACACCTTGAAAATTGCGTTTTGTCTCTTCAATTTAAATACATATAATTATTACATTGGGTTCAATCCATCATATTCCACGTTGGTACAACCAGGTACAGATCTCTATCAATATGGTATTTCATTGACAGATTGATCGTAAAGTATTCGAAGGTTACGTTACCAATATTATTATGTAAGACCTCAGACTTAAAAGGTCAAAAATATTCGTCCTAATTATTGACCTATTTGGTAAACAATCTGCACTCAACGACCTCCGTGGTCGAGTGGCTTTGTACACAGGTTTTCAAGGTGTCACCATCTCTGAGGTCCCAGTTGGGTCAATTCAGAAAACAAACTTTTCCATATTGGCTCAGGTCTGGGCGTTTGTGATACCACCGTTGTCTCTGATTTCCTTAACACAAGTGCTTTAGCTACTTACTTTGGAACCGGAACAATGTATGTGATGTTGTCAAAAAAAACCTCTTTATTGAAAAAACTGTGGCCTAAACTTTGGGATTAGGAAATATTTGGCAAAAGGCTTCCTTTTATAAGGGAGTAGAGTTCCTTTTGTAAGCACTGAGAAAGGAATTCTAAAAAAATCCTACGGAAAGCGAAATTTCACGCAGACGCAGTCGCAGTCGCAGGTGGCCGCCACAATACATGTTAATTTTTGGACACCTTATCAAAAGTCATTCTATAACAGCAGTACAATCAATTTATGGAATACATTTTTTTTTTACTTTTTTGTATTATAATATTATATCGCGTTATTTTTTTCGACAGCGTTTCGTGCTAAGGGTACGTATCTAACAGGAAAAGTTATTGTAACCTAACTGGAATTTCTAAAAAACGTGTCGCATGAACGAACATGTATCAAAACGGAAAAGGTATAATATAATCTTCATCACGAGAATCGGGTTTAATTTTTCGCTTTTTATACTTGTATAGAGATGTTCATAATGATACCGGACTACGCCGAAAGCTTGCTACGGCGTAGCGTCGTAGCAGCAAAAGTCAAACTACAACTTTATTTTCTCTTAGGAGGTCAAGCCCTACTAAAATTCGTCAAAAGTTGAAAACTCTAATCTGTAAGACTCTTTTGTTTCTTTTAAGCCAAGGAATGGATGGTCATTATGCCAAGCAACTTCGATACCTATTATTTAAACCAGGCGTCAGGCAACGCTAGTCAAGTTATTCTTCTGTAATTTATCAAAGTGTCAAACCGTACCGAATGGTATTATATATTATGATTGATGGACAGTAATTTTTATTTAATAGTAAAAGGGGTTTTGTACTAGAATTACACCAAGGTTTTAGAAAGAGTACGTTAATGCGTTTATGCAATTTCGTGCAGGTTTTTTATTGAATTCACTTTATTTATTTTATTTAAAAAATATAGATATAATTTTATTTAAAAATAAATATATAAACATTTAAAAATATAGTTATATTTTTTTAACCTTTGGCAAAAACATGTTACTTATAAAGTTAAGTATCAGTTAAAATGTTAAATTAGAACTTATTAAGTAGTTATTTCTTACCTGAAAGATAGTTATTATAACCAGTCAGTGGTATATGATTAATATTCGAATTATCTACACCTGAGTGTGTTTATAGATCTTCACGTTCGACGTCTAGTCAACAAAAAGAGTTAAATTTTGGCGCCCAAAAATAACAGTTAAGCTGTGTCTCCTGCGACACTGTTTTGTGTTTTCTAAAAAATATGGGCGTGGCCTAACTGTTTTGTTAGCTTAAACAAGCAAACATGTTATCCGGGGCGGACGGAAAACATCCCCGTGTCTGCCTGCGGGGGGAGGAATAATTTCGAGTACGTCTTTCGTCCGAAGTCATTTTGTCGAGGTAGATGTTTTAGATGTTCGTGTTTAAAAGTAGCAGAAGACTGCAATGTTTTGCTAACATGTTTAGATAATATGTTTTGTTATTTTTAGGTGCAGGAGACACGCCATTACATGTTATTTTTTGGGCGCCAAAATTTTGACGCTTACGCTTAGTCTTTTTCAGTAAATTCCAGAATTAATTTTGAAAGTACGCTCTCACAGGTCTAGATAATCGATAGTTTATTATAAAGGAGTTTAGATAATTTTTTAAAGCTTTGTGCTAAGACCTGGCCATCAAAAAAAAATTTAGAGACTTTTAAAAATGTTAATCTTTTTGATGACCTGTCTTAAGACAACTTTATATGTAATACTAGCGCCACACACGCAAAAAAATATTACCATGTAAACAATTTATTAAAAATCCAGGCTTATGGTCCCCTCGCAAAATATCAATAGTTATTTATAAACACACAAACTTAATGACCGATAATTTATTATGGTTTTTTCATGCAACGAGAAACAAAACGACGGCCGTTTTTATCTTTTTTCATCACCAATTATTTATCACGAGTTTGTGTGTTTTTAAATAACAGGTAATTGATATTTTGCGAGGGGACCATAAGTTGGGATTTTTAATAAATTGAGTATTTACACGGTATTTTTTTTTTTTGCGAGAGTGGCGCTAGTGTTGCTTATAAAGTCGCCTCAATGTGAACATTAACAGCGTGCACAGTGAATATCTTACCTGGTGGAGAAGTCGGGGTGACTGTTTTCGGTGATTCTGTGTTGCTCTTGCCAAATGTTGTGAGAGCTTCAGACGATTCGCCAGTCAGCCAACCGACTAGAAGGAGCGGCAACATGGCCGCCGCGGCCTGCCTCCTGCACCACATCTCGACCCGCCAAAACACACGCATAGTGTACAAATACCGTTTTTTAATGTTTTGTATAAAACTATCCTTCTTAATAATCACTCAATTAGTTTTCTCAACTCAACTCTATTAAACTTTTAACTGCAATTTTTTCAAATTCTTGTACATTTTTTTTTCTTAATTTCAGTTGTTTTTCTTTTCAGCACGTTTCGATTTTCACACTGCGTATTTTCAATTACTTTGCCAAATCTTTGGTAATTTTGTCTCATAATTTGTGTTACTAAAAGTGAAAGTGATTGGCTGAGTTGAATAAAAAATTTAACATTCTTTGATATATCTAAGTATATACATTTTATAACCCTTATTTCCCATCGCCTTTCCAAAAAAACATTATTTTATTTTACTAAAATGAAAATCATATCAATTTATTTATTTGGTTTTAAACAAGGAAATCCTTTCTACAATACAATCAAGATGTGGTGTAGGAGAAAATATGTTTTCGTGAAGTTTTTTCTTACATTAAAATCTTTACGTAAGATTTTTTATACAAAAGGACAGAGCATCTTTTTTTATTTATAATTTGAATTTGTGTTTCATTAAAAACTTACGCACGGCAGCACTGTGGTCACTGAAATAATAATCCCTGAAAAGAACCTTTTTTTTCACGGGACTTTTTCTCGTCAGAAAAAGTTATTCTACCTTTTAAATAAACGTTTATCAACATTTAAAAAAACACACAATCGTTCATTGTCTTCTTCTTAAAAAATATGATGACCTGAATCTAAAATAGTGGAACTAGAGTGCAGAAATGCAATCTTATGATTCTGTAAAAAATGGCGGATCGGTTTTTTTTGGTAGCGCATACATTTAGTGTAGTAAAAGCTTTTTTTTTATTTGACCACATTGGCATGCCGCATGATGTGTGGATGGATGTGTTTGTAAATGTATGACCACTTTTGATGAAAAACAGTAATTTCATAATCTTAAGTTTGTAGCCAAATTAACAATACTATCGACGATAACAACCACATATCAACCAAAGACTTCTATGTGTACTACACTAGACAGGCTGTACAGTACCGAAAAATTGCTCATTAAGTTACGGTGCATGCACCGCAACTCCTTTAGTCTATTGCGAGCGACCGAGAGAAATAGTTGATGCGCCGCGAAGGTTGGTTGTGACTCGATTTTAATTTTGAACAGCTCCTCTCAATATTTCGAATGGAAAAGATGGTGATATTTTTGGATTTGAATTGATTACATTAGCAAAGGTTTAGTCGAACTTCATTTAAAATAAACAAATATTTAAAAAAAATACAAAGGCAAAGGTATGCTTCTTTTGATCAACACTCTTTTTCAACACTTTGTGTTTAATAGTGTGCTAAAATTATTTACCTAATTGAAATCTATAAAAGTAATAAAATTCTTTATTGCACACGAAAACTCATTACAAACAAAGAAGAAAGTATACAACAGGCAGCCTTATTGCTAAACAGCAATATCTTCCAGGCTATCTTGGGAGAAAGAGATATTATTTAGGACAGTAGGGAGTAAGTGTAACTAATTAAAGGACAGTCTATGTACATATGTTTAATTAGTGAGAATTAGAAGAAAGGAAAAGAAAACTCCGACTTGATTTCTAAAGGATTCAAGAGATTGATCCTTTCAGTACCCGTAGATACAGCTAACGAAAAAAAAAATGCGTGTAAAAACATTCGATAGAGTAATTTTGTATGAGAAATTTGTACAGCACCATCTGCCGCCGAAAAGCGAAATGAAATTTCACATAGGCAATAATTACTCTATTTATTTATTTAAAAATCTTTATTGTACTACAATCTAAAGTACAAAAGGCAAACTTAATGCTAATAGCATTCTCTGCCAGTCAACCTTACAATAATTACTCTATTGAGTACTTTTACGTTTTTTTTCTCGATAGCTGGGGGGAATTTTCAGGGGGGATTTGTGGAATAACAGTACCGATACCTTCTGGTAGAGAGTTTCAAAGAAATGCATAGATGGAAAATAAATCAGAGAAATGACGCGGATATTCAAGAAAGGTATGGAGTAGAGAAGGAAAGAGTGTGCAGATTCCTGCGAACTGCGAATAGGGAGCCAGTTGAGTTTCATATAATACTAAATAATATACTAGAAAAAATAGGACTCGCACCAGATCATGTTCTCGCGGGTTCGATTCCCGTCCGAGAACATGATCTGGTGCGAGTCCTATTTTTTCTAGTATATTATTTAGTATTATATAAAAATAGCATTGTAAATGCTTAAATCTCAAAATTTCAAACAGTTGAGTTTTTCTTATAATTTCAGTTTGTTAACAATTATTTTCTAGCAAATCTAAAGCTCTATAATAAATCTAATATTTACTTTTCTACACAGCACTATTTTTCTACTAAAACTTCTACTTTGACATTGACTAAGACCAATTACATGATAACATAAACTGATCGACATTTTGAAAAAAAAAAACACCGGATGTGCTTCATTATGGTTCGAATTATGAATTACTGCTTTTGCTGTGGTCAGTGTAGATGTCAAAATGAAAAGCAAAGCTCTGATGGCCCCATTATATAAAAAATCTTACCAGGTGAGGCTGTGGTGGTGGGCGCCCGTGGCGGATCTGTATTCGTTTTCCCCCACGACGAGAAACCGAACGCATCAATCGGTTCGAAATACAGCGATGTTATATACACCGATATGATAATTGTAGATTGTATTTTCCACATTTTTAAACTTTTCGGCGCCTTTTTCAACTGCCTCTCTAAACGCGAAAGTTAGTGCCTTGTCTATGCTCGAAGTTGTGGCACAAATTATAACACAATTACTAATTTTGCGATTGTGGTGTGTGTTCGGTTCGGATACTAACTTTAAATGATAAATGTTCGAATGTTTTTTTTTGTGTATGTTCGCAATGAGGTTGTATAATGACAGTTTCTAAATGTTTCTGTCATTTTGGAGTTGATTGAAAGACGCCACACTGATCATTTTGTTTGGATAAAGTTTTTATATAGTGGAACAAAATGTTTGTTCTTTGAGTTGTAGAAGTATAATCTGTGTTGTGTGTTGAGTTGAGTTTTCTGTTACTATTTATGATTGATCATGCTTTTTCACATTACCTGTTTTCATCAGCTAATTTAAGAGTAAAGATAAACAGCAGATTATATACAGGCCAATAAAAAAATAATGAATTTTACATTTTTTTTCTTGCCAATCACAACATTGAGATTTTGAAAAGATGTACTAATATACTTGTCCCATTATATAAAATCCTTACCCCCTACAACGGTCGGAGTTGGGTGGTACAACGGTGGTTCGGTTCTGACGCCTCCGAAAATTGGACTAAATGCTGCGTCATTTCCACCAATCATCCAAATCAGTAGAAGATGAACACACCACACTCTTATAGACATTTCGATCCAAAACTCTTTACAGTTTCAGAGAAAGAACACTGAAAACGAATTCAAAATTTCAGTACACCCACTACAAAATCTACAAAAGTTTCTGTACAAAAAGCACCACCCCTAAAAACCTGGGCAACAAAATTTTACATAATGGGACAAATAATCTCCTTCAAATACAAAATGTAAAAAAAGTGTTCCTGAAATTTTGAAAATTGTAAGAAATGTTATTCGAAAAAGGTTTTGCTTGTGAGTCTCTTGTGATTTTTTTTTAAAAGTGTCGTGGTGAGTGCGTCTAAGTGAAATGTCCCATTATATAAGAAAATGTTTACCAGGTGGTGTCGTGGGCACAGGCGATGGCGGCTTGGTGTTGGAGACACCAAAAGTGCTCAGCGCTTCTGAAGAGTCGCCGGTCAGCCAAGCCAATAGGAACGGCAGGATCAGTGCGGCGGCTTCCTTGCGGGTCATCTCAAAAATCCGAAACATTTAAAAGCTTTTTGGTCATTTAAATACAACAAACGCAAAATGGCGCGGCCGACTTCGTGGTATAAAACTCCTTGTTCTCTCAAATTTTGAAAAAAGAACGACTTCAAATTTTTTAAACCGGAAACTTGTGTTCTATTTTTGTTTATGACTTTTGGAATGGCGATTTGAAAGTGACCTGTGGACTGTTTAAAAGAAAAATGGAATTTGAAAGGAAATATCCAAATTTCATTTTTCTTTTCTTATTGAAATTGTAGAAATAAAATAATGTGCTCGGAACTTATGTGTGTACATTAAAATGCAGTAAAGCTTTTAATTGTTCCGGTAACACAGCGAATTTCGGAGCCACAGAAAAAATATTTTGCTTACAAAACATTAAATAGTAGTGTAATCAAAAAGAGGTAAAAATTGACAATTTTAACCTATTTTGTCTATGACTAAACCAATTGCACAAACTAACCAATTTTCTTGATATTTTTTTTTTCTACTTTTTTTTTTCAAGTTAGGGCGAATCTGCGTTGTTTCTTACTTCCTGTGTCATTGTCGTTTACTCAAAAATCTTTAAAAATCCAATGCATCGCAATAAATAAGTTAAAAATATGCAAATTAATATAATTTATTATCGTACTCTAACGTAAATGATGGCAAATTCCGTTGTGATGCATTGGATGTTTAAAGATATTCGAGTAAACGACAATGACGCAGGAAGTAAGAAACATAACAAAACAACGTATATTCAGTAAAGACTGAAATGGTTTAGACAAAGACACTATCAAAACTATAAAGTTGTTTTTTTTTAATATATTGTACCTACTTAATAATTAAGAAACATGGTATACAATAGAATTAACTAGTATATTATACAACATGTTACAAAAATACCCCTAATTCCGAATATGGTATAAAGGGACCATCCAACTGATCAACTTTTACTATGGGACCAACTCTGAACTCGCGCAAAAAAAATCAGCTGTTTCATACAAAATTAAAATCGAAAATATCAAAATACCATATTCGGCATTAGGGCTATTTTTGTAACATGTTGTATATATCATATATTTAGGAGTGCAGCACTACATAATTTTTTTTTCATTCCTTATCAAAATGCCCGTAAAAGACTGAATTAGAAAAAAAACTGTCTTTATGGTCTATAAAACTTCTTTGTTAGCTGATTTTTTGAGCAAAAAAATTTTTTTTTTTTTTTAATAATCGTAGTACCTATGCAATTTATTCTGGAAAAATTTCTTTAAAGAGATGTTAGTTATGTTGTAACTTTCAATCATGGATTTTTATGTAATTTTGTACCCCTAACGAATAAAATAGTTAGGGCTCGTAAATCTATTTGCATATTTTTATAAAGTAATAATTTTATTGCCTTGAAAATGGTACTACATTTATTTTTACTACTTAATAATGGCGCTACGAAGGAGTTTCAACTTTCAAATAAAGACATAAAAGTTAATTTTTGTGTGAAAGAACCTCTACTGAGGTATACTTATGAGTTATGACGAAACATGCTGGTGACTCGGCGTATTTTTCGACGGCGATATTCGAAATAAGTAATTTTTGGCCAGCCATTTTGTGATTGGCATTTATAAAAGTTGCTTAGCATATGGTCGTAATTTCGTTATTGATCTGAAGAAGGTCGTTACAATGCGATTAATTTAAGAGGCCGGCGAACAGTGAGCTTCCCATACAAACGTAAACCAAAATGATTTGCATTTTGAGTATAATTAACTGTTCTTGTAATGTTATTCGGATTAAGACAGTATTTGTCTAGGTTTCTATTAAATAAAAATTCCAAAATACTAACCCCATTCAAAATAAATGCCATTATTTTTCGTACAAAACTGTAAATCGCATTAATTTTTATTTGGTTGAGTATTTCGGATTTTTTTTTATAGAAACCTAGACAAATACTGTCTTAATCCGAATAATATCACAAGTAGAGTTAATTATGCTCAAATGCAAATCATTTTGGTATTACGTTTGTATGGGAAGCTCACTGTTCGCCGGTCTCTTAATATGTAGGTACAGCAGAAGTGACCAACTTCATAGCACTTGCCGCACAAAACGATGTCTTATAATCTGCTAAATTTACTTCTTCTTTGTACCCATAATTAAATTAATTGCATTGTAAGGAGCTTTATCATAGAAATATAAATAAAATTCACACATGCTCTGATTTTAACCGACTTCCAAAAAAGGAGGAGGTTCTATGTTATAGTAGCTAAACCACAAACACCCGAGAGACACATAGGTACCTAAAAATAGTCACAATTAGTAAATTTACCCGGCCGAGAATCGAACCTTCGGAGGTGGCGACACCGCGAAAACATTTAAGTCAACTTTGAACTAGACTTTTGAAGAAATAGAAAAAGTTCATATTAAGTTTGGCACAAAAGGGCATTTTTAAACTTCAGATTAAACATTCACAATGCTTCGTCACCAAGATTGACTCAGGCGGGAATCGAACCCGCAATCTTTGGATGTCCGGGCCAATGCTCTAACAAACTGATAATATTAGTGATTCGGTAGCTCGGCGATCAGAGCATTGGACCGGTCTTCCAAAGGTCGTGGGTTCGATTCCCGTCTGAGACAATTATGGTGACGAGTGTGAGTGTCGATTTTTTTTATATGATTTAGTATTGTACAAAAGGGCATAGTAGTACCCAGTGCCGTAAAGGTCATTGTAATTAAAAAAGGGCCGATTAAAAACTATGACGACGACACAAAGATTTGATGAAAGAAAATTAATATTAACTTTTCCATCTTTAAAAAAAATGTAGTACCATTCATAGTAAAAAAATATATTAATAATATTGGTATAAGTTAGACATTGAAACTATTTCTACAGAAATAAAAAAGTGCTTATTTTAAGCGCAGGTGAAACATGCGAATAAAATTAAAAAAAAATATAAAAAATTTCACAATTAATTCATGAATAGTTTTATTTGCACAAATTATTTTACAAAATTATAGTCACTCAATAGTTACGACTGGATTTGACTAATTCAGTTTCATACGAAACTAATACAACTGTCATTTTATAAGGACTAAAAGAAATATTTTTTTATTTTAGTTCAAGTCCCTCAATATAACATAACACACCACTCTTTGAGTATAGTAAAAAATCACTTGAGTATTACTTCTATATTTTTTGATAAAACCTCAATTTTCCATCACCAATAATAATCAAATTTAAAAAACAAAACAAAACGAAAAAACATTCCATTGACAAAAAAGTGCGGGAAAGCTAGTGCGTTCGCATTAAGACAAAACTTTTTAAATTCGCATTTAGAGTCTGCAAAGAGACCGAGTAGCAAACAGTTTTTAGTTGATTGTTTTATAGTCTTCTTTTAAACACAGTTTTGTGGTATTGAGGGTTAGTTACAGTTTAAGACGGTCTGGCTCCTTCGGTGTTAATCGCGAGACTAACTACCCAAGGTTTGCCGTGGCAAGGCCGCCTTCTTGATATACAGGGGGTGTAAAAACGTTCGAAGAAAACGCGATCGGCGAGCGTCAAACTAGTGTGAACGATTACGTTAACATTCAAACATAATATACAACGTGTTACAAAAGTACCCCTAATGCCGAATATGGTAGATAGGGACCATCAAACTGAACAACTTTTACTATGGGACCAACTCTGAAATCGCGAAAAAAAAATCAGCTGTTTCATACATTTTGATATTTTCGTAATTAATTTTTGTATGAAACAGCTGATTTTTTTTCGCGATTTCAAAGTTGGTCCCATAGTAAAAGTTGTTCAGTTTGATGGTTCCTATATACCATATTCGGCATTAGGGGTACTTTTGTAACACGTTGTATACTTACTTAAGCAAGTAGTTTAAGTCTTTATAATTTTATTAAACAATCACTGGTGAACATATTAATTAATAAATATTTACGTAATGTAAAAATGTTTTTTGATAGTTAACTTGTTAATGACAAATAGCTTCACTTCTCAGTACCGCAACACAACGATACGATACAACTAAAACGATATAATTTTTATACTTAAAAAATTGTTTAATTTTAATGCATGTAGGTGCTTTTTAATATTATACCTAATTATTAATGTGGATTTCAAATTGTATTTAAAAAAATGTTATTCCTATTTAATTATTAGATTTTATGTAACGTATTTAGTAACTTTTTACAATGTTTTACTGTATTTTAATTTAATTTATTTGTTCTTAATTTTACTAAAGGTCGTCACAGAAACTGTAAAACTACCTATGTATAATCTTTTCACTATGTGACAAGCAATAAATGAATTATAAATCATTATTGCTATTCGCAAAAGTGGCGCACCCTGTACCTACCCATTATATTGGAAGTCCGCCCCCTGGTATAATATCTAAAGTAACTCGAAAATCATTTATAGGCATACGTATGTTCATGAATGTAATTTGATGTGTTGCATTAAACATTGTGAAGTTATTTTGTACAGAGATTAAATTTATATTTGAAGTACCAAAAATACCACCACATGCTTTTGTCTTTCATTCAGTTTGTGTTAGTGGAACTTTGGAAATGGAATTTTCCTATGGAAATTAACAGGAATATAGCAGTTCTTCTTCTTCTTTTTTTGTTTTGGCAATCTACTTTCCTCTTGGAAGTAATTTTTGCCAGTGTCAAGTGTTAAATAGTTCAGTGGTAGATATTTTTTAATTTTTCATTAGAATGCGGGTGCATCGCATTCCAATGCTGCTTGGAGCATTTGGCACCAATTACGTCAAGACAGTTTGCTCGGTTAGTTCTGCCGAGGAAGCCACCACTTCAATAAAAGTCTCAGCTTCACACAACCAAGATCGCGCCTATTTCAATTATCCCACATATTGTTCAGTTGCGTAGACACTTGTACCATATAACTGCACCAATTTTAAGACACAATAGCCACTATGAATCAATTTGAAAATAATTAAAATAGACACCAAACCGAACTCGACAAAATGGCGCCAAAAACTCAATATAGCAGTTATGAAAAATAAAAATAAAATATTTGACAACGTCACATACATTGTAAGTTTGTTCCAAAGTAAGTAGCTATAAAGGACTTGTAATGTTTTAAATTTCCATGGTTTTTGACGCTATTAGAATAAACATATCGGGATTAACACCATGTACCCTTAATATCGGAGTCTCAAAAATAAACAGGTACATGGTGTAAATCCCGATATAGTTTATTCTAATAGTATAAAGCACTTGTGTTCTGGAAATCAGAGACAACGGTGGTATCACAAACACCCAGACCTGAGCCAATATAGAAAAGTTCGTTTTCTAAATTGACCTAACCGGGGATCGAACCCGGGACCTCAGAGATGGCGACACCTTGAAAACCGGTGTACAAAGCCACTCGACCACGGAGTCGTCTAAAAACATAAACTGTTATTATCATCCGGTCAAAAGCCAAAGGTGAAGTCGGGGGCAAAAGCTAGTAATGATATAAAAGGGCTATTCTAAAAAGTCGGCTGGGTCAATTTAGAAAACTAACTTTTCTATATTGGCTCAGGTCTGTGTGTTTGTAGTTCCACCGTTGTCTCTGATTTCCATAACACAAGTGCTTTAGCTACTTACTTTGGGATCAGTGGCCCTACCATGAATTGATGCAAACTGTTTACGTTACCGCAAACCATCGTTTTCTCTTTTTCTTCTTTCACTCGCATTGACTGTGAGCAGTATATCCGATAGTTTACGGTAGCGTAAACAGTTTGCATTAACTCATGGTAGGGTCACAGAGCAATGTTTGTGATGTGTATACAACATGTTACAAAAATACTTACCCCTAATGCCGAATATGGTATATAGGGACCATCAAATTGAACAACTTTTACTATGGGACCAACTCTGAAATCGCGAAAAAAAATCGTCTGTTTCATACATTTTGATATTTTTGATTTTAATTTTTGTATGAAACAGCAGATTTTTTTTTCGTAATTTCAAAGTTGGTCACATAGTAAAAGTTGTTCAGTTTGATGGTCCCTATATACCATATTCGGCATTAGGGGTATTTTTGTAACACCTTGTATATATATATATTTTAATTATGATTTTAAGTAAATAATATGATTATGTAAGTCTGTTTTGTCCCCTCCATGACCACGAGATTGTCACGGAATAAAATATTTTTTACAATTGGTTTTTTTTTCTTTTTTTTTTACAATTGATGAAACGAAGAAGTGTTTATTTCAACATAGTCTTTTTTGTAAACATTTATAATGGTTTTAGCCTTGAGTAAAGTCGCTCATCGTTACATGTTAGTTTAGATCTATTACAAGAATGTTTCAGCAGTTTCTCGACGAAGGCCTATTATCTGCATGCAAGAGTCTACAAAGAGTGCTATGAACTTGCACAGCCATTGTAAAGCTAGATTTTTTTATGCTTTTTATTATAATAATAAATAAATTTGACGACCTCCTTGGTCGAGTGGCTTTGTACACCGGTTTTCAAAGTGTCGCCATCTCTGAGGTCCCGGGTTCGATCCCCGGTTGGGTCAATTTAGAAAACGAACTTTTCTATATTGGCTCAGGTCTGGGTGTTTGTGATACCACCGTTGTCTCCGATTTCCATAACACAAGTGCTTTAGCTACTTACTTTGGAATCGGAGCAATGTATATGATGTTGTCAAATATTTATTTATTTATTGGTCCATGACACATTGTTAAATTATACGCATTGTAAATTGTACTACTTATGTGTTAGGTACTTACATCCTTTCAGAAAAAAATACAACTAACAATGCTGCGTTACAAATAAGTAATTTTCTTTACGTCGGCATTTCCTATTTTCCCCGTGTTGCGACCAACAATGGCGATTCGCGCCCTTTTAACTCGATTAAATGGAATCTCAAAATGGCCGCTAATTTTCAGTTTAATTTGATCGAATGTGAAGAAAGTTATTTTATCAGATAGTTTGCTTTTAATTAAACGCTTTTAGTTTGGTGTTATGATTTAAAAAAATAATTTATGTAGATGAAAAAATTGTAGGTATGTTATACCGGTAAATTAGCAACTTGAGTGGTGAATAACAACAGTGACATTTTCGATAGAGAAAAACAAATGAAATCAAAATGATTTTATTAATTTTATAGTAAAATTTACTCTTCGCCATACAATACCGAGTGAAGTTGCAGTTTATTGTCAATTTAATCGCATTGTAAGTACATTCCTTATTCAAGAAACTTCATTAGTTTCTTACAAATTTCTTGTGTTGGCACTTAACTGGAGCCGAAATTCCAAATTCAAATTAACACAGAAAGGGCAAGCACGCACATGCCAAGAACAAGGCTGATTAAAAAATAAAAAGTCGGTTAAAGAAAAATGTAATTTAATTCCACATAGTTAGAGTAGAATATCGCTTAAAGTTAGTAGCGCAGCTTTATTTTTTTTTAATTCAAAGGAAACAGTAGCGTGTTATGCCAAAGGTCAGAAACTTGTTCGTATATGTCGGCTTCTCGCCAGGGTTTGTTGATGTCGATCCGTTTGGGTTCATGGTAATACCAATGATAAAATGAAAACACCGGCTTAGGAAAAAACTCAGTCTTGTTGTATTCACAATTATCACAAAGATGGCGATCTCTCCCTTGATTGGTAGATAGATACCATTAAAACTCGAAGTCAACCAAAGACTTAATTATATCTATAAATTAAATGTTTTTACAATAAATCAAACCGTTGTTGTAAATTAAAAGGGAAGCAATTTAAATATGTTCTACGTTAATAATTTACATTTACATTGGTTAATTATATTTATTTTATTATAAAAATAAGTAGGTAAAATGAATTTCAACGGAAACTTGTGCAAAGCACTCAAAACAAACTCAAAACAAAACAATTAACTTTCAATGTGGTTTATAAAATATAACAATGAAATTAAACTTAATTAGATATTCAGATATTATTTGTCAAATCATCTTATAATTAATTAACTTATTATTTAACTTTTAAACTTAATAAAGCTCTGAATTACTCTTACTAATTAAGTAAAATAAATAAGAAATTGAATGCATAGAACTGAAGATAATTGTATTAAAATTATCTAATTAATTAATTACTTATAATAACAATGAAATCGTGTTACTTAAACAATGTTTTTAAATCCTCATATTTTAATTAACATTTTAGTGACTATAGCCGCCTACTAGATGGCGCTAGGCGTTGTTAGCTGAGAACAGAACTTTGAATTAATTAGGCTTTTTTCACAATCAGTGGTTATAATGCATTAACTTAGGTCTAAAATTTTTAATTAGAATTATTAAAATAAAAATTAAATAACTGCGCCCATACGGCCATACTGACTCAAGCGCGCTCTCGGCGCTTTATTCATAAGTAACAATAACTTAATAATGGAAAGGCAACAACCATTCAACATGACGCTGGTTTGGTATAAAACATAACATCACAGTTCTTCCACAAACAAAATATCAACAATAAGTAGCTAAAAGTATCTAAAACATTACACATCTGAAATAAACAATTGACTTAAAGTAGTTTAATATTTTAATTTGTAATTAAACAAATAAACATTATTAAAGCAAAATCAGGCATCACCCATTCTGGGATCTAGCCTCCCACCAGGCATCACCCATCCTGGGATCTAGCCTCCCATCAGGCATCACCCATGCAGGGATCTAGCCTCCATCAGGCATCACCCATGCAGGGATCTAGCCTCCCACCAGGCATCACCCATCCTGGGATCTAGCCTCCCATCAGGCATCACCCATGCAGGGATCTAGCCTCCCATCAGGCATCACCCATGCAGGGATCTAGCCTCCCATCAGGCATCACCCATGCAGGGATCTAGCCTCCATCAGGCATCACCCATACCGGGATCTAGCCTCCATCAGGCATCACCCATACCGGGATCTAGCCTCCAAGACCGGGATAAGGAAAACGCATGGTGGCTAGCCGGCGTTTAAGGAAGGATGTTTTGGATAAGGATACCAAATAACACACAAAACAATACCAAATAACACACAAATCAATACCAATTAACACACAAAACAATACCAAAATATATCACACAGAACAAAAAGTAACATTGGTTACTCTGTTGAAGTAGACGCATTTAAATTCACAGGAATATTTGAACACTCAGAATCAGAGGTAGTGGTATCTGACACAATAAGGTAATAAGGTTTGTCATTAAAATCATCATTATTTGCCCATACGGTCGAATCACCTGAATCACTATCAAAAGGGTCGTACTGAGCCAATGGGGCAGGGCGAAGAGATTCGTGACTAGCGATCTTTTCTGAACAACCGCGGAGATTGACATGTTTGATTTTATATCTATCATTTGGTAAGATTTCTAATATTTGCATTGGCCCTTCGAATTTGGGACCTAATTTAGTTGTATGTCGTTCGTGGCATCGAAAAAGAACAAAGTCACCGACTTTGTAAGGTTGTATTTTAGCTTTTCCTTTATCAAAACGTGTTTTGTCTTGAAAAGATCGCTCGTCCATCCTATTTTTACATTCTAATCGCAATGAATCAAGGTTTTCTGTCATACGATCATCATCGATTTGTATTAGCTTAATACAAGGTGGTGAACATTGCTTACCAAATAACAACTCCATGGGACTTTTGCCTGTGGTTTTCGAGATGGTACAGTTTATTGCTAGTTGCAGTTCTTGAATAGCTAAATGCCATGGTTTAGTCATTTCAACAACCGACATATTATCTTTTATGACTTTCATAATACGCTCTACTTGCCCATTGGCTCTACTCGCACCCTTTGCTACCACATGGTGTTGAATGCCGTAACGTTCACAGAAATTTTTAAATTCAGCCGCGGTCATACTTTTGTCTTGGTCAGTAATAAGACGAGTTGGAGTTCCAAAAATACTTATTAAATTTTGAAAACATTTAATTGCAGTTTCAGTAGTGCGATCATTTGTATAAATCATATGGACGTATTTTGTAAAACCATCTATGAAGACAAACGCATATTCTGCCTCATTTCGTTTCCCGTTCATTCGACCGGTAATATCAGCGTGAACGGTATGGAAAGGAACTGCTACTTTATTAATTGGATGCAATGTAACTTGCTGAGCACCTGAAACGCCTTTACGCACTCTACAACTAACACAATTATCAGTAAATTTTCGAACTAACCGTGACATATTAGGAAACCAATACTGTTCTCGTATTTTTGCAAGGACTTTCTCCCAGCTAAAATGCTGCAAAGCGTCGTGATAGTGATTAATAAGGTTCCATCGATAATTACGAGGGACAATTACCAATTTAACTGTCTTATTATGGATTTGTACTTTACGCCTTAATAATTTATCGGCAGTGGTAACATATGTGTCAGCTAGCGTCTGAGGTATAGAATCACTATTGAGCTGCTCGACTATTTCACGTAAAATAGGATCACGTTTTTGCTCTATAAGTAACCAATTATGATCAAGCGAAGCTGTATTCACTGAGAATATAATTGGTTGACAAATTTTATTCGAATTGTCGCGATTACTTTTTAGAGATTCGGTACGGTTTAAGTCTGAACTAGAGATGGGGTTGCGGCTGAAATAGTCTGCATGAGCAAGGCGATCGCCCTTACGATACTCTATCTCAAAATTGAAATTTTGTAAAAATACCCAATATCGATGGACACGCGGGGTCAATTCTCGCTTGTGTCGAGAGGCTTTTAATGAGTTGCAGTCTGTGACAACTGTAAAGGGGCGGCCATGCAGAAAATGACGAAAGTGCTTAATTGCCTTTACGACTGCGAGAGTCTCTAACTCATATGAGTGGTATCTACTCTCGCAGTTGGTTGTCCGAGCACTGTAGTAGCCAACTACCATTGGGTTTTTATTTTGTCTTTGAATAAGTACGGCGCCATAGCCTATCGAGCTGGCGTCCGTGTGGAGTTCCGTAGGTAACTCTGGATTAAATATTGTCAGAAGTGGGGAGGATGTTAACCGGTCGATAATTTCTTGTCTAGCATGGGAGTGAATTTCAGTCCATTTAAAAGGAACATTGGTCTTTGTAAGTTCATACAAAGGGGCCATTATAGTTGAAAAATTTGGAACAAATTTCCTAAAATAGCCAGCCAAACCATTAAATTGGCGCACTTCCTTGGCATTTTTAGGTACTGAAGAACTGACTAAAGCTTTTATTTTATTTGGACTGGGTTTAACGGTGCCTTTTTCAATTATGTTACCCAAATACTCAATTTTAGTTTTAAGGAAAGAACATTTTGAAACATTTAATGAAAAACCTGCGGCTGTAAGACGACTCAATACTAATTTAAGATTATGCAAACCTTCGTCGACTGTATTGCTGATAACCAAAATATCATCAACGTAAACCAATGCTATTTTGTCTCTATAGTCGCCTAGAGCTAAATTAATGGCCCGTTGGTAAACAGAAGGTGCGTTACAGAGGCCAAATGGCATGCGCAAGTACTCAAATTGACCATCGGGTGTCACAAAGGCCGTTTTTTCTACAGAATCTGAACTAATCGGTATACCGTGGAAGCCAGCCGCCATGTCTAGACACGTAAAATAACGCGCCATTCCTAATTTGTCAATTTGGTCAGCAATCAAAGGAAGCGGAAAATGATCCCTAAGAGTGTTAGCATTCAGTTCACGGAAATCTACGCAGAGCCTGTCACTTCCGTCCTTTTTTTTCACAAGTAATATTGGACTACTAAATGGAGATGAACTATCACGAATGATACCATTACTTTTAAGATCTTCAACAATATCTTTTACTTTTTCACGTTCAACAGGTGACAAGCGGTATGGTCGGCGCTGTACTATTTTATCCGGATTTTTTAATCTAATTTTCAGTTCTCCGGTTGTCACTTGCGAAACGCGATTACCTGTCGTAAAACTGCTTTTAAACGTATTAAGTATTTGTCGCAAAGATTCTAACTCATTAGTATCAGTAATATCAGTATCAAGGTTTAAAAGTGGATCCGTTATAATGCAATTGTTTACCAAATGGTCATGTTTTACAGCTATACTATCCTTGCTAATAGTTACGCTAACACCGGGAACATTTAAGAGGTCGATTCCTATGATAATATCGAATTGCGTTTGCTTATCACCTACTAAATAAAATTCTAATTCTATATTGGTGTCTTTAATGGTGACCAAAGTAGTAACACTTTTATTTGAAATTATTGGAACACCACCTAGACCTGACAATGTAACATTAACATACTTACGTTTTCCAGGAATAGAAAGAGCAACACTCTCCCTCATTAAAGAGCATTCAGCCCCAGTATCTATAAGGCAAGGGTAGCTCTTTCCACCTATATCTACAGTAGTCATATTGCTACCAGAAGTGTTACAATAATTAATAGATTTGTTTTGTGACTTTAAACGTTCATCATTTTGGCGCCGAAAACAGTTTTTCTCAAGATGGCCTTTGCGGCGACAGTAGTTACATTCGACAGATTTAGTGGCACTCACGCTAAAAGAATTGTTAGTTAGCGGCGTGACGGCATTAGATTTAAAAGCAGTCCTTTCCCTACAGTCACGAGAATGATGACCAGGTTTGTGGCAAGTATAGCAAATACTTTGGTCTCTCTTAGGGACTTGGGAGTTTGATTCAACAGCACGTGGTCTCTTAACGTCAGTTTTATCATTATTAGGCTTATTTAAATTATCTAATTTACGTTTACGGAAAGTTTTCAACACAGATATGAGACTAGGTAAAGAATTAGGCGTGTTTCGTAACAATTCGGAACGAATAAATTCAGGATAAATACCTGTGATCAGAGCCTCCACTACCTCCGTATCAGAAGCCTCAGGTCTCACTCGCTTAAACAGAGTCCAAGCTGTAGTCGCGTAATCAGCGTAGCTCACAGCCTGGTCCGATGTGTAAGACCTCCATTTGGTGACGTCATCGGCATACCGGAATTCCCTGCCAAAAGTTTGAATTAGTTCTGTTTTCACTTGTTCCCAAGTCGTAGATCTTAGGGACCAGGCATCGGCCCAAGTCTTAGCCCGACCTTTCAATTGTAAAATAGCTTTCATTCGGGCTTCGTGTGAAGGTATGTTGAATTGTACAATTGTTTCGTCGACATGAGCACACCAATCTCTAATATCATGGGATCTTTCATCAGGATCAAATGGTGGTAAATAAAAGTGATTACTTTGTCGAGACGGCAAGCAATCTTCCGAAGAAAGGGCAGCAGAGACTGCGCTTGCTGCAGCTTGTTTGGTAACAGAATTAACAAGACTCATGACCTGTTCCATGGTGAATACGGGATCTGGTGGCTGTGGTAGTACCGGGTCAGTCGCATAATCTGACTTCGATCCCACCGCTGCTGTCGGCTTCTCGCCAGGGTTTGTTGATGTCGATCCGTTTGGGTTCATGGTAATACCAATGATAAAATGAAAACACCGGCTTAGGAAAAAACTCAGTCTTGTTGTATTCACAATTATCACAAAGATGGCGATCTCTCCCTTGATTGGTAGATAGATACCATTAAAACTCGAAGTCAACCAAAGACTTAATTATATCTATAAATTAAATGTTTTTACAATAAATCAAACCGTTGTTGTAAATTAAAAGGGAAGCAATTTAAATATGTTCTACGTTAATAATTTACATTTACATTGGTTAATTATATTTATTTTATTATAAAAATAAGTAGGTAAAATGAATTTCAACGGAAACTTGTGCAAAGCACTCAAAACAAACTCAAAACAAAACAATTAACTTTCAATGTGGTTTATAAAATATAACAATGAAATTAAACTTAATTAGATATTCAGATATTATTTGTCAAATCATCTTATAATTAATTAACTTATTATTTAACTTTTAAACTTAATAAAGCTCTGAATTACTCTTACTAATTAAGTAAAATAAATAAGAAATTGAATGCATAGAACTGAAGATAATTGTATTAAAATTATCTAATTAATTAATTACTTATAATAACAATGAAATCGTGTTACTTAAACAATGTTTTTAAATCCTCATATTTTAATTAACATTTTAGTGACTATAGCCGCCTACTAGATGGCGCTAGGCGTTGTTAGCTGAGAACAGAACTTTGAATTAATTAGGCTTTTTTCACAATCAGTGGTTATAATGCATTAACTTAGGTCTAAAATTTTTAATTAGAATTATTAAAATAAAAATTAAATAACTGCGCCCATATATACGTATATCTTAAGTTAGAATTTATGGATGGTGTTATATAGTGAAGTAACTATGTGATACTTTTAACCGGCTCAGTTAGTGGTAATTAACGCTAAGACTGTTAGATTTAGGGCCTGTTTCACAATTAAAAAGTAAATTCCGAATAACTTAATTGATAGGTGATTTGACATATTTTTCGGGAGTTTTTGGCGCCATTTTGTCAAGTTCGGTTTGGTGTCTATTTTAATTATTTTCAAATTGATTCATAGTGGATGTTGTGTCTTAAAATTGGTGCAGTTATATGGTACAAGTGTCTACGCAACTGAACAATATGTGGGATAATTGAAATAGGCGCGATCTCGGTTGTGTGAAGCTGAGACTTTTATTGAAGTGGTGGCTTCCTCGGCAGAACTAACCGAGTAAACTGTCTTGATATACTTGGTGCCAAATGCTCCAAGCAGCATTGGAATGCGATGCACCAGCATTCTAATTAAACAATATCTAACACTGAACTATTTAACACTTGACACTGCCAAAAATTACTTCCAAGAGGAAAGTAGATTGCCATAACAAAAAAAAGAAGAAGAAGAAGACATATTTTTCATATCACATCTGTCAAATCTTCTGTCAAATAAGCTACTCAGAACTTATGTTACTTTTTGATTGTGAAACAGGCCCTATTATACTACAAAATTGCTTCATTTTAATACCTCTCTAAGCTAAGATCAATATTTAAACCAAATATATTTTTTTTATTTGTAACTTGCGGTCGCCTGCGACTTCGTCTGCGTTATTCTTCTATACCTAGGGAACAGTTATTTTTTTGGGATGAAAGGTACCCTATGTTCTTCTCTGTACTCCTGACAACGTGTATGCAAAATTTCATGATGATCGGTTTAGTAGTTAAGACGTAACAAACAAACAAACAAATGGTCTTTCGCATTTATGATATTAGTAAGGATGTAGTGACGATTTTCACCCTAGAAAAAAAGAATTTCTAAAATCGGTTTATAATTGACAAAGTTATGAGGTAACAAACATAAAAAAAAAATTAAAGAAAACAAATTCAATTGAACTGAGAACCTCCTTAGAAATAAAACACTTTTTACGGATTACAGCGCGTGTGTACGAATTTCTCCTAAGCATGACATACGTGGGAGCGCCAAGATCTTACAACAGCCTTTTTGCTTTAGTCCTCCCGTGACCACGGCCCCTGGAAAGGTGTCGAAACGTCGGGAATTCTAAAAAACCAATAAATACAAACTAAATAATTCCAAAACAACACCTGAATTAATAATATACGCGCTGTAATCCGTAAAAAGTGTTTTATTTCTAATGAACTGTACGCGCGAAAATCTTAGAAGTGTATATGAGAACCTCCTCCTTTTTTGAAGTCGGTTAAAAAGGAATTCTATCACCGATCGAAGGTTACATAATATTTATAACCCTTCATGAATAGAATATCAAGTACAGAAGTGAATCATTGCTGTCATCCCTTTGTATCGCTGTCTTACCAATGACATTGTATAAATATTAAACTCCGTAGTCATTCGTACTTACAAATCACGAAAAGCTATAATCCGCGCGCGATTAGAATGGGATGGGACTTTGTCAAAGTAAATCAAAAATAGCGTTAGCAAAAAAGTTCTGAATCTATTTAAATAAAAACAAATTTTAAAAAAAGTAAAAAGTTTTACTTCTTTTTCCACTCATTACTAATTAATCACTAATATAATCACACTACAATAATATAAATCTTGCATTTAAAATAAAACTCGAGCAGAAATCCACGCGCACAGTTGTACACAACTAGCATTATGCGAGCATCTACGATCTAGTTTGCCGACGCTACTAGCCGACGGACCGTGCGCGTCTCAGTTACAAAAGGTAGCATCCCATTATCATCGCGCGCGGATTAGTATCCGAGCACAACTTGACGACCTCCTTGGTCGAGTGGCTTTGTTCACCGGTTTTCAAGGTGTCGCCATCTCTGAGGTCCCGGGATCGATCCCCGGTTGGGTCAATTTAGAAAACGAACTTTTCTATATTGGCTCAGGTCTGGGTGTTTGTGATACCACCGTTGTCTCCGATTTCCATAACACAAGTGCTTTAGCTACTTACTTTGGAATCGGAGCAATGTATGTGATGTTGTCAAATATTTATTATTATTATTATTACAACTATTTTTTTTTGTATGGGAGATCTTAGTGCGCCTAACGGTGGCGTTGCACTATTTCCTCCTAACTAATGAAGATATAGCTCAGCGGTCAGAGCATTGGACCGGATATCCAAAGGTCGCGGGTTCGATTCCCGTCCGAGAACATGATCTGGTGCGAGTCGTATTTTTTCTAGTATATTATTTAGTATTATATAAAAATAGCATTGTGAATGCTAAAATCTCAAATTTATAAATAATAAAGATTGTTTAACAGGTGCATATTTACACATTGTTTTGTCCCTTTCTTTTTAATGTCAAACTTAAATAGTTTGACAGAGAGTAACTATTGTGTAAATATACAATCTTTATTAGTAAGGGTTTTAATTTTAATTTGTTATTTGGAAAACAAATAGTAATCATTAACATCGAAAAATTACAATATTTATCTTAACTGGCTAATATACAAGGTGTTACAAAAGTACCCCTAATGCCGAATATGGTATATAGGGACCATCAAACTGATCAACTTTTACTATGAGACCAACTCTGAAATCGCGAAAAAAAAATCAGCTGTTTCATACATTATGATATTTTGGATTTTAATTTTTGTATGAAACAGCTGATTTTTTTTTCGCGATTTCAGAGTTGGTCCCATAGTAAAAGTTGTTCAGTTTGATGGTCGCTATATACCATATTCGGCATTAGGGGTATTTTTGTAACACCTTGTATAATTATGCATAATTGCATAATCATTCGA
The DNA here is from genome assembly GCA_963556745.1 of Catoptria pinella. Taxonomy (NCBI): domain Eukaryota; kingdom Metazoa; phylum Arthropoda; class Insecta; order Lepidoptera; family Crambidae; genus Catoptria; species Catoptria pinella. The sequence continues at coordinate 4,874,701 of OY750788.1, read as the reverse complement.
TAGTTTTACATGCTACGGCTACTGTCTTCGGAGCACATACTACTGTAGCAAAGACATTGTAGCAAACCCTATTGCTACGAACATCAACGCTACGGATTGTAGCATAGATGTTTCAAAGCTACAGTTCGTAGCATTGATGTTTTCCGTAGACGTAGTACCTATTGAAAATCAAAGTAAATTAATTTACTATTTTGCTTCTCTGAGAAATTCATTATATGCTTACACAGAGATCCAAGTTATATATAAGATTATTTAGGCTAATAAATACATTATTAGGTATTATTTTTATTTGTAAACAATTTAAATACGACTGAATGCCATTCATTTGGCATTCTGTTAATTTCGCGATTGTAAACTGCATTATACTCTAAGATCGAACGATTAGTATTTTATTGTAATTTTGTGACTTGACTTTTTTTTTCGAATTATTAATCGAAGTTTGCTAATCAGTTTATTGGTAACCCAGGTAAACCCTGGTTATTACCCAGGCTAATGACCATCAGCCATTTTTAATGTCCCCACTGATGGGGCACAGAACTTCCTTATGGGTGGATAAGGAGGATGGGCCATGATCCACCACGCGGGCCCAATGCTAACGACTGCAAATGCAGCTGGGACCACCTGCTGAACACGCCTTCCGAAGCACGGAGGAGCTTGAGATAATAGATTTTTGGTCACCCATCCCAAGACCGACCCTTGCGAAGTTTGCTTAACCTCAGCAATCGATGGGCCAGGCGCTATACCACTGCGTCACCGAGCTCCTCGAGACTAATAAAACCACCAAACTCTCTCATTTAGTCGCACTTAACTTAAGGCGACGCATCGATAAACTATTTTCGTATCGACTGTCCCGCTTTAACTCTCGTAAATTACACTTAACTATCTCACTCATGGCAAGCAGTTTTACGACGCCAAATCGTTTTTTTTTTGTTTAAATAAAAATCTATAATATATTGTAAAAAATCCAACTGGCATTTTAAAGTGTGTGTTTAGACTAATCTTCTAAGAAAATTTGACGGCATAAATTGGTCAGGTTTGTCTTTAAAATGCAGGATCTCTGTTTTAAAAGAGGTTTCTTTGATATTTTTTTCTCTAAATTGCGTGCTTGTGGTTTACGATAATTATATTTCCAAATTTTGAGCCGGCGTGGGGGCTCCGATCGCACGCACTGCCCGATTATCGCAGATCAGTATCGAACACGCGATTTGAAGTAGTGATGTGTTGATTTCGATTGGATGGTATATCGAATTTTCGGACAGAAATACAGGTGTAAAAAGACCCTAAAAGAAGCTGAGGTCTAAGTATACTGCCTATCTTCAGGTCTATTTCTGTTCAAAATTATTGCTGGGAAACGATTTTCCTTTTTGGTGTTAAAAAGGCATTGCAAACAGTACCACGCAATGTTAAGCTGGGTACTCACTTAGAGGTGTAGCACGTAATGTATCAGATACAGTATCAAGTGAGTTCGTAAGTTCGAGCCTGATGCGACCGGGCAAATCCACGTTGTTTCTTACTTCCTGCGTCATTGTCGTTTACTCGAGAATCTTTAAAAATCCAATGCATCGCAATAAATAAGTTAAAAATATGCAAATTAATATAATTTATTATCGTACTCTAACTCTAAATTATGGCAGATTCCGTTGTGATGCATTGGATTTTTAAAGATTTTCGAGTAAACGACAATGACGCAGGAAGTAAGAAACATAACAAAACAACGTAGATTCACCCGACCGTACTCACTTGATACAGTATCAGTTACATTACGTGCTACACCTTTAAGTGAGTACCCTGCTTTACGCGCGCAACAGATCGTACCTGCGAGTGCGTGCTACACAGCGGCGTGCAGCCGAGTTGAAAGGCAGCGTCTGTGTGCGTGCGCATGAGATACATTGAGTGATGACGTTTTGAAGTCATTGTTTGTTACGAAATACTTAAAATCTTGATGTTTCTTTGAAAAAAAAACGTATAAATATTTTTTTCATAAAAATTTTGAAATTATTTTTTTTACTTTGCTCTCGAATAACATCATACATAGCTATTGGTTTTCCAGGTATAGTCTAATGATTCGTCTGATTCGCAACCAGTTGCGACAATTTTTTTTTCCTTTTTCACAACCATCGTTATCTGTTTGTAGGCACTCTATTTTGTTGATTTGGATACAAACTTTTCAAGAGGATAATGGCCACTACAATAATATTCATAAACAATTACCCTGTCATAAAAATACTACTACCTATCATAAAAATTCTTAATTCGCAACTGGTTGCGAATCGCAGTTGCGAAAACGGCCGAAGGGATGTTCGCAATATAATGACATTAAGTCAAATGTCATAGATCATCAAAACAAATCATCACAACTTCATAATTGGTAAAACTAACACTCGTTTGCACTAAACATAAGAATCGCCTAAGTCTTTTCCTAACTACAGCTCGAACAAGATAAATAGGCGCATGAAAGCTGCATGACAGCTAAGTTAAGGCTCCTATATACCTCAAGTGGCGCCCTCATTTTTATTAAATTTATTGCTCGCTAAGTACATAATGTATGGAAAATTCACATGTACAGATTGAAGCTAAGGTTCTATAGTTTATTTACAAACAATAACCTCAGTATAATATAGTTCATTATAGTAGTAGTTCGCAAAACTGCCAAAAGTGGCCACTTTTAGCACTTTTGCGAACTACTACTACAACGAACAAAATTTTAATGAGGTTATTGTTTGTAAATAAACTATAGAACCTTAGCTTCAATCTGTACATGTGAATTTTCCATACAGTATGTACTTAGCGAGCAATAAATTTAATTAAAATGAGGGCGCCACTTGAGGTACATAGGAGCCTTAATGACACCGTTTTAATCTGGTCAAGTTGTAGTTACAAAAAGACTTAGGTGAATTTTTCAGTCGATGAGGCGTCTATATTTTATCGATATCTTAAATCGATTTTTTATCGATGTTTTTACAACAGTGCTGAATATCAGATTAATAAATAACCTAATATAAGGGCAAATGACCTTGGTACCTACCTATATGTTCGTTGTGCATGTTTCACAAAATAATATTCATATTCTTCGTAATAAAAACTTCCGTAGTTCGGTTTTCATGGTGCCGCCATCATTGACGTGAGGTCCCGGGTTTCTCACTCGTATACAACGTGTTACAAAAATACCCCTAATGCCGAATATGGTATATAGGGACCATCAAACTGAACAACTTTTACTATGGGACCAACTCTGAAATGGTGGTTTTAAAAAACTTTTAAAAAAGTTCAAAGTTGGTCCCATAGTAAAAGTTGTTCAGTTTGATGGTCCCTATCTACCATATTCGGCATTAGGGGTACTTTTGTAACACCTTGTATATTATATGAATGCTAAAATCTCAAAAATTTAAAAATTATGTAGCTTTCTCATCTTAATCAATTGTTTATAAATATCTGGAAAGGTATTCAGTTGATGTCGAGGTAATTCTTGTACAATGGTGAGATGGCGCTGGCTTGCAGCGTAAGAGTTGATATACTAGGAGAAATTCGACGTTCCCACTAGTGACTCGGTAGCTCAGCGGTCAGAGCATTGGATCGGATATCCAAAGGTCGCGGGTTCGATTCCCGTCCGAGAACATGATCTGGTGCGAGTCGTATTTTTTCTAGTATATCATTTGGTATTATATAAAATCGCATTGTGAATGCTAAAAACTCAAAAAATTAAAAACTGATTTTTTTTTGCGATGTCTGAGTTAGTCCCATAGTAAAAGTTACTTGTAATAATGAGTGGAACCACCTCACTGCGGGAACCATTGAGGCCCTCGGCTCAAACTATAACCTCACTCCTCTTCAACTTTCGCTCAAGATTCGCCTTTTTTAATAAAGTTCCACAACAAGTGATTGATCTTAATTTGCATGAATTTAAAAACCATGTTAAAAAGACGCTTATGGGTTGAAATTGAAATTGAAATTGAAAAATTCTTTATTCAAATAAGCTCACATAACAAGCATTTTTAAATCGTCAATTCTTTTATCCTACCACCCATTATGACGTCTTTTAGCTGACAAGAAAAATGGGCGCAAAAAACTTATCAGCTTTATTAGAAGGAACGATATTTACAAATATGTATATCGTTTCCAGACATTACATTCAAAGTATTCATACATGTTACCATTAACATAGATTCATAAATAAATAACATTATTTAATTAGCTCATTTCTACTGAATCAAATTACAGGTGTCAAGCTTAATTCAAAATTTAAGGCTCAGCCTAGGCTATTACAAAAAAAATATATATATATCTATTCATACAATTCAATAAACGTTAAGACAAGTAGGCAGAAGCAGACCCATTCCCACTGGCAGCACCCGTTCACGAGCATGACGCATGAACCAGCCATCGCTTCGCTCAACCATATTTGAGGGAACGTAACGACCCGCCTCACACGACACCACCATAGAAATGATTAAAGAGAGCATGACATACTTAGGCTACCCGTGTTAAGGCATCGAATTGAAAACTAATATCCAAAAGCTTTTCATAGGCCTATAGAAAGTGAAAGATTGCAATAAAAAAAATTCCAAAACAAGGTAGTAGTTATGAATTTTATCTTTTGGGTAAGAAGTGCCATACATATAGATAATATTAAACATTTATATATATATATATGTATGCGACGTCCTTAATACAAGTAGTCAGAGGTCAGGTAAAGGTTATTATAAAGTAGACGATTATCTAAAAGACCGAAATGCGTGGAAATGATGTAACATGTAACACATAAGTACTTTGTTGTTAATAATCCTGTTGTACTGTATTTGGTAACGATATATTTAAGTTTGTAAATATCGTTACTTATTTCTGTTAAAGCTGATAAGTTTCTTGCGCCTGTTCTTCTTGTCAGTTAAAAAAGTCTGGAACGGGTGGTAGGGAAATATAGACGATTCAAAAGTGCTTAATTATTAAGTTTATTTGAATAAATAAATTTTGACTATTAGTTTTTTCGTATTAAAACAAATAAAGCAAACCTACAATAATTTCTTAAATTTAATAAGGATTTATTTATTTACTAAATTCTATGTTAAAATACAATTTACACAATATGTAAACATACTAAGTAAGCGTAGCCTATTTTTTAAACATAACTTACACGACCAACTTCAAAATAAAACTCCAACACAACTAAACAATTTCCCAAACGCGTTTTTTTGGTCCCCAAAATGCGTTTTGTATGAAGAGAAGATTTTTTTCTCCCCAATAATTATTATCTCCCAAAAATGGGGAAAATCCCCCAATTTGGCAGGCTACACAAAGGATAAGCTACAGCCAAGAATGTCGAGGTAATTCCTTGTACATTGGTGAGATGGAGCAGGCCTGCAGCCTAAGAGTTGATATACTAGAAGAAATTCGACGTTCCCACTAGTGACTCGGTAGCTCAGCTGTTAGCAGCTAGTTTGATTACCGTCCGAGAACATGATCTGGTGCGAGTCATATAGTATTTATACAGCCAAGAACTTTAAATTCATGTTTTATTGGCTACAGGCTAGACCGTAAAAGATAGGGGTCCGGTTTTTTTAAATCGTAGCCCAATGTCATATCTCTAGAGTGGTAGTTTTTATCATCTAGTAAACTCAAAATTTGGGGTAAGGCGCAGGCTGTCTCCACGGGCGAGAGAATCACGACGAGCAAGCGCTTCTTCTATCGTCGCATCGCCGCGATAACATCGCCGTGTGGAGACGCATTCATAAAGAGTACTGTAGCTTAGCTACCCTTAACACGAATAGTTATCGAAAAAAATAACGCGCTTAAAAACATTCGATAGAGTATTTTGTATGGGAAATTTGAACAACGCCATCTACCGGTGAAATGCAAAATGAGATTTTCCATAAAGAATTACTCTATTGAGTACTTTTACGCGCGTTTTTTTTCTCGACAGCTGTTCGTGCTAAGGGTACTACACAATGTTACAAAACAACATGTTACAAAAATACCACTAATGCCGAATATGGCATATAATGACCATCAAACTGAACAACTTTTACTATGGGACCAACTCTGAAATCGCGAAAAAAAAATCAGCTGTTTCATACAAAAATTAAAATTGAAAATATCAAAATATATGAAACAGCTGATTTTATTTTCCGATTTGAGACTTGGTTCCATAGTAAAAGTTGTTCAGTTTGATGGTCCCTGTATACCATATTCGGCATTATGGGTATTTTTGTAACATGTTGTATAGAAATACGTGGCACGACGATACTATCGCCGCGATTCTCTCGCACGTGGAGACGGCGCCTAAAATGAAAAACAAAATCGTTTTATAAAAATAAACATTGTAATCGCTTACTAATTAATAAAATAAGATCTTATTTTGACATTGAATTGTTTATTATCGTATTAACAGTTGTCTTGTAGCCCTGTCTACAATATCTTTTAACAAACATTGTTATTTCGAATTTGAATCAACTTGAATCAGTTATAAGTCGTTTTTTTAAATAAAAAATAAGTAATAATTACTTTTTACGGATTACAGTGCGTAGGTATATTATTAATTGAGGTTTGTTTTAGAATTAATTAGTTTGGATTTACTGGTTTTTTGAATTCCCGACGTTTCGACACCTTTCCAGGGGCCGTTGTCACGGGAGGACTAAAGCAAAAAGACTGCTCGTATTTTTATGAAATTACCCGCTCGGAGCTTTATAAAAATGCATTCAATTTTGTTAAATTATTTTATAGCTGCGTTCTGATTTTAACTAATATTGCTCCGTAAAAGTGTTTTATTTCTAATGAACTACGCGCGGCAGTCTGAAGTGTTTATAAATAAACATATATAATTATAGATGTGAAGTGCGTCACTTTTAAATTTTTGAATATTAGATACAAATAGGAAAATTAAAATGAAAACTGTAGGTAGGTACATACATACCTACAGTCGAGTTCATAAATAATATGTAAGCACTTTTGACAGATGTTGACTTTTATTACAAATGCATAAGGTATAAAATTAAACCACAGCATTGCTAGCAGGACTTTAAACTTAAATGCTAAACACTAAAGATTAAATTTCTTTGCATTTAATTTGTCCTTTCAACTAAAGTAGAGATATAGTAGGGTTGTCACCAGTATCTTGTAGTTTCCGATAATATTAAACGCGTTGCTGCCCAGCCCTGTAAAAAATGCGTAGTTTAAGTTTCCAATCAAACTATGAAATTACGTGTCGTAAGCTTGTCAATTCCATACAATAAATAATCAATATTTGACAACATCACATACATTGCTCCGATTCCAAAGTAAGAGCTAAAGCACTTGTGTTATGGAAATCAAGAGACAACGGTGGTATCACAAACACCCAGACCTAAGCCAATATAGCAAAGTTCGTTTTTCTAAATTGACCCAACCGGGAATCGAACCTGGGACCTCAGAGATGGCGACGCCTTGAAAACCGGTGTACAAAGCCACTCGACTACGGAGGTCGTTGGTATAATCCGGTTGCGATTAGATTGGGATAGGACCTTGTCAAAGTGAATCTAAAATGACAGTTAAGCAGTCAAGTAGCGTTAGCAAAAAATACAATACATTAAAGGTCTGTGATTTACATAAGTTTGCTTCTATTTTACTAAGATTTGATTCTTCTATTGCTCATATTTAAGAAGGAGTAGTCTGCACACTAGCGCCGCCATTGTCACCAAAAATCACAGCGCTTAAATAAAGACGAAATTGTGAATTATCTTTCTGTAGTGCACTCCGAAGAAGCTTTCTGGTACTTTTTATAGCTAAAACAATATTTTCTAGCCTGTCGTTTATTTTATTAATGGAGTTTTTTTGCGAAAAGTGGCCACCTTTAGCAATAAAAGTCTGTTAAACTAAGAAAATATTGTGTAAGTGATTAAAAGTACCACAAAACTTCCTCGGAGTGCACTACAGAGAGATAATTCGTAATTTCGTCTTTATCTAAGCACTATGTTTTTTTTCCAATGGCGGCGCTAGTGTGCAGACTACGCAGCCTTAAGGCTCCTATATACCTCAAGTGACGCCCTCATTTTAATTAAATTTATTGCTCGCTAAGAACATAATGTATCGAAAATTCACATGTACAGATTGAAGCTAAGGTTCTATAGTTTATTTACAAACAATAACCTCAGTAAAATTTTATTCGTTGTAGTAGTAGTTCGCAAAAGTGCTGAAAGTGCCACTTTTAACTTTAAAATGAGGGCGCCACTTGAGGTATATAGGAGCCTTCAGCTTTGATAGCTACCGTAGCGTTAGAATTATGATTTAGTCAAATAAGCGCACATAAGTCGCATGTGAACTTATTTGAATAATAATTTCATTAATTAATTCATTCACTCAATACTTACTGCACGTGCCCAACTCCTGCACATATGGGAAGTAGAATGAGCATTGACAGAGGCTGTTCCTGCACTCCAGGACATGAGAACTACCACCTTCAAGGAAACACTGGCTGCTTCTACTGCACGCCTCGAACAGTCCTAATTAAAAAAATACCAAAAAAAAGTTCGAAGATTATTTTTGTTCGAATGTCGTTTTAAGAGTCCGGCGAACAGTGAGCTTCCCAAACAAACGTAATACCAAAATGAATTGCAATTTCAGCATAATTAACTCTTCTTGTGATGGTATTCGGATTAAGGCAGTATTTGTCTAGGTTTCTATTACATAAACATTCCAAAATACTAATCCCATTCAAAATAAATGCCAATTATTTTTTCATAGAAACCTGTAAATCGCATTAATTATTATTTGGTTGAGTATTTTGGATTTTTTATTTAATAGAACCCTAGACAAATACTATCTTAATCCGAGTAACATCACAAGAGTTAATTATGCTCAAATTGCAAATCATTTTGGTATTACGATTGTATGGGAAGCTCACTGTTCGCCGGCGTCTTAATTCATTTCTTTAAAGCTTTCTTATAAGGTGAATCACACACTGTATGTATGATTTTAAAGTAAGCGGAAGTGCACATCAGCCATTTTTAATGTCCCCACATGCTAAGGGTTGAATCTACGTTGTTTCTTATATTTCTTACTTCCTGCGTCATTGTCGTTTACTCGAAAATCTTTAAAAATCCAATGCATCACAAGGAAATATGCCATCATTTACGTTAGAGTACGATAATAAATTATATTAATTTGCATACTTTTAATTTTATTATTGCGATGCATTGGATTTTTAAAGATTTTCGAGTAACGACAATGACGCAGGAAGTAAGAAACAACGTAGATTATTCATAGTAACGTTATTGCACGGGTGTTCTGCCTATTTCTCATGTTATGTTATATGTTCAATGAATAAAATGTAAATCCGTTATTGGCAGTAAGCAAAACTTGTAAGATTGTAATTACCTACAGTTAATTTTTAAGTGCTGTGGATTTTGTGACAATAAATAAATAAATAAAAGAGTTTGCCCTGGGGCACAGTGAAATAAAAGATGTGCATCTAAACTGAGAGCCCATTTTTTAAATGGTGGCGAATCAAACTGAGACTTATAGGGGATTAATTAAAAAAAATTAAAAACTGAAAGCATAGGTTCAATAATTTCTAAAACGTGAATTGAAACTTTTATAACCGAATGTGTTGGGCCCTCAATCCAGACGGTTGCAATAAGAGGCATAGCTTAGATCTCAGAAAGTACCATCGCTGTGTTAATAATTTTCATTTTAGAATTTACTAAAGAATTTCTAACATCTTTTCAGAAATTTTCAACTCGCTAGAAGATGGCATGACAGATCTAAGGCTGTTTAACTAGGGCCCTCAGTTCAAACATATCTGAACTGAGAGTCCAAGATAGAATCTTCAAAATATTAGTTTTAACTGAAGAGGGCTATGTCGAGGATAGACCCATCCTTGTATAGTTTCTATCCTGTGTAAATATCTATACTATGTAAATAATAAATATATATTAAATAAATATATTTTAAATATTTGACAACATCACATACATTGCTTCGATTCCAAAGTAAGTAGCTAAAGCACTTGTGTTATGGAAATCAAGAGACAACGGTGGTATCACAAACACCCAGACCAGCGGCGGTATCAGCTAAAAACATTGAAGTTCATGTTAACTGTGTTTTGACAGATGTATGTGATACATTGCTATTTTTCTTTGTTAAGTTGTTATTTGTGCCAAGACGAAGTAGCAATGTATCACATACATCTGTCAAAACACAGTTAACATGAACTTCAATGTTTTTAGCTGATAGAGCCCCTGAGCCAATATAGAAAAGTTCGTTTTCTAAATTGACCCAACCAGGGATCGAACCCGGGACCTCAGAGATGGCGACACCTTTAAAACCGGTGTACAAAGCCACTCGACCACGGAGGTCGTCAAAATATCTATATATAATAAATATCTATACTATGTTCTTAACTCTCGTCTCTATTCCTGTCATTTTTTCTGTTGGTTAGCTTTTGTATGTAATTAATGCGTTTCTTTATTCTCAATATATCTTCCTTTTTTCCCTTCCAACCGCCGTTTCCTTTGCTGTCCTCGACATCCAAACAACAAAATTACGTTTTTATCATAAAGTAAGTTGGGTAAGTAGGGCGCAATAAAGTAAAGTGTTCTTCTTCTTCTTTTTTTTGTTATGGCAATCTACTTTCCTCTTGGAAGTAATTTTTGCCAGTGTCAAGTGTTAAATAGTTCAGTGGTAGATATTGGTAGATATTGTTTAATTCTTCATTAGAATTCGGGTGCATCGCTTTCCAATGCTGCTTGGAGCATTTGGCACCAAGTATATCAAGACAGTTTACTCGGTTAGTTCTGCCGAGGAAGCCACCACTTCAATAAAAGTCTCAGCTTCACACAACCAAGATCGCGCCTATTTCAATTATCCCACATATTGTTCAGTTGCGTAGACACTTGTACCATATAACTGCACCAATTTTAAGACACAATATCCACTATGAATCAATTTGAAAATAATTAAAATAGAAACCAAACCGAACTCGACGAAATGGCGCCAAAAACCCTCAAGTAAAGTGTTAATCGGGAAATTCTAAAAGAAAAAAAAAGGTTTTTTCTTACCAGTCTTAGGCCAACAGCGGCCATTACTGAAGTGAAATTGATCCTGACACACACAAACTCCTTCTGTGCAGTTACTAGCCTCTCCTAAAGTGGGGATACACTGTAGAGTTATGTTGCACACGTCTTCGTATGTGGCCACCACTGAAAAAAGAGTATTTTTTTATTAAAAACGGTCAAGAGCGTGTCGGACTTGCGCACCGAGGGTTCCGTACCATCATTCTGAAAAGTTTACTATTTAGAGACATCGTTTTATTTTTCCTGTAATCTTTACATAAACTTCTATCACATAAAATAATTTTAGAATTACTCTATGCAAACTTTGGAGATAAGGGGAGAATGGTATTTTTTTTACATTTTTCATCAAAGTCGAAAACTATGCGGCCTAAAAAAATAAAAAAAAATGTATGAGAATGTGTAAGCAGCGCTCTTTCATATGACACCCCATATTATTATGTCCTAGTAGCTTCACTTGGAATTTTTAAGACCCCCTTTCCGTCTATGTTGCAAAAAATATACAAGGTGTTACAAAAATACCTCTAATGCCGAATATGGTATATAGGGACCCTCAAACTGAACAACTTTTACTATGGGACCAACTCTCAAGTGAAATCGCGAAAAAAAAAAAACCAGCTGTTTCATACATTTTGATATTTTCGATTTAAATTTTTGTATTTATTTCTCTCTTATTTGAAAAATAGCTGGGCAAACGTCATCTAAAACTATTTCAAATTTCAAGTAGATAGCATTAGAAGTTCTCGAGATAACCAGCTGTGACAGACAGACAGACTGAATCGCACCATAAGGGTTTTTGCCGTTTTTATAGATGGAACCCTTCGTGTGCGAGTCCGACTCGCACTTGGCCGGTTTTTATTAAAACTCCTTTATTATTCATTTTAAAGCTATTATTAATTAAAAAAATCTTACCCGGCCAGCATGCATCGTCAAAATTAACAAAGTTCTCTCTGCATTTACAGGTACTGTTTTCTGCGTCACATATCGTATTCTCAACTAGGCAGTTGTGATCTTCTTCGCAGGTACCTCCGATAACTAAAAAAAATATTCCACTTTTAGTATTACAATTTAGACAGCGTGTAAAAACGTTTTTCATTTCTCATATTCGGAAAGTGATGTATATTTAAACTGAGCAGCGGGTTAAAAACTCTGCGTTCCACCCTAGGGTGTAAAAGAATTTAAAAAATAGAACAGAATTTGGCTACAAATAGTCGACCATAGAGTTGGTATAACAGCCAGTGCAAAATTAAAAACATTGGGCGGAGCGGCGACGCGGGCTGTTCCAAATTTGAAATAAGAAATAAATAATACGGTCTACCTATGTAGTTACTACATGTTTTTATTAATAAACATTTTGGGAAAATCTACGATTTTTTACTTTCCTTATATTCGAAAGGAAAAGTAGAGTGTTTGACACGGGTAAAAGTCATCAACTCCATACTCGAAATATCTCGTATGGGAATTGCTTTCTTTTGACTCTTGTCTAACAATCTACTATTTGTTAGATGTAACACCCGTAATGCACATTTTCATCAGCCTGTCGATCCTGTAGCCACACTCGCATCTCACTTCGTACCTCACTTCACTTCGCGTGAATTTGTTATTAGAAATTAGCTGAATATAAGCTACTTTACCGATTGCAAAAGGTTTTAGGTAGCTACCGTAGTAGAGATTGCCTATAGTTGATGTCTATGTATGTTATGTTTTTATTTTGTAGCACTATTCTTACCAGGGGCGCAATAGTCTTCAAACTGCTCGTACCCTGGTCCACAAGTGCAGGTCCTGTCTACACACATAGCATGTTGAGTGGACTGGCACTCTATGTCCACTTGGCAGATCTGGCCGAGCTCTGAAAGAATAGATAAATAAATATTAGACATTATCACACTGTTCTGATCCCAAAGTAAGTAGCTAAATCACTTGTGTTATGGAAATCAGAGACAACGGTGGTAAACACACACAACCAGATCTGAGCCAACATAAAAAAGTTAGTTTTCTAAAGTAACCCAGCCGGGGGTCGAACTCGGGACCTCGGAGATGGCGACACCTTGAAAACCGGCGTTCAATAACCACTCTACTACTACGGAGGTCGTATAGATAATTCAGATAAAGCGGTTTTTTTTTTACACTGTGAATGACAATTGGTTTTTCCTATACAGGGCGAAATCGAATTCATTGGCAATATTTTAAACATAATCGATTTTCTAACCGCGATATTGACAGTTATCAATATCGCGGTTAGAAAATCGACCCGCGGGCATTTACACGCGGCTTGCTAGGCGACTTTAGTCGTATCACGGACCTGAAAAAAAGACGGACGTATTGTATTTGTGTGAGTGTAGGTCATTGTACAACATATGAAATTGTATATAGGACCTTTCATGCTTCACTTCTTTTTAGTTTGATATTACGTCCGTCTTTTTTTTAGGTCCGTGAGTCGAATGGGGTTTTTTTGACAATCGCTTGTCAAAACGAATCGCAAACCTAACTTTAATGAGGAAGCGATTCGATTTTACAGGCGAATGTCGATAAAAAGCCCATGTAAATGCCCACATGGGTCGATTTTCCGGGCGAAAGAAAATTAATAATACCGCGGTTAGATTCTTAGTTTCAGGTTGAAATGACGATTTCAACCTGAAGCTCTATTTATTCTTTAGAATCTCCAGTAGCTCCTTTTTCAGATCCTTGACCCAGCAGTAGGGTTGCCAACATACGCAGATTACGCAGACCCGAAATATAGTATAATACTATACAACATGTTACAAAAATACCCCTAATGCCGAATACGGTATATAAGGACCATCAAACTGAACAAGTTTTACTATGGGACCAACTCTGAAATCGCGATAAAATCAGCCGTTTCATACAAAAATTAAAATCGAAAATATGAAAATGTATGAAACAGCTGATTTTTTTTTCGCGATTTCAGAGTTGGTCCCATAGTAAAAGTTGTTCAATTTGATGGTCCCTATGTACCATATTCGGCATTAGGGGTATTTTTGTAACACGTTGTTTATTATAGCACGGATAACAACCTTACCTAGCAGTGAGCGTTGCGGCTGATATAATTATTGAAACTCTTACAAAATGAATCATTATCCTGAACTAATAAATATTTATTACCTGTTCGAAGTTGTTATTTATTATTCACTTATCAAAATAACAATGAATAATGGTTACTCAATTTTGGACATCGGTGTAATATCAATTTATCTATCGAAGGTTAGTGGTATATTGACGGCCTGCTATCGAGTGGCCACCACATCAAAAATATTACTTTTGTTTTTTTTAAATATTTTTTTAAATCAAATCAATCGTTTATTTACATACAAAACATGTGGTTTGACAAAGGTCTTAAACATAAAATGTGCCGTTACATACTGCCATTTACAAACGTCGTGCAATTTGAAATATCAAATATGATTAATAGCTATTTATAAGCAACAAATATATCATAGGGTAAGTACCTATCATTCATTACAAATTACAGCTATGTCATAATTATAATGACAACCTCCGTGGTCGAGTGGCTTTGTACACCGGTTTTTAAGGTGTCGCCATCTCTGAGGTCCCGGGTTCGATCCCCGGTTGAGTCAATTTAGAAAACGAACTTATCTATATTGGCTCAGGTCTGGGTGTTTGTAATACCACCGTTGTTTCCGACTTCCATAACACAGGTACTTTAGCTACTTCTTTGGAATCGGAGCAATGTATGTGATGTTGTCAAATATTTATTTATTTATATAAAAATTATAATTAATTTTGATACTTGTTAAATAAAGATAGAGTTGGGTGCTAACTGCGACACAGTTCTAGACTAATGCAGTTATTAACGTAAATTATGTTCTGTAATTTATAGATAGGTAGGTATAGCACAAAATAATGATCAGGGGGTTACTCCCGACGCGATCAAGATCAAGTTCTAATCTAGGAAACGTCAAGACGGTTATTTTCGAACTTCGGTAACAGTTGCCATGGTTTCCATTGTACTGTGTTGACGTAAATTCGATTCGAACTCGATCTCGTTGGTTGTGGGAGGGTCCCACTTCTGATGTAAACTCGATCCCAGTGAGAGTGGCTAGGTTTATTTATTTACTTACCCTGACCAAGCAGCAGGCACAGATCCCCAACTGCCTGGTACCCCTCCGGGCAGGCACACACCCCGTACCCCTCGTCGCTTTGGACACACTGAATCTCCATATCTCCAGCTATGCAGTCACTGTCAACTTCACAGAGCTCACCGATACCTAAAAAGTTTTATGACTAAATAAGTTATTAAATAAGGCATTTGAAAAATTTATTATAAAGTTTACATTGCGTTATTGTATCTGTCCCTATTAATTAATATTCCATTAAAAACTGACCATCATAATATTTAGACAATAGGTAATAACAACTGCACCTAAGCTAATAAAAAAACCTTAAAAAAAATTATAAATATCTAGAAAGATGAGGTCATTCCTTATATTGATGAAATAACGCTGGCTTGCAGCGTAAGAGTGGGATTTACTAGAAGAAATTCGACGATGCTACTAGTGACTCGGTAGCTCAGCGATAAGAGCATTGGACCGGACATCCAAAGGTCGTGGGTTTGATTTCCGTCTGAGAATATGATCCGGTGAGAGTCGTATTTGTTCTAGTATATTATTTAGTATTGTATGAAAATAGAATTGTGATAAAATCTCAAATAAAAAAGAAACTCCTTAGTTTTTTGTATTCAAAATGCTATTTTTATAATAATTTTATATAAGAAAAAAAGCAAGTCATCTTTTCAGTCCAGCTGCAGCGTTTCTTGACTGAAGAATGTGAATGAAAATGAGTAGTATAAGAGCGCTTGACACCAAAGGAAGGATTTCAAAAATAGGGCCCCTGAGGGATTAAATTGACATCGCATTACATTCGGCTTCGAAAATAAAGTTAATCATGATCTATACTGTCCAACCAACGATAGCCCTCAATTCCAGCTCGACAGATTTTCAACTCGACAGATTTGCAACTCGACAGATTTGCAACTCGACAGATTTTCAACTCGACAGATTTGCAACTCGACAGATTTTCAACTCGACAGATTTGCAACTCGACAGATTTGCAACTCGACAGATTTGCAACTCGATAGATTTTTAAGCCGTCAGATTTTCAAGTCGTCGTTAAATGTACAGTTGATTACACATTTTCTTATTATTTTCCTCAAACAATATATATTGGGGCGATAAGAAGAAGTCCAATTCAAACATCTTTATAAAAATAACTAACTTAGAACATAAGAGGATTATGTGAACCACGTGGTCTCCACACAAATGATGATAACGTTTCTTACCCTCTTTTACCTTCACTTATAGCAATGATTTTTAGTGTGTTCTTGTGATGCCTAAGAACTAGGTATATAACATTTTGATTTAAATATTAATCATAGATTAAGATAAATAATATTAGAAAAAATACTAGAAAAAATCGACTCACCCGTAGCATAGTGCATTGGGCCGGAATCCCAAGGGTGCGGGTTCGAGTCCCGTCTGAGGTGCTACGGGTGAGTCGATTTTTTCTAGTATTTTTTCTAATATTATTTATCTTAATATAAAAATAGCATTGTGAATGCGAAAAATCAAAATTTAATAATTAATCATAGATTTTGAAATATTAGCACCTTAGTGATGTCATACAAAATAAAAAAGTTCCAATATTTCCAAAACAACATAATGAATATTAGGAAATCAAAATGTACAGATCTAGAGTTCTTGGGCATCACAACAACATACTTACTTACTAAAAATTATCCGTTTGTGTGGAGACCGTATAGAGTCCATGTGGTTCACAATCTTCTTGAGTGCTTCTGAATCGTCAATATTTTCCTACAAGACATAAGATTTTTTAGCTGACAAGAAGAAAGTCTTCTTACCTCCAAAAAGAGCGCATATCTGCCTATTAGCATTCCACACAGTCTGTCCAGGAGTACATTCGCATGTCCTCAATTCCCACTGTCCCGGCGGGCCACACCGAGAGAGCGCGCCAAATGTGTGGCAGTGGGCGTCGATGACGCAGGAATCTCCAGGTCGAGCAGTAGCTGATGAAAATATTTATTTTAAGATCCATGCAAATAAAATTCGAAACGAAGCACTGGAATATTTTATATTCGAACTTAAGAGTCCGGCGAACAGTGAGCTTCCCATACAAACGTAATACCAAAATGATTGCAATTTGAGCATAATTAACTCCTCTTTTGGTGTTATTCGGATTAAGACAGTATTTGTCCAGGGTTCTATCAAATACAAAATCAAGTTTTGACCATAAACTCGAAACTTTGAAAACAATTTTGAGGTAACTTCTAATGATAATTTAGAAAATAAACACAACTTACGTCTCACGCATCCTCTCAAAGTCTCATCGACGTAGAAGTTGACTCTGCAGTTGCAAATTCCGTCTCTTATTTCAGTAAAGAATCCAACACACTGCTCTGGAGATGTTACGGGCGAACCCATTTCTGTTGAAAAAAGAAATAAAAAAGTTGACTTTAGGAAGGCATTTGATAAAGTCAACTACTAGAATGAGTTTCCCAAGGTAGTATTTTCAGGAAATTTATTTAAATTTTTTTGGACCTTTTTAAATTTCAGAGAACATATTAACCATTATCCATTTACTGTGTTTAAAGAAACAATTGCATTCTACATACTAGTTTCGTCAAACGCATTTTTAGAGATACTTATAATATGCACTTCAAACAGAACCACAATGTTAGAAACAATATTTGTAAAATTGATTGGAGGACCATCGTGGTCGAGTGGTTTGCACTCCGGTTTTCTACGCGTCATCACCACCTCTTGAGGTCCCGGGTCCGATCTCCGGCTGGGTCAATGGAGAAAATGATATTTTCTATATTGTCTCAGGTCTGGGTGTTTGTGATACGAACGCAGAGTTCGATTTCCATAACACAAGTGTTTTAACTACTTACTTTGGAATCGGAGCAATGTATGTGATGTTGTCAACTATTATTATTATTATCATATAAGGATTACCTCTGGTGTTAGAGTTTATCAAGCCGCTTGTAAGGCCTCTGACTTGGCTTAACGATTGTTATCAGATAACAACAGCTGAAACCGACGGTTTAACGTGCACTCCGAAGCACGGAAGTGTTCAGTTGTAATGCCACTTCACGGTCACCCATCCGATACCTGGACCGAGCGTTGCTTAACAAACGTGATCGAGTACGATCAGTCTGTCAAGCTCCGCCATGAGCGCTTAAGTATTTTTATGACTTACCAGCTAAACAAACAGTCCCAGCGGGATTCGGATAGTACCCTAACGGACAAATGCACACGCCGAGATTCGAACACTGGAACGGAGTTGGGCAAACGTTATTCACATCGCAGAGACCACCATGTTGTCTGGTCACATTCGAAGAAGGAACAGAAGATGATGGTGGTTTGACGTGAACAGCTATTTCGTTGAGTGGTTTTACTTCGACGGCTGGTATTTCGTTCTTTGTTGACGATGCTGAAAATAAAAAGAAAACAGTGGAATCTTTTTTATGTATTTTTTTAATTTCTTTGTTTGATGAAAAGAGTCTTATTAAAAATGAAGATGATTATTTTTAATGGCACGTGTGATTGTTAGAACACTTTAAAATTTAATTTCGGGTACTACGATGATCTGTGACCTCAATGTTATTAATGATCTCGAAAAGACTTTTAACAATATCACGATACCTTCAATCAATACCATTAAGCATACTCGATGCTAGATCGCGATATTCGCGATGTCGACCATTAAGGGATGTGCGTCAAACTAAAAATGGGGGGTTCGGAAAAATTCTACGAAGGCGCGAAAAAATTCTCGGTTAGGTTAGGTTAGGAAGATAATTATTCTTTAAACAACACTACTCACCAGTCTCACGACTAACACAGGTAAATGTTGACATTTGACAACTACCGCCTTCAAATTGACAGTCCTCATCAATGACACAGGCATCTCCAACAGCTGAAACAAAATTAAGTTTTTTTTATCCACTTCACCTCACCTGATGTTAAGTGAAGATAAAGCCGAAAGTGTAAGCGCACTACACCCGGAATCCTCACCACTGAGGAACTGGCTATCTTACCTCTTAACTCTAACACAACAATTTTTATTTTTTGATATGGCGTCAGATTTAAGTAAAGACATTGTTATCGAAAGCAGTTCAGTTCAGTATCGACTTTTAAATCATACCTCAGAATTAGTATAGGACTGACGTACAGAATAGCCACGCTCCGCCTCCCGCCGATCCTCATACCGCCCCTCCCCCCGACGATCGGCGGTTAGGTCAGCGGTTCATTCTCCGGGGCCGTGTCGCGCGCGCGAGTTGTATGGGTTGACTCTTGACAGAGTTTTTGGCGCCATTTTGTCGAGTTCGGTTTGGTGTCTATTTTAATTATTTTCAAATTGATCCAAAGTGGATATTGTGTCTTAAAATTGGTGCAGTTATATGGTACAAGTGTCTACGCAACTGAACAATATGTGGGATAATTGAAAAAGGCGCGATCTTGGTTGTGTGAAGCTGAGACTTTTATTGAAGTGGTGGCTTCCTCGGCAGAACTAACCGAGTAAACTGTCTTGATATACTTGGTGCCAAATGCTCCGAGCAGCATTGGAATGCGATGCACCCACATTCTAATGAAAAATTAAACAATATCTACCACTGAACTATTTAACACTTAACACTGGCAAAAATTACTTCCAAGAGGAAAGTAGATTGCCATAACAAAAATAGAAGAAGAAGAAGACTCTTGACAGATGTCAACAGTCAACCCTAAAAGTTTCACGCACACATTCGCAGCGTGTACAAACGTAATCTGTTTATGTTGTAGTTAAAACGCACAATGGAGTGTCCGGGGTGTGCTCACACTTATTTCATTGTTAAACCAAATGTGCATACCCTAGTAGCTTACCCAAAGCACTCTTCCGGCATTCCCCCCGCTGCCTCAAGTAGTATCCATCAGCACACTGACAGATCTCCTGACAGTTCATGCTGAACGGGTCCCTCAATACGTTCATACACTCTTCATCCCTGATACAATCCTGGCCCCAGTCGATAGACCGCCAGCAGCGACCGTGGAAGTAGTGGAAACCAGGTTGGCAGAGACATTGACCAGCTGGAATAAGTAGAAGTCTCAGAAAAAGATGTACAAAAAAATCTTTTTTATTTTATAGAATGTGGGGTTCAGCGCACTAAAATCAATGGAAGTATAATTGTGAATAAATATTGCTTAAAAAATGGCACCACGGGGCTTAAAATGTCAACTCGCACAGCATTTGACGACCTCCGTGGTCGAGTGGCTTTGTACACCGGTTTACAAGGTGTCGCCATCTCTGAGGTCCCGGGTTCGATCCCCGGTTGGGTCAATTTAGAAAACGAACTTTTCTATGTTGGCTCAGGTCTGGGTGATTGTGATGCCACCGTTGTCTCTGATTTCCACAACACAAGTGCTTTCGCTTCTTACTTTGGAATCGGAGCAATGTATGTGATGTTGTCAAATATTTATTTATTATTTATTTATTTATTTAGTCGGGCCAGGCAGATGTAAGCGTTCTTTACAATAACTGCAGTTTGAACTGTAAAGAAAAGAGGGACATAATTTATTAGAAATGACGTCATTTGTAGTCAAATGGTGAAAAAACGCAAAGAAGGCAGTAAAAAGATGCAGATATAACGTCATATTTTTTCGTTTAAGGCTCCTATATACCTCAAAGTGGCGCCCTCATCTTAATTTAATTTATTGCTCGCTAACTACATAATATATTGAAAATTCACATGTACAGATTGAAGCTAAGGTTCTATAGTTTATTTACAAACAATCACCTCAGTAAAATTTTGTTCGTTGTAGTAGTAGTTCGCAAAAGTGCTAAAAGGCGCCACTTGAGGTATATAGGGGCCTTAAGTATAGAAAATATCTATGGACTATACAGATTATGGTCGCTATTATGCAACCAGTGTTCAGTCCCTTTGTGCTACATAGTTAAATGCTAGCATTTTTAGCTACACCCATTTAGTTGTCATTTTCATGTGGTGCCAATTTTTGAGCGCAATGCTTGGTTCCAGAGATTTTAGTTCGCTGGTGGGATATCTTTATAAAAAAAAAAATTATGCGGATTTGATATTTGTAAATACCTAATTAATTTAAAATACAGGTTAGAAAAGTCGAATGAAAGGAGTGGCAATAGTAGATTGTTAGACAAGGGTCAAAAAGAAGCAATTCCCATACGAGATATTTAGGCTATAGTTCGAGTATGGAATAGATGACTTTTACGAGTGTTGAATACTGTACTTTTCATTTCGAATATAAGGAAAGTAAAAAAATCGTAGTTTTTCCAAAATATTTATTAATAAAAACGTGTAGTAACTACATAGGTAGACCATATTTGATTTTTTCTTATTTCAAATTTGGAACAGCCCGAGTCGCCGCTCCGCCCAATGCTTTTAATTTTGCACTGGCTGTTATACCAACTCTATGGTCGACTATTTGTAACCAAATTCTGTTCTATTTTTAAAATTCTTTTACACCCTAGGGTGGAACGTTGAGTTTTTAACCCGCTGCTCAGATTAAATATACATCACTTTCCGAATATGAGAAATGAAAAATACTTTTACCAAAATACTATTGATAAATAAATCATAAAATTAAACTAATGTTATGTACCTTCAGATAAAGTTGAATTTTCAGGTCGACGACATTCAAAGTTTGTAAATAGTCTAGCGCATTGGAAGTCCTCAAAACATGGCGACGTGTGGTAGGGGGCATCTGGGAAAATACACTGAACCATTACTAATATGATAACGTTATAATTATAATATATGTTAATTATTATAAACAGTCGATGCCTACGGCTGGAACGAATGCGTAAAAACAAGGGATCCTAAATCTGTTGCTTTCACGCAATTTTTCTAGATTAGAGATTCTCAAACTTATTTTATCTACCGCTCACTTTGAGAATCAATTATCTATTGATAGTATGTGTATATGTATGTATTTCTATAAGTATGTTAATGACAATTTATGATCTTATGTATGTGTTACCGGCCAAACCCGATTTTCAGGACAAACTAGTTTGGCCTAGATTAAACTACTTCTTCCTATACGCGAAGGGATTAACTGGTATAGCCTAGACCAAACTAGTTTGTCCTAAGCTCGATAGGATAAACCTGTTTAGGCTAGGCCAAACTAGTTGATCCTGATATAAGCATTATGGCCAAACTAGTTGATCCTGATATAAGCATTATGGAGCTTCGCTCGCTCCGCTGCGAGTGGTCTAAACACTAACCTAACCTAACCTACCTAGTGCATTTAAAGTTTTTCTTTGTAGCTAAACTGGTTTATCCTATCGGGCTTAGGACAAACTAGTTTGGTCTAGGCTTTACCAGTTAATCCTATCGTGTTAGGAAGATCTAGTTTAGCCTAGGCAAAACTAGTTTGTCCTGAAATCGGGTTTGGCCGGTAACATATATACGACCTTTACGGTTGGGTTAAAACAAATGAATCACGCGGTAGCGGTGCCACATTTTGACATATAGCATTGGAAGATTTTTACATTTTACTATGTAAACATGTAAAACAACATAATATTAAACTATAGTACTATTTAATCAATTCCCTTTTAAATTAGCTTGAATACACAGTTTCATATTTATAACATACTATTTATTTATAATATATCGCATTTGTGACGTTTTGTGTTTGTCTTTGTCCTTCCCCCAGATTACGAAAAAAACACTCAAGGAAGGAAATTTCTACAAATTACCGAGCATTTACCCCCGGAAATCACCGTGTATCTTTCACTACGGGACATTGGCGGAATTTCTGTGATAAACGGAAGAGGCCAGTCACTTAAAAAAAAAATTACATCACAAGTAATAGAAACTCACGTTCGGCACATTTAGTCCCACTGAGCACAATCTGTGTAGCGGTCGGACATACACACTGTCCGCTAGTACAAATGCTACCTTCGACCGCTGCACAGTCTGCGTTTTGTGTGCACGTCCAGAGAGCCAGCGCTGACCGAGCATGGACGCATGCTGAAAAAAAAAATAAAAATAAAGACATCATCGCTACGCTAACAAAGCTTACATGAGCAATAATAATAAATATACAAGGTGTTACAAAAATACCCCTAATGCCGAATCAAAAAACGCGAAAAAAAAAAATCAGCTGTTTCATACATTTTGATATTTTCGATTTTTTTTTTGTATGAAACAGCTGATTTTTAGTTGGTCCCATAGTAAAAGTTGATTAGTTTGATGGTCACCCACGCTAGAGGTCCCGGGTTCGATTCCCAGCCGGGCAGAAATTGAAATGAAGAATTTTAATTTCTGTGACGGGTCTGGGTGCTACTATGTATAATAAGTATATATATTTAAAAAGTATATCAGTTGTCTAGCACCCATATTACAAGCTTTGCTTAGTTTGGGGCTAGATGGTGCTGTGTGAAGTTGTTCAAACATTTATTTATTTATTTAATGTAGTGTTCAAACGGATACAGTTGGCCATTTGAGTAGGGGGCCTGGTGTGTAATAATTTTTTTTTCTTTTTTCAAATAAACTTAATAATTAAGCACTTTAAATCGTCTATACAAGGTGTTACAAAAATACCCCTAATTCCGAATATGGTATATAGGGACCATCAAACTGAACAACTTTTACTATGGGACCAACTCTAAAATCGCGAAAAAAAATCAGCTGTTTCATACATTTTAATATTTTCGATTTTATTTTTGTATGTAACAGCTGATTTTTTTTCGCCATTTCATTGTTGGTCCCATAGTAAAAGTTGTTCAGTTTGATGGTCCCTATATACCATATTCGGCATTAGGGGTATTTTTGTAACACTTTGTATATTCCTACCACCTGTTCCAGACTTTTTTAACTGACAAGAAGAACAGGCGCAAGAAACTTATCAGCTTTTACAAAAATAAGTAACGATATTTACAACCTTAAATATATTAATTCTAATCTAACAGCCAGCACAACAATGTTAAAATTGAGATTTGAGACAATCCCAACCTTCACCAAACTAACCGAATTACTTACGATGTTGACAATAAAGACTTAAGGGGCTGACATGAGCAACTAGCGCCGCCAGTCGATTTTGTTTTTTTTATTCTAAATAAGCCCAATTTCTTAAAAAAGGCATCAGTCAAGGTTTTGTTGATAACGTCTAATATTTATTGAATAACTTTACACAGTTTGAAAAGGCATTCAAACAGTTTTAAAACGCGATTTTGTTAAAAGTGGCCACTGTTGGTTCAAACCCGTTTTTAAAATATTGCACACATTTTGTGATGTTGTAACGTTATTCAATAGACGTTAGACGTTAACTTGACTTATTCCTTTTTTAAGAAATTATGCTTATTTAGAATGAATAAAATAAAATCGACTGGCGGCGCTAGTTGGCTCATGTCAGCCCCTTAACATTATTTTATAAGTTTTAAAGATTCACCTAACACTAATAAAATGCTTCTTTTAAACATTTTTCGTCACTAAATTTTAACTTACAACCTAACACTTGAGTCCAACAAATGAAAGAATATCGTTCAAACTTTATCAATATAATTAGTAGATTCGATAATTTCGTGATAGACTTAAACTCTACTAGATAGGCAATCTGACACCTGCAGACGTTATAAGAGATAAAGAGGTTTAAATGTCTTCTATACAATGTTTAAGATAACGAAAATATTAGTCATATGTCATATTTAATTGATCTCTTTATCGTGAAAAAGTTATAATTAAACACAAAAAGTATTAATGGAGAAAAAACATTCATTAATATTATCAGTACCCCTAGCACGATCATCTATCGAGAAAAAAACGCGCGTAAAAGTACTCGATAGACTAATTATCTAAATTTCGCTTTTTGGCAATAGATGGCGCTGTACAAACTTTACATACAAAAGTACACTATCGAATACTTTTACGCGCGTTTTTTTTTCTCGATAGCTGTTCGTGCTACGGGTACAGTATGCAAACTTCAGGTTTTGTCACATTGAAATTGCTTTTTACATAATATTATTTAGAAAATTTGAATTTGAAAAAAATGCTGAAAAACCTGAATGCTGAAAACCTATTTGAATTACTGAATGCCTGCCTTTGTAATTTTAATTTAACGTGTTAGTAATACATAGCTAGAAGTTTATTTATTTTTATACAACTCTGTTTATAAGTTAAAATTAATTACTCATCCCATTATTAACTAACAGATCTTGTCAATCTCTCCAGTCCCTTTGTTGTCTTAAAGAAATAACATTCAGCAATAAGGCCGCCAATTTTGATTCGTCATCCTGTCCTTTTTTGTTATGTGGTTATTGTAAGAAAATGTTATACAAGGTGTTACAAAAGTACCCCTAAGTAATATAGTATATAGGGACCATCAAACTGAACAACTTTTACTATGGGACCAACTCTGAAATCGCGAAAAAAAAACCAGCTGTTTCATACATTTTGATATTTTCGATTTTAAGTTTTGTATGAAACAGCTGATTTTTTTTCGCGATTTCAGAGTTGGTCCCATAGTAAAAGTTGTTCAGTTTGATGGTCCCTATATATACCATATTCGGCATTAGGGGTATTTTTGTAACACCTTGTATAATATCCTTGTGAACTAAAAAGTTTATTTTTAAATATGTAAACTTATAAGAATTTCTATTTAAAAGTCAAATCGAGAAAATCACAAAATAAAATTACTGTCTATTCTACGATATTAGTAACTCTATCAACATTGATTTATCAGACTATGCAGGTGTACAGATATGGATTTATTAACATAGTTGCGAAGGAATCATAGATTATAAAGCATATGGCCGTTGGTCACTACATTGTATGTACTTATCTGACTCACACACACATTTTGTATGAAAAAAACCGGACAAGTTCGATTCAGACTCGTTCACCGAGGGTTCCGTACAATTTTGTATTCGACGATTGATTACGTACTTTAAATAAAGACTATACTTTTTATGATTTAACTACAAATGTATAGTTTTCAGATTTTTCCCTGTACTTGTAGTATAAAGTATAAGACGATATTACTTGCCTTTCATAGTTTATTATATTACTTATATGTATTTTATATCAAGAAAAGACGCTGCGATATAATATGCGCTGTGCCATCCGTCAAACATGCTTTATGCATAGATTCCTCTGTTGCCTTGGCCCCTACCTTTATAACAAGATAAATAAAATTTTAAATATATTATATACCCCAATTACAAATCCCAACGTAAAATAATAGTCTCCGAATAACTTAAGCAATTAAACTATGAAGAAACTGAAAACTTACGTAAAAGACAGTTTTAGTAGATATAAATTAGTAGCAGTACATTTTTTAATTTATCTATCATACTTTCTTCATACACCCTCCTACACACACTCACTCATTACTCTATAAACAAAAGGAGGAACTACTCACTACTCACTACTTACACAAATTTAGTATAGTCTCTTTTTGTTCTTTTACTTTTCTTTTTTTTTTTTTTTTTTTATTATTATTATAAAATTTACATGTTTTGTTGTTTCTTTATTTTGAATATTGAACCATTAAATGCGAGCACAAGCATTTTTACTTATTTGTTGTATAATGTTTGGATTAGCCCTGCGATTCTGTAAAATCAGACGACAACTCGCAACTCCCTTCGCAATTCACTCTCACTTCGCATCTCACCTCGCTTGACCTTGACCTTGACTTGCGTTGTACCTAGTGACAACCACACTCAACAAAATGTTAGTCGAGTTTTATCGATTCCAGTTTAGCTAATATGTGAGTTTTAAATTAAAATTTCTTATTTTAAGGAATTTGATGCAGCAAAAATAAAAAAAATAAAAAACTCTTAATTCGTGCCATGAATATAATCCCTATGCCTAAAACTGTATGTCCACGGCGTCCGTCTCCTCGGAGAGAAAAACCGGACCGAATAGCGGCCTATATATTATATTTGTATGAACTTTTGTCAACTCGACATCCGGCGTCCGAAATCCGTCATCCGTTCTTTTGACGGACTCCGAAGATTTTGCTTGATCGGATGAACCGCTAAACCGGAGCCTCGATTCGAAGTACCCCATTAGAATATAAAATACATATGGACTTGTCCACGGCGCAGCCACCCGACGTCCGTCTTCGTCAACCGTCATCTTTTGCGACTTGCCGAACTTGCTTATTGCGACAAGCACTTGCGCTGCGACTTTATTTTGTTCACACAATAAAGTTTTTAGGGCAAGTTAATATTAGGGGTTAAAGTATGAAATTGCCGTTTTGTATGGAGAATTTTAAAGAATTTGAATTTTCCATACTAACATTTTCTTAATTTATTTAACAACCATGAACGCTAACGTTTTAAAACATTTTGCACTAATGTTTACACACTAATATAACGTATGCCACTTAGGTTATGCGAAAAAAATAAGTATCGGCTAAGTCACAACAAAATAAAAGGTCATTTCTGCTAACCAAAAAGGAGTTACTAATAAAAACAAATGTTAAAAAAATATCTTCACGTTTTTAAATTTGAGATTTTAGCATTCACAATGCTATTTTTATATAATACCAAATAATAAACTAGAAAAAATACGACTCGCACCTGATCATGTTCTCGGACGGGAATCGAACCTGCGACCTTTGGATATCCGGTCCAATGCTCTGACCGCTGCGCTACTGAGTCACTAGTGGGAATGTCGAATTTCTCCTAGTATATCAACTCTTACGCTGCAAGCCAGCGCCATCTCACCAATTACAAGGAATTACCTCGACATCAACTGAATACCTTTCCAGATATTTTTAAACAATTGATTAAGATAAGAAAGCTACATCATTTTTAAATTTGAGATTTTAGCATTTACAATGCTCCCGTCCCGTTCGATTTCCGTCCGAGAACATAATCTGGTGCGAGTCGTATTTTTTCTAGTTTATTATTTGGTATTATATATCTTTACGTTGTTGTAATTTATCGTATAGTGTATTAAATGCCCCATCGAGGTATCTCTCTTGCAGGAGAGGGTGAAACCCAAAACTTTTTTGTCTTCTGCGTCTTTGTACGTATATTGCAAGAAGTTGTCGGCATTCTAACGTAAAAAAAGGCACGTGCACATGACATCTCAGTTGCACCGCAGAGTGATATGTGGTTCGGGATTGGATCGGATCCGGACGCAATGGACAAACGTGATCCGTCTCCGTCATCCGTCTCCGTCGAAACGCCCGGATCCGTCATCCAAGAAAAAACCGGACCGTGGACAGACCTATAATATTTTGTTAAGAATCCTGCTTTGTATAGTTACCTATATTAAGGCCCACTTGCAGTAACATTTACTAAATCTCGACTTTGTTAAACTTAGATGTAGCCCTTATGAAACTGTGAAAATTTTAAATATCGATTTAAAATTTTTACATATTCGTATGAGTAAAGTCTAGGTTTAACAAAATCGAGATTTAGTAAATGTTGCTGCAAATCGACCTAAGTACTCTTTTTGTATATATTGCTCATTGAATATAATGTCAATGTCTTGTTTGTCAATATTCTTCCTTGCGTTTTTTAATACAGTTTTTACAGTTTAATTTTATTATTTTCTTTCCCAAGATCCTATAATATCAAAAAGTATGTACTTTAATATGGTAGCAGAGCGTTAAGTTACCGGAAATAAAATTCAGATAGAATTTACGTCGAGAGTTGATGGAAAAGTCTATCGTTGAATCAGCAACAATCCAAGTGGGAGACACGAGAGCTTCATGAGGCGAACTTATTACTACGAATTTGTCACAAGACAACTGTGAGAAAGTTTTGCGATATTCTACAGCGAGGGAAGTATGGCTAGAACTACACCGCCTGTATGATGGCTTGCAAAAGAGTAAAGCCTGTGCATGAAGTTCTTCAGCTACACAGTGCAATCCAGTGGTGAAGTGTCACTACATATTAGCAAATTGAAGAACATCTGGTGTGAACTTACCAGGGAACTCCAGAAGGAACACCTGAAGGAAGAGCTACCAGAACTACTCGAAGACGGCTGAACCGATTGAAAGGATCAACTGTCGTTTAAATATTAATAAAATATATTTATATCATCGCTTACATTTTTATTACATATACATATGCCTAGCCCCAAAAATGTTAAAAATAAATAAAGCTGTTTAAATTTTGAGATTTTAGCATTCACAATGCTATTTTTATATAATACCAAATCATATACTAGAAAAGAGTGGCTCGGTAGCTCAGCGGTCAGAGCATTGGACCGGATATCCAAAGGTCGCGGGTTCGATTCCCGTCCGAGAACATGATCTGGTGCAAGTCTTATTTTTAACCGACTTCAAAAAAAGGAGGAGGTTCTATGTTCGACTGTTTATTTGTTTTTTTTTTTTTTTTTTTATGTATGTCCACCGATAACTCGAAAACGGCTGAACCGATTGACATGATTCAAACGCCACTTTATCAGGTTTGCTCCCCAGGTGGTCCCATTTTTTGAAAATTTTGAATCGGTTCAGTAGTTTTTGAGTAATCCTGAAAATACTGTAATTTTTTAGGTAACTTTTGCACGAGTTTTAACGGATCTTCAGACATAACTTCTTTGTTTATAAACCGATTTAGATGATTCTTGTTTCGTTAGAAAGGGGATACTTTAAGGATGTTTTCATTCAAATTTCCTTCACATTGGACCTTGGACTTCGAAGATACACAAGAGAACTCTTCAAAATCAAATATGATAGTGTATTAGTGATTACTCTACGGTATTGAAAGGTTTTGCATCAGCCATTTTTATTGTCACTACTGGGGCTGGGATACAAGCCTTACTTATGGGCTGATGAATAGGATGGGCCATAACCTACCGCGCGGGCCCAATGCGGATTGGTGGGTGTTAATGTGCAAATGTAGCTGGAACTAACGGCTTAACGTGTCTTCTGAAGCACGGAGGAGATAATACACTTTGGTCACCTACCCCATGTCTGACCCTTGCTAAAATTAACATTGCGAAAAGTGGATATTGAGTTACTAGGCGTATTATACCATTGAAATGTGTGAAATATGAATAAAATATATTTATATCATCGCTTACATTTACTTATACATACCTACCACAAAAAAGTTAAAAATAAAAAAACTTTTAAAAATTAAAAAGAAAAACCTCCTTCAAAAAACCTTAAAAAAATTGCTATAAAAAAACAGCTTCAAAAAACAGCAGCTCTAAAAAGCAAGAAATAATATTCAAATCTGCATAATTACTATTCAAGTACCTACGCATATCTGATATTAAAAAAACGTCTTATGAAGTCGGGTGGGGCTTTAAGAATTAAAAAATCAAATTGAGAAAGAGAAACCACGATAAATGTTATTATGATTAAAAAAGGAAATTATCTTTAGCCCCACTCGACTTCAAAAGACGTTTTTTTAATATCAGATATGCGTAGGTACTTGAATAGTAATTATGCAGATTTGAATATTATTTCTTGCTTTTTAGAGCTGCTGTTTTTTGAAGCTGTTTTTTTATAGCAATTTTTTTAAGGTTTTTTGAAGGAGGTTTTTCTTTTTAATTTTTAAAAGTTTTTTCTAGTATATTATTTGGTATTAAATAAATAAAGCTTTAAAAAAAATAAGCTGTTTTTATAGCAGTTTTTTTAGGTTTTCTGTTAGCACATCATGTTAAAAATGTATAAATCTACTGAATCTACTACCATTTCACAAATTGGAAGGCCTATCCAAGAATGAAATGACGAAAGAAAACTTGTAAAGGGTTTTTGACCACCGATAAATTAAATATGACGTGAACGCCAGAGGCTATTTACTATATTTCGTCTACGTTATTGCCCTAGAGCTAAATCGGCGTAAGATGGCAAATCCCTAGTTTGCCTCCTTTGAACTTCAGCAATTGTTTGTAGCTCTTCTAGTCTCTCTTCTTCTGAAATTGTGAAAGCCGGTATTTCTGCGCGATTGCACATGTTGTGCAAAACACAGCATGCAATAACTATTTTTGCAACTATGTCTGGATGATAATTGAGCATTCTGTGTACTAACAAGCACCTAAATCCCTCTATTCCCAGGAGTCTTACAAACCAGTATAATAAGTTTTACCTAACAATATAAAAAATTTTTTTTATCAAATTTTATACAATAACATGTAAAAAAAAAATTGACATTAAAATAAAAATGTTTTCTGAAATAACATCCTTGTAGGTGGTGGTGGTGGAAGGCTTAGTTTTTTGTCAAATCAGTCCTTTTTTTCGAAATGGCGGAGGTATGGGGAAAATAATATTTCAGCTACTTCGCAAAATGTTCGAAAATGTCACAAAAACGTGAGATCTACAGAGCCACTTGTATAGTAGATTTAGATTTTCGACATTTTTAAAGGCGGAGATGTTGGGAAAAATCATCAAACAGCCATTTCGAAAAATGTTACAAACTCGAGGTCTCCAGAGCTACTATTATAAATAAATAAATATAAATATTTGACAACATCACATACATTGCTCCGATTCCAAAGTAAGCTAAAGCACTTGTGTTATGGAAATCAGAGGACAACGGTGGTATCACAAACACCCAGACCTGAGAAAAAATAGAAAGTTCGTTTTCTAAATTGACCCAACCGGGGATCGAACCCGGGACCTCAGAGATGGCGACACCTTGAAAACCGGTGTACAAAGCCACTCGACCACGGAGGTCGTCACTAGTATTATTATACTACACTCGGCGTCAAAAAAATCGCACCTCCTATTAAAGTAGTTTAGATATGACTACCTGCTACTGCTAGCACACGTATTATTTATTTAATATTTATATCTATTGAAAGTACATTTATTGGTCTTTTAAACAATCATTTATTGTTTAAAAAACATAACAGTTACCACAATTAAACGCTGCACATGTAATTACTTGCGCATTCATTATAAGAGTATAAATAGGGGTCAATCCAGGAAAATCGGGTAAATTCACTATTGAAACGTTAGAGAGAACGCACGTCAACTGCTCAATTAAGAAAAGAAACACCCAAGATGGATACTATTGGCCATGAAGCTTGTCAAATGAAATTGTTAGGTATATTGCAAAAAATGTGACAGTGCAATGTTGCTGGGAAACTAAATCTCAGTCATTTATTCCGTATGACGAGTGTTCCAACGGTTTGAGAGACTGTGGTTATATACAAATGGATAGAAGTATATGACAACATTTACTATTAATTAGATATGATTAAAATGGTTTCAAAGAAGTTTTTTTCAAAGGTGCGATTTTTTTGACGTCGAGTGTAGTTATGTTTATGAGATCGATTTTTTTTCGTCACCTCTTTTATCATGACCCCAGTAGGGGGTTGAATATTTCACCTCTCTTACGTGACACACACAGCTCACCTTTCTGATGCTAAAAATAATCCTTTCAAACCATTTCTTGAGATTGCCATCAGTAATAACGCCATAATTATGACGTCATCCAGACGGTGACGTAGTGTTGCGATAGTAATAAAAAAATCTAAAAATAGTTACGGAGTAACTAGTAAAGAAAACAAAATAAATAGATTCTAATTATGCTGATATTTTTTTTTTTTTTATATTTTGACAACATCACATACATTGCTCCGATTCCAAAGTAAGTAGCTAAAGCACTTGTGTTATGGAAATCAGAGACAACGGTGGTATCACAAACACCCAGACCTGAGCCAATATAGAAAAAGTTGACGGCTATGGTCATAATTTGATGTAATATCCAGCAACTGACAAATATTTTAAATCACAGAAGTTATGAGGTTCTCCGTGTGAAAAAAAACACCAACTTCACAGGTGAGGACCTAATATTTGTTTATTTAAAAAAAAAATATTTATTATACAACGTGTTACAAAAATACCCCTAATGCCGAATATGGTATATAGGGACATCAAACTGATCAACTTTTACTATGGGACTAACTCTGAAATCACGAAAAAAAAATCAGTTGTTTTATACAAAAATTAAAATCGAAAATATCAAAATGTATGTAACAGCTGATTTTTTTCGCGATTTCAGGGTTGGTCCGATAGTAAAAGTTGTTCAGTTTGATGGTCCCTATATACCATATTCGGCATTAGGGGTATTTTTGTAACACGTTGTATAATAATAATAATAATAATAATAATAATAAATAAACCATTTATTATCTCTCCACAATAGGCATATTATCAAAAGTTCATAGGTAAAAAAAACCTTCGTAATTTATTAATAGTAACAACGGACGTGACGTCCGGATTGCTGTGTACTTGATAGATGGCGTGACTATCGCTCGGAGCGGTCAGTGACACATGAGGTGAGGAAGTGACCATGATTTTGTGAAGCTTGATACATTGAAAAATCTTTCGTCACTTAATTTAACTTACAACCTAACATTTGAGTTTAACAAATGAAAGAATATCATTTAAACTTGATCAATATAATTAGTAGATTCTATAATTTGGTGATAGAGTTAAACTCAGACGTTATAAGAGATAAAGAGGTTTAAATGTCTTTTTATACAATGTTTGAGATAAAGAATAGTAGATTATGCAATAAGGGCTTAAAGTAGTGTATTGTGTCCCGGGCGCTATTATTGAACCCCGAGTACGAGGGATTCTATGGTTAACTCCCGAGCGGAGCGAGGGAGTTAAGGCTAGAATCCTGAGTACGAGGTGTTCAAGATCGCCCATGACAAATACACATTTAAGCCCGCGATGCATACTCTACTTTTTATACTTTCTGCGAGGCAATTGAAACCAATGACTGTTATAAAGAAAGTACTTAAGTAATTATTTAAAGTCAGAATAATAAAATATGAAAAATTGAGAATATTTATTGAAAATTAAAAGTTATGTTAGAAACATTACACCAATTGTCCAACGACAAAGTTACATTCTTTGGTACATTTATAGTTGGGTTAGAGTTTATGTTTTTGTCGTCTATTCTGTAGTGGTCAGTTCGACATTCAAATAAATCCTTCTTGGTGCGCGGTTCTGGTACTCAGAATAAGATCTCATTGCACCTAAATTTTTTTGAAACCAACATCGATCAAGCACGACTACAAGGGTTGCATTCCAAATTCAAATCACATTATTCCCCATGGGAAAAATGACTTACTTTAGGAAAGGTTTGCATGACACATAATATGCCATTGACGAGCAGGTAGTATAAAAAAGTTATTAGTCATATTAATGTCATATATAATTTATCTCTTTATCGTCAAAAACTTACAATTTAAAGACAAAAAGTCTTAATCGAAAAAAAAACAGTAACTTAATAGTATGCAAAGTTTTTCAGGTTTTACATTATATCAAAATGTATGAAACAGCTGATTTTTTTTCGCGATTTCAATGTTGGTCCCATAGTAAAAGTCGTTCAGTTTGATGGTCCCTATATACCATATTCGGCATTAGGGGTACTTTTGTAACACGTTGTATACAATCGAATTGAGAACTTCCTACTTACTTTTTATTAAGACTGTTAAAAATGTGCAATAAATTATTTCAAAGTAAGTAAACGTCGAAATTATCTAAAATAGGTATTTGAATTGTTTTTTTTTATTAAAAAACGTAATTCTTAACTGTCAAGATCTAATACAGTATATTATTATCCTCGTCTAATACAATATAGTTTTTTTATACCAATAGTGAGTTCGTTATTAATTTGCCTAGGCACCTTTTTTTATATTCTATTCATCTATCTAGAAGTATCTGAGTTTGATTCTTAAACGCAAAGAAGTGTGGTCGCCCCAAATCTAATAGCAAGTCTCAAGCATTAATTGCGTGTTGCCTAAGTTTAGCCGCACTAAATATCGTATTATAAAAAAAAGTAATTAAACACTTTCTTAATTAGTTCTTGTATCGGAATAGTCATCGTGGTATAATGACGAAATTATTGGAAAAATCTTATACAACGCCATGCCATGACACAGAATACAAATAACAGTATCTAGGTACTAACCTCATGAGCTCGTAGTCTGCACACTAGCGCCGCCATTGGAAAAAAAGCGCAGTGCTTAAATAAATACGAAATTGTAGCTTTGTGGTATTTTTTCTAGCCTGTCGTTTAGTTTAAAAGAGTTTTTTTAGAAAAAAAAAAACTCGCAACTAATCGACAGGCTATAAAATAAGTGAAAGAAAACTAATTTTCCTTAACAGTGATGTTTAAGTTTTAGATGGTTGTTTATCATAATTTCAACCATCTTCACAGCGGGTTCCGTGGTGTAGTGGTTATCACATCTGCTTTACACGCAGAAGGCCGCCAGTTCGATCCTGGCCGGAATCACACTTTTTTATTTTTGTTTCTGTTTGCTTACTTTTTTATCTTTATCTATCAATAAAACATAAACAATAAATCGTTAATTAAAAAAAAAATACTTGTCACTTTGATTTGCTCAAAAATAAGAAAAAATAAGTATTATTTTAAGTAACCTACTATAGTTTTAAGGGTTCCGTAGTCAACAAGGAACCCTTATAGTTTCGCCATGTTCGACTGTCCGTCTGTCCGTCCCCAGCCTAGCTTATATACGCTTAGTACTAGAAAGTTGTTATTTGGCATGGATGGATATACATATTAATCACAGCAAAAGAATGGCGAAGTAAAATTTTGAAAAATATTTTTTTAGGTTAAGTAGGTACCTCCCCTACACGTGAAGTGGGGATGTAATTTTTTTTTCTTGTCTACCCCATAGTGTAGGGTGTCGTTGTATAGCAATTTTAAAAATATCGGGTTAGTGAAAACAGTTTTTTGATAAAGACATCCGTTTGTGAGTTATTAAGCTTTAAAGTGCAAAATTTAGTTAGAGTCAAGTGTCCCGCTCTCTGCCAGACAAATGGTTGTTTCTTTATACGTGAAAAAATTCACGGTAGTTGTGTAAATGACGAAGTAAAAAGGAGAGCTATCACAGCTAAGTAGGCTTTACAAGTTTACGAGTAACAGACGACCAACTTATAAAATGTGCTTGGCGCAGTACAAATTCCTTATTGGGAACTACTAAAATAATGTCGTCAGGTGTGTGAAACCGGTAGTATCTATATTTAAGTATGAACCAAGATGGGCTACGGAACCCTAACTGCGCGTGGCCCGACATGCACTTGGCCGGTTTTTTATCTACATAAAAAAAACATTTATAAATAAATAGATATAAATATTTGACAACATCACATACATTGCTCCGATTCCAAAGTAAGTAGCTAAAGCACTTGTGTTACGGAAATCAGAGACAACGGTGGTATCACAAACACCCAGACCAGAGCCAATATAGAAAAGTTTATTTTCTAAATTGACCCAACCGGGGATCGAACCCGGGACCTCAGAGATGGTGACACCTTGAAAACCGGTGTACAAAGCCACTCGACCACGGAGGTCGTCAAATCGTACTAACAATATTTTTCGTTGAGTCATCCCATTGAGTAATCTTAGATACCTTGTTTAGGGAAAGCCACTTCCCAGCTTGCTTACAAAAATTTCTTATAAATTTTATCAAATTTTTTACCAAACAAAATTACAAAAGGGATAAAACAGAAATGGTTGTCCCATTTAATCATAATTATTAATGACCTCTTGTTAAACCTCAGATGCTAATAAGTAGTGGACGAAAATACATTATCGAAAATCAAAACATTTTGTGTACTGTGTGAGAGACACTTTTAAAAATAATAAGCAAAACAAGAGCTTACAAAGGAACGTGCAGAGGATCGGAAACAAAAAAAATGCGTCAACTTGACATGCAAATTAAAGTACTTATATAAAAAATGTGGCATGTATGTATGTACGTACGTTTGATATTTTTATTATAACCACAGATTAAACTAGTGGCTCTGTGAGCAGTAGACCACGCGTTTGTGCCATTTTTTGAAATGGCTGAAATATGATACTTCCACATTCTCCGCCGATTTGAAAAAAAATGAAAAATGGAATTAACAAAAAAAAATATTGAGTCGGTTGAGATATGACGATTTGTTGACAACCTCCGTGGTCGAGTGGCTTTGTAC
Organism: Catoptria pinella; assembly: GCA_963556745.1. Taxonomy (NCBI): domain Eukaryota; kingdom Metazoa; phylum Arthropoda; class Insecta; order Lepidoptera; family Crambidae; genus Catoptria; species Catoptria pinella. The sequence goes on along the minus strand of OY750788.1, from coordinate 4,837,722 downwards.
ACCGGTTTTCAAGGTGTCGCCATCTCTGAGGTCCCGGGTTCGATCCCCGGTTGGGTCATTTTAGAAAACGAACTTTTCTATATTGGTTCAGGTCTGGATGTTTGTGATACCAACGTTGTCTCTGATTTCCATTACACAAGTGCTTTAGCTACTTACTTTGGAATCGGAGCAATGTATGTGATGTTGTCAAATATTTATTATTATATGCGACCTGTAGAGGAGAACAAACGGACAGCCGGAAACTGGAAACTTTGGAAAGCATTTTTGCCCAAGCTGAAACGCACACGCTTCGCTCGCGCTTAACGCTCGCTCGGACAATAATAATACACTCGGCACCTCAGACTATACATGTTGACCTTGAGACCGCCTTTATGCCCTACGTAATAAAAGCTGTTTTCGTAGTTTAACTGTATAACATTAACATGCCTTCCAAAGCATGGAAAAGTTCAAGATAATTTTTGGTCACCCATCCCATGACCAACCCTTGCGAAAGTTGCTTAACTGCAGCAATCGCAGGTCGAATGCACCATGCAGCTGTGCCATTGAATGAGGTCAGTGGCGCAAAATAAAGTGGACCAGCCAGACTGCTTTTTTTCCCTAGGCAATTTATAAAATGGCGAGTATTTTATTCATACTTTAACAGAAGTTCCGTCACAGCTAAAACTTGTTTTTCCTCATCTAAAACAAGACATCGGGCCAGTACTAATAAAATGTGTGTGTTACAAAGACGTGTTAAACCTTAAACTACAGGAAGTCACACTTAAGAAACAAAAGATTATTTAAAAAACTTAAAAAAAGGTTGTTCTAAACCTTCTTTGTTCTTTTTTTTTAATTAACACTGGGGTGATGTTCTGTAAGTTTTTTTTTTATTTAATCATTGCTTTCCTTGGAATGTAGTTAAGTTATTTATATAATCTGATAAGTAACTAAAGATTCATGTTTATTAATGATAATCTATATGGTTTTGTTTATATTTTCTCTATGTTATAAATGGGTAAGTAGTTATGGTAAAAGAGATAAAAAAAATATTGTTATCACACCTACTCTTAACTAGTTATGAACAGCTCTATAAATATATATGTACAAATTAATTTCCTTGAATTGATAAATCAGTTTATTCTTTTAACTGTAACTCAAATGTCAATAACTTATTGTCATGGCCGAGATGAGAATCTAGTGACCTTATGGTTTTTTTTTTTTTGTTTATCCTAGGCTTAAGGCGAGCTTTTGAAAAAAAAAAACACTTTTTGATGTACTTAACGTTTCCATCCCTTTTTAGTGCCCGGCCTTGGGATTCAAAAGTCCGGCTTTTAGATATGACATATTATGTTTTTATTTTTGGCAAAAGTCCTTTTTTGCTCCGGCTTTTTTAACGGGTGAGTCCGGCTTTTTGATTTTTAGAGACGGTAACGCTAGAGATAAGGTCGCTGAAAGATCCTAAGGATCTGAAATTAAAATATTTTATATAATACAAGGTGTTACAAAAGTACCCCTAATGCCGAATATGGTATATAGGGACCATCAAACTGAACAACTTTTACTATGGGACCAACTTTGAAATCGCGAAAAAAAAATCAGCTGTTTCATACAAAAATTAATTACGAAAATATCAAATTGTATGAAACAGCTGGTTTTTTTTTCGCGATTTCAGAGTTGGTCCCATAGTAAAAGTTGTTCAGTTTGATGGTCCCTATATACTATATTCGGCATTAGGGGTACTTTTGTAACATGTTGTATTTCTTTAAAGTATTTGTGGATAAAAATACTTAACGGACTTACCGGACTTGTATTGAACCAGAAACCAATACGATTCAGTGATTTTGGCTCGACACATTTTAATTTCGAAAATACTTCTTAAAAATTTTGATTTGTTACTTAAGTTTTGAATTAGCAGACGCAGACGTCTCATTTCACCTAGGTCATGGGTCGCCAAACTTTTTAGCGTAAGGGCCAGACTAACTCCTCCACGAAGCCCCAAGGGCCAGAACCTAGCTAGCTTATCGTACCAACATACAGTAAAATAACAGTATGTTGGTACGATCCGGACCGTTTCCGCGGGCCGAATTGTTGGTGCTCGCGGGCCGTAGTTTGGAGACCCCTGACCTAGGTGATGGTGTGTCGAGAAGGCGATCGATTACCCAGCGAGGGCATCGATCGTAATGCAATCAATTTAGCCGACTCCCTGAGGGGGATCGATCAGCCAAAGCGGGTGGGAGTTGACCTTTTTTTTTGTATCAAGAGGAGAATGCAATCTTTACGCATACCAAACGGCATGTTGGGGTCGGTCACCCCCCAGGTTATTACCCGGGGCATGTTCCTCGCCGCGCCCAGCCCTCCCGCCAAGTCTAATAGGCTTCGCGTCAGGGCTGGGTGGTTCTAACCCCTGCCCTAGTGGCAGGGGGAGGAAGCATTTTTCCGGCCTCCCATAAGGCTACCCACTCATGGTGGGCGGGCCAGATGGGGAGACGGGAGAATGCACCACTACCAACTAAACTCCTCTCGAAGGGTGGGAGATGACCTGAGGGGTCGGGGTTGGTGGGGCGGTTTAGTCATACATCGCCTCCAGCAGGCCAGTACCACTACCACGAACATCAATCGAGAAAAAAAATGCTCTTAAAAATATTCAATAGAGTATAATTGTCTATGAGAAAATTCATTTCGCTTTTTGGCGGTAGATGGCGCTGTACCTATTATCCATACTAAATTACTCTATCGAGTGCTTTTACGCGCTTTTTTTCTCGATTGTTGTTCGTGTTAAGGGTACAGTACCATTTAACACAAACAGCTATCGAAAAACAATAACGCGCGTAAAAATATTCGATAGCATAATTATGTATGGGAGATTTGTACAGCGCTATCTACCGCCGAAAAGCAAACTGAAATTTTTCATAGATAAATTCTATCAATGAAATGGGAAATAAATGTGAATGCAAAATAAATGTTATATTAATTTATTAATTTTACTCTATCGAGTGATTTTACGCGCTTTATTTTCTCTAATAGATGTTCGTGCTAAGAGTGCAGATGAAAGCTTGTTTGTTGTTGTTTATTGAAAGCAAACTGTTTTAATCTGAAAACGCTTGTACCTAAGCGTTTTCAGATGAAAACAGTTCAACATTGCTATCTTCAACCAGCCTACAAGCGTGGAGATTATGGATCCTCGCAGTCGGGGAACCACCGTTGTGGGCATTGTGGACATGCCCACAAACCTAATTTAGTCTCGCCTGGTGCATCTCACTTGCTGATCATACTATAGGTACTTACAAGTCAGCGTAGCTTAGACCTAGTCTAGTCAGTGTCCCTATATTGGCTTGGAAATTGGTTTGGTATTTAATCGAAACTGTTTAACTATTTAATTGGACGAAATCGAGTCTGACTTCCTCCAATGATGATTTCCATTCCTAAGGCCAAAGTCCTGATGCGCAGAAAAAAGGAAATAATCACGTTCAAAAGTCGTTCATGAGTCATGTTTGTTCATGAGCGAGTTCGTACTCCGACTCGCACTTGGCCGATTTTCGGGTGGCTTTGACCACAACTTTTTTTAAGGCTGGATCCGCGCATGTCCTCGCACGGGAGAGGCCTGCCTCCTGCAGTGGACTAAAATGGGCCGTTGAAATAATGATGTAGATGGAATATTTTTTATTTTTATTTTGTTGCTTGCATTGTAAAGGTGGTCATTGGTGGTTTCAAACCTGTTTAAAAACGCAAAAATAAAAAGCATTCAAGAGCTTTATTCAATACTATCTACCTGCCCCGGCTTCGCACGGGCGGCGCCATCTTGATAATAACAAACGCAAGAAAAAAGAATCGGGGTGTCATTTTTATTTATATAAATAAATATAGAAGATGATAGACGTACCTAGGCGCAATTAGAGGAAACATCTCAGTTTTTTTTGTCATAAAATTAAATGAATTGCCGGCGGGTGCTAGTTATAGCTCATGTCAAACTCTCGAATTATGTGTAATCAAATTTACCTAACTAATTGTTTGTCATTTGAATAAATTGTAATTTTAAGTTGAATTTGTGTCTAGACAAATTAAGTTTTGGCCAAAATGCCACATAAGCGCAACTTACTAAGAAATATGCTAAGTGAATTCGTCATTGGAAAATACATTTGTAACTTGGTTATTCTTGTCTTGTTGTCTGTGATATCACGCGTATAAAGGCGTATACAACATGTTACAAAAATACCCTTAATGCCGAATATGGTATATAGGGACCATCAAACTGAACAACTTTTACTATGGGACCAACTCTGAAATCGCGAAAAAAATCAGCTGTTTCATACAAAAATTAAAATCGTATCAAAATGTATGAAACAGCTGATTCTTATTCGCAATTTCAAAGTTGGTCCTATAGTAAAAGTTGTTCAGTTTGATGGTCCCTATATACCATATTTGGCATTACGGGTATTTTTGTAACATGTTGTATTTGCAACTTTGACCATCAGCCATTTTTAATGTCCCCACTGCTGGGGCACAGGTCTTCCTTATGGGTGGATAAGGAGGATGGACCACAACCCACCACGCGGGCCAAATGCAGATTAGTGGGTGTTAACGACCGCAGATGCAGCCGGGATCAACGGATTAACGTGCCTTTCGAAGCACGGAGGAGCTCGAGATAATAAATTTTTGGTCCATCCCATGACCGACCCTTGCGATAGTTGCCTAACAATCGCTGGGCCAGGCGCTAAACGACTAAGCCATCGAGCTCCTATTTACATTTCCCTAAATACTATTTGTAACTTTATATTTCTAGAAATAGGCCTCCAAAACTTGTACCACACTTTTAAAATTGCAATTTCTCTTAAGGCCCCTATATACATCAAGTGGTGCCCTCATTTTAATTAAATATATTGCTCGCTAAGTACATAATGTATCGAAAATTCACATGTACATATTGAAGCTAAGTTCTATAGTTTATTTACAAACAATAACCTCAGTAAAATTTTGTTAGTTGTAGTAGTAGTTCGCAAAAGTGCCAAAAGTGGCCACTTTTACAATAGAATAGCTTCAATCTGTACATGTGAATTTTCTATACATTATGTATTTAGCGAGCAATAAATTTAATTAAATTGAGGGCGCCACTTGAGGTATATAGGAGCCTTAAACAATAGAAGTTGTAGTTTTGAAATTACAAATAAGGTTTTTTTTCAAGAAGGTTGTAATGATTGTAAAGTTATTATTTAAAAAAAAAACTTTCTTTTATTCCTTTGTATTTCAAAAATATTTCTTGTGTATTTAAAAGTTATTACAGTTTTAAAAGAGTGACTCTAAGTTTGAAGGTCAGTGAATAAATACATCCTTTCCTTTATGTAAATAATAAGACAAGACACAAGTTATCAAAGCTTTATTTTGGGACCCAAAGAATAGATCGTTGATGAAATTTCTTTTTTTTATATTTTTTATTTTATTTTATTTGTTTTGTTTCAGAGTCAACAGTGATCTCAACAAAGACATAGACACCTCACCACGATGCGTCACAGATCAACATTGTTGATTTTCCTGGTTTTAATTGTATACACAAGATGTCAAAAGAATGGTTGGTATACATACATATACAAAACTAAATAATATACAAGAAAAAATACGACTCGCACCAGATCATATTCTTGGACGGGTATCGAACCCGCGACCTTTGGATGTCCGGTCCAATGCTCTTACCGCTGAGCTACCGAGTGGCTAAAAACTCAAATGGTATAAATATAATTTATTTCTAAAGTTTAAACTATTATTTTTAATACTTAATTATTAATATTGTCCGAAATCATTACACACCTACTCTAGTTTTACCGCGTGGAGTTGTATTTTCCACTAATTATACCGTTATTCTTTAAAATTAAATGTCAAATAGGTAGATGGTATCCGCCCTCTGATTATGTAACTCTGTACTAACAACTTTTGATTGAAAGCAATTACAATTGCTGCTTTAGTAAGAATCAATGTGACAACTCAAAGACTTCTATGTATATACTACACTAGACAGGCTGTACAGTACCGAAAAATTGCCACTTTTAGCACTTATGCGAACTACTACTACAACGAACAAAACTTTACTGAGGTTATTGTTTGTAAACTATAGAACCTTAGCTTCAATCTGTACATGTGAATTTTCGATACATTATGTACTTAGCGAGCAATAAATTTAATTAAAATGAGGGCGCCACTTGAGGTATATAGGGGCCTTAAGTTACGGTGCATGCACCGAAGAAAACCGAGGTGCGAGCGACCGAGAGAAACAGTTGATGCGCCGCGAAGGTTGCTTGTGACACAATTCTAGTTTTGAACAGAACTTAAATAAATAATAAATAAATAAATAATAAATGCTTGGACAATTTCACACAGCGCCATCTAGCCCCAAACTAAGCAAAGCTTGTAATATGGGTGCTAGACAACTGGTATACTACTTATATACTTTTTAAATATATACTTATTATACATAGTAATACCCAGACCCGTCACAGAAATTAATATTCATCTTTTCAATTTCTGCCCGGCCGGGAATCGAACCCGGGACCTCTTGCGTGTTAGACCGGCATGTTGACCACTGCACCACTCAGGTCGTCAAGCCACTTAAAGCAGCAATGTAACTGTCAGTTTCTTGATTGCAACAGCTACATCATCAGGGGGCGATTGTAATCACTATTTTTTTATACTACAAATGTATGGATTCTGTATGTTCTCACCAGTGGGCGACAATTGCGTGGATCAATACACCAACACAATTGGGAAATGCAAGGCTGCGGAAAGCTGCGAGTCTGCAAGGAACGACTTTCAGTAAGTTACTTACGGCCAAATACACAAATAAAAAAAAAGTTGTCGGATTTGACAGTTAAACTCTATGAAACTGACTGCTTCCTTAAAGTTTAGGAGACCCCTTCAGTATTCAGCCGTTTACTACCTACTATTTAGTTTTCCTTTTCTTATGTAAGCGGTGTTTACCTGTAAGTTTCTTATTTTACAAAATAACTTTAAGCATGTTATTGTATACAACATGTTACAAAAATACCCCTAATGCCGAATATGGTATATAGGGACCATCAAACTGAACAACTTTTACTATTGGACCAACTCTGAAATCGCGAAAAAAAATCAGCTGTTTCATACATTTTGATATTTTCGATTTTAATTTTTGTATGAAACAGCTGATTTTTATGTCCCATAAAAAGTTGTTCAGTTTGATGGTCCCTATATACTATATTCGGCATTAGGGGTATTTTTGTAACACGTTGTATAAGTTTTGTTGGTGAACCAATAAACAAAAAGAAAATATATCAATAAATAAAGTTTAAATGATATAAGTATACTAGCGGTCGCCCGCGACTTCATCCGCGTGAGCCTTAGGGACCAGCCCTCCTAGCAATGACCATGCACCGAAATATGATATTACGATATATCACGTTTAACTGTTTTCGGTGGTCATGCTTTCGGGGGCAGGATAAAAAGTAGTCCAGGTTTTAATCTGTCTACCAACCAAATTTCATCCGGATCCATCCAGCCGTTAAGCGTGAAGAGGTAACAAACACACAAACACACACACACACACGCACACACACACACTCACAAACTTTGGCATTTTAAAGTATTAGTAGAATTCTAAACTCTTTACTATCAATAATTACTTGTATAGTGTGTTCAATTTAATCGTCAGTGCAATCGACAGCATTACAGCATGACTGGTTACCCGTAGCACAAACAGCTATCGAAAAAACATTCGATGAGGTAATTTTGTATGGGAAATTTGTACAGCGCCATCTACCGCTGAAAAGCGAAATGAGATTTTTCATAGACAAATCTTCTATCGAGTACTTTCACGCGCGCGTTTTTGTTCTCGATAGAAGTTCAAGTTAGGGGTGCAGCTACCGAGAAAAAAAACACGCGTAAAAATTTGATAGTATAAAGCGCCATCAACCGCCGTAAAGCGAAATTAAATTTCTCATAGTCAATTATTGCACTACCGAGTACTTTACGCGCGTTTTTTTTATAGATGTTCGTGCTAGGGGTTAACGCTTGTCTAGCGCCAAATAAAGTCCTAGTGAATAATACATTTATTTTCATGTACAAGGTCAGCATAATGTCAGCCTGACAGTGACACGCCATGAAACATGGGTCTGCTGCCGAGTGCTCGTTCTAAGTACTAAATTGGCAGTTTAGACATAATATAATATTATCATACTTATTTTTGATCAAATTAGAGTAGAATAATATAGAATATAAATTTTCCATAAGTGCAAATTCGACGCAAATTGTTGGCAATACCCATCATTTTTATGACTCACAACATAATTGCACGTGGGTGATACTACAATAGAATACCAAGACAATCAAAATAATTTATTGAATCCATTATAACTTCAACAAAGGTCAAGAAACCACTTTTTATAAGACAACAACTCTAAAATGCTGATATAAAATAATTCTTTATGGGAAATCTCATTTCTCTTTTCAGCGGTAGATGGCGCTGTTCAAATCCCTCATACGAAATTACTCTATCGATGTTTTTACGCGCGCTATTTTTTTCGATAGCTGTTCGTGCTAAGGGTACAGACTATACATGTTGACCTTGAGACCACCTTTATGCCCCTTGTAATAAAAGCTGTTTTCGCAGTTTAACTGTATAACCTGACGTGCTGTCGTGTGTACAATGAGTATCTACCTACCGGTATACAATGCGATTAAATCCTATATTCACAACGAGTCACACTGAATTGTGTGACTGGTTGAGAAAAAAATTCGCAACGAGCCTTACATGACTAAATGAATGGGTTGAAAATAAAAATAAAACATTTGTTTTTCAGGCAAAATGGTATCAGACCTACTTTCTGTACGTACAGTGCGTTTGGGTCAACCCTAGTGTGCTGTAGGGATGGTACCACTATACTACAGACTGCCGACAGGAAACCGGATAGGTAAGATTAAAAAAAGTTTGACTTTTCATTTTTTTTTTCAGTTTTTGTTAATCCTAAGTAAGGATTTCTTAAAGTATATTCAAATGGCAGATTTTCTATTCGTTTGAACGCTTAGCTAACTTAACAAAGACGATTTTAATATAGTCACTACTAGCGGCAGCCCGCGACTTCGTCTGCGTGGTTATTTTTCTATCCCTGAAGAACAGTTTTTTTTTCCTGGATGAAAGGTACACAGTACACTACCTTATGTATGTCCTTTTCTGTACCCTTAGCACGAACAGCTATCGAGAAAAAAACGCGCGTAAAAGTACTCGAAAGAGAATTCTCTATGGAAAATTTAATTTCGCTCCTCGACGGTAGATGGCGCTGTACAAATTTCTCATACAACTATCAAATGTTTTTACGCGCGTTATTTTTTCCGATAGCTGTTTTTGCTAAGGGTACTGCTTAGCAAGTTCATTTCTATTTTGTTGGCATCGTGAGATTTATATTTTTTTTATCAATCATTTTTAGACCATTATGGGGTTCTTCAGGCCAACAGACTGACGGAAGAAGAGTCAGCGAAAGAAGTAAGTAAAACAATAATATGTTATATATAAATATACCTATATTTTAAATATTATGCAAATCATTATTTCATGCGAATGCCAATATTATTGTTGATCATTTCAGCAGGCTTTTTCTTAAGGGGCTGACATGAACCAACTAGCGCCGCCAGTCGATTTTATTTTATTTATTCTAAATAGGCCCAATTTCTTAAAAAAGGAATCAGTCAAGGTTTTGTTAATAACGTCTTATATTTATTGAATAACTTTACACAGTTTGAAAAGGCATTCAAACAGTTTAAAACGCGATTTTGTCAAAAGTGGCTACTGTTGGTTCGAACCCGTTTTTAAATTATTGTAATGGTTGTAATGTTCTAACGTTTTTCAATAAAATATTAGACGTTATTAACAAAACCTTGACTGATTCATTTTTTAAGAAATTGGGCTTATTTAGAATAAATAAAATAAAATCGACTGGCGGCGCTAGTTGGCTCATGTCAGCCCCTTAAATACAATAACAATCCAATGTAAATTTCAATCCAACTTCAATGTTTAAAAAATCGTACCACAGTAGAGAACCGTACTCTTGAATTATGGAAACAATTTTCCAATCGCCATTAGTTCACTCAATGACCGCACAATATTAGCGCAACATGGCGCTGGGGTAGCAAATCAAGCGAATGAAATATTTGTTTTCATGATGCTATTCCAAAGTCGATCTAAAGCGATTGATTTCAAAAGTAATACCTATTTTTAACGATATTATGTTACCTATAGGTTTACATAATAATTTTTTTTTTTTAAGTCTTTGAAATATAAATCTGTAGGTAGGTAGGTACTTACTACCTTAAAATATTTGGTTACTTAAGATTTTTACAGCTTTTCGTCAATGCCCAAGCGGCTGAATGCGGCCGGACAACAATGGTATATCTATTGTGTCTCATTTTCCGGGCGTGTAGTCATTGAGTGAACAAAATAAAAAATTACAAATAAGTGTAAAAAATTACAGATAAGTGTAAAAAGTAAGTGATTTAAACAGTGCATCATTGTATTGATTGTGTATTTTTTCCATCATCTTTAATAAAAATTAGATTCTCTATGGGGTAAGCGAACTTACATTACTATATTTAATTAAAATTAATAATTTGTATTTTCATACAGCATGTTTTAGCTTTATATTCATAGGTACATACTAATATTATACAAGTTGTTACAAAAATGTCCCTAATGCCGAATATGGTATATAGGGACCATCAAACTGAACAACTTTTACTATGGGACCAACTCTGAAATCGCGAAAAAAAATCAGCTGTTTCATACATTTTCATATTTTCGATTTTAATTTTTGTATGAAACAACTGATTTTTTTTTCGCGATTTCAGAGTTGGTCCCATAGTAAAAGTTGTTCAGTTTGATGGTCCCTATATACCATATGTGGCATTAGGGGTATTTTTGTAACACCTTGTATACAAACTTATAAAAATAACTCTTTCAGTTTTTACGCCTGAACCACTGAACTAATATTGCTGAATTTTTGTAATAGAGATAGATTGGATCATGGGATAGGCTTTTCGACGTCTATATGTCGTATATTCTTATATTTTAACTCTCCATTCATTATTTATATAAATGACGAATAAAAATATCAGACTGCCAGTCGAGTGATCTTTTAGCTAAAAGGGTCATTTTGCTATTTTCTTTTTGAAATATTTAAAACTCCAAAAAACATTAATATTTAAAAAAAAACTTGTTCAATGTGGGTAGATTAGTTAGTAAGATAGTACATAATATTCTACATAAGGAAATCCTAGCATTGAATATAAGTAATAAAGTTGATGAGTCTAATTTTTCCTCCACAGATGATCCAACTTCCACGGGAAATCCCCCAGTTGAGGTAACACTTGAATTTGTTTATTATTTTCCTCAATTTACCATTAATTGATCGTAATAACAATTATTGAAGTCAATTATTCAATTATAACCTATTCGAGCTTTATAATGAATGCCAAAAGCATCTGATGCCAAATTAATTACTTATGATTGCCTATAAAACCCAAATCTTTACGCTGTTTCGGTGTACAGTCAGCAGCACGTCAGGTTATACAAAACTATCAAAAATCTGCAATTCAATTTGAACCTAAACATCTTCATTTTTAAGTATAAAATTGATTGAGTATATTACCCTGTCGTGGAAGCCCAGTGTGCAGTTCACTGTACCTTACTATTTATTTACTTATAAGAAAACAAAAATAACACTTACTTACTTAGTAACACATAGTTTTTGCAAACACATATTCGATTATACTAAATAATATACTAGAAAAAATACGACTCGCACCAGATCATGTTCTCGGACGGGAAGCGAACCCGCGACCTTTGGATATCCGGTCCAATGCTCTGATTATGTAAAAATAGCATTGTAAATGCTAAAAACTTCAAATTTATAATACATATTCGGTTGTTTCTCTACAATAACAGCACGAACAGCTATCGAAAAAATAAACGCGCGTAAAAACATTCGATAGAGCGTAATTTCGTATGACGAATTGAACAGCGCCATCTACCGTCGAAAAGCGAAATGAGATTTCCCATAGAGAATTACTCTATTGTTTACTTTTATGCTCGTTTTTTTTCTCGATATAGATGTTCGTGCTAAGGGTTTTTTACTATATTTTAGTACGAAAAAGGCAGTATGGAAATCTACAGATATTATTATAGTATCTGTATGTGTGTATAGTAGATTGTAGTTTGTTTATCCTTATGTGTCTTGTTTAGTAAACAGATTTTGACAGTTGTCAAACGTCTTTTAAACTTTTATTGTTATTTAAAAATATGTTGTCCTATTAAATTCAATTGTTATTATTAATTATCAACTTCTTTCGTAATATGTGTGTGGAAAACCATTAATTGTATTTTAAAAATGAATATTTCAATAAAGAGTTGGGTGAAGATTGTTCACCAAACAGGACAAGGTTAAACAGACTTATGATATTGACTGACTCCTAATTTATGGAAAAAAGCAACAGAATTCCTATTAAATTATATCTGTCAATTTTAATTTTAATTTAATTAGAACTTATCTGTGGAATCGGTGAAATTGGCTCTATTGTTTTAATTTCAAGAGTAAAAACATTTCAAATGTTTTTTTCTAACTATAATAAAATGGATACGAAACTCTTTTTTTAAATTTTGATTTTTTTTTTCAGCCGTACGTCCACAGTTATTCAGAAGACAATTTAATGATTCAAGATACATTTCAACCAGTAAAACCAAGCACTGAAGATACATTAGAAAACAGAGATTTCATAATAAAAGACCACAATATTCCAGCACAAAATATTCCAATTCAAAATCCAGACTCTGAAGAAGATTTGATGGCAAGAGTTTGGGGTTTAAAACTAAAAAAATTACTGAGCGAACAGAGAAGATATGCCGTGAAAATTATAAACGATGTTTTATTTGAAGCCGAAACTGGAGGGTTAACAAAACAGCACTTAGATATCCTGAAAATTAACAATTGTGGATCACCGAATGTTTTAGATACTACCACTGCAAACTTCAGGTCCACAATTGAAAAATCGACTCGCAATGATGGAAATATTAAGAATGATAGTTTTCCACCGATTCTTCAGTTGAGATTGACTGTCAATAACCCTGAGATGCCTTAGCTCGTAACTTGCTTCGATTTTGATCTAATAATGCCTTATCTAAGTCCGACATAAATGTTAAATGAACAATGAACTAAGAAAATCTTGCACATTTCCTAAATACAAAAAAAGTAACAAATGTTTTCCTAATACTTAAGACAACTCTACTTATTCTACTTACAATATTCATTTGCGATTCTTGCTGACGGCCCTCTTTTGTTTTTATTTTGCGTCTATTTTATTACTTAAGTCATTATGAAAATTATAATAAATTGCACTAATAGAAGTCAAATAGCTTTTTGTGAAATTTACTTAAAAATCTAACGAATAAAATTTTTTTTACCTACTTACTGTATGTCATTACAACTAAGTACCTACCTACCTACTCGTACTTATATCTCCTAAGACTGAACCTAGATCTATGATCCCCCAGACATCAATAAGTTAGGAATTCACTAGGTATTTTTATAAAATCAGTACCTTTAGCACGAACAGCTATCAAAAAAAATAACGCGCGCAATAACATTCGATAGAGTAATTTTGTATGGGAAACTTGCACACCGCCATCTACCGTCGAAAAGCGAAATGATATTTTCCATAGAGAATTCTCTATCGAGTATTTTTACGCGCGTTTTTTTCTCGATAGATGTTCGTGCTAAGGGTAGAACAATACCCAGTGAATTACTAACTTAATTACCTACTTAGTAGAATAATAAATCAGAGCTTTTTTTTAAAACAAAACGTGCGCTCTCAATAGCTGCAGTAGCAAATTTTGTTGCTGAATACACGCGCACATTACTACATATACCTACTACTATAAAAGTATTAAACGTTGCTATAGTCACACATTTTTAGTATTCTCCTTTAATCTCAACCCTCAGGCTGTCCCAGACCTACCGGCTTCATTTCTTTGCTTTGCTGTTTTAGTTGAATACCGGCTATCGCATCGAACTTCGGATAGTCTGCCGGGCTTCAAATTAAAACAGATAAATCGAGCCCCAATCAGACCAAAATGGCGAACCCTTATTTATGATGTCACACGAACATCGATATCTTCTAAATAACTACAATACCAAACAAATTACTTCGATTTATCTGTTTTAAGTTGAAGCCCGGCAGACTTTCCGAAGTTCGATGCGTTAGCCGGTACGGCCCCCTGTTCTACTAGAACAGCAAAGCAAAAAAATGAAACCGGTAGATCTGCGGCTCTATCAGCTAAAAACATTGAAGTTCATGTTAATTGTGTTTTGACAGATGTATGTGATACATTGCTACTTCGGTTTGGGCACAAATAAAAACTTACCAAAGAAAAGTAACAATATATCATATACATCTGTCAAAACACAGTTAACATGAACTTCAATGTTTTAGCCGATACCGCCGCTGGGGCCAGCCTAACTGTGTCTGTGCATTGTTTATAATGTCCCTTTTCTGACTTCCAGAGTGCGAGGAGTACAGCCGTGGCGTCGTGGAGAAGGTAGATTTCATCACTTTGCTACCGAACCCCGAGACGATGTCGATATCCGCGGCGAAGTGCGAATACACCGGGGTGGAGCTCATCGTTGGCGGGGAAAACGCCAATCAGGGGGAATTCCCGCATATGGTATTGCTCTTTTTATTAAAGCCCTCTATTGTTATTAAGGCCCCTATGTAACTCAAAGTGGCGCCCTCATCCTAATTAAATTAATTGCTCGCTAAATAAATAATGTATCGAAAATTCACATGTACAGATTGAAGCTAAGGTTCTATAGTTTATTTACATACAATTATCTCAGTAAAATATAGTTCGTTGTAGTAGTAGTAGCTAAGCAAAAAGTGGCCACACAATTAAAAAAAATACATAGAAGACTTTAGCTCACTTTCAAGCAGGTAACGGTTTCAATCAACACTGAAATTAACATGGATTGAGAATTTGAGATCGACTGGAATTGTTTCTTGTTTCTAAGTAGGTACTTAGGTAGGTATATTACAAACCAAAAATAATAATGTTAGCAGTTTAAAATTTTAATAGATGGAGCGATTTCGATATTTTTGATATCGAGATTTTATTAACTGCACCTGCACCATCAGATGACGGCATATCAGCCGTAACATGTTGGCCTTGAGACCGTCAATACCCTGCGTAATAAAAGTTGCTTTTGCACTACAACTGTTACACTTGACATGTAGTCGTATGTACCAAAATGTTTTGTTTTTTAACGTTCCATTACTCACTACTTCCAGGCAGCCATCGGCTGGCCAACCTTCGTCGGAGGCTACTCCTTCAAATGCGGGGGCTCCCTCATCAGTCCCAATTACGTCCTAACGGCCGGCCACTGCACCAGCGTGGGCAGAGCGCCCGACGTGAGCCAGCCTGACCCAACTATAGTGCGGCTGGGCGACCAGAATATTGACCCCAGTGTGGCGGACGGGGCGAACCCTATTGAGGTATTTTAAGTGTTATCGTAGTGACATTTCTTGTCTAGAAGTCTTCTTCTTCTTCTTCTTAATGAGTGGCTTGCTCTGTGGTCTATGCACAATTCCGCCAATGTCACGTAGTTGGCTTTTACGTCAAACATGACATGTGATTGTTACAAGAACTTTAAATTCATATTGTAAAATACAGTACCGCCATCTGTTGTTGAGTAGCTGAAATAAAATTATTTCAGGAGAGGTGAGAGTGCCATCTATTGTTTGGAAGGTTAAACTGAGATGTTGATTTAAAAGTTGCCATCTGTTGAAAAATTATGAAGTTGTAATCTAAAGAAGTGTTATTCTTCTCGGTGGCATTGTTCGGATGTTAATAGACTTGATCTGCCCTTAGCACGAACAGCTATTGTAAAAAATAACGGGCGTAAAAACATTCGATAGAGCAAATTTGTATGGGAAATTTGTACAGTGCCATCTATCGCAAAAAAATATTTCCCATAGAAAATTACCCTATCGAGTTCTTTTACGCGCGATTTTTTTCTCGTTAGATGTTGAAGAAAAACATGATTGAAAGTAACGCCATACGTTGTCAAGAAGCATCTTAAATAAATAAATATCAACCTTTTCTCTCTTCCAGGTGCCCATAAAGAAAATCATTCCGCATCCCGAATTCGCCCCTCCCAGGCGGTACAACGACATAGCTCTTATGGAGCTGGCTTCTGAAGTCACATTCTCCAACACCATCAGGCCGGCTTGCCTATGGTCTAGGAGTGATCTGGGTAGTTACACCAAGGCGCTGGCTACTGGCTGGGGTGTTACTAATCCAGGTATTTATGTTAAATACATTTAGTACCAATAGGTTTACGTACTTGTGACTGTGAATTGTGATTTAGAAAATTTGTAATATGTAGGTATTTTTGATTTGTGCTTTAAAATAAAAGAAAAGTAAATTATTCTCGCATAGTTGTGAAAATTAGATCGAGTAATCGATTGCTTACTAAATTATTTTATTGCGAAAACTAGCAAGCCAAACAAAACAGCCCACAAATAAAAATGGCATCCTGTAATTTTTTTAATCTGTCCTGACAATCTAGCGGCGGTATCGGCTAAAAACATTGAAGTTAATGTTAACTGTGTTTTGACAGATGTATGTGATACATTGATACTTTTCTTTGTGCCAAAACGAAGTAGCAATGTATCATATACATCTGTCAAAACACAGTTAACATTAACTTTAACGTTTTTAGCCGATAGAGCCCCAGTACCCTTAGCACGAACATCTATCGAGAAAAAAAACGCCTTTAAAAGTACTCGAAAAAGTTATAATTATCTATGGATAATTTCATTTCGCTCCTCGGCGGTAGATGGCGATTTACGAATTTCCCATACAAAATTACTCTATCGAACGTTTTTACGCGCGTAATTTTTTTTCGATAGTTGTTCGTGCTACGGGTTCTAAAACCTCTAAAGAGCTCCGAAAGTGTCCCTCTCTTTACTGGACAACGCGCAGTGTGACCAGCTATTGCTGTCTTAATTTAACTTTGCATGAAATATGCTCTAAGGAAATAGCTGCAACTTTTCAAATTGTGTGCCCAGTAAAATGTTTTCATCGATCTCTTCCTTGATAATCTGTCTAGATAGTCCGGAAACCTCTAAGGAGCTCCAAAAAGTGTCCCTGTCTTTGTTGGACAACGCGCAATGTGACCAGCTGTTGATATCGGACCGCAACCGGCACTGGAGCGGGTTCCAGCCCTCGCAGGTGTGCGCTGGCGAGCTGCGAGGGGGGAAGGACACTTGCCAGGTCAGACGGACAACCAGCTCCCGTATTACAAGCTTAAATATAAACTAACTAAAATATAAACTAAACTTAGGAAAAAACGCATACTAAAATAGTTTCTAACGCATACAAAAATAGTTTATAATACATATAAAAATAGTTAATAACTAAGTAATTAGTAATGGAACGTTAAAAAACAGTACCTACCCTTAGCACGAACAGCTATCGAAAAAAAACGCGCGTGAAAGTACTCAATAGAGTAATTCTCTATGGGATATCTCATTTCGCTTTTCGACGGTAGATGGCGCTGTACAAATTTCCCATACAAAATTACTCTATCGAATGTTTTTACGCGCGTTATTTTTTTCGATAGCTGTGCGTGCTAAGGGTACAGAACATTATGGTATACACGACAGCACGTCAAGACATACAATAAACAGCGAAAACAACTCTTATTACATAAGGCATAAAGGCAGTCTCTAGGTCAACATGTTTACTTACGCGCATTTTTTTTCGGTAGTTGTGAAGTTGGTCACATTGTTGGACAAAGTCAAATTAATCGCATTGTACGTACACTCAGTGGCGAATCGGATTTGGTCAAGAGCACGGACCTGAAGAAAAGACGGACGTAATACCACACTAAAAAGAAGTGAAGCATGCAAGGTCCTAAAATTTCGTATGTTGTACAATGACCTACACTCACACAAATACACCGGTCTTTTCTTTCCAGGTGTATTTGTGTGAGTGTAGGTCATGTACAACAAACGAAATTGTAGGAACTTGCATGCTTCACTTCTTTTTAGTGTGATATTACGTCCGTTTTTTTTCATGTCCTTGGTCAAGAGGGGGTTGATTGGGAGAGTCCGATGGTCTTCTAACATCATCTGCAGGCATTACTTTGGGTCATAAAAGTGTTCAATCTGACAAATATCTAAGTCTGAACTCTGAAGCAACATAAATAAAAGCATGAACCTAAAAAAATAAATCTTCTCTTCATTTTCAGGGTGACTCCGGCTCCCCCCTGCAGGTGACATCAAGCGACAACCAGTGCATTTTCCACATCATAGGTGTGACGTCATTCGGCAAGAAGTGCGCTAAGACCGGCATACCTGCTGTATACACTCGAGTGTCCAGTTACGTGAACTGGGTCGAGGGGGTCGTGTGGCCGGGGGAGTAGGGGTACCTGCGGCGGTATCGGCTAAAAATATTGAAGTTCATGTTAACCGTGTTTTGACAGATGTATGTGATACATTGCTACTTTTCTTTGGTAAGTTTTTATATGTGCCAAAACGAAGTAGCAGTGTATCACATACATCTGTCAAAACACAGTTAACATGAACTTCAATGTTTTTAGCCGATAGAGCCCCTAGACCGAGTCGGGAGGTTTTAGATTAAACGATGAACTTATGGATTGAAGTGCAGATTAGAAGAGAGCGTAGTCTGCACACTAGCGCCGCTATTAGAAAAAAAAATCCTAGTGCTTAAATAGACGAAATTGTGAATTATCTCTCTGTAATGCACTCCGAAGAAGCTTTGTGGTACTTTTTATCAGTTAAACAATATTTCTAGCCTGTCGTTTAGTTCAATGTATAGTAATTATATGAATCCAATGGCGGCGCTAGTGTGCAGACTACGCGCTCTTAAAGCCTTTTTTTATTAGACCAGCCGCATACAGACGGAATTCCGAAACGAGATCATTATTAACGCAGCAAATACGTACAAATCTATGGACCTACCACACACTTGCATGCGGTATTTTTCCGTTCGGAATTTTCATACATTGATATTCCGTTTCGGAATAATTCCGAATCTGTATGTGGCGGGCCTTAAAAAGATAAAATTGACATTTTACATTTTTCTTAAGGGGCTGACATGAGCCAACTAGCGCCGTCAGTCGATTTTAATTTATTTCTTTAAATAAGCCCAATTTCTTAAAAAAGGAATCAGTCAAGGTTTTATTAATCATGTCTAAAATGTATTGAATAACTTTACACAGTTTGAAAAGGCATTCAAACAGTTTAAAACGCGACTTTGTTAAAAGTGGCCACTGTTGGTTCAAAACCGTTTTTTTAAACTTATGCACGCATTTTGTAATGTTCTAACGTTATTCAATAAACATTCACAAGACCTTGACTGATTCATTTTTTAAGAAATTGGGCTTATTTAGAATAAATAAAATAAAATTGACTGGCGGCGCTAGTTGGCTCATGTCAGCCCCTTAATTGCACATTTCGTATGTTTGCAAATTATTCTTATTTAATTAGGTATATTACTCTTTAGGTAATTCAAATTGAATAAATCATTTTGATAAAATCTGTTCATTCTGAACAAGAATCATAAAATAAAAACAATATCAATTGTAAAAAAAAACAAATAAATAAACAGACGAACATAGACGAACCTACTCCTTTTTTTGAAGTCGGTTAATAAAATGATCAAAACTAGATAGAGCTGTAATCTTTTTATCTCTCTCCCTCTCTCTCTCTAATAAAAAAAAGTAATTTAGTATCTTACGCAAAGTTGTGCGTTGTGCTATTTTAATTAAGTAGTCAGTTAGTCACGTTTCATAGTTTGCGGTTAAGAACTACCTACCGATTTAATAAAAAAAGGAAATGAAGTTATCTTTCAAGTATGTTAACTGGAACTTAACCGAACGAAACTTGAGAAGCAAGCCTCTATTACAGTGGTTCCCAAACTGTGCGTGCGTCCCAGGGGCGGCGTCGCGAACCGGAGGCTGATTACGTAACTTTGTTGCTAACAATTCTAGATTGAAATCGTAGTTACATTGCTGCCTTAAGTAAGATAGTTGTCACATTGGTTCTTACTAAAGCAGCAATGTAACTGCGATTTCTGACAGAGTTGATTGCAACAAAGTTACATAATCAGGGTGCAGGTATGCGTATGCTCAATCGTATTTAATTCAAAAGTTACACATGGGTATGGTCTTTAACAAGGGAACCGCAAAAAATTAAAAAGTGTTAAGGGAGTCGCAGTATAAAAAGATTGGGAACCACTGCTCTATTGTATAGATAGTATGTTAAAATGTAAAAGTGACAAGTAATTAAAAACACATAAAGCAAAAAGTGTTTTATTGATAAAAATACATTTGTTTATCGACAACCATGTTTATGATAATAAAATAACAATGTTATTGAAAGAACTGTTTTTGGTTTCGCCGATATTTTTTATTGCCGCCTAAAGAAAAATAATCGAGAAGTTTGATTGGAATAAACAAGTATGGCTTAAGACAAACTAGTTTTTTAATTTGAGATTTTAGCATTCACAATGCTATTTTTATACAAGGTGTTACAAAAGTACCCCTAATGCCGAATATGGTAGATAAGGACCATCAAACTGAACAACTTTTACTATGGGACCAACTCTGAAATCGCGAAAAAAAAATCAGCTGTTTCACACATTTTGATATTTTCGTAATTAATATTTGTATGAAACAGCTGATTTTTTTTTCGCGATTTCAAAGTTGGTCCCATAGTAAAAGTTGTTCAGTTTGATGGTCCCTATCTACCATATTCGGCATTAGGGGTACTTTTGTAACACGTTGTAAAATACTAAATAATATACTAGAAAAAATACGACTCGCATCAGCGGCGGTATCGGCTAAAAACATTGAAGTTCATGTTAACTGTGTTTTGACAGATGTATGTGATACATTGCTACTTTTCTTTGGTAAATTTCTATTTGTGCCAAAACGAAGTAGCAATGTATCACATACATCTGTCAAAACACAGTCAACATTAGGGCATCCAATCTCGCATGTTATTTGTGATCTCGGTATTTGCGGGATCGATGATTTACGATCCCGCGGGATCTCGGTATTTGCGGGATCCCGCAGGTGTATGATGAGCTGCCTATTAAGTGTTGTGTAAAGAGGTATATATGTTAAAATAAAATTCTCAAGTATCCATTTATTGCTTTTAGTATTTACTTCTTCTTACTGTCAACAAAACCATCAAACAAAACCAAACATGGCGATATCAACAGCGTGGCGAATGCGCGGGACAAGCGCCACGAGCCGCGCGCGGTCGCCAACGGCAGCCAGCTGCCAGTCATTCAGTACTCGCGCGCCAGCGCTTGCAAGATGACGTTTCTATGCTACTTTCCAGTCCCGCAAATCCCGCGGATCCCGCGCTGGTAATCTCGCTCCTTGCGGGACTGGAAAATGACGCGGGATCTCGGTATTTCGAGATCTCGGTATACCGAGATTGGATGCCCTAGTCAACATGAACTTCAATGTTTTTAGCCGATAGAGCCCCAGATCATGTTCTCGTACGGGAATGGACTGATGCCAGACAGAGCATGTAATCTCTCTCTATGATAGACAGTGGTGTCGATTCGGTTGGATAAATTTACAGGACTAAACTTAATTGAAAGACTTAACAGACTGATCATGTAATCTTCCCGTTAAGCTAACTCTCATCGCACCAATCAGCTTTCCAAGAACTTCTCCATGGAGTTATCTTCTCTGGCTACCTTCAAAGCTTTTAACCTCATATGAGGGTCTGTCAGCCAATCGTAGCGGTCAGTTCGTGACGTCACCAGCTTAGATATCAGCCACCTCATCATTTCCATCCTGTCAACGAGAGTGCGAAGTTTCCTGGAATTGAAGTCTCATATTCACATCTATCCGTATTAGCCCCCGTAGCACGAACAACTAGCGAATAAAAAGAGCGCAAAAAAACTGATATATTAATTTGAATGGGTTTGTACAGCGCCATCTACCGCCGAAGAGCGAAATTAATTTTCCATAGATAATTACATACTATTGAGTACTTTTACAAGCGTTTCTTTTTCTCGATAGATGTTCGTGCTAGGGGTACAGATCTGCATTATAGAGGTACAGATCTGCATTATAGGGGTACAGATCTGCAATATAGGTGTACAGATCTGCATTCTAGGGGTACAGATCTGCATTCTAGGGGTACACATCTGCATTATAGGAGTACCGATCTGCATTATAGGTATACATATCTGCCTTCTAGGGGTAAAGATCTGAATTCTAGGGTTACGGATCTGCATACTAAGGGTACAGATCTGAATTCTAGGGGTACAGATCTGCATACTAGAGGTACAGATCTGCATTCTAGGGGAACAGATCTGCAATCTAGGGGTACCGAACTGCATACTAGGGGTACAGATCTGCATACTAGGGGTACTGATCTGCATTCTCGGGGTACAGATCTGCATTGGGCTCGTGTGGTTCCTTCTTATCCACCCATAAAGGCCTGCCCGAGGATTGTAACATTGAAAATGTATGGATAATAAAATGAGCGCTGTGATAGCGCTTTCACCCTGTGATTGCGGTTGTTAAGCAACTTACGCAAGGGTCGGTCATGGAATGGGTGATCAAAAAATTACATCGCGCTCAACCACGATTTGGGACCTTCCTAATTATAGTTGAGCTCGATATAATTTTTTGAGCATGGCTGCATTATCAATCGTTGACCCCACCAAACCAGATAAGGCTCGAGTGGTGAATTTGTGTCACGCATTGATCAGGGGAAATCAGTCAGAAAATAATAGGTTCTTTAGTAAATTTTGAGATTTTAGCATTCTCAATGCTATTTTTATATAATACTAAATAATATACTAGAAAAAATACGACTCGCACCAAATCATATTCTCGGACGGTAATCGAACCCGCGACCTTTGGATATCCGGTCCAATGCTCTGACTGCTGAGCTACCGAGTCACTAGTGGGAACGTCGAATTTCTTCTAGTACATCAACTCTTACGCTGCACGCCAGCGCCATCTCACCAATGTACAATGAATCACCTCGACATTCAACTGAACATCTTTCCAGATATTTTTAAACAATTGATTAAGATGAGAAAGCTATATAATTTTTGAAATCTCAAAATTTTTAACTACAAAACCTCTTGTAAATCAAATTTAGATTATATGTAGTTATGTGATTGGATTTATCCCATATAATGATGTAAATAATTATTAAATAAATATTTGACAACATCACATACGTTGCTCCGATTCCAAAGTAAGTAGCAAAAGCACTTGTGTTATGGAAATCGGAGACAACGGTGGTATCACAAACACCCAGACCTGAGCCAATATAGAAAAGTTCGTTTTCTAAATTGACCCAACCGGGGATCGAACCCGGGACCTTAGAGATGGCGACACCTTGAAAACCGGTGTACAAAGCCACTCGACCACGGAGGTCGTCAAAAAAAAAGTAATAATAAATAAACAAATTATTATACTTACTTGTGTAAAGGTCCGATTTCCACTTCAGTGTCGCCACTAACATTCGCCCGCATATCCCTCAAGTCTCCCAGTTCTTTATCCCATTGTTCTCTCACTCTATACAATTCTTCCTCCTTCTTCCTCAATACGTAATCCAGCTGGCGTAGTTCAGATTCCTTCTGACTGTACAGTGTCAGACTTTCTATGATTTTTCTGTAAATCAATAGCAAAAAAACAGGTAATTTCAAAATTCAAAATTCAAAACTCATTTATTCAGTCTAGGCTATTACAAGCACTTGTGAATGTCAAAGAAGCTACGCCATCGGTTCGCAAACCCTAAGCGGGAGACCTATAACGAGAAGAGCCGGCAAGAAACTCGTCAAGGGCTGCTTTTTTCTCCCTGTATATTTCATACAGTCGTCAAAATTTGAAAAATGAGGTCGTTTTTAAAGTGACGTCATTTTCCATTACAATAATTAACAAAGTTTACATTCAATGGGTAGGTAAAATAAATTTCAACTAGTTGAGTTTCAACGCCTAACCTAACCGGGAAATGAAACACAATAGATATTCCAGTATTATCCAGCCGCCTATGCGTCCGCTCAAGCGTGCGTGCGTGCGGGATCTTTCGATACAAGTAAATACGAGTAAGTACTCGATACTTTTGTTTCGATACCAAGTACTTTTGGTATCGAATCAATCTTCCGATACTTACTCAGTATCGACAAAGAAGTACTCGGTATCGAATCAATTCAGACTGAATGACTGGGCGCATTCAGAGTCATCGATCGCCTTACTTTCCATGGTTACAAATTACTCTATGGCGATTGATGACCAAAGATTTGTCTGGCAGAATGCGCCCAACGCAACTTTTAATTATGAACGCATCTTAAGGCGCGTCCCCACTTCTTCTATTCTATGATCTATTTTATAGAACTAGTCTTTCTATACAAGGTGTTACAAAAGTAACCCTAATGCTGAATATGGTAGATAGGGATCATCAAACTGAACAACTTTTACTATGGGACCAACTATGAAATCTCGAAAAAAAAATCAGCTGTTTCATACATTTTGATATTTTCGATTTTAATTTTTGCCTTAAGTCGCCGAAGTTCAAAAAATTATATTAAAAGTATCGATATGAGTAAGTATCGATACTTTAGGGCTACTCATAAGAGTAGTATCGAAAAGCGATTTGAGTACTACTCATATGAATAGGTATCGATACTTTGGGGGTATCGAAAGATCCCTAGCGTGCGTGCGTGCGTGCGTGCGTGTGTGTGCTTTGGAATCCATACGTAATAACAAAAAAATATGTTATGGAAACATTATTATAAAAACATTTTTTGCTTAGATAATCACTAATTTCTTTTGCGCGCTATACATATATACATACGGTTCGAAATGTGAAGTCACTTTTCTGATACCCAACATCAACCCGATTCAAAAGAAATGCCAATTAAAGAGCATCATGTGCTTTTGGCATACCTACCTGTCCGCCATTTTGAAAAAAGTCAGTTTTGGAGGCCTGTGATAATAGAGGTGCCAATCGATAGAATAACTCGAATATCTCAGTAAGTATATCACTTGCGAGATTTTTTTCTTATTACTTTTTGTTTGTAATGACTTATTCTATTGATTTATCCAGAAAATTAAAGATTTTGTTTTTCAACTTCAAACTCAAATATATCAGTAAGTATATCATTTACGAGTTTTTTTACTTATTACTTTTTGTTTGTAATTACTTATACTATCGATAAACACCAATTTTAGCACAGCCCTCCAAAACCGACTTTTTTCAAAATGGCGGACAGGTAGGTATGCCAGTCTTCATACATAAATGACCGATGGCTTTTTCATACAAAACTGTAAATCGCATTAATTTTTATTTGGTATTTTGGATTTTTTATTTAATAGAACCTGGAATTACGGCTTCTCTAATGTTATAGGGTAACTTTTTTGTCATTTTTCCCACATCCATTGTTATGGTGGCAGGCTTAGGTAATATGTTTGTAGCTAGTCCAGCGGGCTTGAATAAGCCATAACACAAATGTGGAAACCATCAGAGGAGATTAAAATAAGACATCTTAAAACATGACTCACTCTTTCTTTTCCACTAGTTCTGGGTGTAGTGATCCACTGGGTGTAGTGATGAGAGACTTCACAGCGTGTGATTGTGTCAGAAATTTGACGATCTGCTGCTCAAGTACTTTTGTTGTGGCCGTCTCTTCATATTCCAGTAAAGTTGTTCTTTCATTTCGAACTTGTTCCGAGATTTGGGGATTATCTGAAATAAGAGGATTATACAACATGTTATAAAAAAAAACAAAAGATAAAAATATCAGCTGTTTCATACATTTTGATATTTTCCATTTTAATTTTTGTATGAAACAGCAGATTTTTTTTCGCGATTTGAGAGTTGGTCCCATAGTAAGAGTTGTTCAGTTTGATGGTTCCTATATACCATATTTTGACGACCTCCGTGGTCGAGTGGCTTTGTACACCGGTTTTCAACATGTCGCCATCTCTGAGGTCCCGGGTTCGATCCCCGGTTGGGTCAATTTAGAAAACGAACTTTTCTATATTGGCTCAGGTCTGGGTGTTTGTGATACCACAAACCGTTGTCTCTGATTTTCATAACACAAGTGCTTTAGCTACTTACTTTGGAATATGAGCAATATTATGTGATGCTGTCAAATATTTAAAAAAATATATATATATTCGGCATTAGGGGTATTTTTGGAACATGTTGTATTAAGGTTTTGCACTCTGATAATTAATGGGTATTTGGTATTTTCAAAGTGCCTTACCTTTTCAAGTAAATGTTATAGCATTTTTCTGTTCTGTACATTAATCCTTATCTACTTAAATACATTAGTTACCATAAACATAGAAGCAATAAGGACGGGTCGCTAGTTATTATATAAATAAACAAGCAAGAAAATTGTCTTTATAATATCCCTGATTCGGTAGTGACACAAACTATGGGACACACAAAAAATAACATAACCACTATTTAGTGAGTTGATTTATTGCAATTTTAAAGAAATTATATGCTTGCATATAACTTTTTATTAAGTTAACTAAATGTTGTAAGTATTAAAACCACATGCTCAAGTCCACAATCCTTTGAAGCAGTGAAAAAATCAAAATTCTATGTTAATGTAAAAAATAAATATATGGCCGTTTATTTCACCGCCGACATTCTCAATGGAATAAAAATTAATAGGGTACTATTCCATTGTCCTAGATTCTAGGACCTAGAACTATGTAAAGCAAGTAATATCGTCTTATACTACAAGTATAAGGAAAAATCTGAAAACTTTCCATTTGTAACTAATTCATAAAAAATATAGTCTTTATTTAATGTAGTAGCAGTCGCTATTTATAGTATGTACCTACAAATTTGTATAGAACCCTTGGTGGGCAAGTCTGAATCGCACTTGTCCAGTTCTTTTTATTTTAAAAATATCTTCATTTTGTTCCCCATTATGAAACGTTTCAAATATTTAAGTTTTTACCTAATCAATTATCATAATTCAATGTAAAAATCTTTATCCTGAAACAGGGGCCACAAGCTACAACAGCCAAATTTCTATTTCAAACAAGAGATCCACAAATAAATTAATATAAAAATACATTTGCATTAAAACTATATGTATAATTCATGCATTGAATTATTGTCAAAATACCAATTCATCCATAAAAGATTTCAAACTGATATCATATTTAGTAATATATGTATATTGAAAAACCCGCCAAGTGTAGGGTTCCGTAGCTCATCTGGTTTATGTACTTAAATGTAGATACTACCGGTTTCACACACTTGACAAAGTTATTGAAGTAGTTCCCAATGTGGAATTTGTACTGCGCTAAGTACATTTTATAAGTTGGTCGACTGTTACTCATAAACTTGTAAAGTTAAGCTGTGATAGTTTAACTTTGTCATATATACAACCACTGTTTTTTTACATATCCAGAAACCACCATTTGGCTGGCAGGGGGTAGGGACACTTGACTCTAACAAAATTTTGCACTTTAAAGCTTAATAAGTAACTCACAAACGGATGCCTCAATCAAAAAACTATTTTCACAAACCTGCAATAGACAAGAAAAAAAAATTACATCCCCACTTCATATGTAGAGGAAGTAACTTAAAAAAAATATTTTTAAAAATTTTACTTCACCACTTTGTCAGCGTGATTAATATGTATATCCATGCCAAATTACAACTTTCTAGTATTAAGCGTCTATGAGCTAGGCTGGGGACGGACAGACAGACAGACAGACGGACATGGCGAAACTATAAGGATTCCTTGTTGACTACGGAACCCTAAAATCTCATAGTCGTAAGAGCCTTAACATGCCGAAATAAGGGACATTTATCTTACATCTTAAAAAAATTGTTTGCATGCAAAAGTTAATAAGATTAATTCCTAATTTCTCAATTTTATGTGAGTATCTTAGTGAGCATCCAAAGTATTTTTTTAAATGGATAGTCGAAGGATAAACAGATTGTCTGTCCACTTCAGAGTACAAAATTATTATTCCTTACTTACTTGCATTAGATTTAGCCCGTAATAGCCTTAATTTCGAATTGAACAACGTTAAATCACGAAGTTTCTTAGCCACACTTTCCTCGAAAGATTCTCCGGTTTTGGCCGTAAAAAGTTCAGAAGATAGTTTCCGCAAATCGGCTTCGAAGTTATTACTAACATCTCTCAACTTTTTAAAGGCTGACATAGTATTCATTCAACAAATTATTTTCCGATTTATGGTTCTAAGACTTAGAGCATTTAGTTCTAAGTAGAAAAGTTCGTTGTATTGAATGAAATTTTTTGACAACACTTTGTTTTGATTTGAATTGGTTTGATTTGTACACTCACTCAGTTCACTCACTCACTCACAGACACAACACAGATGAATATACTAACTAGCTCACAGATCACAAGTCACAGATTCCAAGAGAATAATAATGAAAAAGAATGACTACGTACAGCCAAGTATAAATAAATCTATGCGTACAGCTTGGCCCTACGGCGGTATCGGCTAAAAACATTGAAGTTCATGTTAACTGTGTTTTGACAGATGTATTTGATACATTGCTTCTTTCTTTGGTAAGTTTTTATTTGTGCCAAAACGAAGTAGCAATGTATCACATACATCTGTCAAAACACAGTTAACATGAACTTCAATGTTTTTAGCCGATAGAGCTCCAATCAAATTAAATGAAACTAAAATTTTTTAGTACAAAATATAGTCAGTGCTGCAAAGTTATTCGTGATTTTGACGTATTTGCATCTTAATGCTCCAAGGTTTGTATCATAGAAAGTGGCGCCGTCGTTTTTTGTCAACTCTTTATGGTCAAGCTGTTCGTATGTCGCAGATTATAAAGTGGATGGACTTGTTTTGTTTTACTACAGGTAGAATGTGTAGGCTTTAAGGACCAAAGAGTTGACAAAAATTGAAGTTACCACTTTCTATGCAAACATGCAAACACTGATTATATTATTTACTAAAAACTTTTAGTTCCATTGTATTTAATTTCTACTCCTTTATAACAAAAGTATTCTTTCTAGCCAAGCTGTATTTCACGCTGTATCGTTTGCCTCGTCAGCTCAACACGTAACGCACCACGCTGAGTGCCGCGCCCCGCGCCCGAACGTAAAGTGCTTGCGTTATCAAAAGAGATCACTCGATCTTTCTTATCGACATCATTAAATCCTCAAGCGTAACTAGTTATTCTTCTGAGATGACTGGATAGGTACTTCACTTCTTATATCATTCATTCTTTTTTATATGTCATTCGTTCCTGAAAAGTCAAATAAATAATGTCAAATTGACGTCAGTCGTCAACGTCAGTTCAGTCATCAACATCGAGCTACCTTGTCAATATTTTTGTGAAAATAGTTTTTCCGAGTTTTTCCTGAAGTTAAAAAAGCCATAATGTACCCTCTGCACCAGATTGTTTGAGCAGTGCTGGTTTTGCTGTATCTATCATACGTTGGGTACAGCAAAACCAAAACTACGGACTAACCATGACAGAAAATGAACAAAACAACTATATGTGGAGCCTTCCCACAGAAATACTTCTGTACATTTTCAATTATTTACCAGCAAAAGATTTGACGAAGTGTCGGCAAGTTTGCACCAGATTTAAGCAGATCGTTGACGCTATCTCCAGAAGCGATATCTTCTGGAGAAAGCATTGCCAGAAGGACTTTAGTAGTGTTTACCAAATCGCCCGAAACAAGGCTCGAGCTGGACTCGATTGGTATCATTTATACCGCTCATTGTCACTGTGGCCTAAACTACACCTGGCGAGGGAGATTAGAGACGAGTTCGCATCTGCTTCCGGAATCGGTGAGGAGATTAAAAACTTCCAGATCCTACGAGATGGCATCATAGCCGTGCATAAGAGAGGAAAGATATCCTTCTACGATATAGAAACTTTGGATTTGTGCAAACGTGGACCGATCACTGGTGACTACATACGGTATACAGAAAATGAAGATAATATCATCATCCTTGGTCACCACCTACATTTGTATATATTACGCAAGGTACTACTAAACGCGCACTTTGAACCGAACACCACATTTCACAATGTTAAAACTTTTATTCTTGTGAATAGAACTGTGTACTTTGTGAATTTGAACGATGAGATTTATGTTTGCAATCTAGACAACAGCAATTTGTCAAGTAAATTCATCAAAAAATCAGAAGATGGTGTTATGTGCTTGGGATACACCAAAAACCTGCATGTGTTAACATTTGAACGGAACATTTACACAGTTATTGGAGATAAGTTAGTGTATACCTGTTCTCTTGGGTCCGACTCCAATTTGCTGCATCTGTTACGGCAATACAACTTTTTGGAGCAATTAGATTGGAGAGTTTACTTGCAGTGGATGTTCATATTTAATCACAGCATTCCAGAAGGCCCGTTAAGGGATATTATAACTGTACGAGCATACGGAAACATTTACTTTGTTGGATCTAATTGGGGAGTGCTGCGTATCTACTATGCCCCGCAATCTGATGATGAATTTGACCTTTTCAGTGCTGAGCCCGTAAAACAGTACAACTTCATGGAACGAAATGACTGTCCAGTGCTGAGCATGTGTCCGATCATACAAGTTGACGTGTTGGAAGGTGAAGATAGCCATACAGTAATCGTAGCGATGCCAAAGAAGATTGCTGTGATCAACTTTGTTCATAGCATCAAAAGGACTGCGTCAGCTGCTATGTTGCCTTACTCTGATGTACAGAAAGTCAAAGTACTGAAAATTGCAGATGATTTAAATGACATTTAGCCCTTTAGAAATTGTATACCTACTTATTACTTTTGATGAAAAGTTACAAAAAAAAATGTAAAATAGTTCAAATATAAATAAAAGACTTACTGCTCCTAACATTGTTCATACTGTATTTGAAGAGCACTATTGAAAATATTGAAATTAAAGCTTTTCATTAACCTTTTATCTGTGGCAACGCCAATTTGTATATACCTACAGTGCAATAAATTCGCGGAGGTGTAGAACCTTATTTGTTATTATGTATAAATATTATTAAGTGAGGTGCCCATGGACACGGATCTGGGACTTAGCGCTGGAAGCAATAATATTTTTTTAATATCATTGGCTGGAGGTACATTTTTCCGGATCCAGTCTTATGCGGACTATTTTACAAAGCATTCAAATAAAATTGCAGTTGTTTGCTGTTTTACTTTAAAATGGGCTGAAGTTTTCTTTTCTTAACTCAACAATATTACTGTATTGGGTCGGGTATCTACTCAAATTATTTAGGAAACGAAATGTGTTTTGATTAATTTTGAACCTTAAGTGTTCGCCTTTAAGTTTGAAATTGATTAAGGTTTTGTAGCTGCAATACATCAAGATACATCCTTACGACGCGCCACGCTCCGCGCGCTCTGAGAGACGTCTGCACACTCCGACGACCGCCGTCAGTTGAACTGACGAGTCACGAGCGCCGCCTTGACTTCGTTTTCCCTTTTGTGGACCACCTGCTCCTAGCTTCAGAATCGGAAGAACAACACCGAGAACACCTACGCACCGTGCTGCAACGATTAGAAGACTCCGGTGTCACCATCAACCCATCAAAATGTGTTTTCGACAAGAAGTCAGTCAGTTTTCTCGGCTACGAAGTATCATCCACTGGCATTATTCCACCTCAAGAAAAAGTAACCACCATCACCGAATACCCAAGACCGAAAACCGTTCAACAACTCCGTACTTTTCTCGGTATGATCAACTACTACATACCGAACGCCGCATCACTTCAAGCACCGCTCAACCAATACCTACACAATTCGAAGAAACGTGACAAGACAGAAATCCAGTGGTCAAACGAAGCAATCCAAGCATTTGAAGAAGCTAAGCTATGCCTACAAAACGCAGCGCTACTAGCACATCCGCAAAGCAACGTGCCGCTAGCACTAGGTATTCTGCGATGCATCAAACACATGTGCAGGTGCCGTCCTACAACACCAACAACGCCTTGCAACCACTTGGATACTACTCGAAGAAGTTTTCCGCTACGCAACAAATTACAGTACCCACGACAGGGAATTACTTTCCCATCTAAATATCAATGAAGCACTTTCGGAAGATGTTCGAAGGAAGAGAACTAATAGTATTCATCGATCACAAACCATTGACCTACGCACTGCAGAAACCAACATCGGACAGCGAAACACCACGTCGCGCAAGACAACTTTTATTCATCGCCGAATTCACCACCGACATTCGACACATCAGCGGGAAAAGACGGTCTCGTCTCGAACCGAACACGAAATAGATCATGGGACTTCGCGCAGCAATCCGCACCGACACCAACTAGCTGAAGATCCGAAGATCACGATCCGGCAGGATCAACCGATCAACCTTCCTGGGGCCGTACATACCTACTTTGTCATAGCTTTTGACACATAGTTTGATAACATTAGCTCAACATGTTAATAAGTACAAAAAAGTACCAACTAGCATAATTATTTTTCAGCAACTTTCGTTGCTTATCGTACAAAATAAATAACAGTAATTATGTGATCACATCAAGGTTTGCCGTTACTATGTGAAATGTGATTAATAAAATTATCGAAGCATTATCAGCTGTGTTTTAACTTAAGAATTAATAGTTAAGTAGTAATTAAATGCATGCACCTTAAAATTTAAACACATTTAAAATTTTACAGT